>OX621253.1:27894134-29207468 GCA_951640165.1 Pseudoips prasinana | reverse complement strand
AAAGAAAATATATAAACATATTAAATATGGTATCCCGGCGCCGCGGTTGCGCGGATACTGCCAAGACCACGACGCTCTAAAGACGCTCAGACGACCCACGCATCACCCGCCCACAGAAAAGCTCACCTTTACAAAACAGCTTTACAAATTGTAACAAAACAATACAAGCCTAGTTTTATTGCAACAATAATTCAAACAAACCTCACAAAATCCTAAGTAAATATTACAGGTATTTCCTGGTATATCCTTATAATAATATTTCTATACTCCGTCCATCTCCATTACCGGGCGAAGTATAAATATTCGAAGCGCGTAAGATTCGAGTCACGTGCACAAATTTATTGTTCCGAATAACTTGAAAAGAACGATCCAGATAATGGTCAAAGCGAAAGTTGAGCCGCAGTTTGGAGGTGCCTTAAGAGACTACTAAAAATGTATGTATTGATCACTGAGTTAAGGTAAATTAGGAACAGGAACTTCTCAGGGATGCTATCTTTTCCATTATAAGGAAAAGAACTGCATCGATTATGAGTAGGGTCCGTGATAGCACCAATGCTGCACGTGTGGCGCAATGACTGCAATGCTGTGGCGCAGCGGCTAAGACAGTCGCCTAGCCGCTTCGTGTCGCGGGTTCGAGTCCCGCGCCGGACAACTATTTGTGTGATCCATAAATAGGTGTTCTGAGCCTGGATGTAATTTCTGTCCGTCTATAATATGTTTGTAAAGTACCCCGCAACACAGGGATTGGCTTCCCTAGTGAGGGCGTTGTCTTTTTTAACAAAAATAAAATGCTGTCCTCAAAATGTTAGCAGAATGTTTGACTGCTTCGTTGGTCTAGCGGTAGCGTGTTTAACCGCAGATCCTTGGTTCATATCCCGTGTCGGATCAAAAAGTGATCTTAGGATTTTTCCGTAAAAAGAAATTTCTCAGTATCAGCCAGATGGCGGTATTACACCCCCGTGCCTCGGAGAGCACGTAAAGCCATCGGTTCTGTACCTGTCCCATCATCAGATGGGACAGGTACAGACCCTGAGAGAGTGATGGAATAGGAAATGACCCTGTGTTTGCGCACACACTTGTGCACTATAATATGCCCCGCGTAGATGGCCAGTCTCCAATGAGACTGGCTGTGGTGGCCGAAATTCGGCTAGGAGGACATTAATTAATTAAGCGTACAAGATCGACAGCCCTTTTATTGTGTACTGGGCAGGTGTACACGTGCACAGAAATAGAAAATAGTCCTAAATAATTACTGTTGGCGTGGTTGGCAAATGCTTGTTTTTCACGCCGGAGGTCGTAGGTTCGATTCCCACCCAGGACAGATATTAGTGTGCATGAACATGTCTGTTTGTCCTGAGTCTGGGTGTTATAATTGTTTATATAAGTATGTATTTACAAAAGAAAAGTAGTATATGTAGTATATCATTTATCTATTTTCCACGTTACAAGTTCTGCTTAGTTTGGGATCAGATGACCGTGTGTGAATAATGTCCCAGGATATATTATTTAACCCATTGGTTTAACCTGTGTTGTTTACTAACAAAATACACAACAATACTTTTTTTGTATTCGATTTTTGTGTACTACTAACAATCCTTACTAACGCTAGTTTTATGAGAAAATATGGAGAAAAATGAAAATAAAATAAATAAAAATTATTGGTCTCCTCTTATTCAACATTGCGTGTGAGGGGACGGCAAAGAAAAACACCACCCCATATCATCTCGTAAATGTCATCTCGAGGGTGTATCTATTAGAGAACGAGCAGCAACATTTCTCTATTTGCTGTAACCATCATACTGCGACCACCAATCTGCTATGCGGGTTCATTATCCCCTATCCCGTAAAAATATCTTAACTTTTTTACCTTTTGGCTGACATGATGAATTAAAGTGTGGTTTCCAGCCTAGAAAAAATAACAGGGCCAACCCATAACATTCAGGGTGTCGTAAAAGGCAACTAAGGGATAGACGAGGTAGAGCCTTTTTTTTTTTGTTAAGGCAGGGGGAATGACTACGCATGCCACTCGCAAAAAGTGTCTACGGGTGGGTATGTCGGATTCGCACCGACTAAACCTACCTGCCGTGGACGTTTCTTGGCGCCTTATGGGGGGAACGCGGGTATGCTGCTCCGGTGCCCCCCTTTTGCGCCATGTCCCAGAAGATCGGGACACGTACTCTGGGAGCCCTCAGAATTGCCCTCCCCTATTGCCGACTCCTGCCTGCAGTAGAGGACACTTCTCTGACTGCCACCGCAGCCCCGAGGGGGAGTTGGGCTACCAGCTACCGCCGCCGCCCCGACGCATTCTCCGTCTGCGAGCAGGATCAGCTAGACGAGGTAGAACCTACTACGGAAAACCCCTCCAAATGGCAACCTTTTGGGGAGGCCTATGTCCAGCAGTGGACGATATCAGGCTGATAATTACTAACTAATCGTATGGGCAGAGGTTACCCTAGTGTCAGAGTTGTTCAAGCCTTCCAGTAGGCCTCTGACATGGCTTAACGACTGTTGTTTAATGATTAAAACCGGGACTGATAGCTTAACGTGCCCTCCGAAGCACGGAGATGCTCAGAAATTAAATCACTTTGGCGGTCACCCATCTATGGACTGACCGCGAGCCTAGTTGCTTAACCTCGCCGAACGCCTCAGCCATCAGGCTGATAATGATGAGAATTAATACTTACCTAAAACAACAATACTAATACATTCAAATCCACTTACACGCCGGTGGAGCCAGAAGACAAATAACCTGCTTCATCTATTTCGTCTTATATGTGTGAGGTAAAAGTTTTGAGATTACTTTGATCTTCTCTTCAATAATCAGATGTGTGATAAACATACATAATTGATGAAACGTAACTGTAACGTCTTAAAGTACTGACGCCAGCACACCCAACTACCCAATCTGTCAATTTCCTTTTATATAATTTCAAATTTATCAGAAAAGCATAAGGTTCACTTTCAATTGGGGAAATTTTACAGTTTGAGGTAGCTCGATGTGCTGGCGTCTGTACCATCGTTACAACGTAAGATATTAATAGAACGTCAATGTTTACGATTCGCCCACTAACTATACCGCACAACTGGTACGTACCGTTAACAGAAAATTATCTTTTATACAACCAGAATTCTATCTGAATTTCGACTTAGTGAAATAAATTATTTAAGTCAAAATCACAATGTAGAACAATTTCTACAATGTAGTTTTAACTATAGTCTTTTCGCCATAAGATTAGTTCCCTAACAGTTAATTTTTTTCCGTGGCACGCATACTACTTTAGACGAATATAAAATGAACTGGCAAAAAAATTAAAAAGAAATGATAAAAGCAATATTGCCTTTCGTAAATTACTAAGTAAATTATTGTTAATATATTAAGAAAATAAATAAAAAAAGTATAAATCTTAACAATGTCTAAGGCGTTGAACGGAACGTCGCCGCGTCGGCCAATAGAGATTGACACTACTCATAATGATATAACATAATGAAATGAAATAATGAATTTCTTTGCCAACTGAATCGATATTATAAAAAATCGATTATATTTTAGGTTAGGTCAGGTCACGTCACTACAATTGTCAGACAAGAACTGTCAGGGAACTCATCTTATGGCGAAAATACTAATAATATAATAATTTATTGTCATTAAGGCGAAATTCAGCTAGAATTCTAGTTGTATAATGATCTGATTCAATGATCAGAGCATTAAAAATAAATCATCATCATCATCATCATACTACAGCTAAATGAGTCCACTGCTGGACAAGCCTCCCTCAAGAATCGTCTTGGGGGGGATATGCCATAATCGCCACGCTTGGCAGGCGGGTTGGCGATCGCAGTAAGATGGTCATAGTAATCAGAAGGAAGCTGCTGCCCGTCCTCTGGTAGATATTCCCTCGGGTCGACTTCTACGCCCCCCACAGGATGAGATGGGGTGATGATATTCTGATTCTGATATTTGTCGCCGTCACCACACAGCAGATTAAAAATAAATAGGTGGTAATAAACTATTTGATTTCACGGATAGCTTATTTCATCCGTTAGTCATATAACACAGATCCTACCGATATTATAAATGCGAAAGTTTATGAGTATAGAGGTATATGTATGGATGTTTGTTACTCTTTCACGCAAAAACGGAGTTTGATGAAACTTTGTAGTAATATATATTATTTACCCGAATAACACATAGTCTACAGTTTATAAAGTTTAACGTGGGTAAAATCGCGGGGCACAGCAAGTATATAATATATGTTATCTGTCATCTCCTGAAATATTCCGTATCTAGTGGCTTTATAATTTCTGCCTAAATAGAAGCCAAAAAAAAGAAACCCACATACTTTTTCAAAATTTTCATAGTATATACATTTTTCAAAAGTCTTCAAATATCTTCAATCTCAAGGCCCATCTAGTTTTTTGTTCTGGTCATATGCCGGCGCGGTTTTGGTTCATGTTATGAATGACTTTAGGAACGCTTTGGAAAGTGGCAATTACACAGATCTTTCTCTACTTGACTTAAGTAACGCATTTAAAACTGTAGATTTAGTAATTCCTTAACATTTTGAGTTTGCTTAACATCTATCTCTAACAGAGATTGATTGGTTTCCTGCTTAGCTGTTTGGCTGTCAGGAAAGAGTCCGTATTGATGAGATATTTTGTTAATGGTGCAATACAGTTGCAGGTGTGCTACAGGGCGGCGTTTGGCTCCTTTACTTTAAGCTGTATTTGTGTCCAATAACGTTACTTCCAGACTATATTCATGCAGCGTTACAGATTTATTCTGATAAACCATTTGCAAAATTGGCAAACCCAATCACCACGGTTATTGATGGTCAAGTTCGAATAGCAGAATGAAATCACGTGTACCTATGTAATTGAAATCAATCCACTGAAGGCTGAGGCTACCGCCATTGGAAGCTCTCGAATATTTTTTTAGAGTGGACTAGTCACATACTCCTCAAATCATTTTTAATGGCAATAATATTCATTTACAGACAATGTAAAAAACTGGGGAATAATTAACGATGACAATTCGTCAATCTTGGTCCACAAATGAAAAAAGTTAGTAGTAACTATTAGTATCTGCAAGTTCCTTCAGGTGGCTTCATAACTTCCTTTTTAAAGAATACTACTGAAACTGTGCTTGCACAATCTCTGCTCTGGCATATTGTCGATAATGCCGATGGCAGCTATATTGATCTAATAGAAGAACAACTGCATAAACTTGAGCAACTTTGAAACTTCATATTTATCATATTTGGGCTCCGCAAATATGGTCACATCATTTCGTATAAAGTTCAAGTTGTTACCAACTTGTCTGCGTCAAAATTCTGTCTCTCTATATGTATATTTATCTATCTTCTTTTTTATATATTTGTATACACCATGGGTTTCGCGTAGTATGTCTATCGTGGACGTGTTTTCTAAAAATCTACTACATATCTGTTTTATTAAAGAAAATCAAATTGTTGTTTATTCTAAGCATTTCAATATTATTAAACTCAATCATGGTATATCGTTACAAAAAACCACTTGTGAAAAAATATATTTGGTTGAATGTATAATTTTTCCAACGTATACTTATCTGCAAGTTAATGTTAAGTCATTTAATATGCCTATGAATTATATAGATAAAAATATAGATTTTATTTGACACGCTAAGGGTTTTATTAAGGAGATCAAGAATATTATTATAGTTACTTAAATTTTTATTGCTGTCTAGTAAAAGATATTCAGATAGCTCGGGATTGGTATTTACTTTAGCGGGAAACTCATTGGTTTAATCGTGTCAGTCGAAAGACGTCAACTGCTGGACAAAGACCTCCCTAAAATAATTTGCAGTTGTATCCAAAATTTGGAGGGATATGCCATAATCACCACGCTTGGAAAACGGCTTGGCAATCGCAATATGATGATCATAGTATACATAGAGACGCTGCTACCGGTTCTCTGGGAGATATTCCCTCGGGGTGACTTTTACGCTCCCCAAGGGAGATGATGGGGAGGTGATATTCTTTGCAACCAGCCACACAGCAAACATAGCTAGATTGTTTCACCGGTCCGTAAGTGATCGGTTAAGTTAAGCAACTAGGGTGCCGGTCAGTCCATAGATGGGTGACCACCAAAGTAGTTTCATTTCTGAGCTTCTCCGTGTTTCGAAGCACCTTAAGCTGTCGGTCCCGATTGTTGTTGTTAGACAACAGTCGTTAAGCCATGTCAGAGGCCTACTGGGCGGCTTGAAAAACTCTGACACTAGGGTACCACTGCCCATGAGATATGTAAGTAAGCAACAGCCCTCTTTGGTTTGGTTTAACGGTATCTTTTACAACCGTAGGTTCATGATTTTCCAAGCAATAATAGTGCTGGGTATACGTGCTAGCGTTTGCGTTTGAATGCTCTCCGCTTGCATAAGATAACCCTTCAATAGGATTATGGACGTGAGGCCATAGAGAGTGTATTTACGGACACACTCGTACTCTACATTATCTCCAAGTCGTGCAAATCTATTGCACAACAGATATCACTGCATGTGTCGCGCAGTGGTTAAGACAGTGTTTCGCAATTCTGTGTCCCGGGTTCGATTCCTGAATAGCTATTTGGATGACCCATAAGTACTTGATGTACTTTCTATACGTAAATTATATGTTTGTAAAGTACTCCGTGCCATACGGATGCAATTATTTAGTGCTGGGGTTGTCATTAAAACAAATTTTTTTCTGTTGTTCTCATATTGAATTAAAGTTGCTGATTTTAATATAAAAAGACATAGTTATTTGTTATACAAGAGTGCAAAGTTGCTTTTTAACCGCGTGCTCAATTTTGAACAAGCAAAGGATTCTAAAATTGAATCACAATAAGCGCAGCGAGTGATAATAAAATTAGAATCCTGAGCGTCAGCGAGGAAATCAAAAGAGCACAAGGTGAAAAATCTTTGCACTCGAGTACAACACGTCACGTACAACTTTTCATCTAACCTCAGCGAGGAAATGACTAAATGCGAAAAAAAATCTTATTATAAATACTTTTATTACAGTTTGGGAATTGATTACTATATTATGATATGTAAGTATTAAATGATAATCTTTAAATTATAACAAATAATACTTAGGTATAATTAAGAAAAACTTAAAGTAACGTTCCTACAGTTTGATTGTAATATATCTGTAATATTGCGCAATACAAATTAAGAAAAAGTATACAAGGATCTTTATGAACGTGGCTGACAGTGGAACTAACACGGCCATCTTTTAAAGTGTCTCTTTGACAGTTCTGCCACAGCTTGCTTTGCTGACTGCTGTTCCTACGTTTATTATTGTAATATTTGGTTTAAAACACTATCAATATGCCAAAAGTGATAAAAAGTGGTGTCAGGAAAATAGTCCTAAAGGTTAAGGAAATTTTTATGAAAGAAAAACACAGTGAAGGCTTGATAATTCCATATGAAAAAGTTAACGAGCGAGTTGCCGCCCCGATAGATAAATGTTACCATGCTTGATTTTTAAAGTCGCACCCGTGTATTAGTTTTTCGTTTGAAGTTTTTCATTAGTTTGTAGTATTAAGTAATGTGAATGAAATATTAATTAAGTAATAAATTTATTTATAAAGATAATAATGACTGTTTTATTCCCTTGTGCTATTAAATTATTTATAATAATAAATCGATAGTATAGGTATGGGGTACCCTATAAACTTTTAGAGTTTAATATTCCTGGGAAAGTATTCACACACGGCCATCTGATCTGATCCCAAACTAAGTAAAGCTTTTACTATGGAAATCAAATAGCTGGTACATGCAATAGGCCGAATGTGAAAAAAATGCAATTATTCCTTTTTGGCATGAAATTATATAAAACATGCTTCTGCAGCGCTTGCAAAGACTCCTATGTCTAACCGACCAATCAGAAGCGAGTATTTGAACTAGTTGCAATATGACCAATGACAGACGTCTTTGTTTTGGTTACTTTAGTACTTGGTAATTAATTTGACATTCGACCTATTGCATGTACCGCGACGATATACTACTTATGTAAATGCATACCTAAACACCTGGACATGGGACAAACAGACATGTTAATGCACACAAATATATGTCCTGAGTGGGAATAAAAAAAACCCAACTAAGCCAACTGGCCCGTGAAAGTTATAGAATACAATTGATACAAAACACAATGGATACAGTCTATTACCATTGTTAAATTTTCCCATAATATTAGGGAAATTTTCTTAAAAGCAACCCTTGCCGCCATAGTGTCGCGCTCCCACAAATGTCACTCACGTTCATAAAGATCCTTGTCCCACTGTACAGTCCCACAAACTGATCTGGCCCGCTGGCAGCGTCGCTGTTATCGCATTTAGTGTTGCTAGTAACTATTTTTTGCAATAAAGTGGGTAAAAATAATATGCACATTGTAATGTAAATATTACTTCACTAAAAAGCAAACAAATACTGTCATTACAAATCTTTATATTTTTATACAATAATTATGATCATTTACATAAAATGTATGCTGAGTGTCCTCTAAAGGGTATCCCCGTCCCTCCAGGTATTATTATGTCACCGGAATTGTTTAATTCAGAAGTAATTTTATCATTATCATTATCATAATCACTGCTTTCACTTTGACTATCACTACCCAATTGATTGATGAAAGGCTCGTCTAAGTATCCATTCCTTTTTCGATACTCATTTTCAATATTTTTTACATGATTGCAATGCTTTTGCCATTCATTGACTGTTATTTTATCAAAAGCTTCTGCAATCAATGTAGACATTTCAGAATCCGATCTACCAATATTCTGATTTGCTATAAATTTTTGCATCTGCTTGCTCTTTTTAACCGACTTCCAAAGGAGGAGGTTCTCAAGTTCACCGGTTTTTTTTTTTTTTATGTATGTACACCGATTACTCGGAGATTTATGATCCGATTTACGTAATTCTTTTTTAGTTTGATAGGGAATAGTTGCCATTTGGTCCCATAAAAATTTTATATAGATTGGCCCAGTAGTTTTCATTTTATGGACATTTTTGTATGAATTTTTTTGTTTAAGTGGACGATGTCGATGATGCACAGACGTTTGTAAATCTTAGATAGTCAAGCTAGACTCATCCTGTTCAAGTGTGTCTTGGCATGAACATAAACAACAATTTCAGACGACTAGCGTTTAATACGCACGTATAAGCTTTTTTTTTGGAAGTGCATGTAGGCGCACCTTTTAGCACCAGCGTATTTTTTTATGTACCTACGTACACCGATTACGCTGAGATTTATGAACCGATTTACGTGATTCTTCTTTAGTTTGATGCGGAACAGCTGCCATTTTTAGGGTTCTGTAGTCAAATGTCTTTCACAAAGGTTCTTCTTGACTTGTCATGTCTGTATGCCTGCCCGTCCGTATGTAACAGCCACTTTTTTCCGAAACTATAAGAACTATACTGTCGAATCTTGGTCAGCAGATGTATTCCGTGAACCGCATTAAGATTTTCACACAAAAATAGAAAACAAACAATAAAATTTGGGTCCCTTATACTTACTTAGAACTGAATTTAAAAAAAAATCATTAAATTATAGGTACATGTGGGGTATCTATGGATAGGACTTCGAAAATGATATTGAGGTTTATAATATTGCGCGAGAGACACTTCCAAAGGCGTAAAATGCCCCCCCCCCTGTAACTTCTAAAATAAGAGAATCATAAAACAAATAAATGATGTACATTACCATGCAAACTTCCACCGAAAATTGGTTTGAAAGAGATCTAGTAAGTAGTTTTTTTAATGCGTCATAAATCGTAAACCGCAATTTACCTTCCATTCTATCAACTCAAATACTTGCTGCTACAGAAAGAAACATTCCGCCTTTAACGGGCGAGTCCGACTCATTATCTAATCAATGATAAATAAGACCTAGGCTATCAGCCCTCTGCTCAGTAGACTCGTTGGTTGGTTATTCGATCATAAATAAGACCTAGTCTTCATAGACTCATACCCTCTGTTCAGCAGACTAGATGGCTATTCGATCATAAGATCATTCGATTCATAATAAGATCTAGTGTATAAGCCCTCAGCACACAGACTCGTTAGCTAGATGGTCATAAATACGGCCTAACCTATGCGCTTGCTGTTCAGACTTTCATAAATCTTAGCTAGTCTAGACTCGTACTGTGCAAGTTTTCTTAGAGTGAACGTAATTTTATGTAGTTTTTCTTACTTTACAAACAGTCTTTTAGATCATTCACTGTCCCACAAGAACGTGAAAAAGAGTTTCGAACAACATTTTTTCGGAAGATGTTTCTTTTTTCCGTTCTCATTTGTTGGGATCTATAGTTTTAAGGCGCGCGGCACCTTTCGAAGTCCTAACCATAGCTAGACACTAAAAAGTAACAAATAAAAAAAACTTCGTTTAAAAAAACCGACTTCAAAAACTAAAAAGTATAAAAAAAATATCTTAATAAAGATTTAATTTAATACATCACTTATAATATAATATTAATGAAATAATATAATTTGTATGTGCTACCTATTGATAGGTTTGAAGTCGGTGCCAAGCCCTAAGCAAAATAAAAGTTAATATTACATACAGCTTTCATACTTTGTGATGAAACTCGTACACTAAAGATTAACCTAAGTAAATAAACTTAAAGAACAATATGAATTAATATGAAACAGATGAAACTGTATCATAAAAATATATGACGACCGTCAACGACGTCTGCACGCTTGGGTTGTTTGTGTAGAAATACGAAGCTATCCCGCTGAAAGTAACGCGCGACGAGTGTGGTACCTACTATTACATTTGGCTTGGCACCGACATCAAACCTATCAATAGGTAGCACATACAAATTATATTATTTCATTAATATTATATTATAAGTGATGTATTAAATTAAATCTTTATTAAGATATTCTTTTTATACTTTTTAGTTTTTGAAGTCGGTTTTTTTAAACGAAGTTTTTTTTATTCTACCACAAGTTTTCTTACAAATCGCTCCCCGATACCTACAATGGAAATAGCAAAAAATAAATAAATAATGAAAATTTTAAGATATGTATTTAAATTTAAAGTGCGAGGGGGAGTTACGTATTTTTTCAGAAGCTGACAGCACTAACCTGTAGCAGCAGCTACGCCTTCATACAATTTATTGAAGGGTATAAATGGCGCCTGAAGGTGTTTTTCTTCATTCATATAATTCAATACTTGTAATATAACGCTCCTCGCATCACTTTTTAAAGCTTTCGGCATTTTAACAATTAAAAACCACAAAAAGATAAATAAATATGCGCAACAAACAATCAATGGCAGGAATGTCAGGGAATAACAGCCGATTGACATTTCCAACTGGCGTCGTTAGTTCTACTTTTGGCCACCGGGCCAGATAAGTTTGTGGCACTATACATCAAGAAGGTTCAGAGTCTTAATTTTTAAGAAATTAAAAAGCTGTATGATTAATTTGGCACCATAGAGGTAGGAGTAAATAGGTTTAATGATATTTTGTATTCAAAAACTTAGTGTACACGATGTTCTAAATTCAAATTTACTTTAACCTCTAGAGGATAAATATGACTTTTCCACTCAGATATTGAAGAGCAAAAATACTAACTCTTTCCGAGGTGGGGTGATGAAAAATATATTGTGCACAGATTAAACCTATTCAATGTCCTTAAATAAGTTAATTTAACCCACTTAATTGCGGCCAAAATATAAACGTTACGGCAAATATACAACACCAAACTTTTTTGTAAATATAGAATGCACTACCACTAAAAGAACAAATGAAATTGAGTGTTGCACTTTTGAGACTGTATTGTGTATTTTTTGACATAACATATTGCGATGTTTTTTCTATTGAAGCAGTTGTATTGTTGTTTGAGAATGAAGTACAGACAATCTGTCAAATTTCCCCAAATGAAAGTGAACCTTGTAGTTTTGTGATAAAGTTGAAAATCTATAAAAGAAACTTGACAGATTGGGGTGGCTGTGTGTGTGCTGTTTTTAAATTTTTGTAGGGTGCACTTAAACTTTTGCGGAAAATTACTGATTTGGATTTTGCCATCATATTAACTAGTGTCGGATTATTTATTCAGATTTCATTAATATTTATGAACGTATTGTGATTTCAATTTGAATGGATTCTTATTAAAATATTATTTTCAACAAAAATATGGTTAGAATAGTTTGGATAGATTCTAAATTTAAGTCTAGATAGAAAAAACATTATTCTAGGTCCGCGGTGGTTTTTTAAATTAACATAAAAAGTTCCAAATAAACGAAAACAATTTTACTGGTTCAAATTGAAAAATAAATTAACGAATATCAATTTCATACTCGTTCCAGTCAGCGTCTAGTGCTGCCCTCTAACACTCATCGGTGAACTCTATCTCATCGATATATTTTTTTTAATATTATTCGATTTACCATGACATGATGTTTGTTTTTATACGTTTGACATTTTACCGGGATCACTTACCTAGAAAATTGATTTATATGAAGGGTAATTGGCATTTTATTTTCTAACCCGTAACTACCATAAACTTTCAGTCTATTAAAAACTGACACTCTCATTTACATATCAGTAACCGCTCTAGCCAGGGAAGCCGCAGGATGCGGGCAGCGCAGGACCGGCTATTAGGGTCACCCTTGGGGAGGCCAGCTGTGGACGGCTTTCGACTGATATGATGATGATGAACCGCTCCAAGCCGAGGTTCGAACTCTAAAAGGTTTTGGAGTTTAATTAGTTGTTTTATGTCCTATATTGCTTGAGGTTCTTTATTTTCCGGTGTAACATTAAAGGCACCTTAAAGTTGGCCTAACTATTAACGTTATGTTAAAAAGAATTGGATTTAATGTTACCAGTTCACAATTGCGCACAGACTTCATTTGCGGCGAGAGTTTTCTACGTCCGTGCGAACGGAGGCCCGAAAACGGAACTACTTGCTTTTTACCTTGCAGATAAAACGTGACATTTTAATCGACATATGATGAATACGATTACGCATACAGATAAAAGCATAGACAAAAGTTTATTTCTTGTCCATTTTTAAGGCTGTGGTTGCTCTTGTTTCAGAGTTATTGAAGTTGCCCAGTAAGCTTCTAACCTGTGAAACACTGATGGTTGATTCTTTTAGTGCATTTCAGGGCTGTCATGAGTAGCGCAACCGCAGTGTGGCTCAAGGGAGGTAAACCATAACTTATTACTTTGGTGAATGAACTGTGTTTGCTCGGTCCATGACAACTGGTAGAAACCTGCTTTTCTACCAATGAGCCGACCTAGATACATTTTGCAATAATATAATAATACGTTGGAGAGTTTTAACAATTTTTGTAACTTATATTGTATCAATTGAATACTAAGAAAATCTTAAAACATTACACATAGGTATCATAATAGCATATAAATCTAAACTGTTTAACAATGTTTTAAGATAAATGCTGAGCTCCTGCGTATGGAGCACGGAGACGTTTAGAAATTAAACAGCTATTTAACCCACCCATTTGCATACTGACTTATTTCCTAGATGCTTAACATTGTCAATCGTACGTGGCTTTAAGCTTATTGGCTCTCGTCTTAAGAAACTGGCCTAAAACTTATCATCATCCTTCTCTTTGCATTAGGGGTTAAAACGAAGAAATAATATTCCAAAATATTACCTAAACAGGTGCTGTTATTTCAAACGTTGCTTACAATATCTCGCAATTTACTACAGTACATTTCTATTCATTAATTACTAACAAAATAAACCCACTAAGATAATAACTGCCTAAGAAAATTATATACAATCTTAAGGTAACAGGACTCGAACCGATTGAGTTGTTGAATTCAGTAGTTTTACTCAAATCAAAATATGTTCAATTAATTGACCTGCCTGATAATTGAAAAGGAATATATAAAACCATCATCACACCATCATCACCATAAGCTATCAGCAAAATGTATGGTAGAAGTAATTATTACCGGGGCAGACAGTTTAATATAGATAGATTAAATTGAAAAAAACCATTATAGTTTGGTTTACGTACTTCGCCAGCACATCAAGCTACCCCAATCTGTCGAATTTCCCAAATTGAAAGTGAACCTTATGCTTTTATGATAAAGTTGAAGATCTATAAAATAAATTTGACAGATTGGGGTATCTGGATAGATAGATAGAATACTCTTTATTGTACACACTCAGGCGGAAAGAAAATACATCGGATATAATATAAAGAATATACGGTACAATGGGCGGTCTTATCGCCTTAAGCGATCTCTTCCAGACAACCTTTGGATGGATAGGAACTGAAAGTAAAGTAAACAGTAGCAGGAGTGCAACAAATAAATTATACTAAGGAACTATGATAAATATATTGCATACCAAAAACTTAGTATGACTTCACAATGAACGTATGTTAATAAACATATCATACACTAATTATATATACACATATAATATACATATATATATACATATATATAAATACTTACATACATATATATGACAATAATAAATATATAAATATTATATTCAAATTATGAACATAGGTAGTGATCCTTAACAAGTTTATTGAAAGTAGGGAGAGTCTGGGCACGTCTTATAGAGATTGGCAGAGCATTCCACAATCTCACGGCTTGTACAACAAATGACTTATCCATGAATGTAGTTGAATGTGTAGGTATATGCAGCTTCAAGTTATTTGTTGACCTTAGGAATCGCGAATGTGTGTCACAAAGGAAAACAAAACGTTTTTTGAGATAATTCGGAGTACAGGGATTGAAAAGATACAATAATGAAAGAATATGGGCATTCCGACGAAGACGAATTGGCAACCACTTAAGCTTTATACGAAATAATGAAACGTAATCATATTTGCGTCATATGTGCTGGATGTGCTGGCTTGGTCTGTTCTTCGAACGCCTCTTATCACTTAGTTTTATTTTATTGATTTTTTATTTGACTCTCGCTTTCATAGCCTCCAGCTTTAGCTTCATGGGATTATTTTTATATATTGTGGACACGGGTCTCAATCGCGATACCAATTTAAGGCAAGTCATTGCCTTTAGGTTACCCGACGTTTCGCCATGGATTGCACCAGCCGTGGTCACGGGTCGACTGGTGTGGCTCGGCAGCGTCGTCTCCGTGAAGCTCGGGTTTCGGTATCTACCCTCGCTTTCAAATAAACTCATATAGTATGAGATTTATTTGAAAGAATACCAAGTTTTTATGTTGATACTATAATGTGACATTCAATTAAAAAATTAAGTGAATAAAGGGAGGATAGTTAAATAAAAAAAAATTACTTGTGTTAAAATAACAAAGTATAATTATAATGAATATTTTGAAAACTATTGATTACAAATCTTCTTGTCAATTACCGATATAAATTACTTTGTACCCGAAGTTGTAGAGAACTATATCTTCTGTCTAACGAGATCTTGGCATCGAAGAGTAGATAGATATTGACCTCCTGATGATGGCTGAGGTCAGGATCCAATTTACGCATCCCCAGCATAAATCTGTATCTTTGAAAATATTCATTTTAGGGTTCCGTACCCAAAGGGTAAAACGGGACTAAGACTTCGCTGTCTATCTATCTGTCACCAGGCTGTATCTCATGAACCGTGATAGTTAGACAGTTGCAATTTTCACAGATGATGTATTTCTGTTGCTGCTATAACAACAAATATAAAATAAATATTTAAGGGGGCTCCCATACAGCAAACTTGAACTTTTTTTCGTTCGTATAGATACTGGTACGGAACCCTTCGTGCGCGAGACCGACTCGCACGTGGCCGGTTTTTTAATAAAACTGAATACCTTTAATATTTCGATTCGATTTCGCACTTATTTATACAACTTATTATAAACATGTTTGAAACTTCTTTTCTCAAGAGGTTTTACCCAAGCGACCTCCAACCTGATATTGTAAGCAAGTTTATAGTACCAATTACGTAAACAGGGCGCGCTTAACCCCTATAAATAAGAATTTCCAATGGCCAAATTTGTGTTCGATAGTAATACCAATTCCGGTAGAGGTTCACGTTTGCGTTTTAAGTATTATGTTAATTTTGTATATCGTGAATAGTCTGGCTAGCGGGAAGAAATGATCATGACAACTGAACGATAAGACGTACATATATTTCCAGACTGGGAGCACCTGTGAGCATAAAGGGGCATCGATACAAAAATATATGCAATATCCACATTCTACAAATATATCACAGTATTCATACTATATAAATAATAAATAAATATCTTGGGACAACTATTACACTGATCCCAAACCCGGAAGATACTTCACTATAGCGAAAAGACAAGTAATACTCATACTTATATATTACGAAATTTATTTTTTTTTTTTGTTTTTTTTCGCCCTCTTTGGGCAGGCTAAGATCTGTGACCATACCGCCTCGCCTTCAGTTGTTATATTTATATTTCAAAGTCAGTCAGTCATGTCCGTCACGTGCGTCACAGTCAAGACATAGTCCTACCCTAGTAAAGCAGTGGAGTCTTTACTAGACGCTTCTATGGAGTTTTGGTTTCAACACGGAAAATCACAATTCACGGCAATATCGCACTTTCCTCCACTTGTGTACGTTGTCAAAGATGTTATGTCTAAAAATCCACCATATATACACATAAAAACTCGAATTTACACCAGTTTTTGAAAATAAAACATAGCCTCGATGCGTCCTTTTCCGCGTTGGCGCCAAAAAACCGTTTATACATAATATGTCGGCACAGGGGGTACCTTCGTCAGGATTGGTAATGATCCTTCATGAGGGGGGAGGCAAAGAGGTAAAAGTCCAAAATCGATTATAAAATAACTTCACTTCACAAATAATTTAAATTACAGCTCAATTCACAAATCAATACACTACAATTAAAATAGTCAGTTTTATTTCAGGAGTTAATCACAATTAGCAATAATTATCTTATTATTACGCGGAACAAAAGCGATCCGTCGATAACGTGGTGCGCTCACACCCGCCATTACAGATTGAATCAATCCAACATGGCCGCCCCGACTATCGACACGACGTTAAGCTAGAAATGACATCTGTCAAATCTACTTCCGACATAATCCGACCGGTGACATCTCGAATGCGCCGTCACATATTATAGATAAATTACACCCAGACGAACAACACAGAGAACAAATGATTATGCTCATTACACAAAAATTACTCTTAAGTGAAGATCGATGCCCCGTCCTCTGACTTAGCAGTCAAGTTCACTAACCACATGAACAACAGACCAGTCCATTTAGATGCTTACCGTCTCGCATGAGTGCAATTATTTATGGAAGAACAAAACCTGCAGTGATTTCCTCTATCATTAGTTTATTTAAAAACGAAAAAGTTAAACAGCAGTTGAACTATGGATCAAGCAATCTCACTGGATGGTTTTCGACTAAACCAAGTATCAACTGTAGTTTAACTTTAAACTTCGTTTTTAAATAAGTGTGCTGAAGTTCGTCTTCTAAATTGGCAGTTCACAATGGTTAATCGATCTGGTAACTGTTTTATATTTAAAGTCCATTTATCTTTAAAATACGACACCACACTAGAGAAATAAATATCTGTATCGTGGTGGACTTTACAATCTTGCAACTCATGGTCACAAAAGACACCCAGAATCGGGACAACTATATGATCTTGTGAGGGTTGCTGGAAGCCTTCAATGCGGGAAGCGTAGAACAATTGTGGCGATCTTTAGGGGAGGACTTCGTCTCGCAGTGCCGTCTTTCGGCTGATATGATGATGATGGGGCCGAATGCTGCATGACTATGGAAAGCGTTATACGGTAGCTACATTTTAGAAAGATAGGGTTGAGCATACAAAAACAGATTTTTACGTTTATACATATGGCATTTGCGTGAGTAAACCCACCACACCAAAGTGATTACGCACACAGTTTTGCACTATAATATATCCCGCACAGATGGCTAGTACTAGATGGCGATACTCCATTTAGACTGGCCACCGTGGCCTCAATATGACCAGGGGGACATTTCTATAAACGTCATAATGGCGGGACCAACTCTTGTAATTGAAAGATTCTTCCACGTATATTTAGCACCGATTTAGTTCTATTTTGTACCTGTCCTGAAATTTTTGTGCCTTACACGGCATAATCGGAATTTCACGATAACACTGGTCCCGCCATTATGATGCGTCATAATGACGGGACCATGCCCGTACTCGAAAACTACAGCGAATTACATCATCCAGATCAAACCAGTATTTAGAACCTGATTTAGTGCCCCCGATAATCAATAAAGAGAGACTAAGATCTCAGTAGTTTTTATATAAAATCAATTTTTCTTTTTTGACTTTTTATACGCCTAAATTATTTAACGAGCAAAAATACTTCAAGTAAATAGTTGCAGCTACTTTTCATACATGCGCTTTATTATTTCAATCTTTAGGTGAAATTATGACTGTTTTCAAATAATATGTAGTAAAATATAAATTTCAGTCATTAAACCTAAACATAATCTCCTTGACAATAACATTCCGTGTACCTAAATATCTGTAATTTTTATTTTTTTAATACTTAGACAGGTGAAGCAGGAAAATAGTTATTATGCGTTCTATAAATGTATAATTTTTTTTTGTAGTAATACAGTTATTATTTCTAGTTGCATATTACAGATATTTAGGTACACGGAATGTTAAAACATTTATACAATTTATTTTATTATAGTAGTGATATTTAGCTAGCTTGTATTAAGTTATTGTCAAGGAGATTATGTTTAGGTTTAATGACTGAAATTTATATTTTACTACATATTATTTGAAAACAGTCATAATTTCACCTAAAGATTGAAATAATAAAGCGCATGTATGAAAAGTAGCTGCAACTATTTACTTGAAGTATTTTTGCTCGTTAAATAATTTAGGCGTATAAAAAGTCTAAAAAGAAAAATTGATTTTATATAAAAACTACTGAGATCTAAGTCTCTCTTTATTGATTATCGGGGGCACTAAATCAGGTTCTAAATACTGGTTTGATCTGGATGATGTAATTCGCTGTAGTTTTCGAGTATGGGCATGGTCCCGTCATTATGACGCATCATAATGGCGGGACCAGTGTTATCGTGAAATTCCGCTTATGCCGTGTAAGGCACAAAAATTTCAGGACAGGTACAAATTAGAACTAAATCGGTGCTAAATATACGTGGAAGAATCTTTCAATTACAAGAGTTGGTCCCGCCATTATGACGTTTATACATTTCTAGTATAAAATAAAAGATTATGTTTATTTAATCATCCTACGTTGTCATTAAAAATGTAGTTTACCTCGATCACCATTTTTATCTTCAAACATATTTCCTTTTACTAGTTTTTTATTCCAACGGTACATTAATGTTTATGGTAGCGTCAACAATAAAACTGACTTCAAAAATAAACAAACCTGTTGTCTCTATACAAGGCGAACTCCCGGTTTTGTTCGTTATACAAATAATCTATGTTCGGCGCTCGATAGATTTTCTCTAAAGTAGGTAACTCTCGGCAAAACTTCTTAACCAGCTGAGCCAACATGGCGATGAAAACTCGTATCTCTTTACAGGTTTCCACCAATCTTTTTGCTTGTAGTTATAGATTCGTGGGTTTTATTTTGCAATTTCGTTGGATCCACCGCTATAGAGAGAAATGGCGCTTACTGATTAAGACTGATGTAGTCTTCATCCTGAAGCTTGGTACGCATGGATAATATGTATGTATTACCCAATTTAAAAAGTCAAGTAACTAGAAAACATACCGTTATTATAATTTATTTAATTGCGTTCATATGCAGGTGCTTTCACTGATCTGTAGTAAGTGATCGCTAGGCATGCGGGTATTCTGTAGATGAGTGACCACCTAATTGGTTCAATCCACTCGCCACTACTGCACGTTGTAAACAACTGCAGACGGAGAATAGCCGGTACCGGAACATTAACATGCCCTTCGTAACATAGAAACGCTCATAAACTTAACCAATATGGCGGTAACTCGTCAGTAGAATGAACGGGGAGCAACTGGCTATGATCGCGTGGCGTGGTTGGCAAATGCTTGCTTTCCACGCCGGAGGTCATGGGTTCGATTCTCACCCAGGACAGATATTTGAGTGCATGAACATGTCTGTCTGTTCTGAGTGGGCCCTGGGTGTAGTTATCTGATTTCCATAATACAAGCTCTGCTTAGTTTGCGATCAGATGGCCGTGTGTAAATAAGGTCCCAGGATATTATTATTAAACATGTTCACAAAAATAAAATAAGATCAATTGACTTTGCGTAATAAAATCTAAAACAAGTAGATTACGATAAAATCTTAGATGTGTTTTAGTTTACCATTGTATAAGACTGGGGTCGAACATATTCATTATATTTTGACTGGCTGGTTGACGTGGTTAGTAAATACTTGCCTTTCACGCCACAGGTCGTCGGTTCAAATAGTAGAACCACTCAGGACAGATATTTGTGTGTATGAACATGTCTGTTTGTCTTGAGTTTTTTTAATTATGTATTTAAAAAGAAAGAAGTATGTTTAGGCCCTAACGGGTGTTCTCAATAAAACAGTGGACTGTATAATATAGGTATATTGGTAATAGTTGGTCGAGTTTACAACAATAAGACGTGCCCGTTCCCTGGCTCGCGTGGAAGGCAAGTAAGTGCAGCAGAGACCAAAGCTGGCGCAACGTGAGGTCTAGTGCGGGGGCGGGTGCGGGGGCGGGCGCGGGGACGCAGATCACGGCCCCACCATTCCGCGCTGCTACAGGTAGCTTAGGCGACGACATATTCCCCGGGTTGAAGGAACTTCAATTTTCTAAAGGAAGAGGGCAGATGCAGTTGAAAGCGCGACGAATAGTGCCTCTCTTCGTCTTCAACTCCGCCACTCGAGTGATTCCGTCCACGCCGGTATAGGTTTTCGTGACCCGACCCAGGGGCCACAGTAGTGGTGGTGCCGTCTTGTCCTTAATCAGGACTAAGGAACCTGGCTTCAGCTCGCCTCTGGAATGAAACCATTTTGACTTTGCCTGCAGCAGAGAAACATATTCATTATGAAACCGCCTCCAAAAGTGTTGCCTTGTATGCTGAATTCGTTTCCAACGATCTAGCCGGGTAATGTTGGCTTCAGCCACCTGAGGGTATGGCACTGATAAGAGCGGTCGTCCAATCAGAAAATGAGAGGGGGTAAGTGCCGAAAAATCGTTAGGATCTGTGGAAAGTGGAGTTAGAGGGCGTGAATTTAAGACTGCCTCTATAAGAGCGAGACAAGTAGCCATCTCCTCGAAAGTATAGTGAGCATGCTTTAATATACGTTTTAAGTGGAACTTGCTAGACTTGACTGCAGCTTCAGCCAAGGAATTAAAATGAGGAGCATAGCTTGGAGTAAAATTGATTTGTATACCGTCCTGAGCTATCTCAGATGCAACATTAGATGAATTTAAAAATCTGTACATGTCATTTGATGCGCCTACGAAGTTTGTACCGTTATCGGACGTGATACTTCGAGGCTTGCCTCGACGTGCCACGAAACGATTTAGAGCAGCCATGTAAGCCTCAGTGGTGAGGTCGGCAACGAGCTCCAAATGTACAGCTTTCACTGCCGAGCAAACAAAGATGCACATATAACATTTTGTTAGTTTGCAGCCCCGACCTTTGCGGTCGGCTATCAACACTGGCCCAGCATAGTCTGCATAAGTGTGTAGAAAAGGAAATTCAAGGTGAGTCCTCGAACTAGGTAATTGACCCATCATTGGCAGAATGCCTTGAGCTTTGTGTCTGAAACATTTAATACATTTATTCACGACAAATCTAGATAAGTTTCATCCTCCTAAGGGCCAATAAGTCTGTCGGACGTGGGACAGAAGTAACTGAGGACCTCCATGTAAAATCTTTAAATGTTGCATTTGAAATAAAAGTTTAGTAAATATGTGTTTACTACATAAAATTATGGGATGCTTAGTACTAAACTCATAGGGTGAATTTTCAAGCCTCCCGCCCACGCGAATGAGGTTACGACTATCAATAAATGGAGTTAATGATATTAATCTACTCTTGCGTGGCAATTTGCTACCTGATTTCAATGTAATATATTCGTCAAAAAACATTTCTAGTTGAGAATAATGTATAATTACATTGAAAGAGTTTTCTAGCTCTTCTGTAGAAAAATTGCCACACATTTTATTTTTATGCTTTAAGTTATATATAAATCTAAGTAAATAAGCGACTATTCTTTGTATTTTTGTTAGACTAGAGAACCTTGTTAATAAATTATGAATAACTAATGAATGAATTTTGTCTGATTGATGATTGTTATTATTATTGCTAATAAAATGACTAGCTACTTCTGGCAAATCGTGTTTCGCTATAGCTGGCATTTTAGGCCACTCATTTTCATTTTTTAATAAAAAGGAGGGTCCAGACCACCACAGGGGTGTGTCCGCAATGATGTCAGCTCTAAGTCCACGCGAAACAATATCTGCAGGATTATATTTGGACGGTACGTAGCACCAAGTATAACCGAATGTGCTCTCCTGTATTTCGTGGACTCTATTTCGTACAAAAGGATTAAGATTATTAGAGGGAGTAGAGAGCCAACCCAATACGATGGTGGAGTCACACCAAAATCTACAAGTATGAATGGGTATAGTCAATGATTCTCGTACTTTAGTACACAGTCTTGCACCCAACAAAGCAGCAGAAAGCTCTAACTTAGGCATCGTAGTTGGTTTTATATGTGCTATACGGTTCTTAGAGACTAGAAGCTGTACCCCTACAGACCCATGACTTGAACATGACCGAATGTACACACAGCAGCCCATTGCTTTTTCAGACGAGTCGGTAAATACATGTATTTCATGCGTCGTAGAGTCTGGAAGTAAAACCCAACGAGGAATTTTTAAGTTATTTAATGATGTAATAGAATTTTCAAATATTGACCAAAGACCTTTGACCTCTATGGATACCTCGTCATCCCAGTCAAGTTTTTCTAGCCATAGTCGCTGCATAATGATTTTAGCTTCAACAACGCACGGACCTATGAGGCCCAGTGGGTCAAAAATCTGACTGATGACTGATAGAATATGACGTTTAGTGACTTTAGGGCATGATGTTATATTAATAGTATATGTAAGAATATCAGACTCACTTTCCCAGTTAAGACCTAGAATTTTAGAATTAGGTGAATTTAAATTATGTTCACAAAAATTTAAAATGTTACTATTAGAGCAATGAATGCCGTCTGTAATTTGGGTCAGAATTTTTGGATTGGATTAGACCGCCATTTACGTAAATTTAATTTTGCAGACGCCAGAACTGATTTTAATTTCTGGGCTACTTCAACTGTCTCAGAGTAGGTGCTTCCGCCTCCAAGATAGTCATCTATGTATAGGTCGCGACGTAAGGCAGATTGCACGCGACCGTCATCTACGTTATCAGCTAGACTGACAACACATTTGGTAGCAAGGTACGATCCCGAGGCCGTACCATATGTGACAGTATTTAAAGAGTAGGTCTTAAGAGGTTCTAAGGGATCTGAGCGAAAAATATTTTTTTGAAGAGGTCTTTGAACTGGATTTAACTCTATGGCCCTATACATTTTTTCTATGTCACCTGAGACCACGTACTTATGTTGACGAAAACGTGTTAAAATGGAAAACAGATCGTCTTGAACTACGGGACCGACCATCTGGATGTCGTTAAGAGACAACCCCGAACTGGTAGAGGCTGATGCGTCGAATACTACGCGTAGTCGAGTAGTGGTGCTGGAAGTCCGAACTACTCCGTGATGAGGAATGTAGTGACTAATCGTAGCTTCAGCTGTAGAACTGTAAGGTGAGTCTAAAGTCATGTGACCTAAATTCTCATATTCCCTCATAAATTCTACGTATTTATTTTTAAAAATAGGATCGCGTTTAAAGCGTCTCTCTAAAGATAAAAAACGTTTCTTAGCATTGTCATATGAATGACCTAAAGTGCTAGGATCTTTTTTTAAGGGCATTGTAACGACAAACCGACCATCGTCCTTGCGGACGGTGTTTTGAATGAAATGTTGTTCACACATTTTTTCTTCTAAGGAAAAATCATGTTTAGGAGAAACGTTGTCAAGCTTCCAGAATTGAGTAAGATCGGGAGTAACATGGGAATGGTGGCATACATAAGAAGAGGGTAAACTGTGCTGTTGCGAAATACTGCCCGACACAATCCAGCCAAGCTTTGTTTCGCACAATTTGGGTAAGTTTTTCCCTAAATGTATAGAATTAGAGCCTAAGACATTCCAAAACACTTCAGCCCCTACCAGGATATCGATGACCGACGGAACATTAAAGTTCGGGTCAGCGAGTTTAAGACCTGATGGGATAGGGACATGATTAATATGCACGAAAGAAGATGGCAAGACTTTGGTGATCTCAGGTAGAACATGACATACGATATCAGTAGTAAATGCACAGCATAAAGACTCAATTGTTAAGTGACAAGACTGTGTACTAGTAGATATGTGACTATTAATACCCGTTACCTTGGTACTCGTACCGCGTCGTGACAAACCAAGTTGTTCCGCAAAGCTCTGCGTTATAAAGTTCGCCGTACTACCGTTGTCCAGCAATAGACGCGCGGTGTACTTCTTACCCGTCGCACTGCTGTCGTGAGCGTGGGCTCACGACAGCTGTGGAAAGTAAAACATGCGAAGAAGTAGCAAGCTGCATAGAATTGGCTGATAAAACAATATCGGAAGTAGAAGGCGGCGTAGCAGGTGGCAATATGTTGAGAACTGGTTTTAAATCGTTGGATTCTATGTGCAAAAGGGTATTGTGCATAGATTTACAATATTTGCAATGTGATAGCTTGCACTGCTTAGCACCATGCCCGTAGCGTAAGCAGTTAAGGCAGACTTTTAGATTATTTGCCTGTTGTATGCGATTTTCTATTGTCAAGCCTCTAAATGTTTCACATTTATACAAAGCATGAGATTGTGAGCATAGCGGACATTTATTATAACTAGATTTATTGCTAAGTTTATTTCGATTGTAATAACTTTTATTTGAGTGAGTGGAATTATTTAAAGTGGAGCTATTTGATTGGTTACTGTGATTATTATTTAAGGCAACTACATTGTAACCATTATTTATATTAAAATTAGATTCTAAAGACTCCAACAAGTCTGCTTTCTGGCTTAGAAATAAACAAAAGTCTTTTAATTTGGGATCCTCTTCGAGAGTGTTTCGATGTTCTTCCCAATTGCGACTAGTTAAAATGTCCAATTTTTTAAACATTATAAAAATCAATAAGGTATCCCAATGTTCAACGGGTTGCTTCAAAGTTTTGAGCGCCCTAGTATTTTTATTAATTATGTCTACAAGATTCCTGATAGAAATACTAGACTCTTTCACAATGGGCTGAACACAAACAGTGTGTCAAATGTAGTAAATAATTGTCAGGTGTATATGTATGCAGATGATATGTGCCTTATTTATGCTTCTAAAGATATATCAGAGGTACAAAGATGTGTCCAACAAGATTTTGTAAACATTACCAAGTGGGCTCATGACAATGGCATTATTTTAAACTTTTCAAAAACAAAATGTATGTATATCCACTCACCTTACAATCAAAATGCTAAAAATGTAAGTAAGGAATATCTTGCCATTGTAGGACACACATATGACTGTTTGCATGCAAATTTTGTTAATTGCAAATGTAATTTATTAGAGTATGTTAATAGTTATAAATACTTGGGCTTACACATAGATAAACACTTTAATTGGAAATTACATGTATCTGACATTTGTGCTAAGTTAAGATCTATATTAGGAAAATTTTATCAGTTAAAAAGAGTTTTAAATAAGGACACCTTAAAAGTTGTTTACTATGCACTTGCAGATTCCCTCATAAATTATGGACTTATTGTGTATGGCCGAACATTTATAACTTATTTGAATGATGTTAAAAATCTACAAACCCGATTATTAAAATATTTAGTGAGTAACAAGGTGAAAAAAAGGTGTAACAAAGAATATGAAAAGTTATTTCCAATTTGTAAAATCTTACCTGTAGAAAAGAAAGTTCAGTATCTGATAGGATTAGAATACTATTATAGTGATCAACATAAAAATATGGTTACAAATAAATATAATACAAGAAGGGTTAGAGAGGGAAAGCTAATTAAACCTAAGGCTATAAATTACTATGGACAACGGACAACTAAGTTCCTTGTACCAAAAATATTTAATAGCATAGATATGTTAAGAGAGAACAATAAAGTTAGTATCAGTAAACTTAAGAAGGGACTTAAAGAGTTGTTGCTTGATGATAAAAAAACCTAGCTCAATTGCAGTAATTTTTTCTGTGAGTTCTCTTTTAAAATGATCTCATATAGATTACTAAGTTATAAAAGCAAACAATATTTTATGTTTGTTCTATGTGTAATATAAAGTATATAAATGTTAAAATTTTTACGTAAAGAGGATAGGTAGGTTATTTTTAAACATAAAGAGCGTATCTCGCCTATAAACAAATGTGTTTGGCGAGAAAAACCATCAAAGTTTGTAAATGTAACTTACCATTAAATAAAAAAAAAAAAAAAAAAAAAAAAAAAAAAAAAAAAAAAAAAAAAAAATAAAGCTTGTACATGATTGTTAATTAGAAGACGATTGTTGTTGTAGCGATTACATAACAAACTCCATGCGTTTTGGTACTCGTCAGCTGTGAAATTAATATTTTTAATTATCAAGGCAGCCTTTGATTGCAGTGAGCTTCGTAAATAATGAAATTTGTTAATGTTATCGATGCTATCGTTGTCGTGAATAAATGATTTGAATGTATCACGAAACTCTAGCCAGGATTGATAGTTCCCGTCAAAGTGAGGCAGGTCTATTTTGGGCAAACGAACAAAATTATGCTTATTGGAGTTATGTGCACCTGAGCAAGCATCTTTGAAGCCCGTTTCCGACACAGCACCGATGGGCGAAGGGCCGAGCAGACTGCGTGTGAGGGCGACCAAGTTGTAGTACTGCCGCTCGAAGTCCTCACGCTCTGGTAACACGTGGCCATCCGCGACGTCCTCGGATTGCATCCCGATGTCTGTTTGCAACGAATCAAAATTAGAATATAATCCTTCAAATTTAACAAAACGCTCTTCTAAATCTAACCGTTGTAGCTGAGATAACTGGGGATTACTATTTAATAGGTTTAAATGGTTGCTATAAACCGTGAGCTTTGATTTTAATATGCCACGTCTCTTAATTAAAGATTTCAGCTCATCTGCCATTTTGAACAAATTGTTTACTTACTCGTTAAAAGCCGACAGAAATGTAAATCTATTAATAGAATAAAAACCTACGCGTGAACAACGGATCGTGTGAGCAGGTAAAGACTCGGCGACGAAACCGGTCCGGTCCGGTGGCATGCGGTGTGCGCGTGGACAGTTATTTACCGCTATAGCGCAGCGCGATATTATGCACCGGATAGTAAAGCAGTAGGCAAATATTATAATAAAACTGGGAAATCACTAATATGAAAGAGGGATGTGAAAGAAAGATAAGATTCACTAACGATTTTTTCAGTATTTAGCGTAAACAGGAAAATAATTAATTGGAACGACTCACTCAAATACAGTATTTATACTCCCGTTAGGCGACTTAAGCTCCCACGATGATGATGTAGGCAGCGGGTGACGACTTCTTCTCGTCCATGCGGTGTGTCCATGCGGTATCGCCACGTTGTCCGGATGGATATCGTGAATAAAACGGCTTCGACCAAACTATTTTCTGCTGATTCTTTAACGAGCTCGTAGGACCAATGTTTAGGCCCTAACGGGTGTTCTCAATAAAAGCAGTGGACTGTATAAAATAGGTATATTGATAACAGTTGGTCGAGTTTACAACAATAAGACGTGCCCGTTCCCTGGCTCGCGTGGAAGGCAAGTAAGTGCAGCAGAGACCAAAGCTGGCGCAACGTGAGGGCTAGTGCGGGGGCGGGTGCGGGGGCGGGCGCGGGGACGCAGATCACGGCCCCACCATTCCGCGCTGCTACAGGTAGCTTAGGCGACGACAAAGTATATATAGTATATCAGGTTATATCAGTTATCTGGTTTTCATAGACTAAGCTCTGCTTTTTTTCGGGTCAGATGGTCGTGTGTGAATAATGTCATGAATTCAAGTCACAATCATAAAATTGTTATGTACGGCAAATATATAAAAGTTTGTTATAAATCAATCCCCATAAATTGATTACTCATAATGACAGTAATATTTTCATTTAACTAAATAACCACTTAATAATAATAATAATAATCATTTATTATCAGGCATCTAATGGCCCATAGATATATACCTTACAGACTAACATATATAAAATATATACAAAAAGTGTTAGTATATAGGGCTTAAGACTATGTTAGTAACACTTCACTTTGCACTTATTGTCTTTGTGCTGTCCTGTGGCACTTGTCCGCGGAAGCGATGGAACACCACGTCCTGCGGCCAAAAGTCCTCATCCATGACGCGGGGCAGAAAGCAATTCGGTACTCGCACCACGAACGCCTTAAAGTTGACGTTCCGGCGCGACTCCAGTAACTGCACCCTCGGCGTGTACTTGATCTTCTGGCGCATGTACTCCACGATGTCCTCCGCCTTCGTGGTGTAGTGCAGGCGGGAGATATACACCGGTGTATTCGGCTTGGCGGCACGCAGACTCGTGTTGGGCTCCGTAGGAGCGTTGCCGCAGCGGTTCTTGTTGGTTCGCATTCGGCGCTTCCTCCTTTGCACCGTCACGAACCCATCATCATCATCAGCCTTCTTCGTTGCCTTATATGGCCCAGGCTTCAAACTGGCAGCGCTAGGGACGCTCGCAGTGACAGTAGCAAAATCCTTTTGGAATGGTTTTGCTGTGGCTGCAAGTACTGGCAGCGGGGCGGGGCGAGGGGCTCGAGCGGCGGTGCGTGGAGGAGCCGCGGCAACAGGCACAGAGCTGCGGGGCGCGCGGGAGGGGCACTTCGCAGGCTCAGCAATCGGTGGGTGCGCTGGCGACGAAACTGCTGACGCGGAACTCGATGACGACATGTCGAGCGCAGCTCCGCGACGCGTGTTTACGTTTGACGCATCGACTGGTGACCTAGTTACCGCCACGGTCTTGCGCAACTCGTCAACTTCCTTGCGCAAATCGGCGACGGTGTTCTGGGATGTGTCTAATTTCACCTGCACATCCACGAGTCTGGCCTTCAAAAAGACAATGTCCTTCAAAAGGCTCGTGACATCGACGTGGTCGAAAGTGACGGGGGGAAGCGTGTGAAGCTCCTTCGCCACAAACGTCGGCACGTCGTCCGGGTCGGTCTCCTTGAACAGCTTGATGATGTCTTCCAAGCTCTTCTTAGTCCCGTCACGCCGGCGGGACACCATCTGATCGCGCTTGTTCAGCACGTCGTACAGCATCAGCTTGGCAGCAGCTATGTCGTCCTCGCTGAAGTTCGTTGCGCAGATCTGGATAGCGGACACCTCGTCCATCACATCCAGCTTCTGCTGCAAGAACGCCAGCAGCTCATTTGCCACAAGTACAGTACTCATGGCGAGTAATTACGAGCGACAGCTCGCGCCGCGCTAATCAACACGGATTACGTAAAACGCGTCCGCACCGAAACGCTGCACAAGCGTTTGAGGTTAAGAGGTTAAGAGGTTTGTGCTGAGTTACCCAAATTTATTTATTGTTCCGTGGTGGGTCTAGTTTGTTTGTCAACGCGTGGTGCGATGTTTAGATATTTCTGGAGATTAAACTTCTAAAACATTTTTATCTCTGTGTTTCATTAGCCGCTATTAGCGTGGGAGTGAGAACCAAGTTATTGTAACTGAATGAAAATATTGGACTTTATGAAGAATATTTTAACTGACAAATGTCGTGTTAGCATTTTTCAAATTTTATTCATCACCATCATCTGCCTGATATCGTCCATTGCATCCTGACATAGGCCTCCCCCAAAGGGTTTTATAATGTTGGCATTTTGAGGGGTTTGCCTTAGTCAACGCACTTGGCTTGCGAGTTGGCGACAGCAGTTAGGTGTTAGTTAGTACACGGTGACAATGCTACTCGACTACCTGGTGTACGCCTTCTACGACACCCACAGTATGGCATGGAGTAGTCCTGTCATTGTTACTAGGCAGGAAACAAGAAACATTTTATTCAGAGTACAATAAATTTCGATCAACGAGAGGGTTTGAACCTTCTTTAGATTTAAGGTACGAACATTTGTAAAAGATTGTTTGGATTGTATACCAAACAATTTTTTACACATCACACTAATATTATAAAGGTAAAAGTTTGTGAGTGTGCGACTGTATGAGTGTGTATGTTTGTTATATGGCTGGAGCGATTTTAATAAAATTTGTTATGGAGGTAGCTTAAACCCAGGATCAACATAAGCTATAATTTATAAAGTTTAACGCCGGCAAACCCACGGGGCACAGCTAGTTATAAATAGAACAACTTTATTTCTTAATGTATGGTATAGTTTTCACCGCTCGGTTTTTGACGTCTTCCGTATTCTTCATCCGTATTATCTTAATATTGAAACACATACTTATGAACATAAGCCGAAAACCAGCGCTGTCAGGGAAACCAGCGCAAGGATCGTCAATCAGCGAGCGATCGGAAACGGCTGTGACAGATATGCAATACGCATAATGTTTCGTAGCAGGAAACGTCTACTACTAATAAACGTACATACATACATACATAGACTCACGCCTGTTTCCCAGAGGGGTAGGTAGAGAACGGATACGGATACGACCATTCAGACAATATGTTGTAAAATATAAATTCCAATAATTAAACCTAAACATAATCTCCTTGACAATAACTTAATACAAGCTAGCTAAATATCACTACCATTATAAAATAAATTGTATAAATGTTTTAACACTCCGTGTACCTAAATATCTGTAATAAGTACCTAGAAATAATAACTGTATTACTACAAACATGTTCTGACTCTTTACAAGCGCTTTTTAAAAGTCTACGTGAATAAAAACCTTTTTTATTTTATTTATTTATTTAGATATGTTACGATCTCTCGTTTACTGTCATTATATTCTACATACATGCTCGCCGGTTTAGGGTACTTCTGACCTGGACTTTCTTGAGACCGTCTCCGATTCGGTCAGAGAATGTTCTACGAGGTCTTCTCCTTGCTGTTGTACCATCCACACAGGCCAGGTGTACTTCTAATAAACGTTTGATAGAATAATAATATCCTGTGACATTATTTACACACAGCCATCTGATCCCAAACTAAGCAAAGCTTGTACTATGGGAACCATATAACTGATATACTACATAGACTACTTTTCTTTTGTAAATACATACTTATATAGATAAAATACACCCAGACTCAGGACAAACAGACATGTTCATGCACACAAATATCTGTCCTGGGTGGGAATCGAAACCACGACCTCCGGCGTGAAAAGCAAGCATTTGCCAACCACGCCAACAGTTTGAATAACATGTGAGGACACTGCCAATTGTATACATTTGAAATAAATATATTTCGAATGTAGATAATTGGCCGCTGCCAACCACTGGCAGGCCACACAGCTGGTAGAACTGACGGCCGCTGAAGCAGGAAAGTTCTTGAGTATCAATAAACGCAATAAAGTCTACTTCTTCTTCTACTTACTTCATCGAATGTAAAAATACTAAAATACGTAAATATTAGTACCAAACATTGTACCAAGTGATTGAATGTCAGCCGGCTGAGCAGCTTTTTTTTTTGATTTTTAATTCTGTTTTAAGGCTCTGGCTACTTTGGCCTTATGAGCCTTCAGTAAATATATTTTTATATCATTTATTTCCGTCATTGTCAAGTAAAGTCCGTCACAGTCAAGTCATACATAGTCCTTGTCCAACCCCAGTAAAGTAGTGGAGACTTTACTAGAGGCTTTTATGGACTTTCCTCTACTTGTGTACGTTGTCGAAGATGTTATGTCTAAAAATCCACCATATTTACACATAAAAACTCCAATTTACACCAGTTTTTTAAAATAAAACATAACCTGGATGCGTCTTTTTCCGCGTTGGCGCCAAAACTCCTCGCAGAGCAGCTCAAACAACTGTGTTACCATGGTAACCAGTACCTATTAAAATAACGAATTAAAACCGACCGTCTCGAGAATAATATTTTAATGGTTCTGTTTTTATATCCTTCTACGGTAACCTGATGTTTAAAAATACGGTGTACTATGGATTTTAAATATAAAAACTCTCACAAAAAAAACATGCGGAGCAGTCTTTGGGGACTGCCGAGAGAAGTCAAAACTATTTGTTCATTTCTCATACTCGGAAAGTAGTGTTTATTTGATCCGAGTAGCGAGTTGAAGATGCTACTTACCACCTTTGGGCGGTAAAGACTCATAGTAATTGCTTCCCTCCCTATGGCGAGAATATAATTTAAAAATAGAACCTAATTTGGTTACGCAGTCGGCTGTAAAAATTCAACACAATTAAAAAGAAAATGCTGTGGACATGTGAGTGTATAAACGGCCAGTGTTAATTAAAAAAAAAGACGGAGGGTCTTTTTGAAAATTCTTATGGATATTCGATCAGGTCACGTGTCCTGACGCGGGTTTAACATATTGTACCCATCCCAAAAAGTGCGCAAAACCGGTAAAGAAGTTTTCTCTTCAAAAAATAAAACGTATTCCTCACAGTTTTAGAAAGAACATCGTTGTCATTAATTTGAAGGGCAAATAGAAAGAAAGGTATGAATCGAACGATTCTACGAAAAGCTAGCTTAAACGTGTAGGAGGATAAAATTATTTATTTTCCAAGTACGCTAGCAGAGCATTTTTTTACTCAATACTTGTCTGTGAGAGAAATTCAGAAACATAAAAACAATACAATAAATTTAAAATAAGTAAATGAACATTAAACGTGCGTAGACATTTATGATAAAAACTATCAACTATTAATTATAAAAAATCCAAATAAAAGTAATGAATTATATAATAATAATTATAATTAAATAATTATAGACGCTTATTTATAAATAATTAATAACATTTTGATTTATAAATCGTCTATCGAGTCGAGACATCTTTTCAATAGGAGTGTCTTAAGTTGTTATTTAAATGAACTTGTGTACAGCATGCCCTTAAACTCAATCGGTAACTTATTAAAAAGTTTAACAGCCTGATAATGAGGACTATGTTTAGCAACATCAATTAGAGACTTGAATTTGCTTACACGCCGGTAAAAAAACTAAAATATAACATACTACCAATGCCCCACGGTTTCACCCGCGTTAAAGTAGTTTTGGTGTAAAAGAGTAAAACAAACCTACCTCCATACATCTATACTCACAAACTTTCGCATTTATAATATTAGTAGGATGTTTATCTCTAGCGGTTTTGGCAGTGCACACCGGAATAGCTCGCAAATGGTAGATGTTTAGGTACCTACTTCATGTATCTTATCGTCATATTTTGGAAAATACACACAATATCTTTATAAATTGTAGCCTATGTGTTATTCTGATGTATAAGCTATATTATTCTAAAGTTTCATTAAAATCCATTCTGTAGTTTTTACGTGAAAAAGTAACAAACATCCGTCAATCCATATTTACAAACTTTCGAAAAATAGTGGGATGTTTTTAAACAACTTTTTGCAAGAGAAATAAATCCCTGTATATCTTCAGGCTTCGCGTTCTAAATGCTCTGCTTAAAAAGTACTGGCCTATTCTGCCAAATCCCCTCAGAATGTAGGTATACCGGTTAACCTCAAAGCTAACAAATTTCATTTCCATTGGTGAAGGTCACGGTCAGAAAAGCTTTGAACGCAACAAATACTATCGACCTACCGAACCTGAAGGGCCTCACGGACCACAATTCCATGGAATTTCCAATAAAACGTACCTTCCCGGAAATCATAGGAAGGTTATGTCGCAAGGTGCGTAATGTATCAAAAATCCGGCCAAGTTAGAGACAAGTTTTTTTTATCCTAATATAATATATACTACTAATATATACCTAATATACATATACAACTAATACACTACCATCAGGTCTCAAACTAGGCAGGGCCTGTACTTTATAGATAAGTATTTTTAGCAGTTGTCCGGTACAACTGATAAAAATACTTATCTATAATAGGTACATACATCATCATATTAGCTATATAAATAAAAAGAGAAGTCCTGACTGATTGACTGACTCATCAACGCCCAACCCAAACCCTTGGACCCAGAAAGCTGAAATTTTGCACAGATATTTTCTTTATAATGTAGACAAGAAATAAGGAAGGGTTTTTCGAAATTCAACACCTAAGGGGTTAAAACGGGGGTGCAAAGTTAGTATGAAACTTTGCCGTTTTTGAAGTTAAAGCCATGGAAATTGGTATTTGGCCTTCCAGTTAAAAATAAAAAATATATGTTTCAGGACTTTCAGGAATTCCACCCCTAAAGGCGTAAAATAGGGGATACAATTTTGTATGAAAAATGTGGCATTTTTGAAGTTAAACGCATAGAAGTATAAGTAGTTACATTGGTCATCATTCAAAACTGTCGCGGACGAAGTCGCGGGTACCAGCTAGTGTATGTATATATTGCTTATATATAAGTTCCATTGCACTGTTGGCTTCATCTGCATTGTTTACCTATAGTTATAATATCTGGGGACAATAATAATAGTTCTGTCCGTTAATAATATTAGATAAGATAAGGTTCATCTCATCTCATCGTTCATCAAGGACGGTCACCGTAGCCTAGTTGGTGTGCTCCTGCCTACGAAGCTGGTGGTCCTGGGTTCGAATCCCGGTAAGAGCAAATATTTGTGTGATGAGCACGAATATTTGTTTCTGAGTCATGGATGTTTTCTATGTATATAAGTATTTATCTATATAAGTATGTATATCGTCGCCTGGTACCCATAGTACAAGCTTTGCTTAGTTTGGGGCTAGGATGATCTGTGTGACATTGTCCCTAGATATTATTATTATCTACCTAATAAAGTGATGTTGTGGAACTCTGTAAGTTGCTTAGTATATAATTATGTTAATGTATAATCTCTTATAAGTGTGATGTTCAAAAAGTTGTAGTTTCCTTAAATAAATAAACAGCCGAAAGAATTCCACTGCTGAACAAGAATCATCCTTTTTTTTCATCCATTCCTCCCCAAGAATCATCTTGGGGGTATATGCCATAATCACCACGCTTGGCGGACGGGTTGGCGACCGCAGTATCATAGTCATAGTACTCAGGAGAACGCTGCTGCCCATTCTCTGATATATATTCTCTCGGGACTACTTCTACTCACCCAATGGTATGAAATGGGATGACAGTATTCTTTAATGTTCGTCAGCCACACAGCTTCTAAACGCTTGTTCTACCCCAAAAATAAAAAGAAAAGAACATAGGTACCTACACTAAAACTAAAAAAATATGTTAAGAACATATTATTGCACATAAATATATGTAAGTTAATTATTAATAATATTGATTGGAATTGTCAGATTACAAATCGGTAAAGTATATCAAAAGTCCATATGGCATTATGTTCATAGATAATCTTAACATACTAAAACGACAATTATAGTACAGACGTAATTCATATTTTTTATTGCTATATTTAATTCTAGGTACAATTCTACTTAAAAAGACAACCATTTACTAATAAAAAGTAGCATTTAAGTCCCAATCTGCGGGTAGTATGCCCAAAAAGCAGGCGACGTTGCCTCGTTGTATAACTTGATACGCTGGCCGAGGTACTCCCGCCCTTGGGTACCTGAAGTATCAACAAGGCGTCTGGACAAGCTCTTTAAATTTCCCCGTGTCTGAACCCCATAAATACTATATTATACTGTATTACTTACTGCAGTATGCGCCACTGACACAACTAGATTCAAATCAACTCAATAAATCAACTAGATTTGTTTTCATGCTCACCGGACATGATTTTTTATGTGTTAATTTTAAATTGTTTCAAAATAACTTCCCTTCAGTCGCCACCATTACTAGTAAACCTCCAAAATAATTTACTCTAGGGTGGATAAGAATAAGTTATTATCCCCACTTCACCACCATTATTCAGAATTAAGTTTTACATATAAGTTACTAGTTGTGCCCGCTACTTCCCCCGCACATTTTGTAATGACTCTGTAAATGTTACATCAGAATATCTCTAATATTTTGTCTCTTGTCGCAAACTTATAAAATATACTTTTTCTGTTGTGGGTAGTTTAGAGTGAAACACAAATTATTTTGTGCTCTGATTTAATTGCAATTTAATAATTGTTAAACTGTTTTAATTGCATATACTTATGTATTAACTTGTTGCTAAACACACCCTTTCTTGCTGGAAATATAATTATTCCATAATATCTGAACATAAGATAGTTTCACATCTTACCTTTACAAAATGGATAGCCGGTTTGAAAAAAGCTTTGAGGAGTTTGAGAAGCTCTTCAACTCACGCATGCAGGTCCATGAAGAAAATCTACAAAAAGCCACGACTGGTAATCCTCATCCAGATACAGATATTGCTACATTATCACAGGAATTTAAAGATTTTAAATCTTTCATCCTCACAACACTGGGGCACTTCAAAACACAGTTTCAGCTACTGTCTCTCGGGCTGGACCGTCATGAAACTGCAATGAGAAGAAAGGTCCTGCTACTCCATGGTGTTCCAGAGAAACGTGATGAAAAATTACACACCACTATTGTTGAGATATTAACCGGCAAAATGAAATTGCTTGACATTGGTTCTTCCAACATTGATGTTTGTCATCGCCTGGGTTCCAGCACAGGGAAGAAAATCCGTCCCATCCTCATTCGTTTTAACAATATGGAGCACCGCCACTTGGTATGGGATCACAAGACTGCTTTGAAGGGTACTGGTATTACTGTCTCAGTTTTTAACAAAGGCCAGGCACAGAGTGTTTACTACAGCACGCGAATACTTCTCAATCTCTAAATGCTGGTCCACTCAAGGTAATATTATTATATTAACTCCGGATCAAACTCGTCACAAAGTCGAAACGATGGACCAACTTGATGCTCTGATCGCTCAATTTCCAACGACCGTAACAGCGCCTGAAGCCGAAGCTCCCTCCAACTCTTCTGGGCTGGTGCCACCTGTCTCCAAGAACAACAAAGCCAAAAGTCAAAAGGGCCACACGCCGCTGATATACCTTAGTCAGATAAGCAATGCATTACGTTTGTTTACATTTTAATATTGTACTCTTGAAATTGGTAGCGTAGCTTCCGTATTACGTTAAAACACGGGGTAACTGTATAATTATTTTTAACAAAACTTGTTTTTACCCCCGATATTACTTGACAATTTTTTATTTTTCTGCAGTCAGTTTGTAAAATAATGACGTATACCTATCACTTCAATCTTGACATTTCGTAAATTTTAGTTTATTTTGGCACTGACAGCTTCGTTTAGAAACCATTTCATTAATTACCTAATTTACTTTTATAACTTGTTTTATCTGTTATTGTTTTTTTTTTTTTTTTTTTGCTGCGCTACTAATTCAAATATTAATTATTTTATGAGATACGATCCAAATTGGTGTACCTTGCGATACTTCTGTCAGATGTTCAATTAAGAGCATACTTTTATTAGTTTATTTTGTTTTTTCTGTTGTGTCCCGCCTGTTACTAGTCTAAGTGAGTCCCACATAAGCTTGTGGCGTAATGTGTTCGAAGGTACATGTCTTTCTGAGGTATCCAGCTTGACGTGTCTCTATGGATTATTATTATTGTTTTTTAATGTTACTTTATTTAGCTTTAGTAATACTTTTGTTAATTTCTTTAAAAGTTTTTTTCTAGTTTTCCGGCGAGACGGTGTGTTTAGTGACTTTAATTCTGTTAATATTTATACAGAACTTATTAATAAATATATATTTTTTGTTTTGTTAAATATATTTATGTAATATATAGTATATATAATAATTATTATTATGGATGATGATTTACCAAATATTGATGATAGTTTTTTCTCCTGTTCTTCTTCGCTCTCAAGTTACGCTAGCGCGGATGATTCTTTTACTTCACTCACTTTGCATGACCAAATCTCCTCACATCTACGCACTGTTCCTCATAATCTGAATATTGCCCATATCAATGCGCAGAGTGTTCCTGCCCACTATTCTGATCTTCTAGCATCATTTAGTGGCACCAATATCGATGCATTATTGATTTCTGAAACATTTCTTAAGCCTTCTCTTCTTTCTCCTTATTTCTCTCTCCCTGGGTTCGTTTTGATACGCAATGATCGAACGGATAAGGGCTGCGGTGGTGTGGCAATATACCTGCGGGCTGATATCCCGTATAAGATTGTCAGCATGTCCCCATCTCAATACTCTGGTTCGTCTGAACATTTATTGATTGAAATTATTGTCCACCACTCTAAGATGCTACTTGGTGTTTTTTACAGCCCTAATCTTCGAATCGATTACTTCGAATCACTTGATACCCTCTTAAATAATTTATGTCCGATTTATGACCATGTAGTCCTTATGGGTGATTTCAATACTTGCTTGATCAAGAACGATCATCGTTCTGCGAAACTACTCTCCCTGTTAACTTCTATCAATCTTCACGTTCTCCCTCTTACTGCTACGCATCACTTCCCTAATTGCACCCCTACTCTCTTGGACCTTATGATCGTTTCTTCTCCTGATCGTGTTGCTACTCATGGCCAATTAGTTTCTTCCTTCTCCTACCACGACTTGGTTTATCTATCGTACACAATTAGACCTCCTAAGCGGAAACCTCACTACCTTCTTCTTCGTAACTTCAGGGGTATTCATTTGGAAGCATTGCAGCTTGATGCCTTGAATTTGGATTGGTCCGAAATCTATAATTCTTCGAACATTGACGATAAAGTGAATCTTTTTAATGGTAAAATACTAGCCTTATATGATCGCCATGCTCCAAAACGTCGAGTGAAAGTTAAACATTCTCCTGCTCCTTGGATCTCCGCTGAAATTAAGGAAGCTATGGCACGCAGGGATAAAGCTAAACGCAGGTATAACCTTAATCCAACGGAGGGAAATTTAAATCGCTATAAATTTCTACGTAATCGCTGCAATCGCCTGTGTCGTGATGCTAAGAAGCGCCACTTTTACAAATCGCTTGATAATCGTGATTCTTCCACAGTTTGGAAATTTCTCAAATCCAACGGAATTGGTAAATCTCCCACCACGGCTTGTAAAGATATCGATCTGAATGGTCTTAACATTCATTTTTCTAACCCCCCCGTTTCTCTGGACTCTCTAATTAAATTGGCTACTTTACAAGATCTTTCCCTTTTACCAGTACCGCATTGTTCTCCCTTTAATTTATCTCCTGTAACTGTGGAGGACGTCAAAAAATCAACAGCTTCAATATCTTCTTCTGCAGTTGGTCATGATAACATATGCTCAAGGATGATTCATCCTATTCTGCCAACTATACTTCCTGTTCTAACTCACATTTTCAACTTTTCCTTATTCTCATCTACTTTTCCTACAGCTTGGAAACAAGCACACATAATACCACTTCCCAAAATACGTAATCCAGCTACTCCATCCCAGTTTCGTCCTATTTCCATTCTGCCTTTCCTGTCTAAGGTCCTTGAGCATATAGTTCATCGTCAGCTTTCTTCTTTCCTGTCTAATAACCACCTTCTTAGCTCCTTCCAATCTGGATTCCGTACTGGCCACAGCACTGTCACTGCTCTGCTGAAAGTGACCGACGATATCCGCTGGGCCATGGAAAACAAATCCCTTTCTCTTCTAGTGCTATTGGATTTTAGCAGCGCTTTCAATTCTGTTGATTTTGATGTCCTTCTCGGTATTCTGGCGTCTCTTAACTTCTCTTCTAGTACTGTCTTGTGGTTTAACTCTTATCTTCGGGGACGTTCGCAGTGCGTACAACTTGACGAGTCTTACTCAGATTGGTGTTCTCTTATTGCGGGCGTACCTCAGGGTGGCGTTCTTTCTCCCTTACTCTTTTCCATTTTCATTAACTCTATCACACGAGTCATTTCCTCACACTTCCATCTCTATGCAGACGATTTGCAGCTTTACAGATTTTTTACTCGAGAAGATGCTCATGGCGCGATTGCTGCCATGAATCGTGATCTGGAATTAATTAACCAATGGACACGGTCTCATGGTCTGTTAATAAATCCTGAAAAATCTCAGGCCATGATTATTGGTAGTACATATATGCGTAACTATCTTGACTTCGCATCACTCCCTACGGTATGTTTAAATGGTCATCCTGTAGCATATACTGATACTGCAAAAATCTGGGCATAATTCTTGATAGCACTTTGTCTTGGAAAGCTCAGGTATCGGAAGTTAGCAGAAAGGTTCACTTTACCTTCCACTCTTTAAAATGCCTCCAAAACTTCTTACCCCTGAAAACGAAAATCTCACTAGCTCAGACACTCATACAACCCATTCTGGACTACGCGGACTGCTGCTATCTTGATGCTACTGAGGAGCTGCTAAATTAACTTGAGCGCTTGCAAAACTTATGCATTCGTTTTATATTTGGTCTCAAGAAATATGATCATGTCTCTAACTTTCGCAAGGATCTCAAGTGGCTCCCTATCCGTCTTCGTAGGAATGCTCGCATATTGCATCTCTTATTTAATGTCCTTCACAATCCCTCATACCCCGCCTACCTACGGGAGCGTTTCTCCTTTATTCATTCACCTGATGCCTCCTGTAGGTCACACCTCAGATCCCTCCTTAAATTTCCTATCCATAAAACCGATTTTTACGACTCCTCTTTTACGGTGCATGCGGTCAGGCTGTGGAATTCTCTTCCACCTAACATCCGCAATAGCAATACAATAACGTTATTTAAAAAACGAGTGAAAGAACATTTTCTCTTAACCTCATCCTGATAATAGTATGTATATGTAGTATATTATATTGGCCTTATATATATATATATTCCCCTTATAGGTATCTGTGTATTATTAGTATGTAGTGTATACATACACTTTGTATGTCGTATATAGTAGCGTAAACTACACATAATATGGTCTTTTCTAGTTAGTTTCTCCTCTCGCGGGTCTGCTGGAAGAGATTTCTATTGAAATAAGCAGTACCTTTGTACAATCTTTTCCTTGTTTTATTTATGTTATTATGTTTTTACTTATGTGTACATAAATTGTTAAATAAATAAAAAAAAAAAATATTGACATAAACCTTACATAATTCCTTACATATTTTTTTTATCTCCTATTCCCAATTTTTGGACACCTTTGAGCGTAAAACTTTTACAAACTATGAATGTCATATTTATTTATAACGAATCAACAGTCTAAAAGACAAGTTTCAAGCTTCAAGTTCTAAAAATGACGATACTTCCATACAACATTTCATCCACCCGTTCAGCCATTTTTTCGATTTAAAAAGTAGCCTATGTGGTTTCTTCGGCTGTAGACTATATGTGTATCAAATTTAATATAAATCGGTCCAATAGTTTTAGCGTTAAAGCACGAGAGACAAACAGACAGACTTACATTCGCATTTATAATATAAGTAAGGATTTGAGTGTTTTTTTGTGACGCCAGAACTACCTAGCTACCCTACTACTTTATCTTTCTCAAAAGCATAAGCTTTTGAGATAAAGTTGAAAATCTATTAAAGAAATTCGACAGATTGGTAGCTGGACGTGCTGGCGTCGGTACAGTTGAACTCTTCCCACAATACTTGTGTCAAATGTTGTATAATATCCGTTTTTACCACCATATTTAAACTTGGAAATAGCCCGCTCATAAAACTGTACGTAAATAATGCAGTTTATTCCACTGAGCATATAATTGTTTCAGGTATTTCACGAGTTCCTGTAAGTTACTGTTTTATATAGTCAATGAATACTGATTGGGTTTTTATTTTTGTGGAATGAATGTCAATGGTGTAAGTACACCATTACAACATTACATAGCCATAAAGTTATGGATATGTAATGTTGATATGTGGTTTTTTTACTGTTTTAAAACTGTTGAAAGAGGTTGAGTGTGTATGTGTTTTAGTTTATAAGTTAGTTTGGAAGATAATAATAATATCCTGCCTGGGACATTATTTACACACGGCCATCCGATCCCAAACTAAGCAGATCTTGTACTATGGAAACCAGATAATTTTACAACAAATACTACTTTTCTTTCGTAAATACATATTTATTTAGATAATAACACCCAGACTCAGGAGAAACAGACATGTTCATGCACACACATATCTGTCCTGGGCCTCTACCGGCTAATTTGCCGAACATCGATTTCTTAAATGGCGTTCAAATAAATAAAGTTGAAAATTACTTGATCAATCGTTAAATCGGCTTCAACGTTGTCAATCGATTCCGGGCCACTAATGACGTCACATGTGCTCATGGAAGTCGATTTAACGATTGTTTAAGTATTTTTTTTACCTTTATTTATTTGAACGCCATTATTTTAAGAAATCGATGTTCGGCGACTTAGCCGGTAGAGGCCCTGGGTGGAAATCGAATTCACGACCTGCGGCGTGAAAGGCAAATGTTTACCGACCACTCCAAAAACAGAGGCAGCTGGATAAGGGTAGCACAAGACCAGCATTGTGGAGATCCTTGGGGGATGCCTTTGTCTGATGTGATGATGATCTATTTATTTAGAAATATATAGTTATGTTTATCAGTCGGCTGGTTGCCATAGGGAAGGGAAGAGAAGATAAACGCAAGAAGAAAGAGAGGAGACCGAGAAGAAAGTTAACTGATCAATTTAAAGAAAAATTACAAGTGGGCAGTTGTTGTTGAAAAAGAAGTAAAAGATGGCTCTACAGCAGCGGGATAAATGGAAAATGCTACACAGACAAGTGCCAAGCACTTAAATTTTGGATTGATGGATGATTGCCATAGTACAGGGTCTGCCTAGTTGGATCAGATGGCAGTGTGTCATCCGGACCCGAGGCAACGACGCAACGTATTCCACGTGCGGCCCTCTTAAATGTTGCGGGGGGAGTTTAACGGCCTCACTCCCCCCGCTGATCCTATGAGGCCCAACGAACGAGGTTACATTACAGTGGATTAGAGGGCACAGTGGTTCTCTAGGAAATGACACTGCGTACCAGCTGGCAAGGAAGGGATCGGAAACGACAACAATGGGACCTGAACCCATTGAACCCATACCCTATAACCAACTGAAAACATGGCTGTGTGAGGAAACCACACAAAAACATGAAAAAGAGTGGATATATCTGGAATCATGCAGACAGACAAAAGTATTTCTACCATCTCTGAACAAACGCCTATGGCGTAGTCTATTACACCTGAACAGGAAGGATCTACGCATGGTGATAGGCACAATTACCACACACTGCACAGTAAACCAACACCTCTTCAAGATAGGCGTCACAGACAGCCCCCTGTGCAGAGGGTGCATTGAAAATGAAGAAACACCAGCACACGTACTGCTACACTGCAAGAGTGTTGCTTACCAACGGGCAAAGTTCCTGAATGATCCGAAGACACTGCAGGAGGCCGTCAGGCCAGGCTTTCGTGGTCTCCTGGACTTCTGGATGGAACTTAAATGGTTCGAGTAGCCAAACAAGTATCACGCACAATGGCCCAATTAGGAGGCTAAGTGCGGAAACCTATCGCCCAACTAACCTAGGAGGCCCGTGGGGACGAGTCGTCACCAGCCTGTGGTTGCGTAAGTATCGTAAGTTCCCGCGACCCCCGGCGCAGGTGTGAGATGGAACACCGGGGTGGTTTTTAGTCAGTAGGAGTCTGACAGACCCCTCCCACCCCCCAAAAGCGTGGACCTCCATGTAGGATTTTCCATCCTGGAAAAAGAAAAAAATGGTGTGTTAGTTATCACAAGACATTTATTTATTTAGTTATCATGGTAATTATTTACCGGCAGATGTGCCTTAGGTCACCTTTATAGATACAAAAACCACGATCAGTATATCAACAGTTCAGTCGAGAAAAATAACAGAATGACCGACAGAATTAAATGTCTTGGAAGTTGAATAATGGTGCTTTACTTTTATACTTTAAAATATATTCTATATGTCAAATAAATTTGATTTAAGCTAACATTATTTTGCCTAAGTTAAATGAGATTCTAACTGAATCTCTGATGAAATTTTCTAGACGTTTCTACGCGAAAATAGGTACTTTTTAAGTTTTTATAAGTATTATTCGACCACTACACAAAAAAAAATGCGGGGGCACTCTTTGGGGAATGCCGATGGAGTGAATACTACGTTTTAAACTTCTAATAATTTAGATTAGAAGTTTAAAAAATAGTTCGTACGATATAATAGTTGACACTTCACATTGAGATGTACTCTTTGTATATATATAATTTATACTTTTTATTTCTAGTTTATATAAATGATCTCCCTTATCTGGTAGAGAAAGTATCAGACATAGTTTTATTCGCTGATGATACGTCGCTCATATTTAAAGTAAATAGGAAGGATAAAGATCTTATTGAGCATAATAAAACACTCAGCCTTATATCAGAATGGTTTTCGGCAAATAATCTCTTGTTAAATGCAGGGAAAACTAAATGCATCAAGTTCTCATTGCCGAATGTGACTCAAATTGTACCAACAGTTGCACTTAATGCGGAAATATTAGATTTAGTCCCATCGACCGTATTTTTAGGATTGACACTTGATTCAAAATTGCAATGGGGTCCTCAAATTGAAAAGTTAGCAGGTAAATTAAGTTCGGCTTCCTATGCTGTCTGGAAAATAAGACAATTTTCAGATGAACAAACTGCTAGATTAGTGTATTTCGCGTACTTTTATAGCATTATGTCGTATGGCATTCTGCTGTGGGGTTCGGCGGCTGACATAGGTACTATTTTTGTATTGCAGAAAAGAGCAGTCAGAGCCTCAGAGCTTTAGAGTAAGCAAAACTAATAAATCATTTTTAGGAAATTGTATTAGGTTTTATAACAAGCTTCCTACTCAAATTACTGATCTGCCTGCCACAAGTTTTAAAACACATATTAAACGTGTACTTATGGCTAGGGGTTATTACACCACTAAAGAGTACATCGATGACAAAGACGTCTGGCTCTCACTGCCTTCCTGCACATTGCTCGCTGGAGACCTTGTAGCCATATAGACATGACTGATCTGCTGAGTTACGTGAACTATCTGTAAATGATTGCTATCATATACTTAATTTAAATAAAAAGTGTTACTACGTGAATAAAAAGGTTTTTATTCACGTAGACTTTAAAAAAGCGCTTGTAAATAGTCAGAACATGTTTGTAGTAATATAGTTGTATACATTATTATTTCTAGTAACATAGATATTTAGGTACTCATTGTATGAAAACATTTATAAAATTTATTTTATTATAGCATTGATGCTAGCTCGTATCAAGTTATTGTCAAGAGATTATGTGTAATTATTTAGGTTAAGTCTAATATTTTTACTACTTATTAAAATGTCCAAGTGCGCAAACAAGCCTACAGCTTTTATTATGGGGAGCAAATGCGTGCTTTTCAAGCCGGAGGTCGTGGGTTCGATTCCCGCCCTGGACAAATATATGTGTGCACGACCATGTCCGTTTGTTCCGAGTCTGGGACTAATCTATACTAATATTATAAAGAGGAAAGGTTTTTATGTATGTTTGTAACGAATAAGCTCAAAACGTACTGGACCTTTCACCATTTGAATGCTAAATTTTCCCTCATTAACAAAGACTATTTTAATTGCTAGAAAAAAATAAGGATCTCAACTAAAACTACAATAATGTTACCCATAGTATAAAAAAATACCTCTAAAATATCTTTCATCGCATGCGCTGCGAAAACTATTAATGATAGAACAAAAAAATGTTCCTAAATATTAAAGAACATATAAATATCTACAACAAATGTCGCAATAGCATGTGTCTAACTATTGCAGTTATGTCACTATAACGACTTTTAACATTTTAAAATTTAATAGTATTTCCGACCAAAATCAGACCAAGTTATTTATAACTTTGCCTTAATGTCGTTATTAACACTAATAGGTCCACCATAATAATAATATTTTAATATCGACAGAATCATTCAGACAACATGTAGTAAAAATATAGCTAAAACTATAAATTTTGATTATTAAACTTAAACATAATCTCTTTGACAATAACTTAATACAAGCTAGCTAAATATCATTGCTATTATAAAATAAATGTTTTCATACAATCCGTGTACCTAAATATCTATGTTACTAGAAATAATAATGTATACAACTATATTACTACAAACATATTCTGACTATTTACAAGCGCTTTTTTAAAGTCTACGTGAATAAAAACCTTGTTTTTTTGTTTAATTTATTTATTTATTTAAACCTTACCTAAATAAATGATGAATGAAATTTCTCAAGCAAGGCTGCTTAAATACCTGTAAATTACTTTTTAGTTTATTAAAATCGGACATTCCATTCGGAAGATATTACGAGTTTAATAAAATTAATTCACCGCTACGTCACCGCCCGCGCCGCCGCGCCGTAACGCGCCGGAGCGCCGGGGCCGGAAGGCAGGAGAGGTGGAATTTCTGGTATAAATAAATAAAAACCGGCCAAATGCGAGTCGGAGTCGCACATGAAGGGTTCCGCAGCAGCAGGTATTTCAGTTGATTAAATGAAAGCAAATTGGGGTTTATAACGTTTTAAAAACAAACTACTTGCTAGATCTCGTTCAAACCAATTTTCGTTGTTAGTTTCTATGGTAATGTACATTGTACATGATATATTTTTTTTTAGTTTTATCATTCTCTTATTTTAGAAGTTACCTCATTTTAGCACTTTGGAAGTATCTCGCGCAAACTATTCAGTTTAGACAAAAATGATATTAGAAACCTCAATATGATTTTTGAAGACCATGAAAAATTTAACCAATGAAAATTTTTTCATTTCAATGAAAAATTTTTCATCGTGCCCATACATGTGGGGTGTCTATGGGTACATAATTTTTTTACTTAAATTTTTTTTTAAAAGATTTAGAATTTAAGAAATTTTTTAAAAAGAAACTCAAAAATTTTTATTTTGAGTTTCTGTTCTATGTATGGCAACCCCTCAAAAATATTGTTTATTTTTGTGTAAAAATCTTAATGCGGTTCACAGAATACACCTACTTACCAAGTTTCAGCAGTACAGCTCTTATAGTTTCGGAAAAAAGTGGCTGTGACATACGGAAGGACAGACAGACACAGACATGACGAATCTAAAAGGGTTCCGTTTTTTGCCATTTGGCTACGGAACCCTAAAAATGATGCAACATTGGGAAGAGTGTACAGAGTTCATCCTGAGTATTTTTACCTCAGGGTACTTCACCATGTACGAGGTCCAACATCGTTCCTGAACTTAAAACAAGTTGACGGAGTTACTTAAGAAACTTACCAAGCCGCTTGCCGAGATAGAGGTTTACGTTATGCCAAAACGACTTTGACGTTCATCGTAGCCTAGTTGGTAGTGCTTCTGCCTACGAAGCTGCTGGTCCTGAGTTCGAATCCCGGTAAGTGCAAATATTTGTGTGATGAGCACGAATATTTGCTTCTGAGTCATGGATGTTTTCTATGTATATAAGTATTTATCTATCTATATAAGTATGTATATCGTCGCCTGGTACCCATAGTACAAGCTTTGCTTAGTTTGGGTTTTAGATAATCTGTATGACATTCTACCTAGATATTATAAAAAAATAAATGTTGAAAAAATAAATGTCCACCCGTGCGAAGCCGGGACGGGCCGTTAGTTATCTATATAAGTATGTAATAAGAAAACAAATGTAGTATATCAGTTATCTGGTTTCCATAGTACAAGCTCTGCTTAGTTTGGGATTAGATGGGTCTGTGCAAATAATGTCCCAGGATATTATTATCATTAACGTAGATGAGGCTTGCGGCACTCACGGCATTGCTCACACGTTGCTCGCCATTACGTTCCACTATGAGTTACGGCGAGCTTCCTCCCCACCTATCAGCAACGGCAGCATTATAATGTTATTGAAGTGTATTTTGAAAGATGGGTGACGATACATGGCCTATTTGAAGGCTTTCCCTTATTGAATAAAGAAATCAAAATCTATTCACAAAGAAAACTTATAGTCGATGGCATAACTTCCTTCTTTAGAAGTCGGCTAAAAATATTAAATCGTAGGAAATAAGGACTGTGATTCGAGAAAACGAAATACTGAGAATATGTTCAAAGAGCTTCTGCCCACTCGTCGCTTTGTAATAATCATTGGCGTAAAATTTAAATGAAAAGTATTACGACGGAATCCTTTTATGTCAATACTGCTTATTAAATGGTATATTTAACTCATTTTCCCGAACTGACAATTTTTTTCTTTTTAATTTAAGAACAGACTAGACAAGCACATAATAACAACGAAAACGATAAGCTAATTCAGTGTACTAGATACAGGCAATTATCAGATGTTTCAACTGCCTGCCTGATCTATACATATAATAAAATCGTAGGAAAGTGAAAACTGTACATTGAATTTTTTTTTAAAGGATACTTGTGGCGTGATCTACAATAGATATCGAAGCCAAAAATATAGTTTTGAGAATTTTTGTCTGTTTGTCTGTATGTATGTTCGGGCTACACTCAAAAAGTTCTGCATGGATTTACTTCAAATTTTGCATGAATATTACTAAGAGGTCGGGTCAACATATAGGCTACATATTATCACGCTATCACCTACGGGGGAGGAGCTGTGATAATTTATAAAATTATACGCGGGTAAAACTGCGGGGCACAGCTAGTAAGAAATAATAATAATAATTTTTGAATTTATTTTGGTACTAGCTGTGCCCCGCGGTTTTACCCGCGTTAAACGTTATAAATTATCACAGCTCCTCCCCCGTAGGTGATAGCGTGATAATATGTATCCTATATGTTGACCCGACCTGTTAGTAATATTAATGCAAAATTTGAAGTAAATCCATGCAGTACTTTTTGAGTTTAGCCCGGACATACATACAGACAAACAGACAAAAATTCTAAAAACTATATTTTTGGCTTCGATATCGATTGTAGATCACGCCCCAAGTATCCTTGTTAAAAAATATTTAATGTACAGTTTTGCCTTTCCTACGATTTTATTATATGTACCTATAGATTATACCACCCTTCAGATGTCGCTGCCGACTCCCTAGGCTCTCCCGACTTGACCACAGAGGATGCCGTCGACCTACTCGTTCCTCGCTCGCAGCCGCCGGGGGCCTCGTCCACTCAGTCAGTGTTGCTTGTAGATCTGCTACTGCTTGAAGCCCAAGGTGTTTTATGTCAGAGGTCTAAAACGAGCAAGTGGGTCACCTGATGGTAAGTGATCACCGCCGCCCATGGACACTCGCAACACCAGAGGAGTCGCGGGTGCGTTGCCGGCCTGTAAGCGTCAACAAACAAGTATTGCTGACCCTCCCCCCCACCCCGTTGAGCTCTGGCGACCTTACTCACACTCAGAAACACAACATTAAATTATTAATGTTATTATTAAGGAATGTCTTCTGTAAGGTGGTGATACCCGCAGTCGGGCTGCTCTTCGAGCGAATGAACGCTGTGCGCCTACCTCTTACCGTGTCTTACCCGGTAGGGCCACGATCTCCCGGCGCCTTGGAAAAAGGGGTGACCAACACAACCCCTCCACCTGCTGCCCCTACCCTAGTGCTGACTATATACGTTTTACCTTTTTCTTTTTTGACAGTCACCGTAGCCTAGTTGCTAGTACTCCTGTCTACGAAGCTGGTGGTCCTGGGTTCGAATCCCGGCAAGTGCAATTATTTGTGTGATGAGCACGAATATTTGTTTCTGAGTCATGGATGTTTTCTATGTATATAAGTATTTATCTATCTATATAAGTATGTATATCGTCGCCTGGCACCCATAGTACAAGCTTTGCTTAGTTTGGGGCTAGGATGATCTGTGTGATATTGCCCCTGGATATTATAAAAAAAAAAAAAAAAAAAAAAAAAAACTGGCGTAAGCTGTAACCCACTCCTAGGGTATCGCAGCAGCCCCAGTATGGCTAATATCAGAACCTACCCGTATTTTACGGGTAGCGATCTAATATCTAAGATGGGGAGCGAACGCCCTGAGATTCCTCCGCACTTATGAGGGGATGTGAGACGCCATGTTTAGATAGTAAATTTATATAATGAGGTTAGTGACCCTGGTAGCTAAGCCAGCTTTTTTTGATCTACCCAATACAAATATTTGTGTGATGAGCATGTTTATTTGTTCTGTGTCTGGATATAATTTATCTATTTTTTTTTTCGAATTTAAATTTAATTTTAAATAACAAACGATTGACCATTATTATTAAAATAACTTAAATTATCAACTAAAGAAACGTAAAACTAAGTACTAAAAATATATACTTATATTTAAATTAAAATTAAATTTATACATATTATTATATAAAGGTCTCATCTTTGGGCGGCGAAAAAAACTTCGGTATCGCTGCCTTTGAGCATCGTGCCCAGAAAAATTATCTATAAAATGTATGTATTTAGAAATACATACATAAGTATGTTTATCAGTTGTCTGGTTGCCATAGTACAGGCTCTTGGGATTGTATGGGAGTTTATTAGATGTCCTAAGATATTTATTAATATTATTTATTATATTAAAAAAAATAGTCTTTATTATGAATTATTTTTCATCAATCAACTGAAAGCATAAATAACTTACACTATACACTTACTTATGACATTTTAAGTCGGCGCTAACGAGAATAGAAAGAATTATTTAGTTAAAATAATAAAATAAATAAAAAAGTTTTTTATTCACGTAGACTTTAAAAAAGCGCTTGTAAATAGTCAGAACATGTTCGTAGTAATATATAATTAATTTATAATTATTTCTAGGTACATATAGATATTTAGGTACACGGATTGTAGGAAATAATTTACAATAAGATTTATTTTATAACAGTAACGATATTTACCTAACTTAAATTAAGTTATTGTCAAGGATCATGTGTAGGTTTATTTATCAAAATTTTAAATTTTAGCTATATTTTTACTACATATTGTCTGAATGGTTCTGTCTGTATTAAGGTACGAATTAAATGTTATTATTAAGGTTACTAGTTTGTACTGGACTAAAAATTAAAAAATATGTATTCTAAAACTATTTTAGCGCCACCATCCAGGTCCAATACTGAAACTAAACAATCAGAAATCTCCACGAAAAATTCATCAATCGCCTCCCGCCCACTGTTTGAGGAGTGAAGTCACAATGACATGTGTCATGTAACAGAAAAACACAAACGAATTTTGAAGATACGCAAAGTTTCTCGAGGACGATACAAACAAGAACATATTTCGAAATAACATCGAAAAAGCCGTTCCAAACGAAAAGTAACAGAAAATTTGGTATTTATACAATTTCTCGTAAATAAATATATTCCCAATAATATAAATGTAAAAAAATCTGCTATTAGAGATCCATCAAATTAAAGGGTCAAGCTAACCCGACTTTGTTTGAAATATACGGACTGGCACTAATTTAAAGCGTTATGATTTAACGCCTTTTAACATTATGATTATAATCAAACCTTTGCAGCACCAAAATTAAGAATAAACTAAAATCCTGCATAGATAGGCTACGTTGCGTAGTCTCCGTTTAATAAGGCCACCGTAGCTTAACTCATCGGTTGGACACGCTGCCGCAGATTCCCCAACGGGTTAGCAAAAAAATACATTTTTGCTAACCCGTTGGGTTTCAAAAAGTATATTCTTTACGGTTTAATGTATTTGTTCATGCAAAGCGCGAAACTGGTTGAAAATAACAATTTGGATGGTAATGTTTGATTTGCGGCTAACGCTGCGGTTCATGGTAAATGACACTGCTCTAATGACGTCTGAAATGCAAATGCATTATATAAGCATAAGAATAAATAATTCTATTTGATGAAAAATAAAACTGTGGAACGAGAGAAAAAAATTCAAATCGTGTTTACTTAGCCCGTAACGAGTCTCGGAAAAGTTCCATTTTCAAACACACCTATGTGTGTGTAATCCTACTAAATTCAAACGGCGTTCTATTCAGGAACTTTGAAGAGCGGTGGTGGATATTTTCTTCAGCGGGGTAATACTACGGACTACGGTACAGAATGAAGGTGCAAGCGAACCGAACGGTATATTTTATTTTATACCAGTGCGCCACCGGTCGTCGTGGGGGAAGGGCGCTTCGCTCCGAATTTTCCCAATTTTCCGATCGTGTGTGAACTTTTGGTGAATTCGATTGCTCTGTGCGAGTGGTTAGTTTATTTAAGTTCTGACAAAGGAATGTTGTTTGCGGCGTAATTTAAGCAATCGTAAGTTGTTTTGGTATACATTTTAGAAGTTAGTAATTGAAAATGTCTGAATTAAACTTAAAACAAGAGAAGAGAATAATTTACCAAATAGTTTATTAACTTATTTATAGCTTTTAAGTTTTGTTATTTTAGGGCAAATAGCAAGGGGAGGTACAATACAAATTGTTAGTCTAGGACTTTGATCAAAGTTTCTAAAATAAATTAGTAAAAATGTAAGTCTTTCATACACAGAAATATAATAATATCGATATTTAAAAAAAGAATCTGTGAGCCACGCTACGCTACGTCACCAAAAAAACTACGATGAAGGATTTAAAATTATCAGATTACGAGAAATGTTTTAAACTTCGAATATGGATTCCAAATATGAACGAAACAAAAAAAAAAAGAAAAACAAAACTGTAAAATCCATTTTATAAAACGAATAACATATAAAAAATTGTTAATTTAAAAAGTAATGTACCATACCTACTTTATCTTATGATATAGGTAGCGGTTACCCAGATGCTACTGTTAGGTATTCAAACCACCCTGTACGTCTCTGAAATGGCTTATCAAATATTGTTTAACGATTACAACTGGGTCCGATAGCTTAATGTGCCTTCTGAAGCACGTAAAAGTTCAGAAAATAAACTACATTAGCGGTCACACATCTATAAAATTATAACTTTGCCCATCACTTCGATCATCCATCGTTTTCAGGCGCTTTCACTTTTTGCTATATTAAATTTAATTTTATTACAAGTATTATGTTATTAAAGAATAGTTTTTTTTAATTGCAACTTAATAAGTTATTTAATGGTAATTGTAATATGATTATTTTATGTGACTTAGGTAGATATTTCTATTTTTTTAAACTTTTAAAACACTTTTTTAAATTAAAGCTATATTAAAAACATGCGGGGTTTTTTGGGACCGTGAAAAACATGTTTTACACTTTTAATCTAAATAATATACAATATAATAGTTGATACTTCACATTAAGATATACTTTCGTAATATAATGTATACTTATAACGCACGGATGTATATCTACAACATGTAACGTAATTAACGCACACCCTCAAACACCCCAATTAGAATATTATGTTGTAATAATAATACATACACTGAATTTTTAATTTACCATGTGTGCTTTGTTATTTACTTAATTAGTTTCTTGGAATAAAGTTTATTTTTCTTTATTTTGTATAGAATGATGGCATTTGTATGAAAACTGCGATTTAAAAGTCTTATTATTTTGACTTACGGTCCATTTAAATTTGTTTAGACTGTACAGGGTTAATATAACAATAATTTCCGTAGTTTTAAAAAATACCTATATTAAAAATAATATAAATGGATTCAGTAGACGATTCTGAACAAACTATTTTCAGGATGTACTTTGATTAAGTTACATGTTGTATATACATATATGCACAGTAGGTAGGTATATATATAGCTCATGAGACGCGTGCGGTGACGAGGACGCGAGTTTCACGCTTTTTGTTCCCCCAAAAGTTTCAACGTGCTTAAAGAAGGTTCCAAACAAAACTTCAAAAATAGAGTCCAATTAAAGATAACTATCGACAACAGCTTCAAAACTTTATTGAGGTAATATACTTCCGGCCTTTTTTTTATTAGGCAGGGGGAATGCCTACGCATTCCACCCGTTCCGCGACCCCAAGTGCCTACGGGTGGGTATGTCAGACTAGCACCGACAAAACAGACTTTTTTTTTTTTCTAGCGACAATGTCACACACATCATCCTAGCCCCAAACTAAGCAAAGCTTGTACTATGGGTACCAGGCGACGATATACATACTTATATAGATAGATAAATACTTAAATACATAAAAACATCCATGACTCAGAAACAAATATTGGTGCTCATCACACAAATATTTGGACTTATCGGGATTCGAACCAGCAACTAGGCTACGGTGACCAATATATAGAAATATATAGTATGTTTATCAGTCGTCTGGTTACCATAGGGAACTAGGACTGGGCAGGACTACCAACTAGGCTACGGTGACCGTCAATGCCTGGCCATGGACTTCTCATGGCACCTGATAGGAGGGGCCCCGGGAACGTTGGTATGCTGCTCCATTGCCCCCTTTTAGCGCCATGTCCCAGATGGTCGGGACACGTACCTTGGGAGGACTCCTCTGGATTGCCGTCCCCTATTGCCAACTCCTGCCAGTCCGGCACAGTGACTGCGCCAGAAAAATATTACTGTCATCCCGGAGCTGCTTTCACGAGGCGGCAGTAGAGGACACTTCTCATACTGCCGCCGCAACTCCGGGGGAGCTGGGCTGCCGCCGCCGCCCCGTCGCCTCCTCCATCTGCGAGTGGGATCGGCTCGTTCCCGATGACTCTCGGCGGCCTCCTTCTGGAGCGTGACTGCCTCTCGGAAGGAGACCACGACAAATATCAGTAATCATTAATTAATTTTGATAAACATAGGTATACAATACGTTATAATTACATACAAAACAAATAAATTATAATACCTTAATATAGACAGAACCATTGACAATATGTAGTCAAAATTTTAGACTTAAACTAGATAATTAAACATAATCTCTTGACAATAACTTGATACGAGCTAGCTAAATATCATTGCTATAATAAAATAAATTTTATAAATGTTTTCATACAATGTGTACCTAAATATCTATGTTACTAGAAATAATAATGTATACAACTATATTACTACAAATATGTTCTGACTATTTACAAGCGCTTTTTTAAAGTCTACGTGAATAAAAACCTTTTTTATTTTTATTTTATTTTACATTGGTCTTAATATAAAATGTAATTCCGCTATGTTTTGCCGAATATAATCGGCGTTTAAAATTGAAGTTGTCGACATAATATCTTTATATTAACTTTGATTACATATTAATTTTAATACATTACAGGTCAAGGAAACTAATAAGTGGAACCTTTATAACTGCTTATCATCTATAAAGTCTGTGATTGAGTGTATACGGCCGGCCTATTGGTTTCGCGGTCAGGATAAGTCCTGCGTTTTATTCTCACCCATGACAAATCTTTATGTAATGAGCACGATTATTATGTATGTCTGGATGTAATTCATCTACAACATGTTTGTATGAACAAATATATAAAGTATGTTTTTCAGTTGTCTATCTAGACAACTGAAAAACATACTTTACTGCCTGTTGTTGTGTTGTTTGTTGCCTGTATTAGGCAACTGCCTATTACAGGCTCTGCCTAGTTTGGGATCAGTTGCGAGTCTGTTACTTATCCCAACTTATTAATTTATTATTTATTTACTGTTTACAAATTATGTTTAAGCGATTTCAAAAGATAATGCGACTATATATTTTCTTTTTAAACTGATTTCGATAATTCTTTTAATAGATACATATTTTTTTATTCTGTATTAATAGATTTGACTGCACGTGAGGCGTGGCCTCGCCACTTTGTCTCCCGGGTTTGATTTCTGCACGGGACAGCTATTTGTATGACCATAAATAATAATATAATATCTGGGGACAATGTCACACAAATCATCCTGGCCCCAAACTAAGCAAAGCTTGTACTATGGGTACCAGGCGACGATATACATACTTATATAGATAGAAAACATCCATGACTCAGGAACAAATATTCGTGCTCATCACACAAATATTTGCACTTACCGGGCTTCGAACCCAGGACCACCAGCTTCGTAGGCAGGAGCACTACCAACTAGGCTACGGTGACCGGAATAGTTTTGTAGTCCGCCAATTATATGTTTGTAAGGTATCCCGTGACACAGGGTTTAATTTTCATAGAGAGGGTGTTGTGACCTTATAACAAAAAAAAATTGAACTGCTAATTTCATTACAGATCCTAAGAAATCTGATACATATTAAGACGTCCTTACATAAACCGAATAGCAAACAAAATAACATTTAAGAGAATAATAATAATATCTCGGGACAATGTCACACAGATCATCCTAGCCCCAAACTAAGCAAAGCTTGTACTATGGGTACCAGGCGACGATATACATACTTATATAGATAGATCAATACATAGAAAACATCCGTGACGTACTCAGAAACAAATATTCGTGCTCATCACACAAATATTTGATCTTACCGGGATTCGAACCCAGGTCCACCAGCTTCGTAGGCAGGAGGCTACCAACTAGGCTACGGTGACCGTCACCGTCACAATACTGACAAAATTACACGACTGCACGTGAGGTTAAAACAATCGCCTCGTCATTTCGTGTCCTGGGTTCGATTGCCGCGCAGGATCACAATTTGTTCTGCTAAAGAGTTGTTCTGAGTCTGGATGTAGTTCGTGTCCGACAAATGTATGTTTTTAAAATACCCCCAGGTATTAATTACAATAGTGCGGGCGTTATCTTTCAATAAGAATATTAACTAAACAAGAAGGTTTGTTGAATTTGTTTGTTGAGTTCTCCATGCACTGAGCGGCCCCCCGAGCTGTGGGCTGCTGAGTGCATGGAGAACCCTATAGTAGAGATGTAAAATGACTAGTCACAATTGTCATAAACCTTAAATGACCGGTCATTTACTGTCAAATTCAGTAAATTTGACTCAAATAATAATATCTATTCTCGACTACCACCCAATTATTTATTTATTTGGGTACCCAATTTATATGCAAGTTTAAATGAAGCAACGTTTTGTTTTGTATTATATCATGAGAGGATAAGACGACATCAAAGTCGATGCGCGAGGCGATGAGACGTTGCCATTTTGTCTTAAATGCACGCATGATTAGAAATGTAAAATGATTAACACTATATAATAATACTATAAGTCATAAAAAACACTTTTTTGTTTCAATTAAGAAGTTGTAGACTTTTATCAACGACAAAAACTTAAAAGGTACCAAAACATGACTGAAATCAAATTGACTGAAAATGACAAATTTTGACAGTTAATGACCATTTTTGACCAAATTGACCGTAAATGACAGTCAGTCTAATTCAGTCAATTTAGTCATTTTCAACAATACCCCATAGAGTGCCCTGAGGTATTAGTCGCTTAAATTAAGCTACTGGTTGAGAGCCTCCAGCGCTGCCGACTGCTTGTTGGCTTCAATATTTTAATTTTAATACATATATAGTACTACATTTAAAAATTATATATTAGAAACTTGTTATTTGTTATTTTAAGGATTCAAAAAATATATATGTGATAACACAGACACACGGACGGACTAATTCATTTTTTTTTTGTTAAGTACTGCAATACTATATATATACAACATGTAACTTAATTAACGCACATCCTGAAAATACTTTGTTCAGAATCGTTTACTGAATCGATTTATATCATTTTTCATATAGGTAATTTTTTATTCCAAAATAATTAAAACTACGGAAATTATCGTTATATTAACCCTGTACAGTCAAAACAAATTGAAATGGATCGTAAGTCAAAGTAATAAGACTTTTAAATCGCAGTTTTATTTGTATTCATACAAATTCCATCATTCCACACAAAATAAAGAAAAATAAACATTATTCCGAGAAACTAATTTATTAAATAACAATGTATATACAGGTTAAATAAAAAATTTAGTGTATGTATTCTGATTACAACATAATATTCTAATTGGGGTGTTTGAGGGTGTGCGTTAATTACGTTACATGTTGTATATATGGCCTTTGCGTCTGTTACAGACGATTTACGGCGCATTGTCTTAGAGACATTTCTTTTCGTGGCCAAACAAAACACTGTAATAGTATTTGACTGTGTTTATATACTGCATTGTGAGCTTGAAAAGTACATACAAGTGTATGTTTATACCCAAGTGCTGAATAAATTTCATAATTTCATCATGACATGCACCTTGACAAACCTACCCATTGTAGGCCTCTCCAACCTCTGGACTTTGTCCGGAAAAATAATTTTTGTTAACAAATCTATTTTTGTAAAACTAGTTACTCTCTAATATCGATAAACAAGTCTATTTCAAAATGGCGGAAATAAATGTTTGGCGAACAAATCTGGCGACTCGAAACAAAACAAAACTAAACAATCATGCATAGCCAACTTTCTTGTTGTTTGGTAAATTAAAAATAAATTTTTAATTCGTTCCAGTTTTGTAGGAGGAAATAGTAAATAAGTCGATTTTAGCTTGATTTTGACGATTTTAATATTGTTTTCTTTAACATAAATGCGTTTCGTATGCGTTGAGAGCAAGACAGATTCTGCCGTAGAAATAATATAGATTTATACAACATGTAACTTAATTAACAGTAATTATATTAACAGTAACTATACCTGAAACTGTACTGTACATATTATTCACAGTAACTGAACAGTCAAAACAAATTGAAATAGACCGTAAGTCAAAGTAATAAGACTTTTGAAAATCGCAGTTTTATTTGCATTCATACAAATTCCATCATTCCATACAAAAAAAGAAAAATAAACTTTATTCTAAGAAACTAATTTAGTAAATAATAATGCATATACATGTTAAATAAAAAAAAACAGTGTTTGTATTATGATTACAACGTAATATTCTAATTGGGGTGTGCGTTAATTACGTTACATGTTGTATATATTTTTGTCCCTTAGATATACTTATGTATATTGTCAAATAAGTAAACTGATTTATTTTTATAACTTGATAAATACACAAGAAAAACGAGATAATAAAATCTTATGGAAACTAGATCTAAAATTAAATAAAATAAGAAATTTTAACTATAATGCTATAAACTAAACTATGCAATCCGTTAAACGCTCCGCATCGACATCAAAGGGTATCGTGCCCAGAAGGCTGGCAGCATTGCCACGTTGTATGGCAATTCTTATTTTCTGTGCAAAAAATAGACCAGCCCTCTGGTCACGTGTGGTGTCTATCAATTTTTTAGAGATACTCTTGAAGAGTGAATGAGCACCTGGACACCATGGCCCTAGAGTTTCAACCCCAAATGCCTCAAAAACGTAACTGCTAATTAGGCAGGAGTACTAAATAAGTTAGTAGCCTAGTTGGTAGTGCTCCTGCCTACGAAGCTGGTGGTCCTGGGTTTGAATCCCGGTAAGTGCAAATATTTGTGTGATGAGCTCAAATATTTGTTTCTGAGTCATGGATGTTTTCTATGTATTTAAGTATTTATCTATCTATCTAAGTATGTATATCGTCGCCTGGTACCCATAGTACAAGCTTTGCTTAGTTTGGGGCTAGGATGATCTGTGTGACATTGTCCCTTGATATTATAAAAAAAAAAAAAAAATGTTATATCCATCTTCTCCCGTGGGGCGTAAAACTCAACCCGAGGAAATATCTACCAGAGAATTACGGGCATCAGCGACTCGCTATGTAATATGGACTTTGGGCCATACTGCGACCAAAGCCGACTTCTGCGAAGCTTGACGATTATGGAATATCCCCCATTCTTGGTGAGGGTCTTGTCCAGCTGTGGACTTTATTCAGCTGACATGTTCTTGATAATGAACTTTTGTTTTTTTTTAATAACAACACCCGTACATACTTACATACATAGACTCACGCCTGTCTTCCAGAGGGGTAGGCAGAGACAACGGACTTCCAATTGTCACGATCCTTGCATACCTCTTATGCTTCGTTTACTGACATTATATTCTTCATACATGCTCGCCGGTTTAGGGTACTTCTGACCTGAACTTTCTTAAGTACGTCTCCGATTTGATCAGAGAATGTTCTACGAGGTCTTCCCCTTCCGGTTGTATCATTCACACAGGCCAGTTATACTTCTTTTGTCAATCTTCTTTCATTCATCCTTTCTAAATGGCCAAACCATATTTGGGAATAAAATACTTGTGTCCGGATGTGGTCCGTTACAAACATATTAGACGGACACAAATTACATCCAGAGTCAGAACAACTATTTATGTGTAAATAGTTTTTCGTTGCTGGAATAGAACCCGGGACACGAAGCGGCGAGGCAACTGTCCTAACCACTGCGCCTAATATTTTATTTGTTTGTTGTTATTATGAATTTTCGCTTTACAGGGTGTCCTAGAGCTTATAATTTTTTACTGTTAATAGAGCTGCAAATAAACAATTTATAACGCGCACCTCCCGCGGGACGGGAGGACACCGCGTCACTGCGCGCCCGCCGCCAGTCGAGATGCTTTGCTTTACGGGGTCAGTTGAGTCGAATGAGACTAATGTAAATACGTGTCTATAGTGCAAAGGTTGTAATTTTATTGATACGCTACATAACGTGTAATGTAATCTGTGTTCAGTGGTTCCACCCAATAAACAATCTATAACTTATACCGATGTGTTTTAATCACGTTATAAATTTCAATTTGAATATTACCATAACCATCAGCATTATATATATTATAGCATTATTTAATTAAGATTAAAACCTTACCGAAGCACCCTGTTAGGTGCCTATTACTGAAATAAAACAGGAAACCTTATTAGCATAAATTAATTAAGTTACGTTTCTTTCCCCAAACATAATAAGTTATTTGTTAATTTATGCAAATTACTAAGTACCTAAGTTACAAACGAATCTGTTTTTTTTTGGGAGGAAAAATCTTTAGGTCGATGAAGCATGAGATTTAAAATTTAAAGGCAATTGTTTTAGAAAATATTCGTGAGTGTATCCACAATTAAAACCGTATCCCTACACTTTATTTGACGGCCGGTTGACGTGGTTGTTAAAATCTTGCCTTTCACGCTGTCCCACAGGTCATAGGTTCGATTCCCACCCAGGACAGATATGTTTATCCTGACTCTGGGTGTAATCTATACATATAATAAAATCGTAGGAAAGTCAAAACTGTACATTGAATATTGTTTTAAAAGGATACTTGGGGCGTCATCTACAATGAATATCCAAGCCAAAAATATAGTTTTTAAAATTTTTGTGTGTGTGTGTCTGTTCTGTGTGTCTGTTTGTTTGTATGTATGTCCGGGCTAAACTCAAAAAGTACTGCATGGATTTACTTCAAATTTTGCATGCAATGCAATGCAATATTACTAAGAGGTCGGGTCAACATATAGGCTACATATTATCACGCTATCACATACGGGGGAGGAGCTGTGATAATTTAAAAAATATAACGCGGGTAAAGCCGCGGGGCACAGCTAGTAATCTATATAAGAATGTATTAACAAAAGAAAATTAGTATAGATGTAAATATATGTATATGTTTGGGATCAGATTGTCGTGTGTGAATAATGTCTCAGGATATAATGATTATCTATAGGAGCCAACGCACTTAAAGCAAATTACTCTCACAGGTCGTGTGGTCGTGTGGAGTGCGTGTTCTTAATGTTTGTATAGAACACAGGCGTAGTGCAACACACAGACAACACATTCACGCGCAGTGTTGCATATCACGCGCCTACATGCGGAAATATTTTAATATTTATCGATGTCGTCAATGACAGTTGACGCAACACTAAGATAACGGAACACCTTACATGTACTCAGAGTCCTGGCAATAAGCACTGCGTGAGGGTTCATACGTGGCGCACTTACAGAGTTCCCGCGACTATACTGTGCGAGAGTCCCGACGTACACGGTCTTTTCTCACTGAGTATCAAACAATTAGCACTCTTTGCTTTTACTGATCACTTGCACTTTTTCACATTTCACCTTTACTTCTTCCTCTTGATTCGCCTTCGACTTCACTTGAATTAACACCATTCGGTTTAGATTGGAGAAATAAAAGATTCGAAATGTGTAATTAAGAGGCATATAGGCGATATTATATGCCGCTAAATTATTTCAAATTTCGAACATTTCAAATCTTTTATTTCTTTTTAGAACGTTCTCTAATATTCCAGATTAATTGAAATACTTCTGTACTTACTTGTCTTCACATATCGCTTTCTTTTCTATTAGGGAATTCACACAATCTCTTTTTTTTTCATTATAGAACCATCTATAGTAAATTTTTCATTATTAATAATTTTCTGTAATTTTCATCAGGTATCCTTTTTTGTTCTCGTATTAAACCAGAACAGTCTCGAAATGTTATAAAAGCCACCAACTTCTTTTAATGATACTGGGGTTCGTATCCCAACATGACAATATTTTATTCAGTTAAAATTTTCACACTTCATGCAGTGTTTCACGTGGCAGCTACTGAGTAACACTGCCAAAAAAGTCAGTAGGAATCCCTTTTTTCAAGCGTCCATAGACTGAATCTGTATAAAAAATCTACTAGTCCTACTTCAGAGAATTATCTTAATTGTTATTCAAGAGAGATATTGTAGAATTGCCAGTTATTTGGCAACAGTCAACAATAATACGCTTCCGCTCGCCAAATGCTGCGAGTTTTGCTTATTTTTCTTTGATATGACTTTCAGATATCTCTGTACATACATACATATGTGTTATGAATATTAAGTGTCATATTATAGCACATAGTTACCGCCAATTTTTCTTATAAATGCTAAAATTTTAGCTGGAATTACGTATACTAGCGATCGCACCTGTTCGAAATTCGACCATTAAGGTTCTATTGCCAAAGACTATAGACATTAAAGACAAATAATAGGTATTAGTCTGTTCTCAGTTTTGACACTCAGTTTGTCAGTGTGCCAAAGCATGGTAGTGTGTGTAATGTTTTTTTGATGAAATTTATTTAGTTCTAATGTCTATACAACATGTAACTTATGAAATAATGAAATTGATTCAGCAATTGGGTATTAACATACACTTGTACTTGTCAAGTTCACAATGCAGTACATAAACATAGTCGAATACAGTATAAAAATTACAAAAAATTAATTAGTCCGTCCGTGCGGTCTGTTTTATCAGATATATTTTCTAGTTACTAGTATATTATTATGAAATTTAGTTGTACAAAATTAAAATTAAAAAATTGAAGGCAAGGAACTTTTGGCTAGCGCAGAAGGCTCTTAACCAGTAGCTTAAATTAAACGACTAATACCCGAGGCCACCCTTTTGGGGTTCGGGCCACAGCTCAGGGGGCCGCTGAAGCAAAAGGACAGAATTCTAAGAGAGGGTGTGATCAGTTGCACGGGATCACCGATGACGCGTTAAGGGGCCGCTTGCCGCTGAGGAGCCTACCCTAGCTAATCTGCGGCTTTCTCTAGCTACTGTATGAAAAAATTAAATATTATGAGTAGGCCCAACAGCAGTTCGACCAGTTACCGCAAGCAGCACCCGTTCACGAGTATGACGTGAGGTGACGTTAATTAACGCACATCCTGAAAATAGTTTGTTCAGAATGTTTTACTGAATCGATTTATATCATTTTTAATATAGGTAATTTTTTATTCCCAAATAATTAAAACTACGGCAATTATTGTGACATTAACCCTGTATAGTCAAAACAAATTGAAATGGACCGCAAGTCAAAGTAATATTACTTTTAACTCGCAGTTTTATTTGTATTCATACATATTCAATAATTCAATACAAAATAAAGAAAAATAAACTTTATTCCAAGAAACTAATTTAGTAAATAACAACGCATATACATGTTAAATTAAAAATTCAGTGTATGTATTGTGTTTACAACATAATATTCTAATTGGGGTGTTTGAGGGTGTGCGTTATTTACGTTACATGTTGTATAATATTATATGCTGTGTGGTGACGGCATAGAATATCATCACCCCATCTCATCCCGTCATACTGCGATCGCCAACCCGTTTTTCGCGGGTAGGTGGATAAAAAGTAAAGACGCGTTTCAAATTGTATTAATCCTATTTAATTAGAAATATAGTGTTTTTTCTATTTCTACACACTAACATCTTGTGCCCTAACTTTAATTAAGAGGTACTTACGTTTGTGGTACATTTCATGTAATCCAAGTTATATAATAACACCACCTGCCAGCTCAATATCACAACATCACTATACTTCACTATACTTGGATATAGTCACTGAACACTACACTAAAGCAGGATGTCTAATCTCTCTGAGGTTCTGGCTACACAGCAGAGGCTTGAAGAAAGTGTTGGAAAGAGACTGGACGACCTCCAAGCACAGATCCAAAGTGCCACCGGAACTGATGTACAACGTGGAAAGGACACCGTGGCTAAAGTAGCTGAGGAACTCCGAAACTTTAGGGAGATTATCTTCGGCATCTTGAGTCTTCTACGTCAGCAGATACGGGAGTGTACTAAACAAGTCGATGATTTGGAAACTAGGAACCGACGTAAAGCCTTGGTATTCTCGGGTCTCCCTGAGAAAGAGAAGGAAGACTGCACTCAGAGCATTTTGGGCATTCTCAACAAAAAACTCGGACTCCATGACATCTCCCCGTCTGCCATCAAAGTATGTCACCGGCTCGGTTCACTCAGCAAAGAACATCATCATCGCCCCATTCTGGTACGATTTTCAAATTTGGATACCAAAGCGGCGGTTTGGAGGGCGAAAGCGAAGTTGAAGGGCACATCAGTATCAGTCAAGGAGTTTTTGACTAGGGCCAGACAAACGGTTTTCGCAAAGGCCCGGTTGCACTTCTCGATGCGGATGGTGTGGACGCAGGATGCCACTATCTTCATTAAAACAGCTGATTCAGTTCGCCACAGGATCACAACTGACGAACAACTAACTCCTCTCCTGGCTAAGTACCCAAAAGTACCGGCGGGACAGCTGGCAGCAGCGGTGGTGAGCTGAAAATACAGTCGTAGTTAGTTCGATGTATATTACACTGGCTATGTAAACACGTTAGTGCTTAATACCAGTATACCATACAAATTGCAATGTATATGTAGCTTGTATTTACTTACCTTAACAAACTTATAATATTCATATTTTGTTTTGCTTATCTCATTGCGATATTGAGTTACTTTTAAATGTTACACTACAGTTAACCCACATCTTTATTTAATAATGTTGAAATAGAGGGTTGTTGATATAATCTCTTCATATTTTGTTTCTCAGTCAGTAAGTCAAACTTCTACAACGTCATGAAGTTGTCAATAATGTCAACGTGACGTATGTATGTTATGAACATTATGGGTTGCGTTTCAATACACTCATAATCACACTTATAATCTTAACATTTTCTGTTGTTGACTGGCTGGTAGTTTCCATAGTTTTGTTTTTCTCACCCAGTGTATATTAAAATGTGTGTACTTTTAAGTATTGTGTTATTTCGTTTAAGTTTTCTGATACCAAGCTTGTAAGCTGGCGGGTGGTGCAGAGTATACAAGTGTATACATTATTGCACTGCATTCATTATAATTTACTTAATTAACCTATTTTTTTATAATTTAATTATATATTATTATTTATTTATATATGCCTAGTGATTCGGATGACTCGTTTTATTCTGCCCACGACTCTTCAACTTCTGCAAACAATAGCTTTTGTTCATTTAGTGACACACTTGGGGATTTTCTGCAGGTGACATTTAATCAAAATGCTATAAATCAATTAAACGTTTGCCACATAAATGCGCAGAGTATTCCTAGCCACTATTCTGAATGTTTAGATGCGTTCGCTGACAGTAACATCCATGCCATCCTGATTTCTGAAACCTGGCTTAAACCACACCTACTTTCTACAACGTACCCTCTCCCCGGTTTCATTCTCATTCGGAATGACCGAGTGGGAAAGGGAGGGGGTGGCGTTGCAATTTATTTGAGAAGTGACCTTAATTTTAAGACTATAGCCACTTCATTGAACAATAATTCTATTACTGCTGAATATTTATTTCTTGAAGTTACCCTCAAAGGGTCTAAAGTCATTATTGGTGTGGTTTACTGTCCCCCACATGCTGATTACTTCACCGATTTCGATCTGGTACTGGAATCTTTGGGTTCGGAGTACTGTCATCACATCATCATGGGAGATTTCAACACCAACCTCCTCGCTCACAACTCCCTTCGCTCTCGTAAACTCCTACATATTGTCGAGTCAAGTAGCTTGCATGTGTTGCCTCTCCAAGCTACCCACCATAATATCAACGGTGAAGATACTTGGCTCGACCTTATCCTTACCTCTAATCCTGCCTTGGTTTCCTCTCATGGACAACACGATGCCCCAGGTTTTTCCCGTCATGACCTTATTTACCTATCCTATACCCTGAAGCCTCCTAAACCTAGACCCAAGGTGCTGCACGTGCGTTCCTTTCCTAGGATGAATATCGAGAAGCTATGTAAGGATGCGTCGGAAATTGACTGGCTGGCTTTGACGGCAGCTCTAACCATAGACGATAAGGTACGGTTGCTTAATGATACAATTTTGAAACTTTATGACGTCCATGCTCCGTTAAAAAAAGTTAAATTCAAGCGTCCTCCAGCGCCATGGATGACGACCGAGGTTAGGATGGCTATGAGACGTAGGGACCTTGCATTTCGCAAGTTTAAAAAAGAACGTTCTGAACCTAATTGGAACCATTTTAAGACTGCAAGGAATCGGTGTAATCAGATGATACGTAATGCTAAACGCCGTCATATTTTTAATAATATATCCTCATCAACTCCTGCTGGTATATGGAAAGTTCTTGGAACTTTAGGTATCGGCAAGTCGCGGAATTTAGACCTTCCCAGTTCCATTGTTTTAGATGATCTTAATGTTCATTTCGCCACCTCTACATCCATAGATCACCTCACCACAATGCGAACCATCGCCTATGTAAATGGTCTAACGCGCTCTAACGTCACACCGTTTTCTTTTTCTCCAACCGATTCGAATGAGATCAAGAAGATAATCCTCTCTATCAAATCCAATGCGGTTGGCTGTGATGGTATAAGTCGACGCATGATCACAGCAATCTTGGATCACCTCCTTCCCGTGATTTGTCACATTGTCAACTTCTCTCTTGATTCTGGATCATTTCCCACCGCATGGCGTCAAGCTTACGTCCATCCTCTCCCTAAGACCTCTAATCCTTCTCTTCCCACACATTATCGTCCTATATCAATCTTTCCTTTTCTATCCAAAGTGCTGGAGTCCTGTGTTCACAAACAGTTTTCACATTTTATACTTGCCAACAGCCTGATTAGCCCGCTACAATCTGGGTTCAGGCCTGGCCACAGTACTTCCACTGCACTCCTTAAAGTGACTGGCGATATTAGGACTGCCATGGAGGATACCAAAGTCACAGTCTTGGTTTTGGTAGACTTTTCCAATGCTTTTAATACCGTCAGTCACGACATCCTTTTATCTATCCTTTCCCATCTAATGGTCTCTGACAACGCGTTGGAATGGTTTTCCTCTTATCTTCGAGGGCGTCAGCAGTCAGTACGCGTCGGTGAAACCTCATCGAACTGGTATAATCTAGACACTGGTGTTCCTCAAGGTGGTATTCTCTCTCCTCTTTTATTCTCTGTTTTCATAAACCTCTTAACAAATGATCTTCAGAGTGCGTATCATCTTTACGCCGATGACCTACAACTGTATAGACATGCAAGCTTGGACGGTTTGTCAGAAGCGATCAACAAATTGAATGTTGACTTAGACTTCATACAAAACTGGTCGAATAGGTTTGGTGTCACTGTCAACCCAGCTAAATGCCAAGCCATCATCATAGGTAGTTCTCGCTTGATGAGCCGAGCTAACTTCGATAGTCTACCACCTATAATATTTAATAACCTAGTTATTCCCATCAGTAGAAATGTTAAAAATCTAGGCTTGCACATCGACATGGCATTTAGTTGGCAGGACCAGATGGCTAATGTCTGCCTGAGGGTGACAAATGTATTGCGGAGTCTTTATCGTCTCAAAAACTTCTTACCTGAAAAAACAAAGATATTGCTCGTGCAGGCCTTAATCTTTCCCATAATTGACTATGGTGATGTGTGCTACTTTGACCTGAATGCAGATCACCTCAATAAACTAGACCGACTTCTGAACAACTGCATTCGATTCATATTCAATCTTCGTAAATATGACCATGTGAGTAGCTACCGAGCTCAACTAAAGTGGTTCCCTATTCGGCAGCGCAGAACCTTGAGAGCCTTAACTACCCTATTTTCACTATTAGACTCGCCTTCTTCTCCTTCTTATTTGACTTCTCAATTTCAATATCTTCATAGCAATCATAGCAAAAATCTACGCTCTTCTCACAACCGTCTACTTCAATGTCCACCTCATCGTACTGACTTTCTACATTCTTCCTTTTTTGTTCAATCCATTCTTCTCTGGAACTCTCTTCCCTCCGAAATCAGGATGGCAACGAGTCGTTTTTCTTTTAAAAAGAAAATGCGCGAACACATTTCCAAAAAAATGTTGGCAGAATCAGCTCAATAGCACTCTCTTTTATCGCTAATTGTTCTCTAGGTATATTTATTTATAAATATATATTAGTCTATTATAGTTTTTATTTATGTATTGTATGTAATTATTCATAATTATATATTTACAATGATAATCCACACAAGACGTTTTTAAAGTGCACCTACCTTGTTTTTCTCTGCATCACCCCAAGGTTGACTGGTAGAGAATGCCTACGGCATTAAGTCCGCCTGTGTACTTTCATGTGCAAAAGTTTTAAAATAAAATAAAATAAATAAATATCCCAAGGGTGGCGATTATATCCGCTTATTCTTTGGGGAGGCTTTCTGAACGACATGATGAATGTCTATTATATAAAAATATTAACATTATGCACTCCTTCTTCATATGAACTTTAACTGTTCCCAATTTAATACTCCTCCGTCGACATAATATTCGTAAAAATGGGTACTTACAAAGTTTTTGCCCGTATTGGGCGTGCAACAGTATTATCAGTAGTATCAATAATGAATTCTAATATTATATAAGTATATTTGTGGAATAATTAAAAACGAATTATTATTTTATTGAAAAACACATTTAGATCGTAAAACACATTGGAAATAATATAATAATATCAATTTATATATTTTTATTTTGTCGTCATTGGAACATTTTAATAATATTTTTGGACATCAGGTCATTATTCACACACGGTCATTTAATCCCAAACTTAGTAGAGCTTTTACTATGGAAACCAGATAACTAATATAGTACATATACTACTTTTCTTTTGTAAATACATACTTTTATAGATAATTACACCCAGACTCAAGACCAACAGACATGTTCATGCAGACAAATATCTGTCCTGGGTGGGAATCGAACCCACGACGGCCACGACCTGCGGCGTGCAAAATAAGCTTTTATAAACTACGCCACTCGTTTTGAATATTGTTTAGCCGTAGGCTTTTTATTATGGAATTTGTGCCTGACCTCTTTCCAGTCGTGTCGCTAGGCGTCCCATCGGATCATGAGAGTGATGGAATAGAATGTGTTGTGCACTATAATATGTCCCGCGCAGATGGCTAATGTCTATTGAGACTGGCCGCCGTGGCCGAAATTCGGCTAGGAGGACATTATTATTATTATGGAATTTTTAGTTTGGACCATTGGAGCTTTAAAGCTCAGATATGAAACCACTTTGGCGGTCATCCATCTATGGCCTGACGGCGAGCCTAGTTGCTTAACTTCGCCAATCACTAAGGACCTGTGAGAACATTTGCCTATAAGACATTTTTTTAAAATATTTATTTATAATATAATACAGAGGGTATTATTTTGTAAATAAAATTAGTTCTTACTTTAATTAAATATGATATAAATTGTGAAGTTGTTTCTATATAAATAATAATAATAATGTAATATTATATAGGGACAATGTCACACAGATCATCCTAGCTCCAAACTAAGCAAAGCTTGTACTATGGGTACCAGGCGACGATATACATACTTATATAGATAGATAAATGCTTATATACATAGAAAACATCCATGACTCAGAAACAAATATTCGTGCTCATCACACAAATATTTGCACTTAGCGGGATTCGAACCCAGGACCACCAGCTTCGTAGGCAGGAGCACTACCAACTAGGCTACTATGACCATCAAATAACTAGCTGCTGGATGCGAATGCGAATTTTATATATGTTTTCATACAATCGATGAACCTAAATATCTATGTAACTAGAAATAATAATGTTTACAACTATATTACTACAAACATGGTCTGATTATTTACAAGCGCTTTTTAAAGTCTACGTGAATAAAAACCTTTTTTATTTTATTTAATAGCACAAGGCCGGCAATTGGTGAGATCTTTGGGGGAGGCTTTTGTCTAGCGGTGGACGTTTTTCGGCTGATATGATGATGATGATGAAGAAATAACTAGATGTTGCTGTGCTTAAATTTAATAAATTATAGCTTTCTAGCAGTGCCGCGCGGTTATACCCGCGTAAAATTTTATGATATATATTAGTTATATGCCTATGATTTATAAGCTATATTATTTCAAAGTTTTCGTAGATTTGCGTGAAAGAGTAATAGCCATCCATACACTTCAGCATTTATAATATTCGTAGGATGGTTAGTCATTAATTTCAAAATTGCTTAAATATCTTTTGTACTCTCTAATATAAACACAAGCTGTGTATCCCAATGAAATAAAATTATAATTTAATTTTAAAGCATGCGCCAAGCTTTATGTTAGATAATTTTTACCTAGACTTTGGTTTATTACGAATGCATATCATATTAGCATATTCAAATTCATATCTTGAATTCTTCACAACGATATTGCATATTTTGTAGTCAAATATACTTAAATATTTGCCGTTTTATTAGTTAATATGTTAATTAGAAACCGTCTTGTTTATGTAGAGTTAGTAGTACGGTTTATATTTTGAAGAAAGATACATTTATATTTGTCATGGGTAGCAAAAATGTGCTTATTGATAGAGAACCATTACGAGTGAGGAAAGCTAAGTCAGCTTATGAGGCGTGGAAGTATTTAGTAGCAGCCTATGAAGATAAAGGCATAAACAATAAATGTAAACTACTATCTAAATTGCTGAGTATTAGACTAACCATGTTCAGTTCGATGACCGACTATGTAACAGAGCTTATGAGAGTATCAAGCCAGCTAGCCGATCTAGGAAAAGAGATTGATGATGAACTCTTGGCGGCACTGATGTTACAAGGCTTACCAGATGAGTATATCCCATGTAACAATTGCTACCCATGACAAATATAAATTAAAATTAAGCTAAGAAAGGAAGGCTAAGGAAAACATTTTTCATAAAAATAAGATTCGCAACTGGCAGCAGGACAGAATACTTGCTACCAGAGGTACGGCCGTAGAGACAGGAACTTCCTGAAAATGCCAGCCGTGTCGAAAAGTACTGCCTTTTGGATCTGGTTCTTGACCCAACCATCTGACGTAAGCCTCTGTAAGTGTCTCATGGCTCTTTGCTATTAAGCCATTGGCAGAAACGACTATCGGTACTATTATAGCTACATAACCAACATAAAAAAACAACGCCTCACAAAGACTGGATATTTTTAATCGTTCATTGGCGGAATTCGTGAGGGTGACTCTCGATTTAAATAAATAAATAAATAAAAAAGGTTTTTATTCACGTAGTCTTTAAAAAAGCGCTTGTAAAAATAGTCAGAACATGTTTGTAGTAATATAGTTGAATACATTATTATTTCTAGTAACATAGATATTTAGGTACACATTGTATGAAACATTTATAAAAAATATTTTAATATAGCAATGATATTTAGCTAGCTCGTATCAAGTTATTGTCAAGAGTTGTTAGTAATTAATCCTGGACATTATTTACACACGGCCATATGATCCCAAACTAAACGGATATGCTACATATATTACTTTTTTTTTGTAAATACATACTTATATAGATAATTACACAAATATATATCCTGGGTGGGAATCGAACCCACGAGCTCCAGCGTGAAAAGCAAGCGTTTTACAACCACGCCAACAATATGTAATAATAATCACAATATCGAATTGAGTTTAAACCTGTAAAGCTAGTGTTAAGTAGTTTAAATAATAACTAAACATATATGAGAGTAACCATTAATCTATACATATAATAAAATCGTAGGAAAGTCAAAACTGTACATTGAATATTTTTTTAAAGGATACTTGGGGCGTGATCTACATACGACATCGAAGCCATAAATATAGTTTTTAGAATTTTTGTCTGTTTATCTGTTTGTCTGTATGTATGTCCGGGCTAAACTCAAAAAGTACTGTATGGATTTAATTCCAATTTTTCATGAATATTACTAAGAGGTCGAGTCAACATATGGGCTACATATTATCACGCTATCACCTACGGGGGAGGAGCTGTGATCACTTATAAAGTTTAACGCGGGTAAAACCGCGGGGCACAGCTAGTAAAAATATACGAAATTAAAACCCATCGCTCCTAAAATGATTAAGCCTATGCAATATTTCAAAATGCAAACGCCTGCTATCCTAACTAATAAGCAAGAGTCGCAATATGTACTCGTGAGTGGAACTAACGAATTTGTACTGCAGTTGGCAAGAATTTGCAATAAGGACGTGTTCACAGAACTACTAAGCGCAGAGCATAGGATGCAAATGAGAGTTGGCTATATGTTGTATGTTACATACTACGTTGACAAGAAGTATTCGATTGTAGATAGTATAGATAGATATAGATAACGGATAAGATAAATTAATTAATTAATATTATAGGTAAATTATTAAAAATAAATAATTTACCTATAATAATAATATCCTGGGACATTATTCACACACGGCCATCTGATCCCAAACTAAGAGCTTGTACTATGGAAACTAGATAACTGATATACTACATATAATACTTTTATTTTGTAAATACATATTTTTAAATATAATTACACACAGACTCAGGAAAACAGACATGGACTTTAAAACGCACTTATCAATAGTCAGAACATGTTTGTATGATATGGTTAACTAAATATAGATAACTAGCTGTGCCCCGCGGTTTTACCCGCGTTAAAATGTATAAATGATAGCCTATCTGTTTTTTTTTATTTATTTACCAAACACTAAAGATACATATTCAAATAGAAATAATAATAGTAACACAAAAACCTCTTGGGCTTGTGCGTGCTACTTTTGTAGTCCGTTGTGTAGCTGACAAACATACTTAATAGCTAGGTTCGACTTATATTCTTATCTAAGGTACTTAACATTACAATTCACAACATCTAGGCAGGTATTATACAGTTCGCAATTGTAAAGTACATATATTCGTATGTACGTTACAATTGCGAACTATAGTATGCTTTTAATTTATATTTAATGTTGCTTATATTAATATTATTGCGTAGGGAGGTAGGTAAAGTGTTTATTAATCACGGAATCAGATAAGCGTTAGATGTTAATCCAGGGTTGCAGCTAACTCCATAACAAATTTTACTAACATCGCTCCAGCCGTTTAGACGTGAAGAAGTAACAAACATACACACTCACACACTCACAAACTTTTGCCTTTATAATATTAGTATGATTATTTCTAGGTATAGGTAGTTTTCCTGTGCGGAATTGAACCCGGAACACGAAGAAGTGCTGCGACTGTTTTAACACTACGTCCATTCTATCGACGTCTTCCTTTTTTGAACCGGTTAAAATGAATATTCAAAGGGTATGTTTACGTTATAGGGTAAAAAAGGGTTGGTAAAAGTCCATAGGGTGGTTTTTTATCGCATTCCGTAATCTCCGACAATCCTTTTGATATCACAAATCGTATGTAAGGGGATAGAAGGTAATTCGTATTTATTTATAGAAATAAGGAACACGAACGTTTATTGTATTGAAATGGAAAAGGAGGGGGAGGAATCGGAGCGCCCGTGGGAAGATGGCACTAAGTGTATGCTTTTTTTTAACTACAACCACCCTCTTGCAGGGTTACAGGGATTGTAGTGGGGGGGTAAACTGCCACCCCTATGTAGTGATTATGAAAACTCTTGTTAAAAATGCTGTTCGGCTCGGCTGTAATAAATAATAATAATAATAAATAAATATATTGGGACATCACACACTGCCATCTGATCGCAAACTAGGCAGATAAACGATAAAATAATAATAATTATTTATTTTAGATAAAATTCTTAACAACGAATACATAAAATAAAACTACAAATATAATTTTCTTAATTCGCTACAAACATTACAGGTGTGCCTGAACTAGGTAATCCTGTATTTCAGGCAAAGAAGTGCTAGTCTTAATATAATCTATAAATACATATATATTACCAGTTTTAAACATGTGTCTATTAATTTTGTATGCTTATTGTAGCTTATGTGTTAATTTAGGATATAAACCTATCTCCATACATAATTTTATTAAAAACCGGTCAGCTGTATCGATTGAGACATTTTTTTTGGACTGCCGCGACCATGCAAGCTTACAAAGGTTGCAGTGGTGGATACACTGTCACCCCTGTGCAGAGAACCTATTATGAAAATTCTTGCTATAAATGTTGTCCGGTTCCGTTGTAATAAATAATAATAATAGATAATAATAAAAAATATACAACATATAACTTAATGTCTTCGTCGGAATACTCATGTCGTATCACTTCTATACAGTATTCTGTTCATCCCATCTACTCCACATTATCTTAAAAAACGATTTAATTTTCTTCACACAAATAATTCACGATTTTTGCGGTCATCAGAAAACTTACGACTTAAAATGCCATGCCATTCTACAAATTTTACTGACAAATCTTTCAGTATACAAGCTGTCCGATTGTGGAATGCATTACCTATCAAAATAAGACGCGCCCAGTCACTTAATTAGAACTTTTAAATGTATGGTCAAAGAACATTATTTAAACTTATCTAGTTGCCACCGAAACTTTACATGAATCAGCTGAAAGCATGCAAGTTTACATATTAGTTTTTATGTGTGTATAATTACGTATATATATTTATTTTTATATGTATATATATTTATATATATGTATATATGTTGTGTATGTGTGTATACAGTACTGTATATAAGTATTATTTTTACGTATATGTATACACGTAAGCTATCTTTTCTTATTTCCAATAAATTCGTACACCTTTTGCTACCATTATCCATTGATGTTAAATTCTGGTCCATCCAACGCAAATAGGTTGCCTGGAAGAGATCGCTTTTAGTGATAAGGCCGCCAATTGCAAAAATAATATACTATGCATACTGTACTCTGTATATTCTTTATGCAATAAAGTGTACTTCTTCTTTTTAATTAACGCACATCCTAAAAATAGTTTGTTCAGAATCGTTTACTGCATCGATTTATATCATTTTGATAGAGATACATAATTTTTTTTCCAAAAATAATAAAAGTGCAGAAATTATTGTCATATTAATCCTGTACTGTCAAAACAAATTTAAATGGACCGTTAGTCAAAGTAATAAGACTTTTAAAATCGCAATTTTATTAGTATTCATATAAATTCCATCATTCAATACCAAATAATAATAAAAAAAACTTTATTTCAAGAAACTAATTTAGTAAATAACTATGCATATACATGATAAATAAAAAAATCAGTGTATGTATTTTGATTACAACATAATATTCTAATTGGGGTGTTTGAGGGTGTGCGTTAATTACGTTGTATACCCTGGAAAACAATTACCACACTGCCATCTGATCCCAAACTAGGTTAACTATGACAGCCAGACAACTTATAAACATACATTTATATGTATGTATATGCAGAATAAAATAATAATAATATCCTAGGACAGTATTCACATATGAGTATCTATTTCAAACTAAGCAGAGCTTGTACTATGGAAATCGGATAACTGATATATAATAGTATATGTAGGTAATCTAGATATACTATTATTTTGTGAATACATACATATTTGTATTTTATTGACTGCACGTGTGGCGCAGCGGCTAAGAGAGTTGCCTCGCCGCTTTGTGTCGCGGGTTCGAGTCCCGCGCTGGACCACTATTTGTGTGACCCATAAATAATTGTACTGAGTCTGGATGTAATTTGTGTCCGTCTATTATATGTTTGTAAAGTACCCCGCGACACAGGGATTAAATTCCCTAGTGCGGGTGTTATCTTTATAAAAGACGTTGTCTTATAAAAAAAAATTATAGATAGTTACTTACACCCATATTCAGGGCAAACAGACGTTTTCATGCACACAAATATCTATCCCGGGTGGAAATCGAACCCACGATCTACGGCGTGAAAGGCCAACCACATCAACCGGCCCGTAAAATTGAATTGATTTGACAAGTCTACGATAAATGATCGTGACTCATTCTTCAAACTAGGTTTCTGTACCTTGATCGGACTGTCTAGATCTTCAATTACTTTTTACGAGTTCAGAATAAACGTTGAGAAAAGAAACAGTTTACCATTAGTCCCACAAAAACTGGAAACGTCTGTGTTAGACATAAAAAGATCCATTTAAAACGCATTAAAGAATTCTATGTTCCAAAAATAATGCTCTGAAATAGTATTCAAGTTGCCACTTGCTCTCAGCTATCCGTAAGTAATTGGTGATGGAAATATCAGTACATATGTAGGTATACATTTGTCCGACTTGGTTTTAATTTCTGTGCGTCTCCGAGCTTAGAAGGGCAGGTTAAGATGTCGGTCCCGGTTTCAGTCATTAGAAGTAAGTCTTTAAGTCATATCAGAGGAGCCCTAACAGCCATCTGCGTGGGACATATTACTATAATATGTTCACGCACACATATCTCTTTCTTTTCTTACATGAAACTCGCACCAACTCTCTATTTTATTCTGGAACCGTCTAATGTCAATTTTGGCTTTAAGAATTTTGTATGTCCTTTTTATCAGCTATCATTTTATTCTAGTATATGTATTGGTCTTCGTCAATTTAGAGCTTATTGCTTGTATAGTTAAAAAAATTATTAGTCAGGATGCAACCAGTTTTGGGATTTATTGTTAGTTCATAAAGAACAAAATATCGTGGTTACTATTCCCATAGCCAGGAAAACGGTTTACTCTAGCTCGTTAGTTTTTACAAACTTGTGAGTGATAAAGCAATTACGGACGCAATTCCGCCTATCAGAACATTCAAAGTAAACTGTGATGAACATAAATATTAGAAGAAAAAATCACATAAACCCAAACCAGAACTAACCCAAACGAATGGACTCATAAAGGATTCCCTGATAAGAGTGTGGGCTCAGTGATAGGGGTTTTAAAAGCCTACAATATTTTCTACTTAGGGTAAGTAGGTAAACCATAGTACGGTCCTGAGTCTGGGTGTTTCCAAAAGAAAAGTAGTATTTATTTATTTATTTTATTTATTTATTTTGATAAGAAACAAACGGTCATACAGAAGAACTTAAATATTTCATTTTTACTTAATGACCTATAGATTCCTCATGGATTAACAAAGTATTAGTTGATGAGCTAAGTTCTAAGTTACTTATGAAATTTAAAAAGGTTATACTAAAGACAAAAACATTTTTTCAATGATGTTACTGTACAACAGAAAACATCAATATCTGCTTGTTTTTCGCTATTATTATAAAGTTCACAGGCACGCCTTACAAACATGTTCTTACAATAACAGGTTGAGTTAGTATGTATGAGTTATCTGGTTTCCCGTACAAGCTTTGTATAATTTGGGATCAGAATATGGCCATGTGTTAATAATGTCCCTGAATATTATTATTAAGAAAAACAATATTTAAAGCAAAACAATGTGGACAGATATCTTTCTCTCTTTATCGTATGGGTAGTGGTTACCCCGGTGTCAAATCTTTCAAGCCGCACAGTAAGCCTCTGCCATGGCTTACCAACAGTTGTCAAATGACTACAATCGGAACCAAAGCACGGAAACTTTCAGAATGTAAACCACTCTGACAGACACCCATCAATGGACAGACCACGTGCCAGGATGCTTTACCTCGTCTATCACTGAAGGGACAGTGAATGACACTGGCTATGAACGCCTCTGGACAGACATGATATAAATATATTTCTTTTTGTTAAGTAATGATATTAAAATATAACCTTATTTCTTCAAAAAGGAACTTCAAAAAGAAAGAATGTTCATTCATCCTCATTTCTTATTTTTTACATATTTATCAATCTTGTTATTTATGATTTATATGACTATTTGCGGTCCTGATTCCTGAACTTAAAAATAACATTTTATTGTGTCAATTTCAACTTTAAAAAAAGAGTATTCTTACGATTTTAAAGCATATTTTGTACGTATACTACGTGATTTCTCTCTCTTTGTTATTTGTGAAGCGATTTTGAACTATTCGCGGTCCGTAACAATGTACACAACGATAATATAACTATACAAAAATATTTCTCAATAACCGTAAATTGCATCATATCGCAAAAAGTATGGACATTTAAACATCACGTAAAACGTGGATATTTTTAAATGTCTATACTTTATGCGATATGATGCATATACGGTTATCGAGAGATATTTTTGTATAGGCATGGCAATAACCATCCAACGATACAAATTACTTTTCATTGCCCATCAAAAATACAATAACGTTTACTGTAAACCATTTTTATCAAATCACATTTTTCCAGCACTCCTAACTATTAGAATAGGGTCAATATTTTATTGAGTAATATTTACCCACCCGCTATCACTGCGCCCACAGGCGGGTCCCAAGCGTATTCAATACAATGCAAATAACTGCCTCTGGTCGACAGTGATAGGCGGCATTAACATACAATGTAGCATCCCCTTAATCTGGTCGTGAATGGTCGCAAAAATCTACACAACGACTCAAATATTTTTACAGGTCACATCGATACGTTTTTATGGGGGCAATTGTAACGGTTTCATTTGTTAAGAGTTAAGTTTTTTTTTACTGGGACATATGTTCCCCATAGTATTTAATGGAGTTTCAGACAATTCCGCGTAAGGCTTTTTTATCAAAACTTGAATGTACGACTGTTCTTTTTATTGGCTAGCCTAATATAAAGCGGTTAAAGCGGTAAAGATGAGCTCTGACGATCTTAGTTGTTACCGGTATAATAACATAAAAAAATTTGAATAGTGCTCCTAGCAGAATTACGTCTATGGCGGCCAATATCTAGCGAAACTTGCCATTTTAGCAGCACTTTAAAATGAAAACATCTGCAAATTTGCTCAAATGTTTTACAGGTCACTTGGATACGTTTTTATGGGGCTAATTGTAACGGTTTCCTTTGTTGAGAGTTTATTTTTATTAATTGGGTCATATGTTCCTGACACCTTTAGATACTTGCGGGAATGTCCTTTATATCAGAACTTGAAAAATTCTTCTGCCTTTTTAGGCTACCCTGATAGCAAGCCGTTACCGGGGCCTTTGAAGCTTGTAACACACCAGGCATACCTTACAATGAGCTTTGACGATCTTACCACCGTACAATTGAGGTATACATTGAAAGAAGCAATGAGACGTGCTCAGTCAGTGAAAAGTTTTAAGAAAATGGTTAAGAGCTATCTTTCTTCTTTATCGTATTAGCAATACTTATCTCTCAATATTATAAATGTTTTCATACAATGTGTACCTAAATATCTATGTTACTAGAAATAATAATGTATACAGCTATATCGCTTGTTTGTTGCAACACTGTCATAACTAAAAAAACGTAATTTTTCAGGAGAGCGATTTTAAAGATTTAATTTGAGTTACACATCTAAATTACAAATAAAGTACTTGCAAGCCGTATGTGATAGATTTGTTCATTACTGTACTTGTAAAGGCATGTACTAAAATATATATAAATATTGTCTTTGTCTAGTAATAAATAAAAAACGAGAAGTAGTCCCCACTTGTGTCTTTGTTGCAGAAAATAAATAAATCTTAAAAGTATTTTCCCAAAATAGGTCATTCTTACACCACAAACATATGCGAAAGTTTAACAAAATTAGTTAGTTAAACAAATAATGACACTAATGCAGAAAAGGTTGATAAGATAAGATAAGATAAGATAAGATAACTCTTTATTGTACACCAAAACATTACAGAATACAATAGCATACATTAAAAAAATGGTACAATTGGCGGCCTTATCACTAAATGTGATCTCTTCCAGGCAACCTAGGCAGGGATTGGAGTATGGAGTAACCGAGATAGGGTAGTTGTCAGTGCACATGAGTATAGAAATGATACGCACTGGTATCATTACAAAAAATGTCAAGAGTCATTTAAGATAAATTACATATATATTATATATTAACCTACATACTATATTATATATATACTTATATTTCATAAATAAATAAATAAATACATTATCATAAACAAAACTAAAGTAGGAACCGTTGCTGAAGTTCATAAACTAGTTGAAAGTAAATTATTTCGTACCTTTCTGCAGGGACAGGTAGTGATCTTTCACTAGACTCTGAAAGTTACGTAAAGATTGAGCTTGGCGTACTGACAATGGCAATTCATTCCACAAGCGAGCTCCTTGCACAGCAAACGATTTGTCTAGAAAGATTGTGGAATGTGCTGGCATTGTCAATTTTAAATTATTCGATGATCTCAGAAGCTTCGAATGTGATTCATAAAGGAATGAAAAGCGTGCTTTGAGGTAAGAGGGCGTTGAAGGAGTAAACAAAACATTGTATAGAAGTGAGAGAATATGGGCATTCCGGCGAAAGCGAATGGGTAGCCACTTGAGCTTGTTACGAAATTCAGTGATATGATCATATTTCCGAAGACCGAATATGAATCTTATGCAGACGTTTTGGAGACGCTCAAGTTTATCAAGTTGGGCTTCTGTAAGATCAAGATAGCTGACATCTGCGTAATCTAGTATTGGGAGAAGAAGGGATTGAGCAAGCGCGATTTTGGTGGTAGTTGGGAGGAAGTTACGAAGTCTTCTCAAGGATCCAATTGATGCAAAAATTTTCCGACTGACGTTTTGTAGTTGAGGGCCCCAGGAAAGGCAGCTGTCAAAGAATATGCCTAGGTTTTTAACTTCACGACTTATTTGTAAAACATTGCCTCCAAAACGAAGTTGTGGTAGTTGTGACAAAGATGCCTTAGCCAACATCCTTAAGCTACCAACAACAATCACTTGAGTCTTCTGTGGGTTAACGTGTAGTCCGTGAGCACGACTCCACTCACTGATGTTATCTAAATCGGTATTCAAATTATTCACAGCTTCAGCCAATTTATTTAACGGAGCCTGATTATAAATCTGAAGATCGTCTGCATAAAGGTGGTAGGAAGAATTAATACGTTTAGAAATAGAATTTATAAAAATTGTGAATAATAGTGGAGACAAAACGCCACCCTGAGGCACGCCTGCAATAGTATTACACCAAGAAGAAAAGGAATTATCAATACGAATACATTGCCTGCGGCCAGACAGGTAATTACGAAACCAGTCAATAACTGTTGGAGATACGTTAAGAGTGCGCAATATCCCCAGCAACACATCAAAATCCACGGAATTGAACGCATTGCTGAAATCTAACAGGGCTAGCACTGTTAGATGTCCACGTTCCAATCCAGCTCTAATGTCATCTGTAATATGGACCAGGGCTGAGGTAGTACTATGGCCAGGACGAAAACCAGACTGGAAGGGATTAAGGAGGTTATTTATTGTGAGAAAAGCACTTAATTGGTTGTGGACAAGGCGTTCAAGTACTTTGGACAGGAACGGAAGGATTGAAATAGGACGGTAGTCGGAAAAGGATGCTGGTTTGGCTTTTTTTGGAAGGGGAATTATTTGGGCATCTTTCCATATCACTGGGAAGATACCCGAACTTATAGAGGAATTTAAGATGTGAGTTATGGCAGGAAGAATTTCGTTGAGGATAGGAAGGACCATATTACGGGTGACATTGTCATTGCCTACTGCGTTAGAAGTGATGGATAAAACACTCTTCCTAACGTCACAATCAGAAACTTGACTAAAAGAAAAGGGAGAATAGCTGGGAGAGGGAACTAATGATAGATCTCTTAAGGTGTTTAATTTTGTTGCCCTGTCAAAAATGAGCGAAGTTGAGAAGTGCAAATTGAGTGAATTAATGTCTAAATTATTAGGAGTAGTTTCATTTCGAGCTTTCCCAACTCCCAATGAACGCAGAAATTTCCATATTTTAGCTGGATCTCCACTCTCAACCGAGTTGTGGATGTGTTGGCGTTGTGAATACCTACACACCTTATTGCAGCGATTTCGAAGAGAAATATATTTATGACGGTTTACATCGTTAGGCCTACTCGCGAAACGCGACTTAGCTGCTGCTTTCTTAGCTACGAGACTTTTTATTTCAGGCGTTAACCACGGTGCGGGGAGGTGTTTTACCCTAATTTTTCGAAGTGGGGCATGCACATCGTATAAACTGAGAATATTTTTATTGAAAATGTTAATTTTCTCATCAACTGAATCAGCGGCTATAAGAGGAGACCAGTCAATTCTGCTAGCATCTGCTCGAAGAGAATCCAAATTAATACCACCAAAATTACGTTGAAGAATGATTTTTGATTTTGCCTTAGGTAGGCGAATTTATAAGATAGGAAAAGGAGATCGTGATAAGAGAAAGCATCGGCTACGCACTGTCCGTGCTTAGCGATATGGTCTTTCGAAGAGACAAGAATAAGATCTAGAAGAGAAGGAGTAGAATGAGGAAAATGATGAGTGGCATTAAGAGGAAGTATAGATAGATTACTAGATTCCGCAACAGAAATAAGGGTTGAAGAACGAGAATCATTTTTCAACAAACAGGTGTTGAAGTCACCCATCACAATCGTGTGGCTGTAAGAAGGCAAGAAAGTTTCAAGTAATAGTTCAAAAGAGGAGAAAAAATTTATTCTAAGAGATGGACAGTAATACACACCAAGTAAAACTTTAGTGTGGTGAAGCTCAACTTCGATAAGGAGATGCTCACCAGCACTGGCAGGTGGCGGTTGCGAGGACATGCTGAGAATTGTAAATTTAAAATTATTTCGTAAGTATATAGCAACTCCACCACCTACCGAACTAGTTCGATCATTCCTAATCAGTTGGAATCCAGGAAGTGAGTAAGAGGCTGAAGGGAGACATGGTTTAAGCCATGACTCAGAAATAAGGATAGCGTGGATATTTTTGCACTGAAAATTTGCCAGCATATCGGGGAAATGAGCCGGAATACTTTGGGCGTTTATATGAATCACATTGAAATTCCCGAGAACATCAGAAAAAATACATTCAAGGCTGTCAGCGAGCGATGGTATACTGACAAAACTGTCGTCATCACTACTAATCGAAAAAAAATCAGCATCAGTATCTACATCTTCAGCATTAGACATATAACATATACTTACTTACTATTAAAATAAATATAATAATTCTACTTACAAATAATTCTATTGACTAACTTTTCTAATATTACAGTAATCTACACTCAATACCTGCCAGTGAAGTGCCACATAGGTAACATCGTTTCTAGTAACAATAAACATTTACAGATTCCATTTGAAAAGAATGTGTCTAAAAATGTAAAATGTAACGCTTTTATTTATATATAACACGTACAGAAAAAGAGAAAAATCTTTAATTTAAAGCAATTTATCATCTTACAGCTAGAAAAACATCAAAACATTTAAGCATGGTTTAAAGTAAAGAGATAAACTGAATATTTTAATTATGGACTATTTTAAAACGAGATATTGCTCCTTTTCTTAACAATCCATAGAATCAATATAACAGCTACAGATGTTGCTCCTTCTCTTTATAATTCATACAGTAGGTACAACAATTTGACAGTTGTTGTCAAAAAACAATACGGTAAAAAATCATGTGACAGATAACCTAAACTGACCTAAAGAATTAATTCTTAGTAACAAATAATAAGAAGGTAGCTCATATAATTAATAAAATGTTTTGTCAAATAAAAACTAAAGGCAAGAAGTTATTAGAAAAGTGGGTACCAGACACAGTATCACAAGTGTTTGTGTTCAAAATGGCTTTCACTACAGGCCGGATGATATCTGATGAATGATGGAATTTATTTCTTGGAGACAGCACCTCGTTTAGGCCTGCCTGCTGCTGTAACAGGCTTGCTGGTTGACGTGCTTTCCTGCGTATTGCCCTCCTGCACCGTTACAAACACAATTTTGTTGAGATCGTTCATCGTGACCACCTTATGTATTTGGCCCCCTGAGGCTTGAATATATATCACGCCGTGTCGACTCCAGCAACTAGATATTCCCCACCGCTGGCGTGCAGTCATAAAGACTTCATGTCTAGGCTTGGTCAAAAACTCCGAGATTGTGATTGTAGTGCCTTTAAATTTGGTTTTAGCAAACCACACGCTATCATGGGCTTGATAATTAGTGAATTCCACCAGCATGGGCCTGGGTCTATCAGAGGTCGGAGCGCGGCCTAAGCGATGTGAACGCAGTACATCAGATTTGGAAAAATCTGATAGTTTCAAATGCTCTGTGATGGTGTTAACAACAACCTGAGTGGACATTTCTTTCTTCTCTTCTGGTATGCCATGAAACAAGAGCATTCTACGCCTACCTCGCATCTCCATTTGGTCACAACAGAGAACAAGAGCATCTAGTTGCTGTTGGAAGCAGCTGAAGGATTCGTACACAAACTTCTTGAATGCAGCAAATTCCAGTGCTAGTGTGTCTGCAGTGGCAGGTGTTCTGGGTGTCTTCTGGAGCTCTTCAAACTCAGTCATGCGCTTCATAAGGTTCTCCTTCATACTTGTGAAAGCATGCTGCATGGACTCCATTGCAAATAGTGATGATAATTGTTATGTGATGTGATAGAAGAGAGATAACACTAGGCTGGCAGGGTGAGTGTATTAACTTAACTTTAAGCACATAAAATGTTTATAATAATACTGTTAATTAAATTTAATTAAATATAAATTGAGCAGATCAATATAGTTCAACTTCTTTCAACAACTACCCGCGCGCCAATGAATTCATTTTAAAGAAATAAAACAGTTTCTACAGGTTTTAACCATTATTCTTTAGTTGCAAAATAAAGAAAAATAATCAACTTTATATAAATCTTCTAGTATTTTACCTACGTACTTATTAGAAAAACATTAGGTTGGGGAAAAAGTCATTTCGCATTCTAGTATGTATGAACTTGTCATAAAATCTCTTTGGCTATACTTATTTGTATCTGGCTGGTTTTGGTATCATTGAAAGTTTAAATTTTAAAGAGCATAATTCCAAATATAAATTAGGAAAATGTGTGTTTTCATTTGTTTTTCGTACTGTCAAGATGAGTGAATGTAATGAAAAAATTCGATTCATTAAAAATTTACTACAAAAAAATTAAAATGCAACGCAAGCCCCGAAAAACTTTTGCGATGTTTATGGACCTAGTGCAGTATCTGTGAGAGTAGCAAAAAATTGATTTAAGCGTTTTCAATCCGGAGATGTTGATGTAAAAGATGCACGTCGCTCTGTTGCCCTATTACGGATAAAATGAATGCCATTTCTGAAAAAGTGGAGCAAGATCGGCATGTCAGTAGTTAACGACGTAGCTGAAGAACTGGAAATTGACCACAAAACAGTTTTGGCACATTTGAAAAAAAACTGGGTACACATAAAAGCTCGATATGTGGGTACCTCACGAGCTCACTGAAAGAAACCTAATGAAACGTGGTCTCATTTGTGATTATCTATTAAGACTTGAATGAAACCGAACCATTTTTGAAGAAGCTGATAACTGGTGATGAAATGTGGATCACGTATGACAATAACGTCCGCAAAAGGTCGTGGTCAAAGGCCGGTCAGGCTTCACAGACTATGGTGAAACCCGAGTTAACTCACAACCAGGTGATGCTGGGTGTGTTGTGGGATTGTAAGGGCATTGTTAATTATGAGCTGTTACTACCAGGCAGGACCATCGATTCTGAACTCTACTGCGAACAACTGATCAGATTAAAGCAAGAAGTTGAGAGAAAGCGGCCGGAATTAATCAACAGAAAGGGTGTGCTTTTTCATCATGATAACGCTAGACCTCACACATCTTTAGCCACTCAGCAAAAATTAAGACAGTTTGGCTGGGAGGTGTTAATGCATCCGCCGTATAATCCTGACCTTGCACCTTTAGACTTCCACCTGTTTCGGTCTCTTCAGAATTCTTTAGGCAGTGTCAGGTTAACATCACGAGAGGACTGCCAAAACCACGTGTTGCAGTATTTTGATCAGAAGTCCCAAAATTTCTATAGCAATGGGATCATGTCCCTACCTACAAGATGGCAAAAAGTTATCGAACAAAATGGTAACTACATACTTTAGTTAAATGTAAATAAACAATTTTAATATTGATTTGAATTTTCTTAAAAAATGCGAAGTAACTAGTCATTAGAACTATTGCCTCCTGTATCGTGTATTCTACTTATCGTAGGTCCGTAATCGCTATCTCTATCAGAATCATCACATTCTTCTTCGGGTTCAAATAAAGGTGGTTTACTAGTAGAAGCTGTGAAAAAAAATAAAATGGTAAAAGTAAGAAATTATCCTATAAAGTAATTTGTATAAATTCTTGGCGATGAATGTGCCCTTATCCTGCAATGATGGATTTTTTTGCTTTTGAGTGCTTCTGTTCTCAAACTCCGTTTCGTCTTCGCTTGATGTACTAGATGAATTAGATGAACTTGAAGAATTAGAGCTGGATGAAACAGAGGATTATGCCAATGTCAGGGCAGTTGTGGTATTGTTACTTCCGGTAATGGAATTTATTTCTCCATGTCTGCGCTTTATTTTGCCTCAATAAGATTAACTAATAATCGCCCGCGCGACGCTGAGAACAAATAGGAGAGAAACAATTAACACCAAAATAATATTTTGTTTGTTGCAATAGTAACATAACTCATAATAATACTAAAATATTCTGAATGTTTTCTGTTAGAACGGTATAATTCAAAATATGACTTTTAGTTTTCAACATTGAAATGCATTGTTATTATTACAATAATGACTTAACGATAAATAATAAAAAAACACCCTTAGTTTTACGTGCAATAGCGTCATTTTGTTTAATAATACAAAACAATTTAACTCAGTTTATGTTGCAATAGTGTCATAATACAAAATAATTCCATATTGTACAAAATGATTAATGTGAGAATAGCTCTTACCATATGTTACAAAAACGTATTAACTCCAAATATGACGTCCTTGAGAAACACGATGCGTGCTTCTGCGTCGACCACTTTTGAGTAACTGAGATAGCACTATATTGAAACAAACGAATGCCCTCTCTATGAGCGTGCAAAAACGACATGTGTAGCCACCTAGCGGATTCGTGTGGAAGGATCTTTATGCCATTCTAGTACTAAAAAATATACTAATCAAAGAGTATTTTTTTCACATAATCCGAAAATTCCGTGTTTTTGAGATATGTCACTCTTGCAATAAACAAGCGATATTACTACAAACATGTTCTGACTATTTACAAGCGCTTTTTTAAATTCTACGTGAATAAAAACCTTTTTTTTTTTTTATCCTATTTTCAGATTTGTTCATACCGTCCCGTAGTACATGGCTTACCGACTGTTTTTTAATGACAATAAGTAAGCCTGACGGCGTCTGTGCCTTACAAGGCAAGGAGGCTCTCAGGAGTCAAACCATTTTAACGGTGACCCATCTATGGACTCACCGCGTGTCTAGATACTTTACGTCGCCGATTACTTACGGCCCGGTGAGTGCCACTGGCTATGAGCTCATACTATTTTAACTCATACCTACTAGGTATTTTCTTCTCCTTTCCCCTTCGTTATGTGAGTGTATGTATTTACTTATGTTATATATTTACTTGTATAATATTTAATTGTAATCTAAATTGTAACTTTAATAGTTACTTACTCTCATTAACACAGTAATGATACTATCAGGAGTTTTTGTCGTAAGGAACTTTTCCAATCGAACTGCTCAGCTATCGGCGTCTGGGGTAGCTACCGTCTACCGAAAGACGATAGCATTTTCCGGTCTTTAAATATTGCTACTGTTTAACGCCGTAGTCTCTTGGGGAAACCGTGACAGATATTAACCAAAATGTACCAAAAAAATCGAATGCTTTGTTATACTTTAACTTAATAAAAATATCCAAAACATTTTTAAAACGTCCTTAATAACTTTCTCAATAAAACTACATCGGTATACTAATATTGTCCTACATAAAATTGGTTCAAATTGGATTATAAACTTAGACCTATTTAGATAAAGTTGAAAGCCGGTTGTATTATTATATTATAGCACTAGCAGTCCCCCGCGGCTTTACCCGCATTAAATTTTATAAATTATCACAGCTCCTCCCCCGTAGGTGATAGCGTAATAATATGTAGCCTATATGTTGACCCGACCTCTTAGTAATATTCAAACAAAATGTGAAGTAAATCCTTGCAGTACTTTTTGAGTTTAGACCGGGCATACATACAGACAAACCGACAAAAATACTAAAAACTATATTTTTGGCTTCGATATATATTGTTAATCACGCCCCAAGTATCTTTTTTAAAAAATATTCAATGTACCTACAGTTTTGACTTTCCTACAATTTTATTATATGTATAGATAATGCTCTAGGTGCTTTTCAACTACGCTGTTACCAACTACCCCTACACTAGATAATATAAGAACAACTAGAAAATCTTTAGCGTCTCGCTAGCGTCCATATTCTCAGCAATAGTATATTACCGATCACGTTTTATCATTTCATTCGAAGCGTAGATCCGCCGTTCCCGGAATGCAAATATTCTTTCCCTACTATATAATGCGCCCTTTATCTTCTCTACACCTTATTATTTTAAAGCTGTATGGATCTGTGATATGGATTCATGATTGCCAAGTATACGACTGTATTTATGGATAGGTAATTTTCAGTCTAACCATTTCGTTTATGGAATGCTCTGCTTATTCAACATACAAATCTCGTGTATATGAATGTTTTTAAACTTTCGCGATTTGTACACATTTTTTATATACTGTAGACACGGGTCTCATCGCGATAAATATTTAGGTAAATCATTACCTTGTTTACCCATTGAGTATGTTGCGCCGGAGCGTGTCAACTGGGCCGTGTTGAAACCGGTAGTAGAGACCCCCGCTGAGTTTGTTTCGCTGGGTCTTCTCAGTTGGGGCGCATTGGATCCGGTGGTAGCATTAAAGCGCGACCGTTGTTATAAACACAAGGTCCGCCATAATAATAACACTTAATTCGTACCTTACTATAGACAGAACCATTCGACAATATGTAGTAAAAATATAGCTAAAATTTAAAAGTTTGATAATTAAACCTACACAATGACATGCTCCTTGACAATAACTTAATTTAAGTTAGTTAAATATCGTTACTGTTATAAAATAAATCTTATTGTAAATTATTTCCTACAATCCGTGTACCTAAATATCTATATGTACCTAGAAATAATTATAAATTAATTATATATTACTACGAATGTGTTCTGACTATTTACAAGCGCTTTTTTAAAGTCTACGTGAATAAAAACCTTTTTTATTTTATTATTTATTATTTTATGTCATGCCCAAATTCTGTCACGTTCTATAAACTGGTCAAAAATCCATTCCCCAAGGATCGCTTGTTTTGCATATCCAATGGCTTCCAGCGACCCTTGTAAGATTGTCGGTGCACTTCGTGGAGGGGCCTGCCCACGCTCCCTTTGCCAGTTAGTGTTCGCCAATCAAGAATCTTGTAATCCCAGCGGCCATCGGTTCTACAAGCTACGTGTCGACTGCCACTTCAGCTTGGAAATTCTTCAGGCCAGCCTATTTTAAATTAGAGGAAGACAAACGTCCAATACCTTTTGGTATGTGATGACCACCTTCTATGTATACTCGCAACACCAGAGGAGTCGCATGTAGACAATTTCTTATTACCAACCGAGCCCATTTACGGGCTACATCTCTTTCCTCTTGAGTTTGAGAAGCGCTAAGTCGAGCCATACTAACGCGACCATGTTCGCCTTCTCATTTAGTGGATTCGTTGTTAATAATGCTTAATAGGCGCACAATAATGTTTATTAACAACAGTCGCAACACTCCTATATTATAATGGTTAATCTTTTTTGTATATACGATTACTGTTTGAGGGTGTATATTAAAATAATATTCTACGGTATTATATTTATTATTATTGTTTATATACGATAATCGTTGAGCTTTTAATTAAGATAACATGTGGGAAATATTTCACTAACAGCTCGACTTTGTGTGAGCCTTGTACGCACATTTCAGTATATTTCTCTCATTTAATTATTCATGCATGCTCTTGTCGTTTTTAGGTATCTACTCCCCACCTTCCCTTTCTTAAGAGGCGTTCGCTGCGCAGAATATATTTCTTACTTTATAAAATTACTTATAACTTTAAAATTGGTGTTATTTTACCGATATTCTTATGTTTTCAGTGTTTTCAATCTGACATAATGTTATTGAAGTGAAAACTTCCTTAGCGGCGTTGTGCACTTTTTTGGGATGGGTAAAATTTGATAAACTCGCTTCAGGACACATGACCTGATCGAATATTCGTACGACGGAGGGTCCTTTTTTCACACTGGCCGTTTATACACTCACATGAACGCAGCATTTCTTAAGTGAATACTTATTTAGCGGCGTTGTGCACGTTTTTTTCTTAATTATGTTAGATTTTTTACAGCAGACTGCCTAGCCAAATTTAGTTCAATGGTTAAAATTTATTCCCACCGTAGGGAGTAAAGCAATTACTATGAGTCTTTACCGCCCAAAGTTGGGAAGTACGAGTAGCATCTTCCACAAATAAACACTACTTACTGAGTATAAGAAATGAAAAATAGTTTTAACTTGTATCGGCAGTCCCCAAAGACTGCCCCGCATGTTTTAAATGATAACGCATGTAATAGTGAATTTAATTCCTGTATTGCGGAGGGTTTTTACAACGGACACGGACACATCATACCCTGTATTGGAACATTAATGCAAAGGTCACATAAATATTGTGTTGTAATGCGTAACACGTGTGGTAAATCTTGTAGAAACTAATAGAGGCATTATTTTCCGAAGGCGCACAGTTCATCTTTCCTCCTCAGCCCAAGAAAAATGGTTGAATAAATGATAATAATAAATTTATTTCCAAACCAAAACAGAACAAAAATACGTAGCCATCATCATAAGATAAACAGTTACGTAGTACAATTTAATAAACAAAATGGATTCTTTTGTCCAACGATTCATCAGACATTAGGTAGTTATACTTAATTCACTCAATACTTTGTTACTTAATGAAAAGCCAAATTATATGAAATTTCACACTTTAAATTTTAAATTCACCTAATAATTTCAAATCGTTACTCATAATTAATAAAACTAATTATGATTAACTAGATTTTCTTAATTTTAAACATTATTATTGCTCAAATTCAAAGGTAAGTTTTAAATTCGATAAGCCTCAATTAAATTCACCTTATAATTATTTTTAAGTTAGTTAAACGTTGCTTGAGTCATATCTGATTAGAGCTCTGGTGTAAAAATTATATTTAAGGGCGATAAAAGTAATAAAATTTCGTGTACGATTAAATGATTTGGTGTGAATTGTAATTTTCTAGAAACTACTAAAATATATATTTAAATTATACTCATAAATTTATACGTCAGTCTTTTTAGAATCAGAATTATGGGATCATAATAATAAAAATATTGACGGACCGGTCGTCGTGGTTGGTAGATGCTTACCTTTCAAGCCACAGGCTGTGGGTTCGATTCCCACCCGGGACTGATATTTGTGTGCATAAATATGTCTGTTTGCCCTGAGTCTGGGAGTAATTATCTATATAAGTATGTAATTACAAACGAAAAGTAGAAGGTATAAATGTAGTATATCAGTTATCTGGTTTCCATAGTACCTCTACTTAATTTTGGATTTTTTTTACGCAAAATTGGGTTTGCGCTTGACCACGATCTCACCTGATGGTAAGTGACGATGTGGTCGAAGGTGGACCGCGCGTACCCATAAGATGCCTGTTTACTCTAACCTTGAATAAACCCATGGTATATGAGTCTGGAATCACGTCGTTTGGGAGGTTGTTCCACAGCTTAGCCGTGCGTATGATGAAAGAGGAAGCAAAACGCTTCGTACGGCATTATGGGATGTCAACATAATAGCGGTGGAGAGGCTCCCGACGCCTTGTAGTCCGATGAAAAAAGGGAGAGGGCGGGATAAGTTCATGGAGGTCTTGAGCACATTCTCCATGAAACAGCCTGTAGAAAACCGATAAACTTGCAACCTGACGCCGACGATCCAAGTTTTGCAGCTTTTTACTTGTTAGGTCTCTATCGTCGATTATCCTGCGAGCGCGTCTGTCTATCGAGTTCAAAGAGTCTAGCTGATACTTTGCGGAGCCGTCCCAAAGATGAGAGCAGTACTAGATCAGATGGCTGTGTGTAAATAATGTCCCAAGATATTATTATTATTATAAATGCTGTGTGACTGACGGCAATGAATACCACCATCCCATCTCATTCCATGAGTGTAGAAGTCATCCCGAGGGAACATCTACTAGTGAAAGGGCTGGCAGTGTCTCTCCGAGTGTGCTATAATTACCATACCGCGATCACCGTCTAAGGGTCAGCGCAGACAGAGAGGAACGCAGCGGAGAGGATTTTTTTAAGGCACTATAAATCTGAAATTTGTCATATATACCAATGTTCAAATTACCAAAATATAATAATGATTACGGAAGGAGGGTCACGATGTGCACCTTGGCCCAAGTACTAAATAGTCTGCCAAAACCATTAGTTAGCCAGATAATAAAAAAAATAAAAATAGAACAAGTAAAAAACTTATTAAAAATAATGCTTTATCAGTGATAAGTATCTGGAAGGCGATGCATGTCGGGACCACTCACTATAATCATGACACCTTCCTTAGCGCTACTTCATGCTGCTCTGGGACTACAATATAATCTTTAAATGTAAGATTTCAGTAGACCTAATATTGTACGCTGTATTATGTAATTTATTTGGAATAAACAGTTTAAAATTTAAAAAAATATAAATTTAAAAAACATGCACTTTATTCCTAGCTCTAGAGTTGATTTTCTAGTGCCTTAAAAAAATCCTCTCCGTTGCGCTCCTCTCTGTCTGCGCTGGCCCTAAGGCGGGCTGCGCTTACAGTCAGTTTCTATCACCGGCCCGTAAGTGATCGGCTGGGTTAAGCTCTTGGGCATGCGATCAGCCTATAGATGGGTGACTACCAAAGTGGTTTAATTTCTGATCGTCTCAGTGCTTCGGAGAGTACGTTACGTTGTCGGCCGCGGTTAAGGCGTTAGACGAAGCCATGTCAGAGGCCTACTGGGGTGGCTTGAATAATTCTGAAACTAGGGTAACCAATGACCATAATGATAAAGTAAAATAAATACTAAGTGGGGCGATTATGGCATATGGTGATTTTTGAGCCCGAACACGCGCTTCCACAAGACCAAATAATGTATTCCTGGTCGAAATTCGAGCTGGTGGCCAGTTTCAATAGAAACTAGCCATCTGCTCGAGCCATATTATATCGCATAAGTGTGTCAGTTTCTATTCAATCACTCTCATGATCCGATGGAACGACTAGCGATTTAGGGTCGTAGCACACATATCAAAACGGAAAGGCATCGTCACCGTATCAACTCGAGCCGTTTAGTATTATTTATATGAAACTCCTTACTGCAACGCACACTAATCGGAATCGTAACGTAATCGCATCGCCACGGGCAAGCTCCCGAACCGCGGTGCAGTGCGCGGTAGACTTGCTGTCGGCTTTCCGTACCCTCGCTTACGGCTCTCCGTACGCTAGCTTACGTATCTTCGTCCACTCTCCGCCCGCGCGGTCTGAGTTGCCGCACGTGCTGTACAATTCACGAGAGAGGCGACCGTGAAGTTAGCCTTTGCGAACGTTCGCGCATGTACACTCGTAAAAAAAGTGTTATTCATTTTATTTTAAACCAAAATACGATAAAAAAATGATTGAACTAACAACGTCTAGCCATCAACCAGTGGTCGGCGAGCCGTAAGCGCGGCGTCGCCTAGCTGTAGCCTAGTCGACGGGGCAGAGCTTCTGATCTAATTACGTTACGTGATTACGTATAGTGGACGACTATTTGACGCCGAGGAGAAAGGCGAGGCGGTGACGATCCCTTTCCGTTTTGATATGTGTGCTACGACCCTTAACCGGAAAGAGGTCGGGTTTGACCTCTTTCCGACGGCTTTACCTGCCCTCCGAAGCACCAACTCCCTGACTTTGGTCTGATACTGTGACATTATTACAGAATAATCCAAAAATCACTTTTGCCCCGACCCGGAATTTGAACCCAGGACCTCGTTATCTGCGGTTGCACACGCTACCGCTAGACCAACGAGACACTTAAAACCTAATACACTAGTATTAGTTTTAAATGGTGTTTTGAATTACTAAATTCAAAGCACGAAAAATACCACTTATGATTACGGCACGTCATTTTAACGAATCTTTTGAAACACCTTTGTCGTCAAAGTTACAAAATATAGTCACCCGCCAAGGGCATAATTTCACGATAATATTCACCTTCGAATGTTAGTTAAAGGTTGAATTAAAGTATGAGCCATATCAAGTGTAGGTTAAATAAGTAACAGGTCGTCTAGAAGACATTGGCTATGGTGGCCAGTCTCAGCAGAGACTAGCCAACCAAGCAGGATATAATAATATATACGTAGAGGCTCACTCTTTATACCCACGGTTTCATGATCCGTAATACGACGCCACTCTGACACCAAAAAGCATACTTCTGAAGCTGTAAGAGCTTTTCATTTTCTCTAAGACATAGGGGTACAACATCACCATCAACCATACTGATGATATGTTTTAGTATATAATAGTCTTTGATCATGAAGTCTCTGCAGACTTCAAACTCAAACGGCCCAGGTATATATTTAAATTAAAAAAAAGTGCGAGCTTTACAGAAGATTGGAGGCCTGGACACTAGCAACACAGGGTTAATCTAGTCCAATCTCCAATTTCTTAGTATATCACAGCCACTTTCCACCAACATATCATCAGGACGTTCATCCTTATATCCTGGGACTTTCACGATCAAGTGCGTGGTGACGACATAGAATATCTTCACCCCATCTCATCCCGTGGAGGGCGTAGAAATCGTCCGAGGGAATACCTACCAGAGAACGGGCAGCAGCGTTTTTCTGTGAACTGCAACTAGGTATCCAACTGCGATCGCAAACCAGTCTGCCAAGCGTGACGATTATGGCATACCCCCTAATCTTTGGGAAGGCTTTTGTCCAACAGTGGACGTACTTTGGCCGACATGATATACTTTCTCCTACGTTCGCCAAGGCTGTGGAATGAACTTCCTGCGACGGTTGTCCTAAGAGACTACTCCACGAGAAGAAGCAAAAAAAGAAAGAAAGAAAACAAAAAGTGCGTTTATTTTCGTTTTGATTATCAAATATCTTTACAGAAATAGTGTTTATTGTGGCTTAGTTGTTACTTGTTACGAAATACAACATTTTTCACAAACCGGAAAAGAATTGGAATATCTGACGAACAATCTACATCCGGTCCTCGGTTTTTGGCTTTTCATTCCGTTTCCTATCTCTAATAGATTTGTCAGACTGGTTTGTTTGAAGATACGGATTAAATACATTTTACCCTGCGCTCTACTTTTACAATAAGTCATCATTATACGTAAATCTTTTTAACACCTGTCTTAAGCCTTCTAATGATGTAGAGTAGGTAACCCTTTATAATAATTTTTTTTACTTCATTAAAAACATTATTAAATATTAGATTTTATGCATGTTTATTATTATGCCTGTCGACGTGAATGGCAAATGCTTGCTTTTGACACCGGAGATCGTGGGTTCGATTCCCACCCAGGAAAGATATTTGTGCCATTAACATGTTTGTTTGCCATGAGTCTGTATGTAATTATCTATCTATATAAGTATTTTTTTTTTATCGGGACTAGTCCCTCCCTCTTACCCACCACTGCAACTCCTGTAAGCCAGGATCAACAGTGGCACACAATGAAATGACACTGAGCGGTGAAGCTCAGGCATGTCCCGGGGAATCGCTTTAACTGTCTTAGATCCCGCAACGAAATATGTATTTACAAAAGAAAATTATCTGGTTATCTGGTTTCCATAGTACAGCTTTGTTTGGGATCAGTGGGCGTGTGTAAATATTGTCCCAGGATATAAAAAAGGATATATAATAATATGAAGAAGCGTCCCATTTTCTCATCCGAATATTTAAATAGTTAGTTAGTTAATTAATTAATTAATTAAACTGGCCGGTTGGTCTTGTAGTTAGTGACTCTGACTGCTAAGCTTCTCTCTCTAGCTTTCTCTTTTCTTCTACCCAGAAATAGTACATTACGTGCCAAGGGAGGAAAGTAGGACATTTCAACCCGCGCGATATTGTCACCCGAGCCGAAGGCGAGGGTGACAAAAGCGTGGGTCGAAAAGTCCTGCTATCTTCCCGTGGCGCGGCGCGTATACTATTTTTCATCATACCAGGACCGAAAGTTTGAATGTATTCACTTATTTTTTATATACAAGTTTTTTTCTATGTATATTTTTGATGTAATTTTTATCAGAATCAGAAAATTTGACTCTGCCGCGTGTATAATAATATGGGCTTGAAATAACAACTGCACGGTTACCATGGTAATGAGTTATTTCAAATAGATAACGGGAAGAAAATTAAAACAAAAATAGACTTAATTTTAAACTGTCACTAATTGTGAGCAGTCTGAAATATGCATCTTTGGATGCATCTTGGGATGATGAAAAAATCTTTGTTAGATGAGCATGATTATTTGTTCTGTCTGGGTGTAATTCATCTATAACATTATTTTGAATTATGATGTTTATCAGTTGTCTAGATGCCATAATACTGGCTTTGCCTAGTTTGGGATCAGAGGGCAGTGGGTTAGATGTCCAAAATACATTGTTACTTTTAAATTTAAAAATAATACTCCACATATATTATTAAAAAAATCCGTTCCTTTTTCATACACGAAAAATAAGTTATGTCCATCAAAAGATTGTTTGGAAAAGATTGCTGACTGCAATATGACCGTTTTTTGTACCTACAATTAACTTCGAATATCTCCTATATCTTATGTGTAGTTGGTGTGCAATAAAGAGTATTAATCTCATTTGTGCCCCGCGGTATTACCCGCGTTACATTTTATAAATTATCACAGCTCCTCCCCGTAGGAGATAGCGTGATAATAAGTAGCCCATATGTTGACCTTACCTCATAGTAATATTCATGCAAAATCGGAAGTAAATCCATGCAGTACTTTTTTAGTTTAGCCCGGACATACATATCTACAGACAAACAGAGAAATCGAAATTTAAAAATTCTAAAAAAACACATTTTTTGCTTCGATATCGATAGTAGATCACGCCTCAAGTATCCCTTTAAAAAAAATTCCATATACAGTTATTATATGTATAGATTAAATTTACTTGATTTTACTATTCAAATTCAGTTATATTATTCAATATCAAAACTTACTTTCAACAAACCATCAGTTACGTCTTAAGGGTCAGTGCGAAGGCCAGCGGAGTACAACAATTGTGTACTGTTTTCCATTTTAAGTACGGAATCCTAACAGTACAGACAGTTTAATTATATTTGTAATTCAGAAAGTTTTAGTAATAATAGGTAATTACTCTTATTACGCTTAATAACAAGTTAGGAGACTTATTAGGTTAGTATATACACGTGCCGGAAAAAATGTGGCGACACACGGGTGGGACGGAAGGAGAGCTGGGGATGTACGCGGCGTGCGTGCCTCTCACGGAAACTGTTAAGAACTAACACTCTTATTTAAAATAATTCCGTGATCCGCCGCTTAACCATGTCTCAGGTAAACCCTGCTCAACCACTTAAACCCCGCTCAACTATTTCTTTATTTAAAAACCCTACTTAAAGGTTTCTCAGCTAAGTAACGTCATTTTATTCTACTCTGTCAACATTTCTGGGACTGGTATAGAGCTTGACCAAAATTAATCGACTAAATCGGATTATGTATCAAAACTTTATGATTTTTGCTCTATGGTAGACATGGAATGATAGATTTATGATCGTAACAGTGCATTTTCAAGGACTATTGATTTTCTTCGGTGGATTTTGAAGTTTGTGATAAGATTCCTGGAAAACTTCATCATTCCAACTGGAATTCAGTACGGAACGGAACGTCAGCTGATGCAAATAAAATCCGCCATATTTGAGCAAGGTTTGAACCAGGGGCCGATGTGGTTTAAATTTGACATGGCTTAACAGCGGGTCAAAGATAAATCGTGTTTTTAAATGAAAAATTTGATAAACCATGGTTGAGCGGCCGGCTTAAATTTAAGTAGCGTTTTTAAATAAGACTGTAAAACTCTGGTGCTCAATGTATGGGACGAAACTGTACGTGTGATCGAGTAAGTAAACTGCAGGAACTCGTGCTAGAGGCTGTGGTCGAAGGTGGACTGCGCGTACCCATAAGATACCTGTTCAGTCTATCCGTGCCACTCTTAAAAATATATATCTATTAGCCTCAGTCTAGGGCAGAAAGTTATAAAAAGGCTGGTTGGCTTGGTTGGATACTCGTACTTGCCTTTCACGCCGTAGGTTCGATTCCCACCCTGGACAGATATTTGTGTGCATAAATGTGTCTATTTGTCCTGAGCCTGGGATACTTATCTATATAAGTATGTATTTACAAAGGGAAAGTACAAGTAAGTCTGCTTAGTTAGGAATCTGATTGCTGTGTGTGAATAATATCCCTGGATATTATTTCTATTAATAACTTCATTAAAAAATAAAAAAAATCTCTAAATTAGCTACGGCTAAAAATATTTAGTATAAAATTACATAATTATAAGATCAAAGCGTCCAACCTATCGATTCCGTTCGGCGATAGATAATAAAAATAGCCAATTTGCTACCAAAATAATTTGGGAAAGTTAATTTTCGTCTTGATTTCAACTTTTCCAACTTCGAATAACTTATAATTATCAATTTAATTAACGTTAGCGTCCAAAACAGAAATACGATGAATACATTTACTGTTTGGGCAAGAAGATGGGAAATTTCAAGTTATTTTTATCATACAAAAATAACTTGAAATTAGAGATATATATACGGAGGACATTAATTCTCGCATCATTTACTCATCACCGACCCTTCATCCTTCTCTCCCAATGACCTCTGACAACATAACTATCACACATAAGCATTGTAGATAGTAATATGAAGTTTTTATGCATGTATGCTGCAAGGATAACTTCTTCTTAATCGGGCTGCTTTTGGTGGGAAAGAACACCCTACTTCACCATCTCAATGGCTCTCCCAAAGTACTTGGTGTCAGAATCATCTTCAGATATGACTCTGACACCTAGCAACCATACCAGTAGATCCTAACACCAAACAAACGATCTGTTTTCCACTAATCACGTGGGGCTGATTGCATGATCTCAGGCAATTTAGCAGACTATTAGTTTTTTTGTAGAGGTAGGGCACAGCGTTCATTCGCTCAACACGACTGGGGAAGTACCTCCATCTTACAGAAGACATTCCTTAATAATCATCATCATCATCATATCAGCCGAAAGACGTCCACTGCTGGACAAAGGCCTTAATAATACCATTAATAATTTAATGTTGTTTCTGAGTGTGAGTAAGGTTGTCAGAGCTCATAGGGGTGGGGGTGGGGAGGGTCAGTAAGCAATTGTTTGCAGACTCTTTTCATGGCCGGCAACGCACCCGCGACTCCTTGCTGTTGCGAGTGTCGATGGGCGGCGGTGATCACTAATCATCAGGTGACCCACTTGCTCGTTTGTCACCCCCTGATATATAAAAAAATGTCATCGGCCGAGAGCGATAAATATGAGTCCATGAACTCATTCATGACTTTTGTTTATACAATTTTTAAGGCAGTTAAAAAATAACTTCAGGATAGACTGAAGCACAGTCTTAGATCACATACTGTTGAGTTGCTAGATTTAGAGCGAGCAATTTGATTTTCCTCGTGAGATGTTTCAGTACCACACCGGTGCTTTTCTATACGTCTTGACTGCCTCGTTGGTCTAGCGGTAGCGTAAAACCGCAGATAACGAGGTCCTGGGTTCGAATCCTATGTCGGGCCAAAAGTGATTTTGGACTTATTCTATAAAAAACAATTCTTAGTGTCAGCCCGAACTCTGGGAGTTGGCGGTATTTTACCCCGTGCCTCGGAGAGCACGTAAAGCCGTCGGTCATGTAGGTACCTGACCTTTTTCCAGTTGTGTCGCTGGTCATCCCATTGGATCATGAGAGTGATGCAATAGAAAGTGCCCCTGTGTTTGTACACACTTGTGCACTGTAATATGTCCCGCGCAGATGGTTTGTCTCCATTGAGACAGATCACCGTGGCCGTAATTCCGCTAGGTTGCACCCTGTTGAATCAACTGTGTTCTTGGGTATCACTATTGACTCAAAGCTACAATGGAGCCCACAAATAGAAAAACTGTCCGGCAAATTAAGTTCTGTAGCATATGCAGTGAAAACTATTAGACGGCTGACTGATACAGCTAGAATGGTTTATTTCAGTTATTTTCATAGTGTAATGTCCTATGGAATTCTTCTCTGGGGTAGCTCTGCTGACATTAACACCATATTTATATTGCAAAAAAGAGCTGTAAGAGCTATCTATAATCTTGGCCCGAGAGTGTCTCTAAGAGAAAAGTTCAAAGAGGTTAACATTCTGACTGTACCATCTCAGTATATATATAAAAACTTACTATATGTACATAAAATATCGATTCCTTCTGTAAAAAGAGCGATACACGTAATGTAAATACTAGACAAGAATAATCTCATATTGCATACTACCCGTCTCCACAAAATAAGTAACTCTTTTATGGGGCAATGTATAAGATTCTATAACAAACTTCCCAATGATATTAGAGAATTGTCTACGAATAAGTTTAAAAGAATTATTAAAGCAAAATTGTGTAGCAGGGCATATTACAAAATTTCTGAGAAGTTTTCTGAGAATTTCTCAGAACAACGCAATCCCAAGGGATTGCGTTGTTCTGAGTCAACACACATGATTGTAATTAATCTTAAGTATATTTTATTTTAAAAAAGGATTCCTACTGAGTTTTCTGGCAGTGTTTCTCAGTAGCTGCCACGTCATGCACTGCACGGTAAGGTAAAAAAAATATGACGATTTCACATAAATGTAAAATTTTTACGGAATAAAGAATTTTTGATTTTGATTTTTTGATTTTGATTATTATGCGTCTTGAAGTGTGCACTGTGGAATTTTAGTCACTCAGAATGCGACACAGCCAATGTTAAATGGCTGTGTCCCATTATGGAGGCAATCCATATTTTTTTACTCCAAGAAAATAAGATTAGAAGTTTATTTTCAAAATAAACACCATCAATCTTACCAGCGTGGCAGTCCGGTGGGAATTCCTAGTTTAAAAGTCTCACTACAAGAGGTTGGGTGTGGCTTTATGTCGTTCATAGAGTAGCCCAGTTGGGGAAATACTTCCACCTTACAGACTTAATATTGTTCATAACTTCATGCTGCAAGAGCTTATTATTATTTTCTTTTTTTTTAAAGACAACGTTCGCACTAGTATATCTAATCCATGTGTCGCAGGGTTCTTTACAAACATATAATAGACGGATGCAAATTACATCCATACTCAGAAAAATTTGTGGGTGACACAAATAGTTGTCCGACGCGGGACTCGAACCCGTGTCACGAAGCGGCGAGACGATATTTTGGAGAAGTTATGAATCATATTCATATCATTTATTTGCATTCCACAATGTGAACTTAGGTGGTAAACATTAGGCTTATAGCTAGGAGCATTATGGACATTATGGAATCAGCGTCACGTGAGTGAGGTTTCCGGTGTAGCAAGCGTTTATAGGTCTGCTGACTTATTTGAATCAATTATGACACCACGGCAGAAAACCCAATTAAGCACGTTAATTTTTTATTTGAAAATATTTTTTTTAGAATTAAGTAAACTAATGTTTGTTTTGTCTGGCTCTCACTTCCTACCTGCACATTGCTCGCTGGAGATCTTGTAGCCATATAGACATGACTGATCTGCTGTGTTACGTGAGCTATCTGTAAATGATTGCTATCATATACTTAATTTTAAATTATTGACTCTGTCTCAAAATGAATAATGTTATTGTTTCGAAGTTTTTCTTTTGTATACCTAAATATATTTTAAAATAATAAGCATTCAGACAACCGATCGAGCATATATTGTGTTTGCCTACTAAATAATTACTCTAATTGGACCAAATCCCGTGTTCATGCCCGCTTGAGTATGTTTCGCCGGACCGTCTCAACTGGGTCGTGTTGAAACCGGTAGTAGATGAACCCACTGAGTTTGTTTCGCTGGGTCTTCTCAGTTGGGGCGCATTGGATCCGGTGGTAGCATTAAAGCGCGACCGTCGTTATTAACACAAGGTCCGTCATAATAATAATACCTTTAATATAGACAGAACCATTGACAATATGTAGTAAAAATATTAGACTTAAACTAGATAATTAAACTAGAACTAAAAAAGATTATCTCTTGACAATAACTTGATACGAGCTAGCTAAATATCATTTCTGTAATAAAATATTTTTTATAAATGTTTTCATACAAGATGTACCTAAATATCTATGTTACTAGAAATAATATCTAATGTATACAACTATATTACTACAAACATGTTCTGACTATTTACAAGTGCTTTTTTAAAGTCTACGTGAATAAAAACCTTTTTTATTTTATTTATTTATTTATTCATGTGGCGCAGTGGTTATGATAGTCGCCTCGCCATTTCCTGTCCCGGATTCGATCCCACGTAGGACAAATATTTGTGTGACCTATAAATAGTTGTTCTAAGTTTGAATGTCACAGGGCCTCTTTTATAAATAGAAACAAAAGTACAATATTAAGAGGTAAATTAAAATAAATGATTAAATGTTACTATTTAAGCATTGGTAGTAACAGTTTTGAAATTACTCTAGTAACTCCAAATTTAAACGTTATCAACTAAATTAACCGACTTTTGTTTTGTTTTCAGGTACAAATTGTAGCAAAATAATGACAATAGACAATGTAGACGCTCTTGCCAAAATGACAGTGCGCCATTAAATCAAGATGGCAGCTTTTGGCGGGAATGTGGCGTGGCGCGCGCTGCTTTTCGCCGCGTTCCTAGATAATGTGATCTGTCAAGTCGCTTGGACTGAGGAAAATCAGGACTTGGGTAAGTCAGCCTTATATTCTAGCTTTAAATTAAGTTCTTGCGAAATGTAAAATTTTCTTTCCTTATCTTCGTGAAAAAGGAAGACAGCAACTATTTTGATTTGATGTTAATATATGTATTGATTTTACATCAGTCTACTTACAACTGATACCTGAAGGAACCAGATAAACCTACATGATAGCCGGAAATTATAAATTGAATAACGCGAAATGTTCACCTAAATATTTTTTCAATATACACATACACTTACACAATTGGACATCTGCATTTTTTAAATACTGTTGTGTCACAAGTTTCCGTTTTACAAATTGTTTATTGATAAAAAATTGAGTCTATTTAATAATATTTTTTTATTAAGTTTAATTATTTTAAACTTTTTAGTAACAGGCAATAAAAGCTTGATTTAAAAAAAGTTATTCTTTTCATTTGTTTTATTATTATTGTAGTAAAAAAAATCATTGAGTAAAATCATATACCTAGGGAGTCTAACCTATATTTGTACACTGTATATTCGTTCCAAGAAGCACTAATAATAAAGTTCTACTTTTAAAAATAAAACACACTCTATCATGTATTTTAAGAACCATAAACGTCAACGTCTATAAAGATACGTCAATCACTTATAAATGTCTAACATTCTCTTTGTAAGTATTGATTAAGGGCAATTTTTCTGATCATACTATCTTACTGATCCTAGCGCTCATAGTCAGATGGTCTCACCGATCCGTAAGCGATTGGCAAGGTTAAGCAACTAGGCTTGCGGTAAGTCCATAGATGGGTGACCGCAAATGTGGATTAATTTCTGAGCATCACCGTGCTTTGGAGGGCACGTTAAGCTGTCGGTTTCGGTTGTAGCAATTAGACAATAGTTGTTATACCATGTTCAAGGCCTAATGGGCGGCTTGAACAACTCTGACATTAGGGTAACAACTGCCCATATGATAAGTACGTACTGATATTATGATTTGATGTGGAAGTAGTTTTGGCTGTCACCAAAAACGGCTGACCGGATTACATTTTAAATTTATTTATATATAAATACTTATATTTAAAATTTAATCCGTTCCGTAAGTATCAAAATATCATGACCACATCTCATCCTATGGGAAGTAGACCCGAGCGAATTTCTACCAGAGGACGGGCAGCAGCATTTCTATGACCTTCATACTTTTTGACGGGCCTGTTGGCGTGGTTGGCAAATGCTTGTTTTTCACGCCGGCGGTCGAGGGTTCGACTTCCACCCATGACAGATATTTGTGTGCAGGAACATGTCTGTGTCCTGAGTCTGGGTGTAATTTATCTATATAAGTACATATTTACAAAAGCAAATAGCCTAAACCGGCAAGCATGTATGAAGAATATAATGACAGTATTCGAGGCAAAAGACGTGTGCAAAGATCGTGACAAATGGAAATCCGTTGTCTCTGCCTACACCTCTGGGAAACAGGCGTGAGTCTATGTATGTATGTATGTACAAAAGCAAAGTAGTATATGTAGCAAATCAGTTATCTAGTTTCCATAGTACAAGCTCTGCTTAGTTTGGAATCAGATGGCCGTGTGTAAATAATGTCCAGGATATTATTAAAATTACGGGTAAGCGACAAAAGGCAACTAATTACAAATAAAACTATTAATATAAACTCAAGGATAACAATAGCTAAAAATATAACATCTAATTATAAGCTAATATTAGAGCAAATCATGGGATTCTTGCAAGAAAGTTTATTAATAAATTAATTATTAATGGTCCATGTTACCAGGCAAGAAATTACACACAATTTTGGGATTAACCTTTCTAAGTACCACCAAGCGAAAGCAAATCGAAGCCTTAATAACGTGGTAGCCTTCATTAACTAAATTTAAAGGTCAACCGTATTCTGTATATATATAATTTACGGCAGATTACATTTTTATAACTGGGTGTCTATTATTAAAAAGCTTAAGCTTAGCAGCGGCTAAGACAGTTACCACGTCGCTTTGTGTCACGGGTTCGATTCCCGCGCCGGACAACTATTTGTGTGGCCTATAAATAGTTGTTCTAAGTCTGGATGTAATTTGTGTCTTGTATAATATGTTTGTAAAGTACCCCGCGACAGAGGGATTAGATTCCATATTGCTGGCGTGGTCTTTAAAAAAGAAAAAAATAATAACGTCTTCCTAGCTGAATTTCTCAATGGAGACTAGCCAATTGCGCATGATATTAGTAAAATAAAAATAATAATATTATAGTGCACAAGTGTGTGTGCAAACACAGGGGCACTTTCTGTTCCATCACTCTCATGATCCGATGCGACGACTAGAGACCCGACCGGAAAGAGGTCAGGTACAGGACCGACGGGTTTAAGTGCTCTCCGAGGCACGGGGGTATAGTACCGCCAACTTCCAGAGTTCGGGATGATGATACTAAAAAAATTTTCATATTACAGAAAAAATCGAAAATCACTTTTGGCCCGACCCGGGATTTGAACCCAGAACCTCGTTCTGAATGTTCGTGAATGAACATGCTACCGCTAGACCAACGAGGCAGTCAAGTCAAAAGCCTTATTATTACATAGACAACACATTTGTAGAGTTAATTAGGGCCCTGTAAAATCACCGGCTTTCTTTTACAACCGACTTTAAAACAGGTTTTCAATTTGATTGTATTTTTTAGGTCTCCGTACCCAAAGGTCTGTCTGTTTCTTTGTCCATCTGTCACCAGGTATCTCATGAACCATGATAATTTGACAGCTGAAATTTTCACAGATGATGTTGCCGCTATAACAATAAATACTAACAAATATAATAAAATAAATATGTAAGCGGGCTCCCATACAACAAGCAAAGCTGACTCGCACTTGGCCGGTTTTATGTACGAGTATGTTTCACGAATTCTCTGATTTTTGTGAATTGATTTTGATTATTCTTATTATTCAATGAGAAATGCTTAGAGTATGGTCCCAATATAAATATTGTAAGATAGTAATTATTTATTTATTTATTATTAAACGACTACATAATTAAAAGCGACTTTGGTTATTTTTTTTGCCACGGAATTTAAGCGTTGTTTGGTCAACTAGATAAATATTTTAATGGAATACTTTTACTTTTATCCACATCAAAGAAATTATCAGCCATCAATTAATATTCATCAATTAAATAATTTTTATATCATATATACCGAACGACTAATGGCAATGTGTAGTAAAATATGGCTAAAACTATAAATTTTGATAATTAAACCTAAACATAATCTCTTGGACAATAACTTAGGTAATACAATGTAGTTAAATATCATTACTATTATATAAAATAATTTTTAAAAATATTTCATACAATCCGTGTACTGTAACTAGAAATAATTATGTATACTTAAGTATATTACTATAAACATGTTCTGACTATTTACACCCGCTTTTTCAAAGTCTACGTGAATAAAAACCTTTTTTATTTATTTTATACATAAAATATTTCTCCGGGCGTAACTGAAGAAGATGTACGAGAATATGTATTAAAAAAAGTCATTATAACTGTTACGATAAAATGATGTAATATGATCAAGCAATGAGGCTTCATCAGATATTTTATTTAATAAAGGGCAACATCTTCTTTAGGCTATATTTAAATCTAAGTTTCAAATAAACAAAGCTACTAAGTCCCTTCATTTTCTGTCTATCAATTCACATTGTCAACGTCATCACATAACTTTTCCAAAACTTGATGTTCCAATTCCAACGTCCATCAAATTCAATTGATGAACACGAAAAGTTCCGACAGCAGCCAATGACGTCAATATGGCATCTAGAACCGACAGCACAGCATGTCCAAACTTCGTGGTCCTAGATTACAGGCAGACGACTGTCGGCTTAACAGATTGATCGATGAATTGGGTCTTAAGTAGCATTTGCTCTTAGGAGTACCGATACAATGTCTGTGAGTAATTTAAGTTTGTTATTCAATTAGAGCCTATAATATATAATAACAATCTTTGTAATGGCCCTATTGGCGTGGTTGGCAAATGTTTGCTTTTCATGCCGGAGATCGTGGGTTTGATTCCCACCCAGGAAAAATATTTGTGTGCATGAACATGTCTGTTTGTCCTGAGTCTGGGTGTAATTTTATTGCACGTGTAGCGCAGCAGCTAAGACAGGCGCCTCGCCGCCGCGCGGCGCCGCCTCGAGTCCCGCGCCGGACAACTATTTGTGTGACCCAGGGTGTCAGCTAACTCCATACCAAATTTTATTGAAATCGCTCCAGCCGTTTAGACGTGAAGAAGTAACAAACATACACAGTCACAAACTTTTGGCTTTATAATATTAGTGTGATACACAATTTTTCTGTTATTCATCAGGCTATCATGATATTTTACTAAAGAAAAAAACTACAGTAGTAGTACTACAGTCTTATTGAAAACCTACTTGTTTTTAACCAACTGTAACTATTATTTTAATAATATTATTTAAATTATTATTTGTTTTACTAAAAGAATCCGAATCACACGCAAAAATACGGATTACACAGGAAAATAGTATCTCAAGTTTGTTAGTCGGTGAGTTAAGTTCTTCACACTTTGCTATATTTATAACCTAACCTAACCAATTTTTCTATTAGCAAAATACAATACAGTTACGTCTGTATAATTTGATGTGCAATCACTATATCTGAAAATTGTACAATAAAAAATTGTAACATAAATTGTTGCGTAATATTTTTTTTTATTTTTTTATTGATTTCATTTAACATACAGTTTATTATTTGTTTATACAATCAGTGGCTGAAAGCCTAAGTTAGGTTTGTCTATCCACTGGGTTCTCGATATACTATTAATAACGTATAACTAATAATAGTCATAGCAAGGTGAATGGAGCCACAGTAAGTCCAGTTCAAAATAAGACATATAAGCAGATGTACCTATGTAATTTAATATCTTATCACATCCGTTACGTACTAATTTATTTTCGCGGTGCGAACACACTCCAATAAGTTCAGTGCATTTAAAAATAACCCCATCTTTTAGAGTTCAGAGAATTTATAACATTTCAACATAACTGTTAAACGCCTAAACACACTAGCAGAGGTCGATACACAATAAATATTACGCCTTAAAATTCCGCTAAAATTGTGTACCAAATTTATCAGAGCAGCGCAGCTAATCCGAACCAATAACTTACACAAAATTACGTTACGTCATAAGCCTACCAATTTAAGAGTTGCATCGGAAATAACTGCAAAATTACTAAATTAATAGATATTTCAGTGGATTATGTTCATAAAGTATGCTTAACATTATCGATTTGTCGAAAGCGTTTGGACCAGGGCCGGCTGGTACGCTTATAAATAGTGAAGCAAAATTAAGGAGCCCTATTTACCCATGGAACCGAACGAATTTAACAAAACCTAGTAAGTTAAAATGCAACACATTTTATATTTGTGACATTGTTTATCATTTGTAATACTATGTTTGTATAGGTATATTGTAGGTAGTTGTATAGTTTGTATAGGATACAAAAACTAGATCGAAAAAAAAGGGGAGCCTGGAGATTTGTCATACAGGTCTCGAAACTTGTAAGTACTCCAGATCTCTTAAAAGCTTTTATTAATCAGAGTAATTGTTTGAGTGAGTGAGTGAGAAATAAACTATTTTATTATTAATAATATTATATATGTATATGAAAGGTAATTTTATCATATTGATCTGATACACATTGTTTAGTTAAATTGTCCTTAAATTACGTTTTCTATTTATGTTACACCATATATAAACAAAATAGCTTAATTTAGTAGCTCCGGGGCGCGTCTTTCTATCTTTATTAACTTATATCTCCCTTTTTTATATACTGTGGACACGGGTCTCAATCGCGATAAAGATATAGGCAAATCATTACCTTAGTTACCCGACGTTTCAGCATGGATTGCACCAGCCGTGGTCACGGGTCGACCCGTATATAGAAATGTGTACAAATCGCGAAAGTTTAAAAACATTTATATCTCCCTATCCACTTCCGTTCGCCTCGCCCAATCCCAGTTTATATAACGCTCTTGTCATTTGATTCAGTAGCTTAATTTTTGACAGCCGTTTGACATTGAGCCTCGGAGACGTGAAACCCAATAGAAATACGGCTTTTAGAAGTTAAAGACCTATTAAAATAAATCTATGTTGGAGATTAGCTTTATGGGGCAACATAATAATGAATATTATATGCCCATTTTAATAGGGTACTGATAACACTCCCGCCGCCCCTGCTATAAAGGTAATATATTTAGGTTGTTAGGATTTTATTGGCGGCGGATGGCATGCGGAATGAACCGCTTGAGTAGGTCACGATTTAAAATCGATCAAATATGCTACTAGCTTATGAATTTCTTGGCACAATTTATAAAGGTTGTAACAGTTTAAAGTTGGGTAATATGGGCACACAGGCGAGCGGTCTGTCGTAACTGCGAAAATTTGGTAAAATTTCTAAGTGTCCCAGTGCTAGATAGACTTGACTTTTTTTAACATGACGTATGCAGTTAGCCTAGGCGGCTTTCACTGCTTCACCGGACTATAGAGGCGAACGTGGACTCAAACCATCTAGAAAATATAAATTACAAATTAAGTACGCGCCGGAGGGCACCCCCTTTGGATGGTTGGTTCGAAACTCGACACTGGGCGGTTACAGACGGGGAAATGCGAGAGGGCGTATCATTTTAGCGATGTTTTGTGCAACTTTCGCTCTACGTTATTACGCGACGTGGGCCGTTCTTCCGGTTTAGGTCCAGAAAGGGCTTTTCATCGATACAAGGAGACTTGCCGTCTGCGCGGGACATATTATAGTGCACAAGTTGTAGGACGACTAGCTGATATGAGCGGAAGAGGACAGGTACGGGACCGATGGCTTTACGTGCTCTTCGAGGCACGGGAGTGTACAACTACCAACTTTTAAACTCCAGGCCGATACTAAGAAATCCGACTATGTCTTTTTGTCAGACCTAGGATATGAACTCAGGACCTCATTTCTTGCGGTTGAATACGCAGTCGCTAGACCAAATAGTCTGTCTCTTTATTATATAGATGGTAGGGGGGATTATGATAGCACTAGGCTTTTTTAGGTGCAAAGAAACTTGTCATCCCAAAAAAGCTTTAAGCAAAATGCGTCATAGTACCTAAACTTGTCATCGCGTCGGTGGACCCTCTTCGGAATTAAAAGCATCTTTATTTTGTAGGCTGTAAGGATAGTTTTTGTATCCATTGGTGTGGTGTCGACTGTCCATCAGCAAGTTAACACTAAACACGAATCCCTTAGAATGTGCCCCTTTGCTCTTTGTTTATTCGGTTCGGGATCGAACCTATTCCCTTTTACGGTAAAGGATTGTATCAAGGCCTGTATTGCCTTTCAACCTTTTTATTTTGATGGATTCGCACGGGAAAGCAAGATTAGGGTGTTTTGTTGGAAACGTTGGCACCGCCATCTTCGAACACGGTTTTAACCTTTTGAGCGCCACAGTCAGCTATAGACGACCAACCTAATGTGCCCAGAACGCCACGGTCACGACAATTTACTCGTACCGTTGCATGCTGGGCACATTAGGTTTGTCATCTATACATGACCGTGGCGGTCAAAAGGTTAAGGTGTAAGCGACCTGAACCAAAAATTGACTCCGTTTTTAGGGTACATAATATTTTATTGCAATCCATTTAAAAAAATTGCTAGATTTTGTGTCATAAACTATGATAAAAACGATAGTATCGGACTAGTGGATATCAGTGCCTTTATGGGTATCAGACAATAATAACTATTTTATTAATAAAAAACATATCACCATCGGTTTTATATTGTAAGCGACCTGAAGGAAATAGCTCCGCTTATAGGGTATATAATATGATATTGCAATCCATAAAATATCTGCTAGATTTAGTGTCTTAACCTATGATAAAAACGATAGAATTGGACCAGTGGATGTCAATGCCTTTATGGGTTGATAACCAATAATGCTGTGTGGTGACGGTGACAAATATCGGAATCAGAATATCATCACCCCATCTCAGTCCGTGGGGGGCGTAGAAGTCGACCCGAGGGAATATCTACCAGAGGATGGGCAGCAGCTTCCTTCTGATTACTATGACCATCTTACTGCGATCGCCAACCCGCCTGCCGAGCGTGGCGATTATGGCATATCCCCCCAAGACGATTCTTGAGGGAGGCTTGTCCAGCAGTGGACTTATTTAGCTGTAATGATGAACCAATAATAACTATTTTATTGATAAAAAATATCGACATTCTAAACTGCCTCACCTCACTCACTCTTAAAAACCTGGAAATCAAATCAGGGGCTCTACCGGCTAAGTCGCCGAACATCGATTTCTTAGATGGCGTTCAAATAAATAAAGGTTAAAAATGACTTAATCAATCGCTAAATCGACTTCCATGAGCACATGTGACGTCATAAATGATCCGGAGTCGATTGTCAACGTTGAAGCCGATTTAACGATTGATTAAGTCATTTCAAACCTTTATTTATATGAACGCCATTTAAGAAATCGATGTTCGGCGACTTAGACGGTAGAGCCCCAGGTCAATAATGAATACCAAATTATAACCAAATACCTAATAAAACACAGAATACCAAATTATTTTCACGGCCAAGGATGAAGCTTTTGTTTTATTGTACCTAAATATTATTTTATAATATTTTTTATTTTATTTATCTGTAGTAGGTAGTTTATATTTAAAATTATTAGGGATTAATGTAATTATGTAAATTTAGTTTTCTTCAATTTAATATCCAAGAAAACATTATAAATATATACACAGGTATACATATATTCTAATATCTAAGCTTATCTATATAAGGTAAGTAAGAATTGAAATAATCTTAAACTAGAAAAGATTAGTTACTAATATTTGTTTATATCCCATACATGGTATGATTCGATCAAGCGACTTACATCGGTCACAAAAGTATGTACTTAATGTTTTAGAATAGTTACTACCCAGTTCACTGTTAAACTCTATTATTATAATATATTATACTATATTCCAAGGTTCCTAACGGAAGCAAACAATGAACCTTGACACGAACGATATTATAATCATTAATGTAATATAGTATACTTGTCATTAGCGATGCGGCATCGTAACATTGGAGCCATATTGTAATTATTTTGGGAATTTCTCCAAATTTAGGGTGATATTATTACCCCATTATTACCCCCGATTCCATGCAATTGTAAATAAACTGATTTTCATATCAATGCATTTCTTTGGCGTTTATGGTTGGCAAATGCTTGCTTTTCACGCCGAAGGTCGTGAGTTCGATTCCTACCCAGGACAGATATTTGTGGATAGATAGACAGGTGTAATTATCTATATAATTGTGTATTTATAAAACAAAAGTGTTATATGTAGTATATCAGATATCTGGTTTCCATAGTACAAGCTCTGCTTAGTTTGGGATTAGATGGCCGTGTGTAAATAATGATGATATTATTATTTCTCTTCTTTCTTTTTCGTAAGAATATGACTAAGAATAGTTTATTTCAATTCATCACATATAGTATATGATTACAGACAATATTTTGACATATAAAAATATATTAAATTTTGGAGCTCAATCATCAGATCCTTCCGTTATATTTCTTCTTATATATAATATATTTATGTATGTATCGTACCATATCTTATTTCGTTCTACAACCGTACACCTATCGAATTATCTCTGCACCGCCTTAAGGTTGACTGGGAGAAAATGCCTTAGGCATTAAGTCCACCTTTGTACTTAAACATGCATAAAGTTTAAATAAATAATAATATATATATATATATATATATATATATATATATATATATATATATATATATAGTAGTAGTAGGAAAGTCAAAACTGTACATTGAATATTTTTTAAAAAGGATACTTGGGGCGTGATCTACAATCGATATCGAAGCCAAAAAAATAGTTTTTAGATTTTTTAGTCTGTATGTCTGTTTGTCTGTATGTATGTCCGGGCTAAACTCAAAAAGCTATCACCTACGGGGGAACATCTGTGATAATTTATAAAAAATAACGCAAGTAAAACCGCGGGGCACAGCTAGTATAAAATAAAATGATATGTAGTAGGTATATAAGCTTAGTTTGGGATCATATGGCCGTGTGTGAATAATGTCCCAGGATATTATTATAATACTAATTTTGTATTTTCAATAACTTATTAACTAACTTGTTACTATAGGCTTTTATAAAAGGCAGTAGACTAGCTACTGCTATAGCCATAGAAAAAGAGATGTATGAGGGCAGGAAGTCGCCCATTGCAGTCACTTAACATAACTCATTTTTTACTGCAGTACTTTAGGAGGGACAACACACTCAGTAGAGGTAAGCTAGCGTTGTCAGTAGTATCTGGGCGAAACACTTTTTGATCCTACAAATGACCTCTTATTTACAAGGCATGTTTAACTTTACAGTCTTGGAAATAAGTTCTTGTGTGAAGGCCTCGTAAATACTGGGACATTATTCGCACACGGCCATCTGATCCCAAACTAAGCAGCGCTTGTACTATGGAAACCAGGTAACTGATTAACTACATATACTACTTTTCTTTTGTAAATACATACTTATATATAGAAATTTCACCCAGACTCAGGACAAATAGACATGGGGGTGTACTATGACCGACATCCGACCAAGTGTGGCGATTATGGCGTATCCCCCAAGATGATTCTTGGGGAGGCTTTTGTCCAGCAGTGGGCTTCTTTCGGCTATATTAAAGTTCCTTTACTTCATGTTTATCCTCTAAGCATTTACTGCGAGGTCTAACAGCTTTCCTAGACTATTACATTTTTTATGGACAAAGCCCGCACTAGAAAAAATAATATCTGCGTCACGGGTTTACAAACATTTAATTCACGGACAAAAATTAAATCCAGACTCAGACTAACTATTTATGGGTCACACAAATGGCTGTCCTGCGCGGGAATTGAACTGCGAGCGACTCTTTTTACAGCTGCGCCACATACTACTCTGTCAAGAAAGTACCGGGAAAAGATCAATAATATACAAAATGTTTGTTATTCATCCAAATTTATTATATTACCTTCAAAGTATTCTCCTTCAGAAACGATACACTTATGTTTAGTGTTTGGTCAAAACTTCGTTCACAATGATGGCCTTGTGCGAAGGCGCATTATCGTGGTGCAAAATCCAAGAATTTTCTTTCCACAAATTTGGCCTTTTTCGTCGAATTTGCTCTCTTAAACGCCGCATAACGATCAAATAATATTCTTTATTTACCGTTCGACCATCCGGTAAGAATTCAGAGTGCACAACAACGCGATAGTCAAAGAAAACAGTCGACATGACTTTGACTTTTGATCGACTTTGGCGTGGTTTTTTCGGTTTCGGTTCAGTTGGAAGGCGCCACTCCGAAGCTTGTTGACTAGTTTGCATGTCACACTCGTAAACCCACGTCTCGTCACCAGTAACAATGCGTTCCATGAATGTTAGGTCGGAATTGACTCGTTCTACCATGTCCTCTGCGGCTTTCATGCGATTGAGTTTTTGGAGAAAATTCAGATCTTTTGGGACTAGCTGAGCGGCAACATGTTTCATACCCAAATGATTAGTTAAAATGGTACGAATTGACTCGTGAGATACAGAAAGTTCGGCGGCTATCTCTCTCAGAGTTGAATGAGGATTTTCAGTCACTATTTCCTTCACTTTTGCGATGTTAACTTCAGTTGCAGACGTTGATGGCCTACCAGAGCGAGGCAAATCTTTCATCACATCTCGACCACTTTTGAACGCATTGAACCACTCATAAGCACGAGTTTTTGATAAAGTCGATTCACCGTAAGCCTTCTGTAACATTTTCAGTGACTCCGAACACGAAGTTCCATTAGCGATGCAAAATTTAAAACAAACTCTTTGTTCGATATTTTTGTCCATTATGAAATTCGCAATACACACTATATATGATATTACTAAAACCAGCACTGTATTTAATATAAATAACAGATGCAACTCAAACTCCGCGCCAAAATGGAAAACAGTTGTGCCAATCTAACGACATAAAAAAAACAAAAATTTGAATTTGGAACCATAAACAAATCATCCATTCCCGATACTTTTTTGACTGAATGTATTCCGTCAAAAAATAAGGATTTTTTATAAAATAATAAAAAAAGGTTTTTTAAATAATAAAAAAAGTTTTTATTCATGTAGATTTTAAAAAAGCGCTTGTAAATAGTCCGAATATGTTTGTATTAATATTGTTAATCACACATAATTATTAATATAGATATTTGTGTACTTACGAGTAAATGTTATGTTTATGTGTACTTCGATATCTACATATATCTATATGGAGTGTATGAAAATTGAAAACATTAAGATATTACATTTAATTAATGATTTAGTTATTTAGTTGGCTTATATTAAGCTAATATAAAATTCTATGCCATGTATTTAACACTAGTAGAGCAGTATTCCTCTAGTACTTGTCCAGTTTTTATGGTCCTTTACACCGAGTTATTCTGTATCTAGTTTAGTACTGAGCAAACACTTCATTAGCTGTTTACTACTAGTTTTATGGCAACCGTTCAACTTTCCGGATTGGTATATTTTTTATTACACTTCGCTGCGTGTCAGCAGTATTGTTCTGACATTGTCGTCAATAAAGTTCTTGCTGTCAACGTCATCGTATACTGTTGTGCATTTTAAGTAGTTTTAAATTTAGCATACGAATTTCAAACCTCTTTAACTCATAAATTTAGCATTTGAAACAAATCCTACTAAAACTATACATGTGAAAGTTTGTGAGTATGGATGTATGGATATATATATTATGTTGAACTCCAAAACTACCGAACGGATTTTGATGGAAATTGCAATGCTAATTGAAATTTATATAGCTTATAATATGTATAACTGATATACGTAGTATATGTAGTATATCAGATAACTGATATACTACATATACTACTTTTCTTTTGTAAATACATACTTATATAGATAATTTAATAATTTTGACTGCACGTGTGGCGCAGCGGCTAAGATAATCGCCTCGCTGCTTCGTGTCGCGGGTTCGAGACCCACGCCGGTCAACTATTTATATCCATAAATAGTTGATCTGAGTCTGGATGTAATTTGTGTCAGTCTATTATATGTTTCTAAACTACCCCGCGACACAGGGATTAGATTCCCTATATTAAAAAGAAAATAAAATCGTAAACCGCAATTTACCTTTCATTCAATCAACTACTACAAGAACTTTTATACTATGTTACTTGCTGCTACGGGACTCTTCATGGGCGAGTCCGACTCGTACTTGGCCGCTTTTTTATTTTTATCAGCCATGTTTGCCTTTTGTTCTAACCTAAACCTGAATTAATATTAGATCCAACCGAATCCATTTTTGTGCCAGCGGGATTGTTGTTTAATTCTTTCGGGATTGCGAGGCCAAAGAGCGGGTTTTAAAAGATTAAACGATTTGGACTAGCTTTTAAGTCAACCTTAAAAAAGTGTAGATTGTTATTTGACCCATTTTCTATCTTTAGTCATAGTTATACGCCGACCAATCCCTATGGAGACTAGACAATTATTTAAGGCATATAAAAGTATAAGTAAAAAATAAGTCTGTTCACTAGCTATTCCCGATATAGATGACAGTTTTACGTGCATGCTCTACTAGGAACGAACTTTTGTTTCCTTCCCTGGACAATTAGGTAGGGGCGAATAAAATCACGAATTTACTGCCTCCGAGCAGGTAGTGGGTTTTTGTTAATCCTCATCAAACCTTTTGGCCTGATCTGATGTGTTATCAAGTACTCAATAGCCGCGCAACGGTTATGACGTAGCTGCTATGTTATAATTGGGGTTGTAACGGAGGCCCCTTAGCGGAGGCGGAGGCGGATGCGAAGGTGACGGATTTCACCTCCGTGGATGCGGAGGTTAACGGATGCGAATGCGAAGGTGAAAGTGGATGTGAAAAAATAGTATTTTATGAGTAATATTAATATTTTTCATCTTCATTCTTTCATCTCAATAAATGAAGAATGAGCTGAAAGTGGGGCAATTTCAATTTGACTTCATAAAGTGTGGAGTTCGTCATAAAGCGTCTCTCCTTCTCGGAGGGACGCTTTATGATGAACTCCTTTTTCAAGAAGCCGGATTACCGCAAATGGACCTGGGTAAAGTAAAACCAAAAACGAGATAGACTTTATTCTGTCGACAATAAAACAGATGTTCAATGACGTCTTTGTGATCAATACGGTTAAAAGCGGGAGCGATCACAGGCGGGGCTCATTGAACCTTAATGTCAAGCTCCAGAGGTCCCGACTGATAAAGTCTATGCTCCGACCTTTACCCATCCACGTCGAAAACCCGGAACCCTTTCAGCTTAAACTGCAAAACCGAGTGGAGTCATACCACGACAGGTTCGTAGAAGCTGTCCATACGGTTGGGTCTTTAAGGCCCGCCGTACCAACAGAATCAAAAATATCTCTGACTAAACCCTGCAGCTAAAGGAAGAAAGACGGAAAATGGTTTTGACATCCTCTGATGATGCTACCAGATATCGGAAGCTCAACTGACAGATCTAGACAGTCTTTGACTCACGACACGCGTCCAATTAATACAAAATGTATTAAGAAGCCATCGAGTAGAACAATGGCTCTAAAGTGTTAGCAAGAGAACTGTCTGTTGAACAGAGCCAACTGACGAAGCTGAAGACTGAGGATGGCAGAAACGTCACGTCTAGACCTGAGTTGCTGGGAGAGATCGAGAGGTTCTATGGACAGCTGTATACGAGAACCCAGTCACCTGTCGATAGTTGTGCCTCAGATCCAGAGCACGACTAACCCAAGACTTCACCGAAGACATCCCGGACGTCAGCATGTGCGAGATAAGATTCCCTCTCAAACAGCTTAAGAACAACAAGGCGCCTGGTGATGATGGAGTTACAGCAAGTTACAGCTTCTAGCTCTTCTACGGGCCCTTCAGAAGTTATTGAACTCCGTCTAGGTCTAGGTAGGTCCAACTTCGAAAAGGAGGTAAATCATAGAATCCAACTCGGCTGGGCAGCGTTCGGGAAGCTACTTAATATCTTCTTGACCCAAATAGTGTCTCAAGTCGAAAGTCTTCAACCAGTGTGTGTTGCCAGTGATGACTAACGGAACAGAAACATCATCATCGGCCGCTGGGGCAGAAAGGTTCTCGAGTGGCGAACACGAGCCGGATGATCTTGTGCGGGTTGCTGGAAGTCGCTGGATGCCGATAGCGTAAGACCGGCAATCGTGGATATCTGGGGGGGGGGGGGCTTTTGTCCAGCAGTGGGCGTCATTCGGCTGATATGATGATGATGATGACAAAAGTGGAATTGATGCCAAAGGCATTCTCTGCCAGTCGACCTTTGGGTAATGCAGAGATATATGATTAGGCCGTAAAAAAACCTCCATTATAACTCCGCAAAAAAACAGCGGAGGCGGAGGCGAAGGTACGATTTCATGCGGAACTTCCGCAGTAACGGAAGCGGAGGCGAAGATCCGTTACAACCCTAGTTATAATACTATTTTTACACTATGATTATTTATTTGATTAGTGATTATCATTTTATTAATTACTATAATAATTTTACATCTTAAAACTATTAATAATCGATAGTAGACTTTCAAATGGTTGTCACTGATAAAAATATAAATAGGGTAGGAGAATGATTAAAGAGGCATTCTTTGTACGACGGTAGATGAGAACGTTACTCTGTTCGATTAAATATTGTGTGTGGAAAATATCTCGGAGTTTTAATGTGCAGAAACAACGAGTGCGTAATAGATGCTAAACTAAGGAGAGCATGTACTAAGGAAACCAAATAACTGATATACTACATTATTCTCCTTTTGTTTTGTTAATACATACTTATATAGATAAATACACCCAGACTGAGGACAAACAGATATGTTAATGCACACAAATATATGTCCTGGGGTGGGACACTACCTGCGGCGTGAAAGGCAAGTATTTACCAATCTCACAAGGCTGTATTATATAAAAAAGAAGCTTTTACGGCCCTATATATCATCATCAGTAAATTACGTCCACTGCTGGGAAAAAGCCTCCCTAAAGAATTGGGGGACATGCCATAATCGCCACGCTTGGCAGACGGGTTGGCGATCGCAATTTTTCACAGAAAAACGCTGCTGTCCGTTCTCTGTTAGGTATTTCCTCAGGTTATTTCTACGCATCCCACAGGATGAGATGGGGTGATGATATTCTTCGCCGTCCCCACACAGCCTAATATATGACCTGACCAAATCTGGCACATTGAATAAAATTACGCTTTTATACGTAACTCTTTAGCTCAGGTAAACAAGTCTAACGTACTTATCGGAAGCAATAAGTTGGAATTATCTTATACATATAATAAAATCGTAGGAAGGTCAAAACTGCACATTGAATATTTAAAAAAATAAACTCGGGCGTGATCTTTAATCGATATAGAAGCGAAAAATATAGTTTTTAGAATTGTTGTCTGTTTGTCTGTATGTATGTCCGGGCTAAACTCGAAAAGTACTGCATGGATTTACTTCAAATTTTGCATGAATATTACTAAGAGGTCGGGTCAACATATAGGCTACATATTATCACGCTATCACCTACGGGGGAGTAGCTGGGATAATTTATAAAATTTAACGCGGGTAAAACCGCCGGGCACAGCTAGTATTCACATATTTCAGAAATTTAAACATTTTTATGACTTGGAAACAACGTTTTAAAACTACCATAACTCTACATTTTTACAAGTGGAGTAATTGTACCTATAAAACACTTCGTTTATAGCTGTATTTAGACGGTAAAGGCTTCGATTTAAGCTTGACCTTTTCCTTACATTAGTGGATACTATGTTTTTACACGTCTTACTCTACCGAAAAAGGTTTGTAATGATACTAAAACTATTCTTACCTTAACTATTTGCCTGGTTTGCTAGAGGTTATTGACCCTGACCGCTAAGCCAAAAATTGTGGGCTACAAATCTTTGTGTGATAAGCACGATTATTTGGATGTCTGTATCGAGTCTATGCAATGTGTTTGGGGGTTATTTATTTTAAATATGTATGTATTCAGAAATATATGAGTATGTTTATCAGTTATCTGGTTGCCATAGTACAGGCTCTGTTCAGTTTGGGATCAGATGGCAGTGTGTTACTTTTTTAAAGATATATTTATTTTTTATTTGTAATAAAGCTTATATATATAACACCTGCTATCAGTAGTCATTGTTCATTTAAACCACAACTTGAGACACTCCTATTAAAAAGATATCTCTACTCTATAGACGATTTATAATTCAATATGTTATTAATTATTTATAAATAAGCGTGTATAATTATTAAACAATTTATTAATTATAATTATTATTATATAATTCATTAATGTTATTTGGATTTTTCGTAATTAATAGTTTTTATCATAAATGTCTATGCATGTTTCATGTTCATTTACTTATTTTAAATTTATTGTGCTGATTTTTAATTTGTATTGTTTTTATGTTTCATGTTTATATAATATCCACACACAATTTAAATTTGTTCATGAATAAACAGAATTAAATTGAATTGAATTGCCAAGCCTTGAAAAAAGGCCTGAAATCTGATCTTACCACCACCAATGATGTCCAATTGTAAATTCAGACCAGTGTGGTCGGTAGAGTTTCGGCCATGGTGGGAGGTGTCTATGGAGGGTAGTCATCTGCGTGAAAGTGGGTGCGCAAAGACAGCTGGCCTTTCTATTCCCTCACTCTCATAATTCCATAGAATACCTAAATGTCCATCTTGTAGGTGGCCTGCCCACGCTGCTTCCGCAAGAACGGCAATTGTGAAGATCTTTGGGGGAGGCCTTTGTCCAGCAGTGGACGTCTTTCGGCTGATATGATGATGATACCTAAATGATACGAGCAGAAAGAGCTTGGGATCAGGAGCGACTGCTTTACGTTCTCCCCGAAGCAGGAGGTGTAGCACGGCCGACTTTCAGACTCCAGGCCGATACTGACAATTTTTCTTAGCCAAAATAATCCAATATCCAGGATTGTCATAAATACCTTATGTAATTTTTATTTATTTTTAAATACAACGCCCGCATTAGTGTAATAATCCCTGTGGGTACTTTACAAAGATATAATAGACGGACACAAATTACATCCAGACTCAGAACAACTATTAATGGGTGACTAATAGTACGGCGCGGGAATCGAACCCGGGACACGAAGCGGTGAGGCGACTGTCTTAGCCGCTGCGCCACACGTGCAGTAAAAAAATATGATTGGATGATGATGATGAATTATGATTGGATATATTTATTTTTGAAGTTATACTTCTTTTGGCGCGATGGAGAAAATTTTTGATGAGAGTGAATTTTTACGATGCGCGCGCAACCGACACCAAAAAATTTAACAGCATGAAGTTAGTTCTAGGTGGTATGAGAGTGAATTTTTACGATGCGCGCGCATCGTAAAAATAACAGCATGACGTTAGTTCTAGGTGGTATGAAAATTGATAACTATGTTCAAGTTGTATATTAAGAAGTATAACTTCTAACGCGTGTACATAAGTACACACAAGTTTTTTTATATCGAAAGTGTATGCAATAAACATGTAGTACATAGTTTTCTGTATCATCAATCGTTTACGCAGGGTATGATATTAAAATACATTTATTGCCTAATTTTGAAACCCAAGGTGTTTCACTATTTATTGGGTAACACTGTATTTTCCTTCATTGGTTTTTTTATTTAAACTTACGGATTATAGTCGTAGTCGCTATGGGTCTTGTAAAACCAGGTGTCAGGGTCACCCAAGTAGCAATGGAGAGGGTTATACTCGGAGTTTCCCTGCGAGAAATACTAAACTACCCAATAAATATCATAAAACTACTTTTATTGCCAATTTTTTAACACCTTGGGTTATATTAGTTCGGTTGTCTGGAAGAAATCGCTATTATGCGATAATACCGCCAATTGTACATTATTTAAATATTAAGTTTTTTCTGTAAAATGTTTTTTTATAGTTTGTGCAATAAAGTGTATCTATCTATTATTTTTATTTCCGTAATATAATTTCTTTTTAAATTAAATACAGCTTATGTTAATTGCTAATAATGTTAGCTATGAGCTTCAAGAAATGCGAAAATAGCTGAAATAAATTTTCAATCAAATACAAGTCTATTGTCCTCCTTATTAAACTCTGTTTAAGTCACGTAACATTTACTAGTTCACATGTGAAAGGACACAACACATCACTGCCTGTTGCCCCGCGTCGACTGTGTGGAAAAACTGCCGTTTTACTAGCTTATATAGCTATAAAAATAAATGGTTACAAGGGCAGGTCTAAATCGGTTGGAGTTGAATTATTTAGACCGAAAGCCATGCGGATATAGTCGAGAAAGCAAATGTTGTTGCGAAAATCCGCCTAAAATCGTTGCCAATATGCCGCATAAGTATTTTACTCTACTGCTACAGAAGTAGTATAGTAGTATTTTATTCGAGTGAATGTGTCAAATTTGGTAGTGAGTTATTCACTACCAAATTTGACACACTCTTGAAAAGAGAGAGAGGGTATTCTTAGTTAAGAGTTTATCAACGAGAAATTTGTTTTATAAATCAAAATAAAATCATTTTTCATTCATAATTGATTTTTATTCAATAAAAAATACACCATACGTTTTTATTTAATAAACAATTTAATCGTTGCCGTCTAAATTTAATGTTTTATTTACAAACCAAAATTCTCGTTAAAAATCCCTTTATTACAAGGGTGATGGGTGTTGGGTGTTGGGATAGTATCGTGTAAGGAAAGGAGATCGGCAACCGACCCATATAAACATGGCCTGGAATGGACATAAATAAAACAATATGCATTTTGAAGGAGTACTAATATTCTATCGCCCTGTATATTTATTTTTATGTAAAAGATTGGATTTATGTATTATAAGGCGTATACGGTCAACAAGATTTCAACATTGTATTAGATCATGGAACGAATTTTTGTAATAATTATACTTTCTATATATAAATAAGTAAAACAGGTTAAGATATGTTTATGACAACCGTGGTAAGTTCACACCTTTTCAAAAAAATAACCGCGGTCATAGTTGCTTAGGACAAAATATATATAAATCATGATGCGTAGATCCAAAGTCCAAGAATGCCGTGGTCAGTCGGGAAGTCGAAAACAGAATCCAGAAATAAAGCCAAAGGTCATCGTAAATATACAAGCCACAAGAAAACATTCACGATGCATCAAGCAAGCCTAAACACGAATGTAAATCAAAATACAATCAGTTCAATATGACAGATAAAAAATTTTTGCCATTACTATGAAGAATTGATTCCTTCATTGATTTATAAATCAACATACCATACATACTATTTATTTATATTATGACTATTGAGGATAATATTATGTATGCAAATAATACATTTTTCAATACAGTGAAATTATAACGCCTCTGACAATGACAATATAATAATAACTGCACGACAGAAAAAAATAATATTTCCCCAACGGCTCAAAAGACCGAAGCAGCCAGACCCTATAAGGCAGTTTAAGAAACATGAATGCCGGAATAAATAAAATGATTTACTTTTAAAAATTGAAATCATTTTCCCATGTTGAACAAGGAAATAAAAGGCATGGGGGTATTTTAAATATTATAATTTCTTTTTTAAATAATAATAAACTTTTGTCCATCACAGGCCGGGATTTGCCGAAGTCCTTTCACTGAATATATTTTCTAATACATTTCATACGCAGTGTTCTAAGACCAATTTTTTTTATTTATTTGTATTCCACAATGTGAACTTGGGCCCTTGGAATTTGGAACTTGGAAATTTGGGCCGTCAATCACCTACCAACCGAATTCTTGATCAGTACAATGCTCTCCAAAGTCGCGATTCAGAATTAAATGTTGACATGTTTAGTCATTCGTTTACTTCGTACTTTTGCCTATTAAATTCCTAGTCGTTACATAAATGCTCTACTTAGTTATAATTTTTAGTTATAGTTTTTTTTTTTAATGTCAATTTGCATGTCTAAAGTACTTCTAATTTATAGCTGGTAAATGTTATGTTCACCTAAATTGTAATGCATATCAGATGCAAAACCATATAATTATATTTTATTTAAATGTGTAATATGTATAATGTGGCTGTACTATGTATAAATAAATATCTATACATATAATAAAACCGTAGGAAAGTCAAAACTGTACATTGAGTATTTTTTTAAAAGGATACTTGGGCCGTGATCTACAATCGACATCGAAGCCAAAAATATAGTTTTTAGAATTTTTGTCTGTTTATCTGTTTGTCTGTATGGATGTCCGGGCTAAACTCAAAAAGTACCGCATGGATTAACTTCAAATTTTGCATGAATATTACTAAGAGGTCGCCCGGTCGGGTCAACATATAGGCTACATATTATCACGCTATAACCTACAGAGGAGCTGTGATATTTTATTAAGTTTAACGCGGGTAAAACCGCGGGGCACAGTTAGTATAAAATAAATACATAAATTAGGTATAATATTCGATAATAAACCCTATATCAACTAATACATTCGTACATACGTAGACTCACGCACGTTTCCCAGAGGGGTAGGCAGAGACAACGGATTTCCATTTGTCACAATTCTTGCACACAGCTTTTGCCTCGTTTACTGCAATTATATTATTCATACATGATCGCCGGTTTAGGGAGTTTCTCCGATTAAGTCAGAGAATGTTTTACATGGTTATTGCATTTTAAACTAAAACTAGGTATAAATACCTATATAAATAAATTAACATATAATATTTATGGTTTTGGTCCCGGGTATGACCTTAAACTGCCTCTATCGGGGGCTCTAGAATCTTAGGATTCATCAGAGGCCTACGATAGCATAGTTACTATCAGTACAGGATAGTAACGAAGAGCGGCGGCGGAAGAGTAGGCATAATTATGCATACCAACGGCGGCGCTCACAGGCCGAGTTAGCTGGCTTACTGTACGCTCACCGAGACGCAGGGGACGAGCACAAGTGAGCTATTTAGTCCGAGGGAGCATACCCGAAACAAAACCCCGATCCAAAGTGTCATCCGACCCGTGCTGAGGGATCCATGGCCAGAGGGTATTCTGGTCGATAACGGAGGGTGTCTATGTTGGCGGTCATAGGACACAGAATGGATCCGCCTTACCCCCGTATAGGGCTCTGCGAGGGTGGACCGTTTAGTCCCTAATACTCGTGGGAACGCAATGGAGATAAGAAATTTTAATCCTTTAAATGGCGGCGACGTGGTCCGCCACCCGTCACGTCTCGTTTCCCAGAGTGGCGAAAAGTGGTCAACGGAGAGCCGTTTTGCTACGTTGAATGTTGGAGGAGGAATAGAAGGTAAGATGGACGAAGTATGTCAGCTGATGAGTGAAAAGCGGATCGATGTGTTGTGTGTGAATGAGACGAAGCGGAAAGGGTGTGATACTACAAACCACGGACTATACACGGCGTATTGGTCTGGAGTACCGAACACCACCCGAGCTTGCCAAGGTGTGGGTCTCATTCTTTCCACAAGTATGTCTGAGTGTGTGACTGAGTTCGAATGCGTGAATGCAAGAGTAATGTGGTTGAGAATGAAAGTTGGTATGACCCGTATCTTCCTAGTAGGAGTGTACGCTCCTGTAGATATGGGTGCAGTTGTAATACAGCGAGAACAAGAGGAAAGAAAGGCATTCTGGGAGACCCTGAGAGATGTGTTGCGGTTAAGTCGGTATAATGAAAGAGTAATAATGTTAGGTGATTTTAATGGATGGGTTGGGGTAAAACGTGATGGTTTTGAAAGAGTACTAGGTCAATTCGGTGACGAGAGTGAGAATGAGAATGGGTACAGTCTGCTTGAGATATGTTTGGAATGGGGTCTTTGTGTTACAAATACTATGTTTGAACATAAAAGAATCCATACGTTTACACGAGAGAGGAAAAATGTGAGAAAGAGTATGATTGACTTCGTGATTGTAGATGAAAGACTGAGAAAGAATGTTCTAGACACAAGAGTCTATCGTGGGACCGCAATCCATACAGACCACTTTCTGGTGATGAGCCGAATAAGTGGTCTGTCCAAAGGATGGCGCCACCGAATCCCTGAGACTAAAAGTGTACTAGAGAGAATAAAAGTAGAGGAACTGCAAGAGGAAGAAGTGGCAGACGAGTACAAAAGTAAGTTGGTTGAGAAGTTTGAGGGATCTGAAGACATAAGAGAAGTAGAAGAGCTATGGAAGGTAGTCAAAGAAGGTGTGGTGAGTGTAGCTGGTGAAGTATGTGGTGTAATAAAGAGAAGAAGAGGAAGAAAGATGAAGAATATTTGGTGGGATAAAAGTGTACAAAAAGTTGTATGTGAAAAGAAGAAAGCGTGGTTAGACTGGCTAGCCACCAGAGCAAACGAACGAATGAATAAGGCGACGAATGAGGATATAGAAAGGGCCTGGAATGATTATAGGAAAATGAAAGTAATTGTAAAGGATGTGGTGAACGAAAAGAAAAATGAACAAAAGGATAATTTTGATAGAAGGTTGTCTAAGGATTTTCAGACGAACATTAAGTTTTTCTGGAAATCCGTTAGATCAGTAAGAGGCATAACTCAAACCTCAGATCTGAAATCCATACGAGACCAAGATGGAAATATAGTGAAAGGGGAAGAATGCGTGTTAAAACGTTGGAAGGAGTATTTTGAAAGTTTGTATGAAAGAGGTGTAACAGAGAGTGAACGTAGTTCACTAAGTATAGACGAGAACAAATGTAAAGATGAAATTGGTATGGATGAGATTGTGAAAGCTATTAAGGGTATGAAATCAGGTAAGTCACCAGGGTATGACAGGATAACTTCCGAGATGCTGAAGGCTGGACATGGCGTCATAGCGAGTCAGCTGTACAGCCTTTTCAATCTATGCTATACCACCGGCCAAGTGCCAAGTGATTGGTGCAAGGCTGTCATTGTACCTCTTTACAAAGGGAAAGGCTCACGGCAAGACTGTAAAAACTATAGGGGCATTAGTCTGCTCAGCGTCGTTGGTAAGTTGTATGCAAAAGTATTGGTTGAAAGAGTTGTGAAAGAAACCGATGCGAAAATATGGGATGCACAGGCGGGTTTTCGGAAAGGAATGGGATGCACGGATCAGGTCTTTTCTCTGCGAAGTATAGTAGAGAAGTTTTTGGGCAAAAACCAAAAGGTCTACTGTGCCTTCGTAGACTTAGAAAAGGCCTACGATAGAGTGTTGAGGAATGAACTATGGTCGGTACTGTCCATGTATGGGTTGAACGACAACCTTGTTCAAGCACTGAAATCTCTTTATAGGGATTCCAGAGCTTGCGTGAGGATTAACGGGTCATACACCGAGTGGTTTAGCATCCAAAAGGGTGTTAGACAGGGATGTGTAGCGTCACCGTGGTTGTTTAACCTATTCATGGATAGCTGTTTAAAAGATTTGAAAGAAAGTGAATGCGGTGTAAGGATGAATGAGTTACTCATCAAATGTCTGCTTTACGCTGATGATCAAGTTTTACTTGCATCATCGGCGGACGAGTTGCAGGTGATGGTAACAAATATGTATGAATCCTTTGAAAGGAAAGGGATGAAAATGAATGTAGGTAAGACGAAAGTAATGGTATTTGAGAGGGATGAATACACGACAGCGTGTGATATTGTGATTGGAGGAGAGAAAGTCGAACAGGTGAATGAGTTTGTATATTTGGGAACTTTGTTTACGAGAGATGGGAAATATGAAAAAGATATTGTTAGAAGAGTAAATGCGGGGAACAGAGTGAATGGGGCACTACACGCCTTTATGAGTAGCCGGCAAGTATCAAAGAAGGCCCGACTAGCCGTGCACGACGGAGTGTTAGTGCCAACTTTAATGTATGGAAGTGAAAGTTGGGTATGGCAGAAAAAGAATGAAAGTAAAATAAATGCAGTGGAAATGAGAGCTCTGAGAAGTATGTGTGGTGTGACTTTGAGAGACAGAATTCGAAATACTGATGTAAGAGAGCGTTGTGGTGTGAAAGAGGATGTAGTCACAAAGATTGAAAAAGGCATGCTGAGATGGTTTGGCCATTTAGAAAGGATGAATGAAAGAAGATTGACAAAAGAAGTATACCTGGCCTGGGTGAATGGGACAACCGGAAGGGGAAGACCACGTCGAACATTCTCTGACCAAATTGGAGATGTTCTCAAGAAAGGGCAGGTCAGAAGTACCCTAAACCGGCGAGCATGTATGAAGAATATAATGACAGTAATCGAGGCAAAAGAAGTATGCAAAGATCGTGACAAATGGAAATCCGTTGTCTCTGCCTACCCCTCTGGGAAACAGGCGTGAGTCTATATGTATGTATGTATGTATTTATTGTTTATATTTATACGTGAATAATATTTTCCCAGTATATTTAAATTGTTTTTGTAGTTCCTCTAATAAAAACAGTGTAGTTAATTAATTCTGCTGTGTTATTTTCCACCCTGAGATTTATAAACGCCCACGATGGATGAAAACCATAAAGAGATGCCGGATTATCCTCATGACCCGTTCGTAACCCAGATAATTGTATAAGATTATTTCCGATGTCAAAGATTTGTTTATGACGCTATTTTCCTGATTAAAATAAATAAAATAAAAATAACTTTTGAAGTCATACTTCTTTTGGCGCGATGGAGAAAAATGATGAGAGTGAATTTTTACGATGCGCGCGCACACCGACATCAAAAAATTTAACAGCATGAAGTTAGTTCTAGGTGGTATGAGAGTGAATTTTTACGATGCGCGCGCATCGTAAAAATAACAGCATGACGTTAGTTCTAGGTGGTATGAAAATTGATAACTATGTTCAAGTTGTATATTAAGAAGTATAACTTCTAACGCGTGTACATAAGTACACACAAGTTTTTTTTTTATTTCATTATCTATTAGTATTACGAAAAGCCATGTGGTTTTCGGCCTAAAAAGAAGGCCCCCCCATACTTACCATCCCGTGGGTGTCATTATTAAATTAACATTTATTAACATATATTAAATTTTAATTCATAAAATTCTAAATTAGGAATATAATAATATTTTTTTTTGTCGTGTTTTGGGTACGGTATCAGTACTCTTTAAAAATCCCGGGTTGGCGCTTAGCTATAAAATTAAAATTTATTAGTTTGGAAGGTGGTTTCAATATGATATGATCTTTCACATGTAACGGCATACAAATTAGACGGCCATGTTTCTAGAAATCAAAGCCAATGGATAACATCTATATTTTCCGCAAAGGTCCAGTTGTTAGCAAGGGAACCCAAAATTGATCCTACTAGTGTGTATCGTTCACATTTTATATACAAATTTGGGTCTCACACCAACACGTGACTGCACTAAATAAGTGCGAGACCCGCCGAACAGTTAAGTGTAAAATCAACATCTTTTAGCAATTAAAAATATTTTTTTGTTTGAACAAATGAACGTATTAATCATTTTTTTTATTACTATGACTTAGTATACGTAGCGAAGCACGTACCGGACCGCTAGTATAAGATAAAATATCAGTGACCGATTTTCGATTTTTTAATCTGACTAATATTATTTTTATTCTCAACCCTTGACGTCAATCAACGGGGCTTCCTGTTTATATTTTAACCAAAATATATACGCTGTACACTTCCCATCAACATGACCCCAAGGGCAACACACACCCTTCTAATCACTTGTTGTAAGCCCTTTCAGCTCTTAACCCCGTGTTTGCATAATGCGGATTTCAAAATGCCACCCGAAATTGTGTCCCAGCTTGTGAACAAGGTTTTTAATTAACACTTGTTTTGTAAACATCTTTGTTAAGTAGAAATTCTTTTGAAGGATTAAGTATTCGACTTAAAATAACTGTTTAAATGTTAAATTTATATTAACAAATTTGGTCCAGTTAAAAATCAATCATTGGTTTTAAAAAATATCTTGGAGTATTCAAAATTTACATTTTTAGTTTCGTCGATCTCCCCTAGATGGCGTTATGGTAAAATTAGATCGCGCTATGGTTAATGCGGGTTAATGGTTTTAGTTGTGATTTTTAAATAAATTATCTCGGTCTGAGGATCCGTGTTTTATTACATGGTTCTTGGTAGTTTTGACTCGAGGGTGGACATGGAGCATATAATACACTGCCTTGAAATGGTTCTTTGGCTCTTCCAGTCACTATCCAAGTAATTTGGTGGTAAAAGCTGTCAAATACACCGCTTCTCATATGTAATACCTAGAGCTACTTTATTTTAATCTCTGAAATCAAATCAAATCAAATATTCTTTATTGCGAACATAGGTAGGTACATTGCACATTCAATGGTGTTAGTGATGTTGAGGTCGCTATGTCCAGCCGGTTAGAGCATGCAATTATTAATGTTACAATGTCATTATTATACAGAAAATTACAATTAAAAACATTATAATTATACGTAAATGTCACACTTTTTACATACAGTATCGATAGTAATACATTTATATAACATCACAATAATTTAATAAAAAGTAATTCAATAATAAATTTATAATAAATAAAAAACAAAATTACCAATTAAATGGGTCAATGCACAAATCGGAGTCATATAGTTTTGTCCAGAAGATATTCATTCATGCTGTAGTAAGTTTTATTCACTAACAGTTCTATCAACAGTGATTTGAATTTAGTAATATTACTTTGTTCCACAATATGTCGTGGCAATTTATTATAAATCTTAGGTGCCATACCTATAAAGCTATCTCTATTTTTTTTATTAATTACAAGCCATGTTACTCGCTGACAATGTAGTTTTTTTTTATAATTGAAAGAATTTACGTAGTTTTGAGTTTAATCATTATAAAAAAAATATGCAAAAAGTGTAATCAATTTTTATTTTTCAAATATATATCTTGAGATAAGCAACACATTGCCTCCAAATGATTCTGTGACTCTGCCACTTATAATCCTAGCCATTTGGTGGTAAAGGTGGTCAATTACACCCCTTTTCACCTCTCATGACTAGGGCTACATTATTATATGCTCTATTTAAAAAAAAAATTAAATACAAGCCATGTTACTCGTAGAAAATGTAGCTTTTACATAACTAAAATAATTTAAAAGTAATTTAAATCGTTTTTGAGTTTAACCATTACGAAAAACTATGGAAAAGGTGTAATCTTTTCTCTTTTACTAATAAGTTTAGATATATCTCAATTAGAGTATTAATTCTTCACAACCAGCCTGATATTGTCCACTGTTGGACATGGCCTCCCTACAAACTTTTTAAGGTTGCCATTTGGAGTGGTTTTCCGTAGTCACCGCACTTGGCATACGAATTGGCGCAGCTGCCCTATGAGCTTTGTCCTTTGTCTTAGTCGCCTTTTACGACACCCACGGGATTGTATAGGGTGTTCCTGTTATTCTTTCTAAGCCGGAAACCACACTGCTAATATCATGAGGAAGTATTCAGTCTATAGTAACTAAAAAACACGAATATACGACTCATTTATTCGCCCAATACCAATTCCCTGGAAACACATAAATTGTGGGTAATATTTTTGCTACCCATCTATATGTACAGGCGCCAGCACATCAAGCTACCCCAATCTGTCAAATTGCCCCAGTTGAAAATGAACCTTATGCTCTTGTGATAAAGTTGAAATTCTATAAAAGAAATTGTTAGATTGGGGTAGCTGGATGTGCTGGCGTCTGTACAATGTTAGATTCGATATACACCGATTAATCTCATGATTTATATGTATTGCCTCAAATGTGTTTGTTGTTATACCACCTGCGAATATTAAGTCAATTATTTGATGCACGGTAAACCTGGAATGAATTTATGTTAGCATCATTCTGTTTGTTGAACATGTCTGTTTGTCCTGATTCTGGGTGTAATTGTCGACATAAGTATCCATTTACAAAAGAAAGTACCTAGTATATGTAATGTATCAGTTATCTAATTTCCATAGTTGATGTTTGACGGTCACCGTAGCCTAGTTGGTAGTGCTCCTGCCTACGAAGCTGGTGGTCCTGGTTTCGAATCCCGGTAAGTGCAAATATTTGTGTGATGAGCACGAATATTTATTTCTGAGTCATGGATGTTTTCTATGTATATAAGTATGTATCTATCTACATATATGAGTATGTATATCGTCACCTGGTGCCCATAGTACAAGCTGTGCTTAGTTTGGGGCTAGCATGATCTGTGTGACACTGTCCCCAGATTGTCCCCAGATATTATAGTACAAGCTCTGCTTAGTATGGGATCAGTAGGCCGTATGTGTATAAAGTCCCCAGGATAAGAAGGCCTAATTCTTAGCATTCCATGGATTCACCGTGCGGAAACCGGGTCCATCTCGTGGTGGAGGAGGGAACACTCGACAGAGTCTGAGAGTTGCAACTCAGATGTAGGTTTTGAGGGGGCCCCCTGTGATGCATCAACGCTCACCTTCTCTGTATCTCAGTGATTTTCGTTCTTCTAAGACAAATTTGGTACGAACCTATTAAAGCCGCTTTGGATACTCTTTCTAATAGGATTATCAAGAACTTACGGAAGTTCTTGATAATCCTACGTCTTTTATTGGTTTTAGAGGGTACACCCCTCGCACCTTCTTCCACGGCATATAAATTAATCAAAGCCGTTTCTAGTTTTTCATTTGATAACTTGTAATACTTGTTTGTCTTTAACGCGTGATCTTTAGGGATGCTGGTTTCCCACATGATATTATAAGTGTAAATTCTATGTATGTATAACGTGTTTATTAGTGACAAGAAGGGCTAGGCCTAAAGTACCCTAAACCGGCGAGCTTGTATGAAAATAAAATAAATATAATGACAGTAAACGAGGCAAAGGAGGTGTGTCAAGATCGGGACAAATGGAAATCGGTCGTCTCTGCTCTGCATGAAATTTTCATGTTTTCAGAATCAGTTCGAAGTCTGGGTGTTCGTGGTGTTAAACTCCCGCGCCTCAAAGAGCACGTAAAGCCGTCAGTCCCTTACCTGACCACGGTCGTATCGCTGGTCGTCCGATCGGATCATAACAGTGATAAAATAGAAAGTCCCCTGTGTTTGCGCACACACTTATTATACTTCTTACTGATAAGCTTGTTTTTAATATAAAATGTATTTTGGTTAATGCTTACGCCACTTTTTAGGAGATATTTACAGGCTTAAAGGTGGGCGGTCTATTAAAGTTATCCCTTAGTCACTTTAGCTTTTAAACTAAAACTAGTCGTCGATAAAGAGACCTTTTCAATCTGAACAAAGCGTAGTCTAATATTAATATCTCTTACATAACTAATGTAATTGTAACTAGTGTATTTATCTATATAAGTATGTATTTACTAAAGAAAAGTAGTATATGTAATATATCAGTTATCTATCTAAAAAATCTATTGAGAAAATAACACACTGCGATTTGATCTCAAACTAGGCAGAGCCTGTAGTGTAACCAGCAAACAACTGATACACATACTTTAATATTACTAGATAAATTACACCCACATATATATATATATATATATATATATATATATATATATATATATATATATATATATATATATATATATATATATATATATATTATTTTTGACGGTCACCATAGCCTAGTTAGTAGTGCTCCTGCCTACGAAGCTGGTGGTCTTGGGTTCGAATCCCGGTAAGTGCAAATATTTGTGTGATGGGCACGAATATTTGTTTCTGAGTCATGGATGTTTTCTATGTATATATGTATTTATCTATCTATATAAGTATGTATATCGTCGCCTGGTACTCATAGTACAAGCTTTGCTTAGTTTGGGGCTAGGATGATCTGTGTGACATTGTCCCCAGATATTATATTATAGAACGAATAATCGTGCTCACCACGATCGAACCCACGACCTCTTTCTTAGCAGTCAAGGTCACTTACCACTGGACCAACAGGCCAATTTAGATAATCTCGTGTTATATCTATATTTATTTATATTTTGTTCATATTAAGGCTTTCACTTTACACGATCAACTAACACCTCCATAAATACCTTAAAATGCCCTTAAACTTGACCTTGAACAACCTTTAGCTAATTAAATTAAAATTAAGTACTCATTATACACCTTCAACATTTCTGCGATACTGAATTAATTGTGCAGTAAGACTTAATTAACAATTCATTGGATTTCTGACGATTTACAATCCGTGACTTACAGCCCACGAGACAAGCAAATAAAAGAGAATTTAAAATGCTCACTGTAACATAAAAATAATATTCTGGTAAAGCAGTGAAATGTTATTGTTTCGAAGTTTTTCTTTTGTATACCTAAATATAATCTAAAATAATAAGCATTCAGACAACCGATCGAGCATATATTGTGTTTGCCTACTAAATAATTACTCTAATTGGACCAAATCCCGTGTTCATGCCCGCTTGAGTATGTTTCGCCGGACCGTCTCAACTGGGTCGTGTTGAAACCGGTAGTAGATGAACCCACTGAGTTTGTTTCGCTGGGTCTTCTCAGTTGGGGCGCATTGGATCCGGTGGTAGCATTATAGCGCGACCGTCGTTATTAACACAAGGCCCGTTATAATAATAATACCTTTAATATAGACAGAACCATTGACAATATGTAGTAAAAATATTAGACTTAAACTAGATAATTAAACATAATCTCTTGACAATAACTTGATACGAGCTAGCTAAATATCATTTCTGTAATAAAATAATTTTTATAAATGTTTTCATACAAGATGTACCTAAATATCTATGTTACTAGAAATAATATCTAATGTATACAACTATATTACTACAAACATGTTCTGACTATTTACAAGCGCTTTTTTAAAGTCTACGTGAATAAAAACCTTTTTTATTTTATTTTATTATTTTAAAAATCTACTTAAGCTAACGTCGTATTAAAATAAAGCTTACATTGCTTAATGTGTTTAGTGTTTTATAATTTCAAAGCGTGAAAAAAGAGCTGGATATTTATTAATGGTATATTTTGAAATGCACATAAAGAACTTACATGCCTGGTTAAGATCGAATGTTAATAAAGTAAAAAAACAAACAGATATAAACTTAAAAATATATTACTCAATGACTTTCCGCATAAAATTGTTGTATTAGTTTTTATTAGTTTTAGTTAGTGTTAGTTTTTACTTTTTTATTTTAGTATTTGTATTTAGTGATATAATTATTGTCATTGTGTTAACGAGCGCTAATCCCGCCGACAAACTGCTATGCAGTTTGGGGGGTTTATATTTTATGTAACATGTTTTTATTCTCAATAAAATTCTATTCTATTCTATTCTTACCGGCGAGTGCCAGAAACAGATTTATTTACACGAATAATGCTCTTTTAAATAAATAGCTATGCGTGATATAGTTACTTGAATTACTTTCCAAACATATAATTCACGGATGCAAAGGACCCCCAGACTATAAAAATGATAAAAAATAATAAAATAAACAAGGTTTTTATTCACATAGACTTTAAAAAAGCGCTTGTAAATAGTCAGAACATGTTTGTAGTAATACAGTTATTATTTCTAGTTACTTATTACAAATATTTAGGTACACGAAATGTTAAAACATTTATACAATTTATTTTATAATGGTAGTGACATTTAGCTAGCTTGTATTAAGTTATTGTCAAGGAGATTATGTTTAGTTGAAGTTTTTAATATTATGTAGTGAAATTTATATTTTACTACATATTGTCCGAATGGTTCTGTCTATATTAAGGTATGAATTCAGTATTATTATTAGACTCAGAACAACTACGTATATATGGGTCTAATTATCCTGTGCGGTGATGGAAGCCGAACACTTAGTAGCTATGGGACCGTCTCTTAACCCTACACTACTGGTGCAAGCACTTATGTATATTATACATGAGTCCTTGCATCAATGGTGCGGTATTATATCCTACTAATCATACTAATATTATAAAGCTGAAAGTTTGTGAGTGTGTGAGTGTGTATGTTTGTTCCTTCTTCACGTCTAAACGGCTGAAGCGATTGTAATAAAATTTGGCATGGAGTTACCTGACACCCTGGATTAACACATAAGCTATAATTTATAAAGTTTAGCGCCGGTAAAACCGCGGGGCATAGCTAGTATTTTTGAGGTGAAAGTTTGTGAGCGTGTGAGTGTGTATGTTTGTTACTTCTTCACGTCTAAACGGCTGGAGCGAATTTAATAAAATTTGGTATGGAGTTACCTGACACCCTGGATTAACACATAGGCTATAATTTATAAAGTTTAGCGCCGTAAAACCACAGGGCACAGCTAGTATTATAAAGGTGAAAGATTGTGAGCGTGTGAGTGTGTATGTTTGTTACTTCTTCACGTCTAAAAGGCTGAAGCGATTTTAATCAAAATTTAGCATGGAGTTACCTGACACCCTGGATTAACACATAGGCTATAATTTATAAAGTATAGCGCCGTAAAACCGCAGGGCACAGCTAGTATTATAAAGGCGAAATTTTGTGTTTGAGTGTGTACTTATGTTTGTTACTTCTTCACGCCTAAACGGCTGTAGCAATTTTAATAAAATTTGTTATGGATTTAGCTGACACCTTGGTATGGATACTTGGTATACATAGGTTATAATTAACAAAATTTAACGTTAAACCGCCGGGCACAGCTAGTATCATTATAATATAATGCTGTAGATAATGTTTTCAATACCTCTGCCTATCCATTTATGGAAAAACACATGATTTAATGATAGACCGGCTACAATGCTTTATGATAAGTGCATTTCTAACTAATTATTAAGCTTGGAATTAATATTGCAGCCATAGTGACCTGTATTATTGCTTTGTTTCTAATTGTAATGGCAAACAATGTTGATTAATGTGTATTTGAAGTGTATTAGTCCGATTAGACCTATCCAGACATAATAATGTGAACGATGCTATCGAGTACTGCAACGGAATCCATTTCTGGTGTTTAATAATAGATACTAGAGTTTTCTAGATACTATGTACGATATACTACTACTATACATATACTATGTACTATATAGTGCCTCGCTGGTCTAGCGGTAGCGTGTTCAACCGCAGATAACGAGGTCCTGGGTTCAAATCCTGGGTCGGGCCGAAAGTGATTTTGGTATTTTTCTGTAAAACGAAATAATCTTAATATCATCCCGAAGTCTGGGAGTTGGTGGTATTATACCCCCGTGCCTCGGAGAGCACGTAAAGCCGTCGGTCCTGTACCTGACCTCTTTCCGGTCGTGTCGCTAGTCGTCCCATCGGATCATGAGAGTGATGGAATAGAAAGTGCTCCTGTGTTTGCGCACACACTTGAGCACTATAATATGTCCCGCGCAGATGGCTAGTCTCCTTTAAGACTGGCCGCCGTGGCCGGATCTCGGCTAGGAGGGACATTATTATTTATGTACTGTATATACGTTCGATGTACTACTACACTAGAGTACTATACTATACTGTTCGTAATTCGACAATTAAGGTTCTATAAAGGATTATAGACATTACAGGCGAACAAAAGTCACCGACATAGCCCGAAGAATTGCAAAACTGAAGTGGCAGTGGGCGGGGCACGTAGCTCGTAGAACCGACGAGCCGTTGGGACAGAAAGGTTCTCGAGTGGCGACCACGAACCGGAAGACGCAGCGTGGGCAGGTCCCCTACAAGATGGACCGAATATCTTGTGCGGGTCGCTAGAAACCGCTGGATGCGAATAGTGAAAGACCGGCAATTGTGGAGATCTTTGAGGCCTTTGTCCAGCAGTAGACGTCTTTCGGCTGATATGATGATGATGATGACATTAAAGACAAATAATATTAATCTGTTCTCAATTTTTCAGTGTGTCAAAAGCATGGTAGTTTGTGTAATGTTTTTTTTTTTCTGTTATCTTATTAATAATAGATAGATAGATAGAGATAGATAGAGTACACTTTATTGCACCAGAAAACACAACACATAATATCTTAATAAAGAAAATATAGGTACAATCGGCGGTCTTATCGCTTTGTAGCGATCTCTTCCAGACAACCGTTGGGTGGACAAGAAGAATTAAGATGGAAAAGGCGGTAGTTGGAAGTGTACTATCGTGTGTATTAAATTTTTAACGTTATTTAATACATACATTACATATATACAAGCTTCATAAATATATACTTATATTTGTATAAATACTAATAATACTATACTATAATAATATAATATACATACATACATTATATATCTTTTTAATTAAGGAGTTATGCAGAAAGAGGTTACTAAAAGAAGTTAAGAGACAAGAAAAGAAGGGATAAAGACATTTAAAGCGATAAAAAGTGTTTTTTTAAGGAAACTTTGAAAGATGCTAGGGTTTGTGCACGCCTAATTTCTACAGGAAGTAAATTCCATAGCCGGGCTGCTTGGACAGTAAACGAATTATCAAAAAAATCTGTAGAGTGCACTGGGATATGTAGTTTTAAGTTCTCTTATGATCTCAAAGGCCTAGAATGTGTATCACAAACTTAAGGTAAGGTTGCTTAAGGTAAATGGGAGCTGTCGGATTAAACAAAATATTGTAAAGGAGACAAAGTATGTGAGTATTACGGCGAAGGCGGATTGGTAACCACTCGATATATAATACTACGTTGTAATAGTAATACGTTAAAAAGTGTCTTTTGAATACATGTATCATGCTTCGGTCATTAATATTATCCCTAATGGAGGTTGATAAAGCATTTATCAATCGTTTTAGGCACTCGTCCATTTGCTATAGTAATTCTTTGCTTGTATGATAACTAGTTTCGTAGTTAGGGTAAATTCAGGATATTGATCTTGTTCGAAAATATCTTTTTCAAAGTATTGCTCCTTAAGCAGGTTGTAGTTAACTTTATCGTCTTTTGATAATGTTGTTGATAACCCTCTGACTACGAGTACTTGTTAACCAGAGATGAGCTATGTAGCTCTGCTACGAGAATATGATAGCTATGCTACGAAACTATATGCCCGTAACAACTGATGCTAAGCTTTATATGTAGCGGAGCGTATAACATGTGCTACGAAGATGCGCCACCCAGAGTAAGCTGTGCGAGCGCCTATTGTAGGTACTTCTTTTTGTACATATTTTTTTTTTCCTTTTATTATGCAAAATGAGTTTGCGCTTGACCACGATCTCACCTGATGGTAAGTGAAGATGTGGTCGAAGGTGGACCGCGCGTACCCATAAGATGCCTGTTCACTCTAACCTTGAATAAACCCATGTTATATGAGTCTGGAAACACGTCGTTTGGGAGGCTGTTCCACAGCTTAGCCGTGCGTATGATGAAAGAGGAAGCAAAACGCTTCGTACGGCATAATGAGATGTCAACGAATAGCGGTGGAGAGCCTCCGACGCCTTGTAGTCCGATGAAAAAAGGGAGATGGAGGGATAAGTTCATGGAGGTCTTGAGCGCATTCTCCATGAATATACATACATATAGGCCACTCGCGACCATCCATAGTATTTTTATATATATCTTTGGGGGAGGCCATTGTCCAGCAGTGGACGTCTTGTGCTGCGGTTTCACGCGTCCGTTGCAAGATCGTCAGTCCAGTTGTAGTGGACCTGCCCACGCTTCGTCTTCCGATTCGTGGTCGCAACTCGAGAAACTTTCTTCCTCAGCGGTGTCGGTTCTACGACCTCACCGTTGCCAAACTGAATTAGTTTAGCAATTTTTTGGGCTATGTCGGCTACCTTGTTATCCTACAAATTTTGATGTCTTTGATTCGATCGCGAAAGGATACACCCAGAAAATCCGAAACTTTCTCCATTGATTTTTGTGTGCCCTTAAGCCTTTTTAGGACGCCCATAGTAAGCTCTGGTTGCTATAGGCGTCATAAGAGTCAGTCGGTCTCTGTTCCATAAGTCGTTACTGATACCACACTCTGGTTGAAGACTTTCTTTTGAGAAAAGATTAAGTAGGTAACTTAGCTATTAATCTTGAATCGTCCCAACTGATCATGAGAGTGATGGAATAGAAAGTGCACCTGTGTTTGCGCACACACTTGTGTACTATAATATGTCCTGCGCAATTGGCCAGTCTCCATTGAGACTGGCCGCCGTGGCCGAAATTCGGTCGGGAGAACATTGCTATTATTATTTATCTTGAATTATACATTACTAACAAAGCGATCCGAGCACTGCGTTCCTCACAATAGTCTTATCATCAATGGAATCTGCACAATCGATTAAACCACTCTGTCTCCACCCTCTATCCTTTATGCAAATTAAACTTTAATTGTGCTCAACTTCTTATGATAAGTAGGTGAAGGAAGATTTAAATGTTTACGGTATACTTTACTTTATCGTAGGGGCAGTGAAAAATGAAATAAGATGAAGAATTAAATTAAATTAAAAACATATTTTTGACTAAAGAAATCTTACCATACATAGTAAAATAGAACAAAATCTTAGCTGAGACTCAATAAAAGCCCCTATCTCAGCATTCGCTACGGTAGAGTTCTTCCGATAGAGGCTTATATAAGCCACAATAGCATAGTGTAACAAAAATTTAATTCTTACGGACAAAAATATTAAAAACATATTTTAAATTAAAGGCATGGCAACTAGAATAACCTTATATTCTAAATGAAAACAATTGGTTACATCATTGAAACTATATTAATTAAAATGTGCAGCCTCTGACATGACTTATCGTCTGTTAAAATAAAATTATTACTTTATTGTACACAAAAAAGGACAATTGACATTGAAAACTTTAATATAATGTACAATTTTCATAATAAAAGCTCTGCTTAGTTTGGGATCAGATAGCCATGTGTGAATAATTTCCCAGTATATTATTATATTATTTCTTTAATATCGTGTCTTTCTTATTTCATACATTTACAAAATAATATATATTTATAAATATAAAAAATAGAGATCCAATCGGCCACGGGATCAGGGTCCATGCTACCGATGGTCAAGGCTCCAGAGAGACCTCCTCACAATACGCGCCGTCTCCAAAAGTACTACCTTCTGAACCTGACCCTTGACCCAACTGCGTAACGTCGTATTATTAAATGTGTTGCACATTGTTTCCACCCGTGTGTACTATACATTAAACCATTAACAGTTTGCGATATGGCGCCAATTATACGAAAATATTGTTCCCGCTAGGTTAATTTTATAAAGCGCCGGCTTTTGCGAACTTTATAATTGGTTTACATTATAATTTAACGTACTGGGGACGTCATCGGGTCGTAAGCGGCACTGCACTATGTAAATATACCCGAGGGAGTTTTCATGTTCCTGATATTTTTGGATAATAACGGCATTGTAGCCGAATTGACAAAAGAAGTAAACCTGGCCTGTGTGAATGGGACAACCGGAAGGGGAAGACCTCGTAGAATATTCTCTGACCAAATCGGAGACGTTCTCAAGAAAAGCCAGGTCAGAAGTACCCTAAACCGGCGAGCATTTATGAAGAATATAATGTGTGTGTGTGTAGTGGCAAATGGAATTAATGAAACAGGCGTGAGTCTATGTATGTATGTATTGTTTCGGCTACAATACATAGACTCACACCTGTTTCCCAGAAGGTTAGGCAGAGACAACGGAATTCCATTTGCCACGATCTTTGCACATATCTTTTGCCTCGTTTACTGTTATTATATTCTTCATACATGCTCGCCGGTTTAGGGTACTTCTGACATGACCTTTCTTTCGTTTGGAGAATATGATTAGCCAAACTGAAGTGGCAGTGGGCGAGGCACATAGCTCATAGAACCGATGGCCGCTGGGGCTGAAAGGTTCTCGAGTAGCGACTATTACAAGCTGGACCGACGATCTTGCAAGGGTTGCGGGAAGACGCTGGATGCGGGCAGCGACTTCCCAACCAGCCATAGTGAAGATCCTTGGGGGAAGCCTTTGTCCAGTCGTGGACGTCTTCAGCTGATATGAAAGCCGAATTTCGGGTATAGCGGCCAGTTTCAACAGGTACAAGTCATATTATGTATATTACAATAGTGCGTGCGCAAACATAGATGCATTATCTACTATCTCAAACTCATTACTTTAGTTTATAGTACGCCGGTCAGTAAGTGTCCGAGAAGGTGTGTCGACTATTAGCATGACTGTTAATGGATGCTTTCTCTTGTCTTTCTGGTCTGAGTCTGGATTTTTTTAACACAACGCCCTCACTTGGGAATCTCATCCCTGTGTCGCGGGGTACGGGAGACTCAGAACAACTATATATGGGTCACACAAATAGTTGTCCGACGCGGGACTCGAACCCGCGATACGAAGCGGCGAGGTTATTGTCTTAGCCGCTGCGCCACACGTCCAGTCAATTTTCATCAAGAGTTTCAGTAACTGCGGTGAACGCAATGTGGAAAGCGTCATCTAGACCAATCAGACATTAATATTTTTCACCGACAACTAAATTGGGGAGTATTATACATTTCAATACCATCATCGTGACGTCAGCAAAATGGGCACTGCTGGACTAACACCAGAAACAGTAATTTTCAACCTGCTCTTCCCGGCAACCTTGGGATGGACAAAACTAGTAAAAAATGAAAAATGGGTAGTATAAAGGTGACAAATAGATAGTTAATGAATAAAATGTAAACAAGTCACTTCAATCTGGCTAAATTCTCTTAACTACCAATCGACCGAAGAACTACTATCACAATAAACATAACATAAACATAATTAAATCCACAATACACTACAAATTATTCAATACAAATTCGTACAGACATACACAACTTAAAAACATAACCTGGTTAAATTTCCTTCATCTTTGTTTTTTGTTTCTTTTTGTATAATGCATGCTTAGATATAATTTTCATAGTAATTTAAGATATTTTAGTTAAGAATAGTAACTTGTTCATCTTAGTTTATCCACAATTGGAAGGACCTAGCCCTCGCAACACAGGGAATCCTAGTGCGAGGACTAGACCACCCTTAATCATGTATTGATATTTTATTGGAAATAAACTTATTATTATTAAAAAAAAAAAAAAAAAAAAAAATGCCATTTAGGGTTGAAACTCTAGGGCCATGGGGTCCAGGTGATCGTTCACCGTTCAGGAGCATCGCAAAAAATTGATCGACGCCGGCCGTGACCAGAGGACTGGTCTTTTTTTGCACAGAGAATAAGCATTGCCATACAACGTGGCAATGCTGCCAGTGTTCTGATCGTGCCCAGAACACTGGCAGCATTACCCTTTGATGCCGATGCGGAGCGCCTATTGTATTGCTTTTAGTTAGTTAGTTTATTTTATTTTAGTTTATAGTCTTAGCATTATAGTTTTATTTTATATTTAGTTTTCTTAGAAATTATTAGTTTTTAGGGTGAATAATACAGGATACAATATGAAAACGAGTGTGCTTTAGACCATACAACTAAAGTAAAACTTAGATATACGAAACGTAACTGGCTATGCAAGAAAGAGAGAAAGAACATGTGTGTTTACACCTATCTCCCTTGCCCCTACAGTAATATTCAAAATGTAACTGTCTCTCTTTCTATCTTCACTAACTCATATCTCCCGTTCACCTCGCCCGATCACACTTTTCGTAACGCTCACCAGCTTACTCCCCAATTCAAGCGTGCGTAAAGAAGTCTTACTTCAATAATAATCGCATTGTAGATTACAATCCTAGTTAACAAGACTTATGTAAATTTACCCACAGACGTGACAACCGGACATGCTTACCTTAGACAATGTGGGCATACATCCCGCCTATATTTCCCTGAAGGATTAAGCGGAGCAATACCTACACGTGTATGGACCTAGTCCATAGTTGCGAGCTGTGTTAGTTTACATATAGCTGTTTTATTTCCTTGCGTAATAGATCTTTCTATAAGATCTACTAGAAACCAGAAGTAGGTATTGCATACATAACAAAACAGTATGTGCTTTCCAAATTAAAATTAAAACTTTAAAGGAAAATAATAATTTTTTTTTTATATACATAGACTTACGCCTGATTCCCAGAGGGGTAGGCAGAGACAACGGATTTCCATTTGTCCCGATGTTTGCACACATCTTTTGCCTCGTTTACTGTAATTATATTTTTAATACATGCAGTCCGGTTTAGACTTCTGACCTGGCCTTTCTTGAGAACGTCTCCGATTTGGTCAGAGAATGCTCTACGAGATCTTCCCCTTCTGGTTGTTGCTGTTGTATTTTTTAGGGTTCCGTAGCCAAATGGCTAAAAACGGAACCCTTATAGATTCGTCATGTCTGTCTGTCTGTCTGTCCGTCCGTATGTCACAGCCACTTTTTTCCGAAACTATAAGAGCTGTGCTGCTGAAACTGGTAAGTAGGTGTATTCTGTGAACCGCATTAAGATTTTCACACAAAAATAGAAAAATAACAATAATTTTGGGGAGTCGCCATACATAGAACTCAAACTCAAAAAAAAATTTTTTGATCTGACTCATACATGTTGGGTGTTTATGGATAGGTCTTCAAAAATCATATTGAGGTTCCTAATATCATTTTTGTCTAAACTGAATAGTTTGCGCGAGAGAGAAAGTGGTAAAATGAGTGCCCCCCCCCCCCCCCCCTGTAACTTCTAAAATAAGAGAATGATAAAACTGAAAAAAAATATATGATGTACATTACTATAGAAACTAACAACAAAAATTGGTTTGAACGAGATCTAGCAAGTAATTTTTTTTATACGTTACAAACCGCAATTTGCTTTCATTTAATCAACTGAAATACTTGCTGCTACGGAACCCTTCATGCGCGAGTCCGACTCGCACTTGGCCGGTTTTTTTAACACGTGTTATTTTTCAAGTGTCAAGTAATACTATAATACTTAATATGGTTGTACTTTTGGCGCAGAGGTTAAGACTGTAACCTTGCCGTCATGGGTCCCTGAGTCGATTGCCGCACAGGACAACTATTTGTGTGACCCATAAATAGGTTTTCTGAGTCGGGGTATGCTTTTTGTCCGTCGATTTTATGATTTTAAAGTACCCAGATATAGGGATTCATATCGCCGGTATGGGCGGTGTCTTTAAAAAAAGAGTTTAAATGTCATCATTTAACAAGACCGGTTGGCGTGGCTAGTACTTGCTTTTCACGCCGCAGGTCGTGGGTTCGATTCCCACCCAGAATAGATTATCTGTCTCTGTCTGTTTGACCTGAGTCTAGGTGTAATGATCTATGTAAGTATTTATTTACAAGAGAAAAATAGTATATGTGGTGTATCAGTTAGCTAGTTTCCTTACTGCAAGCCGACTGTGAATAATGTCATCATCAAAATGCTGTATAACAGTTGCTTTATGATAATTAATTCGGGAAATATATTGAAGAGTGAGATTAAGACATCCCTTTTTGTTCAAGACTTGCGTATTTTAATTTTGTTTTAACCACCACATTCAATTTATATATAACTGTGGCAGTAGAAAGGTTAATAATGCATAGGAAACATTTTTAATAAGGTAAAAATGTTACACACTCACTTAAAGCGCGACCGTCGCGTTGTCGCCGCGTGGCCCGAAACTTAATTATGGACATGTTTGAATGGTTATTTTCAGATACGATGTAATAAAATGTATCTAAACGATAAATACCAATAATTAAACTTATAAATAATCTCTTTGACAGGGTCCAACCGGAGACATATCCTATGTCATTTTACCTGGATTGAGCACGAAACAATCTTTGAATTTAATGAATTAGAAAGAAGACATTACATGTCAACTAGAGTACGTGCCTAGCCCTATATGCGGAAGTAGGTACCTAACGTACGTACCAAAGTAATATTTCAAAAGATTTACCCTCAATATCGCGTGAAAACTTAGAATATTCTACCTACATCTCAATTGGCAGTCATCTCTATAAGAGCGAGATGGAATTCAGGACGTTTCTCTATAAATCTGATGTAAATTTATAGTTGCACTGTAACGTTGACAGACGCTTGTAATAACACCACGTACGGGATGTGACATCCACTTGTTTATAATAGAGGAGTCAAGATATTGCGAGGCCTCGTTTAGGTATAAAGTTATGGGGTATAATATGTAGTTCCGAGTAGGTAGTTACAGACGCCACATCCAGCTTCCCCAGTCTGTCAAATTTCTGTTAAAGATTTTCAACTTTATGACTTAAGCATAAGGTTCACTTTCATTTGGGGAAATGTGCAGGATTGGGGTAGCTTGATGTGCTGGCGTTTGTACAATTCCATAGTTACGCAGCGCCTTTATTACGTACAATTTAAGAGCGGTTTTTGTAGTCCAAGTGTTTCCACTGATAGTGTTGACTGAATTACTGTGACTGTATTAGAGGCAGCTTAATAATAATACCCGTGTAAACTCAAGGGGAGTAGTAGTAGTAGTAGTAAAATTTGGCTTAAATGAGTTACTAGCTGTGCCCCGCGGTTTTACCCGCATTAAAGTACACAAATTACAGCCTATGTGTTAATCCAGGGTGTGAGCTAACTCTATACCAACTTTTATTAAAATCGCCCCAGCCGTTTGGACGTGAAGCAGTAACAAACATACACACTCACACAGTCACACACTCACAAACTTTCGCCTTTATTAGTGTGATTAGACTGGCCTGTTGGTGTAGTAGTTAATGACCCTAACTGCTAAGTTAGAGGTCGTAGGTTTGTTACCCACCGAGGACAAGTCTTTGTGGGATAGTGAGCGGCTTGAACAACTCTAACACTAGGGCAACCACTGCCCATACTATAATTTAGAGGTCGTAGGTTTGTTGCCCACCGAGGACAAGTCTTTGTGGGATACTGAGCGGCTTGAACAACTCTAACACTAGGGCAACCACTGCCCATACTATAAGTTAGAGGTCGTAGGTTTGTTGCCCACCGAGAACAAGTCTTTGTGGGATACTGAGCGGCTTGAACAACTCTAACACTAGGGCAACCACTGCCCATACTATAAGTAGTAACACAAATTGATCTTTATTTATTTTTATTTTATTTTAAACTTCCGCACAACGATGTACATGGCGGACGTAATGCCAAAGGCATTCTCTACCAGTCATCTGTTATGAAGTACTCAATAGCCGCGCAACGGTTATGACGTAGCTGCTATGTTATAATAATATCACACACTATGATTATTTATTTGATTAGTGACTATCATTTTATTAATTACTGTAATAATTCTTTAATAATTTTACATCTTAAAATATTAATAATCGATATTATACTTTCAAATGGTTGTCACTGATAAAAGTATAAATAGGGTAGGAGAATTATTAAGGAGGCATTCTTTGTACGACGGTAGATGAGAACGTTACTCTGTTCGATTAAATATTGTGTGTGGAAAATATGTCGGAGTTTTAATGTGCAGAACCTACGAGTGCGTAACACATCCTTAGGGTGATGCAGAGAAAAACTTGGTAGGTGCCTTCAGCTGCGTAGGGATGTCTGTTGCCCGCAATAAAATAATATCAATACTAAGCGACATGTCAAAAAATAAAAAGAAATCAGTGTAGTGGAAAAATTCAGCATTACAACTATTTCCCAACAATTCTACACCTGATCGTGTTGGCGTCTGTTCATCCAATGTACAGAGCTTTACATCACAATTGGTCCCAAGATGTGCAATTTACGTGCACTGCATTTTAAATCACTCCAGAACCCAACACACGGCAAATGAACGGTGGAAATGGCGCGGCGAAATTTGTCTATTGTGTAGGTGATAGAAAAGTTTAGTTTTATAGCTTTCAGCGTTCAGTAGCCAAAGTGCTGTGTGGCTGATGGCATGAAATATTGCTACCGCATTTCATCCCGGCGTAGAAGTCAACCCGAGGGTGTAGAATAGAATACTCTTTATTGTACACCATAAGAACACATATTTCATAGGATATTACATAAACAAGCTGTACAAAGCGCGGTTTTATCGCATAAAGCGATCTCTTCCAGACAACCTTAGGATGGATAGGAGCTGAACAATCACTAATAGCAGTAGGTGTGCAACAAGACATAGACCAAAATTCTGGTGTATCCATTAAGAAAAAAAATATATTTAATAAATTTACTGTTAAAAAGAAGGAAATGTAAAAATAAACATAATTAAATAACTAAATAAGAAAAATACCTTATTTAACGTAGGTACCATAAATTATACAGACAAAAAGTGTTCTTTGACTAGCTTTTTAAAAGCTGATATTGTCTGCGCACGTTTAATTTCGATAGGCAAGCCATTCCATAGTCGAGCTGCCTGTGCACTAAACGATTTTCCCATAAAAATGGATTTGTGCCCTGGGATATGTAGTTTTAAATTTTCTGATGATCTTAAGGATCGCAAATGTGTGTCACAAAGGAACTCGAAGCGTTCTTTAAGATATGTAGGAGTAGCAGGGTTAAAGATAATGTTATAAAGCAAAGAAAGAATATGAGTGTATTTCCCAGAGAACGGGCAGGAGCGTCTCTCTGTCCACTATGACAAATACTATCGCCAATCCGTCTGTCAAGCGTGCCGATTGTGCCATATCCCTCAAAATTATGGACATAACTCCCTCGTGGAAATTTTTTGGAGAGGCTTTTGTCTAGCAGTTGACGTCATTATGCTAATATAATGATGATGACTGGGTGACTTGAACCACTCTAACATAAGAGCTCGAGGCCGCTAAATAAGTTCAAACAAAAACTTAAAATATGGCTTTTAGAAAAAACATACTGTACAATAAAATATTTTTTTATGGACAAAGAAAGATAAATTGACATTTAACCATATTTTATTTATTATATCTCTTGACATTCTTTAGATTTAATTTTATATATTCTTTATTACTGTATTTTATGTCGTAAAGTTTATTGTAGTAGTTTTTTGTTAAGTTTTATTGTATTTTGTTTGTTCAGTAATATTGAAATTAAAAAAGTGTAATAATTTCACATGTCTTCTACCATAGACAAGATAGGCAGCATGCACTTTCTAGATTAAGACCTATATGTACCCTATTTTTGTGAAATAAATGATTCTGATTCTGATTCTGAGGGGAGTGCCTAGATGCTTAACCAGGCCAGTCATTTTCCGACTGGTCAGGGCCAACTAGATATAAGTGCTTCTATAAATAAGTTATATTTACCTATTACACATGCAATTTATTTACACACAAAGTTTCAGGAAATCCGACCGCGATCATTTGTTTGCTAACAGATAACATCGCAGCAAAACTCTCAAAGTTTAAATGATCTAACTTTGTGCGAATAAGCACATTTGTAGTTAGACTAAGTCAACAGAGGATTAGAAATATTATTACCAACATTAATTGTTCGAAGACGGATTCAATTACTTTTGACGGGTTGTTGGCGTGTTTGCTAAATACTTGCCTTTCACGACGCAAGTTGTGGGTTCGATTCCCACACAGGACAGATATTGGAGTGCATGAACATGTCTGTTTGTCCTGAGTCTGGGTGTAATTATTTACATAAGTATCTATGTATTTACAAAAAAAATAGTATATCAGTAATCTGCTTAGTTTGGGATCAGATGGCCCTATGTGAATAATGTCTCAGGATATTATATTTTATAATTAGTGTATTGCTCATTATTTAACTATATTTTATTATGTACTAGCTTTCCATCCTCGGCTTCTCGGTTTGCAGATAAAGTACTTTTTTCTCGGTTAACGTGACAATATTATGTACAAAATTTTATTGCGATCAATCAAATCAAATAATTTAATTGCGAAAAGGGTGTCTTACATTGTTCTCGTACAATCTTCTTTTATGCATGCAAATATTTGAAAACATATGAAGGTATATACAAAAAATACACTAAGTCAAATTAATTACGTTCTCATTTGGAAATTGGACCAAAAAAGAAGGCGTCGTTATTAGTATGAATCTTAAATTCTAATTAACGCGTGAAAGGTTAAAGCCGAATCTAATTTCTGTACAACATAACTTGGTTACCTTTGTACAGAAATAAGACTGGAATTAGGCTATTATAATAGTTTATTAAAGCTTATTGCTTTCAGAACCATTTAGAGAAGATGTTCTAAAATATATCCAAACTATACATTTCGATAATTAAACCTACAAATAATCTCTTTGACAATAACTTCATATAAGCTAGCTAAATAACTAAATCAATACTATTACTTTCGTTTCTGTTTTTGGTTCTGTTCCTCAAAGTTATTAACACAAGGTCCGTCATAATAATAATACCTTAATATAGACTTAAACTAGATAACTAAATATTAGACTTAAACTAGATAATTAAACATAATCTCTTGACAATAACTTGATACGAGCTAGCTAAATATCAATGCTATAATAAAATAAATTTTATAAATGTTTTCATACAATGTGTACCTAAATATCTATGTTACCAGAAATAATAATGTATACAACTATATTACTACAAACATGTTCTGACTATTTACAAGCGCTTTTTTAAAGTCTACGCGAATAAAAACTTTTTTATTTATTTATTATTATTAAAACTATGGCACACTTGTTAACATGTCCTGCGTGTCCTAATGCCTGCACGTTACAAGAACTAATGGACGCTACTGACAACGCTCAACTGAATGAATTCTGGGCTGACTTAATTTAGATTGCCATCGCCACGCTAAGAAGAAGAATACTATTACAAATTAAATATTATTTATAAATGTTCTGTGTACCCTTATACACAAAAATTACTACAAACATGTTCTGACTATTTACAAGTGTTTTTTTTTTTATAATAATTATAATACCCTGGGACATTATGCCCAAACTAAGCAGAGCTTGTATTATGTAAACCAGATGACTGATATAATACTATATAATATACTACTTTTCGTTTTATAAATACATACTTATATAGATAATTACACCCAGACTCCTGAGTCTGGCTGTATGTCCTAACATACAGCCATGTTCTTGCACACAAATATCTGCCCTGGGTGGGAATCGAAACCACGTCCTCCGGCGTGAAAAACAAGCATTTGCCAACCACGCCACCAGGCTCGTTTTAAAAGTCTACGTGAATAAAAACCTTTCTTTATTTATTTTTATTTATTTAGCTTGCTTTATTAAAGAAAACATTCACACAAGGAAAATTATTGCCTTATTACCCCTTACCTATGGACTTTGAAGCTGTTATTTTAAGATAAATAACAGCGTTAGTAAAGTTTGAAGTTACCATCATCTAACTTTGCAGGGAACGTTGTATAAGCATTTGTGGCTAGTTGCTTAAAGTAAACAGATTATTAGAGATATTATGAGTACCATTAATTGTCAGAAGGCGGCCATAATTCATAGTCACTTTTGGCAAGATCATAGATCACTCGGTGAGTTTAAACACAATTTCTGGTTGACGGTAGAATGTTTTGAGTAGCTTTGAGGAGATGCCGTCGAACCTTTGTCAGTTTCATCTTTACTTGTGACAATTATAAGTGCGAGTTCTATGATACCTGTAATACTCAGTTTTTTTTTAATTTGAAAGCTTATCTAGCTCTGGTCTCTCACAATGTTAGATCTCATAGTATATATACCTATTAAAAGTAATGCCTAGTATAAATAACATGTACTGTCTCATGTAGACCCCTGTTTAAACGACTAGAGCTCCTGATACTAACGTCTCTTGACATACTCACAATGCACTGTTTGTCTAAAATAATAATATTTTAAAAACACACAAAAAATACCTATCTAGAGATAGCTACCTGTATTCCCACCAAATATGTTCCGAAAAAAAATGTTAATTATCTATTGGTTACGTGTTTTTAATTTTTAACTATTTTCTGAAACTTCTAATATAGCTTATATTCTTAATATAAGAGTATAATCCACTTAATATAGGTAATGTGAAACTTAATTAAATTGCGAACTTATTATTGCTAATTTTATAATATTAGAACATTTTAAAAACTGAATTAGGATACAACTTAAATTTTAAATTATTTTATTTGGGCTATTTGACTGTATGGGTTTGTATTTTACAATGAAGTTTTAAATCATTCAATATACTTTAATACATTCAATATAATGAAAAAAATAGATGAAATATAGGTCACACCTACATTTCATTATTTTTTTTACCACATAAAGATTCAATTTAAATTATTTTAATTGATGATTGAATTATAAAATAAATATATTTAGTAAATGGGTGATATCCGCGAAGTAAGTATAAAAAAAAGATATACCTACGGTTCTTTTTTAAAGGAGGCCAAACACTTTTCTTTGCAATGCGACCGCGACGACAGATTGATACCGTATGTGCCTGTTGGTCTGGGTAGGGATATGTGCACTGTGCATTATACGTCATATCATTAAGAACATTGTTGCTGGAAAATAGTCCTTATCGCAATATTTATAGACTAATATTGTATATAAACTTATGGCAATTTTAATTTTATTTTTAAGTTTAGAAAACTTACAGCTAATTAAATAACTATACTAATAAGGTTGTATGTTTAAGTTAAGGCCAATTACAAGTTTTCACTTATACTATTTAAACAATTGGTAATTACAGGCATTACAGGCACACAATAAAATGGTGATGATTAACCATTACATTTTAAGAAAAATATTTGTTACATAAGTTCTTTTGCACTTGTGGAGCGCTCATATTAAAAGGATCGATGTCAACTCTCTGGCACGCATCGTTGTACAGATGGCAAGCCCTCAGCAGAAACGAGTTTTTTTCTATAGTCACTCTGTGCGGCAGGAGTATGTAGAAGGTGGTATCTTCGAAGTAACGCCGCGCCGACGGCGGTACGCGCAAACCTATCTTACTAAAAAGTTCAGTAACATTGGCCGATACGTTCATAATGCAAATGTAAAAGTGAGAGCATATAGTTAAGGCATATAGTTGAATTCATCATAATTATGTCAGCCGAATGTCGTACACTGCTGGACAAAAGTCTCCTCAGTAGAATTCTATAATGGAGTTGTGTGTATCATTTGACAATAACTTAATACAAGCGAGCTAAATATCACTACTATTATAAAATAAAAATATTTATAAATGTTTTTACAATCCGTGTAAATATCTATAATAAGTAACTAGAAATAATAACTGTATTACTACAAACATGTTCTGACTATTTAAAAGCGTTTTTTTCAAGTCTACGTGAATTAAAACCCTTTTTATTTATTTTATTTTTTGAAGTTATACTTCTTTTGGCGCGATGGAGAAAAATGATGAGAGTGAATTTTTACGATGCGCGCGCACACCGACACCAAAAAATTTAGCAGCATGAAGTTAGTTCTAGGTGGTATGAGAGTGAATTTTTACGATGCGCGCGCATCGTGCGCGCGCATCGTAAAAATAACAGCATGACGTTAGTTCTAGGTGGTATGAAAATTGATAACTATGTTCAAGTTTTATATTAAGAAGTATAACTTCTAACGCGTGTACATAAGTACACACAAGTTTTTTAATTTTTTGGGGAGATATGTCATAATTGCCACGCTTGAAAGACGGGTTGGCAATCACAGGAAGATGGTCATAGTACACAGAGAGACGCTGCTGCCCGCTTTCTGGGATATATTACCTCGGGCCGACTTCTACGCCCCCCTCGGGATTAAATGGGGTGGTGATATTCTTCACCGTCAATCACATAGCTATAGCATGAAGCTGAATTAACACCACCAGTCTCTTTATTGGTTAAGCGGCAGGATTTTTCACTGCAGTTTATAAGGTATTACGGTTCCAATTCCGGTTAGGGCTATAAAAGCTTTATTAAGATTTTTCGACCAGGAAAAGCTACAGCCACAGTATTTAACTAAGTGGCGTTATACGCCTGTACCTCGATTAGCAATTAAAGCAGTTCATTCCACACCTGATTTCTTCCGGATTTCGGATAACCGTCCCACCCATTTTGAAAGTAGAGAGTGCACACGCAGACTTGGATATTCTACATTGCGGCCTCATTATGTTATTTATTTATTTTCCAATTTATGTGTACACTAAAAGTATAAAAGAAAGAAAGAATAAAATACAAGCGATGACTTTGCACAAAGGTACTATTTGTTAAATGATCATAAAATAAATCCTACTAATATTATAAACGCGAAAGTTTGTAGGTATGGATGGATGGATGTTTGTTACTCATTCGCGTAAAAACTACTGAAGAGATTTTAATGAAACTTAACATTAATATGGCTTATACATCAGAATTTATTTCATTCCATTCCATTTCATTTCATTTCATAACACATACAATTACAATTTTGAAAGATATTGTGTGAATTGTCCAGAATATGACGATAAGTGTAAGTGTAAATAGGAAACAAATCTACCATCTGTGTGCTATTCCGACGTGCACTGCCAAAACCGCTAGAGGTTCATATCCTAATAATATTATAAATGCGAAAGTTCGTGAGTATAGATGTATGTTTGTTACTCTTTTACGCCAAAACTACTTTAACGCGGGTGAAACCGCGGGGCATAGCTAATATAAAAATAAAATAAATAAAAAGTTTTTAACCACTAGAGTACTAGTCTTTCAAAATAAAGAATTGACCAGAACATGTTTGCAATAAGTATTCTAAATGTATTCATACAATCCGTGTACCTAAATATCTATATGTACACACGGTTACATATCATGCTCTTCATTTCCAGTATAAGCTGATCTCGCGTTGTATAAGATTTCGATACAATGAGAGGTCAGCTTATATTGGAAATGTATAGGTTGATATGTGCCCAAAAATAATTATGTATACTTAACTTTATGACTAAAAACATGTTCTGACTATTTACAAGTGCTTTTTTAAAGTCTACGTGAATAAAAACCCTTTTTTATTTGTTTGTATATTTTCGTTTCTATTGAATTAGTAGAATGGAATAGCTCTCAATATAGTTTTCGCCTATAAGGACGTTCACAGATCGCATAATCTCGTTATCTACGTACGTCTCCTCCAAGATAAGAACGGGCTACGTGGTCCGAAGACATCTTGAGAGCGGTAGTTAATGATGTGCGTTGTGGGCGATTGTCGACTTACAAAGCTTCGGCGTAATATGGCGTTCCGAGAAGAGCCATTAGAATTCATCTAAAAAGTGGTATTTCACGTAAGAGCTTAGAGAAATGTATGTACCTTTATATAGACAGAACCATTCAGACAGTATGTAGTAAAATATGGTTAAAACTATAAATTTCGATAGTTAAACTTAAACATAATCTCTTTGGCAATAAGTTAATACAAGCTAGCTAAATATTATTACTGTGGTAAAAAAAAATATAAATGTTTTCATACCATCCGTGTAACTAAATATCTATGTAACTACAAATATTAAATATATATTAGAAATAAATACTTAATTATATTACCACAAACATGTTCATTCTGTTCACAAGCGTTATTTAAAGTTTTCGTGAATAAAAACTTTTTTTATACATATAATATTTACTAAAGAGCTTGAGAAGATTTCGTCAGCCGAAGAATATTTTTTTTTGAAATATAAATACCTCTTACGCCACAAATGATTCGGATTCAAGCATTTGCTTTTTATGACAAACTAGCTGTGCCCCGCGGTGTTACCCGCGTTAAATTTTATAAATTTTCTTTGCTATAAACTTCACGGAGAACGAGACCTTTCCAACGAATGCAAAACCGTGGAAATCGGTTCGTGCATTCTGGAGTTATAGCGTCAGGAAGGAAAACCTGACTTATTTTTATATAGTAAGATATAACATTGCCAATAATTTCAACAAAAAAGAGATTCTTTTTACAATAAAATCCAAACTTATTAATTCCAGACGGGTTGGCTGCCAAGCGTGCTCTGATGCTACCGTTCTCTGGTACCTATACCCTCGGGATAAGACTTCTACGCCCCCCACGGCATGAGATGGTGTGATGATATTAAGCAATAAAACAGTCCAAGTAATCATTTGAATTCACCACAATCTCCTCCACAATCCAATAAATAAAAACCCTACAATATGATTGTTCATAATCAATTCAAAGAAGTGGCACGTCTGAAACTCCACAACTTTGCCGCTGATATATCAATACCGAACGTGCAGACATAGGCTTAATCTGTCTGTATCAGTATTCTTTCAAAGCGTGTTGGTATTCATTGCGGCCTGTGGGAACATACGGAGAATAACTAACGTCTCGAGAGAATTGTATAGACGGGCAATTTTCGAGCCATGTGAAAGGAGGATACTAATTCATTGCTGGTTTTGTTGGAATAATTAACTTGAATGTGTGTTTTTTTGTATAAATAGATTGGTTGACTGCGTCTTTGGTCTAGCGGTAGCGTGTTCACCCGCAGAGAACGAGGTTCTGGATTCAATACCGGGTCGGGCTAAAAGTGATTTTGGCACTTTTAGGAAAAAAAATTCTCAGCATCAGCCAAAGTCTGAGAGTTGGCGGTATTACACCCCCGTGCCTCGGAGAGCACGTAAAGCCGTCGGTCCTGTACCTGACCTCTTTCCGGTCGTGTCGCTAGGCGTCCCATCGGATCATGAGAGTGATAGAATAGAAAATGCCCCTGTGTTTGCGCACACACTTGAGTACTTGAGAACTCGCTAAATTCACATATGCCCTCTACGAACTTAAAAAAGCAACAGATTTGAAAACGGCCATGACAGCCTATTATGCGTATGCTTATTCATGGCTTAATTATGGAATTATATTATGGGGAAATAGCGTAGATATAGATAAACTCTTCATATTGCAAAAAAAGTGTATAAGAATACTTGCTAATATAGACTCTACAAATAGCTGCAAGCCTTACTTTATTAAATTTGATATTCTCACATTAGTTAGCATGTATATCTTAGAAATAAGTAAATTTGTCAGAAACCATTCATCACTATTTCCCCTGGTTAGTGAACTACGACCACAAAAACGCAATCTGCGCTCCCAGAATAAACTAGCCTTACCTAGCTCAAAGTTAGCTTTATTCCATTCGGGACCATTTGCAATGTGCGTAAAAATCTATAATAAAATTCCAGACTATATTAAGAAAATAGAATACGAAAATAAATTCAAAACCGAACTTAGGAAACATCTAATCAGGAAATGTTACTATGATATAGAAGAACTCTTTAAAGATAAAAATGATAAATAAGTATGTAGGTAAAGTAGCTCGTGTAAGAATTATTAAGGACAATTTAAATATAATTTAAAATATAATTCATTGTAAAATTAAACTTGACATGTAATAACTATTGCTGTATTCATATAAAATTGTAATTAAAGTTATAAATTGTGTAATAATGATGTTGAAAAGATGGAATGAAATGAGTTTGATTATGTATCTTTTTTATGTATATATATATAACAATGTAATAAAGATAAGCCGTAGTTTCTAAGTTGTTAATAATGTACTTGCTGTGCCCTTACAGGGTTTCATGTTGAGTCCTAAATATATGTAAACAACTATGTACACATGAATGCAAATAAAGAAACTAAACTAAACTAAACTACTATAATATGTCCCGCGCAGATGGCTTATCTCTAATTTTTATTATTATTAGATTGGTACACTTATTTCACATAGAAAATAAAAAGTCTTAATGTATGTATAGCGATTTCATCATAACAACCTTTGGATGGACTAGATTAGAAGATCGAAAAGGCGGCTAGAAGGTACCGCACCAGAGGACGGTCAGCAGCGTTTTCCTGTGGACTATGACGATCAAACGCCAACCCCTCTGCCAAGTGTGGCGATTACGGAATATACCCATTCTTTGGGAGGCTTTTATCCAGGAGTGCACGTAATTGGGCATTTTGGCACCAACAATTTATAATAAAATTCCAAATGAGTGGAAAAATGGATTCACATGTGAAAATGATGCTTTCTACGAAGGCTTATTATAATTTGACAGATATTTTGTCTAATAAATTGTGATTGTGATTTGACTTAATTATTCTAAATTCTATTAATTACATGAATTATATTAAGATGTATACATTAAATTATTGACATTTTTTTACTGTTATAATTTTACTATTTCACTTATTAAATTTATATACTATTAAAATTTGTACGCCTCATATGGCAGGGCATGTTGATCCCGCATACTATGTCTGTATGTAACATTCTGTACTGCATATATTTTATCTTTATCTTCATGAATGGGGGTATTAGAGAGAGATGTAATGACATTTATGTGACATATTTTAGTGGTGTAAAAGATAGAATTGAAAGCATTATCTTAGTGACACACTGAATGAAACTATGTTTTCAGCTAAATACTAATAATAATATATAATAATATCTCGGGACAATGTCACACAGATCATCCTAGCCCCAAACTAAGCAAAGCTTGTACTATGGGTACCAGGCGACGATATACATACATACATAGATAAATACTTATATACATAGAAAACATCCATAACTCGGAAACAAATATTCGTGCTCATCACACAAATATTTGCACTTACCGGGATTCAAACCCAGGACCACCAGCTTCGTAGGCAGGAGCACTACTAACTAGGCTACGGTAACCATCATGCTCTATTGAAAAACAATTTCGTCATACATATTATGAAAGTTAATAATGGGTAGAGTTTGAGTCACCTACAGTCGAGAATTTAATTAATGCATTCAAACTGAAGTTAATGCAACTCCGAAACTATGTTCGAACAGATTCGGGACACATATTGTTATCATTTTGTGAATAGGAGGTACAGTTGTAATGAAATTTACAATAATAATACAGTATAGTAATAATGCCCTCCAGGTTTATTGCAGCCATGGCAGACTATCCCAAGGTGGTGTCGGGTTCATAGTCCACAAGTCCCTAGTGAACAAACTAGTGAAAATCGAGAGTGTGTCGACGAGGTTTGCGTACCTTATACTCAGAATCACCAAGCGGTATTCGTTGAAGGTTATACAGGTATACGCACCCACTTCGACATGCACCGACGATACAGTCGAGGTCATGTATGAGGACATCTCCAGAGCCATACACCTATTTCACCGTGGTAATGGGGTACTTTAATGCGAAGCTGGGCAAACAATTCGGTAATGAGCTGAGAGTGGGGCAATTTGGAACTGGAGACCGGAACCCCCGGGGCCAAATGTTGGCCGACTTCATGAAGGAGGAGGGACTTTTTATATGATGAATTCCTTCTTCAGGAAGCCGGATCACCGCAAATGGACCTGGGTGAGCCCCGATGGAAAATAATATCCTCCAGGTCTTATTTCAGCCATGGCAGACTAGCCATCTGTGTACAAGTGTGTGCGCAAACACAGGTGCACTATATATGCCCATCATTCTCATTATCCTGACGCTACCTACGCTTTACCAAAAAAAAATGTATTTTTAACAATTATTTTCTTACTATGTGTTTGTCTATTCGTGAAGAAAACCAAACAAAATGAAAATTTAGCATCCTTATGTTCGTTTTCATGACGGAATTGCAAGGTTGAAATTGGTAACAAATTCAAATTCAAAATTCATTTTTTACGTAATATTTTTTCGTAAAAAATTATTTTTGAATTTGAATTTGTGATTTCGACGAAATCATGTGTAGCGTATATTATTCGGTGAAACCGTATTTGGAGTTTTATAGACGAGCCACTTTTCTCACGACGGCATTTAATTTTATAGGTAACTTTAAATTCATTTATTACGTAAAAATATTACATTTGTGTGGAATCGACACAATTGTAATATTTTTACGGAATAAATGAATTTAAATTTGTTACCTATGAAATTAAATGCGGTCGTGAGAAATGTGGCTCGTCTATAAAACTCCAAATACGGTTTCACCGAATAATATACGCTACACAAGATTTCGTCGAATTATTTCATTGGTATTCAATGTCGACACTACGCGGTTTTTTCGTGACCCAAAGAATTTGTTAGACAATTCTCATGTCCATTCGTTACTGTTTTGTCGCCTTGACGAAGGTCTGGACCCTTTACAACTGATTACGATTTTTTTTAATACGAAAGGACTGTTCGGGAACTTCTAGATAACCTGGAAAGGGTTGTAATATCTAGGTGTTTGACGTTGATTTAGGCATTTAGGGAATTTGCATTAACCCATTGTTGGATTTGAAGTTGGTCAGGAAGGGGCAATTATTTCAAGCTGAACAGAAAGTTTTCTTTTTATATTATTTTTTATATATCAGAGGGCGACAGACGAGAAAGTTGTTCACGTGATGGTAAGTGAGCACCGCCGCCCATGGACACTCGAAACACCAAGGAGTCGCGGGTGCATTGCCGGCCTTGAAAACAACAAGGAGTCCGCAAACAATTGTTGCTGACCCTCCCCACCCCTATCCCTATGAGCTCTGGCAACCTTACTCCCACTCAGAAACACAACATCAAATTATTAAAGTTATTATTAAGGAATGTCTTCTGTAAGGTGGAGGTATTTTCATCCTTTTCCCACCAACCCACATTGTTTTAAAGCAATAATAATAATTTCTTTTATAATATTTAACACTCAGGGCCGATAACTGATCAATTATCAAGCGATCAGTAATCTCTCCCAGCTAACACCACGGAGAAGGGATGGGAACGAACGAGGCCTTTCCTTCTCTTTAACACAATAAGCTTGCTCTCACTCCTCACACATTTTCGGCCGTTATTCTTGTTTGTGCATCGATCGTAATAGCGACGCTTATAATACTTATACATTTTATTTCCTCAGTGCGACTCTCTTGTTAATTATATTCTTATAATTGAATAAAGTATAATTTTATTTTTATAGGTCGTCATTGTCCACATTGCTTAATTCCTCTTTCAGTCGTAGACCAGATCCCTTCACCCGTACAACAAAATAGTTACGTTTTATTTAACTATATATGGCAAAACTACGTTTGCCACGTTTGTTGAGATACTAATATGTACGTATTTTGAAATACATTAGTGTGTTTAACAATTGTCTGCTTGCCGTAGTACAGGCTCTGCCTAGTTTGGGATCAAATGGGAGTGTTGCAGTTGTCTCAAGATATTTATTATTTGTTTGATTGATAACTTTAACTATTAACTCATTATTTTTCCCCCATTACATAATTACATCGCCAGCCTAATATCGTTCACTGCTAGACACAGTCTTCCTAAAAGGTTTCTATTACGTTGATATTTGGAGGGTGGTAGCTATAGTACCCAGGTGGCGCTACTACCCCACAACCTAGTGTATCCCTTAGTCGCCTTTTACAACACCAACGGGATGGTATGATGTGGCCCCGTTATTCTTTCCAAGCCGGAAACCACACAGTGTTACATAATAAACTAATATAAATTCAGTAGCTTCGCTCGAACAACTAATCGGTCATTATAATCACCCACCTTAATACTAACTGTTTAAGCCCAACCTCGGGGATGACATAAATCCCCAAACTCCTAAACTAATGAACGGCCAGGTACAGGCTAGCTTGGTACATCACAGATAGGTTGGCGACGGTTCCAAAAGGCGGTATTATGCAAATTATCCTTTGTCCGTCCGTCCGTTAGCGGTCGTACTTGAATATTATCTTCGCACTTTGCTGTTTGAAATCTGAGTTTGCATAAATTTCAATTTTCCTCTTTAGTGGATTTGATGGCTTGGGTGATATATGTAGTGGAATTTTGGTGTAAGAATTTTGGAACGCTTAATTCACAGTGTAATCTGGACGGTTAGCAACGGAAGTTGTTTCAGCGCTGGACTTAATGCACAGCGTAAACTGGATGGTTAGTAACGGGAGTTGATTCAGCGCTGAACTTAATACATACATATCGTAATCTGGACGGTTAGCAACGGAGTTGTTTTGGCGCCGGACTTAATGCACAGCGTAAACTGTATGGTTAGCAACGGCTGAACTTAATGCACAGCGTAAACTGCACGGTTAGCAATGAAAGTTGTTTCGGTGCTGGACTTAATGCATAGCGTAAACTGGATGGTTAGCAACGGAAGTGGTTTCGGTGCTGGACTTAATGCACGGCGTAATCTAGACGGTTAGCAACGGAAGTTGTTTCGGCACTGGACTTAATGCACAGCTTTTAACAAGATGGTTAGCAACGGAAGTTGTTGCAGCGTTAGACTTAATGCACAGCGCAGCGTAATCTGGACGATTAGCAACGGAAGTTGTTGCAGCGTTAGACTTAATGCACAGCGCAGCGTAATCTGGACGATTAGCAACGGAAGTTGTTGCAGCGTTAGACTTAATGCACAGCGTAATCTGGACGGTTAGCAACTTTAACCTTATAGTTATATTATTTGCAGCGTAGGCTATCTTCTCCGATTTTCGATCGGATGAGCGGCCCGTATCTCCTCGTATTGTCGTATCGTATTAAAACTGACCCTATTCTGAATCTCCGTGTTGATAACCAGGAGATGACTTACGAACGGGGAAGCGTGGGTTACTTAATTTTTAAGTTTTCCTCTTATTTGCAAGACGGCTAGATGAACCCGCTGAGTTTGATTCACTGGGTCTTCTCAGTTTGGGCGCATTGGATGCCTTCGTAGCATTAAATTGCGACCTTCGCTCTATATACATGCTCCTTTATAAACTATAACTATTGACAATAAGTATTTAAATATCGATTTTGACGATAACTTCAGAAATTAGCTATTTAACTAAAATTACTGTTATAAATTAAATTATAATTCGGTATTATCAAATATAAGTTACGATCTAATTAAGTATCAATTTGTACTTAAACAAACATACACTCATACCTGTTTCCCAGAGGGGTAGGCAGAGACAACGGATTTCCATCACACCTCTTTTGCCTGGTTTACTGTCATTATATTCTTCATAAATGCCCGCGGGTTTAGGGTACTTCTGACCTGCCCTTTCTTGTATAATTATATTATATATAATTCTAGGTAAAATTGCATTATTAGTACAATTAAAATTCATGTGAAGTCGGAGTAGAAATATAAAATTCGGTAAAAAGTGGAGATGGCCGTTTTGCTAATTGAAGTATCGATATATACATACATATATAGTTCATTTATTAATACCACATTTCATATTCTGACTATTACAAGCGCTTTTTAAAGTATATGTGGATAAAAGTCTTTTTATTTCATTATAGGTATATTAAACGCGACTCCTCTTTGTGATAAGTTTGCCACTTGCATAAAATACAATGTACATTGTACTTACTATTTAATTTCCTAACACAATAAAGTCTACTTCATCTTCTTTAAGTAGTGCAGTAGAAAAACCGCTATCTAAGAAACTGTTCCAAAGCTATACAATTCTTGATGACACTCTGAGACCAAAACAAGTTACATCTGCACTGTATCAGTATTCAACGCCGCTCCGCCAAAGTAACGCCCGTGTGAGACCAGAATTGGCTTATTTATTTTATTAGCGTTCCGTATTGGAATAGGAAAACGAATTTCGCGTTCTCGTTTCAAGTATCGGCGGTGGCTAATTTTATTTTGGCGAAGTTCGGATGTGGCGGTGGTAAATTGGTTGAAAGCGATAATGTTTGGGGGGATATAAGTGAGTGGTGTACACTTATTTTATATTAAGGAAAGCTATAGCAAATCTATACATATAATAAAATCGTAAGTGGGGCAAAACTGTACTATGAATATTTTTTTAAAAGGATACTTGGGGCGTTATCTACATTCTATATCGAAGCCAAAAATATAGTTTTTAGAATTTTTGTCTGTTTGTCTGTATGTATGTCCGGGCTAAACTAAAAAAGCACTGCATGGATTTACTTCAAATTTTGCATGAATATAACTGAGAGGTCGGGTCAACATATAGGCTACATATTATCACGCTATCTCCTACGGGCTAGGAGCTGTGTTAATTTATAAAATTTAACGCGGGTAAAACGGTGTGGCGCAGCTAGTATAATAATATTTGTTACTGTTCATGTATCTTCTCCGTTTAAGGGCCTTCGCCAAAGCAGGGCATCAATCAGTAGCTGAAAGGACGTCCGCTGCTTTACAGAGGCCTCCCCCAAGGATCTCCAAAATGGCCGGTCCTGTACTGGCCGCTACCAGCGACTTTCCATAACCCTTGCAAGATCGTCGGTCCAACTTGTAGAGGGCTTGCTCACGGTGCGTTATCCGGTTCGTAGTCGCCACTAGAGAATCCTTTTGCCCCAGTGGTCGTCATCGTGGTTCAAGAGCTATGTGCCCCGCCCAATACCACTTCCGTTCGGTAATTCTTGGGGCTAAGTCAACTACTTTGGTGCGCCTGCGCATTTCGACGTTTCTGATTCGATCTTGCAGGGATACCCCGAGCATAACCCTCTACATTACCCTCTACATCAAGGTCACCTTCATATGAGGCCAAGGCAGGTATATAGGTTTATATTTACTAGCCTTCCCCACAGATCTCCACAATTGCCGGTCTCGCGCTGCCCGCATCCAAGGCGTCCCGCGTCACTTGTAAGATCGTCCGCCCACCTTGTGAGGGGTCTGCCCATTCGACCACGTCCAATGCTTTACAAAAGCCTCCCCTAAGAATGGGGGAGATATGCCATAATTGCCACGCTTGACAAACGGGTATGCGATCGCAGTAAGATGGTCATAGTACTCAGAAGAATGCTGCTGCCCTCTGCCTCTGGTATATCGATTTATATTCGCGATCAATTCTATTTATTTATTTTATTTATTTATTCATTCATGTACACACAAAAATCATAGAATAATATACAAAAAGAAACAAAGAGTACACAGGATCTGCTTATTTCGTAAGAAATTTCTTCCAGCAGACCCGCGAAAGGAAAAAAATAATTGAAGATAGTCAAAAATGTGTGTAGGTCAATAATAAACTTACATACTAATAATTTACATACATACTTAAATACGAATATATACCACTATTATACTCAATGTTAAATTTAAAATACACTAAATACTAATACTAACGTACATTCTAAGTGGATGAAATGGATAGATAATGATTTTTTACTTGTCTTTTAAACGAATAAATCGAATTGCAGTTCCGAACATTTGGCGGAAGAGAGTTCCACAGCCTGACCGCATGAACAGTAAAGGAAAAGAATAGAAATCGGTTTTATGGAGGGGAAATTTAAGTAGGGATTTCATGTGCGATCTGCAAAGAGCACCAGGAGCAGATTTATAGGAGAAGCGCTCTCGCAGATAGGAAGGGGATTGGGGATTATGAAGGATGTTAAAAAGGAGACACAATATGCGAGTGTTCCTGCGAAAACGAATTGGGAGCCACTTGAGATCTTTACGAAATTTAGAGACATGGTCGAATTTTTTCAGGCCGAATATAAACCGAATGCAGAGATTTTGTAAACGCTCAAGCTTATTTAGAAGCTCCTCTGTAGCGTCTAGGTAGCAACTGCCAGCGTAATCCAAGATGGGTTGTATCAGAGTCTGGGCAAGAGAGATTTTAGTTTTCAAGGGTAAAAAGTTTTGAAGGCATTTCAGCGAGTGGAATGTGAAGTGCACTTTTTTGCTAACTTCAGCGATTTGGGCTTTCCACGAGAGATTGCAATCTAAAGTAAGTCCAAGATTTTTTGCCGTGTCGGAATAAATAATTGGGACACCATCGAGGTAGATTGGTGGAAAAGAATTTGAATTAACTTCACTGCGCATATGCCTACTGCCTATAACCATGGCCTGGGATTTCGCAGGATTTAAAAGTAAACCAAGAGACTGAGCCCAAAGACTAATTAACCCCAGGTCGTGGTTCATTGCAGCAATGGCTGCATCAGCGTCATCAAGGGTGAACGACCGATATAGTTGCAAATCGTATTCGTGCTCATCACACAAATATTTGCACTTACCGGGATTCGAACCCAGGAACACCAGCTTCGTAGGCAAGAGCACTACCAACTAGGCTACGGTGACCGTCAATTTACAATATTTCGTCGGGACGACTTCTACCCCATTTCATCCCACGGGGGACCCACGGGATAAAATGGGGTGGCGATATAATTTTTGTGCATCAGCCACACAGCCAATATATATGTAATACTTGTAAATACATAAGTCCTTGTCCTTTGTGTATTGTGAACTTGAAATCAATACCCAGGCAAAAACGACTTTAACCAAGCTTTTTCTAAAAGCAACAACAGCTGCAGATTTAGCTTCTAAAATACTTGAATACTCTTTAGGAAAGTTTCCAACTGTTTCTTGCAAGCTTTGCAGTATTTTGTGAAACTTATACATATTTGAAAAAGGAAAGTGTTATTTAATTTCTGCATGGGTATATTTGTGCTTCAGAGAGCTTATGTTTTAGTAATAATATCCTGAGACATTATTTACACACGGCCTTGATCCCAAACTAAACAGAGCTTATACTACTATGGAAACCGAAAAAATGATATACTACTTTTTTTTGTAAATATATACTTATATAGATTTGCCCCGCGGTTTTACCCGCGTTGGATTTTATAAATGGTGATAGTATGTAGCCTATATGTTGACCCGACCTCTTAGTAATATTCATGCAAAATTTTAAGTAAATCCAGCCCAAACATACACACAGACAAAAATTCCACAAACTATATTTTTAGCTTCGATATCGATTGTAGATCACGCTCCAAGTATCCTTTTTTTAAATATTAAATGTACAGTTTTGACGTTCCTACGATTTTATTATATGTAGGTATAGATTACACCCTGAATCAGAACAGACAGCAAAGTAGCCCGCGGCAAAGGCATAAATTTCTCTATAGCGGGCGTTGTCTTTTTACAAAAAATAATATTATGCATATAATTCTCTGTAAAATAAATGCAGTGGAAATGAGAGCTCTGAGAAGTATGTGTGGTGTGACTTTGAGGGACAGAATTCGAAATACTGATGTAAGAGAGCGTTGTGGTGTGAAAGAAGATGTAGTCACAAAGATTGAAAAAGGAATGCTGGGATGGTTTGGCCATTTAGAGAGGATGAATGAAAGAAGATTGACCAAAGAAGTATACCTGGCCTGTGTGAATGGAACAACCGGAAGGGGAAGACCTCGTCGAACATTCTCTGACCAAATCGGAAACGTTCTCAAGAAAGGGCAGGTCAGAAGTACCCTAAACCGGCGGGCATGTACGAAGAATATAATGACAGTAATCGAGGCAAAAGACGTGTGCAAAGATCGTGACAAATGGAAATCCGTTGTCTCTGCCTACCCCTCTGGGAAACAGGCGTGAGTCTATGTATGTATTGTATGTATTCTCTGTTTAATCAATCGAGTCGCATGTCATTTGGCTAGGTTTGTTTATTATTTGTTATAAATATATATATACTCAATGTTCCTGAACCTTTCCACTCCATGCAAAATGATTTGCTGAAAAATTGCAGTAGCGATAAGACCGCCCACTGTACCTAATTAATGTACGTAATCCGTAAACCTGAACTATGGTGAAATAAAGAGCTTTTTTATTTTATGCTAGTAATTATAGAAAGGAGTTAATAAGTACCGTCGTGTAAAGTTAATAACGATAAGGCTACTATTTCATAAAGGGGAACTTTTCTTTCGGTAAGGCAGGGGGAATGGCACCCACAAAAAGTGTCTGCGCGTGGGTATGTCTGACTCGCACCGACTAAACCTAACCTTCTGTAGACTTCTTGTGGTGGTGGAGGGGATACTCGGCAACGCGTGCTGCTCCAGTGCCCCCCTTTTGCGCCATGTCCCATGTGTCATAGTCGGATGACTTTGGATCATAAGGTGAACTAGTTTCGATTCGTATCTTTATAATGCTCTCTCCGATCTACAACTGTACGAGCGGTCCTTGACGTGTTAATACGACAGTTGCACTAACACATAATCTAGCAGGTCGTAAACAATAATCATAACGTGGCAAATTATTTACACACGACTTACGAACCCTGGCCACAGGGGTTCCAAAAAAAAACAATTAAGTATGTTTGAATTAAATTTAACATAAAAGTTACAATGTAAAAGTACTTGTTACTAACAATAACCTAGCTATGTCGGCCATCGACCAAGAAGTGAGCCGTTCTCACATAATGCTGGGAACCATGATGCCGGTGTCGTCTTCGGCACGTTACGCGGTGTCAGCAGTTAGGCAACAGCGCTTGTGTTATTGAAGCGAGTGCATACTTGCACTTTCCTCTGGCTATGCTTGCGTAACACGGCCATCTGCTTCCAAACTAAGCAGAGCTTGTATTATGAACCAGATAACTGATATACTACTTTTCATTTGTAAATACATACTTATATAGAAACTTACAACCAGACTCAGGACAAACAGACATGTGGATGAACATAAATATCTGTCCTGGGTCGGAATTGAACCCACGACCGACGGCGTGAAAGGCAAGTATTTACCAATTACGCCAGCTGGCCCATCAGAATGTTAGACGAAAGTACGACAGCACAAGCGCTACTACCGCTATCACCTTCCATCGTCCTCAGATTCTATTCACATCGTCAATCCTCGGTTTCAGGTCTATGTGTATTAACTTGGGTATATATTTTGACCTGTGTGAATGGTACAACCGGAAGGGGAAGACCTCGTAGAACATTCTTTGATCAAATCGGAGACGTACTTAAGAAAGGTCAGGTCAGAAGTACCCTAAACCGGCGAGCATGTATGAAGAATATTATGTCAGTAATCGAAGCGAAAGAGGTATGCAAGGATTGTGACAAATGGAAGTCCGTTGTCTCTGCCTACACCTCTGGGAAACAGGCGTGAGTCTATGTATGTATGTATGTATATATTTTTATCCATTCCTCTTACCAACCACTGCAATTCCTATACGTTAGGATCAACAATGAAATGACAGTGAGCGGTGAGGCTCAGGCATGTCCCGGGGAATTGCTTTGACTCTCTTGGATCCTGCAACAAATTTAATCAGAAAGAAACGAAGAGGGTTATCACTCACGCGTGACTGACCCTTCTGTCTCTGACAAGTTCTGGTGGCCTATACCTCCTTCAGCCTCTCTGTACTTCGGAGGGCACGTTAAGCTGTCGTTTACGCTAATGGGATGCAACAACTTGACCACAATAATTAATTCATGTTAGAAGCCTACAAGGTGGCTTGCACCATTCTTACTCTAGAGTACTTGTGTATGTGGGTGTGTTCATGCTACGGCACCGAGATGCGTGTCTGACATACCACTGTTAAACCCGCGATGGTTTGTGTGGTATGTTCTAAGTTTGTATGTATGGAATTTAATTTAATGTATTGAATAATAAACTAAAAAAAAAACTAAAGTAAACCTACAAGATGCTACTTTTTAGCGCTACCCCAGATCATGTCTGGGGTATCTATGGCTCTATACCTGAATACGGTAGCATTTAACGCCAAAATATAGTACACATATTTGTGAAAATCGTGTTAATTTTTAGATTACACATACTCTACTTTGGAATGTAACAAAGTTCTAGAACAAAAATAGCATAAAAAGTTTCAGCTTCAAATCCAAAGTATCCGGCCAAATCTGGTTTTAATTGCCTCGATCCGGTAATATCCAACGTCTAGACTATATAGGAGTTTTAATCGGCTTTTTAATATAGCCTTTATTTTAAGGGCTGAATTGGTTTCCGTACGGTTTAAATTAAGGCTTTGAACTAATAAATAACTTTTATAATAAAAGTAGTTTCATAAAACCACAAATTCAGTTTTTTGATTTGTTTCCTTCCAATTTTTTGATATATTTAAAAGAAAAATAAATATCTTGGGACAACTAGACTTTTAATATAATTATGGCCTATGGATGGACTAGATTAGCAGATCAGAAAGGCGAAATGTATCGTTAAATACGTCTTCTACATTTGGTATGCTAGAATTAAACTTCTTTTCGAAGTCCGTTAGTAATAATTATAATATTCTTCCGGTCGAGCCAACTGTGCGGGACATATTATGGCGCAAAAGTGTGTGCGCAAAAGGAGGGCCCTTTCGACGACTAGCAACTCGACCAGAAAGAGGTCAGGTCAGGAGGACAGGAACGACGGCTTTACGTGCTTGCCGAGGCATAGGGATGTGATACTGCCATCTACCAGCCTTCCGCTGATACTGAGAAAACTTAACAGAAAATACTTTACTTACTTTTTAACACAACTCGGGATTTGAACCTCAGACCTCATCATCTACGGTTGGACACGCTACCGCTAAACAAACGAGCTAGTTAAAAAACCAAATCACCGAACTAATTTAACCTCACTAAACGAATAAAAGTAAATAAATATCCAACCACAAGTTTGTTCTTGGTTTCTTTTCGGATCCGCTTACCCAAATTTCCCAGTTCAATAGTCCAGAAATCATTGGTAACCCAAATTCAAAAGATTGCTTTGAAAATGTTATTTTAGTGTAAAACTTAGTAAATACTACATAATTTGTTGAGGTCTAGTTACATCAGTTTGAAGTTACGCCAAGATTTGTGGAAATGGCGGTTTGAACTTTCAATCTTTCATAAAGACTCCTTTGGTTTAATATAAATACCTTACACGTGTCGGCTGAGTAGCACTAAACGACTTTTTGTCCTGTATAAGAAGATAAAATAGACTTTTGTTAGACACTCTATACAACGCTTTTTGGTCTACTAGTTTAGTGTTTTTTATTTTTTTATAAAAAGACTACGCCCGCACTAGGGAATCTAATCCCTGTGTACTTCATAATAAAATAAAAAAGGTTTTTATTGACGTAGACTTTCAAAAAGCGCTTGTTAATAGTCAGAACATGTTTGTAGTAATATACTCGTAGTTGTATACATTATTATTTCTAGTTACATAGATATTTATTTAGGTACACGGATTGTATGAAAACATTTATAATATTTATTTAATAGTAGCAATTATATTTAGCTAACTTGTATTAAGTTATTGTCAAAGAGATTATGTTTAAATTTAATTTTAAAATATGTAATAGACGGACACAAATTACATCTAGACTCAGAAAATATGTAATAGACGGACACAAATTACATCTAGACTCAGAAAAACTATTAATGGGTCACCAAAATAGTAGTAGCGCGGGACTCGAACCCGCAACACGAAGCGGCGAGGCGATTGTCTTATCCGCTACGCCATATGTGCATACACGTGTTATAATATCCTGGGACATTTATACACAAGGCCATCTGATCCCAAACAAGCAAAGCTTGTACTATGGAAACCAGATAACTGATATACTACATAATAATATGCTACTTTTTTTTGTAAAGACAACCAATATAATTACAATACAAAACTCTTTATTGTACACTATAAATAAAAAATAAAACTTGGGAGGTGTCAAGGGACACCCGGATGGAACGAAGTTATTTCTTATTATTTATTATGTACAAAAAACCTGTATACACTCAACAAAAATAATCGGCGCGACACCACACTATTCAATGCGAAATAGATATGAAAATATCTGGCTTGCTTTCTATAAGAGAGAGAGAGAGACAGACAGAGAAACATGCGCACGCCGCACAGCTGCAAAAAGTGTCGTGACAACCTTTCGTAAGATTTTTTTCCGTCTAGCCCCCTTTCACAACGCGCGATAAGGAACTTCGTTCCAATTACAAAACCAGTTATTATAATTATGTACAAGAATCTACCAACCACATCAACCGGCCCGTAAATAAATCTACAAATACATATATTAGTGTTATAATTTTTTATGCTTCTGTTTCAGCAAGCTTTGCAAAGAGGTTTACCGCGAGTTACCTTTATATATAAAGTCTAATCTGAAAAGATCGACTATCAAAGCAACAAATCTTTTGAAGTATGGGTTTGCAAATGGAGTGGTTTGGGAGAAACGTTATTAGAATTTGCTTCCCCATTTCTTTGAATACTAGTAGGTACTCGAATGGACACAAATCAGTAATTGGCATCAATTGGCTCTTATCTGATTGTGGGTAGGAATAAATAGTTGATTTCGGTTTCGTTTGAATAATAAATGATACCTAAATATTGCTTAATATTGTCAAATGGATGATCATCATCATATCAGCCGAAAGACGTCCACTGCTGGAGAAAGGCCTCCCCCAAGGATCGCCACTATAGCCGGTCCTGTGCTGCCCGCATCCAGCGGTTTCCCGCGACCCGCACAAGATCGTCGGTCCACCGTGTGGGGCCTGCCCACGCTGCGTCTTCCGGTTCGTGGTCGCCACTCGAGAACCTTTCTGCCCCATCGGCCGTCAGTTCTACGAGCTACGAGTCAAATGGATAGAGTTACTATATCGATACAATTTTACTAATCCTTACTTATATCATAGATGGGAAAAACTGTGTTTGTCTGTCTGTCACGCTATCACGCCAAAACTACGGAACCGATTTAAATAACATTTGGTAGACAGATAGTCTAGAGCCTAAGAAAGGACCTTAGGCTCTAGACTATCTGTCTACCAAATGTTATTTAAATCGGTTCCGTAGTTTTAAAAAGTTTTTATTATTATTTTATAGGCTACTTTTTAATGAAAAAAAGGGGTTGTAAGGGGTTGAAAGGAGATGATGAAAAGTTGTATAGAAGTATTGTCATGTTAAGAGCTAGAAGCTTTGAAACTTATTTTTTAGGCTATTGATTTGATATAAAAATAAACTGATCGTTGTAACAATAGTAGCTTATTAACTTGCTATTTATTATTTATTTAAGGATTTAATAAAAATATATGTTACGCAACAGACCGCACGGACGGACTATTTCAAAATATTTTTGTTACTTTAATACTGTATTCAACTATGTTTATGTATAGCATTGTGAGCTTGACAAGTTAGAGTGTGTGTATGTAAATACCCAAGTGCTGTATAATATTCATGATTTCATGTTTCATTAGGACTAGTTTTTTAATAATACAATAGGGACATAACTTGCCGGTTATTACTTAGGTCTACTTATTGAGTAAAACTAATAATAAAAAACCGACAAAATGAATATATTCAGAAGTAGTACTAAAAATCCACTTCAGATATTTAGCGATTTATAAAAGCCAGATAGGTATCCATTTCCCTTTTTTCTTTTTTAGGTACGGCATTTCAAGCATGCTACTTGGGTACACTACATTAATACGAAAAACTTTATTCCGACAGTCACAAATACGAATTTCAAAATACATACTTTAATAAATCCGAATGGTTCAGAATTCCGAATATTACAACTCCGATTTATCATTACTCCTATTTTTATAATTCCTATATTTCAATATTCCTTACGATCATAATTACTCTTCTCAAAACACCGAGCTTCAATAGATCGAATAACAAAAAGTCCGACTTAATTATAATTCGAAATATCAACAATACGAATAATTTTTTTTTTTTTCCCTGGTCACAATTTTAACCTAACCCAACCCAAATTATTAATCAACAATACAGGGGATCTGAAACTCGGCGGCTGCATGCAGCATGCAAGCAGGCAGGCAACATGCAAGCAGGCATGCAACTAGCAATCAGGCATGCAACAAGCAAGCAGGCATGCAGCTTGCAAGCACGCATGCAGCAGGCATGCAGCATGCAAGCAGGCAAGCAACATGCAAGCAGGCATGCAGCATACAAGCAGGCATGCAACATGCAAGCAGGCATGCAGCATGCAAGCAGGCATGCAACAAGCATGCAGGCATGCAACAAGCAAGCAGGCATGCAACCAGCAAGCAGGCATGCAACAAGCAAGCAGGCATGCAACATGCAGCAGGCATTGTTTCTGTCACGGCTCCGGCGCTGCGGGGTTTGGGTGGGCCCACGCGAGCTTATTGTCACGAATGGTTTTAACGCTCACCACCGCAGCTTCGGCTTTGCCGGCCAGCCTCAGCCGCGGCGGCGGGCCTTCAAGCCACCTGCACCTCAGCTCGCGGGCCGCCCCACCCCTCCGCGCCTACGCGGGCTTAAATTACACTCTAGGGTAGGGCAGACAAGACTACGTGAAGTCGGTTGTGCAGCGATTCGTTTCTGTCACCAAATTTTGTAGCATAACATGTTATCTTTTAGTTTATTCGATGTATTGAAAATCGTAATGTCGTTTTTCGGACTGAGAACACTTCGAGCATTTTCTTCGAACGTTTGAAAATCGGAAATCTAATAAATCGTATTTACGACTTTCGGTAAAATTAATTTCATGATTTTTAATAATAGACATTAAAATTCTTAGGTATTACGAAATTCGGACTTTTGAAAATCGGAACATTGAAATTCGGAATAAAATATTTCTGAGTATTTGAGTGTTCCCATGCTACTTACGTTGTAATGGAGATCCCCTCTTTTACTGAATGGAGTTCATAATAATCGGTTTTGTATTTATCAAAACCACATTTATCTAGTACTCGATCACTCTCTGTTATCTCTGTGTTACCAGCATAAAAAATCCTTTGAACTCAAACGATCGTCGTATTCATGTAAATATACCGTTTCCTCTTCCGCTTTACTGGCAAAATGAAATTGGTTTTAAACGAAAAATCCTTTGTGAACAATAAAACCAACTTTTTACGAGCGTACAAGTTTTGCTGGAGGTGGATTTAATTGAATATTAATTGATGTTTGATTAGTTGTCTTGCATTGATAATCAGTGTTGCCAACTGTTTTACTGTTTCCCTGTTTTATTTTAACTCGTGAATCAGTAAGTATACGTACGTAGTACAATTTTGGCGTAATCAAGAGTCAAATGACCTTTTCGCAATCATAAATAATAGCTTCGGGCATTGTGTCCATGTACCAATATTCCTCTGAGCTTATGTTTTAATTTTAAACATTTCAAGTAATTGCGGCCATGAGATACAAGCGATGATATTATTCAATAACTAGCTGGTGCCCACGACTTCGTCCGCGACAATTTCGAATGATGGCCAATGTAACTTCTTACTTCTAGCTTAATCTAAAAAAATTAACATTAAAAACAAATAAGCAATATAAATTTAAGAAAACCTAACCTATAAATAACCTAACTAAGAAATAAACTAAAAACTACTTTGCTACTGTTATTTAAAAAAATGACCCGATATCATCAACCAAAGAAATCAAAGAATACATATCAATTGTCCTAAAGTAGGTACAGTCAGTAAGTCAAATAAAGTAAAATAATAATCAACGATGCATTAATTACAAAGGTAACTCCCATTCGATTAGGTTGCGACCACGGCATTGATAGGTCTTATATAAAATTTTGTGAACGAAACCATAGCACGATCTAAAACGATGATTACGCAATCTATTACAAAAATATAAACTTGTAAAGCGGTAAAATTAAGATGTGTGCATAGTTTTTGGGTGAGATTTAGGTGATCATCTATTAATTCAGTTTTGAACTACCTTTTATTTCAAGCATTTATTTATTTTAACCGATATACCAAATAAGTTCCATGATCTGAAACGATATTACCGCCATCTAGATACAACATTGTGAACTTGTAGATCAGTAAAATTAAGATGATATTTTTGGGGTGCGATGATCTCGACACGAACAATTTATACTACGCTAACTCGAATATAAAATCTAAAATGTCGTTTTTTTGGTTTGTTATAACAATTACCAAAAAAAAAGAAGTTACAAATCTTATAAAACCCTAAATCTTTACTTAGACAACAACAACCACGGCATTTTAAGCAACTTGGCCAAGAAAAGAATTTCTCTAAAATTTGAGTTCTCGTAAATTGTTGGTGTCGATTTGTTGAATCAGTTTTGGATTACCTTTTTTTTATCAATAAATTATTCCCTGGATTGCTTTATTTTTAACTAAAAGACCAAATACATTACATGCGTTTACTCCAAAAAAAAAACAGATTTTCATACAAACTTACATCCCCTATTTTAGTTGTCCTTAGGGGTGGAATTTCCAAAAATCCTGGAATACATATTTTTATTTTTAACTGAAAGGCCAAATACCAATTTTCATAGGTTTAACTTAAAAAAAGTCGCATTTTCATACAAACTTACATACCCTATTTTACGCCTTAAGGGGTGGAATTCCCAAAAATCCTGAAATATATATTTTTAATTTTTAACTGAAATGCCTAATACCAATTTTCATGCGTTTAACTTAAAAATTGACACATTTTTCATACAAACTTAAACCCCCTATTTTACGCTCTTGGGACTGGAATTTCCAAAAATGCTGAAATTCATATTTTTTATTTTTACCTAAAATGCCAAATACCAATTTTCATGCGTTTAACTTAAAAATTGACACATTTTCCATACAAACTTACATCCCCTATTTTTCGCCCTTGGGGGTGGAATTTACAAAAACCCTGAAATACGTGATTTTTTTATTTTTAACTGGAAGGCCTAATACCAATTTTTATGCCTTAAACTTCAAAAACGGCAAAGTTTCATACTAACTTAGCGCCCCTGTTTTACCCCCTTAGGGGTTGAATTCCGCAAAATCCTTCCTTATTCCTTATCTACATTATAAAGCAAACATTTGTGCAAAATTTCAACTTTCTAGGTCCAAGGGTTTGGGCTGGGCGTTGATGAGTCAGTCAGTCAGTCAGGACTTGTCTTTTTATTTATATAGATAAAGCTTTGACTTAAAATTTTGTATGGGAAGTTAATCTTTTTCATGTATTTCCAAAATGATTTAAGAACAGTATTAAGTTTTATAGACTTAAGCTTTAGTTTCGTTTATTACACTTTATATAGTATCAGGCTACTCTGCTCCGGCTTCACGTCTGAAATATGGCATAGAAAGCCGCTGCTACTTAGCAGAGGTATTCGATGCCATGCATTAAATACAATTTATATGTACTTAAGCCTCCTGTGAAAGTGATCTAAACAATATTACCAATACATTAACATAATAAACATATAAGGAGTTACACGCTGATGGTCTCGGGGCACAGCTATTAATAATAATATTCTGCGGTTCCTTATTGCGATATTTTTTAACAGTATTGTGGATTGACATATTATATTTCCCTACTAAAATACGAAAGTTAATCTGTCTGTCACATCAAAACCACTGAACCCTGAGGAAGGACATATGTTACCTTTTTTACGTTATTTATTATATTACGTTTCGTTTATTACACTTTATATAGTATCAGGCTACTCTGCACCGGCTTCACGTCCGAAATATGGCATAGAAAGCCGCTGCTATTTAGCAGAGGCATTCGATGCCATGCATTAAATACAATTTATGCTTGAGTGACTTTGTCACTGTAGTCATTTCATAGAATATGTAAGAAAATATAGCTTAAACTATAAATTTCGATAATTATACCTAAATATAATCTCCTTGACAATAACGCTAGCTGCTAGCTAGCGTTAGTAAAATAAATAAATAATATTATATTATAAAATAAATAGTATTAATGTTTTAACAATCCGTGTACCGAAATATCTATATGTAACTAGAAATAATTATGTATGCTAACTATATTACTACAAACATGTTCTGACTATTTACAAGCACTTTTTTAAAGTCTACGTGGATTTTATTTATTTTGTTTAGTGAAAACCTTGAAATAAGTGAGCAGCACCTCCCTTTGTTAATTTTTATTTAAAATTAAGAATCTTTAGTATTCATTTTCCAACGAGATATTTCTGAATGTGAACATCAAAATATGCTGTTCCACAGGGAAGTATTTTAGGCCCTTCATTCTTTCTTGTCAACATAACAGATATGCATCTAGTAACAAATTACGCCATTACATTATAATATGAGGACATCGTTGATTGCTTTCCCTATTTTTAATTCCTTACTAGATTAGATTTCTATAATAGGATCAGCTGAAAATTGTTATAGCACTTTACCCAAAATCTGTGTTCCTTTGCCTTTATACTATATTCCTTGATGTCTGAAAGGTATCAGTAGTAATTTATCCTAAATAATATCTTGGAAAATTATTCACACACGGCCATCTGATCCCAAACTAAGTAGAGCTTGTACTATGTAAACCAGATAACTGACATATTACATACACCATTTTTCTTTCGTAAATACATCCTTATACCTATGCTGCGACCTGTCGAAGGCATTTGATGTCACTGACCACGCTGTACTGGAAGCAAAGCTGCTGAACTATGGCGTACAGGGAAATTCATTAAAAATTCTGGCTAACATGCTTAAAAACAGAGCGCAAATTGTTGTAGGAGATCGAGGTAGAACTATGTCGGATCCGCTTAACTCGGAGATTGGTGTACCACAAGGGTCCTCGGTATCTAACATATTATTTTCTATCCTGCTCAATGATTTGCCAGAAGCGATATCTGAAGCCAAAATTTTCATGTACGCCGATGATGTCGCAGCTCTTGTGACGGCTACAACCATAAATCAGTTGGAACAAAAACTCAACGTGACGACAGCTCAACTCGCTAGATGGTTCCATATAAATGGTCTAGCTTTGAACCTCAATAAGACCCATTTCATGCACTTTAACCTGTCGGGTCGTAGTTACAGAGATCTCACTGTTACTGTCGAGGGTCTAGGGTTGCAGGAAAATAAGACAACTAATTTAATAGGTTTTGAAATAGATGACGGCCTTAAATGGGACAAACATATTGACAAACTTTGTGCAAAAATAGGCAGTGCTTGCATTGCGCTTCGCCGAGTAGCTCGTGTGGTGTCGGAAGAAGTAGCACGTACATGCTACTTTGCCACAGTTCACTCACAACTTCAATACGGCGCAGAACTATGGGGGCGCGCCGCTGACTGGGAGCGGGCGTTCAGAATGCAAAAGCGCGCCATCAGGGCAATTGTCGGTATACCCCACGAGGATACTGCCAGACCCCACTTTAAGAGACTTGGCATCATGACCTTGCCATCCATTGATATCTTCCAAGTAGCTATGTACGTTAGAGCGAACATAGAAAACTATACGACACATGGAGAAGTACACACTTATAATACGAGACACGCGAATCAACTGACAGCCGTAAAACACTCCCTTGCCAAATCCTCCAAGCTGACTCATGTCATGGGCCCTACTATATATAACAAGCTACCAGATGCCGTTAAAACAGCTCCTACCTTGTCAGGTTTTAAATACCGACTCAAACGCTGGCTCATTGAACAAACTTTTTATAATTATAAGGAATTATTGAATTCCAAGTATTGAATTGACATAGATATAATCTTATTTTTATTTAGCTTGTTTTAGATTGTAGGTGGACTTATTATTTGAATTGTAATTTTGATTTTATTTTATTTATTGTAATTTGTGATCATCATAATATATAATAATTATTGACATGTAAACTGGCTTTACGAAATAAATGAATATGAATATGAATATATAGATAATTACTCCCAGACTCAGGACAAACATACATGTTCTTGCCCAAACATATCTGTTATGGGTGAGAATCGAACGGATAACCAGCGACGTGACCAGCCCGTCGATATAAATTGATAAGTGGTGGTGGAGTGCATTTAAAAATATTCTTTTAATTATTGCGAGTAGACTAAGCTTCAAACGAATTAATTTTTCAGCAGAATATTAACGACAGACCTTTGAATTGACGTACCGACGTACCGCAAAATGTGAGATCTTTTAATTATTAGACTTAGCATTACATGCCAAAACCTCCTAGACATATGCGGTCGGCCGCTCTGTAATAGGACACGTTATTACAGTGCACGAAAGTCAACTCAATACTATAACATAACTAGCTGTGCCCCGCGGTTTTACCCGCATTAAACTTTATAAATTATAGCCTATGTGTTATTCCCGGGTGTCAGCTAACTCCATACCAAATTTTATTAAAATCGCTCAACCCGTTAAGACGTGAAGAAGTAACAAACATACACACTCACACAGTCACACAGTCACAAAGTCTTTATAATATTAGTATGATGTCTGCACGTGTGGCGCAGCGGTTAAGACAGTCGCTTCGCCACTTCATGTCCCTGGTTCGATTCCCGCGCGGGACAACTATTTGTGTGACCCATAGATAGTTATTCTGAATCTAGATGTTCAGACGCCAGCCCATCCAGCTACCCCAATCTGTCAAATTTCTTTTATAGATATTCAACTTTATCACATGAGCATAAGGTTCACTTTCAATTGGGGAAATTTGTCAGATTGGGGTAGCTTGATGTGCTAGCGTCTGTACTTTGTGTCCGTCAATTATATCTTTGTAAAGTACCCGCGGCAAAGGGATTATGTTCAATAGATGGACGGTGATTTAAAAAAAAAAATCTCCATTGGGACTGGCTACCCTCGCCGAAATTAGACCAGAAGCGCGCATTTTTACCATATATCAGCAACGTTAAGCTGTAGGTCTCAAACTGAGGACGATCCTATCTATAAGCCATGTAATGCTTATCTCACTTGGAAAACGGATTGCTCGAAGCCACCCACATCTCCCTAGGGTAAAGCCCTGCTCCAGATGAAAAGTATTTCATGTTATTACATGATTTTCCGGTCAATGCTCTCCTGGTTTTAGACTAAATATTATATCGGTGCAGTTTAACTGTACTTTAGCGAAAAGCCTTCAGATGCTGACTACAGTTAAATTTATTTTCTAATGGCTATGTCCCGCGGTTATATCCGCGTTCAACTTTATAAATTATAGCCTATGTGTTAATCCAGGGTGTCATTCATCATTAATTTTCCGGTCAATGCTCTCCTGGTTTTAGACTAAATATTATATCGGTGCAGTTTAACTGTACTTTAGCGAAGAAGCTGTACTTTAAGAAGCTGTCTACAGTTAAATTTATTTTCTAATGGCTATGCCCCGCTGTTTTGTTAATCCAGGGTGTCAGCTAACTCCATACCAAATTTTATTTAAATCCCTCCAGGCGTTTAGACGTGAAGAAGTAACAAACATACACACTCACACACTCACAATCTTTCGCCTTTATAATTTAGTGTGATAGTTTTTAACGAATAGTACTGGATTTGACTGGATTGTTGGTCTAGTGGTTAGTGATCCTGACTGCTAAAGAGTCGTAGGTTCAATTCCCATCCGGGACAAATCGTTGTGTGATGAGTACGGTTCTTCTGGGTGTAATTTCAAAGGAGACGGGGATTTCTTGGCCTAACTGTAATGGGCCTAAATGTAAAAATGTTGGTTTAAAAAAAGCGTTTTTTTTTTCTATTTCGAACTGTAAAAAATTGACCCAATTTACAATCTAAAAAACGAGAATTCTCAAAATATTGGCAACTATATTTTTAATCTATGCTGACAGTGACTGGTGACAGATTTTGAATCCTAATCTATGATCAGTCACTCGTTTCTCGTATCGTTTAGTGCGTGTGTGATTTGAGTATTTTTTATTGTTTTGTTTATATATATCCCTCCACAACTGCATTCTCTCTACGGACTTCTGATATTGCTTAACGTGTACGACCTTTGCTAACACACTGGACACGGATAACTGTTAAATAGCAAAAATCAGCTGTTTAGTATAGGTTGGTTCATAACCTCTCTATTAAGTACTAAATCTTTTATAACTCTGCTCACAGATTGAAAAAATCCATGGATTTTTTAGTGATTGGCTGGTAATTTAAAGACCCATTAATTGACACCACTTTTATCTTTATACATCCGAGCCCTATATTGTATGAAACCGTATCCGTCTCCTTTAAGTATTTTGATTTATATAATTATTTTTATAAGTGGTCTGGTTTCCATAGTTCAGGCTCTGCCTAGTTTGGGATCTGGCGGCAGTGAGTTAGATGCCCCAAGATACCTATCATATATCTATGGTGTGCAATAGAGAATATATGTATATCTTATCTTAAATATATAATTATTATACATCATTGTATTCACAAAGATCAATTAGATTTTTGTTTATTTCTAAGATAATGCCCACAGTAGGGAATTGAATCCAGGTGTACCTGGGTACTTTATAAATATATAGTAATAATAATAATGTCTTGGGACAATGTCACACAGATCATCCTAGCCCCAAACTAAGCAAAGCTTGTACTATGGGTACCAGGCGACGATATACATACTTATATAGATAGATAAATACTTAAATACATAGAAAACATCCATGAATCAGAAACAAATATTTGTGCTCATCACACAAATATTTGCACTTACCGGGATTCGGCTACACCAACTAGGCTACGGTGACCGTATATGGCGTACGGTGATAATATATGGGCACTGTGCGGAGCTATGCAACCAAACAGCTAAGCATTTTCCATTTGTGCATTGCGTGCCCAATTGGTTTGCATCTAATTTAATAGATGACTGCACGTGTAGCGCAGCGGCTAAGACAGTCGCCTCGCCGCTTCGTGTCACGGGTTCGAGTCCCGGGCAACTATTTGTGTGACCCATAAAGAGTTGTTCCGAGTTTGGATGAAATTTGATTTCGTCTATTACATGTTTGTGTAGTGTCCCGCGACACACGGATTAACTTCCCTAGTGCGGGTGTTGTCTTAAAAAAAAACCTTTTAAGTCAGTACGCGATCACCCAGCGACCGAGCGCATCTAACACTTAACCATTGCATTTTTATAACCATTTACCAATAACCAATTAAAGTATCATAAGTAATAAGTTGTTAGTGATAATTGTTTTACCATAATTTACTCAATAAATATAATTTCTTCATATATAATTTCTGGTCTATCAATTCATCGCATAATACAATTAGCTCGCGCTGCGCGCGCGCTGCGCAAATAACACACAGAATCAGAACAACTACCTACTTACAGTCGAACAAATAGTTGTCCAGTGCCTCTAGCACGAGTTCCTGCAGTTTACTTACTCGATCACACGTACAGTTTCCTCCCATACATTGAGCACCAGCGGCTCTCGCGGAAACTATTAAGAACTAAAACTCTGGTGCTCAATGTATGGGACGAAACTGTACGTGTGATCGAGTAAGTAAACTGCAGGAACTCGTGCTAGAGGCATTGTACAGGCATCGAACCCGGGACACGAAATGGCATGGCAAATAGTTTAACCGCGCTGTGTTATCTAGTCGTGAGGCGCTCATAGCTAGATGCTCTCACCGGTCCGTAAGCGATCGGTGAGGTTAAGCAACTAGGCTCGCGGTCAGTCCATAGATGGATGACCGCCAAAGTGGTTTAATTTCTGAGCGTCTCCGTGCTTCGGTGGCACGTTAAGCTGTCGGTCCCGGTTGTAGCCATTAGTCGTTAAGCCATGTCAGAGGCCTACTGGGCGGCTTGAGCAACTCTGACACTAGGGTTACCACTACCCATACGATGACCAACCAACCAACCAACCACGAAATTAAAGCAAACCATTTTTAGTGAAATATGAAAATATATTTTGCCGCCTCATACAAAATGCATTAACTGTTCAATTGAATGCTTGTTTGGGAACTTAACCTTATTTAGCGTTTTTGCATATTGATATTTTAACGTTGTTCAGTTTTATAGAAATACTAGCTGTGCCCGCGACTTCGTCCACACATTTTGTAGTGACTCCGTAAATGTTACATCTGAATATCTCTAATATATAGATAGATAGATAACTCTTTATTGACGGACCGTCTCAACTGGGTCGTGTTGAAACCGGTAGTAGATGAACCCATGAGTTTGTTTCGCTGGGTCTTCTCAGTCGGGGCGCATTGGATCCGGTGGTAGCATTAAAGCGCGACCGTCGTTATTAACACAAGGTCCGTCATAATAATAATACCTTAATATAGACAGAACCATTGACAATAATAATATGTAGTAAAATATTAGACTTAAACTAGATAATTAAACATAATCTCTTGACAATAACTTGATACGAGCTAGCTAAATATCATTGCTATAATAAAATACCTAAATATCTATGTTACTAGAAATAATAATGTATACAACTATATTACTACAAACATGTTCTGACAATTTACAAGCGCTTTTTTAAGGTCTACGTGAATAAAACCTTTTTTATTTTATTTTATTTCATTGCACACCAAAGACATAAAATTAGAGAAAAAAATTACATTAAAATGGAAATAGTACAAGTGGCGGCCTTATAGCTAAAAGCGATCTCTTCCAGGCCGATGAATGGACCAGAACTGTTAGTGAATAGAAAGACGGGGGTAGTAGGTGGTGTACAGAACAAAAGATGGCTGAATATACCGAAGGTACATTCAATAGCAGAAAATTTCATTGAATATTCTAATATTCAATTGAATATATACCGTAAGGGGAAGACCTCGACGAACATTCTTTGACCAAATCGGAGACGTTCTCAAGAAAGGGCAGGTCAGAAGTACCCTAAACCGGCGAGCATGTATGATGAATATAATGACAGTCATCGAGGCAAAAGACGTGTGCAAAGATCGTGACAAATGGAAATCCGTTGTCTCTGCCTACCCCTCTGGGAAACAGGCGTGAGTCTATGTATAATATTCTGTCTCTTGTCACTTGTAAAACATTCACATACACCTTACATATTTCCATACAAAATTTCACTAAGGATTCCGACAAATATTTCTTTATAGGTCGATCGGCACAAAGATCGGTCGGCTTCACGGACAAAACTCCTTCAAAAATTTATTCTATTTCATTACCTAAAAATGTTGACGACCTCACCTCTGTGTGTGTCAAATAAATAGCCTAATATCATAACAGCCTAAGTTTATTCTTTTAAAAGTACGTGTTATTACATTTTTAACGCGAGTAAATCAGGCGAGCAAAGTAAACAACACCGTCGGAGATAAGGATGTGAATGTAATTTATAACCTAAAATTCTGCGCTTGCCTTTTTCCGCCACTTTTGGGAACGGTGCAAGCTATAAGCAGAAGCGAGTGAGCATTCCTTTTTGTGGTTTAATTTTAGATCGCTTTAGGATATTAGTTCGATTCTCCACTTCAGTTTTTGTTTAGATCACGGCATACATAACTTTTGATTTCATTAATGTAACTAATTAGCTGCGTTAGTTAATATTACCAGATCAATTGTTTAATAAAATCATGTATAACTTTTAAGAGAGTTAGGTTTAGAGTTAGTTAGTTATTCGCTCAAAGCACAGCCCGACTGGGGAAGTACCTCCACCTCACAGAAGACATTCTTTAAGAATAACATGAATAACTTTAATGTTGTGTTTCTGAGTGTGAGTAAGGTAGCCAGAGCTCCTTGAGGTGGGGGGCCCCTCCCTCAAGCTTCGGCAAGACTTGTTTGCTGACTCTTAAAGGCCGGCAATGCACCTGTGACTCCTCTGGTGTCGCGAGTGTATATGGGCGGCGGTGATCACTTACCATCAGGTGACCCGCTTGCTCGTTTGTTGCCATAAAAAATTGTTTTCACATAATATTTTCAAATCCATCTCAAACATCCAGGTTGGATAGTGAACACTATAAATAACTAAAACTCTGGTTAAATTTACTTTGCAAAAATGTTTTATCATAAAAGTTTTGTGGGTTTCATCGTAGCTCCCAATTCCGCTATCACTTGTAACTTGCATATTATACACAAAAATGATTGCTAGCACAGACTAAGTATCTTTGCACATGCTATACGCGTAAAACATACGCAAATGTTTCCAAAATATCTAATAATAAATAAAATGAATTATCCTGTGTGAGGATCCAATCCAAAACATGAGAATGCATAGGTTGTAATGAGGCTTTCTTAACTATTGCGTCAAACATGCACTCATGTCAAGATTTGTCCGCCTGTATCAATTTTTTTTTCACGAGTCAGCGGGAATGATTACGCATGCCACCCGCAAAAGGTGTTTGCGTACCCTGAGAGGACAATTGTTTGTTCTCCCGGATAACCGGCCAACCACTTAGTGGTCTCAAACATCTTAAATTCCAAACGGATGGATTACAGCTACACCCAAAAGCTAGTTGAAAGCCTTTTCGTCTTTGTTTTTAGGGTTCCGTACCCAAAGGGTAATGCGGGACCCTATAACTAAGACTGCGCTGTCTGTCTGTCCGTCTGCCACCAGGCTGTATCTCATAAACTGTGATAGTTAGACAGCTGAAATTTTCACAGATGATGTATTTCTGTTGCCGCTATAACAAAAAAATACTAAAAAACAAAATAATTTAAATACTTAAGGGGGCTCCCATACAACAAACATGAATTGCTCTTTTTTATAGATAATGGTGCGGAACCCTTCGTGCGCGAGTCCAAATCGCACTTGGCTGGTTTTTTAATTATATTATTTGTCTAAAATTTGACATATAACAATCAAACATTTCGCATGCTTTTCATCATAAAAATAGATGAGACTAACCTAATACTAAGACCACCATTGTACTCTATTTTTAAGTGAAATAATTGAAATGAAATGAAATACGACCATATATTTAACCGCTCATATTACTTACCGCCACCGCTTGTAACTCAAGTCTTTGTAAACAAATAAATAATTGGTAGAGCAAGCTTCGCTGCAACATTATCTCTGCGCGTATGATACGTAATACGCAGCGTCCATATTCAACAGCTTCCGGTGTGAGATGAAATTGGTCTGAAATGACAAACTGCCAGTTAAGCTGTTATGCAACGAAATTTAGGTGGAATGGTGCAGAGCATCTACACAATGTATTTCGAGGAATTTAATGTACGTTCTGAGTTTGTTCAACGCACCTTGGAGTTAAGATCAAACTCATGACTGGCTCACAGCTTACAGCTAGATGCTCTCACCAGTCCGTAAGTGATTGGTGAGGTCAAGCAACTAGGCTCGCGGTCAGTCCAAAGATGGGTGACCGCCAAAGTGTTTTAATTTCTGAGCGTCTCCGTGCTTCGGAGGGCACGTTAAGCTGCCGGTCCCTGTTGTAGCCATTAGGCAACAGTCGTTAAGCCATGTCAGAGGCCTAATGGGCGGCTTGAACAACTCTGCCACTAGGGTAACCACTGCCCATACGATAATTAAGTAACTAACTGGCCTGTTGGTCAGCAATTCTCTCCTTTTATGAGGCTATAGCCTCTTTCTATCAATCTGTCTCCCGCTTTGCTCTGGAGGGAAGTGGAACTATTCATTTTTAACTCCTCCTTTTTTCTTTCTGATTAAATTCGTTGCGGGATCAAAGACAGTTAAAGCGATTCCCCGGGACATACCTGAGCTTCACCGCTCAGTGTCATTCTATTGTGTGCCACTGTTGATCCTGGCTTACTGGAGTTTGAGTGGTGCGTAAGAGGGAGGGACTAGTCCCGAATAAAAAAAAATGGCCAAGTAGTTAGTAGGACAAATATTTTGAAACCTTTGGGGGAGCCTATGTCCAGCAGTGGACGATGTCAGGCTGACGATGTATGTATATAGCTTATGTATCCGAATAACATAAAGGCTATAACTTACAAAGATTAACGCAGGTGAAACCGCGGGGCAGAGCTAGTATTTTATTATTTAGATTACGTGTGTTCCACACGTTGTTTAGTTTATTAAGTCAATTCAACTCCCACTCTATTTATATTAAATTTGTGTATGTATAGGAACCACTGTATCAACTTCTTGCCTGTGATCCTATTCAACGTCGTGCAGCTCGAATATTCGTTGACGACGGGAGTCCCATTATTTGGCTTGATAAGATAAATAAGATAAGATAAATACACTTTATTGTACACCATTTACAGAACACAATTTATGATACAGTTAATTATATTAAAAAGGTACAATTGGCGGTCTTATCGCTTACAGCGATCTCTTCCAGACAACCTTCAGTTGGATCATATTGTAAGGAGTTTGGAGTAGGGGTATAGTGTATGGTGTAAGAAATTAGGTGATAATAACTTAACACTAATAGTGATATCTACTTAGTTGTAGTACTACCACTAATTAAAATACTTATAATACTTAAACTTATCTATATCTAAATACAAATAATAATAAATAAATAATATTCTAACACATACATATATATATATATACATACATACATAATAATAAAAAATATACATAAATACCTGTAAAGTAAAATATGAATTAATATATATATATATATAACCAGTTATGATAGAAATATTAATGGGTTATATGGTGGACAAGATAAAGAATACTACTGTGATAAATAATGTTTTGTCACAAGTGTTTTAAATGAAGTTAAGGTTTGAGCGCGTCTTATTGTTACTGGTAACGCATTCCAAAGACGAGCAGCTAGAACTGTAAATGATTTGCTGAAGAAATTGGTGGAATGCGTTGGTAAGCTTAATTGCAGGTTTTCTGATGATCTCAGTGACTTTGAATGCGTGTCATTGAGGAACTTAAAACGTTCTTTAAGATAAAAGGGCGTTGAGGGATTAAAGAGAATATTGTACAAGAGAGACAAGATATTTGCATTCCGACGAAGGCGGATAGGAAGCCACTTGAGTTTAGTACGAAATTCTGAAACGTGGTCATATTTGCGGAGTCCAAATATGAACCTAATGCAGACATTTTGGAGACGCTCAAGTTTGTCAAGTTGTTCCTGGGTTAAATCGAGATAGCTGGCGTCGGCGTAATCGAGAATAGGAAGAAGGAGAGATTGTGCAAGCGCAATTTTTGTGGTAATAGGCAAAAAATTACGAAGACGCCGCAAAGACCCTACTGAAGCAAAGAGTTTACGGCTGACTTCCTGTAATTGCGGAATCCATGAGAGATCATGGTCTATTAAGATTCCCAAGTTCTTAACTTTTTGAACCAGTGGTATCACAGTATTATTTAAAGTAATATTGGGAATTTGTGACCAGTCCACTCTACTCCGCATTCTAGTACTGCCGTCAACAATAGCTTGCGATTTGGTCGGGTTCACGGTAAGCCCATAGCTATAACTCCAGGAAGAAATATGTGCAAGTTCTGTGTTTTTGTTACAAATAGCTTCGAGCAGGTTATCGGGAGATGCTTGACTATAGATCTGGAGATCATCTGCATAAAGGTGGTAGTATGAAACTAATTTATGGGAAATCGCATTAATGAATATTGCAAACAAAAGAGGAGATAAAACGCCACCCTGTGACACGCCAACAGATGTATTACACCAGGAAGAATAAGAGTCTTCAATGCGTATTCGTTGACGTCGGCCAAACAGGTAATTGTGAAACCAATCAATTACCGTTGGAGATATGTTAAGAGAGCGTAAAATGGCGAGCAATACATCGGAGTCTATGGTGTGAAAGGCATTACTGAAATCTAGCAGACAGAGGACTGTGAGTTTGCCATTTTCCATGCCGGATCTCATGTCATCAGTAATGTGTACTAACGCTGTAGTCGTACTATGACCCGGACGGAAGCCGGATTGGAAAGGATTCAGGAGAGAATTTTTACAAAGAAAGGAGTTGAGTTGGTTATGGATAAGGCGTTCAAGGGCTTTTGAGAGGAAGGGCAGTATGGATATCGGGCGGTACTCAGAAAAGGATTGAGGATGGGATTTTTTTGGCAGCGGAGTGATTTGGGAGTCTTTCCATTGAGATGGAAAATAGCCACTGGAAACGGAATAATTAAAAATGTGGGTAATAGCAGGAAGGATTTCATCTAAAATAGGAAGGATCATATTACGACTAACACAATCACTACCAACCGCGTTAGAAGTGATTGATTGAATACTCTTCTTAACATCACAATCGGTGAACTGACTAAAGAAAAACGGTGAATGATCAGTAGTTGGAAACAGTGACAGATTTCTTATAGTATTCATTTTAACTGACTTATTAATATCAGACGACGATGAGAAATGTTGGTTCAATAAATCAAAGTTTAAGTCTTTTGGAAAAGTTTCTTGACGAGTCTTTCCAACTCCTAGTGATCTAAGAAATTTCCAGATCTTAGCTGGGTCTCCGTTTTCCACAGAGGTATGGATATGTTGGCGTTGCGCGTTTCGAATAATAACAAATTTTTCCCAATTTACTGAATTAGGGCGAGCCTTATACCTAGATTTTGCCGCTGCTTTTTATTCATTGTTGACTTAAGGTCATTTGTCAACCAGGGTGCTGGGAGGTGCTTCACCTTAACAGGGCGTACGGGGGCATGCTTGTCATATAACCGCAAGAGGCATTGAGTAAAATAGTCCACTTTGATATCCATGGATCCAGCCGACAAAAGAGGTATCCAGTCTAGGTTACTAGCATCCTCCCGAAGTTTTTCTAAGTTCATCGCACCAAAACTGCGCTGCAGAAGAATTCTCGATTTAGCCTTGGGTGGACGGACCTTATAGGATAAGTAAATCAAGTCATGATAGGAAAGAAAATCAGCTGAGCATTGCCCGTGCTTAAGCACGTGCTCTGTAGAGGATACAACTGTAAGGTCAAGAAGAGAAGGAACGGAATTTGGAAAATGATGTGTGGCACTTAGCGGTAACATGGTGAGGTTATTTGACTCAACTGTAGAAATAAAAGATGAAGCTCGAGAGTCCTTCTTAAGAAGGCAGGTGTTGAAATCACCCATGATGATAACTTGGCTGTATGATGGAACATGCTTTCCGAGAAGAATATCTAAAGAAGAGAAAAAGTTAATTTTAAGAGAAGGTGAATAGTAAACTCCGAGGAGGAATTTTGTATGTTGAAGTTCAATTTCCAGGAAAAGATGCTCGCCTGCATTTGGTGGTGAAGGTTGCGCTGAGATATCAACTACGGAGTATGGAATATGTGATCGGAGATAAATAGCTACACCACCACCACGACCCACAGAGCGATCATTCCTTATAAGATTGAAACCTGGCAAGTTATAAGAAACCGAAGGGAGACAAGGCTTTAACCAAGACTCTGAGACAAGAATAGCATGCAATTCCTACAGTCAAAGTTAGCCAGCATATCGGAGAAGTGTGCCGGAATGCTTTGGGCATTGATATGGACAACATTGAAATCTTTGGGAACATCAGAAAACAGGGCGTTAAGATTAAGTGAGGGAATGCTTTCAAAACTGTCAGTATCGCTTATTATTGAGAAGTAATCACCACTAGACATTATATAAAATAATTAATATTCTTATAAAAAATATATGAATAATAATAAACCTAAATAAGTAAGTATGTGTCTAATTATATAATATATATCTCAAATTAAAATTATACTATTTTATTTTTCAGTCAATATAGTCCATCTGCCAGTTGTGTGTATGTAGCAAAACAATTTATTTTAAATTAAAACTAAAAAATTTACATCACCAAGCACTAATCTAGGTATTGGTTCGTGTTAAAAACAATTCACTAAAATAAAACCAAACAATTATTACTTTTGAAGATAAAATAAATTTAGAATTATCTTGTCCGAAAGCATTACACTCACCCAAAATTGGAATAAATACTTGAACGCATCCGTACATGAGAAACTTATGTTGACATTTCATTTTCGCGTTGACAATTAGGTTATTTACAAATAATTCAAGTTTGCGGTATTTAAAAAACAAATCCTAAAATAATAGTTAGCATGAAAAGTGGGTAAATACTAAAACTGTGAGCAAAGGTGCATACAGACAAGATAAGATTATGTATTATGAACATCCGATACCTGTAGCATCATTATGCCATATTAAAACTTTATTGAAGTGATAAGGAATGATGAAAACAATTACTTCTTCAATGTAGCCTGGCGCTTAGATCTTGTGGGTGCCGCCTTCTGACCTGCATCGGATGGTTTGGCAGTATCGTTCTGTTGGATATTATCGACCTCGGCTACTGTACTTACTCGATGGCGAGTACCACCGGCCAACACATAGACATATCCGTCTCGCGTGTAACACTGATTCACTCCATGAGTTCGCCTGGCATGAAGAAACACATCATGAAGGGATTTAATAAGGAACTCTGATAGAGTAATACCTGTGCCCTTCAGCTTGGTTTTTGTAAACCATATGGCGTCCCGGTCCCCCTGCCTGATGAGCTTCAAGAGAATCGGTCTGGGCTTATTATTAAAGGTAGTTTTACCCATTCGATGGCAACGCTGGATGTTTGCAGCACAAAAGTCAGTTAGATGAAGCTTATCTTGAAAAACCTTAGTGGCAACATCTGTAGTGTCCTCCTTGGGCTGCTCAGCAACACCATGTAGGAGCAAAATTCGTCGACGACTTCTGATTTCCGCATGCTCTATGCCATGAGAGATTAATCAATTTGCTTCTGTAGTGTATCCAGTTGCAGCAGCATGAATGACTTGAATGAAGCAACTTCAGCAGCAAGTGTGGTGGATGTTGACACTGTTGACGACTTTTTAAGCTCTGCTTCTACATTAGTCATCCTCTTCTGAAACATCTCCTTAAGCTCCAACAATGTAGTCTGGATGTTTTCCATTATGATTGTGTAATTGTTTGTTGAAAAAAAAAGTTTTGTTCTTATTTGGTGAAATAAAGATGTGAGAACACTTGTCTGGCAGTTGGTAAGTTAAATATTATTAATGTTCATAAAATATTGTAGAATTATATGTGTTTTAATATTATTTTCTATTTTAATTAACACAGTGCAAGTTAAATCAACTACTTGTTTTAACTACCCACAGCAGAAAAAAAGGCTTGATCCTCTTGTCCTGCGGAGAGACGTGGTCTCCATGTGTCCTTTACCGCATTTATCACGAGAAATGTTCTGAAGAATTGTTTGCACTGATACTGACATGCTAACTTATACTTATATGACTGCAGTCAATGATTTAAAATGAAATAAGATGAACTAAACACATTCTTTATTCCGCAGGTGATAAAGACGGTTTTGGTCGTGAAATTTTATCCACTTCACTGACGTGGCATATCCTATTTTTTTAAATTTAATTAAATGGAAAACGAGCAAGGTGGTCATCTGATGGTAAGCGATCACCGCCGCCCCACTCGCAACACCAGAGGAGCCGCAAGTGCGTTGCCGGCCTTTAAGAAAAGAATAGGCTCGCTTCTTGAAGGTCGCCATGTCATACCGGATCAGAACTACCTCCGCAGCTAATTAATTCCACAGAGCGGTAGTGCGCGACGCATTGTGGTAGATGGCCATTTATGGTTACGTGATAAGGATGAAATTTCCACTTTTGGCGAGAGGGTCTGTGGTGAAATGTGGCGGCAAGAATAAGTTGAAACGATTCCTCTGAGCAATCCCCGTGAAAAATGCGGTGAAGGACACAATCATCACGTCTCCGCAGAATAAGAGAATCAAGCCAAATAGTGGGAATCCCAATGATACGCATGGTGCAGCGGTTAAGGCAGTCGCTTCGACACGTCGTGTTCCTGGTTCGATTGCCGTGCACACAACCATTTGTGTGACCCGTAATTAGTTGTTTTGAGTCTGGGTATACTTTGTGTCCATCAATTATATGTTTGTACAGTACCGCGCATTACAAGGATACTTATGCCCAGTCATTGTCTTTATCAACAAAATAAAGAATAGAAAAAGAATTAAAATTGAAGCATAGTTTCAACTTTTCTTATTCATATGGCAGGTCGGTTGGCGTGGTTGATAGATACTTGCCGTGCATATCGCAGGTCGTGGGTTCGATTTCAACTCAGGACGGATATTCGTGTGCATGAACATGTCTGTTTGTACTGAGTCTGGGGCTCTACCGGCTAAGTCACCGAAAATCGATTTCTTAAATGGCGTTCAAATAAATAAAGGTTGAAAAGACTTAATCAATCGTTAAATCGGCTTCCATGAGCACATGTGACGTCATAAATGGTCCGGAATCGATTGTCAACGTTGAAGCCGATTTAACGATTGATTAAGTAATTTTTAACCTTTATTTATTTGAACGCCATTTAATAAATCGATGTTCGGCAACTTAGCCGATAGAGCCCCTGATTGTAATTCATCTATAATATGTACATATGTATTTAGAAATATATAAGTATGTTTAATAGTTCCTGGTGACATAGTAAGCTCTGCCTAGTTTGGAATCAGATTCCAGTTTATTTTATTTATTTATTCTTTATTTATATGACAGAAACTTGAACTTACATATCCATAAGGGTGTCAAACACGGAGTTAACCGAAGTTGGTTTAGTTTGATGAGTAGAAACGTTTATATGTCCCGGTAGAGGTCTAAAAATAACTTTATAGCCACATAGCGGTTGCTAGTTGTGTTCAGGCTGAATAAGTTAACCAAGTTTTGGCAAGATAACATACTTGGGAGCGAAACCTTAAATATTCAATAAATTACTTAACATATTGAAGTTATTGAGCAAAGACTTTTTGTTTTGAGAGTTGATTAGTTTTATGATGATGTTATTTATTAATAAACTTAATAAATTTATTTAAAATATAAAAATAATAAAGTTTGGAATGGATAAACTCAAAAACCTATCAAATTATTAAAAAAAATCTATTTATATTATAATAAGATAAAATGAACGTTATAACTTAATACTACATAATTGGTGTAAACGAATATTAAAAACAAACTCGTAAAATTAAAATTTTACGAGTTTGCCATTGAAACGCTAAGAAGAAGAAGACATGTTAGTTATTTAATGTATTGCAACCGTCGTTATAAACACAAGGTCCGCCATAATAATAACATTTAATTCGTACCTTAATATAGACAGCACCATTCGACAATATGTTGTAAAAATATAGCTAAAATTTAAAATTTAGATAATTAAACCTACACATGATCCTTGTCAATAACTTAATTTAAGTTCGCTAAATATCGTTACTGTTATAAAATAAATCTTATTGAAAATTATTTCCTACAATCCGTGTACCTAAATATCTATATGTACCTAGAAATAATTATAAATTAATTAAATATTACTACGAACATGTTCTGCCTATTTACAAGCGCTTTTTTTTTAGTCTATGTGAATAAAAACCTTTTTATTTTTTATTTTATTTTATAGGTAGTACTACTATTAATATGCTTTATGGTTTTCCTTGGATGGAGTTACAAAAGGAAAAAAAAAATTGTGACATCCAGCTGGCGTGGTTCGTGAACACTTTTACGCCGCAGGTCGTCGGTTAGATCTCGGTCTGTCAGACCACTTGTAACAATTTCCGTTATTATAACCATTGAACCATTGACAATATATAGTAAAAATATTAGACTAAAACTAGATAATTAAACATAATCTCTTGACAATAACTTGATACGAGCTAGCTAAATATAATTGTTATAATAAAATTAATTTTATAAATGTTTTCATGCAATGTGTACCTAAATATCTATGTTACTAGAAACAATAATGTAAACAACTATATTACTACAAACATGTTCTGACTATTTACAAGCGCTTTTTTGAAGTCTACGTGAATAAAAATCTTTTTTATTTTATTTTTATAAATCATCATCTTCCGTGTGGTGACTGTGACGAATATCAGAATCAGAATATCATCCCGTGGGGGGCGTGGAAGTCGATCTGAGGGAATATCTACCAGAGGACGGGCAGCTGCTTCCTTCTGAGTACTAATACCATCTTACTGCGATCACCGACCCGTCTGCCAAGCGTGGCGATTATGACATATCCCCCAATATGATTCTTGAGGGAGGCTTGTCCAGCAGTGGCCTTATTTCAGCTGTATTGATGATGATGATGATAGATGACGATCGTAGTTACATAGGTACTCGTACCGACTCTAGTACCATAGTTGTTCGTGCATCATCGGCTCTCGTCGGCTGGCATCGGCTTGGCCGCGCGGACGCAGGTGCTCGCCCGGTCTGACGGCACTCTCGGCGGACCAACTGCACCGACGACACGTGCGTTTACTCATTATTTTATATATAGTCCATAGTTCAATTATATTATGTTGTACTGCATAAACTAGTTTTACAGTCCACTAGTCTTTCATTTTACAATAGTGTTTCTTAATTTTTTTTTCAAGATAATGTTTTCTCTTGGTTAATTAATCCCTGTGTCACGGGTTACTTTCCAAACATATAATTGGCAGACACAAAGTACATCCAGACTCAGCACAACTATTTATGGGCCACACAAATATTTGTATCTTAACCGCTATACGTGCAGTCAAACAATTTAGTATAACGATAGGGACGAAAATTATGACGGTACACGTACTAATACATAACCAGCACGTACGTATACAGAACCATATCTTAAATTAGACATGACAAACGCCTCGATCCCCAAAGGTACGGAGATATTGTCTGCGGCAATTTGTGTGGAGTTCAATCAGAATCTCGGGTTTAATACGATGAGCCCGAGATAGTCGTGATAGTAATATAGCTTAAGCTGATGTTACAGCAGTTTTATATTATGTTTAAGACTTTAGATAAATTGAATTCGACGGTCACCGTAGCCTAGTTGGTAGTGCTCCTGCCTACGAAGCTGGTGGTCCTGGGTTCGAATCCCGGTAAGTGCAAGTATTTGTGTGATGGCACGAATATTTGTTTCTGAGTGATGGATGTTTTCTATGTATTTAAGTATTTATCTATCTATATTAGTAGGTATATCGTCGCCTGGTACCCATAGTACAAGCTTTGCTTAGTTTTGGGCTAGGATGATCTGTGTGAAAAAGAAAAAAAAATCTATCCAATAATAATTAGGATTTGCTGTGTGGCTGACGGCATAGAATTTCGCCACCCCATCTAATCACGCGCGGGGGAGGGGGCGTAGAAATCATCCCGAGGGAATATCTCCACATACCATCATAGTGCGATCGCCAACCCGGATGCTAAGCGTGACAATTATGGCATATCCTTCCAAATGGTGGACAGAACGCCACTGTGGTTTTTTTTGGGGAGGCCTTTGTCCAGCAGTGGTCGTCATTCGGCTGACATGATGAATAATTAGGGTCTAACGGGGAATTTCTCAAGCCTTATTAATTTAAGTTTTTATGTTAATCTAATTACTCGAACGAAACTTACAGTCAAAATACTACTTTAAATCCTTTCTACCCAGGACGGAACGGAGCAGGGTGAGAGATGTTTGTGTGTGCGTTTGTGCAAAGTAATGTTCCCACCTATCTTCCAAACTAACGATCCGATTTTGATGCGGTTTTCAATAACGGGTTTGTGACTTAGTTCGTTAAAGGCCGCTGTAGTTTTACAATCACGAGAAAACAAAGACATGCGCACGTGTGGCGCAGCGGCTAAGACAGTCGCCTCGCCGCTTTATGTCGCGGGTTCGAATCCCGTGCTGTACAACTATTTGTGTGACCCATAAATAGTTATTCTGAGTCTGGATGTAATTTGTGTCCGTCTATTATGTGTTTGTAAAGTACCCCGCGACACAGGGATTAGATTCCCTAGTGCGGGTGTTTCTTTTGTATATTATCTAGGCTTAGTCTGTTAAAGGGCGCTATCATGTTATAGTCGTCCCGCGACGTCAATTTTGAAGGAAAACAAGGGAAAGACCGATCTCGAAAGAGGTACTTGTATTGAATGCTAAAAATGTAATTTATAATTATATAAACATAAATAGGTATAGTACTTAATCTATACATATAATAAAATCGTAGGAAACTCAAAACTGTACATTGAATATTTTTTTAAAAGGATACATGGGGCGTCATCTACAATGGACATCGAAGCCAAAAATATAGTTTTTAGAATTTTCGTCTGTGTGTCTGTTTGTCTGTATGTATGTCCGGGCTAAACTCAAAAAGTACTGCATGGATTTACTTAAAATTTTGCATGAATACTACTAAGAGGTCGAGTCAACATATGGTCGGGGGTTTTTAGAATTTTTGTCTGTTTGTCTGTATGTATGTAACCTACGGGGGAGCTGTGATAATATATAAAGTTTAACGCGGGTAAAACCGCAGGGCACAGCTAGTATTATATAAAGAATACTAGCTGTGCCCCGCGGTTTTACCCGCGTTAAACTTTATATATTATCACAGCTCCCCCGTAGGTTACATACATACAGAGAAACAGACAAAAATTCTAAAAACTATATTTTTGGCTTCGATATCGACTGTAGATCACACCCCAAGTATCCTTTTAAAAAATATTCAATGTACAGTTTTGCTTTCCTACGATTTTATTATATGTATAGATAAATTCATTTTGTTAGAATATAATTTATAATCTTAAACGCTATGATTGGTAAATAGCTTAGAGCTAATCATTAAAAAAACATCCCACTGGGGTATGTTTGAGTATCTCATGATCGAGTAATGAGCAGTCTCACCGTTCCCCAATAGTGTTCTGCTGCCTCGTACAGACTCTATGGAAGCGCAGCACTTAAGTATTATAGCCTAGAATCCGATAAAAATGGTATACAACATGTAACTTAATTAACGCACATCCTGAAAATAGTTTGTTCAGAATCGTTAACTGAATCTATTTAAATCATTTTTAATATTGGTAATTATTAATTCCAAAATAATTAAAGTTACGGAAATTATCGTAATTTTAACCCTGTACAATCAAAACAAATTGAAATAGACCGTAAGTAATAAGACCTTTAAAATGCAGTTTTATTTGTATTCATACAAATTCCATAATTCAACACAAAATAAAGAAAAATAAACTTTATTCCAAGAAACTAATTTAGTAAATAACAATGCATATACATGTTAAATAAAAAAAATAGTGTATGTATTATGATTACAACATAATATTCTAATTGGGGTGTTTGAGGGTGTGCGTTAATTACGTTACATGTTGTATTAATATAATAATAATAATAATATCTGGGGACAATGTCACACAGATCATCCTAGCCCCAAACTAAGCAAAGCTTGTACTATGGGTACCAGGCGACGATATACATACTTATATACATAGATAAATACATAGAAAACATCCATGACTCAGAAACAAATATTCGTGCTCATCACACAAATATTTGCACTTACCGGGATTCGAACCCAGGACCACCAGCTTCGTAGGCAGGATCACTACCAACTAAGCTACGGTGACCGTCAATTGGTATTGGTAAATTAATTATTATTATTCATCGTATGGGCAGTGGTTACCCGGGTATCAGAGTTGTTCAAGCCGCCTAGTAGGCCTCTGACATGGCTTAACAACTTCCTTCTAACAATATCAACCGGGACCAACAGCTTAACGTGCCCTCCGAAGCACGGAGACGCTCAGAAATTAAACCACTTTAACGATCACCCATCTATGGACTAACCGCACGCCTCGTGCTTTCCCTCACCGATCACTTAGGGACGTACGACGTGAGTGTAACTGGCTATGAGTGCCTCAGTACATTAATAATTTGGTTCTACATCTGTTGGAGTTATTCCACAAAAAATAATTGCAGTCTGAAATAGCATGCCGGAAATCGTAATCACCATCTCTAAATCCCAACAAAACTAACCAAGTAGTGTAAAAGTTCAATACGAAGTTATTTACGGAATCGTTTAAAAATTTACGGAAAAACAAAACACTTTCCATTTACATTCCGTTAAAGTTAGTTTGGAAGTTTCAAAACTAAGGGCGCATTGTACAAGGTAACATCAAATTTAATAATATTTCACTTATGTTGTGTGGTCCATAATGGTCACACAACATAAGACTGAACGCATAGACTGAACGTTGTTCTGCAGTCATCATTGGGATACCGTTTTCTAATGTTGCTAGCAGTTCCATTGAGCTGTAACCAATCTCTGCGGAACATTCCCTATTGGTAACCTCTCCGACTGGGGTTGGTGTTGGCAAACCATATTCACGGAGTGATTTACCGCCTACTGCTGTTTAGTCTTCCTGAAGAGCTAATAAGCACTGATTTATGGCAAGATTTCGGAAATTATTATTAGTTGCGCCTTCATCATTGTGAGATATATTCCAAAGAAAGTTTTCTGCAAATTTTTCTATATATTTTTCCCATAATTGGACAGGATTTGACAAATGACAAAATGTGAGAAATTCTATTTTCCAACAATTTTTCCAACAATGTGATTCGACTTAGGCGAGTCCTGCCCATGAAGGGTTCCGTAGCAGCAAGTAACATAATATAAAAGTTCTTGTAGTGGTTGTTTGAATGAAAGGTAAATTGCGGTATACTATTTATGACGTATTAAAAAAAAGTACTACTTACTTAATCTCGTTCAAACCATTTTTCGGTGGAAGTTTGCGTGGTGATCATATAACCTGCATCATCTACCAATAGATTATATAAACGCTTTGCATTGCGTATAATGCTGTAAAATAAAAATTTGGTAATCATATATTTTCTAGTTTTGTTGTTCTCTTATTTTAGAAGTTCCAGAGGGACACACACATTTTACCAGTTTTTTGGAAAAAAAGAATGATATTAGAAACATCAATATTATTTTTGAAGACCTATCCATAGATACCAACCATAGATGGGTTAGATGAAAAAATGAGTTTCAGTTCTAAGTATGTGTAACCCCCAAAATTTTATGTTTTTTTTTCTAGTTTTGTGTGAATACCTTAATGCAGTTCACAGATTATATCTACTTACCAAGTTTCAGCAGTATAGTTCATATAGTTTCGGGAAAAAGTGACTGTGACATACGGACGAACAGACAGACATGACGAATCTATAAGGGTTCCGTTTTTGCCATTTGTCTACGGAACCCTAAATCCGACACATAACGGATGCGTTCTCTGCCATAGCTTTCCCAAGACATAACAGGTAGACAACGCGCGATTTATGCCGCCGTTACTGCAAACGTCCATAGGCAGGCAACACACGTTTGTGAGTAAAAAACCGTTATGTGTGTGTTTAAAAGGTCAGAAGAAAATAAAGGCTATTTTTATTTATTTATTTTATTTTATTTATGTGTGTGTTTTGTGTGCATTGAAAGCAGACGATCATTGTGCGTGGCCACTTGTATAAACCTCAGTAGTAAAAAACTTTTTGCGATATTTATTTATTTTATTTTTATTTATAATAATAGATACATCATCAACTTATCACTAAACATTTGAAGATGACAAGTTATTGAGTTTAAGACTAGGTGTTAAATCTCTACAGATGTATACAACATTCATAAAGAAAAATAGTCACAAAATATACTAAACACAAAAAAGAAACAATACTTAATACTATATAACTAATGCAAATTAATCTTAACCTAAAAATAAACATTTAAGTTTGGATAAAAGTAAAAACAGAGAAACATAGAAACATAAAATTTGTAACTAAAGAATAATTCATTTCAATAATTAACGAATAATTTATGATATGATCTATAAATTATATTATTTATTAAATATAAGTTGTTGAATTATTACTTAATTGAATCATAATCTCTTAGCAAACTGGCGAATGTTTTTGCAATTAAAAATATCATATCGCCTACGATGATTGTTGAGGGAGGCTTACCCAGCACGTCCGTCGCCCACTACACATCTGGACCCGAGGCGGCGGCGCGACGTGTTCCACGCGCGCCCGTCTTAGACGTTGCGGGGGGAGTTCAACACCTCACTCCCCCCCCCTAATGCGAGGAGGCCCGCAGTTATGGGCCAGCACCAGCCGGGGGTTGCGGAAGTATCGTATGTTCCCGCGACCCCCGGCGCAGGTGTGAGATGGAACACCGGGGTGGTTTTTAGTCAGTAGGAGTCCCCCCAAGGCGGAGGAAATCCATGCAGGATTTTCCACCCCGCTAAAAAAAAACAAAAAAAAAAGGCTTACCCAGCAGTGGTATTCTTTGAGCTGTAATGATTGATGTTACTCCATCGTGCATAGACAGCAACTGGACATCATAAAAATTGCGTTTCGTTTCTGGTATTGATGTGCACGCCCCTATGCGTGTCAAGCCGGCGTTACTGTGTGGTATAACTTCCTGTTTTGATTGCCGCTATATTTAGATTATATATTCCCATTTATATCTGTTGCAAAGATAAGGGGTGTGTTAGATGGGTGGTTTATGGATATACATATATCCAATATTTACATAGTATATTCGACGGTCATCGTAGCCTAGTTGGTAGTGCTCCTGCCTACGAAGCTGGTGGTCCTAGGTTCGAATCCCAGTAAGTGCAAATGTTTGTTTGATGAGCACGAATATTTGTTTCTGAGTCGTGGATGTTTTCTATGTATATAAGTATTTATCTATCTATATAAGTATGTATATCGTCGCCTGGTACCCATAGTACAAGCTTTGCTTAGTTTGGGGCTAGGATGAGATCATCAGCTTGTACTATGGGTACCAGGCGACGATATACATACTTATATAGATAGATAAATACTTATATACATAGAAAAGATCCATGACTCAGAAACAAATAGCTTGTACTTTGTACTTACTTGCACATCTGTGTGACATTGTCCCCAGATATTATTATTATATCCAGGACGTTCCCAGTAATTGTCACACGGTGCATCTTCTTTATCGTATGGGTAGTGATTATCCTGGTGTCAGAGTTGTTCAAGCCGCCTAGTAGGCCTCTGACATGGCTTATTGACTGTTCACTAATGACAACAGGGACTGACAGCTTAACGTGCTCTATGAAGCACGGAGACGCCCAGAAATTTAACCATTTTAACGGTCACCAATCTATGGACTCACCGCGTACCTAGGTGCTTTACTTCTCCGATCACTTACAGACCGGTGCGCGCAACGGGCCATGAGCACACGGTTTAAAATTTATTCTAATCTATACATATAATAAAATCGTAGGAAAGTCAAAACTGTACATTGAATATTTTTGAGAAAGGATACGTGGGGCGTAATTTACAATCGATATCGAAGCCAAAAATATAGTTTTTAGAATTTTTGTCTGTGTGTCTGTTTGTATATCCGGGCTAAACACAAAAAGTACTGCATGGATTTACTTCGAATTTTGCATGAATATTAGGTACTAAGGTCAGAAGTACCCTAAACCGGCGAGCATGTATGAAGAATATTATGTCAGTAAACGAAGCGAAAGAGGTATGCAAGGATCGTGACAAATGGAAGTCCGTTGTCTCTGCCTACTCCTCTGAGAAACAGGCGTGAGTCTATGTATGTATGTATGTATTACTAAGGGGTCGGGCCAACATATAGGCTACATATTATCACGCTATCGCCTACGGTGGAGGAGCTGTGATAATTTATAAAATTTAATGCGGCTAAAACCACGGGGAACAGCTAGTATTATATTCAAGGTATAACATAAATGTGTGGTGACGGGATAGAATATCATCAACCCATCTAATCCCGTGGGAGGCGTAGAAGTCGTCCGAGGTAACACCTACCAGAGAACGAGCAGCACCGTTTTTCTGTGAACTATGACCATCAAACTGCGATCCCCAACCCGTGTGCCAAGCGTGGCGATAATGGCATATCCCCCCATTCTTTGGGGAAGCTTTTGTCCAGTTGTGGACGTACTTTTGCTGACATGATGATGATGATATTTATAATAACTGTAGCCACATCACGTTATTATATACGCACCCAATTTAATTAGAATAAAGGCCTACAACAAAGCGGGCGATAAAAATCTAGCGATCTGTATCACCCCTTATTTAAGCCAATCACACGATTCAAGCCATTATCGAACAGAGCTTTGAATCGCTAACGACCATATATTTTTATCTGTAATGTGATTTCGGAATCTTGCAGCTTAATAATATAGTGGGGAGCAGTAACGCCGCGCGGCGTTATATAACTCTAATCCTTCCGGCTTCCCGTGCAAGGATGGCGCAGTTGTAGGGATGACTCACAAAAAATAATTGGATCACACTACTAGCTTATTGCCTTTGTATTTCGCGATAAGAAACTACGTTTGTAGACCTGTTGGCCTAGTATTCGTGACCCTGACTGCTAAGCCTGAGCCCATGGGTTCAATCCCCACCCAGAACAAATAATTATGCTCATACAATTATTTATTCTGTGTCGGTGTAATTTATCTAATACTAGCTGTGCCCCGCGGTTTTACCCGCGTTAAATTTTATAAATTATCACAACTCCTCCCCCGTACGTGATAGCGTGTTAATATGTAACTCATATGTTGACCCAACCCCTTAGTAATATTCATGCAAAATTATAAGTAAATCCATGCAGTACTTTTTGAGGTTAACCCGGTCATACATACAGACAAACAGACACACAGACAAAAATTATAAAAACTATATTTTTGGCTTCCATATCGGTTTTAGATCACACCCCAAGTATCCTTTAAAAAAATATTCAATGTACAGTTTTGACTTTCCTACGATTTTATTATATGTATAGATAGATATGCATGTATTTACAAATATATCAGTACGTTTAATAGTTGTGTGGTTGCCATAGTACAGCTCGGCCTGAGTGCAACTGAGAGTCCTCCCAGGGTGCGTGTCCCGACCATCTGGGACAGGGTACAAAAGGTGGACACCAGAGCAGCAAATTCACGTCCCCCCCCCCCCCCCATCAGGCACCAGATTAAGTCCATGGCAGTTTAGGTTTAGTCAGTGCGATTCGTGCAAGAATATAAGGACCAACCCATCCCGGGGGTGTCGTAAAAGGCGACTAAGGCATACCTGGTAATCGGGCAGCACCGCCTCTTGTGTCCCAACTACCACCTAACTGCGGTCGCCAACTAACATGCCAAGCGCGATGACTACGGCAAATTTCAACGTTATAGAAACTTTGGGGGAGGCCTATAATAATAATAATATGTTTCTGCTAATGGATTAATAGCAAAGAGCTTCGAAAAACACCTAAAGAGGCTGACGTTAGGCGGTTGGGTCAAGAACAAGATCCAAAAAGCGGTGCTTTTGGACACGGCTCGCATTGTCAGGAGGTTCCTGTCTCTAGAGCCGTAATCTCCGGTAGCATAGACCCTGTTCCTGCTGCCGGTTGCAAATCCTATTATTCATATTTTAAAATGTATATTCCTGTTTTTTATATATTTTAAAATGTATTTAATAAGAAAGATATTTTAATAAATGATAATAATAATAATATATAGGGACAATGTCACACAGATCATCCTAGCCCCAAACTAAGCAAAGCTTGTACTATGGGTACCAGGTGACGATATACATACCTATATAGATAGATAGATACATACTTATATACATGGAAAACATCCATGACTCAGAAACAAATATTCGTGCTCATCACACAAATATTTGTAGGTACTTACCGGGATTCGAACCCACGACCACCAGCTCCGTAGGCAGGAGCACTACCAACTAAACTACGGTGACCTATGTCCCGCTGTGGCCGATATCAGACTGATGATGATGATGATGAATGTATTTTGTATACTGAACGGTTGCCTTTAATGTGTTTAATTTAATGGATAGGAAGCGCTCTATAAGTTACGTTACTTTACAAATCTTTGTTTAATGAAAACGCTTGTTTGCTTTGTTGACTGCCTCGTTGGTCTAGCGGTAGCGTGTTCACCCGCAGATAATGAGGCCCTGGGTTCATATCCCGGGTCGAGACAAAAAGTGATAATGGGATTTTTCTCAGTGTCAAACCGAAGTCTGGGAGTTGGCGGTGTTACACCCCCGTGACTCGGAGAGCACATAAAGCCGTCGGTCCTGTACCTGACCTCTTTCCGGTCGGATCGCTAGTCGTCCATCGGATCATGAGAGCGATGGATCACGAAAGTGCCCCCCTGTTTGCGCACACACTTGTGCACTATAATATGTCCTGCGCATTTAGCTAGTCTCCATTGGGACTAGCCGCCGTGGCCGAAATTCGGTCGGGAGGACATTAGTATTATAAGTTACGTCCACGTAGTATTTCAGCACACAATGATTATACCAAAATAGAAGCAAATATTTAGATCCGTGTTTTGTGCAGGCAATTAGTGACCAGTAACGTGTACCTGCTAATTAACGGTAATGCTGTATTACCATGTGTAAACACACGGTGTAATTTATACAATAATGGGCACTTGAATTTTCTATAGCAATAGTGTGTGCTTTTAATAATTTGTTGATATAGTGGCAAATATTAAGTAGAACGCAGGGAGAGATTAGCTATTTCAGGATAATAACGTTGAAGATTTAGATTTAGATAAAATTTAGATTAAGATAAAAGACATAGGGTCTGTTTCACAATGTCCAAGTAAAGTCCCGAATAAGCTACTTGCAACTTATCTATCGATACGATAAAGATATTATTAGGTGTGTTTATTATAAGAAATATGTTTATAGGTTGTATGCTACGTAATACGGAACGACAAAATGCGAGGTTGCCAGACCTACTAATTAGCAACTGCCGGATATCTATCTGGTAAATAAATTTAACGGGAAGGTGATGGTGAAACGCAATGTGTATTATCCAGAACTTATATCTGTCATATATTTATTTGTTAGTTAGCTATCCGATACTTTATTCGTACATTGTGAAACAGACCCATACTAACAACATTTGAACTGTAAAACTAAGTACTAGATAAAAATATTTATTATTATTAGACATGATTTATTTGAATTCTAATTTCTTACATATCTATAAGTTTAAAATGGATATAAAAAGGAAACAATAATATATAAAGCGCTTGGATATGCCATAATCCATCATTGTTGGTCATAGTTCGCTAAAAAACGATGCTGCCCGTTTTCTGGTAGGTAGTCCTCGAAACGATTTCTCACCCCCACGGGATGAGATATATATCACACTAATATTAAAAAGGCGAAAGTTTGTGACTGTGTGAGTGTGTATGTTTGTTACTTCTTCACGTCTAAACGGCTAACTCCATATCTTATTAAATTCGCTCCAGCCGTTTAGACGTGAAGAAGTAACAAACATACACTCACAAACGTTCGCCTTTATAATATTAGTGCGATTTTGAACCGTCACCACACAGTGAATATAAATAAATGCAAATATTCCTCTTGAGTCAAGGCGCTCTTCAAATATTCCTTAAAAATTACCCACGACCCAAAAATACCACTTGCAAAAACATTTCAATTTAAAATATTCATTGAAGCCCAACTATCAAAGGAAGTGTGGCTTGAAATAACGACTTTTGACTATTGATTTGTCAATTGGAATCCGTATTCAAGTCAATCGGAAGTCCGCAAAGGACCGGGGTTCACGCCCGGGCTGGTATTAGCGAAGTATTAAGCTAAGGTCGAGCGGTATTTACATTCTATTGAAGTGTTTGGGCTCTTTGAGGTTAACTTCAGATTGGATCGTTGTCACTAAAATCGGTGTAAATGTAATGACTGTAGATGTTGAAATCTCTAGTCATTCCATTCAAATTTTTATTCAGATAAATGGTTTTGGAGGTTATATCTCAACTAGACGTTTGTTATGAAAAGGGTACAAGTCCACGACTGATGCCTTTTTCTAAATAAACAAAAATTTACATGACTTGTCATTCAGCAATGAAACAACGAACTAGTGCCGTTTTCTGTGAAAACGTGCGGGGATCATAGACAAACACTTCCTCATACTTAACTCAATTCTGCAAAAGGTGTGACTAGTGCCCTTTTCAAAATAAGCGATTCAATTTGTTTTATCTAAACTTGCAAGCGCTTGGTACGATGCTTATCTCTTGTTTATCAGAGACTGTTTTTATAACAAAGTATCTGACGGCATAGAATATGGCCACCCCATTACATCAGCATACATACAGGTAACGTAGAAGTCAACCCGAGAGAACATATATCAGAGAACGGGGAGCAGCGTCTCTCGGTGTGCTATGACTATCATACTGCGATCGCCAACTCTAGAGTGCCGATTATGGCATATCCCTCCAAATAATAGACACAGCCCCATTGTGGAAACCTTTTGGGAAGGCCTTTGTCTAGCAGTGGAAGTCAGTTGGCAGGAATGTGCAGTTAAAATTAAATTGAAATTTAAAGTTAGTTTTATAACAGTATTTCGTGGCCAATATAAAGAATCGGGGATATTACTCAAGCCTTGTTGGCCAGCCCCAATGAAATGACAACCTTTCTCACACAGGAACCGAATGGAACAGAGACATGTTCGCTCCATAGTGAGGCCATAAGTCTCATGACAAGACTTGGGGTCACCCAAAGATCAATCGAATCGACTATGCTTTAAGTTTCACCAAGCTTGATTGGAAACTTTGATCATAGTTTGCGCAATCATGCTGATTAAGTACTAAATGAGATTTTGTTTTTATTAACATTGTTTTTATTTTGACTGCACGTGTGGCGTAGCGGCTAAGACAGTCGCCTGGCCGCTCCGTGTCGCAGGTTCGAGTCACGCGCCGGACAACTATGTATTTGTGTGACCCATAATTGTTGTTCTGAGTCTGGATGTAATTTGTGTCCGTCTTATATGTTTGGTAAAGTACCCCGTGACACAGGGATTAAAAACAGTGATCCAGATAGCATGGCAGTTCTACGACTTTACATGACCTGTAAGACACGGGGTTATTTTCCATAAGAAAATTTCAATACTATATCATGACTATCGTATGTATATTTGAAAGCAGGACCTTTTTATCTTTAGTTGTATAGCAGCCACTAGCCCAACCCTTATAAAGCCGTATAGTCGCATGTTTTATGCCAATCAACCATTTTAATCTACTTCGTTATACGACTACAGAACACCGGCCACAATTTATTTTAACATTGTTGATATGAATGACATTTTAAACGTATGCCCGTTAAATTGCCAGTTGGGTTGCATTGGAAATTTGAATATCGCTTGACAATCAATTTTGCTTTAATTAAGTTAGTTTAATATAAAAGTTGTGAATGATATTGAAAATGTGAGCTATATTATTATCCTGGGACATTATTCACACACGGGAATCTGATCCCAAACTAAGCAGAGCTTGTACGAGGGAAACCAGATAACTGATATACTGCATATAATACTTTTCTTTTGTAAATACATACTTATATAGATAATTACACCCAGACTCGGGATAAATAGTCTCATCTGACAAACAGTCTCACAGTCCCTTCATGCACACAAATATATGTCCTGGGTGAGAATCGAACCCACGACCTACGGCGTTAAAGGCAAGCATTTATCAACCACGCCAACCGGCCCGTGAAATTCTGTGCAGGATGTCAACAAATGTATTATTAAATTACAAAAATAAAATCCGGCAGGAAGTACTTAAATTTCCTGACACATTTCGTTTCAAAAAAGTTTTACAATTGTCAAATTGTTTAATTAAGAATACACATTTAAAAGCTCTTCGATACTATTTATTGCGCTTAATTGAAACAAAAGAGGAAAAAATGGACCGGGACCGACACCTTAACATGCCCTCCGAAGCACGGAGACGCTCAGAAAATAAACCACTTTGGCGGTCACCCATCAATTGGCTGACCGCGAGCCTACTTGCTTAACCTCGCCGATCACTTACGAGCACCTAAAGCGTGTAAAACGCTATATTTGTGGCACAAACAATACGAGAGCCTGTTAAAAGGTCACGGTATTTCGTGCTTGTTAATATTTCAATAGCGGATTCTGCCTTGACTTCTCCAATGGGTTTTCCAAGGTTTCGTAAATGTTCCACTGTAGATAGCGATAGATTAATTTTAAATAGGTGACTCTACATATTTGATGAAGAGTTTACTATGTGTTATGTAGGGTGCCTAGAAATACTGAAAACCAGAGTGGTTTTTATATTTACCAGTTTATATATTTTTATATAATAATAATGTCCTCCCGACCGAAATTCGGCCACGGCGGCCAATCCCAATGGAGACTAGTTAATTGCGCAGGACATATTATGGTGCACGCGTGTGGGCAAACACAGGGGCACTTTCTATTCCATCACTCTCATGATCCGATGGGACGACTAGTGACTCGACCGGTAAGAGGCCAGGCACAGTACTAACGGCTTTACGTCCTTCTGAGACTGTGTATACTGAGAAATTTCTTTTTACGGAAAAATCCTAAAATTACTTTTTGGCCCGACCCGGGATTTGAACCCGGGACCTCATTATTTGCAGTTGAACACGCTACCGCTAGACCAACGAGGCATTTTATATATTTATGTATTAACCTTTTTGTTTTTCTCGAGGAAATATCTTCTAGAGAACTGGCATCAGCGTCTCTGTGTATTATGACTATCATACTGTGATCGCGTATCCGTCTGTCAAGCGTGGCGATTATGGCATATCTCTTTAAATGATGCAAATCTTTTGGGGAGGTCTTTGTCCAGCAGTGAACGTGATTTGGCTGCAAGTCTGCGATTTGGCGGTAGAGAGCACGTAAAGGTGTCGGTCTTATAAGTGACCTCTTTCCAGTCGTGTCCATAAGCGTCCCATTGGATCGTGAGAGTGACGGAATAGAAAGTGCCCCTGTGCTTTCGCACTCACTTGTGCATGTCCCACGCAAATTTCTGGTGTCCATTGAGACTGGCTGCCGCAGCTGAAATTCTCTCAGGAGAACATTATTATTATATTGACTATCTACTAGGTAGTAAATAGCAATAGGTTTTAAGGATATAGCTGCATTAATGTAAATTTTATCCATATTACCTGGATGAATAGTTGTCTATCACACATCGCTACATGAAACTTATCGCCGCGTACGACTGTGAAATAATAATATTCGGTATGACATGGCAACTTTCAAAAAGCAAGCTTACTCCTCTCTTAAAGACCCTTTTGGTGTTGCGAGTGATCAAGGGCGCCTATGATCACTTCCCACCAGATGACCCAATCGCTCGTTTATATAATTATTTTCTCACCATTAGAGGAATTTGAAAGAGATATAATACTTCTGAAAAAAAAAACATGACCGAGTGGATTTATCGTGCCTTACGAAGCGTACTGTTATAACCGTTCAATGTAAGCTTTATTGGTAACGAAGGCGCTCTGTCAGCAATCATGAGTAAGAAGTGGGAGCATGACGCCAGGCAGTCAGTCTATTCTGAGCTCTCGCGAACTACGATTGCCTAAGAGTCCCTTTTAATGTAGTGTATTTTCTCTTTATATCTAATAAATAATTAAGTGTGTATTAAAAACCTTTTTTTTAAACCCTTACTGAAAGGGACCCCATAACAGTGCGCTCTCTCCCCCAGACATTACTAGTAACTGGGCTATTACACCATTGACGAATCAAGTTATCTGCATGCATACTCAGAAAGTCTGTAACTGCAAAATGCTCGAAATTCATTCCAAAATCTGTCTCATTGAAGCAATAATGATAATCCATGGCCCACCTTGGCCCATTGGCTCACCTGATATTCTGCCCAGCCTGCCCAGTCACATGTTCATGGCAGGATCTTAAGAATGCCACAAGCAGGGCAATTAATGTGGTTACGTGGTCACAGAAATTTAGTTAGTATACCATTGACACGCAAATAAAAAGAATGATGAATTCGGCTGTGTTCAAACATGCTACAAAAAATTCTCTCAAAATAAACGTGTCCACGTGACTTTTATACAGTCAGGCTTTAAACATTTATAATTTCATCCCCGCTAAACCTTTAAATCACCAAAAAGTTACTCACTTTACACAAAACTGACACCTCTACTGCAGGGCTGCCTCCAACGCTAAATAATAAAACAGTCTGATCCGTACAGGCTCAAGGGATGGCCTGAATTATTCTATGCAGTAACAACCCTGCTTGGTATTGATGAATTGCGCTACAAATAGGGGTGCAGATGGTCAGAATTGGTCATTGTTTTCAGGGATGTACTGTAGCCCTTAAAAAGGAGTCATGTTTTCTTTTGTTCATTGTTGCGAACTTTTCTTTTGTTAATGGTAAGTTATATTCGTCGAAGACGAGTAAATGCGGGGAACAGAGTGAATGGGGCACTACACGCCTTTATGTGTAGTCGGCAAGTCTCAAAAAAGGCTCGACTCGCCGTGAACGATGGAGCATTACTGCAAACTTCAATATATGGAAGTGAAGGTTGGGTATGGCAGAATAAGAATCAAAGTTAAATAAATGCATTGGAAATGAGAGCTCTGAGATGAGTGTCGTGACTTTGAGAGACAGAATGCGAAATACTGATCTAGGTAAGTGTTGTAGTGTGCAAGAGGATGTAGTCACAAAACTTGAAAAAAGACGCTGAGACGATTTGGACATTTAGAAAAGATGAATGAGAGAAGGTTCACAAAAGAAGTATACCTAGCTTTATGAATGGTACTGGAAGGGGAAGACCTCGTTGCCCCATCAGAGATGATCTCACAAAAGGTCAGGTCAGAAGTATGCTAAGCCGGCGAGGTTTGCCTATATAATGCAGGTTATAATATAACCGGTCTTAATTTGTAATCATCATAAGCTGAAAATTTCCATTGCTGGAATAAGGCCTCCCCCAACGATCTCCACAATTGCCATTCATATGACCGGCCTGTTGGTCTACTGGTTAGACCTAACTACTAAGTCAGAGGTCGCGGGTTCGATTCGCACCCGGGACAAATATTTTTGTGATGAATAGAATAGAAAATGTATTTATTCAAGTAACTATGACTCATATATGTTAGTAGGACTTACAACTATAATATATAATAATAATATCTAGGGACAATGTCACACAGATCTTCCTAGCCCCAAACTAAGCAAAGCTTGTACTATGGGTACCAGGCGACGATATACATACTTATATAGATAGATAAATACTTTATATACATAGAAAACATCCATGACTCAGTAACAAATATTCGTGCTCATCACACAAATATTTGCACTTACCGGGATTCGAACCCAGGACCACCAGCTTCGTAGGCAGGAGCACTACCAACTAGGCTACGGTGACCGTCAACTACTATATTAGTTACATGAACACAATTATTTGTAATTTATCTATAACACGTACGTATTTCGAAATATATAAGTACTAGCTGTGCCCCGCGGTTTTACCCGCGTGAAACTTTATAATTTATAGCATATGTGTTAATCCAGGGTGTCAGCTAACTCCCTACAAAATTTTTTTAAATTCGCTCCAGCCGTTTAGACGTGAAGAAGTAACAAATATACATACTCACACAGTCACACACACACAGACTTTGGCCTGGTAATGTGTTAGTTGTCCCAAGATATATATTTATTTGTTATCTAGCGGCTTAACCAGAATAAAATTTGGAATATATCGAATAATGCAAAATAATTTGAACTTAACCGAAAATTTTGTTGATTTTAGTATTGTTTGCTTTTTCTAACGTATGGCTGGAGAGTGAGATAAACGCTTCTCTTCTCTGAAATATGTGGCCGCATAGTGCATACCGTGAATCTACAAAGAAAAGTAAATACATTAAAATTACCTTCAAACGAAAGCGTTTTCATTAGAAGTTTAAAATAGGTCAAACTATGAGTAGGTACATACTTACTGCTACGTCAGTATTTGACTGCTTTTAATAAAACCTGGAAATCCTTGTCGATTCATTTACTTACTCTTCTGCTGTTGTAACTTTCTGCCTGAATTCAAAAAGAAAGCTTTTATCAATTCGACGTTGTTATTTTTGTATGAGGTGTAACGTAAATTAACTTAAGGGCTGCTAATATAAGGTTATATAAACTTTGATATTAAGATTATTAAGTAATGGAATCAGGTGTTACTTTGTGGAAATCCATAACAATTAAAATATAAAATCAATATGTAGTGTTAATTCTGGTAATTGTCAGTTTAATCATGCCGGGATGCAATTTGCACCGCCCTCCCACTATAAAAAATAAATTACATGTGCCCAACACGTGTTTCAGTCCTTCACGGACCATTTTCAAGGGCTGCTAACTCGTCGAGTATCCGATCATCTAGTCCCATTCGAGCACTCGACAAGTCCTTCTTGCAGGTGCATGTTTTTCGCGGCATGATTAAACTGACAATTAGCGGAAGTAACACTTCAATTAATATTGATGTGGTATTTTGATTAAGATTATTAATTTATTTGGCTTTGTATTCATTTTTTACACTGGCGGTAGAAGCGATGACAAGGGTAAAAGGAGTGGGGGAAGGGAAAAAAAGATGGAGGCGAGATAAATTAGTCCAAATAGATTAGTACTGGACTTAATACCTAGAACAAGCCAGCTACAGAAAAATACTTTTTCGATGTGCGTTTAAGTTTTTAACAATATTCCAGAATCTTTCAAAACATTGCTGTTGTGTTCTTCGGGCTATGTCGGTGACTTTGGTTTGCCTGCGGAATTTGACATTTCTGATTCGAGACTACAGGGAAACTCCGAGCATAGCCCTCTCCATTTATCTTTGGGTGACCTTGAGCCGCCTGATAAGGCCCATAGTGAGCGACCACGTCTCTGTTCCGTAAGTCATCAGCAACACACACTGGTCGAAGACTTTCGTCTTGAGACACACAGTGTTGATAAAAGGCTGATAGAAAATATTTTAAAGTTAGTAAAGTTATATTTTAAAAACTTCATCATATCAGCCGAAAAACATCCACTGCTGGACATAGGCCTCACCAAAAGATATCCACAATCACCGAGTTTGCGTAATCCGCACCCAGCGGTCTTCAGTGACCCTCACAAGATCATCAAATAAACTTAGTTCATATGAAAATTATGTAAAAGAAAATATGTGCCAAAGACAGGAATAAAAACTTCGGCAATCGGACATATACCCCTATCTAACACAAGTTTTGGAAGTCCACATAGACCAACCAGCCGGCTCACTAACCCACTCGGTCAAGAGTTTACAATCTTATAGATTTTTTATGCCAGTAATAAATACATTGATATGAATCTAAAAGCCTACACTAATACTAAAGCCATTTTTCAGTCTTATCACAAAGCACTACAGTCTAAATTCACATAATTTTATTGTAGGGAAACAGTCAAAGCAATTTTCCGCTCAAACCGATACGAATATGTTTATTTATCCCGTCGCTATATTAGTGGATTGTGCTCAGTATCTTATTGGGTTGAATTGGATGTAGTTATTTAATTTACGCTCTATTTATTAAATTGATTGTTACAGTTATTTACAAGGAATATGTATTAATGTATTGTGACAAAGAACTATTTGTGTTTTGTTGAGGATTGGGATGGGTTGTTGAGTTTAAGATTAAAGCTAAGACTAAGGCTGAGATCTATAGAGCGTACTTAGACTTAGCTCAAACTTTACTTACGTAAAACTTTGCTAAGTCTATGCTAAGCTTATACTTTGATTTGGTATTTATAGACTTTTTGAAGTTAAGATTATGCTTAGCATAAGCTTAGACAGACAAAGTCAAAACACCAATTGTAATTTCGTTACATACATTAACTTGTGTCTAAGTAAAGTCTGAGCAAAGTCTAAGTACGCTCTATAGATCTCAGCCTTAGACAGTCGCCTCGCCGCTTCGTGTCGCGGGTTCGAGTCCCGCGCCGCACAACTATTCGTGTGACCCATAAATTATTGTTTTGAGTCTGGATGTAATTTGTATTCATCTATATAAATAAAAAGACAAGTCCTGACTGACTGACTGACTCATCAACGCCCAGCCCAAACCCTTGGACCTAGAAAGCTGAAATTTTGCACAAATGTTTGTTTTATAATGTAGACAAGGAATAAGGAAGGATTTTTCGAAATTCAACCCCTAAGGGGGTAAAACAGGGGCGCTAAGTTAGTATGAAACTTTACCGTTTTTGAAGTTTAAGGCATACAAATTGGTATTTGGCCTTCCAGTTAAAAATAAAGAATCACGTATTTCAGGGTTTTTGGAAATTCCACCCCCAAGGGCGAAAAATAGGGGATGTAAGTTTGTATGGAAAATATGACAAATTTTAAGTTAAACGCATGAAAATTGGTATAAGGGATTTCAGTTAAAAATTAAAAATACTAATTTCAGAATATTTGAGAATTCCCCCCCTAAGGGCGTAAAGTAGGGCATGTAAGATTGTATGAAAAATGCGACTTTTTTGAAGTTAAACCCATGAAAATTGGTATTTGGCCTTCCAGTTAAAAATAAAGAATCACGTATTTCAGGGTTTTTGGAAATTCCACCCCCAAGGGCGAAAAATAGGGGATGTAAGTTTGTATGGAATATGTGACAATTTTTAATTTAAACCCATGAAAATTGGTATTTGGCCTTTTAGTTAAAAATAAAAAATATATATTTCAGCATTTTTGGAAATTCCAGCCCCAAGAGCGTAAAATAGAGGGTGTAAGTTTGTATGAAAAATGTGACAATTTTTAAGTTAAACGCATGAAAATTGGTATTAGGCATTTCAGTTAAAAATTAAAAATACAAATTTCAGATTATTTGAGAATTCCCCCCCTAAGGACGTAAAGTAGGGCATGTAAGTTTGTATGTAAAGTGCGACTTTTTTGAAGTTAAACCCATGAAAATTGGTATTTGGCCTTTCAGTTAAAAATAAAATATGTATTCCAGGATTTTGGAAATTCCACCCCGAAGGGCATAAAATAGGCGATGTAAGTTTATACAGACTGACTGCGACATATCAACGCACAGCCTAAACGGCTGGAGTTAAAGACTTGAAATTTTGACAGAAGGTACTTTTTATAACGTAGGCATCCACTAAAGAAGGGTTTTTGAAAATTCCACCCCCAAGGGCGTAAAATTGGGGATGTAAGTTTGTATGAAAAAAGTTAAAAGTTTTAAGTTAAACGCATGAAAATTGTTATTTGCCATTTCAGTTAAAAATTAAAAATATATATTTCAGGATTTTTGGGAATTCCACCCCTTAGGGCGTAAAATAGGGGATGTAAGTTTGTATGAATAATGCGACATTCTTGAAGTTAAACCCATGAAAATTGGTATTTGGCCTTTCAGTTAAAAATTAAAAATATTTATTTCAGAATTTCCGAGAATTCCACCCCTAAGGTTGACAAATAGGGGATGTAATTTTGTATGAAAAGTGTGACAATTTTGAGGTAAACGCAAGAATATTAGTATGTGGCCTTTCATTTAAAAATTATAAATATATATTTCAGGATTTTTGGAAATTCCACCCCTAAGGACGACTAGAATAGGCGATGTAAGTTTGTATGAAAGTCAGTATTTTTTGAGTTAAACGCATGTAAATTGGTATTTGGTCTTTCAGATAAAAATAAAGCAATCCACGGAATAATTTGTTGTTAAAAAAAGGTAATCCAAAACTGATTTAATAGATCGCCACCAACAATTTAAGCAAACTCAAATTTTAAAAAATTAGCTTCTTATGCCAAGTAGCTTAAAATGATAGATTTAGAGTTTTATAAGATTTGTAACTTCTTTTTTTTTGTAGATTTTATAACAATTAAAAAAAACTACATTTTAATCAAATTGGGATAAAAAACGAATTTATCTAAAATTCGAGTTAGCGTAGTATAAATTGTTGGTGTCGAGATGATCGCACCCAAAAAACATCATCTTAATTTTACTGATCTACAAGTTCACAATTTTGTTACTAGATGGCGTTAATGTCGTTTCAGATTGCGGAACTTAATTGGCATATCGGTTAAAATAAATAAATGCTTGAAATAAAAGGTAGTCCAAAACTGAATCAATAGATGATCGCCTAAATCTCACCCAAAATATATGCACATATCTTAATTTTACCGCTTTACAAGTTTATTTTTTTGTTAGTAGATGGCGTAATCATCGTTTTAGATCGCGCTATGGTTTCGTTTACAAAATGTCGCAACCTAATCTAATGGGAGTTACCTTTGTGATTAATGCATCGTTGATTATTATTTTACTTTATTTAACTTACTGACTATACTTAAGGACAATTGATATGTATTCTTTGATTTTTGCTTGATGATATCGGGTCCTTTTTGTAAATAACAGTAGCAAAGTAGACTTTGATTTATTTCTTAGTAAGTTTATTTATAGGTTAGGTTTTATTCAATTTTAATTGCTTATTTGTTTTAAAAGTTATATTTTTTAGATCAAGCTAGAAGTAAATAGTTACAATGGTCATCATTCAAAATTGTCGCGGACAAAGTCGCGGGCACCAGCTAGTCTATTATATGTTTGTAAAGTACCCCGCGACACATGGATATGATTCCCTAGAGCGCGCGTTGTCTTTTTAAAAAGAAAGAAAGAATACTTTTCCTTACTTAAAGGCAGGCAAAGGCGCTCATAGTAGATGCTGTCACTCTATAAGTGATCGGCAAGGTTAAGCAACTAAGCTTGCAGTCAATCCATAGATGGGTAACCGCCAAAGTGGTTTAATTTCGTCTCCGTGTTTCGGAAGGCACGTTAAGTCGTCTGTCCCGGCTGTAGCCTTTAGGCAAGTCGTTAAGCCATGTTAAAGCTTGAACAACTTTGCCACTCATGACTGCTCATATGAGAAGTAAGTAGCATCTAATTGATAGTGTTCCTTTTTTAAGGGAGTAAGAGGATAAAACCGTAGCCTAGTTGGTAGTGCTCCTGCCTACGAAGCTGGTCGTCCTGGGTTCGAATCCCGGTAAGTGCAAATATTTGTGTGATGAGCACGAATATTTGTTTCTGAGTCATGGATGTTTTCTATGTTTATAAGTATTTATCTATCTATATAAGTATGTATATCGTCGCCTGGTACCCATAGTACAAGCTTTGCTTAGTTTGGGGCTAGGATGATCTGTGTGACATTGTCCCCAGATATTATTATTATTATTATAAAATTGTAATTCTTACCGTAGTCTAGTAAAAAGAATCAAATCTACGTTTAAGCATGGATTAGAGATTAATCCTAACATTGTACATTTTAAATCTAATTTGTGTTAAAACTAATTATAGCTTTACAACTAAAAGTACTTGGTAAAAGTAATTATTAATAGTTTAATTAGTTTTAGCTCAAACTCCCAATAGGCTACAGCGGTAAAACAATGTTAGCCTCGCACTAACTACGTATCATTTACTTTTACAATTTCAAGATGAAGAAAATTTATCATTTCGATATTTAAAATAATAAGTTCATCAAGTAGCCTATAACTATATTCAAATTCATACATACATAGACTCACGCCTGTTTCCCAGAAGGGTAGGCAGAGACAACGGATTTCCATTTGTCACGATGTTTGCACACGTCTTTTGCCTCGATTACTGTCATTATATTCTTCATACATGCTCGCCGGTTTAGGGTACTTCTGACCTGCCCTTTCTTGAGAACGTCTCCGATTTGGTCAGAGAATGTTCGACGAGGTCTTCTCCTTCCAGTAGTTCCATTCACACTGGCCAGGTATACTTCTTTGGTCAATCTTCTTTCATTCATCCTTTCCAAATGGCCAAACTTTCAAATTCAAAACTCATATATTCCGTAAAAAAATTAATTTATGTGGACTCGGTTTTTTTACCCTACCTTGTATGATGGGGCAACTACAGAGAAACACTGCTATCAAACCTTTTTTTAATATTTCTTTTTAATTACATAATTATTATTTATGTGTTTTGAGTTTTTGACTTAGAACAACTCAATCCCAAGGATTTTTATCACTCAAGTAATCAGAAATTTTGTAATATGCTCTGGTACACAATTTGGCATTAATAATTCTTTTTGACTTATTTTTAGACAATTCTCCAATATTGTTGGGAAGTTTATTAAACATATTACTTAAGTGTTTTATACATTTTAGTATCGTATAAATTACTTTACGCATGCTGCTGGTTATATTTGCGTTTGTGATTATGGTTCAATCGTACTAATATTATAAATACGAAAGTTTGTGAGTATGGAATGGATTGGATTTTTGTTACTCTTTCATGCAAAAACTACTGAACAGATTTTGATTAAAATTTGTAGCAATATAGATTATATAATATTTTTTTGTATTTTTTTTAAATAACACATAGGCTATTAATTATAAAGTTTGACGCGGATGAAACCGCGGGGCACTGCTCTTCTTTTTAGCGTGTCGATGGTAAACTACTTAAATTTTTGTTGCACAGCCAGTAAATATATAGGCTCAGTTTTTTATGTTTAACATTCTAAAATTAATAATGAAATGAAAGTTATTCAGCACTTGGATACCACACTAATATTATAAAGGCGCAAGTTTGTGAGTGTGTATGTTTGTTACTTCTTCATGCTAAAACTGCCAAACGGATTTTGATGAAACTTTGTAGTATTATAGCTCATAATCCGAACAACACATAGGCTATAATTTATAAAGATTAGCGCAGGAAAAACCGCGGGCACATCTCGTTGTACATATATATTATACATACACTCTTCTTGTCATGCTTGAAGTGCAGTACATAAATATAGTCTTATCCTACTAATATTATACAACTGAAAGTTTGTGAGTGTGTGTGTTTGGTACATGTTGGAAGCTTTTTTACACTTTGTATAGTGAGGAGAATTTAGTTAGACCTGTGCCTCTAGCACGAGTTCCTGCAGTTTACTTACTCGATCACGCGTACAGTTTCCTCCCATACATTGAGCACTAGCACCTCTCGCGGAAACTATTAAGAACTAAAACTCTGGTTCTCAATGTATGAGGCGATGGCTGGCCCTCACGTCATACTCGTGAACGGGTGCTGCTTGCGGTAACTGGTCGAACTGCTGTTGGGGTACTCATAATATTTTATTTTTTCATACAGTCGTTGCCTCTGGTTGACTTCGTGTGACTTCTTAATTTTGTAAATGTACGCGGATGTACCCACCGTTTTTTCATCTAGCAAGAGGTTATTCTAATTGTTTGAGTGAAATTTAATATTGTTTATTATCTCACAATTTTTCGATTCATTGGATGACAATGGTTCTGTGCGTGCATTAGCCTACATAACGCCCATCCCAATGTAAGAACATACATCATTTAAAAAAAAAAAAAACAGAACGAAAACAAAAAGCAAAAGAAGACGAAAAAAGCAAGCCCGGAGTTTCTTTGTGGCTTTCTTCTCCGGGTCGTCCACCTAGGTAGCTAGAGAAAGCCGCAGGTTAGCTAGGGTAGGCTCCTCAGCGGCGAGGATCGCTTTGCCCCCTTAACACGTCATTGGTTATCCCGTGCAACTGATCACACCCTCTCTTAGAATTCTGTCCTTTTGCTTCAGCGGCCCCCTGAGCTGTGGCCCGAACCCTAAAAGGGTGGCCTCGGGTATTAATCGTTTAATATAAGCTACTGGTTAAGAGCCTTCTGCGCTAGCCAAATGCTCATTGCCTTCAATTATTTAATTTTAATATTGTACAACTAAATTTCAAAATAATAGATTTATTTTTTTAGACTAATTATATTTTTGTAATTTTTATACTGTGTTCGACTATGTTTGTGTACTGCATTTTGAACTTGACAAGTATAAGTGTATGTTAATACCCAAGTGCTGAATAAATTTCATTATTTCATTTCATTATGGGACGAAACTGTACGTGTGATCGAGTAAGTAAACTGCAGGAACTCGTGCTAGAGGCACAGGTCTAACTAGATTCTCCTCACTAAACAAAGTGTAAAATAGCTTCCAACATGTACCAAACACACACACTCACAAATTTCGGCTTTATAATATTAGTAGGATAAGACTATATTTATGTACTGCATTTCAAGCATGACAAGAAAATTGTATTTATAATATAATATATATGTATAACGAGCTGTGCCCTGCGGTTTTACCCGCGCTAATCTTTATAAATTATAACCTATGTGTTATTCGGATTTTGAGCTATATTACTCCAAAGTTTCATCTAAATCCGTCAGCAGTTTTAGCGTGAAGAAGTAACAAACATACACACTCACAAACTTGCGCCTTTATAATATTAGTGTGATATCCAAGTGCTGAATAACTTTCATTTCATTATTAATTTTAGAATGTTAAACATAAAAAACTGAGCCTATATATTTACTAGCTGTGCCACAAAAATTTTAAATGAAAGTGAAAAACTATACAACTATGTTCATAAACATTCCCATGCAAAGGCGTTGTGTCGTTTGTTGCATAAAATCTACGGAAATATATCTCAATATCATCATCATCATGTCAGCTAAATTACATCCACTGCTGGACAAAAGCCTCCCCAAAGAATGAAGACATGCCATAATCGCCACGCTTGGCAGACGGGTTGGCGATCGCAGTTTGATGGTCATCTATACAAATAAATAAAATTGGAGTGTCTGTTTGTAATATTGAAATAACCAGTTTTTACTACATTAATATGAATATATATACGGTACATACACCAAAATGACATTTTTTACAATTTTTGTCTGTCTGTTTGTTCCGGCTAATCTCTGAAATGGCTGGACCGATTTTGACGGGACTTTCATTGGCAGGTAGCTGATGTAATAAGGAGTAACTTAGGCTACTTTTATTTTAGAAAAAGTCTTTTATTTAACAAGAAAAACGATATAATTAATTAACACGCAGATGAAGTCGCGGGCACAGCTAGTAGTTCATAAAAAATACGCTGCTGCCGTTCTCTGGGTCTCTCAATATATATAAAGTTAATTTTGATACACGTTTCACTCGTATAATTATTCAATATTTATTGAGTAAATAATATCTTATTATACAAATACACATTGGTTGTGTGCTTCTGACCAATTTTCGGTTAGTTCACAAACATTATCAATGTTATTTGGTATTACGTATCAGTAAATTTGATTGGATATAGTGTTTAATAACATGATATTGCTGAAAATTCTACACAACTAAATTAATTTAAATCACATTTAAACTGAAAACTAAAAATTGTTTTCAAAACAATACACTGACTTTATGAACACATAACGAGATGAAAAATTCAGACCAGCGTAAGTAACTGGGTCCGTGGGTTCCGTAGCCAAGGGGTAAAACGGGACCCTATTACTAAGACTGTGTGTATCTCATGAAACATGATAGTTAGACAATCTTTACAGATAATGTACAGACGCCAACACATCAAGCTACCTGTCTGTCATATCACCAATTTCAGTAGTAAAAAATATATAAAAGAAATTTGACAGATTGGTGTAGCTGGATGAGCTGGCGTCTGTACTTATTTTGCCGCTATAAAACAAATCAAATCGTTTATTTGAATAACATGGGTTATAATTGGTGGTTATGTGTGCTACTTTGACCCGAATGCAGATCACCTCAATAACTGCATTCGGTTCTTCTAAGAAACTGCTTCTAAGGAACTGCATCATACCGGGCGCAATTATAGTTAGTATGGTGGTATGTGTGAATAAATAAATAGATTGCCAGCGACATAATAAGAATATACGGCCCGCGCAATCTATGTCATTCAAATAATATTAAAAAATATAACCAAAGTCTATTTAAAAACACTTAATTAATGCATTTATCTTCCTCTTTTTTGTAGTCGGTTAATGAAATAACTCGTCCAGATAGCCCAATTAGTCAACTGGTTTAAATGTGACGCTAATTCCGGTCAGTTTCAGAGGCTTAATTAAATTGTTCCTAGAAATATAGAGAGAGCCAATAAAGGTGCACGCAACCGTATTCACTATTCAATCAATCAATCATTTATTGCTGAACATAGGTAATTACAAAATATAATACATTTCAAAATGTCAGATGAATGTAGGTATGGTCAATATGTTCTGCCTGATAGGGCATGCAAAATATTATATAGCAAAGTCACAAATATTAAATTAAAAAATTAATAATATAAATTTCATTTCATGTCAATACAAATTTACACTTAAAAATAACACATAAATATTTATTATTGGACGAACCACGTTCATATCTAGTCAACATTGGTCACTGTATACCAATTCAGTCAAACGGACATTACTAGCTAGACATTCTAGACATAATATAGCTATAAATACTATATACAAGTAATATAGAGCATTTGGAAAGTAAGGTGGAGTGAATTTTGAGAGTTTTATAGCAAATGTTTTCATATAATCAATACAATGTGTACCTAAATATCTATGTTACTAGAAATAATAATGTATACAACTATATTACTACAAACATGTTCTGACTATTTACAAGCGCTTTTTTAAAGTCTACGTGAATAAAAACCCTTTTTATTTTATTTATTTATTTATTTTTATAAAATGCTACGGTTGCTACATTTCGTAGCAGTAGCTGGCTACGATAGCTACGGCTCGTAGCAGAACGCTGTACAATATTTTTATTTTGTACGTTATAAATAAAAATCGAATTCTGCATGGGAGGAGATGGATTCATTTCCGATTGGCTGTCACCCTTGTCCTCCCGAAGGCGCAACTTGCCTATGACAGGATTTAATATATATATATATGTGTATATATACTATACTATACTAACTTTTCAACGACTTTATATGCAGCTTATTTCTTTAATCACACTATAATTTCCTTAAAATAAGTCATCCAAATAAAAAAGATCTCTACGTTCTAGGAAATTAAAACATGACATTAAAACATTATACTTTCTCAATTGCAATTTTGTTGTACTTTCAACTAGTGATGAGGTGAAAGACTCGATGAGAGCCACAAATATGAGAAGTACCTACCGCTTTTTTTTAATTTATAACTTTTTCTTTTATTTTTCACTCGCGTTCATCTGATTCCAAACAAACTAGAGCTTTTACTATGGAAACCAGATGACCGATAAACTACATAATATACTTAATTTCTTTTGTAAATACATACTTATATAGGTAATAACACTCAGACTAATGCCAAACAGACATCTTCAAGAACACAAATATTGGTCTTGGGTGGGAATCGAACGCACGACATGCTGCATGAAAAGCGAGGATTTACCAACCACGCCAACCGTCCATTTATATTGATTTCTATTACAGGTTGTTACCCTTGTAAGCTAACCCACCAAAATCTCACCAAACTTTGCCTCCACTTGTTGAATAAGTACACATATGAGGGTATTTTGAATCGAAATGTCATTTGTGGATACTGTATGACAATATTCGTCGTGTTGGACGAACATTTACAAGTCACCGTAGCCTAGTTGGTAGTGCTCCTGCCTACGAAGCTGGTGGTCCTGGGTTCGAATCCCGGAAGTGCAAATATTTGAGTGATGAGCACGAATATTTGTTTCTGAGTCATGGATGTTTTCTATGTATTTAGTCTCCTTCGAGCACTCGTGGAGGACCGAAACACGTGTTGGGTATCGTACTGGCGCATGTAATTTGCTTTTTTATATTGTCCTTCTTGCATGTGCACATTTTTGCGGGCGGGAGGGCGGTGCAAATTGCATCCCGGCATGATTAAACTGACAATTAGCGGAATTAACACTACATATTGATTTTGTATTTTGATTTATTTAAGTATTTATCTATCTATATAAGTAAGTATATAAGTAAGTATATGGTACCCATAGTACAAGCTTTGCTTAGTTTGTGGCTAAGATGATCTGTGTGACATTGTCCCTATAGTAAATAAATAATAAATAAGTCAGCTTAACCATGTTTAGATCCCAAATTGTGAAAAAAAAACTTAATGTTAGTGTATATACATAAAAGTAATTTTAGCTTCTTACAAGAAACTTGTAGCTCTAGAATGGTAGTACTAGGTACATAGTATTACAATTTATTTAGAAGTTAAATGTGTTATTTTAATATTTTATTACAGTTTAAGTAATATTTGTATGAAGATCATACACAAATCAGCATTATATACTATACTTTGTCTGTAGTGCACCTACCATATCATCTTTGCATCATCCTAAGGTTGACTGGTAGAGAATGCCTTTGGCATTGAGTCCGCCTTTGTACAGTTTTGTACAATAAGTTTAAATAAATAAATAAAAATCGTACATATTCAACTCACATAGATTAACTTAAGTTATTATAGACGTAAGAATTTAAATGCTTAGGTCTAAAACTATCTTATAAGCCTTACCACTTTCGATATTTTATCATGTATATGAGTTGTTCCATACCCCAACGATTATTTGATGTTAGTTTTAAGAATAAAACTAAGGTACTATTATTGTTTATCCTCAATGTATGATATTTATTCTATAGTTTTGGTACAATATATTTTCTTATTATTTACCCATAGTAAATATTTACTCTTATTTCTAGAAGTTGTTTTTATCAAGGTTCCATACCCAAAGGATAAAACAGGACCCTATTAGTAAGACTTCGCTGTTTGTCTGTCCGTCTGTCACCAGGCTGTGCCTCATGAACCGTGATAGTTGAAGTTTTCACAGATGATGTATTTCTGTTGCCGCTATAACAACATATGCTAAGAACAAACCAAATTAAATATTTAAGGGGGCTCCCATACAGTAAACGTGAATTATTTGCTCGTTTGTACGGTACCCTTCGTGCGCAAGTCCGACTCGCACTTGGCCGGTTTTTTTTGACTTTCCTCTTATTTAAATGTCCTTCATCATAGTACTGTTTCATTCACAATTATAATGCAACATTAATTAAAAAGCTGATTATCAGTTGTTTAATGCGTTTAATAAAGTTAAGCAATGACATGTCATTGAAGTTAAGTAATTATTTTAACTTTGATGCTCTTTACATTTTAACTGTACTTTAAACAAATATAGAGCTGACATTTACTTTTCTTCATGATAACCGATTGTAATATAATTTATATTACTTAGATGGATAGATAAACTCTTTATTGTTATACAAAAAAAAAAGAATCAATTTAAACCTTAAAAGTTTACGATGGGCGGTCTTATCACAAAATGTGATCTCTTCCAGACAACCAAAGTAAAGATCGGAGAATGGAGTTTTTGAGAGGCGCAGTTGTCGGTGTACAGATACATGACAAATAGTACCTACCTATGGGTACAAATAATGAAAAAATAAAATAAAAAGAAAATATAAACATATTACAAATAATAAATACATATAATATATACAATTAATATATTATGTTCCTAATTGTGTTGTGAGTCTTGTAGTGATAGAAAGTGATTCTTGACAAATCTTTGTAATTCTTGCATGACTTTGTGCACGTATCACTATTAAATGCACGTCTCACTATTAAATTACTTATTTACTTATCGTATGGGCAGAGGTTATTCTAGTGTCAGAGTTGTTCAATTCGCCCAGTAGGCCACTGACATGGCTTAACGACTGTTGTCTAATGTCTACAACCGGGACCGACAGTTTAACCTGCCTTGCACGGAGACGCTCAGAAATTAAACCACTTTGGCATCATCTCATCTGTGGACTAACCGCCAGCCTAGTTGCTTGACCTCACTAATCACTTACGAGCTAGTGAAAGGATCTGGCTACGAACGCTTTTCTTATTTTATATTGGACCACTCCCAAAGTATACCCTATTTCATAAAATACAAATGTTCAAAATTTTTCGAATGACGGATATACATCGGGCATAGGTAGACATTTAATTTACAATGTGATCGTGTCAAAATGATCCGTTATTAATTAACTAGCTGTGCCCCGCGGTTTTACCCGCGTTAAACTTTATAAATTATCACAGCTCCTCCCCCGTAGGTGATAGCGTGATAATATGTAGCCTATATGTTGACCCGACCTCTTAGTAATATTCAAGCCAAATTTTAACTAAATCCATGCAGTACTTGTTGAGTTTAGCCCGGACATACATACAGACAAACAGATAAACGGACAAAAATTCTAAGAACAATATTTTTGGCTTCGGTATCTAATGTAGATCACGCCCCAAGTATCCTTTAAAAAAAATATTCAATGTACAGTTTTGACTTTCCTACGATTTTATTATATGTATAGATAAATAAATACCTTGGGATATTATTCACACACGGCCATCTGATTCCAATCTAAACAGAGCTTGTACTGTGGAAACTAGATATATAACCTGATATACTACATATATTCTTTTCTTTATTTTTATTATTTATTATATATTATTTATTTTAATCGTTACGCCATCACCTTAAATCTAAATACTTAAAGAAGACAGGTTATTGACATTAAGACAATTTGTTAAATCTCTACAGATAATAATAATAATATCTGGGGACAATGTCACACAGATCATCCTAGCCCCAAAGATGTAGAAACATTCGTAAAATATAGTCACTAAAATATATACTAACAAAATTAAAGAAACAAAAAACTATACTACTAAAGCAAATTAAACTTACCCTTAATGAAACATTTATGATAATAAAAGATAAAGGATAAAAGTAAAACAGGGAAACACTGAAACATAAAAATGTTAACTAAAATATAAGTAATTTTAATGATTAACAAATAAAGTCTCTTGTAAATACATACTTATATTGGCAATTACACTCAGAATCAAAACAGACAAACAGACATGTTCATGCACACAAATATCTATCCTGGGAGTCGAATCCGCGCCAACAAGTGACAAATATGTTGATACAAGGACCTCAACACTTTAAGCGTAACTCATCATCATCATGTCAGCCAAAGTAAGTCCACTGCTGGACAAAAGCCTCCCCAAAGAATGGCGGGATATGCCATAATCGCCGCGCTTGGCAGACGGGTAGGCGGTCGCAGTTTAATGATCATAGTTCACAGAAGAACGCTGCTGCCCGTTCTCTGGTAGGGATACCCTCGGTCGATTTCTACGCCATTTCCCACGGGATGAGATGGGGTGATGACATTCTATGCCATCACCACACAGCAGTAACAAGCGGAACTATCTATTTATTATTCGTTACTTACGATGTAAAGCGGATCAGAGCCAAAAGTAAGTTGCCAAGTCTTACAAATACACGTCTGCTGTCTACCTAAATACCTGAACTGATAGCCGCATTACGTATTCATAGGTTTAAATATGTATGAGAATTTATTCGGCGAATCTTGTAACCAGTAACTTTGCCCTATTTATTGGACGTTTGCTTCCGACGGTTGTACACTAGAATTTAGAAAACCACATTGTTTGGGGTGACTTGTAATAATAAGGCGGAGTTTATATCGGGCTGCAAGTTATTTTAAGGTAAAGTATATTATTAAATTATAATTTTAATGGTGTCCGGATTATAATTCTAGTCCTCTGCTGATAATTATCCTTATCATTTAGAATTAAACGTAAAGAAAAACCTATCCTACATAACCATAATCATGCCTGTTCCTCTGTTTCTCAGAGGGATAGGCAGAGACAACGGATTTATGAATAATGTAATGACAGTGAACGAGGCAAAGGAGGTGTCAAAAGATCGTGAGAAATGGAGATCCGTTGTGTCTGCTTACCCCTTTGGGAAACAGGCGAGAGTCTTTGTATGTATCTACGTTATAGTCAAGTTAAATACAAGTGTGGTAAGTTGGCAATTACAGTAGAGGCAGGTTGCGGCCCGAGTCGAAGGTGAAGGCATATATAAGCCGAGAGTTTAGTCACCAACGATATACAATAGTTTTGCTCAGTTTGAGTTATTAGTAGTATCATTAAATAAATAAATATAAAATAAAAAAGGATTTTATTCACGTAGACTTTAAAAAAGCGCCTGTAAATAGTCAGAACATGTTTGTAGTAATATAGTTGTATACATTATTATTTCTAGTAACATAGATATTTAGGTACACATTGTATGAAAACATTTATAAAATTTATTTTATTATAGCAATGATATTTAGCCAGCTCTTATCAAGTTATTGTCAAGAGATTATGTTTAAATATCTAGTTTAAGTCTAATATTTTTACTACTCTGTCAATGGTTCTGTCTATATTAAGGTATTATTATTATGACGGACCTTGTTTTAATAACGTCGGTCGCGCTTTAATGCTACCACCGGATCCAATGCGCCCCATCCATTATTCAGATCTTGAGTAAATGTTGGAGATAGCCAAAAGATTTCAGACAAATGTCCACAGCTGGACAAAAGCCTCCCCCGCGAACCATCTTGGGGGAATATGCCATAATCTCCACGCTTGGCAGACGGATTGCGAACACAGTAAGATAGTCATAGTACTCAGGAAGAAGCTGCTGCCCGTCCTCTGGTAGATATTCCCTCGGATCGACTTCTACGCCCCCCACGAGATAAGATGGGGTGATGATATCCTGATATACGCTGCCGCCACCACACAGCCATTTAATAAATGTGTGCTTTGTCATTAAAAGGTGTAATGGCTCTTAAGCCATTTCATATGGCATATATCAATTCCGTAGTTCATAATTATATTTTGTGTGTATTCATTTTTTTTTATTTTCTTTCATCTTATTTTAAGCTTCTTATAATGGAAGTACTGTTTGATAATCAGATATTGCATATTAATACACTATTAAACTTTCAAACTGCACTTTAACCCGTAAATAGACTGTTTATATACGAGAATACATCAATTTCAACTTTATCACTTTGAAATAAGGTCTAAAATCAGTGAGACAATATAACAAATACTGATTAACGGATAAAGCGATAAAACATATTTTAATTAGTATCTATTTGTGTTTTAATGAAATGCACTCTCCGACGCAACGTTAGCGACGATAAACCTATGTCTATATTTATCATTATTATCTTTATTTCAATAGTAACTCTTAAAACATATTCCATGTCAGCAAACCAGTCTTTATTACAAAGAGCTTTCATTTCTATTTTTGTTATGACAGTCTATTTTCAACTTCTTTATTCAGCGGCCGCATAAAATTGTGAAATCATAAGCGAAAAAAATTAGCATACATTCACGAAGACGTGGTATAACTGAAATACTATGGGAAGTACCCACTGTCGCTACACAGATAATGGCAGGAACAGAAGGCACACGGAAGTTTACTGCATTTCATCATATCCATCATTCTACACAAGTTTCGCTTTTATAATAACTATGTGTATGTCCACCTCAATACAGATAATAAATAGAATTATTTAAGTGAAGCTTACAGATAATTAACATAATTACTATATATGTATTTACAAAAAAATGCTAAACCAAGTTTCCACATATAAATAATTGAATGTCAAATTTTACAAACTCAACCTAAGTAATTTATTAAATTGTACACAAAAGTTACTCATACCTAAACACCCAATCACGGATTGAGAACAATTGATGTTCTCAATTTAAAAACATCTCTTTGTTTAATAGTCTTAATTATTCTTACTTCCTTAAAGTTGTATACTGTCTATAACCATCAATCTCAATATAATGTCTGTAACCATCTATTAAATGTATTGAATTGAACTAAATCATTATTCTAATACTAGTTCTATTTTTTTCAAAAATAATGCAGCCTCTAATTTCTTCAAAAGAGTGTTAATTGAGAATCCAATATCAGGTGAATTAGGTGCACTGCTGAACAAAAACGTCGTCCAAGAATGGATTCTACTAAATAATGATGCAACTGTGATCATCATATTGCGGTCGAAAACCCGTCTGCCAAACAAAGCAACTAAGACATAATCTCTATGCTTGGAAGTCGGGTTTTAGACTGCAGTATGATGATCATAGTTCACAGAGAGTCGCTGATAATCGTTTTCTGGTAGATATTTCTTCAGGTTGACTTCTAAACCCCCCACATGACGAAATAGGGCGCTGATATTCGTAGCCGTCATCATACAAGCAGTTTGGCATTTAGCCCGGATTCTAACAGTAAGGTGAAAAAAAATCATAACGGCTTATATTGAAACTTTTTCCTAATCTCTTTAAATGCTAACATTCTCTGCAACAGAACCATCATTTACCAAATTAATAAATATTCTTTTAAATTTCTTAAACGTTTATGAATTTTCTTTCGGCTTACCGAATGCCTTAAGATAAATAACGTCACCTCGAAATTGTCTTCTGTCTTCATATTTTCTGTGGTCTAAGGCAGTGAAGCCCATTTGCTTGCGCTATAAAATGTAACGATTTTGTAACGACTACTGGAGTCGATAAAGCGCCCAGTGTAAATGCGCCCTAATATATTTTTTAAAAGAAAAAAATGCGGTTGCTTTAAAATCGCTGTAAAGTGTATAGGTCTAACGATCTTGTTTATGGTAAGTATGTGTATATTGCGTTTTGGATATGTTTGTGGGTTTTTCTTTTCAGAAAAGATTCATTATAACCGCGATCGACAGTTTGACACGGCCTCCAAACCACGGATACGCTCAGAAATTAAAACACTGACGATCACCCGTCTATGGACTGACCGCGAGCCTAGTTGCTTAACCTCGCCGATCACTTATGGACTATTCTGATCTTTATCTATACATATAATAAAATCGTAGGAAAGTCAAAACTGTACATTGAATATTTTAAAAAAAGGATACTTGGGGCGTAATCTACAATCGATTTCGAAGCCAAAAATATAGATTTTAGAATTTTTGTCTGTTTATCTGTATGTATGTCCGGGCTAAACTCAAAAAGTACTGCATGGATTTACTTCAAATTTTGCATGGATATTACTAAGAGGTCGGGTCAACACATAGGCTACATATTATCACGCTATCACCTATGAGGGAGGAGCTGTGATGATTTATAAAGTTTAACGCGGGTAAAACCGCAGGGCACAGCTAGTCATGGAATAAATGTAGTCCATTATCAGAATATAGCCTTATAAATTGATCGTCTAAAGAGTTAAGTAACTACAAGTGGCGTAATTTTGCAGCTATTTAATTCTAGCAGCGCCACAATAAATAACTATTTCCTTTAAACAAGAAAAGTCAGCTATTCTGCTTTATAGTCCGCTGGCAATACACGTCCTGAATTAAATAAAGTGCCATATTCTTATAGAGGAACAAACGACGTCCATACATTTTGTTTAAGCGTCGCATTAGATCGACGGCGCATATGTTCCTTAATACCCTCGTTGGGAACTACGCTGATTTCAGCAAAAGGGGATTCTCTAGGATATGTAGACTATTACTAAGTAAAGCGATACGTTAAATACCTTTGTGGTAGTTATGATAAGGTAAACACACTTTATTGTATACATTTCGAAGAAGTCAAGCACATAGACATAATTATAGCGCGCAAGTGTCTGCGTAAACACAGGTGTAATTTCTTTTCCTCACCCTCACGCTCTACGGGACGGCTAGTCGACACGATCGGAAAGAGGCTGGGCACAGACGCTAGCGCATCAAGCTACCCCAATCTGTCAAATTTCCCCAATTGAAAGTGAACCTCATGCTTTTGTGATAAAGTTGAAATCTGTAAAATAAATTTGACAGATTGGGGTAGCTGGATGAGCTGGCATCTATACATGACTGACGGTTTAACTATTTCAGACATGATTTTTTCGTAACAGAAACATTTCAATATCACTTTTTGGACTGACCCTAGATTTGAACCCAGGACCTCGTTATTTGTTACCGTTGCTTAAAAGGGTCTTACTGCCTCTCCGGACAGTAATCATGTTATGCTATACGTATAACATCCCTCTCATAATCCAAGAGGTCAGCAATCCTTCACGCCCCTGAATAAATCAGACTCGTGACTGTTCTCTTGCGATGTCTCTGCCTCAAAATATATTGCTGGAAAAAACCCAATTCCTATTAGATTCCAGGTCCATTATCTTGATTTTTGACGGGCCTGTGGCGTGGTTGGTAAATGTTTGATTTGCTCGCCGAAAGCTCGATTCTCACCCAGGATGCTTATTTGTGTGCATGAACATGTCTGTTTCTCCTAAGTCTGGGTATAAATATCTATATAATTAGTTACTTACAAAAGAAAAGGAGTAATTTAGTATATCAGTTAACTGGTTTCAATACTACAATCTCTGGTTAATTTGGGCTCAGATGACCATGTGAATAATGTCCTCGTCATCATCATCATCATATCAGCCGAAAGACGTCCACTGCTGAACAAAAGCCTCCCCCAAAGATCCCACTATTTCCGGTCTACCGAAAATTCGCATCCAGCGGCCCGCACAAGATCATCGGTCCATCTTGTAGGGGGCCTGCTCACGCTGCGTCATTTCGGTTCGTGGTCGCCACAGAATAATGTGTGTGTCCTAATAATATATTATTATTATCATCTAGAATACCCATTAGCCTACAGCCTACCAGGTATTGGAAACTGATACCTCACTATCCTCGGAAAAACACGTCAAAGATGATTTTTTTATAATATACTCTTCCACTCATCCCAGCTCACTGACACAAAAAAGCCGTGATGCTTCAGCTAAAGATTTATTCCCAACATCAATTGAGAGCAGGTTTAAAAATCTTGAATCTTTTGAATATCATCTCTCAAGGCGCTTAGAAGTCAATATGTAAGGAGAATTTTCGATACCTTGCGATTGAGGTAACGCTATCCCGTATTACACACCGACAATTTGAACATAACGTAATAATAATAATATCCTGGGACATTATTCACACACGGCCATCAGAGCCCATACTAAGCAGAGCTTGTACTATAGAAACCAGTTAATTGATATACTACTTAACCTCTACCTCTTTTCTTTTGTCAATGCATACTTTTTTTATATATATAATTATAATATAGGGACAATGTCACACAGATCATCCTAGCCCCAAACTAAGCAAAGCTTGTACTATGGGTACCAGGCGACGACATACATACGATATACATACTTACGAGTATATAGATAATTACACCCAGACTCAGGACAAACATACATCTTCATGCACACAAACATCTGTCCTGGGTGGGAATCGAACCCATGACCTGCGGTGTGAAAGGCAAGTATTTACCAACCACGAAAAACTTCGAAAATATTTACCATTTAACAGTAAGTTGACATGTAATAAAATATGTTATTAATAAATAAATATCTAGGAACAGTTAACATACTGCTATCTAGGTAGAGCCTATACTATAGCAACCAGAGAACTACTTACTTATCGTATGACCTGTGGTTACCCTAGTGCCAGAGTTGTTCAAGCCGCCCAGTAGGTCTCCGACATGGCTTAACGACTGTTGCCTTATGACCTCCGAAGCACGGAAACGCTCAAAAATTAAATCACTTTGGCGGTCACCCATCAATGGACTGACCACCAGCTAGCTAGCAGCTATTTGCTTAACCATGAGTGCCTCAACCAGACAACTGATAAACATATACTTATATAAATCTAAATACTTACATATCTTAATTATCGTACTAATAAAGTTTCTGAGCATGGATGTATAGATGGTTGTTAGTCTTTTACGTAAAAGCTACCGAACGGTGTTTGATGAAACTTTATAGTAATATAGCTTATACATCCGAATAACAATGTAAATAATCTACTATATAAAAATAAGTCAGGTTTTCCTTCCTGACGCTATAACTCCTGAACGCACGAACCGATTTCCACGGTTTTGCATTCGTTGGAAAGGTCTCGGGCTCCGTGAGGTTTATAACAAAGAAAATTTATAAAATTTAACGCGGGTAACACCGCGGGGCACAGCTAGTAATTTATAAAGTTTTACGCGGGTTAAACTGCAGGGCATAGATAGTTATAGATAAATTACACCCAGACACAACAAATATTCGTGCTCGTCACACTAAAAGTTGCCCCAGGTGGGAATCGAATCCATGACCACTAGATCAGCATGCCAGTCAAATATACTATTCGTATACTTAACGAAAAATCCATACGATACCTGTAGAATAGACGAGAGAATAAAATATAAAAACCAAAGAGTAAAGAGTAAAGGCATAAAACTAAAAAAAAAACTAAAATTCGTCTAGGAACTTTCATAAAATTTTAATGAACCTTTTACCGGCTGATTTCTGAATCATTTAAATTCCGATCTAAACTCGTTCCGTCAGCTTAAAAATCCAAAAGGAAACTCAATTTGACCTCAAAGAGTTTTTATTCGGCAAATTAAAAGGAATATTTCCAAATCAAAGCCGACCATTACATATTAAAATCGACTCGCCAAATTAAAAGTCAGTGTGTCGCCGCAGTTACAAATTGTTCTAACCTCCATTTATTGGCAGGGATATCCTGGAGTATCCAAGCCTTTCCAAATTCGACTTTATAATAGTAAGGTTAAGGATTATATTTGTTTTCTTGATATGTAAAAGTAAATTTGCATCAAACTGTCTTTGGCGAAATGGGAAATGTCTGTTAGTTTTATGATGTTAGATTTTTGTAGTTACGTCTCCAAATAACAATGCAGTAATGTGGTTAAATCAGAATATCATCACCCCATCTCATCCCGTAGGTGACGTAGAAGTCTACCAGAATATCTACCAGAGGACGGGCAGCAGCTTCCTTCTGAGTATAACTATATTACTCCGATCGCCTACCCGTTTGCAAAGCGTGGCGATTATGGCATATCCCCCAAGATGATTCTTGCGGGAGACTTGTCCAGGAGTGAACTTATTTCGGCTGTAATGATGATGATAATGAATATGGTCGATGGAAGCCGCTGGATGCGGGTAGTGGGAGACTAATAATTGTGGACTGCACGTGTGGGGCAGCGGCCAAGACAGTCGCCTCGCCGCTTCGTGTCGCGGGTTCGAGTCCCGCGCCGGACAACTATTTGGGTGACCCATAAATAGCTTTTCTAAGTCTGGATGTAATTTGTGTCCGTCTATTATATGTTTGTAAAGTGCCCCGTGACACAGGGATTAAATTCCGTAGTGCGGGCGTTGTCTTTAAAAAAAGAAGATCTTTGTCCAGCAAGACGTCTTTGGACTGATATGATGGTGACGATGAATATATGCTTCTAGGTAAAATAATTATAGATATTTGACTTCTAGATATAATAATAAAATCGACATATTGGGCCTATTAACACGCAGTCCTATGAGTTTGTGCTATGGCGGCCATACAGTTGTTAAGCATACATACATACATAAAAACTTCACCATGATCATGTGGTCGGAAAGTCGTCCACTACAGGACAAGAATTTCGCCCAAAGATCTATGGGTGAAACTAACTATAAATAATTAATCCTAGGCATAGTTAGAGATTTAGTTATGAGATTCGTATTTTAATTATGAGAATTATAAGTTTGTTAAATAGATAATCTTACTTGGTTACGGTCACTATAATATTTTGAAGTTTAAATACTAATTACCAACATTCAAAGTCCTAAGAGTTAAAGCCTCGAGGAGCAGTCGATTACAATAAAGTAACTTAAATGTGTACCTGCGAGTAATGTTGTAACTTGTAAATGTAACATACCTAGTAACTAATCCTTACCTTACAACACTCTTGGGTATTGTCGAGCAGATCTTGCTTGTAATCGGAAACCACAGGAGCAGACACGATCTAATATAGATATTTCACTCTTAAGTAGTTTGGTACTAATGTACAGTATGTGTACTTATGTTTTAATGTATAGTTATGTACCTCTAGGATCCGCAATTCGACAAACGGGTTAATGATGTAAGGTGAAACGCATTCAGGTGTATAAAAACGCTGTGGTGGGAATGTTATATAACATATTAGCAACGCTAGAGGTTGGGCTATGAAGGAGGGTAGATAGCTTATACGGAGTGTAAAGGAAGGTGGCGAGCGAGGGCATAGGCCATCTTTCAACATAAAAAATAATTACAAACAAAGCAATCCATTTTTGGGTAAAAAACATTGACATTGGGTAGTAACTGACGGAAGAACATGGGAGAGTTTTATAACACTCTTGTTGTCGTTAATACTTGCAGAAGGGGGGCGTATATTCAACTGAGTATGGGCTAGGGAATTTTATCGATTCGATTATTAAATATTTAGGGGCATGGAGGGCGTTAAGATCAGATCTCTGTCGTACTTACCACCAAGCCTTACAGAGTTATGTCAACTATTATAACACGATATGACACCGGATACTGCACACTAAACAAATACTTCTTCGAAATTGGCGCCATAGAGAGTCCGCTGTGAAGACGATAAATTGAATTTGAGGAAACACCAGCACACAGACTTTTAGATGAAACTCAAATAGTGCGAGTAGCCAAATAATTTCACTTTCAATGGCGGAAAAAAATCTCCCAACTAAACTGAATAGACCACTGAATGGGTTAAAATGTGCACTTCAACCACTTGAACGCAAGTTCATATCCTGTCAGTAATTTAAATCTATCTAAATCTATCTCCAAATTAAACGTTGTAAAATTTTGAAGGTGAATCCTCATCATCGTCATCATCATATCAGCCGAAAGACGCCCACTGCTGGACAAAGGCCTCCCTAAATATCTCCACAATTTTCAGTCTTGCGCTATCCGCATACAAGACTTTCAGCGACCCTTACAAGATCATCAAGGTGAATCCTAAATTTATAATAATATCTATAGCGTTTTACCTTCCCAGTGTGCGATGCCGCTAAGCCTGCGATCGTGAAGCGCACAAGTTACGATCGAGCTAATGACAGCTCGACTCGCTCTTGCCGATAGCGAACGCCGTAAAAAGCCAATAGCAAAAAAACTTAAAATATTTATTACGCTAAAAATTCCTTAAAAGTATAAAATACAGAGAAAACTTTAGTTAAGGTAAAGTAGTTTTTTATTTTTCATATACGGGGCTTTATTTGATCCCTCTTGGAGGTGCTCCGGTAAAAGATCGTTGAGGTTAAGTACCTAGGCGCACGGTTTACCTGTAGATGGGGGTCCTTATAAGTGGTTTAGGTTCTCAGTGTTGCTTCAGATGGCACGTTAAGCTGTCGGTGTTTGTTGATGTCATTATAGTGTTTTCGTTGAGCGCTTGTAGAGCCCTGAAGACTACAGGCTTAAAAATCTCCGAAGTTTTGTAATATTAATGATTGATTACATCATTTGACGGTCACCGTAGCCTAGTTGGTAGTGCTCCTGCCTTTGAAGCTGGTGTCCTGGGTTCGAATCCCGGTAAGTGTAAATATTTGTGTGATGAGCACGAATATTTGTTTCTAAGTCATGGATATTTTCTTATTTAAGTATTTATCTATCTATATATGTATGTATATCGTCGCCTGGTACCCATAGTACAAGCTTTGCTTAGTTTGGGGCTAGATGATCTGTGTGACATTGTCCCTAGATATTATATTATAATCATAATAATAATATATTCACACACGGCCATCTGATCCAAACTAAGCAGAGCTACTGATATACTGCATATACCATTTCGTAAATACATACTTATATAGGTAATTACACTGAGACTCACGGCAAACAAACATGTTCATGCACACAAATGTTTGTGCTGGGCGACCTGTGGCGTGAAAGGCAAGTATTTACCAAACACGCCATCCTTACTAATATTATAAATGTGAAAGTAACTCTGTTTGTCTGTCTGTCGCACATTCACGCCTAAACTACCGAACCGATTAAAATGAACTTTAGTACAAAGATAGTCTAGAGCCTGAGGAAAGACATAGGCTACTTTTTAGTGCAAAAAAGGGGTTGTAAGGTGTTGAAAAGGGGTTGAAAGGGGGGATGAAATGATGTTAAATTACACCAGGGGGAAATCAAACACACGACTTCTGGCTAAACAGTCAGGGTCACTGTACTAACCCACCCCCCCTGTCGGAGACTGTCGTGAAGTCTGCACTCTTACCTAACCTCTGCTGATATACTAGTGTGAGATTTTATTTAATTAATAATTTTTAGTTGAGTTTTAGTTGGGCGTGATCGTCTATATTGAGTTTTATAGGGCGCGTGATCGTCTAGATTAAATTAGCATAATATTCTAATACATCCTATATTCATACCTTAGTTTTTATAAATTTAATTAATGCCGTTTTAAAAGAAAAGTGCTGTAAATAAACATCCTAGTTGGAATTGTTGTTAAACACAGTATATGGCTCCTAGTTTCAGTAATGATTCGTGAAAATAAAATAATATATGGGCTATTTTCTACAACTTACCCCGGGTTTCAGCTACCGCGTGTATATGCCGGAAAATGGTTTTCACACGAGTCCTGTAGGATGAAGCGGAAAATGCAAAACTACTGTCTACTTAATCTTAACATAGCTCGTAATAATTTGTAAAGAAATATTATCAATGCAATTAGTCTCATGAGTTATGATGAGTTAACCATGATTTCCTAGAATTATTAATATCAGTTATTTTATTTATTTCATAGTCTCAGGGTCATTGTCAAGGTCATGTGTCATCAAGAGTGTGTCAGAAATAGTTGACTTATATATATATGTATATTCGGATACTGTTGATTGTAAAATCCCACTCATGTGATTGTGAATTAACTCAGTAATTCAGTTATACGAGCTTTTGTTACTTTTACGCTAGCGGCGATTACTTTAAGGTTGCGCAGTTATTTACGTTAACTGAGAGGAATGTTACTGTAGCTTAAATCCAACATTCTCGACAATTTAAGTTGTAACATGCGTGTATGCGTACTTGTGCGTTTGTGTGAATATGAGAATACTCGGATAGTTGCTAGATCTAAGTAATCTATAGCCAGAATAGTTTGAGTATAGGGTATGTTTCGGAGATTTATAATATGAGTCGATCACAGACGTGTGCTCTAGATGCTGTAACAGTAGGCTTGCTTCTAGCGCGTCCCGCGTAGCATGAGAGAGTCTGTCTGCGAAGGGATCTATGCCCTTTATTCACATGTACGTGACCCGCGTTGGGCAAACAGATATCTCCCACACATGACTTATCGCATGCCCGCTTGTTTAGACAGTCTACACATACAGGGATTACACGCTGTCGACACTATAGTATATAATGGTAGCTTGATTCAATTGGCGTGTTCGATCATCTTGATCCGAACCATCCGAGATAGATGTCTCATTAGTGTTAGTGTGTGTGTGCCGTAAAAACCGCCCTCTTTGTATCGTATTCATCGGGAAATAGATAAAGTTTACGCACACTTACGCAGATTGCGTCACATTATAGGTATTCCAAAATCACATCTCCCCGTACATACAATTGTATATATATTCATTCTACTTTATGTTTTATATTTACTAACTGCCAGCACTCTACTTATGTGTATATGGTCATGTAAATGTCGTCAAAGTAAAAGTCAACCATCAGTATATATCGACGTCGTCGTTCTGTACATAATAATGTCCTTAATAGATAATATATAAAGAATTTTAGACAAGGCTTTCCAGGATTTGTACCAGTTATTTTTATATCTTGTAAACATTCATTAATAAATAACGGATAAACCACTTATATAAGTATTTAACTGGATTTGAACCAGTTATCTCTATATCTTGAATACCGTTACGACAATGCGCATATAAAAATCTCCATTAATATATAACGGATAAATCATTTAGATCAGTATTTAATTGGATTTGAACCAATAGATCTAGTTAACCTTCACCTTAGGTTCTCACAGTCGGGTAAACATTGTAAAGTCTAGATTCATAATCGTCAGTTCTAGCCATGAAAATTAGAAATAATGATCGGATATAATCCAAAGTGTGGCTGAGAACCTATCTCAAACACAATAAAATAATAATCATTTGATTATTATGGTTAGCTGTTTGTCTGTGCAACAACAACAATGCAAGAGTAATAAATTAACCTCTAACAAGTAAGCCAAAGTTACATATGGGTACTTAGTATTTAATAGAAATAACATCTGAACAGTAAACAGCGTTCTGCCTAATGTACTTAGTATATCTAGTTGAAATGAAATGTTTACAGTGTTTTGCCCAGTAATATATATATAGTACTTAGTATTTAATGGAAATAAAATATGAAATAGTGAACAAAGTTTTGCCTAATGTACTTAGCTTTTAATTTCAGGAAACCGGCTTCATTCACTGAATTTAATTAATTTAGTTATAATATTTAACAACCAAACACTGACTCTAACATTGATACACACTGACTCAAATTTAAAACTTATAAAATTATTGCGATGTGTTAGAATATAACAATCCCGATTGTAACCGGCGCGCGACAGTTCTAAGACTAACGAAATATTCCTACTATGCATAAAAATAAACGTGTTACTTCCCTTTCCAAACCAATTCTCTTTTTTTTTTCAGTCTTTCGATAGAAACCAATAAATATTGTTTAGGGTCGAGACACTTGCACATGATGTCTCAAGTGGTCACCAAATTTCTAATACCTCGATGAGTTTTTGTTGTGTCACTTATCGACTAGAGTTTTATGGGCTCTTGAATTTAAAATTCTTAGCTAAACCCAAAACGATAAATATTAATTTTTTGCCTACATCCTATGGCTGATTATTGTGAGAAACTTGGAGTGCATTCCTTTACTTGAGGTCCCATATAATGCTTATGTACTTGCCAGTACCTACCATATTCAAACACATAGGTAGAAATTTCTGCATTCTTTAAGTATGGGGTATCGTAATACTACATCACTAACGACTCGACAAACAGACCAGTCATAGTAGGGTTGGATAATAAGCGTTGACCTTTGGATTATGAGGCCGAAGTTCGAATCCAAAAGTAGTCGGCCTCCTTTGGCGTTTGAAAATCGGCTGGGGGCGGTAAGTGACGTGAATCAAGTTTAGCGTAACTGTGAGTCTCTGTTCTGATATGCAAAGTCACGGCATACTCCTCCGATTAATTATAGATAGAACCATTCAAGATGAAGTAAAATATATCTAAAATGATAAATTTTGATGATTAAACCTATAAATAATCTATTTCAGTATAACTCAATAAATGGAGACCAGATAACTGATATACTTGATATATTTGACGGTCACCGTAGCCTAGTTGGTAGTGTTCCTGCCTACGAAGCTGGTGGTCCTGGGTTCAAATTTAAGGCCGAATATATAATTAGGAAGCAAATGGCGAACAAGTGCTGTGGGGAAAGGTACTTATAAATTAGGAAAATTCTTAATTAATTCTCAGCGTGATTAGTGGATAGTACAAGGAAAATGTGGAATTCTCCCAAGATTGTGGGGAATATTTAGTTACTTTACTAGTAAAACTAACGTCTGGGTTCATACATTTTAATACGCCATAAAGCGTACGTATATAATAGGAAATCATAAATATAACCATTCGGTGCGAATCAAACGTTATTCTATAATTTAAATTTATGCTTTTAATTTCATACATTAAATTGTGCTGAGTAGATATCTACCGAAGAACATACAGTAGCGTCTCTAGGTGTACTATGACATAACACTGCGATCGTCAAACTGTCTGCCAATTATGGCAGAGGCATGGCGATTATGGCGTATCCCTCCAAATGATGGACACTACTCCATCCAGGATATTTTTTGGGGAGGCCTTTGTCCAGAACTGGACGATATTTGGTTGACATGATGATCTTAAAATATGGCTGATAATAAAAAAATAACGGGCCGGTTGAAGTGATTGGTGAAGGCTTGCCTTTCACGCCGCAGGGCGTTGGTTCGATTCTCACCCAGGACAGATATTTGTGTGTATGAGCATGTCTGTTTGTCCTAAGTCTCGGTGTAATTATCTATACATATAAGTATGTATTTACAAAATTAAAGTAGTATATCAGTTATCTGTCTGAATAATGTCGCAGGATATTATTATTATTATATATTATTACTAGCGGCCCGGTACGTACTTCGCTACGTATAAGGCATAGTAATAAAAAATGATTATTAAGTTCATTTATTCAAACAAAAAAAATATTTTAAATTGCTAAAAGATGTTGATTTTACACTTTTCCAAGACTTTTTTAAATTTTATCTACGTACAAACCTTACCTGGACTTCCACGAATAATTTAAGACCAAAATTAGCCAAATCGGTAAAGGCGTTATTGAGTTATAACATTACAACGAAAAGTGGCATTGATTTTTATATATATATATAGATTAATTATATCATCCGACTCAGATCGCACGCAGGTACAGCTAGCCCAGCACATCTAGCAACCCCAATATATCAAATTTCTTTTATAGATTTTCAACTTCATCTCAATAGCATAAGGTAACTTTGAATTGGGGAAATTTGACAGATTGGGGTAGCTTGATGTGCTGGTGTCTGTACAAACCTCATCATGAAATACCTAAAATAGCGGCGTTATACGTAAAGAATAAAATAAGGAAAGAATTCTGAAAAGAAATGAATACCACAAAACATCTATTCTCTCCGATGTCAATCACCACGATTTTCCATTACGTATTATTCACGTTGTGAATATGATCAATTTGTTTCTGTATACGACTTTCTTCTTTGCCCTGTATACAAAAATATATTTCCTTACAAATCATATTTCTTGTAAGCAACCTTTTCAAATATTAGCACATGGTGTTTATTTCGATTTGTTGGTAACTGAGCGGGAATCACTTAACCAGGTATTTCCGACAAATTTTGCAGCAAGGGATAATCCCTTACAAACTAATTCCTGGTGTTTCTTGTGGTTGCCTGGAAGAGATTACTTTTATCGTTAAGGCCACCAAGTACATTAAAATGAGCTAATTTCCTTATTTGTATTCATTGTTTTGTTTTACTTGATAAGAAAACACGTTATTCAGCAACAATAGACGTATATTCAACTCTCCAGGATTGCACCATTACAACACTTATCCAACTTAAACTAAACTACTTCACTTCAGCATTATAATAAATGAAGGTACACACAACACACGATGTTAACAACGTTTCGGTTCCTGCGCTTGGTGAGAACTGCCGAACTTTGCAGCCATTCCAAATGTCATGAGCGGGAATGAACTGAATGTATCGGCCATTCCGCTCATTCACCTCTTTTAGACAGATTATATCCTTATAATAAATATTAAATTAAATACAAAGCAAAATTACCTTTTTAAGTAAACAAATCACCAAAAATGTTACCAATTATTTGGAAATCATAACATACTTATTTTTGCAATCTAAACAATCTGCAAATTAATTTTGCAAAATATCCTGGATGGAGTAGTGTCCATCATTTGGAGGGATACGCCATAATCGCCATGCCTCTGCCATAATTGGCAGACAGTTTGACGATCGCAGTGTTATGTCATAGTACACCTAGAGACGCTACTGTATGTTCTTCGGTAGATATCTACTCAGCACAATAATAATTTAATGTATGAAATTAAAAGCATAAATTTAAATTATAGAATAACGTTTGATTCCCACCGAATGGTTATATTTATGATTTCCTATTATATACGTACGCTTTATTGCGTATTAAAATGTATGAACCCAGACGTTAGTTTTACTAGTAAAGTAACTAAATATTCCCCACAATCTTGGGAGAATTCCACATTTTCCTTGTACTATCCACTAATCACGCTGAGAATTAATTAAGAATTTTCCTAATTTATAAGTACCTTTCCCCACAGCACTTGTTCGCCATTTGCTTCCTAATTATATATTCGGCCTTAAATTTGAACCCAGGACCACCAGCTTCGTAGGCAGGAACACTACCAACTAGGCTACGGTGACCGTCAAATATATCAAGTATATCAGTTATCTGGTCTCCATTTATTGAGTTATACTGAAATAGATTATTTATAGGTTTAATCATCAAAATTTATCATTTTAGATATATTTTACTTCATCTTGAATGGTTCTATCTATAATTAATCGGAGGAGTATGCCGTGACTTTGCATATCAGAACAGAGACTCACAGTTACGCTAAACTTGATTCACGTCACTTACCGCCCCCAGCCGATTTTCAAACGCCAAAGGAGGCCGACTACTTTTGGATTCGAACTTCGGCCTCATAATCCAAAGGTCAACGCTTATTATCCAACCCTACTATGACTGGTCTGTTTGTCGAGTCGTTAGTGACCCTGACTGTTTAGCCAGAAGTCGTGTGTTTGATTTCCCCCTGGTGTAATTTATTTATAGTTATTATTTAAAAATATATGAATAAGTATGTTTATCAGTTGTTTGGTTGCCATAGTACAGGCTCTGCCTAGGTTTGGATTAGATGGCAGTTTTCTTTCTAATATAAAATAAGATGACAAAGGAGCAATTGGGTCACCTGATGGTAAGTGATCATCGCCGCCCATGACACTCAACACCAGAGCAGCCGCAAGTGCATTGTCGGCCTTTAAGAAAAGAATAGGCTCGCTTCTTGAAGGTTGCCAATTCGTACCGGATCAGAAGTACCTCCGCAGTTAATTGATCCACAGAGTGTTAGTGCGCGGCAAAAAGTTTCTTGTGAAGTATACGATGGTAGATTGATATATCATAAACAGATATTTATTTTTTAATAATTTAGCCACATCCGATTTCGATCCAATTACGCTAAGTACAAAATAAATAACAAATATCATAACAATAAATCCTAAATAAACACTTAAGAACTTTGGTACCAGTTACCGATGATAAATAGAAATATTGTTTTATAATCGGAAAGGTGGAATAACATTTTAATGTACCTAATGGAATGTTCCTGAAAATGGCGGTCCCAAAACAACACGCATGTTTGCTTTGATAGAAATGTTATAATATTTACCGGGAAATGTATTTTCCATTGATTCAGCGCTTGGACCCTCATAGACCCGCTGTGCTTTATACTTTGATTTATCGTATGAGTTGTGGTCAGCCTTGTGTCAGAGTTGTTCAAGTCGTCCAGTAGATTTGAAAGAGAAAGAAAGCAATAGATTATTCATACAACAACTTCCGAAAAGTCCACTGCTGGACAAAAGCCTGCACAAGATTATTCTTGCCATAATCGCCACGCTTGGTGAATAGATTAGCGATCGCAGTACTCAGAAGATTTTTTTTCTAATTTTCATGATTTTGAAACCATTTTAGACGCGCCTTGAATTGAGATCATCTTTCCCGCATTTCATCATAAAGACGACCAGTCAATGGTTTTCAACAATAACCAGATACTTAATTTCTCGCTAAAGACTCCCATATTACCGGTGGGGGGCGTAGAAGTCGTCCGAGGAATACGAAAACGGGCAGTAGCGTCTCTCTGTATACTATGCCCATAATAATAATAATAATGTCCTCCTAGCCGAGATCCGGCCACGGCGGCCAGTCTTAAAGGAGACTAGCCATCTGCGCGGGACATATTATAGTGCTCAAGTGTGTGCGCGCAAACACAGGAGCACTTTCTATTCCATCACTCTCATGATCCGATGGGACGACTAGCGACACGACCGGAAAGAGGTCAGGTACAGGACCGACGGCTTTACGTGCTCTCCGAGGCACGGGGGTATACACCGCCAACTCCCAGACTTTGGGCTGATATTCAGATTATTTCGTTTTACAGAAAAATCCCAAAATCACTTTGGGCCCGACCCAGGATTTGAACCCAGGACCTCGTTATCTGCGGTTGAACACGCTACCAACGAGGCCATAATACTGCGATCGCCAACCGTCTGTGAAGCGTGTCGATTATGGCATATTCTTTTATGATATACTGGGAAGGCCTTTGTCTAGCTGTGGACATCATTCTGCTGACATGATGATGATGATGATGATTTTATATGTTCTATCCCTTTAGTGGGTTACTAGGACGGTTATAAAGCCACTTTATTATCAGTAACAAAGAACTTGTAAGCTTTATAACTTTTCTACTTTAGTAAAGATTTGTTCTAAAGTAAGTACCTCTTGAGTTTTTGATTTAATATAATATCTGTTTCTAGCGTGTTCATATGTATATTCGTGATAAATGTAGGTGATTTCTTTTGCGGCAGCCCTAGACGGCTGAATTTTAACGTAAGTGGCATAAGTCTCCCCAAGTCTCGGACTAAGAATACTGGTGTCATATTAGGGTCAGTACTTTTTGAAATCGACACATTTACGTCTAGGACGGTTTTCTTTTCCACTCTTAAATCGAGACATTTTTCGCTTGTTTGTAGTAAATCATTAAAAAATAACGACTCAGATTTCTTCGCTACTAAACTATAGAAATTATTTAACTATAGAAGATAATTTGTTTAGAATTAAAGCTAAATGTTCATCAACAAATAAATTTCACGAATTATATTTTAGTATCATAGACATCGCGAATCGATCGATCGAGTTCATTACACAAAACCGTCACGACTAGGGTTACCATATCTCAGGATTTACCCTGAGATTGCAGGATTTTGACGGGCTGCTTGGCGTGGTGAGTAAATGTTTGCCTTTCATGCGGCAGGTCGTAGGTTCGATCCCCACCCAAGACAGTTGTTTGTGTGCATGAACATATCTGTTTGTCCTGAGTTTGGGTGTAATTATCTACAACATGTAACGTCATTAACGCACACCCTTAAACACCCATATTAGAACGTTAAGTTATATTCATAATCCATACACTGAATTTTTAATTAAACATGTATATGCATTGCTATTTCCTAAATTAGTTTCTTGGAATAAAGTTTATTTTTCTTTATATTTTATTGAATAATGGAATTTGTATGAATACTAATAAAACTGCGATATTAAAAGTCTTATTACTTTGACTTACGGTCCATTTCAATTTGTTTTGACTGTACAGGGTTAATAAAACAATAATTTCTATAGTTTTAATTATTTTTGGGATAAATAATTATATATTAAAATATATATAATATATTAAAATATATATAATATATTAAAATATATATAATATATTAAAATATATATAATATATTAAAAATTATATAAATCGATTCAGTAAACGATTCTGAACAAACTATTTTCAGCGTGTGCGTTAATTAAGAAACATGTTGTATATAAGTATGTATTTCCAAAAGACAAATTACCACGTCCTTAAATTTGTAAGTACGTTTGTGAGAAAAATTTCGATATAGCAAAAGTTTCAGGATTTTCCAATGGAAATCAGGCCCTTTTTCCGGACTTTTCCAATTTTCATTTGGGTACCCTAGTATCGACCGATGCTTGCTATAGAAATTGACTTTAACCTTACACTTGATCAGGTGTTTCTTAAATCTTATTGCTTAATCAGCTACTCAAGTGAGAATTTAATTGGGGCTCCAAGTTGAATTCGAATTTTTAACTACGCAAAGATTGGAACATAATTTATTTGTGAACATTTGGATAATATTCCGTCTCGTTAATGAAATATCAAAATCTGTTCACAAAAAACGGAGAAACAGGATAACATATAAGTTACTCAAATATAACTAACTCCATGAGCCCTGTTTATCAGCGGATAACTTCCAATTTTAGTTGTATATCCTGTTTCGCTTAAGATTAAAGTTAGATTTAAGACTATGTAGATTCATCATCATCATATCAGCCGAAAGACGTCCACTGCTGGACAAAGGCCTCCCCAAAGATCTCCACAATTGCCAGTCTTGCGCTATTCGCATCCAGCAGTTTGCAGCGAACCGCACAAGATCATCGGTCCATCTTGTAGAGGGCCTGACCACGCTGCTTCTTCTGGTTCGTGGTCGCCACTCGAGAACCTTCGGCCGTCGGTTCTACGAGCTATGTGCCCCGCCCACTGCCACTTCAGTTTTGCAATTCTCATTCCATTATTTATAATTATTAACTCAACTCTCTTATTACGAGAGTGCTTAGCACGGACGTTAGACTAGCTAGAACCCATGTTGTCCATAATGTCCGGGTTAATAAGTAACTTAATAAGACGGAATATTGGCAAACTGTACTTAATAATAGACGGACACTGAATAGGGGTCAGTGTCCGTCTATTATTAAGTACAGTTTGCCAATATTCCGTCTCCATAACAATTAATATGTACAGTAATAAATGCACGTGTGGCGCAGCGGCTAAGACAGTCGCGTCGTATCTTCTTATCGCGGGTTCGAGTCTCGCGCCGGACAACTATTTGTGTGGCCCATAAAAAGTTGTTCTGAGTCCGAGAGGTCCGTCAATGATATGTTTTTAAAGTGCTCCGCAACACAGGGATTAGATTCCCTAGTGCAGGCCTTGTCAAAAAAATCAGGATAATATTAATATTCAACCAATAACTCTCTCGTAAAGCTTTATCTAAAGATCTTGTCTATTGAAAGATAGTTGACTTTGTTCCAGTGTCCACAATGGAGGTGGAGGCTGTAGTGGGGAGGAAGGCCTTCCTCCCCTGTGATATCGAGCCCGACTCCAACGAGGACCGGGTCTACATGGTGCTGTGGTTCCGACATGCTGGAGGGAAGCCATTGTACAGGTATGTGGGAAAATATACTTAGTCCATAGCAGTCTGATATAAAAAAGTCACGAGATCTCCAGATAAAAGACCCAGTTGTAATTGTAGAGAATTTAGTATTGTGGGTTTTATTATTGATAATCTATACTAGAAGACCTAATTCTTAGCATTCTATGGATTCACCGAGTGGTAACAGGGTCCATCGCGTGGCAGAGGAGGGAATACTCGACAGGGATAGGTTTAATCCTCCTGTCATCCTTCTCTGTATCTCAGTGTACCCTTCTATTCCTAGCCAAATTTGGGTATGATCCTAAAGCATCTTCTACACGGGCAAACCAACGTCCCAAAAAAGGTCCCCTCTGGTGATTGCCATCCATCTAGACTGCACAACAGCAGGCTAGATGGCTGGCAACCACCAAGGTGACCTCTATTGGGACGTTGCTTTGCAACAGTGTAGAATATGCTGAATAATGCCGCTTTGGATACTCATTCCAATATAGATCTTACGGAAGTTCTTCATAATCCTAAGTCTTTTAATAGCTTATAGAGGGATTATGTATAAAGGTAGATACACTAATCACACAATACAAATATTTATAAACAAAAATAATATTATATTATTTTCTTTAATATTGTAGGCCTTAATCTAAAAGGCTTAATTTTGATTTATATGGTAACTGTAGTGACTATTGGAATACTACATAGAATACTCTTTGGCTGCTGTATATGGATGTAACAGGCAATGATTAAATTATAAACTAAGATTTATCGTTAATATTAAACATGCGTATTTGGTGGTTTTTGAACATCCTACCTAAAATTTGTCATTTTCAACGTAAGAGGCTTGCAATTAAATATTTAAGCGCCTAAAACATAGTGAAACACAGGAAATGTGTACAAAATTGTTTGTATCATTAGTGGTAAATCATTCTACGGATATTTTCTCAAGTGAAATCTATGGTGACGAGGACAGGTAATATTTAAAATGGCGTTAAAAAACAAGTGACAAACATTCATCATCATCATTATCATATCAGCCGGAAGACGCCTAATACTGGCAAAGACCTTCCTCAAAGATCTCTATAATTTCCGGTCTTGTGTTACCCAAATCCAGGGACTTCCATCGACCCTTACAAGATCATCGGTCCATCTTGTGGGGCGTCTGCCCACGCTGCGTTCCGGTTCGTGGTCGCCAATCAAGAACTTTTCTTTCCCAGCGGCCGTCGGTTCTACCAGCTTTGTGCCCTGCCTGCTGCTTCTTCAGCTAGGCTATTCTTCGGGCTATGTCGGTTACTTTGGTCCGCCTGCGGATCCCAATCTTAAAAAATATTATTAATATTTTTTTTTATTCACGTAGACTTAAAAAAAGCGCTTGTAAATAGTCAGAACATGTTTGCAGTAATATATAATTAATTTATAATTTCTGACTCCGAGTATAGCCCACGTCGTTGCTCTTTGGGTGACCCTGAGCCGTCTTAAAAGGCCCGTAATGACCGACCACGTCTCTGTTTCGTAAGTCATCACTGGCATTATACACAGTCTTACATATCTTATATTTAACTTATTTAATTTCAAAGCCAAACTTCCATTTTCAAATGATCAGTTCAGGAAACTCTTTGTGCTTCCTATGCATATGTATATAACCCATATGAAGCCCGAACTATGAGTAGCAATATAGTGATTAATTATGTGCCAATCATTTTGAGAGGCGGAAGGAGGCAAGCTTACAAGCGTTGCTATGTGACAGATGAACGTTTATGGATATTAGGTTAATGGTAAAGATAAATTATATGCTACTATAAAGTCCACTGCTCTAGTTTAACCTTTCTGTCAACTTTCGGCGCGATACTTCAGGTTTGTTTTTTAAAAATAAGTGCACTCTGTAAGTGTATATACATATGTATTACTAGGTCCGCAAGACACTTTGATGCTTGCAAATATTGAGCTGACTGTAGTAAGCAGATATCTAAAATGATGATGATGTCTTCCCGGCTGAATTTCGGCCACGGCGGCGATTCTCAATGGAGATTAGCCAATTGCGCAGGACATATTATAGTGCACAAGTGTGTGCGCAAACACAGGGGCACTTTTTATTCTATCACTCTCATGATCCGATGGGACGACTAGCGACACGACCGGAAAGAGATCAGGCACAGGACTGACGGCTTTACGTGCTCTCCGAGGCACGGGGGTGTAATACCGCCAACTTCCAGACTTCGGGATGATACTGAGAAATTTTTTTGACGGAAAAATCCCAAAATCACTTTTTGGGCCGACCCGGGATTTGAACCCAGGACCTCATTTTCTGCGGTTGAACACGCTACCGCTAGACCAACGAGGCAGTCACATCTATCTAAAATACCACTAGCTTCAATGAGAGTATGTTCCCTATCACTGTGTCAAATTCATAGAAGAACGATTCAGCCGTTTAGGAGGAGAACTGAACTCTGTGAATGTTAACAACGGCCGGCTTAGAACATGGCTGTTGTTAGTTTAATATTTTAGTTATTCGTTTTGTACAAGTAACTATTTTTCTATTTTTATAAAAGACAACGACCGCACTAGAGAATCTAATTCCTGTGTAGCGGGGTTTTACAAACATATAATGGACGGACACAAATTACATCCAGACACAAAACAACCATTTTTAGTTCACACAAATAGTTGTTCAGCGCGGGACTCGAAAGTATTTATTTTGAAATTGTCTAATACTTTCATGAAAAATTATTTAAATATGAAATTAGGGGAATCTAAATAAAAAGACCCTATGCATTTTGGTTCGTGTTATCGAATATCGAGACTAGACCGCGAACGCGTCGCGACCACGCCCTCCATGACCCTTAGTTTGCATATCATATCGATAAAAAGCCCCCTCAACGCGGACGGGGGCCGCGTTATGTCATTAACGTAGAGCGAAAGTTGCACAAAACACCCTAAAATGATGATCTTGCCCTCTCTCCGCCAGTAATCGCCCAGAGTCGAGGTTCGAACCCCACAGGGGGTGCCCTCCGGCGCGATACTTAATTGCTAGACGGCTCGAGCCCTCTGCTTGCCTCTATAGGCCGGTGAAGTAGTGAAAGCCTCCTAGGCTAACTATAGCATCATACAAAAAAAAAAAAGTTATCGAATATAAATAGTGATATTTATTTTAAGTAAAACAGCTTGTTGCCCTTAGAGTTTATAGATGCACTCATCTATAAACTCTAAGGGCAACAAGCTGTCTGACTTGACTTTCATGTTTTAATGTCCTGGTGCTTCGTAAGGTGCGTTAATCTATCGGCCCCAGCTGTCGTCATTAGATATCAAACTTATCGCCATAAAAACTTTATGACGAATGTATTACAGAAGGTTCACTTCCTGAAAACACTTAAATAAGTTACTACTCTAATTGCCAAGCAATAAAGTTCAATCTGGTTCGTACAGGGCCGTTAAAAGCCTTTAATTTTATGGACTACCAACGATTCACCCCGGCTTCACTCGAGTGGATGGATAGAAATCTAAATTAGTACTTACATTATTAGGGCAGATTATAAATAACATTTTTTCATGACTCTGGCATCATTCGATTGTACCCACATTTTGATTGACTAGTTTGTACTACAAATTATAATAATAACTAGCTGTGCCCCGCGGTTTTACCAGCGTTAATTTTTATATATATAAATTATCATAGCTCCTCCCCCGTAGGTGATAGCTTAATAATATCAAGCCTATATGTTGACCCAACCTCTTAGTAATATACATGCAAAATTTGAAGTAAATCCATGCAGTACTTTTTGAGTTTAGCCCGGACATACATACAGACAAACAGACACACAGACAAAAATTCTAAAAACTATATTTTTGGCTTCAATATCCATTGTAGATCACGCCCCAAGTATCCTTTTAAAAAAATATTCAATTTACAGTTTTGACTTTCCTATGATTTTATTATATGTATAGATAATAATATCCTGGGACGTTATTTACACACGGTCATCTGATCCCAAACTAAGCAGAGCTTGTACTATGGAAACCAGATAACTGATATACTACATATACTACTTTTCTTTTGTAAATACATACTTATATAGATAATTACACCCAGACTCAGGACGAACAGACATGTTCATGCACACAAATACCTGGCCTGGGTGGGAATCGAGCCCACGACCTCTGGCATGAAGCAAGCATTTGCCAACCACGCCAACAGGCTATTAATGTAACTTACCTATAGTAGTTAAACATAACTTTATGGTTTTTCGTGCGTAATGATGACAAATATAGACTTTTGGAAACCTTGTATTAGTATTTCGATCACAGCGACTGCATACATTTTAATTAAAATTATTTTTAAGAGGACATCAGGAGCGTTGTTGGTCAGCTCTTTCATGGGACCTCATATGACTGCAATAGCCAATCTTCGTTTTAAGAATGCGAGCACAGCGGCTGCACAACAGGACACCGTTTACGTAATTGTACTGTTTCGCCAAAGGTGGTTGAGATTTTAGAGCGTCACGCCTAGCGTCTAACTCAGCCCGTCTCCCATCCTCAAAAACAGAAACCTTCTGATGTACAAGGCGTCTCCATTCAAGCCGTTTTTGTGCCTGGGTTTCCCATCTAGCTGGATCTATGCCACACCTCTTCATGTGACGCTTTTGCACATCCTTAAAACGGAGAAACTGGTCGCCATGCTTTCGCTTGCCTGTCTGCAACTCTGAAAAAAAGATGCGCTTAGCGATTCTCTCTTCAGGCATTCTTGAGAGATGTCTACACCACCGCAGCTGCCACCTCAATATAGACCTCAATCCCGCAGACATTAACACGTCGTAGTACATCAGTGTTCCTAACACGATCGATATTTACGAGTATGTTATACTATCTAATAAATAAATAAATATCTAGGCACAACTAACACCCTGCACATCCCAAATTAGGCGCACGCGGCACTATAGTCACCAGACTACTAATAAAAATACTTATATATTTCTAAATGCATACATATTCCTAGTAAAATACACCCAGACACAGGGCAAATAGTCGTGTTAACACGAAGATTTTTTCTGAATAGGATTCAAACTCAAGACCTCTCGCTGAGCAGTCAGGACCACTGAACACTAGACCAAGAGCCCAGTCATAATTAAATTCATAATATCATGCTGTCACCGTAGCCTAGTTGGTAGTGTTCCTGCCTACGAAGCTGGTGGTCCTGGGTTCGAATCCCGGTAAGTGCAAATATTTGTGTGATGAGCACGAATATTTGTTTCTGAGACATGGATGTTTTCTATGTATATACGTATTTATCTATCTATATAAGTATGTATATCGTCGCCTGGTACCCATAGTACAAGCTTTGCTTAGTTTGGGGCTAGGATGATCTGTGTGACATTGTCCCGAGATATTATATTATATTGTTGCTCCACCAGTCATATTATCAAGTTGTCGCTCCAAACTGTCACCCGCTCAACATGTTAAACTTTAAATGAGTAAATATCCCATATAACGCTACGTTTAATGTGAACCCGATTGTCAATCGATTCTCACTGCGATATGGCGGATATCGATAATCCGGTTTGCGCCGCGGCCTCGTTAGGTGCATCACTAACGAGGGTGCCACGGCCTAGCCGTTCTAATTTTGAATATGCAGAAATAAGTTTCGCTGGTGTGGATTTTAGATGCAATATGGCGTGACGCATGTTTTTCTTTTTCTCCGTGAACAGACCGACTCATGAGGTACGAAATATACTCCAAATAATTAATTTTATGGTCCTGGGGGTGAGCAAAATCTGAACATCGGGGAATCTATCAAAACTTATGAGGCTGGCAGAACACAGGCATGCATTTTGCGTTATTCTCCTCCCCAAATCCTGGTGAGCACGTAAACCCATCGGTCTAGTAACTGAACTCTAAAATAAATAAAAAAATAAAATAAAAAAGGTTTTTATTCACGTAGACTTTAAAAAAGCGCTTGTAAATAGTCAGAACATGTTTGTAGTAATACAGTTATTATTTCTAGTTGCTTATAACAGATATTTTGTTACATGGAATGTACAAACATTTATACAATTTATTTTATAATAGTAGTGATATTTAGCTAGCTTGTATTAAGTTATTGTCAAGGAGATTATGTTTAGGTTTAATGATTGAAATTTATATTTTACTACATATTGACTGAATGGTTCTGTCTATATTAAGTTATTCTAATTACTTAAGTCTAATTAACTCTCTCAGGTCATGTCGCTAGTCGTCCCGGATCATAAGAAAAATTAATCCGTTGACGGGTTGAGCGTTGAGACGGTTTGCGTGATGTTTGATTCCCACCCAGTATGTGTTTACAAAAGAAATGTAGTATATTATGTAGTATATCAGTTATCTAGTTTCCGCAGTACAAACTCAGCTCAGTTTAGAATCAGATAGCCGTGTGTGAATTATTTCCTAGGATTATATTTTGTTCTGTACCTGTGTGTAATTTATCTATATATGTATACATTTAGAACTATATATGACGGTCACCGTAGCCTAGTTGGTAGTGCTCCTGCCTACGAAGCTGGTGGTCCTGGGTTCGAATCCCGGTAAGTGCAATATTTGTTTCTGAGGCATGGATGTTTTCTATGTATTTAAGTATTTATGTATATGTATATATGTATAGTACAAGCTTTGCTTAGTTTGGGGCTAAGATGATCTGTGTAACATTGTCCCTAGATATTATATTATTATTATACAACATGTAACGTAATTAACGCACACCCTCAAACACCCCAATTAGAATATTATGTTGTAATTATAATACATACACTGAATTTTTTATTTAACATGTATATCATTGTTATTTACTAAATTAGTTTCTTGGACTAAAGTTTATTTTTCTTTATTTTGTATTGAATGATGGAATTTGTATGAATACAAATAAAACTGCGATTTTAAAAGTCTTATTACTTTGACTTACGGTCCTAGGGTTAATATGGCAACAATTTCCGTAGTACCTATTCATTATTTTTGGAAAAAAGTTACCTATATTAAAAACGAATAAATCGATTCAGTCCGATTCTGAACAAACTATTTTCAGGATGTGCGTTAATTAAGTTACATGTTGTATATGTATGTTTATAAGTTAATGTCCTGCTTCGTTTGAGATCAGATGCCAGTCTGTTAGTTGTCCCAAGAAAATTATTTATTAATGATATGATTTGTAATCTTAATATCCCGAAATAAGATATCTTTAACTAATATATTGTAGGTATCAATTTTGTGATCACCAACAAGATATATTCGTGTATAAAATAAATAACTATAGTTGTATTCGCACGTTTTATCCATGCGAACGGAAAAATGAGATTGGAGCAGGCAAGATAAAAAGGCTGTATATTTATCGGCCATGTCACTCGTAAAAATTTACTGGGCAAAGAATTGGGGCATCTACCCTGATAACTATTCTGTAATGGCGTTGTATTTTTTCCTGTGGATTTGGATTTTGTGAAATATACTAAACTAGCTGTGGCCCGCGGTTTTACCCGTGTTAAAATTTATAAATTATAGCCTACGTGTTATTCGGATAATTAAGCTATATTGCTACAAAGTTTCAGCAATATCCGTTCAGTAGTTTTTGTGTGAAGAAGTAAGAAACATACACACTCACAGACTCACAAACTTTCGCCTTAATAATATTAGTGTGATAAATAATGTGATATATTAAATTTTATAGCATTATATAGCATTATTCGCAATGCAAAGCGTTTATCTAATCTCAAAAATGGGAAATCATAAACGGCGGGTCTCGCACCTGCACCATCTACCTACCCCGGATTGGTAGATGGTGCAGGTTCGTGACCCGCCGCACGATTAAATTTATGATTTCCCATTTTTGAGATTAGATAAACGCTTTGCATTGCGTTAAATAATGCTATAAAATTAAAAATTAATAATTTGGAAGTTGTTATCAATAGATATGATCTTATACATGCAACTGTGAACATATCAGTCGGTCATGTTTCTAGAAAACAAAACCGATAGATAATACCTACATTCTCCGAAAGGGTGTTAGCAAGGGAATCCTAAATTTGATCTGCCAGCGTGTAATGTGATATAGTTTGACGCTTTTTTTTAATGTTGAAATTCTAGACAACTCTTAATATATTTTCCAAAGTTTTTGACAATAATAGTCAGGCAATCATAGCCATTGACGTGTGGATGACGGCAAAGAATATCATCTCCCCATCTCATTCCGTGGGACGCGTAGAAGTCGTCTCGAAAGAATATCTGCCAAAGAACAGACTAGCGATTTTAATATTCATGTCTTCATCATCATCATCATATTATATTACTGCTAGACAAAGGCCTCCCCCAAAGATCTCCACAATATTCATGTATTTTGTGATATTAAATATTTACATTGTATAGTAAAATACGTAGATTTTTTTAAGTAATTATTTTAAGTTGTATTACATTTGTGATATTGTGAAGAGGTATATATTGTATGCTATCTACCTATCTTCTATTTTAAGTTTTAATATTATTTTCTGTATTGTGTATATTTTTAGTTATTGACGTATATGACGTATGTACAGTCGCCAGCACATCAAGCTACCCCAATCTGACAAATTTCGCAATCGAAAGTGAACCTTATGCTAATGTGATAAAGTTGAAAATTAATAAAAGAAATTTGACAGATTGGGGTACTTGGATGTGCTGGCGTCTGTACTATGTGTTCCTAAGTACAATAAACATATTTTTGATTTTGATTTAATACAGATTGCTCATTGATTTTACACCCAGACTAAGACAAATAGACATGTATATGAACACAATTTTTGAAGTTATACTTCTTTTGGCGCGATGGAGAAAAATGATGAGAGTGAATTTTTACGATGCGCGCGCACACCGACACCAAAAAATTTTACAGCATGAAGTTAGTTCTAGGTGGTATGAAAATTGATAACTATGGTCAAGTTGTATATTAAGAAGTATAACTTCTAACGCGTGTACATAAGTACACACAAGTTTTTTTTTTGTCATGTGTGAGAATTGAACCCCTTTTGGATTGTAAGACAGATTCACTGCCAACTAACTCATCTAGGTTAGATGCATCCTTTTCTAATAATTGAAAGTATTTTATTTTTGGACGTATTTATATTTCAATAAGTTCACAAAATAAAATGTTCTCGTCGAAACCTTTAAACTTCATTCCAACGTTTTCACAATTTTCAATCGAGTAAGTTTCACCGGTTTAAATTCCGGTGAACTCGAACGATAAAACAACTGTCGTTTTGTTGAGATAGGCTTCAACAGAATTATGAAAGTGTAAATTCAGGTTGAACAAAAATATGGCTGCGACGAAAATTATGGAGTTGAAGGTAACTTTGGACTACTGCTTAAGAGCCGCAGGCCTTAGATACTATAAATGTAAATTACCCAAACAGAAAAAGAAAAACCGGGCAAGTGCGAGTCGAACTCGCGCACGAGACGTTCCGTACGATTATCTATAAAAACGAGCAAAAATTCACGTTTGTTGTATGGGAGCTCCCTTAAATATTTATCTTATTTTTTTGCTATAGCGGCAACAGATATACATCATCTGTGAAAATTTCAACTGTTGTCTAACTATCACGGTTCATGAGATACAGCCTGGTGACAGACAGACAGCGAAGTCTTAGTAATAGGGTCCCTTTTTACCCTTTGGGTACGGAACCCTAAAAAAGAAGAAAGAAAACCAGTTAATAATTCAGGAAACGAAACAGACAACAACCATAACACAAAATGAAAATAAATATCCGTCCAAATTATCATATCTAGTCCGAAACCTTGACGGTCACCGTAGCCTAGTTGGTAGTGCTCCTGCCTACGAAGCTGGTGGTCCTGGGTTCGAATCCCGGTAAGTGCAAATATTTGTGTGATGAGCACGAATATTTGTTTGTGAGTCATGGATGTTTTCTATGTATTTAAGTATTTATCTATCTATATAAGTATGTATTTCGTCGCCTGGTACCCATAGTACAAGCTTTGCTTAATTTGGGGCTAGGATGATCTGTTTAAAAAAAAAAAATATCACTCCATCTCAGTATTTGCAACAACGTTTTACCGTCGTAGCGCTGTTAATTCTAATGGTTAGTCGACTGATGACACGGGCAGAAGAACGTCTGAGGATGCGCAAGCGTTGGCCGACCGGAACTTCACCGAAATCCCCTAAACTAAATGTCGTGCGGTATGGTGCATACATTAATTTTGTAGAAGTTAAAACCCGGTGAACATTTAAACTATAATAGTAATATTGAGTTCTTTTAATTTTGGTGGAATTTAATGAATACATACGATCTGCAATAAATTGTTTAGTTGCGGGTGACTGCTCAAGGCATAACCATATTATAATTATGATTTAATTTATTGTAGTACTTCTATACATTATCGCAGCATATTTAATCACACTAATATTATAAAGAGAAAGAGAAGTATACCTGGCCTGTGTGAATGGAACAACCGGAAGGGGAATACCTCGTCGAACATTCTCTGACCAAATCGGAGACGTTCTCAAGAAAGGGCAGATCAGAAGTACCCTAAACCGGCGAGCATGTATGGAGAATATAATGACAGTAATCGAGGCAAAAGACGTGTGCAAAGATCGTGACAAATGGAAATCCGTTGTCTCTGCCTACCCCTCTGGGAAACAGGCGTGAGTCTATGTATGTATGTATGTAATATTATAAAGGTGAAAGTTTGTGAGTGTGTGTTTTTGTTACTTCTTCACGTCTAAACCGCTGGAGCGATTTTAATAAAATTTGGTATAGAGTTGACTGACACCCTAGATTAACACATAGGCTATAATTTACAAAGTTTAACGCGGCTAAAACCGCGGGCACTGCTAGTCCGATATGATTGTTTTCCTTCGTATATATTATATTTATTTGATAAAGTGAATGGTGTGAATTACTGCATTATGTAAATACCTTAATGTTCATAAAATTATTCAACGATATGCATCATACCACTTTAATTCCGTTGCATAACGATTTAACAGGCAGTTTGTCATTTCAGACCAATTTCATTTCACACCAAAAGCTGTTGAATATCCATATTCAAAATTTGAAATTAAAAATATAGGATTTCCACCAGTTTTCCCGACAAATATTTTTCTGTACAAATTGTCCGTCTCTGGAATGAGCTGCCAATTACCATACGTCAAGCTAAATCACTGCGCAAATTAAAAATATATAATCATTAAAATATACGATTTCCACCAGTTTTCTCGACAAATCTTTTTCTGTTCAATGTGTTCGTCTCTGAAATGAGCTGCCAATTACCACACGTCACGGTAAATCATTGCGCGAATTAAACAAACTTTTAAATGACCATTATTTGTCACTACAGGTTCATCAGTAATAGTATCTTAAATGTTATTGATGACTTCTATTACAGTATGTATATATACGATTATATGTAGTTTATGATATTAGTATATCCTACTAATATTATAAATACGAAAGTTTGTGAGTGTGTGACTGTGTGAGTGTGTATGTTTGTTACTTCTTCACTTCTTGGTAAAATTTAATGAATACATAAGGTCTACAATATATTGTTTAGTTGCGGGTAAATCCTCAAGGCATAACTATAATAATATTATAATTATGATTTAATTTATTGTAGTACTTCTATACATTATAGCAGCATATTTTTTGTGAGTGTCTTCACGTCTAAACGGTTGGAGTGATTTTAATAAAATTTGGTATGGGGTTAGCTGACACCCTGGATTAACACATAGGCTATAATTTATGAAGTATAATGCGGGTAAAACCGCGGGGCACAGTTATTTATAAATATTGTAAATTATTTCTTACAATCCGTGTACCTAAATATATGTACCTAGAAATAATTATAAATTAATTATATATTACTACGAACATGTTCTGACTATTTACAGGCGCTTTTTTAAAGTCGACGTGAATAAAAACCATTTTTATTTTATTTTATTTTATGTAATGTTAATATTAGGATGTATTTTATTTTTATTGTTTAGTATGTTCCCGAGAGTAGTTTTATTTAATAGCTCTGTACACCGGCAACTACCTATCACTGTACCCTTTCTTCTTTTTCCTAAGACGGTTATTTGAAAGAGATCAAATTTAAGTGATATCAGTGTTGCAGTTGGGTTCTGGCTGTAACACTGTGTGGTGCTGCCTACCAATTGAACACATAATATTTTTTTTAAAGACAACGCCCGCAATAGGAATCTAATCCCTGTGTCGCGGGTACTCTACAAACATATAATAGACGGACTCAAATTACATCCAGACTCAGAACAACTATTTATGGGTCACACAAATTGTTGTCCGGCGTAGGACTTGAACCCACGACATCAAGCGGCGAGGCGACTATCTTTGTTATTTGTTTCTCTATATTGCTTTTTTAATTTTAATTAGCTTTACGGTAGTATGTAAGTAATTATAAGATTTGTACAAACCTTATTTAAATGTTTATATGTTCTATAAAAACATTTTCTTTCTTTTTTTCTTGATAAGACCGTCAATTGTACTTTTGTATCTAATGTGCATTATTCTTGTACTGATTAATAGTTTGTTGTACAAACGCCAGCACGTCCAGCTACCCCAATCTGTCAAATTTCTTTTATAGATTTTCAACTTTATCACAAAAGCATAAGGTTCACTTTCAATTGGGGAGTTTTGACAGATTGGGGTAGCTTGATATGCTGGCGTCTGTAAGAGTTTAATAAATAAATAAACAACGCCAGTTAAGTGGTTACCCTTTGGATACTTAAACACTTGATACCTGGTATGAAAAAAGTGCTGAAAATTGTTCCCTAAAGCGCGTAAATAACTGTAACGATTTCGTTAAATTACCGTTTTTTATTGGCTGTTGAATCGGATTTTGTTACAATTTCATTTTTAGAATTATTGGAATAAAGTTTAGAATTTGCAACTGTAATTTAAAGTGTTCTTTTTTATTAATCACATTGACCCGCAACTTTATTACTGTATTTATTAAGTACAGACGCCTGCACATCCAGCTACCAAAATCTGTGAAATTTATTACATAGATTTTCAACTTTATCACAAAAGCATAAGGTTCACTTTCAATTGGAGAAATTTGACAGATTGGAGTAGGTTGATGTGCTGGCGTCATTAAAAGGAATATAATGCCTTTATAAATTATAGCCTATGTGTTATTCGGATATATAAGCTATAATACTACAAAGTTTCATCAAAATCTGTCCGGTAGATTTTGCGTGAAAGAGTGACAAACATACACACTCACCCACTCACAAACTTTCGCCTAATTAATTTTGGTGTGATCAGTAGGATTAATGTGTAATATCTCATACAAATGCACCTATTTTTTTATACACGTTAAGTCCTCCATTGTGCATTAGTGTGCTTAAAGTTTTGAATTAATAAATACAATGAGTGTATCCCCAGGCCATGTCGATGCATATAAAGCGCTAAAATAAGACAAAATGACGAATTTGTCTCATTTGTCTTTGTTTTGTTTGGAAATCAGATTTGTTTTATCTTATTTCAAGCTGAGTGGCTGGCTAAAGTTATATCGTCCAAAGTTCGGGGCAGATTTAGCAAAACTTGAGTCGCGCATTTTATTTTGCTGTTTATCGGTAAACTGTTCCTTTATTTATTGCTCCGATGTTACTTTGTGAAAAATATGGCACTGTACTTTGAAATTGAATAGTTTTGTTTATAGTATTGTCAACTTATTTGATAAATATTTGATGCATTACTTATTTGACGGGCCTGTTGGCGTGGTTGGTAGATACGCTGCTTTTCACGCCGCAGGTCGTGGGTTCGATCCCCACCCGGGACAAATATTTGTGTGCATGAACTGATGATTTGTCTGTTTGTCCTGAGTCTCGGTGTATATCTATACATATAATATAATCGTAGGAAAGTTAAAACTGTACATTGAATAATTTTTTTAAAGGATACTTGGGTCGTGATCTACAATCGATATCGACGTAAAAATATCGTTTTTAGAATTTTTGTCTGTGTGTCTGTATGTATATCCGAGCTAAACTCAAAAAGTACTGTATGGATTTACTTCAAATTTTGCATGAATATTACTAAGAGGTCGGGTCAACATATAGGCTACATATTATCACGCTATCACCTACGGGGGAGGAGCTATGATAATTTATAAAATGTAACGCGGGTAAAACCGCGGGGCACAGCTAGTTATTTATATAACTATGTATTTACAAAAGAGAAATAGTATATGTAATATATCAGTTATCTAGTTTTCATAGTACAAGGTCTGCTTAGTTTATGGTCAGATGGCCGCGTGTGAATAATGTCCAAGGATATTATTATTACTACAAGCCACCCCATACCATCCGTGGGTGTGGTAAAAGGCGACTAAGGGATACACCAGGTAGTCGAGCAGCAGCGTCACCTATGTACAGATGCCAGCACATCTAGCTACCCCAATCTGTCAAATTTCTTTAATAGATTTTCAACTTTATCACATAAGTATAAGGTTCACTTTCAATTGGGGAAATTTGAAAGATTGGCGTAGCTTGATGTGCTGGCGTCTGACCATAGCTACCACCTCACTGAGATGACTGCGGCAAACCGCAACGTTATAGAAACCTTTGGAGAAGGCCTATGTCCAGCAGTGGACGATATCAGGCTGATGATGTCTATATATACTGTCTAGGTTGTTCAAGCTACCCAGTAGGCCATTAACATAGCTTAACGACTATTGTCTAATGACTACAACCGGGATAACTCACTATTAACCACCCTCTGATCCACGGTTACGCTCAGAAATTAAGTTTGATGCATTATTGAGAGACATTCCTAGCATCCTAATTAACTGTTGTTCTCTGGCGACAGTGAAGAATTTCGCCACCGCCCCGCCCGTTCTCTGGCAGGTATTCCCTCGGGATGATTTCTACGCCCCCCACGGGATGAGATGGGGTGATGATATTCTATGCCATTACCACACAGCGAAACTAAATATTATTAAACTAACTTAAAACACAAAAAAAAGAATAAGAATAAGAATAAGCTAGTTAAACCTAATTAACACGTTTAAGACGAATGGAAGGAAATAAATCAATAATATAGTTTATTCACCATCTTTCACTAAAATGTTTACCGTTTAAGAAGCCTTTCTTCGGTAAAAAGCTGGTAAATTTTTAATGATTACTGAGATGAGTACCCAAAATTATTGTACCAATATTAACAAACGATACAAAAAACGTTAATTACAATTCAAACAAATACTCATCAAACAAAAACAAAGAAAATTGACAAACATTCTACCGTCTCCAAATCATTCGTTTTATTATTGACAAAAAATCACGCTTAAGTCAAAAGGAACGTTTTTCCAGCATTTTTCCAAATAGTTGACTGAGGGACATCGAAAAGTGGAGTCTTCAATCGAAAATATACTTTATTAAGTAAGTGCTAAGGTGTATTTTTGTGTGGAATAGGTCAGGTTGTATATTGAAATTTCATTGGTGCAGAGACGAGTGACGAGACGCCGTTACGGCTCGTTACCTATAACTGGAATGTGTGGCACAAGGCACGGAGAACTGGGGTGTATTTCGTCGTATTCTACGAAAACTGTCGTAGCTGCAAAACGGTTAATTTTCGGGAAAAATCTTTGGTATGTGTGTATGTCTTTTTATTTTATATTTATACATACATACATACATAGACTCACGCCTGTTTCCCAGAGGGGTAGGCAGAGACAACGGATTTCGATTTGTCACGATCTTTGCATACTTCTTATGCCTCGATTACTGTCATTATATTCTTCATACATATAATATATGTTTTTATATTTATAATACCATTTTTTGTGTTACATAATCATATCATAATCATTTATTGCTTAAAGTGTTGGTACATGACAGGTCTTGGTAAACTGTTATAACTCCGAATACTTAGTCATTAGATTGATATGCAATTTTATATAAGTAATAACATTCATTTAAAGTTTAATAAATTACACAATTCTGTTAAAATATATCACAAGTATGATTAAATAAAGTAAGTCAACAATATAAAAATAATAAGTTCTAATATGTCAAAACTACGAATAAATAAAAATGAAAAGTATAACATCAGATCTATTTCAAAGTCAATATAAAATTATTTGTAACAATCAAAATTTAAAATGTCAAAAGTTTAAATTGTCACGAATGTAAGAGTAAAAAAAATAAATAAACACACAATACAGTCAACAACCGGTAAGCTAAAAATAATGAAACTAGGTTCAAAGTGTTCAGCATCAAAGTGTTCTAAGTAAACTTAATTGCATATGAAAGGAACCGAACCGCCATCAATATTTATAATAATAATATAGGTAAATATCTTGGCACAATAAACACACTGCCACGTGATCCCAAACTAGGCAGAGCCTGTATTACCAGATAACAGATAAACATACTTATATTTCTGAATACTTACGTAAAAAAGGTAAATTTGACACAGACAAATAACAATCATCACACAAAGATTTGTCGTAGTTGAGAATTTAACCCCTCTGATTTGGTAGTCAGGGTCAGTAATTACTAGATCAGTCAATTTTTTTTTAATTATCTTCAAATATTCTTAACAACATACAAACTTTTAACATTAATAATATCACGTGTGTTTCTGAGTGTGAGCAAGGTCACCAGAGCTCATAGGGGTGGGGGTGGGGAGGATCAGCAACAATTGTTTGTGGACTCTTTTCAAATCCGGAAACGCACCCGCGACTCCTTGGTGTTGCGAGTGTCCATGGACGGCGGTACTCACTTACCATCAGGAGACCCACTTGCTCGTTTGTCGCCCTCTTATATATAAAAAATTGGTAAACGTTAAAGGAAGTAGATTCTTAGAAATTTTTATCATGTTATTAAACAATTTTAGTTGATAAATCTGTAAATGGCTGTCTATTATGAAACGTTCAAATCTGCCAAAAAGAAGAAAATCTGTGTATACAAAGAACTAGTAAGTATTCTATTAACCTCGTACTTTATATACAACTAAGCCAAAAAACAAGCTTACTAGATGGTACATGGTTATAGTAGCTAAAGGTTTAGTTGTTCTAAAATCCCCATTAATTGTTTACTATAGTCTTTGTAGGGTCCGTGATATATCGAAATAGATTGGGCTTTGACTGATCAAACGTTTGAAGGTAGTCTCAGAATACATAATAATACTAGCAGCGAGGATTCAACATCTTAGAAGGCTCGCTTCAAAGAATCGGAACATACCTGGAGCGTAAATAATACCTAATCCATGTCATATTATTTTTATATTGATCCAGTATCATTCTGGATAACGGAAAAGCCGGCGTACTTATGGCAATTATGAAATCGGCTTGTGGAAGGAGTCGACCAGTCGACATTTTTACGTAAATGATACGCATTACGCCCCCTCCGTGTGACTAACATTACATTTTATAGATTTAAGACAGTCATTTTCGAAGCGCTGCTGAAGCGAGGCAGCCGCAAACGTGTCTTTAACGCTTTGTTTATAGATCACACCGATCAATATAGGTTTTGTGCGAGTATGACATAAGTCATTCATATGGAAATACATGCAATCCGCTCGAAACAAAATTGTCTTGACTTCCTAAGAGCTACGGGTAAACCTAATTTGAAATAGTAAAAATAATTTCAAAAAACCGGCCAAGTGCGAGTCGGACTCGCCCATGAAGGGTTCCGACAGACCGACAGACAGACATGACGAATCTATAAGTAGCCGTAGCCAAATGGCACAAAACGGAACCCTAAAAATGGGAAATCATAAATTTAATCGTCAGGCTGGTCTCAAATTAGCACCCTCTATTCTATTTATTTTCATTTTGAGAGAATATTTATATTTCGAATTATGTACATTTCTATTTTATATTTTATATTTCTAGAATTACTAACCCATGAAAATTTGACTCCTAATTTGAAATACACATTAAATTAGGAACCAACCCAGGGTAGGCGCTTTGCGTTAAGCTACGAAAGTATACCGAATTTAAGATTCCCTTGCTTACATGTACAGTATATGTATTATATCAGTTATCTAGTTTCCATAGTACAAGCTCTGCTTAGTTTGGGATGTGATGGCCGTGTGTTAATAGTGTCCCAGAATATTATTTATTTATTTATTTTACATCCTTCCATCGGCTTTGTTTTCAAGAAACATGGCGCTCTGATGTGTGATATAATCGACAAAGCGTGCACTACTGATTTACCAAATTTATGCGCGTATTATAAACTAATACTCTAGTTCCTAAAACTGTGAAGGAAGACATCGTGAGAAAACTTGCAAGCCTGAGAATTCTCCAAAAGTCTTACAATGGCGTAAGGCCAGTTTGGTGGCCTACCCCCTCCCATTGTGAGAGGAGGCTCCTGCCCAACGTTCTCCCTTCTCGTTTGATATATGTGTCGTCTTTAAAATCAGACGTTACAATATGGCCCCGCTTCAAGGGCACTCTACATATAGGAGTAGCAGCTATGCCGCTACACAGGTGTATGTGCGTAGATCGAAATACGAGCAGAGGAGCATTGTGCACAACGTTTTGAATTCGTTCGTTTTGTATTTTGCCAACAAAGCGGCTGAAGCGGAGGGCGGGTGAGAGTGTGAACGGATACTTGCTTTTAAAAGTTGTATGGAGCTCAAATTGTTCTTCAATTCTTCTCCGTTCATTTCGATTTTTCTTGTAGACATTTTCTTTGGCCTACTACTGCCTTGTTGGTCTAGCAGTAGCGTGTTCACCCGCAAAGAACGAGGTCCTGGGTTCAAATCCTGGGTCGGGCCAAAAGTGATTTTGGGACTTATCTATAAAAATAAAAATTTCTCAGAATCAGCTCAAAGTCTGGGACTTGGCGGTTTTATACCCCCGTGCCTCAGAGAGCACGTAAAGTGCTGTCAGTCCTGTGCCTGACCTCTTTCCGGTCGTGTCACTAGGCGTCCCATCGGATTATGAGAGCAATGTAATAGAAAGTGCTCCTGTGTTTGCGCACAGACTTGTGCACTATAATATGGCCTGCGCAGATGGCTAATCTCTATTGAAACTGGCCGCCGTGGCCGAAATTCGGCTAGGAGGACATTATTAGTTCTCTTTACTTCAACTGGATGCTGGTGACTTTATACTTAATTAATTTTAGAGTTAAATTTGTACGTGTGTCAAAGTATAGAGATTGTTAACATGACAATGCTTTTAAATTATTTCACGTTTAATTTAATCATTTGGTTATTTAAGTACAGACAGCACATCCAGCTACCCCAATCCGTCAATGCGTCTTTTATAGATTTTCAACTTTATCACATAAGCATAAGGTTTACTTTCAATTGGGGAAATTTGACAGATTAGGTAGCTTGATGTGCTGGCGTCTGTACCTCACTATATTTAAATTCAGTAATAATTAATTACGTGACTCCACTTACTGAATCGTTTCAAATATGGTGTCATATTTATTTTGGTAAAATCGTTGAAATGTGTTTAAAAGTAGATGTTTAACGTATCGAATAGGAGGTTCTTACTTACGAACGAGACCTTTGTTTTATCATGATCATATCAGCGGAAAGACATCCCCTGCTGGACAAAGGCCTCCCCCAAGGATCTCCACAATAGCCGGTCCTGCGCTGCCCGCATCCAGCGGCTTCCCGCGACCCGCACACGATATTGTGCGGTCCAACCGTGTAGGAGGCCTGCCCACACTGAGTCTTCCGTAATATTTCCGTCCTATATTAAACCGAAATTATGGTCACTCTACTAGAACATTGTAAGAAATAACATCATTTTTGCGATTACACGAGTAGAAAACTGTTCTGACGGTATAACGATATGTCAATCTGACGAGGTTAATATTACGAATAAGTGGATGTTCACACCGAAATCTTAACAATTATAGATAATGATATATTAGCGTTTAAAGTAACGTTACGACTGCGCGGCCACGTTACTTTTGTTCTGGCTTGATTTCGTCTGACTAAATAAACTTTGGTCGAATGAAATGCTTTCGGTACTTTGGACATATTAAGACCTTTCTTCTATAGTTCGACTTTTAATTGTATTCAGTAACTTGACAGATAAAGGGTTACCAGGTTTTGACAAAAAAAAGATAGTGAGGTGGTGTAGGAATGAACTAAATTGAATGAACTTAAATAATGTACTTACACGAACGTTTTATTTTAAATAATTAATAAGCTTGTCTTAAAAACACATTTATTACATATTATGTTTCTCAGTAGTAAGGTAATTTAAAATAAAAGGACTTAGTTAGAATTAGAAAGTGACTGTCGTCGCTCGTTACATTGATGATCAATTTGTCAGTGATGTTATCAATTACATGGTCCATACGACACATATCATCTTCTACTTTTAATATGTGAGATACGCAAGCACTCCATGACGACGGGGTCACATAACTAACTCCTTCTTTAAATAATTCTCTTACTACTTTCATTTTAAACGATTTATTGTTTTTTTTGTGACATGCCCCTTTACCTGTGTCTAAATTAGTTTCTATTGGGTTGAGCTCGCAGTGGTAAGAGGGAAGTCTTAGCAATATTATACCATGTTGTGCTGCCATCTCGTCGATTGCATATTTTCCAATTACTTGATTTTGATTTTTAACCGAATCTATTAGTTGCCTTCACCATGTCTTCTTCGTCTATACTAATAGTATAAAGAGGTACGTTTGTGAGTTTGTGACGTTGTAAGGGGTAATCTCTGGATCGGCAGAACCAATTTTCAAAATTATTTCACCAATAGAAAGCTACGTTATTGTGGAGTGTCGTAGGCTATGAAAAATTCCAAAATTAATAACGCAACTTTACTTAAACTTAAATAATGTAATCCAAGTTGCGATACAAACGGATAATGTTCAGCCACTCTTGAATTTCTTTTTTCTTCCTGGACACCTTCCTAGACATTCTTTCGATTTTTCTCGAATGGTAAGGGGCATTGTCTATTACGACAACAGAGTTAGGCTGCAATTTAGGTAAGATAATCCCAAACCACTCTTCAAAACATTGGGCATTCATTTCCTCCAAGCCAAGAAGATAAGTGGTGGTTACCACCACTTATCTTCTTGGCTTCAAATATGAGGAGCCCGTCCTACGGACAGCCTTCCTCTCCGCCTATACGGCAAACTATTTTTATATTTAATCTTTCTCCTTTGCCAGTAAGATTGAGCCCCGTGGTAAGGCCTTCCAGAAACGTTTGCCTAGATGCCAGATGACTGAACACTTTCATCGGTCCATACTTTTTTGTATTATGACCTAAAAAAGTAAATGTTGTACAAAAATGTTTTTATTCATACAAATCATAGGATTTAAAAGTGTTAGCATCGGTAAAATTAAATACCTTCATTGACCCAGGTTAATCTTAATAGTAGATGTATCGTGCTTCTCTGCGATATTGTTTTATTAAGCGCAGATAACGTTGCCGCCAAGAAATAAGGTCTGCCCTAGCTATAAGAAAATATAAGTTTTACTTTAATATTCATATAAACGAAATGATGATTTAACCTACCCAGAAACTTTGCGTAGAATATTCAAACAAATTTTCGTACTCTATGCGAGAATCGCCCCGTTGTCAGCCGATTCTCGCGTCTCAGACGTTTTTGTGAAGACGCAAATTAGGTTCTTCAACCATCATTCCTCATTTTCTTTCGGTATATATAGCATAGAAATAATATCTATGACGCGAAACTCGAAGGCCAGTATCAGCTCTTGCATTAAATTTTAATAGATCATTTATCACATTGTCAGGATAACAACGTTTTTCAAAAGTTTTATATAAATTAAATCAGTTTTTCATTAGCTCTTTACGTAAAATCGTTTACTACCCTACACTATTAGATTTAGTATGGTGACATAATTTTTCTTTGATCCCTCAAGTTACTGAATACATTTAAAGAGTCAAACTACGAATTTTTAAAGTTATATTTATATTTAACCATTTTTATCATTCGTTCTTACGTAAACTCGGTCACTTCCCCACACTATTAGTTTGAGTATGGTAACATTAATTTTCTTTGAACTGTCAAGTTACTGAATAAAATTAAAAGTCGAACTATAGTAACAGTTTTACTGCACGAAATCATTATATTTGAAGGAATAATCGAGATTAAACGAACATCAAGTGCACGATTGCGCGGCCATAACTTCCAGCGTGAATATTTCGTGAAATATTGATCTTAGTCTTATACTTAATTTTTTGACAATTGTTGACAAATTAAATGTTCAATTAACAAAAATAATTAGTAAAGTTAAAATAATCGTTCTTACTTACAAACGAGACCTTCGTTTCATCATCATCACCATCATATCAGCCGAAAGACGTCCACTGCTTGGCAAAGGCCTTCCAGCGGCTTCCCGCGACCCGCACACGATCTTGTGCGGTCCACCGTGTAGGAGGCCTGCCCACGCTGCGTCTTCCGGTTCGTGGTCGCCACTCGAGAACCTTTCTGCCCCATCGGCCGTCAGTTCTACGAACTATGTGCCCTGCCCACTGCCACTTCAGTTTGGCAATTCTTTGACCTTTGTTTACAATAATATATTAATGGCCACTATAAGGCGATTGGCAACTTCCCCGCATGACGCAGCGTAGTGCGTGAGTGCGTGATCTAACGTTGCTTGTAAGTATCTCCATTTGTATAGAAAACACACAGTCCAACACACTGAAACTGGATCCACGCGCGTTCATGCAGATGTCTAAAGTCATTAAATTCACTACACCGAATGTGAAACAGGCGACAACCAATGTACAACTTAATGGAGCTAGGTTGGACCCTGTTGAATCAACTGTGTTCTTGGGTATCACTATTGACTCAAAGCTACAATGGAGCTCACAAATAGAAAAACTGTCCGGCAAATTAAGTTCTGCAGCATATGCAGTGAAAACTATTAGACGGCTGACTGATGTTGACACAGCTAGAATGGTTTATTTCACTTATTTTCATAGTGTAATGTCCTATGGAATTCTTCTCTGGGGTAGCTCCGCTGACATTAACACCATATTTATATTGCAAAAAAGAGCTGTAAGAGCTATCTATAATCTTGGCCCGAGAGTGTCTCTAAGAGAAAAGTTCAAAGAGGTCAACATTCTAAATGTACCATCTCAGTATATACATGAAAGCTTACTATATGTGCATAAAAATATCGATTCCTTCTGTAAAAGGAGCGATACACATAATGTAAATACTAGATATAAGAATAATCTCATATTGCATACTACCCTTCTCCACAAAATAAGTAACTCTTTTATGGGGCAATGTATAAGATTCTATAACAAACTTCCCAATGATATTAGAGAATTGTCTACGAATAAGTTTAAAAGAATTATTAAAGCCAAATTGTGTAACAGGGCATATTACAAAATTTCTGATTATTTAAGTGATAAAAGTGCTTGGGATTGAGTTGTTCTGAGTCAACATACATGATTGTAATTAATCTTAAGTATATTTTATTTTAAAAAAGGATTCCTACTGAGTTTTCTGGCTGTGTATCTCAGTAGCTGCCACGTCATGCACTGCACGGTAGGGTAAAAAAATATGACGATTCCACATAAATGTAAAATGTTTACGGAATAAAGTACCTTTGACTTTGACTTTGACATCATGCGGGGCAGTGTGCGAATCGCCTAACTCACTTGATAGTGAACCTGCTTTCTGAATGATTGAAACGCTGCGGATTTGATTCTCGTACAAGATATTTGTGTTCATAAACATGTCTTCTGTCTTGGTTTGGGAGTTTTATATGTATTGTATGTATTTACAAAAAAGTATGTAATAATTTAAGGATGTCTAGTACAAACTACGCTTAGTTTGGGCTAGATGGCGCCGTGTGATATCTCCCTTGTATTTATTTATTATATTAAGAGGTTAGGCAAAACTTTGTACCGCTTTTTATGAAAATTCACGGATGGAGGAGTAAGAAATTTGTTGTTCATGTCATCATGTCAGCCAGAGTACGTCCACTGCTGGACAAAAGGCTCCCCAAAGGCATGTGCATAAAACTGGCATATGCCATAATCGCCACGCTTGACAGACGGGTTGGCGATTGCAGTTTGATGGTCATAGTTCACAGAAAAACGCTGCTGCCCGTTCTTTGGTAGGTATTCCCTCGGTCGATTTCTACGCCCCACAAGGGATGAGATGGGGTGTTGATATTCTATGCCGTCACCACACAGCAAAGTTCATGTGCAGAAATCTGATATTAGAAATAAATTATTAAAAAAAAAACACATTACACGCACTCCCGTGCTTTTGACACACTGACAAACTGAGAAGAAATGGCAAAATGAGTGTCAAAACTGAGGAAAGGCTTATATGTCTAAATGCCTAGATAGCGTTGACAATAGAACCTTAATGGTCGAATTTCATAAAAGCGCGATCTCTAGTTTATCATTATTGTGGCTGACAGTTGGCAATATAAATATTCAGCCAAGTTTGGGAAATTTACAAATGAGCTGTTTACATTTACAAATGAGCTGTTTACATTTAAGTGCAGGTTAGAGTCGAAGTCACAAACCATGTCATGGTGTCCGGTCCCTTGTGAGTTAAACACTCCACCACCGCATCGTGGTGTTCGAATTTAAACAATTCATTCGATGCTCCCTTAGCTTAACGCAATAAAGACGCCTAGCGCCATCTTACCGAAACCGCCACGAATAAGACGGCTGGTATGCTAATACTTAGATTGAACCAATAACAATAGATTTATATTTTAACAACAGATTACAGTTATAGCTCTTAATTTTAACTTTTATATTTTTAAACAAGGTCATATCGACAAGCAGCATACCACAAAAAAACTCTCCAAAGGGAACACAGATTTTTATTTTGAACACGGGATAAATTATAATATGATAATGCTAATATCCTGGGACTTTATTTACACACAGCCATCTGACCCCAAACTAAGCAGAGCTTGTACTATGGAAACCAGATAACTGATATACTACATATAATACTTTTCATTTTTAGATACATACTTATATAGATAATTACACCCAGACTAGGGACAAACAGACATGTTCATGCACATAAATATCTGGAAATCGAACCCAGGACCTCCGGCGTAATAAGCAAGTATTTGCCAACCACGCCAACAGGCCCGTCTATCAGAAAATAAACTTGTAGTTTATTTTCTTTAGTTGTCTCAAGACATTTCCTTATAAACGAATAACTGGGGTATTGTGACCCAAAGGGACGATGAATGGATAGGTCGAAGGGGGCAGTGAACTAGAAATATGTCAGTGTAGTCACTTGTTTAGAATTCTACACTTCCACTCCATTTACTTACGACAAACGGGTGGTGAGTTTAATTCCGCCGAGACTAGGTTTAGGACTTCCATTCTGTTTAGTATTTCATTTAGTTACTGGTGAAATCTTGCTGTATAGTAGAAGTCGACCCGAGGGAATATCTCTCAGAGATCTGGCAGCAGCGTCTGTCTCCCTATGTACAGACGCCAGCACATCCAGCCACTCCAAGCTGTCAAATTTCTTTTATAGATTTTCAACTTTATCACAAAAGCATAAGGTTCCCTTTCAATTGGCAAAATTTGACAGATTGGGGTAGATTGATGTGCTGGCGTCTGTACTGTGACTATAATTGCCCGCCGACAAACTGTTGCTCGCCGACAAACTGTTACACCCGCCGACAAACTGTTACACGGTTTGGTGGGTTAAAATATAATGTAATGGTTTTTGTTCCTAATAACAAAAAAAAAAAAAAAACTGTGATCGCCAACCCGTCTGCCAAGCCTGGCGATTATGGCATTTACCTCCTTATTATGGACACAACTCCATTTTAGAAATATTTTGGAGAGGCCTTCGTGTGGAGCGGATGTGATTTGGCTGACATGATATTATATATATTTATATATCTTGGGACGACTAACACACACCCATCTGATAAGAAAACAGGTTTTTCAGCAACAATTTTATGTTTTTAAAGACAACGCCCCAATTTGCTAATCCAATCCCTGTGTCGCGGGGTACTTTACAAACATACAACAAACAGACTCAGAACAACTATTTATGGGTTACCCAAATAGTTGACCGGCGCGGGACTCGAACCCGCGACACGTAGCGGCGAGGCGACTGTCTTGGCCGCTGCGCCACACGTTTATTCAAATCTTCTGGAATGCACCATTAAAACACTTAATAAACTTTAACTTAATTCATTTCTGTATTATAAAACATCAAGATAAACACAACATACCACACTTGTTAAGACCTTTTTGGTTCCAGCGCTCGGTAAGAACTGCCGAACTAGGCGGCCATTCCGAACGTCATTTCCGCTCATTCACCTCTTTTAGTCAAATTGTATCCTTATTAATATTAAATTCAAATCAAAATCATACTTTTTAGTAAATAATCAACGAAAATGTTACTAATAAATTGGAAATAATAACACATTTGTTCCCAATTTCGGCAGTCTGTACTATGGCAACCAGACAACTGATAAACATACTTATATATTTCTATACTATGTATTAGTCTTACTAATATTACAAACGCGAAAGTTTTTAATCATGGATAGATGTTTGTTACTCTTTCACGCAAATATTACTGAATGGATTTTAATGAAACTTTACAATAATATATATCGTCCCCGTAGAGGGAAAATTAAATAACTCTGATTTTGTAGTTCTGAGATAAACGCGATTTAGTGTTTTTTTTTTAGTTAATGTACATTTGTAAGAAAATGTGAGACAACTTTACTGTCGGTGTTTTTATATTTTGTGGACCTGATAACCTTTTACATTATGCTTTAACAAACTGAACACTATCTTTAACTATAACTAAATAACAAATTAAAAACAAGTTGTTTAATTTTGCCACAACTTTTTTTATAACGTAACAACAATTAGCTACTTATTTCGGCTATTTATTTAGTTTTCCTACAACTAAATACATTTGGTAGAGTAAATTTTGGTGAAATAAATGGAGTTATTGAATTTATCAAGCACGAAATATTTTTAAATGGAAAACTTAGTGGTTTTGTACGTTATTATTACTTTGATATTTATTGGTCTCATATGAAATAAAAGCTGTATTATGATATTAATAAAGTTATATTATTATATTAAGTTATATTAAAAATTTAGAAAAAGTTTACTTATCTTGCCACAAACTTAAAAAATAACATCATCATCATCATATCAGCCAAAAGGTCCACAGCTGGACAAAGGCCCACAATTGCCGGTCCTGCGCTATTCGCATCCAACAGTTTCCAGCGACCTGCACAAGATCATGGGTCCATCTTGTAGGGAACTGCCCACGCTGCGTCTTCCAGTTCGTGGTTACCACTCGAGAACCTTTCTGCTCCAAAGGCCGTGGGTTCTACGTTCTATGTGCCCGCCCACTGCCACTTCAGTTTTACAATTCTTTGGGCTATGTCGGTGAGTTAGTAGTTTCGCCTGCAGAATCCGACATTTCTGATTCGATATCGCAAGAAAACTCCGAGCATAGCCCTCTTCATTGCTCTTTGGGTGACCTTGAGCCTTCTAATAAGGCTCATAGTGAGCGACCACGTATCAGGTCTGACATCAAGTCATCACTGGCAACACACACTGGTTGAAGACTTTCAACTTGAGACACTGCGGTATTTTGGACGAGAAGATTTACGTAGTTTCCCGAACGCTGCCCAGCCGAGTTGGATTCTACGATGGACCACCTTCTCGAAGTTAGAACGACCTAGTTGGATGGTCTGTCCTAGGTAAATATAGTTTTCTACAACTTCGCGTGCAGAGTCTCCATCCTTCAATTGAGTGGGGTTGGAGGTTTGGCATGATTTTCGTCTTATCCATGTTCCTTTTCAGGCCCACTTGTTGAGAAACTCTACTGAGGTCATAGAGCATTGTACCGAAATCTTCCATGGTCTCAGCCATGACTACTATATCATCGGCAAATCGTAAGTGAGTGATATACTCGCCATTGACAGAAGCTTGAAGACATCTTCCAATGCAGCGACGAACACTTTCGGAGATGTAACATCTTCCTGTCTCACACCTCGCTGCAAGTGGATAGGTTTCGAGTTTTGGTCCTGGAGTCGCACTAACATTGTGGCGTTTTCATACAAATACTTTAACATCTCGATTTACCGGTAGTAGATTTGGCACCTTAGGAGAGACCACAGCCCAGGTTTCGATAATCTAAGGCTTTCTCATAGTCCACAAACGCTAAGCACAGTGGCTTGTTATACTCTTCGACTTCTTATGTATAACTTGCCGCAGCGTATGTATATGGTCTATGGTGCTAAAGACTTTTCAGATACCGGCTTGTTCGGGAGGCTGGAAATCATCAAATGGCTCAGCAGTGTGATGGGTCAATAATTCTTCAATAGGGTTTTGTCGCCCTTTTTGAAGGAGAGCACTACCACACTTCTGTGCCATGCTTGTGGTGTTTGATTATCTAGTATGACGGAGTTAAATAACTTCTGAAAGGCCCGTAGGATTGGTGTACCATCCGCCTTCAGAAGCTCTGCTGAAACTCCATCATCACTAAGAGCCTTGTTGTTCTTAAGTTGTCTGAGAGCCATTTTAATCTCGTACAGGCTGACGTCCGGGTGTCTTCAGTGTAATGTCGGGTTGGTCGTGCTCCATCCAAGACATGACTTTTGGCAGGTGACTGCGTTGTCGTATATAACTATCCATAGAATTCTCAATCTCTCACAGCAACTCCGGTTTAGACGTGACGATTGCCGTGCATCCTCAGTCTTTAGCTTCGTAAGTTGGGTTTGTCCAACAGTCAGATCTCTTACGAACACTTTAGAGCCTTTGTTCCGCTCGATGGCTTCTTAATTACTACTTGTATTAAATTGACGCGTGTCGCGAGTCAAAGACTTTGAGATCTGTCTGTTGAGCAGCCGGTATATAGTAGCATCATCTGAGGATGTCAGAACCATTTTCCGTATTATTTCATAAGTTGCAGGGCAAAGTCTGTTTGTACGCTGGGCCTTGAAGATCTTAAACTCAGCCGTATGGACAGCTTCTACGAGCCTGTCGTAGTGTGAGTCCACTTCCTCGCAGTCTGCTAGGCATTCGAAACAGTTTCGCAGTTCGAGCTGAAATGGTGGGTTTTGGACGTGGATAGGTAAAGGTCGGCGCGTAGACTTTATCAGTCTGGACCTCTGGGGCTTGACATTAGATTCAATGAGCCTCTCACCAGTCTGTGATCGCTCCCGGTTTTAACCGCATTGATCACAGAGACGTCATTAAACGTCTGTCCTCTCGTCGACAAGATAAAGTCTATCTCATTTTTGTTTTTGCCATCGGGGCTCACCCAGGTCCATTTGCAGTGATCCAGCTTCCTGAAGAAGGAATTCATCATAAAGAGTCCCTCCTTCTCCATGTCGGCCAACATTTGGCCCCGAGGGTTCCGGTTTCCAGTTCCAAATTGCCCCACTCTCAGCTCATTCCCGAATCGTTTACCCAGCTTCGCGTTAAAGTCCCCCATGACCACAGTGAAATGAGTGTTAGGGGTATGTATGGCTCTAGAAATATCCTATACATGACCTCAACCTCATCATCGGAGTGCGTTGAAGTCGGCGCGTAAACCTGTATGATCTTCAACGAATACGTTATAAGTTACGTTATAAGGTATGCCGCCCTAGTCGACACACTCTCGAGTTTCACTACGTTCCTTGTGGACGAGGAACTTTTGAACTATGAACCCGACATCACCTTGGAACAGTTGGTCGCCCTCGCGGAAATATAGCAGGTTCCCGGATTTTAGGATTAACGTGGGGAGGACACGATATTCCTAAAAACTCTCTTTGGACTTCAGACAAACCTATGATATCCCAATGTAACCTGCTCAGTTCCTTCTCCAGTTCAATGATATTCTCGTCGGTTCACTGTGTGTGAGTGTTATATGTTGCCAGGGCCAGACGTTGTCGGTTTTGGTAACACGGCGTCTGCCGGGGATATTTAGCACCCCGGTTTCTTTTTCCTTATTTCCTGTTTCTATTCCTGAATCTGTTATCCCAGCGATTGTGATATTGTGTTCCATAATTCTTCTATCAGGGTGGGACTAATTGGTCAATAGGGATTTCAATAAAAGCTCAAGTTGTTATAATATTACTTGTTTCATCTTTAGAATCTCTCGACAATACGGGTTTATTCCTTCAAATCTCTTAACTCTTTTTTTCTTCTTAGCCAGTGAAATATTGATGTCTATTAAAGAACTAAGTTTCCTTATTATTTTATTTACGAAATGAAATGAAATGAAATTTTATTCAGCACTTGGGTATTAACATACACTTGTACTTGTCAAGGTCACAATGCAGTACATAAACATAGTGAATAGTAAAAAGTTAAAAAAATTAATTAATTTGTCAGTCCCTGCGGTTTGTTTTATCGCATATATTTACTGAAATCCTTAAATAAATAACAATCTACTAATCTATTATTTTGAAATTTAGTTCTACTATAATAAAATTAAAGAATGGAAGACTAAAGCAAAAGACGAAATTCTAAATGAGGGTGTGATCACATGCACGGGATCACCAATCACGCGTTAATAGGCCAAAGCGATCCTCGCCGCTGAGGAACCTACTCTAGCTAGCCTGTTGTGTTTATGGATTTCTTCTTTTGTGTCCGGATTGCATGTAGATCCAGAATCAGAAAAAGGTTCTTCATTTGTAAAAGATGGCATTGGTTCGATACCCGAAATGAGACTTGGCCCTCTGATTACCTTTGATGACACTTAATTTATTTAATTTTATTTGCCTATCATCTTATAATTAATCATTATCTAGTTGTAGAAGAAATAAATAACATCAAGTATTTATAAATTAGGTACGTTATATCAGAATTCTGAATCGCAGAATTAAATAAATAGAGTTATTTAGTTTTCCTAGAACTAAGTTAGTTTTGTGAAAGAATTTATAAGTTGAGGAAAAATTCAACAACTCAAGTTATTTAATTTATTTGACATTCATCTTGTCATTGACCACAGTTATTGATTTATTTACTGAGTTATTTAGTTTTCCTTTAACAAAATTGTGTTTGTCTAAAGATATTTATTATTCCATTTGTCATGACCTGTCTGACAAAAATGGCTATATCTTTGGAACGGAATAAGATACGAAAACGCCTGTGAGGCTCAAATATGCGGCAGGTTTTAGGTGTTTTGAAAATAGGATAAAGTCAATTTCGCCAAAATCGGAGTTATTTAATTTTCCAACTACGGGGACGATATAATGTTGCATTCATTGTGTAAATTGTCCAAAATATGACAATAAGTGTCAAGTAAGTAGAAAAAATCTACCATCTGGAAGCTATTCCGGCGTGCACTGCCAAAACCGCTACAGGTACACATCCTACTAATTTAATTAATTATAAATGCGAAAGTCTGTGTTATGCATTTCCAAATTAGTGTTAATTTATTAATATTTTATTTTATAAGTTCGTTATTCCATACATTTATTGTTTAAATTAGCTATAAGTTATATTTTGGTGTCCAGGTACTCTAAAGTTCTAACTGCGAGCTGTACACTAATTGTCCGTGAGTTATTTTACATGGTTCCATCATAAAATCAGCGCTGCAACTGTTAATGTTGCAGCTAGTGCTGAGATGGGACCAATTCGGACTCGCACAGATAAGAATAAAGGACTTCTGTTTGTGTACCTTTATATATATTGTTATTATTATCTGTGTCAGTTTACTGAATAAATGTATTTTCTTTCTTGCTTTCTTTCAAAGTCTGTGAGTATAGATGTATGTTTGTTACTCTTTTACGCCTAAACTACATTAACGCGGGTGAAACCGCGGGGCACAGCTAGTACATAGATAAATTACACCCAGACGTGAACAAATGGTTGTGTTCATCACACAAAGATTTGTCGTGGGTGAGGGTCGATCCTACGACATCTGGCGTAGCAGTCAGTGTCATTAACCACTAGACCAACAGGCGAGTCTAACTTAAGTATGATAAATATCATTTTATTGGGTGCGCCAAAGTTCACCTAAAGAATTATGGCCAAACCGTACCCGACCATGAAACGATAGCGTCCCAATAATAATAATTTTATAATAATAATTTATTTATTAAACAAGACAAACATTACACCATTTAGCATTACAAAAAAAAACACCTCACACTAGGCGGGGCCTGTTTTGTGAGGAGTTTTCCTTAATTAAATACATTACATAATATGTAGTGTGTGGTACCATGCTTAAGATAAGTATATAAATTAAATTATTATAGCTATTTTAGTAACTAACATTTGATTAACAATTTTCAAAAAGTCTTCCGTGTGTTGATACGACCAATGCAACAAAGTAGAATATTCTTTTTTCTTAGCTTCGATATGGGATAGCAATATTATTTGGTTTAAGAGTATTTTACTGACATATGCCATATGTCAGTAAAATACTCTTATTTTTTAAGGTCTTTAAAATACAATAGAATAGAATAGAATAGAATTTTATTGAGAATAGAAACATATTACATAAAATATAAACCCACCAAACCGCATAGCAGTTTGTCGGCGGGATTAGCGCTCGTTAACACAATGACAATAATTATATCAATAAATACAAATACTAAAATAAAAACTAACACTAACTAAAACTAATAAAAAGGAATACAACTATTTTAAGCGGAATTTAAGTAGTCACTGAGTAATATATTTTTAAGTTTATATCTAACAGTTTATTTTTACAAGAAATATCTCTAAGTAGCCACAAAAAAAGTAATCCATTTCTTTAGTTTATTTTTTTTTCCAAATCATTAGATTCATTTCGCGGATGCAATGACTTGATTTTCGAAGACCATTCAGTGCGCTAGATACGAATCGAGCAATAGCCATCTGACCCAGAAATTAATTATAGAGGCAGCAGTGTCCCTCTGTGAACTATAACCATCGTACTGCGTAGCCCCATATATATTTCCCCATTCTTGGGGAGGCTCGTCTCCTGAATCTAGCTGACATGATCAGCATTACATTTCTATCAACATTAGGCGTAGTTTTGTCAATATCGTGCACATACGCCGTTGGCCAGCATGAATATGGCATTAATGTCCTGCGTATGATACTCGCAGCACCAACATTGACGAAAGTCGTGGCCGACCAGGAAGTCAGCCACGACTTTGGAGACTAGACATCTGCACGGACATATTATAGAGCACAAGTGTGTAGGCAAACACAAGGCCGCCTTCTATTCCATCACTCTCATGATCTAATGCGACACGATCTGAAAGAGATCAGGCAAAAGAGGCACGGGGATGTAATACCGCCAACTCCCAGACTTCGTAGACATTGAAGAATTTTCCTCACTTTTCAGCCCAAGATGTCATGGTACTCAGAAGTCCTGAGTTCAAATCCTCTCGGGATTTGAACTCAGGACTTCTACAGTTCATCACGCTACCGCTAGACCAATGAGTCAGTCAAAATCAATATCTATTCAACCGAATATTTACGTGCTCTGCGAGGCACGGAATCGCTCATAATTTAAACCACAATATTGCAGTGTATATGAATATTTGACATTACATTTTGAATGTTTGCAAGTTATCAATTCATTGCGCAATCGCAAATATATCTGAAGCAATTTTCAATGCACTTCCCATAAATATTGTAGAGTTCTTCTTGTATATTGTGTTATAATAACAACAGTGTAAGTTCAAGTTTCTTACCTCTATTAATTCGTCGTCCCGGCATTATTTATTACTATCATCTCAGCCGAATGACATCCAGGGAGATGATGAGCCTCTTTCAAGAATGGGGGGATATGCCATAATCGCCACGCTTGGCAGACGGGTTTGCGATCGCAGTATGATGGACATAGTACATTTTTTGGTAAGGCTTAAGTTGCAACCAGCAAAAAGTGTCTGCGAGTGGGTATGTCGGCTTCGCACCGGCTAAACCTACCTGCCGTGGACTTCGCTTGGCGCCTGATGCCTGATCCTGTAACCTGGGAGATGATGGTCATAGTATTAAGAAGAACCCGTTCTCTGGTATATATTCCTCGGACGACTTTTCGTCCCCCACGGACGAGGTGGGATCATTGACCTATATGTATTCTACTAGACCTGCAATCCCATATTGAGAATTTGCTCACCGAGTTGCAGCGCGGGCGCTGCAACTCAGTAAGCAATTTTGGCCGCGCGCGCGCCCCTCACCTCGCACACAGCCGGACTGGGACAGAGTTTTTATTCGAAACAGCGTGTCTAGTTATACATATAAGTCAATGGGTGGGATGGCGGTATTCTTTATGGCCGTCAGTCACATAAATTGTTATAAAACTCCTGCTTTAAATGTTATTTTGGCAGATGGGTAGCAGGCACACCTGTCTATGGATTCCTTTAACACCAGAGATATCACTGCCGCTTAAGAACCATAAATACTCTTTTTTTGAAGGGCCATATGCTGTATGTAGTCTCTTGGGAAAACCGTGGCAGGAATTTAATTGCACAGTCTCAATGTACAGACGCCAGCACATCCAGGTACCCAAATCTGTCAAATTTCTTTTATAGATTTTCAACTGTATTACATAAGCATAAGGTTCACTTTCAATTGGGGTAATTTGACAGATTGGGGTAGCCTGATGTGCTGGCGTCTGTACGTTGGAGGAAGTAACGCTAAATCTGTACCGTACAAGATCGTTCTCCTTCTTCTTAGCGTGTTGATGGCAAATTAATTAAATCTTTGTGGCCCAGGACGTGGCCACTGCATGTGGCATTCTTAAGTTCCTGCCATAAACATATGATAGGGCAGGCTGCGGACGATGTTAGGTGGCCCTAGAGTTGCCAACTTTTTTTACTAGAAATAAAGTATATTCAGGTCTATGAATCATATTAAACAGTATTTTAGAAAAATGAACAGTATTTTATTTATTTATTGTTTTAAATACATATTTTTAGAGTTTCTCGCACAACTTACTAATTAACAATCTTTGTGAATGCGCTGCACTGAGCAGTGACCGCCCTCTGAATAAATAAATGTAAACAGTATTTTGTGTACTTTATTTTTGTTCAACAGTAAAAAGTATAATTTAGTGAAAAACAGTATAATACTGCTCAAAAAAGTATAGCTGGCAACCCTAGGTAGCCCATGGATTGGACGTAAAAGTTCCAGGATGTTGGGATCGCCCTTTATTTTCTGTAATTCTTCTTGGTACCTATATGCATTACTCTTTTAGCAGTTGAACTCAATAACTCGATACAAAAAAAGAAAATATCTTCACTGAATGAAATGAAACTGCGTTTGAATATTAAACGCGTCCATTGAAAGCGGAAACGCATATCAGCAATTGTGCGTTTTAGTATGCAAACTTGGGTCTCTCTGTATTTCCATACTATTAAGCAATTCGCTATGTCGTTTCTTATAGTGAATTATTCCATCTAGCATATTGTTTTAAAGTTTTATTTCAACTAAATAATAAACAAAAAATAAAAAAAAAATATATATTTTGGATTTTATTTACTTATTCGGACTTTAAAAAAGCGATTGTAAATAGTCTGACTATGTTTGTAGTAATATAGTTAAGTAAACGTAATTATTTCTAGGTACATATAAACATTTAAGTACACGGATTGTATGGAAACATCCAGCTAACATTTAATTTATCATTTTATTATCTAGTTATATGGCTAGCTTATATTAAGTTGTTGTCAAGCTTATATGTATAGGTAGGTTTAATTATCGAAATTTAAAGTTTTAGATATAATTTACGGTTCTAAGGTAAGAATTCCATATTGTTATAGCGCGGACCTTGTGTTTACAACGACAGTCGTGCTTTAGCTTTAATACTACCACCGGATCTTTTTTTTTATGCTGAATGGGTTTACGCTTGACCACGATCTCACCTGATGGTAAGTGAAGATGTGGTCGAAGATGGACCGCGCGCACCCATAAGATGCCTGTTCACTCTAGCCTTGAATAAACCCATGTTGTATGAGTCTGGAAACACGTCGTTCGGGAGGGTGTTCCACTGCTTAGCTATCTATCGGATCTAATGCGCCCTCAGCGGGTTCATCTATTAGTAAAATGAATTTGTGTGGTTTCCGACCTAGAAAAAAGTTAAAACATATTTTAAGGTCATTTCTTAATGACTTTTACATTTTTTTCGCATTACAAAGTTGACCATGTCCTTTTTCAAGTTCTAGACTATCATTGTACCAAATTTCATTTTAATCTTTTCAGTAGTTTTGGCGTCAAAGCGCGACAGACAGACAGAGTTACTTTCGCAATTTGGGCCTGTTGGCGTGGTTGGCAAATGCTTGCTTTTCACGCCGGAGGTCATGGGTTCGATTCCCACCCAGGACAGATATTTGTGTGCATGAACATGTCTGTTTGTCCTGAGTCTGGGTGTATTTATCTATATAAGTATGTATTTACAAAAGAAAAGTAGTATATGTCGTATATCTGTTGTTACCTGGTTTCCATAGTACAAGCTCTGCTTAGTTTGGGATCAGATGGCCGTGCGTAAATAATGTCCCAGGATATTACTATTTATATTTAGTAAGGATTTAGGTCATACTTTTAAATATTTGTTAACATATAGTTCTCTTACATATAGTCAAAATAGATGAATTTTTAAAACAAGATAAACCAAATAACGTTGGCTAAAACTAACGGAAAGAAACCAATTCGGATGTTGTCATCCCCTTCATTATAGCAACTACCGCAACGAGTGCGACTGAGAGGAATAGACACAAAAGGAATGGACAAAATGAAAATAAATTAACTGATATCCACCAAACCAACGAGTATATAACTTACTTATCGAATGGGCTGTGGTTACCCTATCGTCAGAGTGGTTCAAGCCGCCCATTTAGCCTCTGACATGGATTAACGACTGTTACCTAATGGCTACAACCGCAACCAACGATCGAATATCTTACTTATCGTATATCGTCGTGGTTACCCTAGTGTCAGGGTAGTTCAAGCCGCCCATTAGGCCTCTGACTATTGCCTAATGGCTACAACTGGGACCGACAGCTTAACGTGTCCTCCGAAGCACGGAGTTAGTTCACTTTGGCGATCACCCATCTATGGAGTGACCGCGAGGCTTGTTGCTTAACTACGCCAATCACTTACGGACCGGTGAGAGCACTCTACAATACACATCTCATCTACATTGATAGCTTCGAGTATGCAATTGTGACTTCGTATTGTCACTCTTCGTAAAGTTCACAGTACAGATTGGGGTAGCTGAATGTGCTGGCGGCACATTCAGCTACCCCAATCTGTCAAATTTCTTTTATAGATTTTCAACTTTATCACATAAGCATAAGGTTCACTTTCATTTAGGGAAATTTGACAGATTGGGTTAGCTTGATGTGCTGGCGTCTGTACATGAGATTTCTTGGAAGTCGTTCCAAACATTTGCATGAATTGAGATATTTGAGACAGATACGTGATATTTAGAATTCTTTTCACACGACTTTAAAAAAGATGTGATTCTAAATTCTGGTTTATGCGATAGACGATATTTGGCTTTTTCTGTGAAGCTTGCAAGCCGTAGAATAGTAATCAGACTATAAACTTAGTAAACTGCGCCGGAAGAAACTCACTGTGGGGTTTCAACCTCGGTTTAGTACGTCAATTATAATAGGTCGGGGAAAAAGTTTCTTCGCATTTTTTAAGTAAAATTCAAAACTTTTTGGAACAAAGTTCCTTATCGCGCGTTGTGAAAGGGGCTAGACGGAAAAAATCTTTGCGAAAAGTTGCCACGACACTTTTTACAGCTGTGCGGCGTGCGCATGTTTCTCTGACTGTCTTTCTCTCTCTCACTCTCTCTCTCTTATAAAAAGCAAGCCAGATTTTTTCATTTCTATTTCGCATTGAACAGTGTGGTGTCGCGAGGATTATTTTTGTTGAGTGTATACAGGTTTTTGTACATAATAAATAATAAGAAATAACTTTGGTCCATCCGGGTGTCCCTTGACACCTCTCAAGTTTTTTTAATATAGTTTGTTTACATTTAACGTATGTAGGTACCATTTTGAACGATAACTTTTTGCCATCTTGTAGGTAGGGACATGATCCTATTGCTATAGAAATATTGGGACAAAACAAATGAAAATCACAAATTTTATTTGGAATTATGTCCTTTAAAATTTAAACTTTCAATGATACCAAAACCAGCCAGTAACAAACAGTAAAGCCAAACAGATTTTATGACAAGTTCATAGACACTATAATGCTAAAAGACTTTTTCTACAAACTAATATGTTAAAGGCACGGGGATTTAATTCCCTAATGTGGGCGTTGTCTTATAAATACAAAAAAGGAGTGTACTCACTTAAATCTAACTCAAAACGTCCGTTCACATCGCCCGATCTCAGTTTTCGTAACAAATCGAATTGAATACCAATATAATAATTTTTCGTAATATTTGCCATTTGACTTTTGACTCATTTAATGTGCTATTTAAATGTAACCTAACTTTACATTTAAACATCTTGTATGTACCACGTTTTTAAACGAAATAAATACTTACTTACTTACTTACTTTAGTGACTACGTAGAATAAGACAATTTTGTAATTGTATTTAAATTTTTTGTTAGTATGTTTTTTTAATGTAAGTATCTAAAAAATGAGATACCAAATTTATTTAAATCAAGATTGAATGTAAACAGAAAAATTTAATGCCTGCAAAAGGCAACTAAGTTCTAATTACAAACATTTGTTGACGTAAGAACTCTCATGTACACTCAGTTCACAAATAAATCTTTGAATCTATTTGAACACTAGGAAAAGTTACATGAAATTAATTAATTAACAATAATAAATAATTTTTAGTGTTAATTAATTGCTGTGTGTTGACGGCATAGAATATCATCACTCCATATAATCCCGTGGGGGGCGTAGAAATCCTCCGAGAGAGTACCTACCAGACAACGGGCAGCAGGGTTTTTCTGTGAACTATGACCAAAAAACTGCGATTCTGCCAAGCGTGTCGATTATGGCATATCCGCCATTCTTTAGGGAGGCTTTTTTTCCCGCAGTGGATATACTTTGGCTGGCATGGTGATGATGATGTATAAATTTATGAACAATAACATACAGTTATGCATAAACAATAGCCAATATTCGACCTAATTATACATGGCACGCCAAACCAAATAATTATAATTACGGCATAGACATTTAAAATTCATATATTTGAATCTAGTTTTGATACCAAACGTACTTTACTATTTCAGATGCCAGAAACAAGTCAATTGTGTATCGCCAAAGGAGTCGCCAAAGTCCGCGTCTGTAATTTATTGGCATGATGTTTAAAAAAAACATGTTAGATTGGTTAACTATTCAGTAATATGAATGAACCTTCGAGTATTAATTAAATTTATGGTGGTCGTTCAATTGATATTCGATTTGAAAAGAAATCGTATTTCTAACTATATCCCGTATATGTCACGAATTTATCAATTCATGCAAATATTCTTACGACTTTCAAGAACTATCACGTACTGTGCACATTACAAAGAGTGATAATGGTAATTCACAATTGTATACTGAAAAGCTACGAATGTAGTTATTTTCTCATAGGTTAGCAGATGTTAGATAACTTCTTTTCTTTTTACCCATTCCTATTGAATCTATTCCTCCAAATCGGACTCGTGGCGATAGTTGCTTTGGTGATAAAATACAGGATGTATTATTTATTGAATTCTAGGTATAAATATTTAATTTAATTATAATTTAATTTAAGATGACAATAATAATATAATAATTGATTTCATTCAAAGGTTCCAAAGACCCATAACTTTATACAATAATTATAATTGACTACACTAATTAAAATAAGATATAATAAAATAAATAAACATAATAAATCTTACAAAATTACAACAATATAAAAATCGATTTCTAACCAATTTAGATTGACTGTCCTTTTTATTATTTATATAAGGACAATCAACCTTATAGGCTATAATATTTATACAATAATTTAAAGGAATTAGCTATTCAATCAAACCATTAGATTTTAGTTAAAACGCTAATAACATATAGTTTATGTAACACAATAGATAGGCCGTGCTATAAGATCTCCAGCGAGCAAGAGAAGTATACATGGCCTGTGTGAATGGGACAACCGGAAGGGGAAGACCTCGTAGAACATTCACGTTCTCAAGAAAAGCCAGGTCAAATGTACCCTAAACCAGCGAGCATGTGTGAAGAATATAAACGAGGCAAAAGAGGTGTCCGTTGTCTCTGCCTGCCCCTCTGTGACGCAGGCGTGAGTCTATGCATGTATGTATTCACTCTGTTCCCAGCATTTACTCTTCTATCAATATCTTTATCATATTTCCCATCTCTCGCAAAAAAAAGTTCTCGAATATACAAACTCTTTCACCTGTTCGAAATTCTCTCCACCAATCACAATATCACATGCTGTCGTGTATTCATCCCTGTCAAACATTACTTTGGTCTTGCCAATATTCATTTTCACTCCTTTCCTTTGTAATTACCATCTATTACTTGATATTTTTAATATACTGAGTGATCAATAATAACTTAATCTCCCTTTTTACCCCTTACTATTCGCTAGGTCTACTACTTACATATAGGTAGATTCCCGTAAAGCCCTCGTAGTTCTTTCCATTATTTAAAAGGTTAATTTTAAGACGACCTCTTTGACCGCATCATGAGATCCGTCAAGTTAGCTACTATGTTTATTTAATCGTGTGAAAAAAGATAATTCTACTATAAGAGCTTTTAAAGCGCAAAAATCTTTCATATGGTTTAACAACCTATATGAAATCAGTATATCATATAAAGGTCGTTAAACCATTTGAAAGAGAGCGTTGTGATGTGAAAGAGGATGTAGTCACAAATATTGAAAAAGATATACTGAGATGGTTTGGGCATTTAGAAAGGATGAATGAAAGAAGATTGACAAAAGAAGTATACCTGGCATGTGTGAATGGTATAAATGGAAGGGGAAGACCGCACAGAACATTCTTTGGTCAAATCGGAGAGGTTATTCAGAAAGACCAGCTCAGAAGTTCCCTAAACCGGCGAGCATGTATGAAGAATATAATGACAGTTAACGAGGCAAAAGCCGTGTGCAAAGATCGTGACAAATAGAAATCCGTTGTAACTGCCAACCCCTCTGTGAAACAGGTGTGAGTATGTAATGTATGTCAACGACCTTTTTTATAATGACTACAGCTGATACTGATAGTGTTACATGCCATCCAAATTACGGGGGTGCTTAGAAATTAAATCTAATCAACAGTGACCTATCTAAAAATTGCCCCTTGCAATGTATGATGCATTTGCAGTTATGTCAAACCAAGTCACATGTATTTCTTTTTAGCTGGAGCGCATTGGATGTAGTGTAAGCAATAAATTGCGACCTTCATTGCAAGGTCCACCATAATAATAATAGTGAATATTTACCTTAATAGTCCGGTCTATTTAAGCCTAAAATCAGGAGGAAGGTTACATAAATTCCCATAAAGCTGAATATTGGCATAGTTGTTCAAAACATCATTATAAAGAAAATCTCAAAAGTCCTCATCGTTCCGAGGTGTGCTAAAAATTTGGCACGGGGTCAAAGGTCAAAAAAATGAGTTTTTTGCGATTTTTAGCGAAACGGTGAGTTTTTTCGCAAAATTACCCCAGTACAAAATTGTAGATCACGAAATTCTCTACAAAAAATATATTAATAATTTTTTTCCTAAAAGCCACCATTTTGGAGATATAACGTTCCGAAAAGTTGGATCAGTCGTAATCCCTCTATTTTGCACACGTACGCCACATATGAAAGTCACTAAAGGTGTAATAGAACTAAAATAAGTTCGCTATTATTTATTGTAACTTGCTTATGTAAAATATAAGTTAAACTACGAGAATCTCAGGTATAATGAAACCCCGTTCCTAAATTTGTACGTCAGTATAACCTTGGGATAACATCTGTCTTTTATTCTATTGTCCGCGTGGCTAGGGTCGTATACCTGCTTTATGTTGGCATGCCCAATATATGAAATACATACCGTTAGTCTTGAGCGCCACTGCGTAGGGAAAACATGTGCTTATCTTAACCTATCTTTTAACCTATTTTGTGCGTTTTAGATTTTTATAAGAAAAATGTCAGAATATTGTTTTATTTGTACTCATCTTTTAACTGAAAGTGAAACTGTAACTGTTGATCGTGGTATGAAGACACTGATTAATGCAAGTGCTGAAAGAGATGATGGATACTCGGAATTTCTTAAAAAACAAAAATCTGTGACAATACATAGCAACTGTCGTAAAATTTATACGCGGAAGTGTTCTATTGCTGCTGCCATCAAAAGAAAACGCGAAGAACAAGAAGCTAACACATCTACAGGATCTACAGTAAGTAGTCCTCTTCGTACTAGATCCCGTTCAAGTGATTCAGATTTTTGTTTTAAAAAACTATGTTTATTTTGTGGCAATAAATTGAATGAAGAGTTGCAGAGAAAAAAATCCTTAGATCGTCGCAGTAAAATTTGTCAAGTAAGTACACTCCAATTCAAACATTCAATTTTGGAAGTAGCACGAACTCGTTCCGATGCTATATCGAAAGCTGTTGTTGCTCGAATCGAATTTGACTATGATTTAGTTGCTGCTGAAGCAAAGTATCACCAAGAATGTTATACTTCTTTTTTGAAACCGACTACTGGCGGTACAGTTGGTCGTCCTAAAGATGAAGCAACAGATCTGGCAATGCAGGAAATATTTACATACATTGAGAGTAGCAATGACTGTCAGTTTACTTTGGCTGAGTTAAAAGATGTTAGCAAAATTTTAACTTTAGATAACAGGACTATTAAGCTGCGACTTAAACTGAAATATGGCGATAAAATTATTATCACTGAAAAACCGGGAGCGTTAACATTTGTATGTTTGATAAACAGTCACCATGAAATTTTAAATCAATCTTGGTCCGAAAATAAAAAAATTAATAAACAAGAAGAACGATTAAAAACTCTAGAAGCAGCAGCATCTATTATTCGAGAAGATATTCAATCCTTGGTATTTGATAATTCCTACTACCCTCCACCAGGTCGAATGTTTGAAGATTTAAATAATGACATCCCACAGTCACTGACATTTTTTTTGGAGCAAATGATCTTAAAAAATAAACGATCAAATTTCGATCATTTAAAACTAGTATGCACCAATATTTGTCATAGTATCATGACTGCTATTCGACCAAGATCGTTCAAGTCCAAATTACAGTTAGGTCTTTCAGTTTTTTTTCATCGGAGGTTCGGGTCTAAGCGTCTTATACAAATTTTGTCGTCTTTTGGTTTGTGTGCTTCTTATAATGATACATTGATGTACGAGTCAGCAGCAGTTTTTCATCCTCTTCCTCATGTCCTACCACCTGAAAGTGGCACACTTATTCAATACGTTGCAGATAATGCTGATATAAATGTTAATACGCTAGATGGTAACAATTCACTCCACATAATGGGTATAATTCAAATTGTAACTCCAAAGCACTCTGTTTTACTAGAAGAACCTATGCAACGAATAAAAGAAGTTCTTTCAGCAAAACACTTCAAAGCAAAAGCTCATGTGCCAATACAGATCTATCAGAATAGTGATGTAGTTGGTTACAGTAAAATATATGTCCAAGATTTTGGATATGGAACTGAAACAGTATCTTTTCATAAAAATTCTGATGTAGTATGGTTTTATGGAAAGTGGAAAAATACATCATTACCTGGTTGGAACGGTTTTATTGAGCGCTTAACAAATTACCATACAAATTATTCAAAATCTCAGATTACATTTTTACCATTCATCCATCAACCAGCTAGTAACTATAATACTGTCTATACGACTTTACTTTGTGCATTAGAGAACGCGAAACGTTACGGCCACACTGTATGCATCGTGACTTTCGACCAACCCTTGTATGCGAAAGCTCGAGAAATTGTATCAGCCGCACCTGACGGCTCTGAAGTATCGAAGATTATTGTCAGACTTGGAGGATTTCATCTACTCATGTCTTATCTCGGAGCAATTGGTTATATTATGCAAGGTAGCGGGATAAAAGAAGTACTCTCAGAAATCTATGCACCAAAGTCATTAGAAAAAATGCTCAATGGTCATGCTTACGCAAGAGCTGTTCGAGCACATACACTACTCCAGCTGGCTTTAGCAATTACAATATTAAAAACAATAGATATTAATGATATCATGGGAGCAGATTTAATCATAAATATTGACCATATATTAGATAGCACTCTTTCATATTCAGATATTGAAAATGATAATGAAGTATCAGGTGCTTTACTTCATAAATTTAATATGAAATTGAAAGATTTTGAGGAACGAGGACCAACAGCGCAACTTTGGATACAATATTTTAATATGGTTTCACTTGCAAAAGAATTTTTGAGAGCTGAGCGTATGGGGGACTGGAAAGCTCATTTAAGTTGTGTAAAAGAAATGTTACCTTATTTCCACTCGTCAGGACATTTTCCATATGCTAAATCTGCACACTTGTATTTACAAGACATGATGCAATTACAGGACTCGATGGATCCTGAAGTTTACGAAAAATTTACCGAAGGATTTTTCACCGTGAGACGCTCAGATAAATTGAGTTGTGGAACTTCTACAGACATGGTTATCGAACAGTCTATGATGAAAGCCATGAAGACAGATGGAGGTATTGCTCGAGGAAGAAGTACAAAACAAAGTGTAATCAGTAAATGGGTTTACAGCATGCATGCAATGAACACAGTTTGTGAGAAATTAGAAGATCTTGCTAATGTTAGGATGGATACGACTGAACAGCATGTTGATGCCAGTGATTCACGTGTAAAAAAAGACGCTAAAGACATACGAATGCTTCTTGAGTGGTTCTCGATTCATGATCCTTTCCCAGAGGTTAACAAAGTCATCTCGATTGCAAGTGGTGTCGTTGGTGATAATACAATTAATTGCTATAAAGCACGTGAACTTGGGCTTATCTCTATTGCTAAAATAACTGGACTGACATTTAAAGATATTAAACTTAAACGCGCTGACAAAGTTGTTCCTCTTTTAGCTATGAGTAGCACCGTAAAAGTTCACGAAGAAAAAGTACCTGTTGACCCAGTGTTATTATTCCAACGTATGAGTGTTACTGCGGCTTTTCAAGATGAAATTGAGAAATATTTCGAGTATGAATTAGCTCCTTATCCGTTAACATTATTTGATGACATTGGAATGCGCAAGACCCAGAAGTCGGCTATTTACGATTGTTTTCAGACTATAAATGTTGATATTAATAACACTAATTCAACGTACATAATTGACGGAGGATTCTTATTACATCGAGTGGTGTGGGATAGCGAGGAAACATTTAACGTTATCTTAGATAAATACGTTCAATATGTACGTCGACATTTTGGTTCCAGAGTTACTGTCGTATTTGACGGATATGATGATTATACGAGAAATATTAAAGCAGCAGAGCAACGCCGTCGAAATGCTGCTTCATCAACTTCTTCTGATATTATATTCGATGAATCAATGACAGTTCCTACCAGTCAACAGAAATTCTTTGCAAATAATCACAATAAATCTAGGTTTATTTCGATGTTGAAAGCAAAATTTACTGCTGAGAATATATCCGTTGAACAAGCTAATGATGATGCTGATGTATTGATTATTGAAACAGCGATAAAGAAATTCAGTGTGACAAATACAACTGTTGTTGTTGGTGAGGATGTTGATTTACTCGTCTTGCTTACTGCTCGAACTCCAACTGAAAAAAATATTTATTTTTTTAAACCCGGAAAAGCCCAAAATCAATCGGAAATATATTCATCAAACAGTTTATCCAATTTTCCTAAATGTCAAAATCATGTATTGTTTCTACACGCAATAACTGGCTGCGATACGACATCTGCTTTTTACAGGAGAGGAAAAACAACAGTTTTCAAAATGTTTGAAAAAAAAGATTTACTACAATGTGCTGAAGTTTTTAAAAATAGTAATTCAACTCAACAACATGTTATCACCAACGGAGTTCAATTTCTTCTTGCTATGTACGGAGCCCCCAAAAAAACCACTTGCTTAGATAAGTTGCGATACACATCTTTCGTGAAAAATACGCGTAATAAAAAACAAGTCAACTTAGCTTCTCTTCCTCCAACCTCAGTAGCTGCTCATCAACATCTGTTTCGGGTATATTACCAAGTTCAAGTGTGGCTTGGTAATCAGCTGGACCCTAAAGACTGGGGTTGGAAGTTGATCGACAATACACTAGAGCCAGTTCAAACTTTACTTCCACCAGCACCTGAGAAACTTCTCAACACAATATTTTGCAACTGCAAGAAAGGGTGTAGTGCAAAATGTGGTTGCAGAAAAGTTGGACTGTTTTGTTCCCTGGCATGCACACACTGTCAAGGCCGATCATGCTCGAATGTTGAGTCACCAACTCTTGAAGATTCGTTTGATACCGATCAGGAATCGCTATTGGGGCAGTTTACGTGTGAAATAGAACAAGAAGAAGAAGAAGAACAAGAGGATGAACAGGAAGAAGAAGGAGAAGAAGATCAAGAAGAAGAAGAAACAGAAATCTTGGACAGTTATGAATCAGACGACTAACTTTTTATTTTAAGTATTTTATTTAATTACACCGCCGTTGTTTTTGCCCACTATAATATATAATATTATTTTGCAATAGTTTTAAAACATATAAAATCTCAGCAGACCCGTGGAATAGGCCTACTGGGGAAACCACGTTAAAAAAAACGCGCTTTGTACACTACCTCATAGGTGGCGTGGAAACGTGTGCAAAATAGAGGGATTACGACTGATCCAACTTTTCGGAACGTTATATCTCCAAAATGGTGGCTTTTAGGAAAAAAATTATTGATATATTTTTTGTAGAGAATTTTGTGATCTACAATTTTGTACTGGGGTAATTTTGCGAAAAAACTCACCGTTTCGCTAAAAATCGCAAAAAACTCATTTTTTTGACCTTTGACCCCGTGCCAAATTTTTAGCACACCTCGGAACGATGAGGACTTTTGAGATTTTCTTTATAATGATGTTTTGAACAACTATGCCAATATTCAGCTTTATGGGAATTTATGTAAACTTGAATGTGTAAATAGACCGGACTATTAATATAAACATTCAGAAAAGAAGTAGAAACATATATCCACAACTAAAAATATCCATAATTAAAGGTATTTAAACCTAATAAACATATATCATGGTGACGGCGACATATATCAGAATCAGAATATCATCACCCCATCTCATCCCGTGGGGGGCGTAGAAGTCGACCCGAGGGAATATCTACCAGAGGATGGGCAGCAGCTTCCTTCTGATGACTATGACCATCTTACTGCGATCGCCAACCCGCCTGCCAAGCGTGGCGATTATGGCATATCCCCCCCAAGACGATTCTTGAGGGAGGCTTGTCCAGCAGTGGACTTATTTGGCTGTAATGATGATGATGATGAAACCTAATAATAATTACTTCGAAAATAAATTCAATAGCTAAGTAACCAAATCATTAAACGATATTTTAAAATGAAATCATGCAAACATATCTAGATATCTACATTTACCTAGAAATAATTATGTACAGTTAACTATGTTACTACAAACATATTCGCAGTTTTCAGTTTTATCTTTTTAAGTTTACGTGTGTAAAAACATTTTTAATTTTGATTTTATTTGGACAGTAAAAAATTGGATAGACATAATTACTATTATATTAATAAAACATTCATTTACCAATGCCCGCACTACGGGAAGTAATCCCTGCGCGGGGCACTTTACAAACATGATAGACGGACATAGAGTAAATCCAGACTCAGAACAACTATTTATGGGTCACGCAAATAGTTTTCCTGTGCGGGAATCGAATCCGGGACACGAAATGGCTAGGCGACTGTCTTAATGGCACTCGGAACAGCATCCTGAAAATGATTGCTGCTAGACCCGACTGTCCCATCCAGAGACACTGGGTGGAGACGGTTATAGGTGCTAATTAGTTTTATAAATTAGTAAATTTAATACTAACAATACTAATATAGCATGTAAGCATAACTGGTTACTAACACAAAACTAATGAATTATGGGTTATCCCTGAAATAAAGATTATTATTATTATTAACCTCTGCGCCACACGTACAGTCTGATATATTTTCTTATAAAGAATCTAAGATATCTGCCATATATTTGTCGTTCTTTACCCATTTTGATGCTACAATACATTCCTCCATCATGCCATCTGTTTATCTTTGATGGAGTGTATAGCACTTCGACCCTTCGGGATATTGTACTATCCCCTACTGGTTTTTATTATATCCCTAGAGCATGAAGGTGCAGACTTCATTCAGTGCTCTAGAGATAGAATAAGAACCAGTCTACCAACCATAATCCAGTACACTTCTTAGCGGTAGATCCTTGTAGTCTCCTAGTTTTATGCCATCACCACACAGCAAATGCTAGGAATAAATACGTATTATAAAGTCAATAAGATACAGCTGCACACTAGGTTTTCCATTTCAGAATGATATCATTATTTAAAATACAAAATAAATATTAAATATGTAATGTTAATTCCGCTAATTAATAATTAGCGGAATTAACATTACATAAAAAAATATAATTAGCGGAATTAATACTACATATTTATTTTGAACTAGCTGTGCTCCGCGGTTTTACCTTGGTGCTACAATATATTCCTCCATCATCATTATCGTGTCAGCCAAAGTACGCCCACTGCTGGACAAACCCTCCCCAATGAATGGGGAGATTTGCCATAATTGCCACGTTTGGCAGACGGGCTGGCGATCGCAGTTTGATGGTCATAGTTCACAGAAAACGCTGCTACCCGTTCTCTAGTAGGAATTCTACGCCCCTCACGGGAAGAGATGGGGTGATGATATTCTATGCCATCACCACACAGCAAACGCTAGGAATAAATACGTATTATAAAGTCAATAAGAAACAGCTGCACACAGATCTGTTACCACCCTTCCTCAAAGAAATACGTCGTCCTCCTATACGAAGTCAGTTAATTCGAAAATTGTAATGTAGGAAACGTTTCAACTTATTCCCTCGGTGTTGCCGCTGGGATGTAACCTTATTACTCAGTGGAAATGACTGCCTCCAGTGTGAGATATTGTATTTTATCCGGTGGGTTTTAATCAATCTAGTAGTGTCTAGAACTTTATTCCTTCTAGAGAAAACTATATATTAAAATAAGTTTCTTGAGAACATATTTCTAGAACCAAGGAACAATGCATTTAATGTTAATTTAGACGATATAATTTATTCTTCCTGAGCGTTTCCATTTCAAACTAATATAATTATTTTCAAAATACAAAATAAATATGTAATATTAATTCCGCTAATCACTATATATTTATTTTGTATTTTGATTGTTATGCATTTCAGCAAAATAACGCTTCATTCCATTACTAATATAAATATTGTTATAAAAAATCCAGCCGTCGTACTAGGGAAACAAACGCCTGTATCATGCAGGATTTTATAAAAAAAGAATTCCGCTAATTGTTAATTAGCGGAATTAGCACTACATATTTATTTTGTATTTTGAATGTAATGGATTTCCACAAAGAAACACCTTATTATATTACTAATATAATTAATGTTATTAAAAAAACAGCAGCCGCACTAGAGAAACAAATGCAATTTACGGACACAAAGCATAAATAAAGTCGTTGAGTTATGGAGTCACCGATATAATTGTCCTGTTCGGGTACAAGCCCGAAGCCGGGGACGAAGCCAGAATTCATAGAACGCCCACCACAGGCATAGCATAGGTTACTCCATCTAAGATGGTTGCCCACGAGTTAGATACTATAAATCTTCAGTTCTACTACTACTTGTAACGATTTCTACTACTACTTGTAACGATTTGACGGTCACCGTAGCCTAGTTGGTAGTGATCTTGCCTACGAAGCTGGTGGTTTACAGGCACCAAGCACATATAAATAAAGTCGTTGAGTTATTGAGTCACCGAAATGCCTAATTGTCCTGTTCGGGGACAAGCCCGAAGCCGGGGACGAAGCCAGAATTCATAGAACGCCCACCACAGGCATAGCATAGGATACTCCATCTGAGATGGTTGCCCACGAGTTAGATACTATTAAGCTTCAGTTCTACTACTACTTATAATAATAATATCTGGGGACAGTGTCACACAGATCATCCAAATAGCCCCAAACTAAGCAAAGCTTGTACTTTGGGTACCAGGCGACGATATACATACTTATATAGATAGATAAATACTTATATACATAGAAAACATCCATGACTCAGAAACAAATATTCGTGCTCATCACACAAATATTTGCACTTACCGGGATTCGAACCTAGGACCACCAGCTTCGTAGGCAGGATCACTACCAACTAGGCTACCGTGACCGACTTGTAACGATTGTCTTAACTGTTGTCATGACAAACAACCACTGCAACCAGACACTGAAACGAATTTTTGTTTATACTGAAAGATTGCAAGAAAATTTTACCCGCGACTTTTCACTGTATATAAGACACTACCAGGCAGGCCTTAGTGCTCCACTGATAGACTTTTACACCGAGGAAAAATCGTGTAACATCACACCACACATCATCAGCCTGATATCGTCCACTGCTGGATATTAGCCTCCCCCAAAGGTTTCTAAAATGTTGCCATTTGCCGTAGTCACCACGCTTGTCATGCGAGTTCTGATGGCAACAGCAGTGTCGGTGGTAGCTAGTATACAGATGTCTCTGCTACCCGACTTACTGCTGTATCCCTTGTAATAATATTACATACCCACAGTGAAGTGAAGAATGCTTTATCTATACTTATAATAAAATCGCAGGAAAGTCAAAACTGTACATTAAATATTTTTTTAAAAGGATACTTGGGGCGTGATCTACTATCGATATCGAAGCCAAAAATACAGTTTTTAGAATTTTTGTCTGTTTATCTGTTTTTCTGTATGTATGTCCGGGCTAAACTCAAAAAGTAATGCATGGATTTGCTTCAAATTTTGTATGAATATTACGAAGAGGTCGGGTCAACATATAGGCTATACATATTATCACGCTATCACCTACGGGGGAGGAGTTGTGATAATTTACAAAGTTTAACGTGGGTAAAACCGCGGGGCACAGCTAGTCAGTAATAAGCAGCTGAATGCAGGAGGACAGAGATTACAACAGATGTTGCAATATATTCTTAAGATAAGACATTAATCAATTACGTCGTGTTCTACGTGCTTTTGTTCCTTTAGGGGCCTCGGCTATCGTCCACTGCTGGAGATAGGCCTCCTCCAAAGGTTTCTATAAAGTTGCCATTTCGAAGGGTTTGCCGCAGTCACCTCAGTGAGGTGGTAGCTATGGTCAGACGCCAGCACATCAAGCTACCCCAATCATTCAAATTTCCCCAATTGAAAGTGAACCTTATGCTTATCTAATATCTTTAAAAGAAATTTGACAGATTGGGGTAGCTAGATGTGCTGGCATCTGTACATAGGTGACGCTGCTGCCTGACTACCTGGTGTTTTCCATAGTCGCCTTTTAGGACACCCAAGGGATGCTATGGGGTGGTCCTGTTATTGTTTCTAAGCCGAAAACCAATCGGCTCACACACGGCCACATATAACGTATACAAAACTGACTTTTGACTGCCTCGTTGGTCTAGCGGTAGCGTGTTTACCCGCAGAAAACGAGGTCCTGGGTTCAGATCCCGGTTCGGACCAAAAGCGATTTCGGAAAGTAAGTAAAGCCGTCGGTCCTGTACCTGACCACTTTCCGGTCGTGTCGCTAGGCGTCCCATCGGATCATGAGAGTGATGGAATAGAAAGTGCTCCTGTGTTTGCGCACACATAATAATCTCTATAGAGAGTGGAGGACATTATTATATCATCATCATCATATCAGCCGATTGGCCTCCCCCAAAGATCTCCACAATTGCCGGTCTTGCGCTATCCGCATCCAGCGATTTCCAGCGACCCGCACAAGATCATCGGTCCATCTTGTAGGGCAGGCCCCCTACAAGATGGACTGCGTCTTCCGGTTCGTGGTCGCCACTCGAGAACCTTTCTGCCCCAGCGGCCGTCGGCTCTACGAGCTATGTGCCCTGCCCACTGCCACTTCAGCTCGGCAATTATTATATACAAAAACATAAATACAGTTGAATTGATCCTACTTTGTAATCTGTTAAAATTGTGCAACTGTAATCAATTGTTTTAATCAATTGAGCAACTTTAAACAATTAGTAAATCAACTGTAAACTAAACGTATTGGCTCTAACAAGGCTTAATTATTTTAGATCCTGTATCATCAACACCAAAATCTTGGCATATAGTTCAAGTTTGCTTAACGTCGGTCGGCAGGCTCTAATTGAATTCAGTTGTGATCTTAGCGTGATTAGAGGAACTACGGTCTGGCAAATTGCACGCGATTGTCTTAAGTATTATGTAATTAGGACGTGAATTACATTCATGGCCATCTTAAAGTAAAAGAAATGTAAAAATTTGTGAAAAATAATCTATATTATGAGGAATGATCACCGATGATCTTGTGAGGGTCGCTGGAAATCGCTGGATGCGGATAGCGCAAGACTGGCAATTGTGGAGATCTTTGGAGGAGGCCTTTGTTCAGCAATGGAAGTGTTTCGGCTGATATGATGATGATGAAAATCTATATTACACTGCATCCCATTTCATCTCGTGGGAGGTGTAGAAGTTGACCCGAAGGATAACTACCAGAGGACAGGCAGGTGCTTCCTACTGAGTACTATGACTGATCATACTGCGGTCGCAAATCCAGCAGCCAAGCATGGCGATTATGGCATATCCCCCCAAGATGATTCTTGGGGGAGGCTTGTCCAGCTGTGAACTTCTTCCAACTGTAATGATGATGATGAATCTATATTATACGGAGACGAATTGTAACTGTAACTTGCTATTATTCTGGTTTTAGAATTAGGTGTTTTAAGTTTTGTAATTTGTTCGCTATCCACGTAAACGTGTCGAATAGGAAATTATACTAAAATTAAAAAGATTTTGTACTCTCTGAACTCGACCTCCAAAATTGTTATGGTTTTTTTTGACAGTAATTGCACAATAACAATATAACACTTAATATGTAATGTGGTTCGTTGTTATTGAATGGCCTGTTAGTCTAGTTGTTAGTTACCCTGGCTGTTAAGCCAGAGATCGTGAGTTCGATTCCCACCCTGAAAAATCTTTGTATGTCGGATATGGTTATTTTTTTATCGGGGTGGTGCTAACTTACCTATAATTATTTGTTCACACGATTATTTGTTCTGTCTCTGGTAGTATGTTTATCAGTTGTCCGGTTGCCATAGTAAAGACTTTGCCTAGTTTAGGATCAGATGATAGTGTCTTAGTTGTCCTTAGATATTTATTATTTACCCACGGTTTTACCTGCGTTAAACTTTATAAATTATAGCCTATGTGTTAGTCCAGGGTGTCAAGTAAATATATTCCAAATTTTATTAAAATCACTCCAGCCGTTTAGACGTTAAGACGTAATAAACATACACACTCACCAACTTCCACCTTTATAATATTAGTGTGATTTATCAGTCATTTATTTTAAACAAAGAGTTTATTGAGTTTTGAAGTACGATGGCTTCTATAATAATTGCTATTAAAAAAATACATAGAAACCACTTCAACTTTTCTTGTCGTGAATAAAAACAAAATTTATATGCGATCGAAATAACCTACAGTCGTGAACAAATGTACCTATTCCTTTTAAGTCAGTTATAAACGTACATACAACTGACTGCAATGTTTTTTACGACTAATTTAAACAACATTTATGGTTTTATTTATTTTGGGTTGAATCGTAGGACTGTGTGCAAATGCAATGTGCTTAACTTCTACTTGTTAACTTTCATCTTTGCATTCCCTTTAGTGTTGCCAGTGTCCATAGGCAGCAGTGATTTGTTTTTATTATCTGTTACTTATTTGTCGTATGGGAAGTGGTTACCCTAGTGTCAGAGTTGTTCAAGCCGCCCAGTAGGCCTCCGACATGGCTTAACGGCTTAACGACTGATGTCTAATGGCTACAACTTAAATTTTCTAAATCATCACAGCTCCTCCTCCGTAGGTGATAGCGTGATAATAATGTAGCCTAAGTTGATCCGACCTCTTAGTAATATTTATGCAAAATTTTTAGTAAATCCATGTAGTACTTTTTGAGTTTAGCCCGGAATTACATACTGACAAACAGACAAAAATTCTTAAAACTTTATTTTTGGCTTCGATATCGATTGTAGATCCCCTAGTATCCATTTAAAAAAATATTCGATGTACAGTTTTGACTTTTCTACGATTTTATTATATGTATAATATGGATTATTTTTCTATGTATTGAGTCATGTCTGCATTCGTTGAACAAAATTTGATACTTATAATGTCAGCAATATGATCCTGTACGATTTTTGGTGTTTTACAAATAAGCCTGTATAAGACTGACTATCAGGTGCCCTGCTTGCCCGTTTACCTTACCTAGCATTATAAAAAAAATAAAAACAAACTAATATAGTTTAATACTTATATCGGCACGGGGGGTGCCTTCGTCAGGATTGGTCATAATCGCTCATGTGGGCGCATAAAGAAGAGGTAAAAGTCCAATATCAATTATGCCATTCCAGATAGAATGAATCCAACATGGACGCGCCGACCATCGACATGACGTTCTGCTAGAAATGACATCTGTCAAATTTAGTTCCGTCATAATCCGACAGGTGACATTTCGAATACGCCGGCACTTAGTAAAATGATTCTCTAAATAAAACATTATGCTAAAATCTAATTTACTTAGAATGTTGTTGAAGACAACATTTAATTGCATCCACAGTAGTAGTGTGATATACGCTGCCTTCAGTTGGTTTTACGTAAGTGGAATTACTTAGACCATGTTTTGAATGACTTAAAGGACATTCTATCAGATGTATTTCTGTATTTAGTAGGAAAACTCATCAACCAATAACTGTTAGAGTTGAGAGTCGATGAGTAAGTTAAAAAATATGTCTATATAATCATTATTATTTAGTACCTACATATATAATAATAATATAATATCTTGGAAATTTATCACATACGGCCATCTGATCTTAAACTAAGCAGAGCTTGTACTATGGAAACCAGATAACTGATGTGCTACGTATACTACTTTCCTTTAGTAAATACATGCTTATTTAGATAATTACACCCAGAGAAGACCTGTTCATGCACACAAACATCTGTCCTGTTTGGGAATCGAACCCACGACCTGCGGCGTAAAAGGCAAGCATTTATCAACCACGTTAATTTAATGTATGTTGTAGTATATTTCTTGTATTTATGTTGTTATATGTGTGGGATTTATATTCGAGAAGGAAAGTAAAGTCTTCAATAGTTTTAAAACTTGATTTATTTCGGAGCACACACACGTCTTAATACAGTCTTTCCGCCATTACTCTTTTTAAATCTTACCTCTCTTTCACACATCACACCTTTCACTCTAACAATTGCGTTTCGTTCCTACAGATCGGCCATCCAACAATCATGTCTGTCCCAGACATGCCATTCACATTCAGACCAACTCACACTCTTAACAATATCATCTTTCATTCTTATACTATTTAACAGAATTTACATAAAACTAGTACACTAAACATTCATCAATCTTAACTAACCCAACAATCTTATACAATACAATATTTAACACAGTCATAGACCATATTATGCAAAGTAACAGTCGACAGTCTTAACTAAAACTATTTAATCATCTTTGTAAGTATAAATATCTTTTACACCAGTAATAGAACATAAAATATAAGGTGACAAGTCTTAACCATATACTTCATTAAAACTTTTAGGTTCTTGAAAAAGGTAAATTTTTTAAATAGTTACAATTCTATAAATCAAGAATATTATACAAATCTTACATAAAGCACTAACACTTTATTTTATTATAGAACTTCTTTTACAAACAAGAATAAAGTAAGTACACCGGCTTAGGTCATATCTAAACCCTTAAATTAAAATAACCTTTGTTTATTTAGGTATGTTTAGTAAAGAATAAACATATTTTAAAGCATTCTTAAATAATATGAAACTAAAAGTCTTAGCAAAATCTTTACTTACTTCTTTTAATAAGGTAAGTATGTAGGTACATTTTAGAAATTAGAGAACATCTTTAAATCTAACTTTTACATCTCTTTAACACAAACACAACATCTGTTAAGCTTTCTTACAGAGGATATTAAACATATCTGCTGAAGTTAGTAGGTACACTAAGTTTAATTATACATTATAAGATTACTACAGTTACATTTTAATGTTAAAATGAACAGAGCAGTCATATCACTGTATCAGTATTATGTTAAAAAAAACTGAAAAACACACATTAACAAGGAGATTACCTTTACAACATTTTGAACATAAGTTTAGAAACAACACATTCAAGTTTTCTTTTTATGTAAAGCAATTGGTAAAAATACACAAAAACAGTTTTGAGCTTCTCTCAAGAGTCCTATGCCAACAAATGAAAACTTTTGAACTAACAAATATGGAGGAAATGTAAAAACAACAAAATAAAATTTATAAGTAGATCATACCTTAATTTTTTGGCCACCTTTTCATTCCATCGGCTGCACATGTTGTTTTTATTGGACCTTCTGCGGTGATATCATCTTTCTCTACATCATAGCGGTCCTTTCTTTTGACCTTTGTGATTCTGTATGGACCAAGGTATTTTGGTTTCAATTTGAGACCTGGACCAAATTGTGTTCGTCGTATAGCCACTCTATCTCCTTCCTTGTACTTGGTGCTCTCTTCTCTCTTTTTGTTATAGGTTTTTGTATTTTCTTCCTGAATCTTACTTATTTGTTCCTTTGCCAAACATCTTAAGTCTTCTCTTTCTTCTTGAAACCTTTCAATGTCTTCTTTTTGTAATAATTCAATTAAAGGAATGTCTTCTTTGAGTTTCATCTTTGAACCTATTAATAATTGAAATGGGCTTGTACCAATACTTCTTTGGAATGTGCTATTGATTGCTCTCTGCAGTCTACTCACATGCTTATACCAGACTGATTGATCTTCAATACATAGCTTTGTTAGAACTGGCTTGATTATTCCATTAATCCTCTCAACTTGCCCGTTACCTCTTGGTACACCGGTAGTAATTTTTATATGAACAATATTCTCATTTTCACAATATTCTGCAAAGTCATTGCTGGTAAATGCTGTACCTCTATCAGTGATTATTCTTTCAGGATTTCCAAATATCTGTTGATGTAGCTTGAGTTTATCCAATGTTTCAGTACTTGTGGTGCTTTTAACAGGGAACAACCATACAAATTTGGTGAATGCATCAACCACAGTTAGGATGTGATTGTATATTTTCTTTGTTTCAGTCATTGGACCAATGTGATCGAGGTGAAGAGTGTGTAAGGGAATACTTTCTTTGCTTATTGGATTCAGAAAACCTTCCTTTCCCTGTTTTTTAGTTGCTAACAAGCAAGGTATACATCCAACAATAAAATCTTCTATCTTTTTATCAATATCTTTGATATAAAAATCTTTATTGAGTAATTCTTTCATTTTCTTCTTTGAGAAATGTCCATTGTCATGCAATCTTTTTATAATTTCTTTTTCCATGCTTCCTGGTATTACTAATTGTTTCTGATCTCCTTTATATAATATATCATTTTCTATCCAATAGTCTAAGTAGGGTTTTTCTTTCAGAATGTCATAAATTGCTTTTAATCCTTCATCTTGAATCTGTGCTTCTTTTACTCTATCATGAAGATTGACTATTACAGCTGACATGTAGGGATTCCTGCTCAGTGCATCTACATGTTTCATTTTAGAGCCTACCCTGTGCTCAACTTCAAAGTCATATTGATCCAAAAGCAACACCCATCTTGCAACCTTAGCAGATAAATCTTTCTTTTTAAGAGTCAATGCAAATGCTTGGCAGTCTGTCACTATCTTGAAATGTATTCCATACAGGTTGTGTCTGAATTTCTTTATGGCTTCTATTATAGCAAGAGCTTCTAGTTCATAGCTTGAGTATTTTTGTTCTGCCTCGTTTGTTTTCCTGCTCATGTATAGTACTGGGTGTAAACCACTATCTGGGTGCTTCTATAATAAAATAGCAGAGTATGCCACACTGGATGCGTCTGTATGAACCTCTGTTGGTAAATTTGGATTATATATTTTCAATACTGGACTACTTGCAAGTTTTTGTTTTAATGCGTTAAAAGCTGCATGCTGTTCTTCTTCAAAAATAAATACAGCGTCTTTCTTAATTAAATCCGTCAAAGGTTTTGCAATTAAAGCATAATTTTGTATGTATTTCCTGAAATAGGATGTCAATCCTACGAAGCTATGGACTTGTTTAACATTCTTTGGTTCTGGGTATCTCATTACTGCAGCTGTTTTCTCTGGGCTTGGACTTATTTTTCCATCACATATAAGATGTCCTAGGTATTCAACTTCTCGACACAGTAGCTTAGCTTTTTTCCAATTAAATTGTAGCCCATACTCTGAAGCTACAGACAAAACTTGTTTTAACCTTTGAACGGCTTGAGTTTGTCCATCGGCTGGAATCAAAATGTCATCAAAGAAAAGGAGCATTATATTTTTTGCAATTAAATCTCTAAAAATAATAGATACAAATCTCATAAAATATTTCGGTGAACTGGATAATCCAAACGGAGCTCTTAAGAAATTATATTGGCCTTGATGGGTAACAAAAGATGTATAAGGTATTGACTCTTCGCTTACCCTTAGATGGAAGAATCCATTCTTAAGGTCAAGCACACTGAATACTTTAGCAGTCCTGAGTTTATCAATTAAATCTTCTATAATAGGAAGTGGATATTCGTCTTTGACTATCTTTTTATTGAGCTGCCTGTAATCAACACAAACTCTTGTTGAGCCATCCTTCTTTTTTACTAAAACCAGTGGACTAGCATATTCAGAGTAACTCACCTGTATAATGTTGTCGTTTAACCACTCCTCTACTTGGTTTTCCACTATCTCTTGCTCCTTAAATGATAAACGTCGAGGCTTCTGGGCAACTGGTATGTCGTCTTTTAGCACAATCTTCAACTTAATAGGTGCTTCTTTCGTTTGGTTTGGCTTGTAATTCTCAACACACTGCAGAACTTCTTCTTTTATAGCCGGATCAACCCCATGACCCACCATAACACTATTATCAAAAGAAAAACAATTAAGACATTTCATCCAATCTTCCCCAGAGGGTAATAACTGAACACAGCCCTCATTCATTACCATAGTAACCCCTGAGAGAAACTCATGACCTAATATGATAACATAAGGCATACAATCTTTAGGCACAACATGAAAAATTACGTTTGTATAATAACGTCCATTGATTGTTATATTTACTTGAAATTTTCCTAACGAATACACTTGTTTATATCTGAGTCCCGACAATATTACAGTATCTTCCCGCGACTCTGGCCGTCCAATCGCATTGTAAAACTGCTCCGACATTAAATTTACATCGCTTCCTGAATCTATGAGCGCTTTTCCTTCCATATTATTGATAATGATGCTCATAACCGGCTTGCACTGTTTGTTTTTAATAGACATCATAACCTCTTTGTTCTCCTCATAGCTGTCAAAAGTAGAGTTGCCAACTGAAGAAATTGTATTCGTCGTGAACATCGCGCGTTTTGACGTGCTTGCATTGGGTGAGATGTCTTGATGACGTTCGTTATGTTGGCGATACTGCCGGTAGTTTTCGCTGGCCGCCGCGCGTGTCGCTGCTGTCGTCGTCGCCGGCGTTCGTCCTCCGAAGTTCCCCGATTGTTTCCGAACATCGACGAATCTTGTTCCATTTGGCGCCATTTTTACCGTCGTTGGACAATTTGATGAAATATGACCGAAATCATTGCATGCGAAACACTTCAATCCTCTCTCTTTATGCGGACAATTTTGCGATGAATGATTTAGTTCACCACAGCTATAACAACGCAAATCATATGCACCCACTTTCTGGTGTCTTGTAACTCGCTGATTTTGATTTGATGTATCTCGACGCACCTTCATTTTATTTTTCACAGTTTCGTAAATCTTAATTTTTTCTTTTAGGTCGCCGTAGGTAGTTACGCCGTATAATATCATTTTATTCGTCTCTAAGTCTTGAATCCCGTCAACTATGTATTTTATAGCTACGTAATCTGGAATTTTGCCGCGCTTTCCTAGCTCCCTCATTATTAGGATGTAATCTAGGTAGCTTTCACCACTCCTTTTTTTTCGTGCGCTCATCATCTCATGCACAGTTTTTTGATCGAGTGTATCCGGAAATTCCTTGGTAATAGCTTGTTTCAATTCGGCCCACGTCTTATGTATTTTTTCACTCTTGAGCCACAATGCCGCCGTGCCCCCTAACGATCGCCTGGCTATTATCAATTGCTGAAGCGGAGTCCAACCAAAGATTTCAGCGCTTTCTTCGATATTGTTCGCCCAATTCGTAACACTGTAGGTATCGTCGCAGCCCGTGAATGTAGGTATTAGATCATCAGCATACCCGATACTTGATAATCTAGGTGCCGCCGCCGTCATCGCTGTATCCTCGCTGGTTTTGGACATCACGTCGTCTACGTTTCTTCCGTCTATCGTCTTAGCGTCTTAATGTGAATTGATGTTCCCTCCAACGGATTACCGCGTGCTTGTAGAAAAAATTTGCACACCGCCCGGTACAAATCTTCGTATCGTCTTTTCTCGTCAATCCTTGAAGCTCCCGTCTTGATTTTCCTTCTCGTATCCCGGACGAGCCCCCAAAATTGTGGGATTTATATTCGAGAAGGAAAGTAAAGTCTTCAATAGTTTTAAAACTTGATTTATTTCGGAGCACACACACGTCTTAATACAGTCTTTCCGCCATTACTCTTTTTAAATCTTACCTCTCTTTCACACATCACACCTTTCACTCTAACAATTGCGTTTCGTTCCTACATATGATCTTTCATTATTTGTGAGCCATTTTTTTATGAATACGATTTTTTCAAATTCCCTATATCAATTTCGTTCCAATATGTTGTCTAAAATAATAAATACAGTTTTATGATTTTACCCAAGTAATTATTTAGTCAATTGCAGATTATTAACCTACATTTTAGGCGCACATGGCTACTCTACTAGCAAGAAACTAGAGAAGGTAACGGTGCATATACGTAATTATTACTACCAACTAACATTCCGCCAGCTAATTGTTAGAAATCTTTAAACCCTTAAAATTGTGAACAATCTCATATGAAATTAATATTTTCGCATCTATATTTTCTTCCTATTGAGTCTTATTTTATATTTTCTTTTAATTTAATTCCTCTCATCATAACAGCTAAATAAAAAGTAAAGTATCATCTTGGGGGGAGATGCCACAATCGCCACGCTTGGCACACTGGTTGGAGATCGCAGTAAGATGGTCATAGTCCTCAGAAAGAAGCTGCTGCTCGTCTTCTGGTTATGTCTTATTCCCTTGGGACGACTTCTTAGCTCCCCACGGGATGAGATGGGGTGATGATATTCTGATATTAGCCGCCGTCGCCACACAGTTCCTCTACTAGGCACATCAATCCCTGTGTTGCGGGGGCTTTACAAACAACCAATTCATAGACAGAAATACAACCAGACTCAGAAGAACCATTCAGGAGACACAAAATAGTTGTTCTGTGTGGGGTTCGAACCCAGAACATGAGGGCACCGAGGTGTTAGCAAGGTGGCTATCTTAACCACTAAGCCCCGTTTATAGCTGATATGCTTCACTATCATGTTTACCAAAAACGTTTTGAAAAAGTGGCTTATTTCCAATGCGTTTTACGATTCCAATAAGTATTTTGCCAAAAAGTAGTCTTTTTTCTAAAAATTGTAATAATTAATTCCACAAATATACGTATATTATAATAATAAGAATAGTTATGTACTATTATGTTTAATTCATAAGCCTTACTGTTGCACGCCCGATACGGGTAACTGTTGATACTCAAAATTGTATACCATCTACAACCATGTACACAGTTTTAGCAATAAAGAAATCTTTATCTTATCTTTATCATGTTCCGATGGGTCAGGATAACCGAGCAGAGAGGTCAGGTGGTTCGCGGTACGAGCCTGTAAACATTGCCAGCTCCATGAACCCAATTTACCACTGAAAATTTACATAACCATAAAACTCCGTAGGTATAACATATATGCTAGAAGTAAGAAATCAATAATACAAAACATAAGGTACAGTAAGTGATTTCATACAAACAAAATACTATCAATTTCAATCTTTATTTTCATATTACCCAACATTTTAGTTTCGCAATCACAAATAACATTCACATTAAACAATGATTACATAAAGATATCGATGCCTTACGGCCGAAAAGGGATAAGCGACATTTTTTGAGAAATTCAGTTATATACATACTTAGAATCGCCTTTTTTTTCTGCGTCGATTGGTCTAGGTAACGTTTGCCTACGTGAAACTTTTTGTCGGTTACGCGGTAGGAAAAATATAGACTTCTGTCAATTTATTTCGTTATAAACGACTTCAATTTTTGTAAAATTATTTTTTTGGTGTTTGATCTACGAATTATTTAAGAATAAAGAAGTTACACCTTTTGGACTTTTTGTAATATTTTAATGATTGTACGTTAAACTATTTTGGCTGGAAGTAAAAATTCAGAAATATGTATTTAGTTTGTTATGCCTGTTCGTGTTTAAAACATAATTAGTCGTTTATTCCGTTTTGGCCGCATTTTGCAGACTCTGTTTGGTCTGTAGTCTTTTTTTCCTCGTTAAAAATAAATGAAAAAATGGAGGTTACTACATATTTACCCGCACACAAATATGTAATAAAAGTTAGCTTATCCTTTTTTTCCCTCCCGATATTTATACAATTTTGGCGGTTAGATAAAAAGCTAGCCCAAAATCTTATCCTTATCCCAATTCATACTCTACGCGTTATGGCCACTTATGGCGCTTATCGAATCAAAAATAATTTAAATTGGCGGTTGTCGGTATCGATTTCTGAAAACTACGAGCGCAAGCGGCAGCGGAACAAATTTTAGTCTCCAGGTGACCACGGGGCAAGCACCACGTGCGCACGCGAGCCGTTTCGGCGCGATAAATTTAGTATTACTTATTATAAGGTAAGTTAAATTTCATGCTGAAAAAGGACATAGATTTATTTATTTCTTGTTTACAAATAGATTACATAACTAAAATTTCAAAGATATTGATTAATTGTGACTTATATTTCAGATTAACAACATGACTGCAAGAAAACGGGCGATGAATATGATTGACAAAGCACTGCACTGTTCTGACATAACATTTCCGACACCAAGAGTGATAAATTTTGGTACACCAGAACCTGCTCAGGTAAGATACTTCTCAAAATTATCGTAATTATGTATGTTAAGGTATAAAAGTAGTAGTAGGTAGGTAACTTATCTATTCTATAGGTATAGGCACTAATATTATAAACTAGTTCCATTTTGCATAGTGCAATATTTGAATCTACTGATCCAATTTATAAAGTTTTACACCGCAAAATAGTTACGTAGGTAGCATAATTTTGTGTGATTAGGTAGGTACTTAAAATAGCGCGGGCTGAGCCGCGTGCGATGTTAGGTATTATTTTATTGTGATAGTGTTTATACGCGAGCGTGTAGGTATAAGTTATTGACATGTTCATTACAAGTAGATTATGTACCTACTTACTATTTGATGTTGTTGGTCTAGTGTTCACAAGCGTGACTTCTGCACGTGAGGTACAGGGTTCAATCCCGGGTCGGGCAAAGTGTTATTATGTTTTTCCACTAGTAATTTCTTAGTAGCAGCAGAGCCTGGAACTGTGCCTGGTAGGTGGCAATAGGCTCGCTTCCTAATATCTACTTGGGACGTAATTGGTGAAACGTTAGTGAACTGCACACCTTTGTCTAACCTTTCAGTGATTAAGGCGTGATATTATGTTTTGTACAAGATTATTATGTACCTACTTACTACGTACCGTAGGTATAGGAGATTACTCAGTTCCGAAAGAATGTACCTACACATTAAGTAGGACAGTTTAGGTAGATACCGTCGGGTCTAATGTTGGTCCCTCTTACTGCTTCTAAATAAGGATCAGCAACGTATGATTTTATTGGTAACAGTAACCAACAATAAGCGTACCTACTATTTGTTTGTCTATGTTTATTAATGAAATTATTTTATTTGTAGGCCAATGTAAGACCACTCAATTATGTTCCGGTTGAAAACGTTGAGCCTGTTAATCAGTTGCTTATGGAGTCTGAAGCCTTGAAAGATCAAACAGTCGCTCAGTTGTTGCCAGAACCGTGTATTGCTGAAATTGAAAGATCAATATCACCAATCCCTATATTTTCTGTGACGGCCGATGATTTACCATCAACGAGTTCTGGGCCGGACCCAAAAGTAAATAACAGTGGCATATCGAATCCTAAAAAGAAATGTAAAGCCAAACTAAACAAGCAATATTTTGATTATTATTTATCTGATGAAGAAGATTTTACAACTATTTTTGGAGGTGAAACTGATTCTGATACATACAAGCCTACTTCAGATTCATCAGACTCATCCGATTCTAATAATTCGCACAAAACAAGTAAAGGAAAAAGAAAGAAAAATAATGAAAAAGATGCTGGGAATACGGTATCGTCAACAGATGCACCAGGGCCTAATATAGTAGGAGAGAATGCAACAAAGCAGCAGCGCAAGAATATTAAGAAAGAGAGACAAAAACTAAAGCAATCTGGACAAGCATATGTGAAGCATGATGGATCTGAGGTATCTTCTAAAGAAATCCAACCAAACCCATGCATAGGTAAAAAGTGCGGTAATGATTGTGGTTCTGTGTCAGATGAGAAGCGAAAAAGTATACACACCTATTTTTGGAATTTATCCGTGCAACGCCGTAAAGATTGGCTTGTATCTATGACCCAGAAAACAGTTGTGAAACGAAAGAGAGTTCAAAGTTCTGATAAACGAAGCTTTACTTACAAATATACAATAACTGAAGGTGAAGGACAGCGAGCAGTTTGTCTGCAATTTTTAGCAGCTACTTTGGATGTTGGCCATAAATTCATCCAATACACCGTTCAAAATTCTACACTCGGACTAGCTAAAGAAGATAAGCGTGGTAAGTGTGACCCGCCTAACAAAACTAAGGATTCAACCATTCTGTCTGTTACCAACTTTATAAAAGGCTTACCTGCTGTGCCATCCCATTATTGTCGCAAGGACACTAGCCGTGTTTACCTTCCAACTAAAATGAAAAATTTGGCAAATCTATACAAAATTTACAAAAACAGTTATACAGAGAGAGGAATTGACATAGTAAGCGAAAGAGTGTTTCGCTCCATATTCAATGAAAAATTCAATATTGGTTTCCATGTCCCTAAAAAAGACAAATGTTTGAAATGCCTGAAATTTGAAAGAAATAAAGATAATCCTGAATTAGAAGAAGAAAAGAAGCAACATGAATTACAAAAAACAGAAAGTTACAACAGATTTAAAGCTCATCAGAATATACATAAAAGTGATCCTTCTACTTTATGTGCTAGTTTCGACCTTCAAAAAGTATTAAATACCCCATATGGAGATAGTATGCTCTTATTTTATTCTCGTAAATTAGCTGTGTATAATTTTTGCGTGTATGAAAATGGGACTCGCAACGTCTTTTGTTATTATTGGGATGAATGTAATGGAAAAAGAGGAGCCAACGAAATAGCAACAATACTCAATAAGTACATTCAGACGGTTGATGAACGTGGCACAATTAAAAATTTGTTGCTGTATGCCGATTGCTGCCCGGGTCAGAACCGAAACAGAATTATTATGGCAATGCTGCATACAACACTGCAAACATGTGTTAATATCCAGACTATACAGCTTAACTTCCTACTCACTGGCCATACTTACATGCCGGTTGATTCCGTTCATGCCGTGATAGAAAAAAATCTAAAAAATACAATCATTTATGCACCTTCACAATGGTATACAGTATTCACAACTGCAAGACAAGATCCAGAACCGTACAATGTCGAGCGTTTGCAGTTTTCAGACTTTAATAAATGGGATATAGTCAGCGATAGATACTTTAAAGGAAATTTAACAGGAAAAATAAGTAAGATGCGTATTGTAACTTTTCGGAAGAAGAAGGATAATTTGATTTTTGTTAAAAACTCGATGAGTGACGATGCTGAATCTTATAGTATTGAAGTGCAACCAAAAACCAAAATTAGTCCACCAGCATGCTATAAATCTTTAATTCCTTTATCTAAAGCCAAACATGATGACTTACTTAAATTGTGTAGAGATAAGGTAATTCCTAATTTTCTCCATAGTGAATACAACAGCCTGATTAGTTCCAGTAATGTTAAGGATACACTCCCTGAGTCTGATATCGAGGATGACAGCGTAGAATAAGAAGCTCTGCTTGTTTACATTTTTTATGTGTATTTGTAAGTGAAAGACTGATGCAAGCAAATTGTGATACTTACAGTACATTGTCTATCATAAGAATATTTGTTACTTTATTAAAGTTGAACTTTTTTATAGTTTTTAGATTAGGTACCTATATTGCAATTATTTGAATTGTTCTAAGTAAAAATATTGAGACAAGACGTGATTATGATGTTGAAAGGGCCACTAATTTTAAGAATTTGTTTTCATTATTTTGATAAATTTGATTTTAAACATTGATCTCAATGTGATACAAGTAGCTGTTGCTTTAATTGCAATAGTTCTAAGTCTATTTGATCACGGTGATTTTTTGATACGAGGGTTTATTACAAACAATTGTTATTTAGTTATGTTTTTAATTTGATTAAAGTGCGAGGTGCCATTTTTATGTTAATTAAAGACTGAGCTGATTACCTAATTAAATGGTTTTTTATTGTATACCTATACCTCTTGGGTGAACTTGAAATGTTAAATGCAGAGATAACAGTTTTTTAAAGTAAAATAATCAAAATACATCCACTAAATAATTGACATCTTTTCAAAAAATGTGCTTGATACAATTTTCCTTTCAGTCAACTATTGTTACATTGTTGGTTAGATTATATTATCACATTTTTTTTCTCTAAAAACCAAGACTTGACCTTTTTTTCCTTAATTTAAATAAAACATGGGTTGAGTTTAGGTCATTTTTACTCGCATCAGATAATTTGATAATTCAATTTACGACATTTTGGGTGATTTTAAAATAAAGACCATTTGGGGATAACCGACAGTAACTGCTTCTTGCAGGCTGAATTACGTAAAAATAAAAACGCCATCTTATAGATAGCATGCTAAATATTATAAAAACTCATTTCCAGGCTTTCGGGAGCTATACTTAATGTTTTATGATTTTTTTTCGTTTATTTTGAACTTTAAATCACTCCCCTGTAAAATTTTAAAAGAGGCGGTTATCCTTTTTCGCCCGTAAGGCATCGATATGTACATAGCTAACATAATAATTCCAATATGATATTAAATTTCTTCAAATAAAAAATATAGCAATCATTTCAAATCGAAATTAATACGTAATAATCTGCTAATGTGACACAATTCTGGATACTCCAAATACACATAACTTGAAGCGATTCTGAGAAAATTAATCATTATTTGTAATACGGTTCATTTATCTGCTGTGTTCTACGCGAGTACGATATACATAGTTGCTACGCCTGTAGTAGCTACGGCGTAGAATCAAATACATATATTGTGTGTATCGTATTTGAGCCAAATTTGAGTGTTGGAATATTTGAATTAGATTTTGATTTGTATGTTCAAAGATGTTTGGGATAGTTTAGTAAATATTACAATATACTCATGTAAAGTAAGGCTTTGTGGTGCTCTTGAAGCCTTAATAAGTATTATTATGCACACGATTTCTTGAAATATTCATCACAATTCAATTTGCATCGATATAACCGACACGAATGAAAATGGAATTAAAAACCAAAAAGGGTTACTGACCCCATATCATGTTCTATAGTTCCAAATTATTATATAATCGTATATTAAACTAGTATACGACTAAGCGCTTCTGCTGTGTTTTTAATATCTATAAAACAAAGGAAATAAATGACCCAAATTTCTCGAAAACAATATCAAATAACACAATCAAGATAGATTCCTTAAGAAAATTGATCTCATTTAAAATTATTTTAAGGGAAGACACCCTCCTGTTACGGAAAATGTTTGAAAAACGAACAGTTTCTTATAATTAATAATCCGGGTCGGTGAGAGTAATTAAAACGGTCTTTGGTCTAACGAATGACTTTATTAATAAAAGAAATAGACCCTGAAGTTGTGATTAGAAATTAAGTTTTATTTTTAATACAAGATGGTTGATATTAGTTTGAAACTAATGTCTATGTATGTTTGTGTCCGTCTATAGTATTTATAGATGGTTTGTTAGTATATACAAGGTGTAAATTTTATTTTTTTGGAACGGATTTCCTTACCGCGTGTTGTGAAAGGGCGCTAGACGGAAAAAATTAAGACGAAAAGTTGTAACGACTGTTGCTTTTTTTATTACTAAAATTGAGCCTGATTAAGTTTATATTACATAATATTTGTTAATAATAATAAAAAATAATATAACTTTTAAAAAAATACAATTCCTTCACTAATTAATCGAAAGCAACTTCGTTCCATCCGGGTGTGCCTTGACACCTCACAAGTTTTTTATTTAATTGGGATCTCCAATGAGTAATACACCTTACTTACTATAATAGATAACAATCATCAAAATACTTGTGCTTTCTAAACCATAGGAGACCACAGCGTGCATTTTTATAGTTTTGTCAAAATGGTCTGTAAAACTGAGCTTACTGTCTATATTCACACACACCCAAGTCGCGAATTACTGTTACTTCTGTTAGCCTGCATTCCTGAATCCTGTATGAAGAATTAATTTTATAACGCTTTCTAGTAAATTTAATATGATAACATTTAGAACTGTTTAGACACATTATATTATCAATACACCATTGACTTAATCTGTCTTATCTTTATCTTAACATGGATAGTAGACGTAATGTAAGTAGCCTAATTTGCCTGTGTAGTTTAACAACGTGTGTGCTTGACGGTTTACGTGGTTAGTAAATTCTTCCCTTCACGCCGCAGATCGTGATTTCGATTTCCACTCAAGACCAATCTTTGTGTGCATGAACATGTCTGTTTGTCCTGAGTCTGGGTGTAATTATCTATATAAGCACGTATTTCCAAAAGAAAAGTGGTATATGTAATATATCCTGAGCTGTGGCTCGAACCCCAAAAGGGTGGCCTCGGGTATTAGTCGTTTAATTTAAGCTACTGGTTAAGAGCCTTCTGCGCTAGCCAAATGCTCATTGCCTTCAATTCTTAAATTGTAATATTGTACAACTAAATTTGAAAATAATAGATTAGTAACTTGTTATTTATTATAGGATTTCAGAAATATATCTGATAAAACAAACCGCACGGACGGACTAATAAATTTTTTGTAATTTTTATACTGTATTCGACTATGTTTATGTACTGCATTGTGATCTTGACAAGTACAAATGTTTATTAATACCCAAGTGCTGAATAAATTTCATTATTTCATTTCATCAGTTATCTGGTTTCTATGGTACAAGATCTGCTAAGTTGTCTATGATAGCAAAGCAAATGAGCTAGTGGGTCACCTGATGGTAAGCGATCACCGCCGCCTATGTACACTTGGAACACCAGAGGAGCCGCATGTGGGTTGCCGACCTTTAAAAGATGAATAGAGTCGCTTCTTGTAGGTTGCCATGTCCGGATCGGAAATACCTCAGCAGTTTATTCATTCCACTGAATAATAGTGCGCGGTAAAAAGTTTCTAGTGAAATGCAGGTAGTAGACGATCATTCATCCAGGTGAAAAGGATGAAATTTCTCCTTTTGGCTAGAGGGTTTGTGGCGGACTGAAAAGTAATAATATAATAATATCTGGGGACAATGTCACACAGATTATCCTAGCCCCAAACTAAGCAAAGCTTGTACTATGGGCACCAGGCGACGATATACATACTTATATAGATAGATAAATACTTAAATACATAGAAAACATCCAATACTCAGAAACGTGCTCATCACACAAATATTTGCACTTGCCGGGATTCGAACCCAGGACCACCAGCTTCGTAGGCAGGAGCACTACCAACTAGGCTATTGTGTGTGTGTATGTTAATACCCTTTCAGTTGGTTTTGAAGTGGGTATTTTGTTATTTCAAACCAGTTTTACTCCATATAAGCAATTATCACACTATCTACCGAAAGACACACTCGCGCCTTTAAAACCTCACCACCTTCTATTAATAGCAATATTATTTTTAACAGCCACCCATTCTCGTACTAAAAATAAAAGCCATGAAATTTTCTCTAGCAAGAAATATTGCCGCCTAAATCCACGCCACTTCCTTTACACATCAGTAAGTTAAAACAATATTCCGCAAAAACTGGAATGGCTCTATGAAAATTTTTGATTTATTGGAAGAATGGCACCGTATGAAAGTCTGCTTCAGTTAGAACTAGGATGAATAGGGTAGAATGACCATGGTATTGTAGATATTAGATTATTTTAGTTTTATTTTTAGGTGAGCATTAGTTTCTTGGCTGTGTTTTTTTTATACATAAGAGGGCGACAAACGGGCGAGTGGGTCACCTGATGGTAATTAATCACCTCCGCCCATGGACACTCGCAACACCAAAAGTGTCGCGAGTGCGTTGACGGCCTTGAAAAGAGTACGTTCTGTGAACTATGACCATCAAACTCGATCGCCAACCCGTCTGCCAATCGTGGCCATTATGGCATATCCCCCATTCTTAGGGGAGGCTTTTGTGCAGCAGTGAACTTACTTTGGCTCACATAATGATTGTTTTCTTTATGAAAAGCCCGTCAGGTATATAAAATTAACAGAAGTGTATATTTAGTTGCGAGTGCCTAACAAAACAAACACCAGTTCATAATGTTTTTAAAGTGAATGTAAATAAACCGTCACGCTTCGATTGGTGACTCTAAATCAAGTTTATTCAGTCCCACTTGACATAAACTGATTTGAAGCATAGGTGCGCAATTTTTGCACTCCCCCTGCCATATTAAAAAAAGTTTCTCAATTTTTGAAGTTATACTCCTTTTGGCGCGATGGAGAAAAGTGATGAGAGTGAATTTTTACGATGCGCGCGCACACCGACACCAAAAAATTTAACAGCATGAAGTTAGTTCTAGGTGGTATGAGAGTGAAATTTTCGCATCGTGCGCGCGCATCTTAAAAATAACAGCATGACGTTAGTTCTAGCTGGTATGAAAATTGATAACTATGTTCAAGTTGTATATTAAGAAGTATAACTTCTAACGCGTGTACATAAGTACACAAAAGTTTTTTTTGTTGACTGCACGTGTGGCCCTGCGTATGAACTATCTGTATGTAAAAATAAAACAATCTTTAACGAACTATTTGTCAATGAATTCTTATATAGCTGAGCCACGCAGTTTTACCCGCATTCAACTTTATAAATTATAGCCTAGTTATAAATTATAGTAGAGTTAGGTGTCAGCTAACTCCATACCAAAATTTATTAAAATCCCTTCAGCCATTTAGACGTGAAGAATTAACAAGCATACACACTCACACACTCACAAACTTTCGCCTTTATAATATTAGTGTGATAAACCTAACTATAACAGTAGTTTGATACCAAATAAAATGGTTTTTAACGCAACTTTTCAGGAGAGCACCCTGAAAAGTTGCGTATTTTGACATCCACAGTACTAGAACTTAAAAGACCCGACGGTCACCGTAGCTTAGTTGGTAGTGATCCTGCTTACGAAGCTGGTGGTCCTGAGTTCGAATCCCGGTAAGTGCAAATATTTGTGTGATGAGCACGAATATTTGTTGACGGGCCTGTTGGCGTGGTTAGTAGATACGCTGCCTTTCACGCCGGAGGTCGTGGGTTCGATTCCCACCCGGGACAAATATTTGTGTGCATGAACATGTCTGTTTGTCCTGAGTCTGGATGTAAATTATCTATATAAGTATGAATTTATAAAAGAAAAATAGTATATGTAATATATCAGTTATTCCATAGTACAAGCTCTGCTTAGTTTGGGATCAGATGGCCGTGTGTGAATAATGTCCCAGGATATTATTATTATTTATTTCTGAGTCATGGATGTTTTCTATGTATATAAGTATTTATCTATCTATATAAGTATGTATATCGTCGCCTGGTACCCATAGTACAAGCTTTGCTTAGTTTGGGGCTAGGATGATCTGTGTGACATTGTCCCCAGATATTATTATTATTATATACAACATGTAACGTAATTAACGCATACCCTCAAACACCCCAATTAGAATATTATGTTGTAATCATAATACATAGTCAGATAATTTAAAATGTATATGCATTGTCATTTAAATAACTAGTTTCTTGGAATAAAGTTTATTTTTCTTTATTTCGTATGAATGATGGAACTTGTATGAATACTAATAAAACTGCGATTTAAAAGTATTATTACTTTGACTTACGGTCCATTTCAATTTGTTTTGACTGTACAGGGTTAATATGACAATAATTTCCGTAGGTTAATTAATGGAATAAAAATGTGAGCCGTCACGGGACGCCTTGCAGATGTGAAACGTCGACATTATTTTGTAAAAGTAATATGCAGAAAAGAACATATTGTGATAGGAACTAAATATGTCATAATGATAAAATAAAAAGTCGATTGCGCATGCGTCACGGCATGCGTCGCCACGCCAGAAATCTGTTTTACGTGCGGCTATAGATATTTCACAACAAAAATTAGCTATATTAAAAATGATATAAGTTGATTCTGAACAAACTATTTTCAGGATGTGCGTTAATTAAGTTATATATGTTGTATATGTACAATACAATGAATAAATAGCCTTTTTATATAAAAGGCATCTAGTCAATACAATTCCATCTCTGCCTTAGCAACATCTATAATATCCCAGCTCCTGGGTTAAAGCCTACCGGTTCGTTAGTCGATGGTTAACGAAGCGTTAAGCTACGTGATCAATTGATTATATTTAACTAATAATTCCCCCCGATTTGATTGCGAGATGTCATTTGGTGTCTGATTGAGAATTTAGGCTTGAAAGAATATTCTAGATACTCATCAAACACTCTGATCAAGTAGAATATAACAAAATAATATTGAATCTACTAATAATATTTGGGCTCTGAACACGTTACTCACTGATATCTACATTATCAATTTTATAAAATCGAAAGAAGTTTTTGAGTTTATCCATACGAACAAACATACAAATCATAATCATAATCATCATTTGTTTGTGTAGCATAGGTAGTAATACAACGATTGGTCTTAAATTAGGTTACGTGCACTATGTTCTACTATGAGAATGGTGTACAAATCACATCTACTTATTTGGTGTACATACCATCTAAGTTTACAAAAAAACAATCTAAATTTACAAATACAAAATTCTAATATATAAATAAAAAATTTAAGTCAAAACAGAAAGTCCAATGGGTAAATCAATTAGTTTTTTTTAATATTGTTTAAGGTACAAATTGCCTCACAATAAAATTCGACGATTTTTTAAATTCGATGGGCCGTCTGGCTTGATTGGTAGATACTTGCCTTTCACGCTGCAGGATCGATTCCCACCCCGGACACAGATTTGTGTGCATGAACATGTCTAAGTCTAACTACATAAATATTTAGACTCACGCCTGTTTCCCAAAGGGGTAGGCAGTGGCAACGGATTTCCATTTGTCACGATCTTTGCACACGTCTTTTGCCTCCATTACTGCCATTATATTCTTCATACATGCTCACCGGTTTAGGGTACTTCTGACCTGCCCTTTCTTGAGAACGTCTCCGAATTGGTCAGAGAACGTTCGACGAGGTCTTCTCCTTCCGGTTGTTCTATCTATATTTAAAACATAAAGGTAGAATATGTAGCATATCAGTTATCTGGTTTCCATATTACAAGCTCTGCTTACTTTGGGTTCAAATGGCCGTGTGTGAATAATGTCCCCAGGATATTAAATATAAAGCATACGAGTATTATGTTTCGAAAAGCAAGAATGTACTAAATAATCCCCTATTAATTTCGTCTCCACATCGCTCTCAAGACTATCTTTACAAATCTTTATTGATAAGTGTATTTAAATCCATACGTTAGCTAATCTAATTAAGCTAATACGTTTATTTACTAAGACGAATCGGGTATTTATCACTCGCCCGGGATTAGTGCGGATCCGGGAGGAAGGCTTGAGATGACGTTACACCGGGACCGAAATAGCTTCGTTAATTTAACTATAGTTAACATCTAAACGGAAATAGAATATACTTTGTTACTTATTTAAGGATAACTTAATATAGATAGCGTTTCTTAAACAGAAGCGTTTACGTTGGTTGGGGCATGTGCACAGAATGGAACCCACTCGAATACCACGATGTGTTCTGTTGGGTGCGGTAGCTAATGCGAAGCGAGATGTCGGTAGACCTCTGCTTTGCTTTAAAACCTGCACCAAGCGGGATATGGCCGCTTTAAAACCTGCACCAAGCGGGATATGGCCGCTTTTAAAATTTACCACTGTAGCTGGGAAAAGTTCGCTGAAAATAGAGTTGAATGGCGGAAACGTGTAGTGGAGGGTAAGATCTGTGATGAAGCCTGGTTCGGAGTACTTGCTGATAAGAGACAGACGCGACATAAAAGCGGCTCGGCATCAACCACCGCAAACTTCTCTTGTCAGACCTGCGGCAGGCTATGTCGCGTTGGTTTGTTTAGCCACCATAAAAAATGTCTCTCAGACAATGCGCCGTAAATCGTCTGTAACAGACGCAAAGACCATATATATATATATATATATAATATAGGAAAGATAAGATAGGCCAAAGGATTCAATTTAGTTTTTTTATAATGTAAACTTAATATATATCGCAAGTGTTAGCTGACTAGCAGTGAATATCTTTTGGGTAGCATTTTGATGCTGATTACTTACTTACTTATCGTATGGGCAGTGGTTACCCTAGTGTCAAAGTTGTTCAAGCCGCCCAGTAGGCCTCTGACATGGCTTAACGACTGTTGTCTAACGACTACAACCGGGACTGACAGCTTAACGTGCCCTCCGAAACACGAAGACGCTCAGAAATTAAACCACTTTGGTGGTCACCCATCTATGGACTAAGAGCGAACCAAGTTGCTTAACCTCGCCGATCACTAACGGACCGGTGAGAGCATCTAGCTATGATTTATGATGTCTAGACATAATGATTTGTGAACCATCTTTGATTTGCAAGCCGTTGGATGCTGATAGCGTCGAGCCACAAGATCATTGGTCCACTTTGTAATCCATACTTCCTGCCCCAAGGGCCGCGGTTCTAGAAGCTATGTGCCCTCCCCACTGCCAATTTAAGCCTGGAAATTCTTCAATTCTGAGAATTTAATATTAAATCACTTATAATACCTACACGCCGCCGCCCTCCACGCTCAGCGTATCGGCAAGAACGAACTTACTCAAATTCGCCCCCGTGTCGCGTGCCATACGATTCATAAATGTAATAGCAGCGGAAATTGATATATATCACTGTAGCCTGCCAAAATTCGCAGAAGTCGCGCAAATGTGCATTGTATGTAACGCTTGTGTATAAAATTTGAATTAAATTGTTACTATAGCTTATAATATAGTTTTGGTGTATGCTGTAAAGATATTGTAATTTGGATTGAAATAAATAAAAATACAAAAAATATTTATATATATATATATATTATTCTACAAATTAATGTTAGGTTTCCTACTAAATTTGTTTATTATCTATACAAATAAATAAAATTGGAGTGTCTGTTTGTAATATTGAAATAGCCGGTTTTTACTCCATAAATATCAATATATATACGGTCCATACACCAAAATAGCATTTTTTACATTTTTTGTCTGTCTGTCTGTCTGTTTGTTCCGGCTAATCTTGGAAATGGCTGGACCGATTTTGACGGGACCTTTATTGGCAGGCAGCTGATGTAATAAGGAGTAACTTAGGCTACTTTTATTTTAGAAAAAGTCTTTTATTTTACTAAGAAACGAAATAAACTAATTAACACGCGGACGAAGTCGCGGGCACAGCTAGTTTATAATAAATTTATAAGTTTCAGAAATGTTTAAAACAAATTTACTAGGAAAGGTAACATTAATTTGTAGAATAATATATATATATATATATATATATATATATATATATATATGTATATATACTACTAAATTTGTTTATTATCCTTTATAAATTATTTTAATTTATAAGTTTCAGAAATGTTTAAAATGAATTGTATAAATTTAAGTGCGGGTGGGAATCGAACCCTCGACCTACCGAGTATCCGGCCTCATGTGCGGTAACCGCTCCGCCACCGCTCCGTGGTGCTCAGATTCGAATTTATTCAATTCCATTGGATACCTTCTTCACGCACTTAAGACGCCTTTAACGCCATCTTACCGAAACAATTTTTTTTTTTTTTTGATAAGGCAGTGGGAATGCCTACGCATGCCACCCGCAAAAAGTGTTCTGCGGGTGGGTATGTCGGACTCGCACCGACTAAACCTAACCTGCCGTGGACTCCTTCTGGCGCCTGATAGGGGCAGCCCCGGGAACGCGGGTATGCTGCTCCGGTGCCCCGCTTTTGCGCCGTGTCCCAGATGGTCGGGACACGCACCCGGGGAGGACTGTGGGTTGCCCTCCCCATTTGCCGACTCCTGCCAGTACGGCACAGTGACTGCGCCACAAACAGTTCGCTGTCTTCCCGGGGCTGCTTGCACGTGGCGGCAGTTGAGGACACTTCTCATACTGCCACCGCAGCCCCGAATCTTACCGAAACTTGCACGCTAAGAACAGCTTGAATGACAATACTTGGATCAGACAAATTTTATAGATGGCGCTTTAAATTATCATGCATTGCCGCTGCGCGACACGTGTAGTCGCCTCGCCACATCGTGTGCTGGGTATAAATCCCGCGCAGGACAACTATTTGTGTGATCCTTAAATAGTTGTTCTGAGCCGGAGTATAATTTGTGTCAGTCAACTATATGTTTGTAAAGTATCCCGCGATACAGGGATTAATTTCCCTAATGCTTTTAAAAAACATAAAATTATTTTTTAAAGTTTTATAGTAATTCTTAAATCATAGTTTTTATAATTAACGTTGATTTCATTTTTTAATTTTAGCATGCAATTATAATTTATATGTGAAGGAGGATGTATGTTTTCCAAAACATTAATGGCGTGAGTATCGGTGTACGCGTTCCGTTATTGGAGTGTAGTCGACAGTCGCTAACGAGCCTTATCGGGTACACAATTCCCAATATTTATAAAAGACGCCATTCGTGCTTTTCTTGTGGAACAGAAATAAACGTAGATATACATTTAAAACATTTCTTCAACATAGATTTGTATATAATTATTATCTAGCTTGATACTCTTGTTGGAATTGACTGGTCTTGCTCTAGTGCTTAGTGACCGTGAGTACTAAGCCCGAGGTCGTGGGTTCGATTCCCATCCACAAGAAATTTTTGTGTGATGAGGACGATTATTTACATAGTCTGGGTGTAAGTCATTTGTCACGATCCTCGCACACCTCTATGACTCGTTAACATATATTTCTATAATTTTTATTTAGAAATATATCTGTATGTCTGCCTAGTTTAAAATCAGACACACTAACTGTGTGTTAGATGTCTCAAAATATAGATATATAAGTTTACCCGTGTGGCGCATTGGCTAAAGCGGTCGCTTCAGTTCTGTACGCGGCAATTATTTTTGTGACCCATAAACTGTTATTCTGAGTCTGGATGTGCCGTGTGTCCGTGAATTGCATATTCATTAAATCAACCGCGTTGCTAGTAAGGGCAAGTTCTTTATAAAACAAACAATGGCCTAATGTATTTTATTAGGCCTTTGCAAGTCCGGTCTACTAAAAATAAATGATGTCTTGAAATTATCATTATTCAGTCATTGGGCACTGACATATAATAGTTCTTGTCAGAATCACAATTGGCAAACTTTGAATTTCATCATCGCCATCATCATGTCAGCCGAAAGACGTCCACTGCTGGACAAAGGCCTCCCCCAAAAATCTCCACCATTGCGGGTCATGCGCTATTCGCATCCAGCAGTTTCCATCGACCCGCACAAGATCATCGGTCCATCTTGTAGCGGGCCTGTCGACGCTGCGTCTTCCGGTTTGTGGTCGCCACTCGAGAACGTTTCCGCCCTAACGGCCGTCTGTTCTACGAGCTATGTGCCCTGCCCACTGCCACTTCAGATTTGCAACTCTTCGGGCTAAGTCGGTGACATTGAATTTAACCAATGCAAATAAATAGCTACTGAGTAAAATATTTATTTCAATGGATAATCTAGATTGCCCGTCAATTATGCATCGCTGATCATCATTCCAGGCGAAAGTCATCCAATTCTGCAAAATAACTTCTCTTCTCTCACATATCTTAGCAAATTAACTATTGCTGGTCTTGCCCTACCACATCCAGTGGCCTCTAGCGTCTTTAGAACTTTTCGGCCGGTTCTTCAAGTTATATTCCCTGACTACTGCCACTTCAACATGGCAATTCTTCGGGCTATGTTAGTTTCTTTAGTTCGTTATATAGAGCCTCCATTCTACGCAAGACAACTTGACTTAATTTTTATATATTTTTGGAGTCTAAGTTCCGTACATTGGAGTTGGTGACAGCTAGTAGTAGTTCAACAGCCTCAAAGGAAAAAACTACAAAGGATAAGACATGCCATGTTTCGGGCACCACAGCAGAGAAGACGTGTACAATGTGCAAGGAAGACCACGCCTTATGCCATTGTAAAGATTATATGGCTATGTCAGTTTCTTTAGTTCAGAGCTCGTTTAATAGAGCCTCAATTCTACGCGAGACAACTTAAGGAACTTCCATATTAGAGAAGGACGGGACATCTTTAGTTACTTCAATTTCATTTTGCCGAGTAATACTGGCGTAATATATGCCACACGTTAGAGCCTCTCGACAAGTTATGCGCTCCAGACAACAACAATAGTTCTTAAGTGACTCTTACTACGCCAGTTCTAAGTTAGGATAATATAACATGGCTGTTAGACCACCTAGACATATTTGTATAATTTCTTCTAAGATAAAAGTTGATACTTCATGTTTCGTGTCACTAATGAGCGCGATGCGGTCGTATGTGTTCTTATGCGATGCAATCTATGTGCCTGTACAACGCTTTACTCAAAAGTCATTTGTTCAGCGCGGAAAATAGCGACAACGAGAGATGTAGCGATTACATGTTTTATATTGCCTGTTGGCGTGGTTGGCAATTGCTTGCTTTTCACGCCGGAGGTCGTGGGTTCGATTCCCATTCAGGACAGATATTTGTGTGCATGACAAGTCTGTTTATCCTGAGTCTGGGTGTAATTATCTATATAAGTCTGTATTTACAAAAGAAAAAAAGTAGTATATGTAATAGCCCCCTACAAGGTATATCGACGATCTTGCAAGTGTCGCGGGAAGCCGCTGGATGCGGACAGTGCAGGGCCGGCTGTTGTGGAGATCCTTGGGGGAGGCCTTTGTCCAGCAGTGCACGTCTTTCAGCTGATATGATGATGATATGTAGTATATTAGTTATCTGGTTTCCATAGTAGACGCTCTGCTTAGTTGGGGATGAGATGGCCCTGTGTAAATAATGTCCCAGGTTATTATTATTATCCTACGACTCCAGTTCTAAGTAAGGGTAATATGACTTGGCTGTTAGACAACCTAGACATATTTGTGTAATTTCTTCTAAGATAAAAGCTGATACTTCACGTTTCGTGTCACTAATGAGCGCGATACGGTCGTATGTGTTCTTATGCGATGCAATCTATGTGTCTGTACAACGCTTTACTCAAAAGTCATTTGTTGAGCGCGAAAAATAGCGACAGCGACAGATGTAGCGATTACATATTATATAAAATCCCGTGTTCATGCCCGCTTGAGTATGTTTCGCCGGACCGTCTCAACTGGGTTGTGTTGAAACCGGTAGTAGATGAACCCACTGAGTTTGTTTCGCTGGGTCTTCTTAGTTGGGGCGCATTGGATCCGGTGGTAGCATTAAAGCGCGACCGTCGTTATTAACACAAGGTCCGTCATAATAATAATACCTTAATATAGACAGAACCATTGACAATATGTAGTAAAAATATTAAGACTTAAACTAGATAATTAAATATAATCTCTTGACAATAACTTGATGCGAGCTAGCTAAATATCAATGCTATAATAAAATAAATTTTATAAATGTTTTCATACAATGTGTACCTAAATATCTATGTTACTAGAAATAATAATGTATACAACTATATTACTACAAACATGTTCTGACTATTTACAAGCGCTTTTTTAAAGTCTACGTGAATAAAAACCTTTTTTATTTTATTTGATTTTATTTTATTTTATTTTATTTTATATTTCTATTGAATTCCTTTTCGTTTGCTCCTAATCCCTACTGACCAAGTTCTGACTTTTGAAGTTTAAAAATGACTAAATCATTCATTCATTCGGCTTCCATGAGCACGTGTGACGTCATAAATGGACCGGAATCGATTTTCAACGTTGAAGCCGCTTGAACGAATTATTGAGTAATTTTTAACCTTCATCTATTTAAACACTGATCACGATCACGATGACCGGCTAATTGGGCGGTAGCCCCCGTTTTTTATTTTTTTATTTTTTGAATGCCTATCTATGCCACCCGCAAAAAGTGTCTGCGGGTGTCAGATTCGCACCAACTAATCATAACCTGCCATGGACATGGAAACATGGCCGACCGATATGTTCACAGTTGCATGTGAAAGATCATAATCATATTGATAATACCTTCCAAATTATTAAATTTTAATTTTATAGCATTATTCGCAATGCAAAGCGTTTATATAATCTCAAAAATGGGAAATCATAAATTTAATGCTAAATTTAATGCCATGTTTACGATTACGATGATGATGATTTTGTTTACGATGCGCACGCAGATGCGCGCGCATCGTAAAAATAACAGCATGACGTTAGTTCTAGGTGGTATGAAAATTGATAACTATGTTCAAGTTGTATATTAAGAAGTATAACTTCTAACGCGTGTACATAAGTACACACAAGTTTTTTTTAGAAACATGGCATTAAATTTAGCATTAAATTTATGATTTCCCATTTTTGAGATTATATAAACGCTTTGCATTGCGAATAATGCTATAAAATTAAAAATTCACTCTCATTCACTCTCATACCACCTAGAACTAACTTCATGCTGTTAAATTTTTTGGTGTCGGTGTGCGCGCGCATCGTAAAAATTCACGCTCATCATTTTTCTCCATCGCGCCAAAAGAAGTATAACTTCAAAAACAAAACCGATAGATAATCTCCGATATCTACATCCTTCAGAAGGGCAAGGGAATCCTAAATTTGATCTGCCAGCGTATCGTTCGTAGCTTAACGCAGAGCGCCTACCCCGGATTGGTAGATGGTGCAGGTTCGAGACCCGCCGGACGATTAAATTTATGATTTCCCATTTTTAAGATTCAATGTACAGTTTTGACTTTCCTACGATTTTATTATATGTATAGATGAGCATACAAACATTTCCGTGATTTCATTTATGTAGAAGACAAGTACTTATCCATTTAACAGCATTTTAATTCTCAGAATATATTTATGTCTTGAGAATTTCAGCGTAGGAAGTAAAGACCACTTAATTTGTTACTCACTTAACCGGCATTGTTGAAGATATTGTTAACCAAAGCTTTCGTGTTAGCTTTGTGAAGCCTCGTACAAGATATGCGATACCCTTAAGCAGTGGCGAAAGGTAATAAATTGAAGTCCAGTATCAGACGCTTGAAAGCCTTTGTAATTGTATCGCCGCTTAAATTAAGTGGTTTATAAGTTGGGCAATTATTCAGCTCCAAGAATATAGGAAAATATGGGTGTTTTACTTAAGAATACCAAAAATACTTGATAAGCAAGATACAAAACATCACATATAAATCTTCATCATGATCATATCAAAGTCAAAATCATTTATTCCGTAAAAAAATTACATTTATGTGGAATCGTCATATTTTTTTACCCTACCGTGCAGTGCATGACGTGGCAGCTACTGAGAAACACTGCCTGAAAACTCAGTAGGAGTCCTTTTTTAAAATAAAATATACTTAAGATTAATTACAATCATGTGTGTTGACTCAGAACAACTCAATCCCAAGCACTTTTATCACTTAGATAATCAGAAATTTTGTAATATGCTACACAATTTGGCTTTAATAATTCTTTTAAACTTATTCGTAGATAATTCTCTAATATCATTGGGAAGTTTGTTATAGAATCTTATACATTGCCCCATAAAAGAGTTACTTATATATATATTATTTATCAGCTGAAAGACGTCCACTGCTGGATAAAGGCCTCCCTCAAGGATCTCCACAATGGCCGGTCTTGTGCTGCCCGCATTCAGGGGCTTCCCACGACTATTGCAAGATCGTCGGTCCACCTTGTAGGGGCCTGCCATGGCATACCGGTTTGGAAATACCGCCGCAGTTAATTCCACAGAGTGTACAGTAATTCCATTCTGCACTATAATAAGTCAAGTGTTTAACAAACACTACCGTATTACAGACGGAATAGACAATAAACATCTCACATGAACGTGCGTTGTTTTTCCATCTATTTTAGCACAGAATGCGACACTTATGTACAAACGGACAAATGGTAATAAATTCCAACCTATTGTTGCTTTTATTAGATGCAGCATGTCCGGTTGAGTGAGGGATATATTAAAATTATATAGCAGGCTTGATTAAGGAGGTTAAGGAAGAATTATTGATAGGAGAATTAATGATTATTTTCTTGCACGGAGTTTTTAAAATTAGCCACTTTATGTTTAGAGTAAAATGTGGAAGTAAAATAACATGTTTTGATACAGTAAAAACATGAATAAAAACAGTTTATTGACGCATTGCAAACGCATTATCTATTCTAAGTTAGAGCTTTCGTAGGGCCTAATTTTCTTTACATATTTCAGATTGCAAAAAAAAAAATTGCACGGCTATTTTGAAAGCATTCTTTCACAAATAATTTAAAATTTTTTTCAAGATAAGTCAAAAAGGTAAATCATAAATATATTCTAATTTTTTATATGCATAAAATTGTTTTACTATTTTTCAATATTTTGCTAGACATATGGTTTTATTGAGAAAACATATTAAAAGTTATGTGTTCTGTTTTTACTACAAAATTCCTTGTAATTAATCCTATATAATTATTTTATATTGTCTGGGCGATACTTAAGAATCATACGCTGATTTCATTGTTCTCTTCAAAGATTCAAATATTTTAATTTGTAGTTTTAATTGAAATTGGAAAGTGACACAAAATCAGGGCATATACTGGCTATATCCCTTGTCAAACCAGTTATTTTACTACTGGACCATACTAACAATACCCGCTGACTTGCAAACAACAGGAAACTTGGCGTGTCTAGACAAACGGAAACACTGCAAACTGAATTCGCTGTCGCCCGTTCAACCGATCAACAGCCAACTTAATGGCCCACCATTCTTTGTTCTCATGATCATTGAAAATTCGACGTAAATACGTCAACTTAAGGTTTAAATTACTTTTTTGTTTTGTGGTATTATGGTGTACATTGATAAATATGGGGTGTTTAGATAAGGCGCTATAAAAAGGGTTCCTTTTGTGTAGCGTTGATGAAAAATGTCGCGGTAGCCGAAGACCGTTACGGCTTCTTTTTAACGGCTTTTTTAATTTGTATTGTTTCTTTTTTTCAGGTGAAATTAAATGAGGCTCAAGAGAAAAATCTTTTCCGTTTGATTTTGTGTAAAGTTTTATTTGATTTTAGTTTTACTAAAATCTTTTCTGGTTTAAGCGTGAGTTTTTCTCACGCTTTTTGGATTTAGTTTGAGTAAATTAAATCTGTTTGGTTTTATGTAAAATCGGAACTAGTCCGCCCCTCTTACCCACCATTGCAACTCCTGTAAACCAGGATCAACAGAGGCACACAATGAAATGACACTGAGCGGTGAACCTCAGGCTTGTTCCGGGGAACCGCTTTAACTGTCTTTGGTTATGTGCAAAATCTTTCTGGTTTTAGTTTTATCAAAAGCTTTACTGTTTTGATTTTTAGCAAAGGCTTTGTGGTAAGTAAATTTTTTTCTGGTTTAAGTTTAGTAAGTTAAGTAGTTAAAGCCATATAGTTAGTTTTAGTCATTAGTTTCGATATCAGAGATGTGATATAGTAGCTCCATGCAAGAAATTCATTTCTTTTAATGATTTAAATCTAAGACTTGTAATGTTTAGTTTACTAAAATAATAATATTAATAACTTAGATATAAAGATCTATTTAATTTTACTATTCTAGTAACCCTGATCAAAATGGATTCCAAAAGGGAAAATCAACCACCTTGGCAGCTTTTAACCTTATAACCAGTATTATAGAAAACGTTAATCGGAAGACACCAACTACTGGAATCTTCTTTGACATGAGTAGAGCATTTGACATGGTCTCTCACTCGTTATTGGTAACCAAATGTGAAATCTATGGCATTCGGGGTCAACCATTATCGTGGATACGAAGTTATCTATTAAATCGCAAACAGTTTGTAGAAATATCTCACATAAATAAACAAATGGAGGAAGATGTCAGTCAATCAACGACCATAATAAATGGAGTTGGCGTCCCTCAAGGTAGCATATTGGATCTTTTACTCTTTCTTTTATTTATAAATGACCTGCCTAAGGTCACTGAACACCGATGTACATTATTTGCTGATGACTTATCTGTCACTATACCATGCGTGAATAAACAAACATATAATGATGACATCAATGACTCGATAGCTAACATTATACGTTGGTTACAATACAATAATTTAAAAGTGAATATGACGAAAACAATATTTATACAATTTGGTAATAAACAAAGTACAAAACATAAACTTAAATTACATTATGAAGGTAATGACATAGTCGAAGCTAATGATACAACGTTTTTAGGCTTAGTATTAGATGACTGTTGCACGTGGAAGAAACACGTTGAGAAGGTTTGCTCAAAAATAAATCGATTTGCGTATGTGTTATGGCGTCTAGCTAAAATAAGCAATATCAACACCGCACTAAAAGCCTACCATGGGTATGTGGCGTCAAACTTAAGGTATGGCGTACTGCTATGGGGGAACTCAGTAAAAATGGAAAGAATATTTATCTCACAAAAGCAATGTGTTCGTGCGATTTGTGACGTGTTACAAACAACTAGCTGTAGACCGATATTTAAGGATTTAAAGTTGCTAACGTTTCCAAGTATCTACATATATGAAGTTTGTAACTTTGTCAAAGACCATCCTGAATTATACAACAGAAGACATGAATACAGTAAATACAAGACAAGATATCCAAACAAGCTGTTATTACCAGGAACAAAAACAGATATCTCAGCCAGAAACTCATATCATATGTCGGTCAAAATTTACAATCATCTACCAGAAACTTATAAAATTTTGCCAAAATCGAAATTCAAAAAGCAATTATATAATTTACTGGCTGAGAAATGCTTTTATTCTATTAATGAGTTTTTACAATGTAAGATTAATGATAATAATTATAAATAGAAATTTATTTGGCATTAATTTATAGAAATAAGTGGATGTATAAATTCTTAAGTTTTTTTATTATATTATTATGAGTTATTAAATTATAAAATGTATATTTGTATGCCGTAAATTGGCTAAATGTGAGAACTACAATAAAACCTACCACCTATGTACCTACCACATTTAACGCAAATAAAGAATCTTATCTTATCTTAATTATTAAAGTTATTTAAGTATGTAATTTAAAAAATTAAAATAAAACCGATTTTTATTCACATAGATTTTAAAAAGCACTTGCAAATAGTCAAAACACGGGTATTACAAATTAACTACAATGATATATTTGATTGTAGGTGCTACAAATAGATCATTCGATTGTGACTTATATAGAACTAAAATTTAAATTTACACGTTATGCTCTAGTTAAATAACAAATTTCTTGAAGTTATTATCTAAATGGTTACTTAAGGTTTTTAAAATAACATGTTTTACGTATGTGTTATATTCAACCAATTATGACATTTAATTTAAATGTTCTCTTTGAAATTTAAACTTTAAACTGAGGCCTATCCGTAGATAAAGCAAATTTGATGATTTATGATAAACTAGCTGTGCCTCACGGTTTAACCCACGTTAAACTTTATTAATTATATACTATGTGTTAATCCAGGGTATCAGCAAACTCCATACCAAATTTTATTAAAATCGCTCCAGCCGTTTATACGTTGAGAAGTAACAAACACACACAGACACACACACACAAACTTTCGCCTTTATAATATTAGTGTATTTGACTTATTGATCTCTGATAATCCTTTGTTTTATTAATAAAGTATTGTTATAAATCAATTTTATTTTTCAAACACATACCTCTTATTTTGTTCTTAACGTATAACTTGAAAAACAATATTATTAATTAAGAAAAGGAAATCATTTGCTCTTAACGGATATCCGTAACTTCTTCTCGGAAAGATAATATTAATTAAGGAAAGGAATTGAAGCTGTTAATGAGATAAAGGAAAATCATAAATAGCGCCTTCTTAAATAAAAGCTGGTAGGCAATCAATTACACCGTTTGCTCAAGTAAATATTTTTTTTGGATAAATATTACCGGTTGATTTATTGACCAAACATTTATCGGGCTTCGTAATCTTCTTAAGTACTTACCAATAAGGATACAGAAAATGTATAGCGTTCACGTGTTATGAGTTTTCTTAAGTCTGTAATAAGAAAGAATACTTTAAATTACATGTCTGGCTGAATCATAGACTTATAGATCGGTAAGACTTGGTTAACATTATAAAAAATACATCATATTAACATAAAATAATTACGGTTCAGTTTAATCATTTTTGTATTCATGTCATAAAAATGTATTTTAACAGCTCCTTTTATATTATTATTATCTCTGCAACACGCAATGGTTGAATTGTGAGAATGCTTTTGAATTGTCCACCTTTGTACAGTTTTGTGCAAAACATTTAAAATTAATAAATAGACTTGGCATTCAGTACGATCAAATCGAATACTTATTGATCGAATATCAATTAATCGAGCCCTATAAATCAAATGGTTAAATACTCGAATGAAATAAATAAATAAATAAAATAAAAAAGGTTTTTATTCACGTAGACTTTAAAAAAGCGCTTGTAAATAGTCAGAACATGTTTGTAGTAATATAGTTGTATACATTAGATATTATTTCTAGTAACATAGATATTTAGGTACATCTTGTATGAAAACATTTATAAAATTTATTTTATTACAGAAATGATATTTAGCTAGCTCGTATCAAGTTATTGTCAAGATGTAAATAATGTTTAAAATATCTAATTATGAATAAATAGAACATTCGCTACTAGAAAAGGTTAGAGAAGGAAGATAAGATAACTGCCAATACAATATATAATCATCCTAAATTGGCAAAACCTATTAACCTGGAGCTACACCTATTCACCAGTATCATGATCGTGTACCGCGTTCAAATAAATGAAAGTTAAAAATTACTAAATTATCGTTTAATCGACTTCAACGTTGAAACTCGATTCCGGACTATTTATGAAAATGTGCTCATGGAATCCTATTGAACGAATGCTTTTGTCATTTCAACCTTCGTCTAATTGCAACTAATAGCCGTAAAACACTCCCTTGCCTAATCTTCTAAGTTCACTCATGTCATGGGCCCTACTATATACAATAAGTGACCGGATATCGTTAAAATTTAAACTTGGCAAGGTAGGAGCTACCTTGTCAAGTTTTAAATACCGTCTCAAACGCTGGCTTATTGAGCATACTTTTTATAATTATAAGGAACTATTGAATTCCAAGCTATTGGCTGTTTGGTGACGGCCTAGACAATATCGCCACCCCCTCTCATCCCGTGGGGGGACGTAGAAGTCGTCCCGAGGGAATATATACCAGAGAATGGGCAGCAGCGTTCTCATGAGTACCAATGTCTACCTTACTGCGATCGCCAACCCGTTTGCCAAGCGTGGCGATTATGGCAGATCCCCTCAAATGAAGAACACAACTAAACCGCGGCCCCCAGTCCCCGGCAGCCCTGCTATTCCCAGCCGTGGTAACAGCCATGGTTACGGCAGGGCAGGGGGTGCTTATGTAGAATCCCCGGCAGATTCCGCGTTACCAAAACCGACGACCTCTGGCCCTGGCAATGTACAACACACGCACACTGCGGACCAACGAGAAGATGATCGAACTGGAGGAAGAATTGAGCAGGTTACATTGGGACATAATAGGATTATCTGAAGTCCGAAGAGAGGAGGACACGATAGTCCTGAAATCCGGAAATCGGCTCTATTTCCGGGAGGGCGACCAACTGTCCCAAGGTGGTGTTGGGTTCATAGTCCACAAGTCCCTCGTCCACAACATAGTGAAAATCGAGAGTGTGTCGACTAGGGTTGCGTACCTTATACTCAGAATTACCAAGCGATATTCGTTGAAGGTCATACAGGTTTACGCGCTGACCTCGACGCACTCCGACAATGAGGTTGAGGTCATGTATGAGGATATTTCTAGAGCCATACATACCTCTAACACTTATTTCACTGTGGTCATGGGGGACTTTAACGCGAAGCTGGGTAAACGATTCGGGAATGAGCTGAGAGTGGGGCAATTTGGAACTGGAGACCGGAATCTCCGGGGCCAAATGTTGGCCGACTTCATGGAGAAGGAGGGACTCTTTATGATGAACTCCTTTTTCAAGAAGTCGGAAAACCGCAAATGGACCTGGGTAAGCCCCGATGGTAAAACAAAAAACGAGATAGACTTTATCTTGTCGACGAGCAGACAGATGTTCAATGACGTCTCAGTGATCAATACGGTTAAAACCGGGAGCGATCACAGACTGGTGAGAGGCTCATTGAACCTAAATGTCAAGTTCCAGAGGTCCCGACGGATAAAGTCTACGCTCCGACCTTTACCCATCCACATTCAAAACCCTGAACCCTTTCAGCTCGAACTACAAAACCGTTTTGAATGCCTAGCAGATTGCGAGGAAGTGGACTCATACCACGACAGGCTCGTAGAAGCTGTCCATACGGCTGGATCTAAGGTTTTCAAGGCCCACCGTACAAACAGAACCAAAAAGATCTTACCCTGCAGCTTATGGATGAAAGACGGAAAATGGTTCTGACATCCTCTGATGATGCTACCAGATACCGGCAGCTCAACAGACAGATCTCAAATTATGGATGAAAGACGGAAAATGGTTCTGACATCCTCTGATGATGCTACCAGATACCGGCAGCTCAACAGACAGATCTCAAAGTCTTTGACTCGCGACACACGCCAATTTAATACAAATTGTATTAATGCATGTTTTGATCTTGTAAAAGAAGTCTCTGAATGTATCGATCGTAAAACAGAAGTAGCAGCTTTGCTACTAGATATGAGTAAAGCATTTGATCTAATTGACCACACAATACTACTCAAAAAGCTCGAAAGATATGGTTTTAGGGGTGTTGCGCATGAATGGTTTACACAGCTATTTAAATAAACGTAAACAATGCACGGAAATAACAAGAATGGCAAAAAATGAACGTTGTGTAATAAAATCACATTACAGGTCAGAATATAAAAAAAACTTCCGGGGAGTTCCTCAAGGAAGTATACTGGGGCCGCTTATGTTTATATTGTTCATTAATGACTTGCCGGACATAACCAGACATAAGACACTGCTATTCGCAGATGACACAACCATAATTTTTAAATGTAATGACATAAAAACGTATAATGATGAAATAAATGACTCGTTAAATAACATAGTGACATGGCTTGATTATAATAGGTTAGTCGTTAATATTGATAAGACAAAAATAATTCAATTTCACAATTATGCCACCCAGCCAACACAGCTGAGTATAAAATACAAAAATACAATGGTTAAAAATGAAGAAGCTAGCTTATTTTTGGGCATAAAAATAGATAAAAATCTAAATTGGAAATCCCATGTAGAGTACATTTGCGATAAATATAATCTTAATCGGTTCATTTTTGCTCTGAAACGAATAAGAAAAACTGTCTCACAGGATGCAGCTTTATTATCATACCATGGATACGTTTCATCTGTACTTTTATATGGATTACCACTATGGGGCAATTCAGTTGATGCTATTAAAGCATTTAAAATACAAAAGAAATGTGTTAGAGCAGTATGTGGGGCCTGGTTTCTTGATAGTTGCAAGCCACTTTTCCAGAAATTGCGAATACTGCCTCTACCATCGTTATATGTTCGAGAAATTTCAGTTTTTGTTAAAAAGTATAACTGTTACTTTCCAACGCATGAAGAGGTCGTTATTCGTAAAACCAGGCACTATAATCGGTTGCACCTACCAAGGAGCAAGTCTAAAATACTTGACAAGAGTACTTTTATGATGGCCATTAAAGTTTTTAACGCACTGCCAAATAATATTAAAGAGCTACCTATAGAAACATTTAAAACAAGTTTGACTAAATGGCTTTTACAAAATTGTTTTTATACTATTAAAGAATTTTTTGAATGGAAACAAAATGATGTCTGCACCAAAATATAAAGTTTCTACAACCACATCTACTTTATATTGTTATTTTCTAAAATTTTAATAATTTTTTTTTTTTTGACCTATAACATTTTATTATATATTTTTGATGATAATTATGACATATACGTGTAATATAAAATATTATGTAATTGTGACATGTACCGGTTTTATCTATAATTGTTAATTAAATATTAATGTGTAATTTGATTTAAATCGAATGTATTATATTTTAAATTGTTTAAAAATTGTGTAAAATTATTGTTTAATATAAATAATTATGTTATCTCTAATTTAATAATACATATTTACACGTCGACATATCGACAGAGTATGATGAAACTATCAAATTTGTTAACACCTTCATGTATACACTCATATTCAGTGAATAAATGATTGATTCTTGATTCTAAAGAAGCCATTGAGGGGAACAAAGGCTCTAAAGTGTTTGCAAAAGAACTGTCTGTTGGACAGAGCCAACTGACGAAGCTGGAGACTGAGGATGGCAGAATCGTCACGTCTAGACCTGAGTTGCTGGGAGTGATCGAGAGGTTCTACGGACAGCTGTATACGAAAACCTAGTCACCTGTCGATAGTTGTGCCTCAGATCCCAGAGCACGACTAACCCAACACTTCACCGAAGACATCCCGGACGTCAGCCTGTGCGAGATTAGAATGGCTCTCGAACAGCTTAAGAACAACAAGGCGCCTGGTGATGATGGAGTTACGGCAGAGCTTCTGAAGGCGGGTGGTACACCAATCCTACGGGCCCTTCAGAAGTTATTTAACTCCGTCATACTAGAAGGTCAAACGCTACAAGCATGGCACAGGGGTGTGGTGGTGCTCTTCTTCAAAAAGGGCGATAAAACCCTCTTGAAGAATTACAGACCCATCACACTGCTGAGCCATGTTTACAAGTTGTTTTCGAGGGTCATTACGAATCGTCTCACACGCAGGTTTGACGACTTCCAGCCTCCCGAACAAGCCGGTTTCCGTAAAGGCTTTAGTGCCATAGACCACATAAATACGCTGCGGCAGGTTATACAGAAGACCGAAGAGTATAACCAGCCATTATGCTTAGCGTTTGTGGACTATGAGAAAGCCTTTGATTCGATCGAAACTTGGGCCGTACTGAGGTCTCTCCAAAGGTGCCAAATCGACTACCGGTATATCGAGGTGTTAAAGTGTTTGTATGAAAACGCCACTATGTCAGTGCGACTCCAAGACCAGAACTCGAAACCTATCCACTTGCAGCGAGGTGTGTGACAGGGAGATGTTATATCTCCAAAACTGTTCACCGCTGCATTGGAAGATGTCTTCAAGCTTCTGGACTAGAAAGAACTTCTGGAAAGGCTTTGGCATCAATGTCAATGGCAAGTACATCACCCACCTTCGATTTGCCGACGATATAGTAGTCATGGCTGAGACCCTAAAAGACCTCGGTACAATGCTCGATGGCCTCAGCAGAGTCTCTCAACAAGTGGGTCTGAAAATGAACATGGATAAGACTAAAATCATGTCGAACATCCATGTTGCACCCACTCTAGTTAAGGTTGGAGATTCTGCACTCGAAGTTGTAGAGAACTATATTTACCTAGGACAGACCATCCAACTAGGTAGGTCCAACTTCGAGAAGGAGGTCAATCGTAGAATCCAACTCGGCTGGGCGGCGTTCGGGAAGCTACGTAATATCTTCTCGTCCCAAATACCGCAGTGTCTCAAGTCGAAAGTCTTCGACCAGTGTGTGTTGCCAGTGATGACTTATGGAACAGAGACGTGGTGGCGAACCAAAGTAACCGACATAGCCGTAAGAATTGCCAAGCTGAAGTGGCAGTGGGCAGGGCACATAGCTCGTAGAACCGACGGCCGCTGGGGCAGAAAGGTTCTCGAGTGGCGACCACGAACCGGAAGACGCAGCGTGGGCAGGCCCCCTACAAGATGGACCGATGATCTTGTGCGGGTCGCTGGAAATCGCTGGATGCGGATAGCGCAAGACCGGCAATTGTGGAGATCTTTGGGGGAGGCCTTTGTCCAGCAGTGGACGTCTTTCGGCTGATATGATGATGATGATGATTGAATTCCAAGTGAGCGACTAAGATTGACATACATATAATCTTATTTTTATTTTATTTTAGCTTGTTTTAGATTTTAGATGGACTTATTATTTGAATTCTAATTTTGTTTTTGTTTTATTGTATTTTGTGATAATCATATATAATCATTATTGACATGTAAACTGGCTTTACGAAATAAATGAATATGAATACGAATATTGAACTCAAACTGGTGAATTAATCGGTAGCCCACCTGTTAACATTTTTGGTAACAACTGAACTGATCTGTTAGGTCGCGTCGCCCGATCTATGTATCTAAGGTCTGAGAAATACGGTAGATTTGATTATATTGATTTGTTCAAAATTATAGTGTGGGTCGCAAACCACACTTGTATTGCCTTTGGAACTAATTGGATATCAGTCGAAAATACATTTGAATATATTTTTCAATGTTAAGGGGCGGGAGTCGTGTTTGTTAAATACTTGCCTTTCACGCCTCAGGTCGTGGGTTCGATTACACACAGGGGAGATATTTTTTTCAAGAACACATGTTCTTGTCTCGAGATATTTATAATAATATTCATATCAGGTATCTGGTTTCCATTGTAAATTCTCTGTTTAGTTTGGGATCAGATGGCCGTGTGTGAATAATGTCCCAGGACATATATTTATTTATTTATTTAACTATCACTTACATATTATATAAATGTGTTATTGGCATCGTGATGCCGCTTAACTTTGCCCTCGCTTTGTGTTTTATGCAGCACGCCATGAATCAATGTCGTAATGAGGGTAGTTCTCGAATTGACGTATGAATTTTGTACGCCTAGCTTTTAGTTGATGTAGTTTTGGATGAAACCATGAAAGTCCACCTTTTCTATCCAATATCTTACTTAACCCATTAAATGCTGAGGCTGCCGATCGGCGTCTATTTATCGTATATCTATTATCGAAATATTTTCCATTCAAATGCCGAGGGCCGTTTGGCGTCCTAAAATCATTTTAAAAATGCCGAAGCTGCGTATCGGCGCCTTGTTTTCGTAATTAATAATCTGGGCCAAAATATAATAAGTTGAGAGTTTTGTAAATTATTTATTTACTATAATTAATGCATACCCAAAAAGGCTACGGCATATATCTATGATTTTAAAAAAAGCTAGTTCTAAACTTACACGCACATAGGCGTCTCATGTTAAGTGGTTTTATTTATAATCGCCTATGTCCTTAGGCGAGTTAAGCTTCCGGTACCGGTTGTCATTTGACCACAGCCGTTAAACCATTTCAGAGGCATACTGACACTAGGAGAGCTCCTGCATACTTTTGGTAGAAGAAAGATTATAAATTTTACCTTCATATTTTGTCCCCAGTTTCGACGTTCGCGGCCGCTCCTTCAACAAAGCTCTACACTGGTCGGACCCTCTGGCGTTCGGTCGCCGCGCATACTTTGTCACCATGTCGCGGCCTTCAGCCCTGACGGTGGAATCGGCACAACTCGACGATGAGGGCGTCTACAGGTGCAGAGTGGACTTCAAGAACTCGCCCACCAGAAACTTCCAGATTAAACTTAATGTCGTTGGTAAGTATCTCTGATGCAATTAATTGTTTTGATGCAGTTTTCTTGGTTTATGCATGTTGCTATAACACTTTACAAGGTTTTTGTGTGCTTATAGTTGTCATTACCTGTGATGTTATTAATAATAGATTATCTCCTTTTCTGTAAAACGGGGAGGGAGCCGAAGGCTTATTTATGCATAGTGGTAAAGATTTACTTATTGTTAGCCGTGTGTGCGGTTTCGTTCGTGTTTTACATACATTTTAATGATAACCATCATTTAGGTGGGATGTGATCTCATTGTAAATGTTAACTTCCTACATTTCCTTTACTAAAGATTTTTTTTGTGGGGTTTAGATCGATGTTTAGGGCATCTACAGGTGCATGGACGTCAAAAACTGGCTCAACAGAAGCTTCCATATTTAGGTCAGTGTATGTAGTAGTTAAGTATAATATAATATCTAGTGACAATGTCACACAGATCATCCTAGCCCCAAACTAAGCAAAGCTTGTACTATGGGTACCAGGCGACGATATACATACTTATATAGATAGATAAATACTTACATACATAGAAAACATCCATGACTCAGAAACAAATATTCGTGCTCATCACACAAATATTTGCACTTACCGGGATTCGAACCCAGGACCACCAGCTTCGTAGGCAGGAGCACTACCAACTAGGCTACGGTGACCGTAGTAGCTTTCATAAGGCTACTTATCTCTCAAATACCCTCTCGTTTGTAGTATCGTTAACACCGGCCTTATTGCACTACAAAACTGTACAAGGAATGCAGGGGAAGACTGCCCCTAGCGTAAAATAATGAACCTGCACAACACCAGTTTCACAAATGTAGAATATTTTACATATTCAGCTTCTAGTCCCAAAAGGTAATACGTAGTTAAGTAAAATAAATTTCTCTTCATAAGCTTGTCCCTACCTATAGAATATTATTTGTAGTTTATACATTTCATATATTTTATGAGATGGAGATTTTTGTTGCCGTTAGCTACAAGGCACGATAATTGGCAAATGATTAGAAATTTCATAAAAACTTGAAGTCCTTTAGATTACCAACAAACTAGTATAAAGTACTTATATTGGTATTTAAGTACAGACGCCATAATGTACAGACGCCAGCACATCCAGCTACCCCAATCTGTCAATTTTCTTTAATAGATTTTCACCTTTATCACAAAAGCATAAGGTTCACTTTCAATTGGGGAAATTTGACAGATTGGGGTAGCTTGATGTGCTGGCTTCTGTACTTTATTCAAAATATGATTACAAACACTCTGAAATAACAAAATGAATTAAAATATAACGTGTGTGGTGATGAAACGAGGAAGCGGGGGACTTGATGGTTAGTGATCACCGCCGCCCATGAACACTCGCAACACCAGAGGAGCTGCAAGTGCGGTGCCGGCTTTTATAAAAAGAATAGGCTCGCTTTTGGAAGGTTTCTATGTCATACCGGATCGGAAATACCTCCGCAGTTAATTGATTCTACAGAGAAGTAGTGGAATGAAGTTCTTTTGAAAAATCTTGGCAAATAATAATAATATCTCGGGACAATGTCACACAGATCATCCTAGCCCCAAACTAAGCATAGCTTGTACTATGGGTACCAGGTGACGATATACATACGTATATAGATAGATAAATACTAATATACATAGAGAACATCCATGACCCAGAAAAAAATATTCGTGCCATCACACAAATATTTGCAGTTACCGGGATTCGAACCCAGGACCACCAGCTTCGTAGGCAGGAGCACTACCAAATGGGCTACGGTGACATTCAAGAATAAGAGTATATTAACTAAATAATAAAATCTTTAACGACATTCCCCGTGTACAATATTAAAGTCATAGTGTATGTGAATGATGATCTTTCTCTTTATTTCTGTATAGAAATGTGTATTGTATACACATACAATAAACATTTATATACAGAAATAAAGAGAAAGAGAGAGAAAGTCACATGGTAGGGTAATAGAGTGATAATTTATACTAGTCAGGTAAGCCGCGTTGATTAAGTATGTTCTAAGAGAAATTTCAGCTCGGACATAATTTGGAATGAGTGTAAATGATCTTGATTGAAGCATCATCATTATAATTACAGCCGAAATAAGTCCACAGCTGGACAAGCCTCCCTCAAGAATTATCTTAGGAGATATGCCGTAACCACAACGCTTGAAGGACGTGTTGGCGATCGCAATAAGATGGTCATAGCACTCAGAAGGAAGCTGCTGCCCTTCCTCTTGTAAATTATCCCTCAGTTCGACTTCTACGCTCCCCACGGGATGAGATGGGGTGATGATATTCTGATTCTGATATTTGTCGCCGTCACCACATAGCAATAATAGGGACCAAATATGAATTAACCTTTTAATAGTTTCTGCAAAATTTAATTTGAAAGTCCCCGCGTAATTGAATCATAACAAGATGGCTACCCGTCAGTGCGCAAACCAATCAGTTTTCTATACAACATTTAACGTAATTACCGCACACCCTCAAACACTCCAATTAGAATATTATATTATAATCATAATACATACACAAAATTTTTAATTTAACATGTATATGCATTGTTATTTACTAAATTAGTTTCTTGGAATAAGGTAAATTTTTCTTTATTTTGTGTTGAATGATGGAATTTTTATCAATACGAATAGAACTGCTATTTAAAAGTCTTATTACTTTGACTTACAGTCCATTTAAATTTGTTTCAGTGTACAGAGTTAATATAGCGATAATTCCCGTAGTTTTAATTATTTTCTGAAAAAAAATACCAATATTAAAAATGATATAAATCGATTCAGTAAACGATTTTTAACAAACTATTTTCAGGATGTGCGTTAATTAAGTTACATGTTGTATATAAGTATTATTCTGTCTATTTTATGCATATATTTAACTAGCTGTGCCCCGCGGTTTTACCCGCGATAAACTGTATAAATTATAGCCTATGTGTTATTCGGATATATAAGCTACATTGCTACATAATGTCAGTCAAAGTCCGTCCACTGCTGTATAAAAGTCTTCACAAAGAATGGGGGAATATGCCATAATCGCCACGCTTGGCAGACAGGTTGGCGATCACAGTTTGATGGTCAGTTCACAGAAAAACGCTGCTGCCCGTTCTCTGTCCCCCCCCTCTCGTGGGATCAGATGGGGTGCTGATATTCTATAATTAATATTACTACAAATATTACTATAAAGATCCATCAAAATCCGTCCGTTTTTGCGTGAGAGAGTAATAAACATTTCACTCACTCACAAACTTTCGCATTTATAATATTAGTGTGATATAATAATTGTACTGGGTAAAAATATTTTTAAAATTAATTCTGGTATGGAATGAATAGTTGCGTATATAATACACTGCTACTGCCTCGTTGACAGTAAAATAAAATAAAAAAGGTTTTTATTCACGTAGACTTTAAAAAGCGCTTGTAAATAGTCAGAACATGTTTGTAGTAATATAGTTGTATACATTATTATTTCTAGTAACATAGATATTTAGGTACACATTGTATGAAAACATTTATAAAATTTATTTTATTATTAGTGGTGTGTTTAACGGCGGATAATCAGGTTCAAATCTCGGGTCGGTCTAAAATTGTCCAAAGTTAAAGGTGGGTTAAAACTTGAGTCAATAGCCTATTTGATTGTTGTCAACCTCTTAAGTTTAACTTAGTATTGAACTACACTAAAATTAACGATGTTTCCAAACTGCAACGTGTATTGTAAAGTTAAGAGCGTTCTAGCCATTGAAAGATATTTTTTTTATATTTTTACAAAGACGATGCCCGCACTAGGGAATCTAATCCCTATGTCGGAGTCTGGATGTAATTTGTGTCCGTCTATTATATATTTGTAAAGTACCCCACTGTACAAGTAAAAACAATCTCCTATATAACATGTTGTGCTCCAACACGTCACAATACGATTAATATAAAACCAATTTTACGTACCTACAGTCGTCAGCACATCCTACCCCCTTCTGTCAAATTTCTCCTATAGATTTTCAAGTTTATCATAAGCGTATAAGGTTCATATTATATGTTTTTAAAGTGGGGTACTTTACAAACATATAATAGACGGACATAAATTACATCCAGACTCCGAACAATGTAGTTGTCCGGCGCGAGACACGAACCCGCGACACGAAGCGGCGAGGCGACTGTCTTAGTCGCTGCGCCATTCATAAGAGACACCATTCTACGAATTTCTTGATTAATTGCTTCAACTAAAACATTGTAAGGAAGGAATTGGTACAAACATTGTTTATTTGTTAAGAATATTGATTGATTTCTTTGGAATATGCGAATTGTCGGTTTAAGGCCCGTTTTTTATTGCACCGGGGTGGAAAGGTACGTAAAATTGGTTTTATATTAATCGTATTGTGTCGTGTTGGAGAACAATTTGTTATTTAGGAGAGGGTGTTTACTTGTTTAATCATACTGTGTTGCCATATAATGTGTTTTCTGATCATTGATAGAGTACACTTAATTCCACCAAAAGAAACAATACATGACTTACAAATAAGCAAATACAGGTACAATCGGCGGTCTTATCGCTTTGTAGCATCTCTTCCAGACAACTTATAAATTAATGTTTTCATACAATGTGTACCTAAATATCTATGTTACTAGAAATAATAATGTATACAACTATATTACTACAAACATGTTCTGACTATTTACAAGCGCTGTTTTAAAGTATACGTGAATAAAAACCTTTTTTATTTTTTTTATATTTATTTTTATCAACCGTTGGGTGGACAAGGAAAACAGTAAGATAGAAAAGGCGGTAGCTGTAAGTGTGCAGTCAAATGTTCAAGTCACTGGTCATTGATAGTACATAATTTGATACATACAGTGATCTAATAGATATATCTTTTCATTTTCTTGTATAGGATTTTTATTTTAAAACAAAAGGATTGTATACTATACATTGGATTACTTCAATAAATAGTATAGATACTAAGAACCGTTGGGTCGCATTACCTACCTCTCGTATTAACTCCTAAATTCCCATGAGTTTCAAGAGAGGTGAGACACCTTACTGACCTCTGCACTTCTATGGCACAACCGCCATCGAAGCTACCATAAACTACAGTAAGACTTTAGATTTGACCCAATGACGTCCACTGCAGGACAAGGGACTCCCCAAGAATGGGGAATAGGACTTCCAAGCGTGGCTTATGGCAGCAACGCTTGGCAGTCGGGTTGGTGATCGCAGTATAGTGCTCAAAATACACAGAGACGCTGCTGCCCGTTCGCTGGTAGTTATTCTATGCTGCCTGCTACATAGCAAGACATATTTAGATATATGTATAAACTAATTGCAAAACTAAAGTGGCAGTGGGCGGGGCACATAGCTCGTAGATCCAACGGCCGTTGGGGCAGAAAGGTTCTCGAGTGGCGACCACGAACCGGAAGACGCAGCGCGGGCAGGCCCCCTACAAGATGGACCGATGATCTTGTGCGGATCGCGGGAAACTGCTGGATGCGAATAGCACAAGACCGGCAATTGTAGAGATCTTTGGGGGAGGCCTTTGTCCAGCAGTGGACGTCTTTCGGCTGATATGATGATGATGATGATAAACTAACTAACTAAATTATAATAGTATCATGAAACCGAGGATGTGATTGTGGAAAGGAGTTTTAGAGATGGGGTTAATTGCTGTCGAAGAAATAATTAAAATAAAAAAAGCCTGAGAGGTGTCGAGGGACACCCGGATGGAACGAAGTTCCTTTCAATTAATTAGTGAAGGAATTGTAATTTATTATTTACAAAAAACATATATACACTCAACAAAAACAATCATCGCGACACCACACTGTTCAATGCGAAATAGAAAGACGAAACGAAAATATCTGGTTTGCTTTCTATAAGAGAGAGAGAGACAGACAGAGAAACATGCTTACAATAGCTTACTTTATTAATATACTATCCTAACTAATATTATAAATGCGAAAGTAACTCTGTCTGTCTGTTACTCTTTCACGCCAAAACTACTGAACGGATTTGAATGAAATTTGGTATACAGGTATGGTCTAGACCCTGAGAAAGAACATAGGCTAATTTTTATAGTTAGGATAACACAGGCCATATTTTATAAAGTTTAACGCGGGTAAAACTGCGGGGCACAGCTAGTACTATATAAATAAATAAATATAGCAAAAAGTGTCGTTACAACTTTTCGTCTTAATTTTATCCGTCTAGCCCCCTTTCGCATCGCGCGATAAGGAACTTCGTTCCAATAGTACTATTTAACTTACCTTATCAAACACACTAATATTATAAAGGCGAAAGTTTGTGAGTGTGTATGTTTGTTATTGCTTCACGCAAAAACTATCGAATGGATTTCGATTAAACTTTGTAGTAATATAGCTTACTTATCCGAATAACTCATAGGCTATAATTTATAAAGTTTAATGCCGATAAAACCGCGGGGAACAGCTATTCACACATATTTCCCTACCTCTATGTACTATGAAATGTTCTACTTGTAATTCTTTATAAGTCTTCGAAATGTACCTACATAGCGTTTGCGCACACATAATAATCAGTGGTTGAAAGCATTCCACAAATGATTACCTGGTACAACAAATGAGTTATCAAAACATGTTTTTAATTCTTCTAAACGCTGAATATGCTACAGTACCATTAAATCAATATAAGTAGTTATTTTGACGAGACGTTCCCGGAATAATGGCATATTACGAGTATATACATATATTGCCAGGCAATTAAGCATTTCCTCATAGCGTGACCATGCTGCTACTATTCTGGGAACGTTACCAACGGCAGAAAATTTAGAATAAGGTTCTGTTTTGCTATTATTTTTCTGTAGTATTAAGATTGACGGGCCAGGCCCAGGATGGATATTTGTGTGCATGAACATCTCTGTTTGTCCTGAGACTGGGTATAATGACCAATATAAGTAAGTATTTACAAAAAAATATACATATGTAGTATATCAGTTATCTGGTTTCCATAGTACAAGCAAGGCTTAGTTTGGGTTCAGATTACCGTGTGTGAATAATGTCCTAAGATATTATTATATAACATTGATGGGCACAGAGTATATCCAGACTCAGAACAACTATATATGGACCAAAATAATAGTTGTCTTGCGCGGAAGTCGATCCCGGGTCATGATGTGGCGACACTGTCTTAACCTCTGCGCCAAACGTGCATTATAATGACTTGATTGCATTTGTATCTGCGTTTAAAGTTTTGCAAGTTAATTATTCCCATTCCCAATCGACTAGCGGTAGCGTGTTCACCCGCAGAGAACGAGGTCCTGGGTTCAAATCCTGGGTCGGCCCAAGAAGTGATTTTGGGACATTTCTGTAAAAGGAAAAAATTCTCAGCATCAGCCCGAAGTCTGGGAGTTGGCGGTATTGTACCCCCGTGCCTCGGAGAGCACGTAAAGCCGTCGGTCCTGTACCTGACCTCTTTCCGGTCGTGTCGCCTAGGCGTCCCAACGGATCATGAGAGTGATCGAATAGAAAGTGCTCCTGTGTTTACGCACACACTTGAGCACTATAATATGTCCCGCGCAGATGGCTAATCTCCGTTGAGACTGGCCGCCGTGGCCGAAATTCGGTTAGGAGGACATTATTATTATTATTCCCATCCCACTAACCACTTTCACTCTGATGAGATGGTTAATACTAAACTAACCATTACTTTTCTTTCTGATACCAGTGCCGCCGCATCAGCTGCTTCTCTACGACGAGGCTGGACGAGACGTCGCTGGTGTAGTGGGCCCCCTCGAAGAAGGGGGCAACTTCACTCTATTGTGCGAGTTACGAGGGGGTAAGTGAGATATTTGTGAATCCTATTCCTATTATAGTGAATAATGAGTCAAAGACTCATATACCATGGGTATATTCAAGATTAGAGTGAACAGGCATCTTATGGGTACGCGCGGTCCACCTTCGACCACATCTTCACTTACCATCACGTGAGAGCGTGGTCAAGCGCAAACTCATTTTGCATAAAAAAAGAACTTGAGTTACAAGGTACGAGAAAAGTTTTTGAACGAGCCGAACACGCAGAATGAGGTACTCAAACACTTTTGAGGTCACTTTTGTGATACCGTTTGAACAGCCAAATCAAGCCAAAAAAGCCTTTTATCAGGTCTTCATAGGAAAATAGCGTACAATAACTATCTAACTTTTCACTTTACCAAGTACACGAGGTGACAATCTATTGGAGATACCTTGCAACCGCATTATGAAGAATAATAGTATCTTAACTTCTATAAGTAAGCTCTACTACTTCAAATCCATAGATACATATATAGACTCACGCCTGTTTACCAGAGGCGTATGCAGAGATAAGGGATTTCCATTTGATCTTTGCTTTATTTACTGTCAATTAAATTCTTCATGTAAGCTCGCAAGTTAAGGGCATTTCTGACCTGGCCTTTATTGAGAAGATCTCCGATTTAGTCACAGAATGTTCTACATCTTCCTTCCTTCCTCTTCCGGTTGCCATACCGTTCCGTACCATTCACACAGGCCAAGTAGACTTCTTTTGTCAATCTTCTTTCATTCATCTTTTCTAAATACCCAAACCATCTCAGCATACCTTTTTCAATCTTTGTGACTTAATTTCAGTTGGATTTAAAGATGTAAGAGAGCGTTGTGGTGTGAAAGAGGTTCACACCACAACGCTCTCTTCCATCTTTAAATCCAACTGAAACGAATACAGATTTTTATTAGCACCGTATGTAATATGTCCGTTTTTATACGATCCTAGCTGTGCCCTCGACTTTGTCCGCGTGGAATAGTGTCTGGGTAACATTGGAAAATCTGTTTCCGCATGCGTGCTGCCCACACGTGTCCGTTCAGATAAATACACTTAGGCGTATTTCCCCACCTAAACTGTGCCGTATCACGCGGTGCTGTTATTTTACACCCTTGAGGGTAAAACTGTTACAAACTTTCAATTCAATTTATTTATTCACACTAAATGTCAAATTTGTTTATATCGAATTAACGACCTAAAAAATAAGTTTCAAGCTTCAAGCTCTAAAAATGACGATACTTCCATACAACTTCATATCCTCCCTTATCAACCCTTACAATCCTTTTTTCGCATTAAAACGTAGCCTTTCTCAGGCTTAAGACTATATGTGTACCAAATGTCAACCCTTAAGTCTAAGGAGAGATTTTGCCTCTCTCTGTGTGTTCTACCGTTTATTTATTTATTTATATTTTTTAATTTATTTATTTAATGGTAAGTTACATTTACAAACTTTGATGGTTTTTCTCGCCAAACACATTTGTTTATAGGCGAGATACGCTCTTTATGTTTAAAAATAACCTACCTATCCTCTTTACGTAAAAATTTTAACATTTATATACTTTATATTACACATAGAACAAATATTAAATATTGTTTGCTTTTATAACTTAGTAATCTATATGAGATCATTTTAAAAGAGAACTCACAGAAAAAATTACTGCAATTGAGCTAGGTTTTTTTATCATCAAGCAACAACTCTTTAAGTCCCTTCTTAAGTTTACTGATACTAACTTTATAGTTCTCTCTTAACATATCTATGCTATTAAATATTTTTGGTACAAGGAACTTAGTTGTCCATTGTCCATAGTAATTTATAGCCTTAGGTTTAATTAGCTTTTCCTCTCTAACCCTTCTTGTATTATATTTATTTGTAACCATATTTTTATGTTGATCACTATAATAGTATTCTAATCCTATCAGATACTGAACTTTCTTTTAGAAATAACTTTTCATATTCTTTGTTACATCTTTTTTTCACCTTGTTACTCACTAAATATTTTAATAATCGAGTTTGTAGATTTTTAACATCTTTCAAATAAGTTATAAATGTTCGGCCATACGCAATAAGTCCATAATTTATGAGGGAATCTGCAAGTGCATAGTAAACAACTTTTAAGGTGTCCTTATTTAAAACTCTTTTTAACTGATAAAATTTTCCTAATATAGATTTTAACTTAGCACAAATGTCAGATACATGTAATTTCCAATTTAAGTGTTTATCTATGTGTAAGCCCAAGTATTTATAACTATTAACATACTCTAATAAATTACATTTGCAATTAACAAAATTTGCATGCAAACAGTCATATGTGTGTCCTACAATGGCAAGATATTCCTTACTTACATTTTTAGCATTTTGATTGTAATGTGAGTGGATATACATACATTTTGTTTTTGAAAAGTTTAAAATAATGCCATTGTCATGAGCCCACTTGGTAATGTTTACAAAATCTTGTTGGACACATCTTTGTACCTCTGATATATCTTTAGAAGCATAAATAAGGCACATATCGTCTGCATACATATACACCTGACAATTATTTACTACATTTGACACACTGTTGACATGCATAATATACCCTACAGGCCCAAACACTGAGCCAGTCGGCAACCCCAAGTTCACTTCTGCATCCACACCAGTTATTCCTGCGACATCGGTTCTTATCTTTCTATTTGATAAATAGTTTCTAAACCAGTCATTCATCAGCCCTCGTATTCCACATTCATCCATCGCCTGTAAGAGTATGCTATGATCCAAAGTATCAAAAGCCTTTTTATAGTCAATAAAAAGTGCAATCAGCTGTTTCCCAGAATCTTAACTTTCATTAATGTAATCTCCAAAATTAGTTAGAGCTGAGATTGAGTTCCTACCTCTTCTAAACCCATGTTGAGTATCTGACAGTATATTATATTTTTCAAGGAACCCACTGATTTGTCCAACAATAATTTTCTCAACAACTTTATCAATTACAGATAATATAGCTATCGGCCTATAGTTTACATATTGCAAGTGGCTACCAGATTTATAAATAGGACGTATAATTGCACTCTTCAATGAGTCAGGATATATACTATTTGAGACACACATGTTTAGAAAATTGGCTAATATAGGGCTTATTTGTTTTTTTAGGTATTTGATATCTTGTACCCTAATTCTGTCTGGCCCGGGTGCTTTCTGGCATGACAATGAATTTATTACTTTTTCTACCTCTAATGGATCCACTTTACTAAATCTTAGACTTATCTCACTAGGTTGCACATAGTTTTTCCTGTCCAAGAATTTAACATTACAAACATGTTTGATGTTTTGTACCTCTTGAGTAAATGTTTGTGTAAAATTTGTACAAATATTATCTAAAGTTTCCACCTTGCCTAAGTACTTCATTATAACTCCATCCGAACTATCCCTGTTTCTACCTATCCACGAATTTATGTTTGCCCATATCTTTCTGAAATCTCCATTGCACTTAGCTATTTCTGCCTGTCGATACTTATTCTTTGCCTCATTAATGATTCTATTTACCTTATTTCTAAACTTCGTGTACACTAAACGTTTATTCATATTTTTAGGATCCATTTTCCATATTCTAAACAGACTGTTCTTACGTAAAATCATTAAATACAAGCTATTGTCTATCCATGGCTGTCTAATTCTTTTGTTACGTTTCACCTCTGTTATTGTACTTGCCTGGTAGCTCTCCTCAAAAACTGCGCATAACCTTTGAAACAATAATATCGGACATGTTATCTCATAAAGTTCACTCCAATCATATGCATCTAACTTTTGCTTAATTAATTTATCACTTAAAATTTTAATTCCACAATGATTATTCGTAAACAAACTACGGGTACTGTCATCTGTCATCAATCTGTCAATTGTGCCATCGCTGCCACTCAAATCCAGCGAGACTCCGACAGCATAGTGATCCGATAGATGCATTTCAACGACAAACGATATTGCGCCGAGCTCGCTGCGTCCCGCTCGCACCCACACGTGGTCTAAGCATGATGTCTCCATCCGTCCGTCCACGATCGCTTCGCGCGTTATCTCAGTGCTAGGTATCGCACATTCCAGGCCGCATTCACACAGGGTGTTTTTGTACTTCGTGTTTAACGGATTCATATTGTTATTGAGAATGTTGATGTTGGTATCACCAACCAGGATTATATTTTCATTAGGTGGAATTGATTTAATGATAATTTCTATTTCGTTGACAAATAATAATTTGTTTTTATGAGGTGGTCGATAGATGGCGATTATATGAGTTTTAATTCTTTTGCCGGTTAGGTCCATGAATGATTTCTGAGAATCCGGTATTTGATTCTTGCGTATCAAAATTGAGTGCTTTCTTAGCATATATTAATATACCTCCTCCTCTAGTTGTTTCTCTAGTTAATATGTATGATGTGTATCCCGTTATTTCATAAAAAGCCATTTCGTCCTTTTTGATATTTATTTCACTTAGTACTAATATATCTATTTTATAATCATTAACTTGTAGTAATACCAATAGTTCGTTGAAATGCTTACGAAGTGATCTGATATTAATATGCATCAGGTATGTATGTCCTTTCTTTTGGTGTAAATCTTTACATAGGATGTTCATGTCATAATACCTTTTGTAAACAATATCACTAGGAAAGTCATCTGTTCGATCGAACTTTTTTAAAGAAAATTTTTCGCGTAGTGTGTACTGATTGCTTATAAGCTTGGTTAATTATTCGATGTTTCTCTCTCCTCAAATCTTTCCAGGTCCTTTTCTGATTTTATATTATAAATTCTCTTTTCCTCGCTGTTCTTTTTTGCCAAAATATTACCATTTTGTACCCAGATGAACTGAAAACCCTTGGGTTTTAGGTTACTTCTAACTGTCCAAAGAAGTTGGCGCTTGTATTTGGGCAAAGCTTCGTTAATGTAAATCTGATTGTTATTTCCATTATGGTATAATTTGTTATTTGTAATTTTGTTCTCTTTCTTAGCCATCATCCAGTTGTTGCGGGTAGTTTTAGACTTGAGGGTAACTAATACTATCTTGGGTTTTGGATTGTCAGGTTTTTGCTGCCCGACCCTTTTTGCATCTTCGACCTCGTCCGGGTTTAGATCAAGGGTTTTAGCCAAATCGCGTATCAAATGTTTGGTATTTTCATTGTTTTGCGCTTCTAAACCGTGAATTTCAATGTCTTTTTCTTTTTCTTTTTGTTCCAACTCCTCTACCCTTTCTTCTAAAGCTCTGTTACACTTCTCCAAATACACATTTTTCTGCTCTAACATCTTAATCTTCTGCTGAGATTCCTCTTTGTTTTCAATAAGCTTTTGATACATTTCAGCGTAGAATTCGACGTTAGTTGTCAGGTCAGCTAACTTTTTCTCGACATTTAACAATACATCCAATTTTTGATTGATTTCCTGTAGCACTCTTTCTGAACATGGTTCAAGTGTAGTAATCAAGGGTTTCGGTACCTTTAGTGGCTGTTCCGGACTACCCTTGTGCTTTTGGCAGTCATCACAGATCGCAGTTTGCAAGAATTGCTTGTTGTTTTGCACACATTTCTTATGATAAACTGCCTCATATGAACCTTTACACTTCACTACATCTTCCTTGCTCACAGACATGAAAAGTTTACATTTTTTACACTGAACCATATTTGATTCGTAATTAACTAGATTGGTAGTTATTTAATAATACTTATGACGCACGACACGTCCGTACCGCAGAGCGCGCGCGCACGAGACTTGATTGATTATACAATGGGATGTGTGGAATTATTTGATTTCATGCCCACGGCCACCTTCTACCATGGCACCTCTCACTACAGACAGGGAGTTCATCCTCAAATCCTCGAACCTTTTCAATCACGTACGGTTCTCATTCAGCGAAACTTCCTCCCACGTACGTTGAGGTTGTGGAATGAACTCCCTGTTACGGTTTTCCCAAGAGACTACAGCATGGGGCCCTTCAAAAAGGGAGTTGTAATTTTTCCTAAAAGGTCGGTGGGCTACGGTGACCACTTACCATCAGGTGGGCCGTATGCTTGTTTACCAACTAGAGATAAGAGAGGTAGAGCATAGCGTTCATTCGCTCAAAGAGCAGCCCGACTGGGGAAGTACCTCCACCTCACAGAGGACATTCCTTAATAATAACATTAATAATTTGAATGTTGTGTTTCCGAGTGAGATTAAGGTTGCCAGAGCTCATTGGGGTGGGGGGAAGGGTCAGCAACACTTGTTTGCTGACTCTAAAAGGCCGGTAAGGCACTCGCGACTCCTCTGGTGTCGCGAGTGTCCATGGCGGCGGTGATCACTTACCATCAGATGACCCACTTGCTCGTTTGTCGCCCTCTATTATAAAAAAAAAACTAAGTTGTATAAAAAATAAACACCGACAAACAGAGTTACTTTCGCATTTATATATAATATTAAGTGAAGATTATGAGAAAGCCATAAAGAACAAAGCCCTTATATCCAGTTGCTTGTCCCTAAATAACGTCTAGAGATACGATCGTCTAAGAAGTTTAACACGTTAGGCCGCCTCATACTCTGAACTGAAAATTTAAGGCATTTGGAATTATATAATAATACATTACATATAAACCATTCAGACAAGATTTAGTATAATATTATCTAAAACTTTAAATTTCGATAATTTGAACTACATTTAAGCTTGAAAATATTTGAATATAAGCTCACTAAATAACTAAATCATAATAATCATAAATAAAATGTATAACTCGTCGGTTAAGTTATAGATTGTTTATTGGGTGGAACCACGAAAACACAGATTACACGTTATGTAGCGTATCAATAAAATTACAACCTTTGCACTATAGACACGTAACATTAGTCTCATTCTCGACCGACTCAGTAAAGCAAACATAATGTACTGTCGGCGGGCGCGAAGTGACGCGGCTTTTTGTCCCCCCCCCCCCCCCTGCGGGATGTGCGCGTTATACACTCCTCCTTTTGATCAGGTGAGGACCTCCAATCTAGTCAAACAACACAAATAACGCGGACTGAAACCTAGGCAATAACTTTACGCGGGCGACCTCTGCCACGCCTAGGGGCGACTGGCTCAGGACATTCACCCTCCCTAGCATGATAACGCCTTAGATCCGACACGTGGTACTTAACAAAAACCTCACCAGATTTATGAGCCAAAAGTTAGGTAGTAGGGCTTACCTTTTTAGAGATGATGTATGGTAATACCTCTGGCCAGTTTTGGTGACGACCCTCAACCAATATGGCGAGGTGAGCTTTGAGGTCTCTGTTCTTACGTTCAACCGGATTTGCCTGTGGGTGATAAAGTGGCACTAGGTTTTGTTTTACACCTAAAACAAACATGGCCTTCTGCATAACATCAGCCACAAACTGCACTCCGATATCAGAAATCAAGCGCCGAGGTAAACCAAATCACATAAATACCTCATTGACTAACGTCTTGGCACAGATCTCTGCTGTAGCTTCTGTGAGCGCGAAGATTTCCACCCACTTACTAGCATTTTCCATGAGCGATTCTTCCATGGCTCGCGCCTTATCAATCAGGGTCTCAATATTCGCTACCGCATCTAGTGATAAACGTTTTCGAATACGCCTATCTAATAAGCCGTATATCATGTCCAACTTCATTTGTTCGGGTAACGTGTATGGTAACGTCGACATCATAGCCCGTATTTTAATAATAAACGTATCCGCCATCTCTTCATTCTGCTCGACAGCGAATATATTACGGAAAATCTTGTAGGCTGGACGTGGTATACCATACATATTTCGTAGTCTCTTGACGGCATCAGGCCACGAGGACACTTCGGTCCGGACCCCTCTCCACCATACCGCAGCATCGCCATGCAGCAGCATGGGCAGACCTCGTAATGCAAGGTCATCGCTGACCGACGCACACTCTTTAAAAATCTCCACTGAGTCGATGAATGTTTCTATGGCTTCAGGGTGTCGGCTCTGACCATCGAAGCGCGACGTACACTTAGACATGTTGCCGGAATTTCTTGTTGATAACGTCGGTGACAGTGAGGATGCCATCGCAGCACCGGAGCCATCAAGGGGCACCCCTGGCCTACCTTTCCCATACGATGTCATGAGGGTTTCGACGAGTTGCCGATTCGCTTCCGCCTGAGTTTTAGCGAAGGCGGCAAGGAATGAGGTCAACTGGTCCCCAGACATAAGTACTGGCGAAGCTCTTGCGGCTTCGTCTCCCGAGCTGAACTGGTCACCGTGACCACTCTAGTGCCCGTACGTACTTTGCGTGGCGGCATCTTCTAGCACATTATTTTTCCGTACGAACGAACGAAAGTAGGTACACGCACCACGTAACGTTTTTCAACCGACGCGATATCTGGTTTTAACTGGATTCGCGGGCCACTAGTTGGGACGCCACTTATAACGAGATTGAAACACGTCGGTTTAAGTTATAGATTGTTTATTGGGTGGAACCACGAAAACACAGATTACACGTTATGTAGCGTATCAATAAAATGACAACCTTTGCACTATAGACATGTAACATTAGTCTCATTCTCGACCGACTCAGTAAAGCAAACATAATGTACTGTCGGCGGGCGCGAAGTGACGCGGCTTCTTGCCCCCCCCCCCCTGCGGGAGGTGCGCGTTATAAATGTTATATCTAAATGTTTTCGTTTCATTCAATTCGTGTCTCCAAATATTTATATGTACCTAGAAATAACTGTGTATACTCAACTTAATTACTACAACATGTTCTGACTATTTACAAGCGCTTTTTTAAAGTCTACTTGAATAAAGATCTTTTTTTATTTTAATTTATTTAAAAGGTAATTTATTTAAATCATACTACGAAGTTTACAAATAATTATACGGGTCAGCTGATGGTAATTCATTCACTTCACTCCACTCACCTGTTGCGACTCTTACAAGGAGGGCCTCGATGGATAACGATCATACTCAACGCCAAGTTACATTAAAGGATGTTATAAGGGGGCCTGTTGGCGTGGTTGGCAAATGCTTGCTTTTCACGCCGGAGGTCGTGGGTTCGATTCCCACCCAGAACAAATATTTGTGTGAATGAACATGTCTGTTTGTCCTGAGTCTGGTAATTATCTAATTAAGTATGTATTTACAAAAGAAAAGTAGTATTATGTAGTATATGAGTTATTTTGTTTCCATAGTACAAGCTTACTTTGGGATCAGATGACCATGTGTAATAATGTACCAGGATATTATTATGTATAAAACGGAAAAAATCCTGACTGCGAAAAAAACCAGAGGTCCTGGGTTTGATCCCCAACCAGGACAAAACTTATTTGTGATGAGCACGATTATTTATTCAGTGTCAATTAATATAATCATAATCATATTATCTGCTTTCATACTTGCTCATCGATCTGTATCTGGGTATAATTTATCTATTTTATTTATTTATTTATTCTTTATTGCACACAGAAATACATATTAAGACATTAGACATAGCATGTACAATGTCTTATATCTTTATCTATATTATTTAAATGGAAATATATATGTAAGTATGTACATTTATCAGTTGCCATAACGCTCTGCCTAGTGTAGGGACAGATGGCAGTGTTGCAATAATTATATAATATCTATTTAAATTAATAATTAAGTATTTCTATTGTATTCATTAATGTTTTTTTGTAATAGGTACTACCTATGAAGGTTAAAAGAGTCTTCCTGAGTATAAAAATATAAAAAAAAAGAAATATTCAACCCATTTGTTTGTAACCCATTACATATGTATAAGCTCTCACTCTAACAAAGGTTTGCTGGAAGAGAACTCATAGTTCATTGAAAATCTTGCAATATAAATAGCCCGTTCTAGAGGAAAAGGCATTTATCTCAGCATTGGCCGTCGCAATATTGCGACAGCACTGATATTCTAATAGCGCCCTCCTATGTGGTCCACAGATAGTTAACATAATATGTAGTATCTCAGTCATCTGGTTTCCATAGTACAAGCTCTGCTTAGTTTAGCCAATATTATATAATATTATGTGGTAGTGCAAATCCATTTGTGCACGTTGCGTAGTCTGTTGCGGTAACTTTTCCTTTGGTGGAACAAATGGTGGAGCAAATTTCTCTCCCATATACTGCCTATTAGGCTGAACAACTGCAATGCAGATATTTCTAGTATGCAAACACTGCTGAATATCTGTTTAACTTGTAACGGCTGAGATTGATCGGATCTTTTTATTCACACTTAATTCTACGAAATTATATGAGTTTACAGAGAGATTGCAATGAGTTGTGGTATTAATAATGGTACACAGTACTTGGAAAGCAGAGAAACGTCTCTGTTTGGAACTGTGTATTGTGGCCTCTGTGTCGGTCTAGTGGTTAGTGAACTGGTTCGATTCCCACCCAGGACAACGTAATTTATTTATAACTAGCAGTGCCCGCGGACTTCGTTCCGCGTTATAAATATTTTTGTCCCTGCCCGTTTGTTCCGTGTTATACTTCGGGTTAAATAAAAATTATGATGATGAATCTTAACCTATGACACTCCACAAATGTAGCTTTCTATTGGTGAAATAATTTTTAAATATCGGTTCATTAGATCCAGAGATTACCCCTTACAACGCCACAAACTCACAAACGTTACCTCTTTATAATATTATATAGTATAGACTATAGATATATAAAAATATTTGTTTACTAGTTTTCTGGTTAGCATAGTACGGCTTTGCTTAGTTTGGGATAAAATAACAGTATCTCCGAGATATTTATTTATATATTTTTAGTCTGGGTGTAATTATCTGTATAGTATATCAGTTGTCTTATTTCCATAGTACAAGCTTTGCCTAGTTTGGAATCAGAGGGCAGTGTGTTAGCTGTTTCGAGATATTTATTAATTTATTTTTATCAACAGACAAAAATAACTGAAACTAGATGCTCGATACGGGAACATTAATCAAAATTTGACGACTAACACCATAATAATTATTTATGGGACAAATGAGATAATATATCTTCTCAGCGATCTTGAAAACCCTTACAATATAATAACGACGTGCTAATTGGTTGCCAAGCCTTCGAGTGTAAACCGGTGCAATTGGGCAGAGTTGACAGTGCAATGGGCTTACCATGTCCTCCGCATTCTTCTCCTACTCCTTCAAAACTTTCTGGCAGTCTGTTGTAGCCCCAACACCTGGTGGCTTGCGTTAGTTAGAATTTATTTTAATGGAAAAATGATGGTGCAAAATTGATCACGTAAAGAAATGGCATTATGTCCCCTACATGCGGCTTTTTCACTTTCAGAATCTTTCTGTTTGTGTGTATTCATGTGAGTAACGAGATTCGAATTATCCGGTGTAATTATTAAGCAGTGAAATCCTTTAAGTAATAATCGTGATTCGAGCCAACGGTTGTATATGTTCTGGGACATTATTCACACACGGCCATCTGAACCCAAACTAAGCAAAGTTTGTACTGTGGAAACTAGACATCTGATATACTACATATACTAGTTTTCTTTTATAAATACATACTTATATACGTATATAATTACACCCAGACTCAAGACAAACAGATACACTGTACTTAGTCAATCCTCTCTGTTCTATTTCACTGTGACTGCAGTCATTATTAAATTTCTTACTGACCTCTCTACAAAAAGCACTCGCTCAAATAATGTTTTTGCTCATATATTGCAAGTACTTTGAGTTTTCAACTAAGCGCTATTCGCTTTCAGTCAGCAAGTTTCACAATTGCAGTTTTTAGATCTACTATTAATGCTTTGACCTATTATAAGAACTGTAGTAAAACTGTTTATAAAACAAGTGCAAGTCGGCGTCGCGCACCAAATGCTGTTTTTGTGCTTTTCTTAGCTCAATAAAAAGTTATTTAATGAAGATTTGTATTAAATCAAATCAGCTAACAAGTATACGGCCCACTCAAATATAAGCGGTCACCGTAGCGTATAACGCTTGCAGCACACACTGCCTCATTTTTAAAATTAACACATTAACGGCAATCTGTGTGGGGCATATTTTTAAAGAATTTGCCCGCAATGGGGAATTTAAACATTGCCTCGTGGGGCATTTTCTCATAGTAATTTTATCATCAATTTGTAGAATGAAGTACATTTAATAAAAATTATGGTTGGTGTTATTCATTTTTATAGGCCGCCATCGTCCACAGTGCTCCATTCCTCTTTCAGCCATTGACGACATCCTCACACACTTACAATAAGTTAGTTCTTTCTTATTTAGGTTTCAACCCCGTGCGTCGGAGTGTACAGGATCGGTCCTAAACTTGACCTGTTTCCAGTCGTTTCAGTTAGTGGATCCAGATATCGGATGATGGCACCAGAGCAGCATACCCGCGTTCCCGGGGCTCCCCCCATTAGGCGCCACGAGAACTCCACGGCAGGTAGGTTTAGTCGGTGCGAGTCCGACATACCGACCCGTAGACACTTTTTGCGGGTGGCATGCGTAGGCATTCCCCCTGCCTTACCAAAAAAAATGCATTGACGTGCGTTTGTAGCGATACAGACGCAAGTCAGACGCAGCCTGTGGACCTTTGCACACCTGTATAAATTCAATAAGCGATGCAAGCGCGCGTTTTTAGCGATACAGACGCGATGCAAACGCGTATGTGTAGCGATACAGACGCGATGCTAACACGCGCGGCACCGGCGCGTTTGTATCGATACAACGACAACAAACTGCTCTGTAGGATAGAACCGCGCGACGGTGCGCTTAAAAAACGTAGTGTCCATGTTGAGTGCATCTCACCTGCTTTAGCAAAGCATTTCACAAATACATTTTGTTTTAAAAACATGTCCGACTGATACTTTTAAATGCTGATTGTTTTTAAAATTTTATAAATGAGCTGGCTGGGTGGACGGCATAGAATATCGCCACCCCATCTCATCCCGTTGGGGGGCGTAGAAGTCGCCCCGAGGGAATATCTATCAGTGAACGGGCAGCAGCGTCTCTCTGTGTACTGTGACCATCATACTGCTGTCGCCAAGCGTGGCGACTATGACATATCTCTCCAAATGATGGATACAACTCAATTGTGGAAATCTTTTGGGGAGGCCTTTTTCCATCAGTGGAGGTTATTCGGCTGACATGATGAAGTGAGCTGCTGATCTTATGATGACTAAAATAGGCCAATTTCTTGTAAGTCTGAACTTGTGAATCGTTAGATTTGCACTAAGAATGCACTGAAATGAAATTGTAGTGTTATTTACACAAAATAGGTCACTATTTATCGTTAGCAGTAGCTTGGGTTAATTTAAAATAATTAAAGTGTGCGCAGAGAAGAAAAATGCTCGCTATGCGGACCTTGTTTTATACTCGCTTGTTTTTAACTTAACGTTAACAGTTTTCCTTTGAGGATTACACTATATATTAATATTCAATTTCATTTATTCATAACAGAAGATATTACAGATAATTTAATAGAAAATAAAATTATACAAAAACTAGATCTATAAATAATAACAAATACAGTGAAATAATAACTGAAAATGGCTGGTGCAATCCATGCCGAAACGTCGGGTAAGATTAAGTTAATGATTTGCCTTAAATTGTAATCGCGATTGAGACCCGTGTCCACAATATATAAAAATGTGTACAAATCGCGAAAGTGGAAAAACATTAATAATAATTGAAGTCAAATCAAAAATAAATGTCAAATCAAAATAACAGCCAACCAATTAACACAACCAATATAAAATAATATATAAACGATACAGTGAGGGTAGTTAAAAACTCGACGTACCGGAGCAACACCGCTGCGCCAGTCATCCCGTGACCACGATCAATGCAACTTGGTCGAAATAATAACAATTAAGCTTAGTCGCGTTAATACCTGTAACCAATGTTGTATTATTATGATATGCGAAAGTTTAAAATATTACATATCATATAAGTATTTTCATGTTAACTGAAAACTTATTTCAAGTTATTGATGATGAAGCCCATTTCTGTCCTACTGAAAGGCAAGGGCATAATTTGACACTGCGCGTGAGCATAGGTCATTATCTACCACGCTAGCCTAGTACGTAGTACGTAGTCTGTGGAGTTCACATGCCATAAGAAACGTTTATGGATTACTATCAGGCATGAAGGTTTCCTCACGGTGTCTTCAATACAGTAGATAACAATTTTCCAATACGCACATGAATTCGTACTGAATGAATACGCACTGCTTTATCGTTTTCCTTACTTTAATTATATAATCACTAGCAATAAAGGAAACGACTAGGATAGGTTTCAAAAGCTCCTACTCTAAGTACAAAATGAAACACGCCATTGTAAAATGAGATTTTTAAGTGACATGTAACATAAAAACTAGTGAAATAAACAATATTCTGATTCTGATTCATGAATACGAAAAGCCAGTGGTGAGCGCGTTGGGTTAGAACTTAAGACCACTGACTCTATAGTCCAACGGACTAGGTTATCTCGTCTAAAGTTTCAATATATCTAGGGACAATGTCACACAGATCATCCTAGCCCCAAATAAGCAAAGCTTGTACTATGGGTACCAGGCGACGATATACATACATATATAGATAGATAAATACTTATATACATAGAAAACATCCATGACTCAGAAACAAATATTCGTGCTCATCACAAAAATGTTTGAACTTACCGGGATTCGAACCCAGGACCACCAGCTTCGTAGGCAGGAGCACTACCAACTAGGCTACGGTGACCGTCAAAAGTTATCAAGCTATTGATCATAATACTGACGGGCTTGGTGGCGTGGTTGGCAAATGGTTGTTTTCACGCCGGAGGTCGTGTGTTTGATTCCCATCCAGGACTGATATTTGTGTGCATGAAAACGTCTGTTTGTCCTGATCCTGGGTGTGAGTATCTATAAAAGTATGAATTTACAGAAGAAAAGTACATCTTCTTCTTCTCTACTATATAAAAATAAGTCGGGTTTTCCTTCCTGACGCTATAACTTGCCTTGGCCTTGTACTATGGAAACCATCTGGTTTCCATAGTACAAGGCCGTGTCTAAATAATGTCCCAGGATATTATTAGTATAAATAGATTTGTAAACTGAAGCCATGAAATAAAACAACATTTTCCAGTCTTGAGATTAGATAAACGCTTTGCATTGCGAATAATGCTATAAAATTCAAATTTAACATTCTCTAGGTACAATAAAATTATGAAACAAGTTAAATCCTAACTAATAAAATATAATATAAATAATAGTCTGTCTGTCTGTTACTCTTTCACGCCAAAACTACTGAACGGATTTGAATGAAATTTGTTATACAGATGGTCTAGACCCTGAGAAAGAACATAGGCTAATTTTTATAGTTAGGATAACACAAAGGCCATATTTTATAAAGTTTAACGCGGGTAAAACCGCGGGGCACAGCTAGTATATCATAATAATAATAATGATGAGTACTTCGAGATATCACACTTGGCTAGTCGAAATGGAAATGAAAGTACCCTTATCTAAGTATATAAGTTATAATATAAGTTATCTTTACTAACCACCTAATTTATGCAATTACTAACACAATACATTTAATTTTATATTATCATATTTTTAGTGTCCGTTCCTTATTACTTGTATTACTCAATAGTAAGTGAAATGTATTCTTTTTTGAGAAATAAATGTCTTAAATCGTATAATAATATCTTTATTCTGTAAATACTTAAGTTTAATTAACAATTTACATGTCTACGTGAACTAGGCTTGATGCCGTATCTCGCCTATAACTATAGGTACTTACCTACGTACTATCCAAAATTATGGCCCTCTAGAGAAATAACAAAATTAGTTTCTACTCTAAACAACAAAATTAAGCACTTCACACCAAAACACAAAACCACAAGTTATAACTCTCATAAATCCAAAAACATTTAACAATCAGAGAAAAACGTTTTTCGCTCCAAACAAAACACTCCAAAGAATAGTTATGACATCAGTCACTTAGACAAGCGAACAAAGAACACACTCTACCGAGAAATAAGGGGGGTTAGGGGGGAAAGGGGCAGGATCGGAAAACACGAACTATTAGTATTACAAATTACACTTCTCTTGCGAAAGCGCGCTCGCATTTTTCTTCTACTTCGACGCAAGTTTGTAAAAATCTGATCAGTTTTTTGGCGGTTTCAATGGGTTTATAAAAGGGGAAAAACATTCTACTAATATAAAAAAAATTAGGGGCTCATAGCTATATAGATGCTCTTACCGGTCCGTCAGTGAACGGCGAGGTTAAGTAACTAAGCTCGCGGTCAGCCCATAGATGGGTGACCACCAAAGTGGTTTAATTTCTGAGCGTCTCGGTGCTTCGGAGGGCATTAGACAACAGTCGTTAAGCCATGTCAGAGGCCTACTGGGCGGCTTGAAACACTCTGACACTAGGGTAACCACTGCCCATACGATAAGCAAGCAAGTAATATTAAAAATGTAAGACAGTATGTGAATATGGATGTATGGATGTTTATTACTCTTTCACGCAAAAACTACAGAACGGATTTTAATGAAACTTTGTAGGAATATCAAAGCTTTGGCGAAAGTTTATGAGTGTGTATGTTTGTTACTTGTTCACGTCTAAACGGCTGGAGCGATTTTAATAAAATTTGGTATGGAGTTAGCTAAAACCCTGAATTAACACATAGGCTATAATTTATAAAGTTTAACGCGGGTAAAACCGCGGGGCACAGCTAATAACTTGTATATCAGCATAACACATAGGTTATAATTTATAAAGTTTAACGCTGATGAAACTGAAACTGAACTTAGTCCAGCAGTGGACGTCTTTCGGCTGATATCATGATGATGATGAACGCTGATGAAACTGAAGGGCACAGCTAGTAAAGTTATGGAAGTTTAAATCGCCCACAGATTCTCTCAGTCGCTTGCAAGTGATCGGCGAGGTTTAAGCACTTAGGCACGCGGCTCGTCTATGGATTGCTAACCGTCAAAGTGGTTCAATTTCTGAGTGTCTCCGAGGTTCGAAGGGCAAGTTCAGTTGTAGTTGTTAGACAGAGGCCTACAGGACGGCTTGTACAACTCTGACACTAGGGTAACCACTGCACATACGATAAAGTAAAGTAAAGAGAAGCAATGCACAAATTTAAATTAATGTTTTATTACATTTAAGCTACAAAATATTTTAGTATAATATTTTTTATATATGGTTTTTATTACATTACTTTTAATAATAATTATAATAATATCCTGGGACTTTATTCAGACAAGGTCATCTGATCCCAAACTAAGCAGAGCTTGTACCTGGGACTTTATTCATACAAGGTCATCTGATCCCAAACTAAGCAGAGCTTGTATTGTGTGCTATGGAAACCAGATAACTGATATACTACATATACTAATTTTCTTTTATAAATACATACTTATATAGATAATTTACACCCAGACTCAGGATAAACAAAGATGTTCATGTACACAAATATCTGTCCCGGGTGGGAATCGAACCCACAGCCTTGGGTGTGAAAGAAACGTATCTACTAACCACGCCAACAGGCCCGTCATTTTGTGATAATATTATGCTTTATTATTATATATATTTTTTGACTGCCTCGTTGGTCTAGCGGTAGCGTGTCCACCCGCAGAGAATGAGGCCCTGGGTTCAAATCCTGGGTCGGGCCACAAAGTGATTTTGGGACTTTTCTGTAAAAAGAAAAATTACTCAGCATCAGCCCGATGTCTGGAAGTTGGCGGTATTATACCCCCGTGCCTCGGAGAGCACGTAAAGCCGTCGGTCCTGTGCCTGACCTCTTTCCGGTCGTGTCACTAAGGCGTCCCATCGGATCATGAGAGTGATGGAATAAAAAGTGCTCCTGTGTTTGCGCACACAGTTGAGCACTATAATATGTCCCGCGCAGATGGCCAATCTCTGTTGAGACTGGCCGCCGTGGCCGAATTCGGCTAGGAGGACATTATTATTATTATTATTATGCTTTTATCATGTCAGCCGAAAGACATTCACTGAGTACAAAGTCCGTTCGGACTTTGCCTTCGTCACCGCGTTTGGCAGGCAAGTTGGCGACCGTAGTTAGTTGCTAGCTAATACACAGGTGGCGCTACTGTCAAATACCTGGTGTATCTCAAAGTCGGCTTTTTTAAAAATGGTTTATGACGTTTAAAGTTAGTCCAGGAGGATTTTATTGCTTCACCGGACAATACCACGGGATGGTATGGGTTGGTCCGCTTATTGAATTGGAGCCGAAAAACATACGAGATACGTTACCTACGTTCATAGTAACTGACATTTAAATTATGGTCGCACTGGTATATACATACCAGTTACCACACCCGTTATAGTGCAGCATATCGATAAGTTGCCCAAATGAATAGTACAAAAGATAGGATACGCATGTAAATAAAAGAGATAGATATAATTTAAACAATTGCGCTTCTAATGTTAAGCTCGTCGCGCGTCGCCCTGCTCAGCGCGGACTGAAGACAAAACGTCCCAAATGGGACGTTTTTGAGTCTACACTTTGCGCGCACTAGTGGCATATCTGCCTCTTTTTAGGGTTCCGTACCCAAAGGGTAAAACGGGACCCTATTACTAAGACTTCGCTGTCTGTCTGTCCGTCTGTCACCAGGCTGTATCTCATGAACCGTGATAGTTACACTGTTGAAATTTTCACAGATGATATATTTCTGTTGCCGCTATAACAACAAATACAAAATAAAATGAATATTTAAGGGGGCTCCCATACAACAAATTTGAATTTTTGCTCGTTTTGGTGATATTACAAATGACAGTATCGGTGATATAACAAAAATATTAAAAAAATATTTAAAATAAATTGCTACTAAATTATATATTAATATCGCAACGGAACATAACCATCTTTCTTTATTACTGTGTCGTTTGCAAGAAATATGGGTGTGTTCCGTAGCGTAATTGATAGATGTTCCATGAATTTAAATGCGTTTCTTTTTAAGTATCTATGATCAGCTTATTAAATCTTGATGGAATGACTTCCTTTCTTGTAACTATCATTACGTATATATAACAACAAAATCAAGCGGAGCGTTTGATGAAAAGTTTCCTCCTATTTCTTCAGGGATCTATTCCCAACGTAACTTGTTGCGGCTTACTGTCAAAATTGAAATTGTAACCATAGGATACTGCTGTCGCGTCCGTAGAATGCATAAAATAAAATAGAAAATGTTTTTATTCACGTAGACTTAAAAAAACCGGCCAAATGCGAGTCGGACTCGCCCATGAAGGGTTCCGCAGCAGCAAGTAATTCAGTTGATTAAATGAAAGGTAAATTGCGGTTTACGATTTACGACGCGTTAAAAAAAACTACTGACTAGATCTCGTTCAAACCAATTTTGTTGTTAGTTTACATGGTAATGAACATCATATATTTTTTTTAGTTTTATCATACTCTTATTTTAGAAGTTACAGGGGACATTAATTTTTCCACTTTGGAAGTGTCTCTCGCGCAAGCTCTTTTAGAAAAAAAATGATATTAGAAACCTCAATATCATTTTTGAAGACCTATCCATAGATACCCCACTTGTATGGGTACGTTGAATTTTTTTTATGAGATTCTGTTCTATGTATGGGGAACCCCCAAATTTTCTTTTCTATTACTGTGTGAAAATCTTAATGCGGTTCACAGAATACATCTACTTACCAAGTTTCAACAGTACAGCTCTTATAGTTTCGGAAAAAAGTGGCTGTGACATACGGACGGACAGATTGACAGACAGACATGACGAATCTATAAGGGTTCCGTTTTTTGCCATTTGGCTACGGAACCCTAAAAATCACTTATAAATAGTCAGAGCATGTTTGTAGTAACATAGTTAAGTATACATAATTATTTCTAGTTACGTTTAGATATTTAGGTACACGGATTGTTAAAACATTTATTTCCTATTAATTATGATATTTAGCTAGCTTGCATTAAATTGTTGCCAAGATTGTGCTGTCTGCATCCAGCAGCTTCCCGGGATCTTTGCAAGATCGTCGGTCCACCTTGTAAGGGGCCTGCCCACGATGCGTCTTCCTGTTTGTGGCCACTTCAGTATGGAATTTATTTGGCCTACGTCGGCTAATTTGGTTCGCCTACGGATCTTGACGTTTCTGATTCGATCGCGCAGGCATACTTCGAGCATAACCCGCTCATTGCTCTTCGGACGAACTTGAGGTTTTAAAGAATATGTGATTAAAAATTCAATTCTTCTTCGTCTTAGCGTGGCAAACTAGCTATTTTTTTGTGGCCCAGAACGTGTCTACACTGATTGCCCTGCTTGTGGCATTCTTAAAATTCTACCATGAACATGTGGCAGGGCAGGCTGGGCATGATGTTAGGTGGGCCATAGATTGGACCGATGCTCCACAAATGCAGTTTTGAGGTTCGACAGTCGCCACCTAGACATGTTTTCTTTGCAATTAATAATCGCGGGCGACATAATCTTAAATCTTCAACGTTTATCCACAAATTCCCCAAATTTCAATTGAAATTTCTTTCAATTAACGGCCAATAAGCCACTAATCACCCGATTCTAAAACCATTCCCTATCACAGGATCTTAAACGCACCTGTAATCTCTTTCTATCCCGATAAAGATAATGGGAATAATGCTCTTAATACTTCCCTGTTCATAAAGAAAGCTCCCCAAGACAATAAATAAGAGGCTTAATACTTTTAAGGGGATTTTGTCGGCCTTTAACTAAACATTTTTGTCAACTTTTCATTCTGGAGTTGGATAAATGTGTTAAAAATTTCCCTGTTTAAATCAGGTTGGAATATATATAATATAGACAGAACCATTGACAATATGTAGTAAAAATATTAGACTTAAACTAGATAATTAAACATAATCTCTTGACAATAACTTGATACGAGCTAGCTAAATATCATTTCTGTAATAAAATAAACTTTATAAATGTTTTCATACAAGATGTACCTAAATATCTATGTTACTAGAAATAATATCTAATGTATACAACTATATTACTACAAACATGTTCTGACTATTTACAAGCGCTTTTTTAAAGTCTATGTGAATAAAAACCTTTTTTATTTTATTTTATTTATATTTATAATTTTGGCTCACGCTGGTTCACGATAAACTCATTGGGAGTATCATATATGTGTAAGGTGGTAAATTTTAAGAAAGCTGGTTGGCATTCTTGGTAGTTGCTTGCTTTTCACGCCGTAGGTCGTGGGTTATATTCACACCCAGGACAGATAGGACAGATATTTGTGTGATACATGTCGGTTTGCCTGAGTCTGGGTGAGATTGTGTATATAAGTACCTATGTATTTACAAAATAAAAGTAGTATATTATGTAATATTAAGTTTGAATTTTATAGCATGAATAATGTAATGCAAAGTCAAAGCAGCTTTTGTTGAGATTAGATTAACGCTTTGCATTGCGCATAATGCCATAAGATTCAAATTTAATCATTTGGAAGGTGTTATCAATATGATATGATCTTTCACATGCCACAGTGAACATATCAGCCGGTCATGTTTCTAGAAAACAAAGCCGATGGATATACCTACATCCTCCGGAAGGGTGTTAGCAAGAGAATCCTAAATTTGATCTACCAGTGTGTATCGTTCGTAGCTTAAAGCATCTTCTACACGGTTGCAAACCAACGCCCAACCCAATAGAGGTCACCCTTGTGCTTGCCATCCATATAGAGTGCACAACTGCAGTCTACATGGACGGAAAACACCAGGGCGACCTTTGTCGGGACGTTGGTTTGAAACAGTGTAGAAGATGCTTAGCGCAGAACGTCTACCACGGATTGGTAGATGATACTGGTTCGAGACCCGCCGGATGATTAAATTTATGGTTTCCCATTTTTGAGATCAGTATATTGAATAAGTCTATCAGTTATTTGCTTTGTTATATTAACAAACCAGAGCTTGTACTATGGAAACCAAATAACTGATATACTTATTCCATATACTGATCTCAAAAATGGGAAATTACTACAAATATTCATGAAAATCCGTTCCGTAGTTTTGGCATGAAAAAGTAACAAACATCCATACACAAACTTTTGCATTAATAATAAATAAACTGGCATTAGCAATGCTTCATTGTAATGGTTCAGTTCATGAACGTGTATCGAATTACGCTTTGGAATTCAATTAGTGTTTACAGTCCAAATGAATGATTTTAATCGACATTCTATTTTCATAATTGATGTATATTGTTATTGTATAAGAATGCAATTTGATTTGTTTTAAGATTTGAAGAATGAACATTTTGGAGTATCACTCTCAAACTAAGTTTATTTAACCATTTCCTTACCATACCTAACGATAACCTTACATACTTATATAGAAATTTTCACCAGGACTTACTGACTCAGGACAAACAGACATGTTTATGCACACAATTAACATTTGTATGTTTCTACACGACGGTCACCGTAGCCTAGTTGGTAGTGCTCCTGCCTACGAAGCTTGTGGTCCTGGGTTCGAATCCCGGTAAGTGCAAATATTTGTGTGATGAGCACGAATATTTGTTCCTGAGTCATGGATGTTTCTATGTATATAAGTATTTATCTATCTATATAAGTATGTATATCGTCGCCTGGTACCCATAGTACAAGCTTTGCTTAGTTTGGGGCTAGGATGATCTGTGTAAAAAAAAAAAAAAAATTGTGTGCATGAACCTACCTTGTTTTGGATCAGATGTATTAATTGTCCCAAGATATTTCTTTTATTTTATTTCACATTACATAATACACAAAACATTCAAATATTTGTTTTCATGAACATGTCTCTTTGTCCTGAGTCTGGGTATAAATTATCGCAAGTGTGATAGCGCATAGCGTGATCAAAAGAGTGATCGCAAACTAAGAAGAGCTTGTACTATGGAAACCAGATAACTGATATACTACATATAGCACTTATATTTTGTAAATACATATTTATATAGATAATTACAACCAGACTCAGGACAAACAGACATGTTCATGTACACAAATATCTGTCCTGGGTGGGAATGGAACCCACGTCCTCCGGCGTGAAAAGGAAGTATTTGCCAAACACGCCAACAGGCCCGTGAAATAAGAATGTGCCATAAAGACACTGCTGCCCGTCATTTGGTAGATCCCCTCGGGTCAACTTCTACGCCCCCCCGGGACGAGATGGGGTGATGATATTCTGCCATTTGGTGTAATTATCTATATAACTATGTATTTACAAATGAAAGGTACTATGTGTAGTATATCAGTTGGAAGAAATTTCATTAGAAATTAGCAGTGCTTTTGTATTACACTTTAATTCTGTGTTACTTACTTTTAATTTTTCTGTGTGTACATAAAATAAATAAATAAATGAATATATCAGTTATCTGGTTTCCATAGTACAAGCTCTGTTTAGTTTGGGATCAGATGACCGTGAGTGAATGATGTAAATAAGTAAGTAAGTAATCTTTATTTCGCTCAAAATATGGTACAGACAAGATTGTATAGTCATCACAATTACAGTTTCACATATTTTGTCGACAATGACATGCGAAATTTTATCAAATCATGTACATCTAACATTAATTATAATATTCTAATACAAAGTGCATACAAAATAATAATAATACAATAATAATAATAATGTCATCTATATTAATATCCATGTCAACATCATAGTCACTATAAAATAAACATCAACATATCCTGTAGTCAAAGAATTCTTTAAAATTATAAAAAAACATTACTTAAAAGCCACTGTTTTAGTGCTCTTTTCATTTTTATTAGTGGAAGCTCTCGAACTCCCTTTGGAACTTTATTAAAAACTTTAATGCACATTATAAAGCAATTCCTTTGAAACAGAGTAGTCCTACAAGATGGCATCAATAAGCGACTTGGATCTCGTTTTGCTATAACCGCGTTTTTATTTTGTGCAGATTGAAAATGATTTGGGTTATTTTTTACAAAAACACAAATCTCTAATATATATAATGACGTCAAAGTTAAAATATTATATTTTTTGAATAATGACCTACAGCTCTCAAGAGGTCCTACATTACAAAGCGCACGTACACATTTCTTTTGGCTAATAAATGCTCTATTGGCATCAGTAGAGTTACCCCATAATAATACGCCATACCTCAAGACAGATTCTACGTAGCCATAGTAAGCAGTACGTGCAGCCATTGGACTAGCGACATTTTGGAGTTTTCGAAGTGCGTATACAAATTTATTAATCTTTGTACAAATATTTCTAATATGAGATTTCCAATTAACATGTTGATCGATTGTAATTCCTAAAAAAATTGTTTCGGGAACTTCTACCAATTTGTCATCTCGACATATAATGTTAAGAGTTTGTGACTGTGTTTTATAATTTTTGAATTGTATATATTTTGTTTTTGTAGTATTCACTTGAAGGTGGTTATCATCTAGCCAAGATGTAATCAATTGAACATTTGCATTTATTTCTTGCTCATATACAGTACTTTTATCGATATAAGGTATAATTATGGATACATCGTCGGCAAAAAGTATAGTTTGATGATTAGTAATAGGGGGTAGGTCGTTTATATACAAAAGAAAGAGCAACGGTCCTAGAACACTCCCCTGAGGCACCCCTGATTTATTTTGTAAATATGTAGATCTACAGCATTTCAACTCGCTTTTGTTGTCTATATGTGATACTTCAACACATTGATTTCGATTAGTCAAGTAGGTTTTGATCCATTCCAGAGCTGGACCTCTAATTCCATACTTTTCGCATTTTTGTATTAGTCTCTTATGTTCTACGCAGTCAAAAGCTTTTGACATGTCAAAAAAGATAGCTATTACAGGAACCCTATTGTTTATGTACTCAGTAACACAACGCACCAATGAAAATATAGCAAGTGTGGTAGACTTAGACTTCTGAAAGCCATTTTGTTCATGTCTAAGTACATTATATTTTGTAATAAACTTATTAATTCTAGGATACATCGCTTTTTCAAAAATCTTGGACAGTATAGGTACGAGCGTTATTGGTCTATAGTTGTTAATGTCATGACAGTCGCCTTTTTTATAAAGTGGTTTGACTATGGACGTTTTTAATTTATCAGGGAATGTTCCATGTATAAATGAGAGGTTTATCAAATGTGTTAGTATAGGTGCAATTTCCTCTACACAAGTTTTTAGAATATCGGTGGAAACAGAGTCATAACCAACAGATTTTGTGTTATTAAGGGATAAGATAATTCGTTTAATTTCTGTAACTGAGCACGGATTAAGAAAAATAGATGAGTTTTTATTATCTATGGGTATTTTATTATTGTTAATATGTTTATTATAATTATTATTTGAATCGTTTATATAATGATGATTAAATTTATTAGCAATGTCCAAAGGTTTATCGATTTTAATTCCATTGTAATTAATACATTCAATGTTATTGGTTTGTGCATTGTTATATTCGTAATTATTGATAATTTCCCACGTTGCCTTACTTTTATTTTTAGCCCTCATGATATGTTTAACATTAATATTTTTTTTAGACCAGTTGACACAGAATTTTAATGTCTTAGTATATTTAATGTATTTTGTCTTATTTACTATGTTTTTATTTTTATAGTAATTATATTTAAGTATTCTTTTATTTTTACTAGCCATTCTTAAACCTTTTGTAATCCATTTGGGAGCATGGTCGTCAATTCTAACTTTATATTTTTGCAGTGGAAAACAAAGATTATAAAATAGACAAAATAAATCATGAAAGCGGTCGTAGACGTCATTATAAGTAATGTCGTCTATTTCGGTTTCCCACGATATATTCTGTATACACTCCATGAATTTTTTAATATTTACTTTACTGTAGTTTCTTCTCATTACATGCCAGAATTTCATACGTGGTTTTTGTCTAACTATGGAAAACTTAATACATTGGCAAGTATTGTGGTCCGACAAATAAAAATTGTGCAAACTACTGATACACTTCTTTATGTTGCTGGCTATGTGGTCAATACAAGTGTGCTGTCTAGTCGGTTCTTTAATATGAAGTTCAATATTATAGTTGTACAGTAAATTTTTTAGATCATCTGAAGTATTATTATTTTTTAGTGTGTCAATGTTAAGGTCTCCACATAATATTATTTTTTGTTTTCCAAGCCTATATGTTAATTTGTTAAGAAGTATATCTAACTTGTTAAAGAATAATGATACGGGTGAATTAGGTGTTCTATAAATGCATAAAACTATACATTTGTAACTCGGGATCTCAATACCACAGCACTCAAATACCCTATCTATTGATATTTCGTTACACAGTTTTATGACTCTGTACTCGACAATATTTTTTATGAGAATACATACTCCTCCACGACGTTCCTTTGACCTACAATACGTTGAAGCAACCTTATAATGTTTAAATTTAATATTATATTCGTCACCCGCTTTAACGAAAGTTTCACTGAAACATAAAAAACTAATGTCATGTCCATTTTCATTTAACTCTTGTACGCAAATTTCGATAAGTTCTATTTTGTTTAGTAAACCAGCTATATTTTGGTGCAAAAGAGTTGTCTCTTGCTGTTTACTGTTCGTCACGAAAAAATGGTGTAGGCGTTTTTTTATTGGCTTCAACTTCTACTTTTGAAGTCACCTGGTTACTTTTATTGATTTTCTTAAAATAAAAAGGAATCGTGCCCCTTTTTACAACCTCAATAATATTCTTGGGCTCGGAACATATATTTTGGGATTTATTTGTAATTTGCAAATTATGAGCTGTACATCGCATTTTTACAATGGCTTTAATGTTTTTAATAAATTTTGTACCATAACTATGAGAATCCAGAAGAAGATTAATATTGTGACAAACATTTACAAGATATTGAAATTTAGACCTACCAGTACATTCAATATAACTACAATTCAGTGAATTATTACACATATTTTTAAGCATATTATTTAGTTTATACTCATTTAAATAGCTGTTGTAGTTTACATTCAGAACAATAAATTTAGATTTCTTTTTTAATGTGAGTATAGTACAGGTTTCAGATAAAATTTTAAAGGGGTTTTTATCATGTTCCCCTACAGATAAAACAAAATAGTTTTTTTCAGAATCCTCAATACTATGACAATACTTTAAAATTTCTTCAGTACTAGCGAAAGGTTTTGTGCAGGAAAATATCTCAAAGTCCTCAAATTGGGTATTATTTCGTGATCTAGACAAAGTTGATGCCAGGCCCACACATTGTTGTCCTCCGACTATAATTATTCTCTGCTTTTTGGCATGATCTTCGTATCCGACATTAGTGTCTCCAATATTTATGTCTAAAGTATTTGGTGTTTCTGCCGCAGTTTTTTCCGGTGGGAGTAGAATACGGGATAATTTCCGGCTTGGTTTATTGGCAGTAGATGCTCTAGCGATTTTAGGACTATTAATGATTGGAGTGCAGCAAATTTTATTTAAATTCTTGATTTTTAATTCCAGTGATATAATTCTATTTTGTAAGTCAGCATTTTCCAAGATTAATTTATCTATTTCTTGATGAGCAGTTTCTAATTGTTGTTTTAACATAACAACTTCCTCTCTTAATTCTGCCATAGTTTCGTCACACCGTCTCGATAGGTCTGGCAGACTTCTTCTGCCAATATCTTCTGATTTATATGATATTAACGATTCATCATCAGAGATACTCAGGCTTAATTTTCTATTATATTTTCTAAGCGTTACAAAGTCAGAAGTCATGTTGATTCTGTTTTTATTTTGCCTTTAAAAAAACATCCAAGCGTTAAATAACCTCCGGATCGAAAAGAGCTCGTGTGAATGTAGATTGCAATTTGTAAGTCGTTTCCGAACGATATTTAATTTGTCATATTTGTTGACTGTTGATTGGTTGAACATGTGAATAAATCAGCTGATGTTTGTTTATATATCACTTTGAAACAAATTTTAAAATCACAACCGATTTCATAATCGAGATTTTACGTATTCCACTATAGTTATTTATGTTTCATCACTTATATCACAATTTGACTGCTCATTATCTTTGATATTAGTATGGCCGTGTGTTTTTATAGTCAAATAACACAAAAATCGGTTACAGTAGTGCGTTTTACTGTTATTGGTTTAAAAGGTTGTACACTAAATTTGACGTAGGGATAACACTTTCACTGTTGCATTTACTTGAAATGAGTCGAATAAATATTGATTTGCACTTGATAAGCTAGTAAATAAATTTTAATTCATTTTTATTTGCAGAACTATTCTGACAGCTCGGCTAGTGTTGCCAGTAAGTAAATGTCCGAAGATATTTATTATATTATTATTCGCTGCCTTCACCAAACAGCTTTCCCACAATAATTGACACAAAACAAAGTGCTGAAAAATGTGGGTAGTTACTAAATTGCTCTGCGGTATACAAAAGTTACTGTCACGGTTATCAAGAACTCTTAAACTTATACAAAAGTTACGAACTATGAACAATGAGTGGCAAACAAAAGCACAGAATAAAATCTTCATAAACATTTAAGTTTTGTATTACAAGTAGTTTCAGAGCTTCAAAGAGAATAGGTACAGTAACTAGCGCTAAATATTTAGTGTCCTTGACTCAAACGAGTGATTCAAAGTACGCCCAAGTTTCTATCATAAAAAAACCGGCCAAGTGCGAGTCGGCCTCCCGTAGGAAGGGTTCCGTACCATTATCTATAAAAACAAGCAAAAAATTCACGTTTGTTGTATGGGAACCCCTTTAAATATTTATTTTGTTTTGTTTTGTAGTATTTGTTGTTATAGCGGCAACAGAAATACATCATCTGTGAAAATTTCAACTGTTTAACTGTCACGGTTCATGAGATACAGCTTAGTGACAGACGGACAGACAGACAGACGGCGAAGTCTTAGGAATAGGGGCCCGTTTACCCTTTTCGTACGGAACCCTAAAAACGGGAATCTAAATGTTGCGTTTCTGCGTATGTGCCAGAGTCATCGGGGTGGGGGGAGAAGGTATGCTGACTATTTCAAAGGTTGGCAAGGCACCCGCGACCTCTCTGTTGTCGCGAGTGTACATGGACGGCAGTGATCACTTACCATCAGGTGACCCACTAACTCTTTAGTCACTTTCTTATATAAAAAAACGGTTTTAAGTCCGCATTTTACATTGATGTGCTAGGTATAAATAGATTTATGTGAGTCGGCGAAGTACATGTTGATTTCAATGTGGCCGTGTCGTTAAAGATATACATTGGGTAATATAACTGGTAACTGGTTAATTGCAACCAATTGGGTAGCATGGGATACCTAGAAGTAAATGAGTTAAGAAATGTATTCGCTGAGCGATGTAGACCGTACGTAGAGGTGACGAGAATCTTGGAGCGAGAGTTCTCTCAGTAGATCAATTCCTAAGGCGCTGGCGGCCAGCGTTCCTGAGAGGTTTCCATATATAGAAATAAGCAGTGCCTTTGTACTACAATTTAATTTTGTGTTACTTACTTTTAATTTCTCTGTGTATACATAAAATAAATAAATATATCAGTTATCTGGTTTCCGTAGTACAAGCTCTTTTTAGTTTGGTATCAGATGACCGTGAGTGAACAATGTCCTAAGTTATTTTTTATATTATTATTCTCCGCCTTCACCACACAGCTTTCCCACAATAATTGACACTAAACAAAAGTGCTGAAAAATGAGGGTGGTTACTAAATTGCTCTGCGGTATACAAAAGTTACTGTCACGTTTATCAAGAACTCTTAAACTTATACAAAAGTTACGAACTATGAACAATGAGTGGCAAACAAAAGCACAGAATAAAATCTTCATAAACATTTAAGTTTTGTATTACAAGTAGTTTCAGAGCTTCAAAGAGAATAGGTACAGTAACTAGCGCTAAATATTTAGTGTCCTTGACTCAAATGAGTGATTCAAAGTACGCCCAAGTTTCTATCATTAAAAAATCGGCCAAGTGCGGGTCGGACTCGAGCATGAAGGGTTCCGTAGCATTATGTTTATTATCTATAAAAACGAGCAAAACATTCACGTTTGTTGTATGGGGGCCCCTTTAAATATTTATTTTGTTTTGTTTTTTAGTATTTGTTGTTATAGCGGCAACAGGAATACATCATCTGTGAAAATTTCAACTGTTTAACTGTCACGGTTCATGAGATACAGCCTGGTGACAGACGGACAGACAGACAGACATAGGGCCCGTTTTACCCTTTTCGCACGGAACCCTAAAAACGGGAATCTGAATGTTGCGTTTCTGCGTATGTGCCAGAGTCATCGGGGTGGGGGGAGAAGGTTTGCTGTCTATTTCAAAGGTTGGCAACGCAGCCGCGACCCCTCTGGTGTCGCGAGTGTACATGGGGGGCAGTGATCACTTACCATCAGGTGACCCACTAACTCGTTAGTCAACTTCTTAAATAAAAAAATGGTTCTCAGTCTGCCTTCTACATGGATGTGCTTAGTATAAGTAGATTCATGTGAGTCGGCGAAGCACATGTTGATTTCAATGTGACCGTGTCGTTAAGGATATACCTTGGGTAAGATGAAGAAGACCTGGTAACTGGTTAATTGCGACCAATTGGGTAACATGGGATACCTAGAGGTAAATGAGGTAAGAAGTGTAGGTGATGTAGGTACGTAGGTAGGTGACGAGTATCTTGGGACGAGAGTTCTCTTAGTAGATCAATTCCTATGACGCTGGCGGCCAGCTTTCCTGAGATGTTTCCATATACTTTCATATGGTTTCATAACTGACTGTTTTAATTTTTTATTTACAAGCACTAATTTAAATAGATATATATATAGTAGACCAGTGCGGGCGTTGTCTTTTTAAAAGGAAAAAAAGATATAAAAAAATTATTTCTATATATATATATATATATTATATTCATTAAAATTTTTATTATTATCATTAAAATTTTAAAATACACTTTCATTATTTAAACTTAACCTAAGCCAAATTATTTATTAAACAAAGCCTTGGTATCAAACAAAGACAAGAATATTAATTACTACAAGTAGCAAAAACGTTTTTAATCCTATCTTAGTATAATGCTCAAAATGTTCGAAATAAAACACGTGTTTGATGTTTTCGTATTCACTTTTATTAATATTCTATATATATAATATGCAATATATAATTTTTTGACAGTTTTTGAAATAATATTGTGTTTTATTGTCTAGGCATTGGTTTCACTAGTTACTAAAGTAGTTCAAGCCGCAAGTAGACTTCCAGCATAGCTAAACGACTATTGTCTTATGACTACAAGCGGGACCAATAGCTTCAGTGACCGTGACATACAGAGACACTCAGAAAACTAATTTATTATTTCCAGTTAAGATATGACCAATAAAACTGTATGTCTTCCATGAGACAGATATTAGAACGTTTCATAACTATCTTTAAATACGTGTTTCAAAAAATGTACACAACGGTAGAAATTAGAGAATTTATTATTGGGAGGTAAAAGTAGAACCGAGGAAATATCTACCAGAGGACGGGCAGTTGCTTCCTTCTGAGTAGATACTATGACCGTCCTACTGCGATCGCTAACCCGTCTGCCAAGCCTCGCGATTATTGTTTATCACCAAGATCATTCTCGAGAGAGCCTTGTCCAGCAGTGGACTTTCTTCAGCTGTAATGATGAACCAAATAATAATTCAATAATTACTTAATTCTTTAAATAGTTTTTGGGAATCTCGGACTTTATATTTTGCTTATACCTTAAGGCAGAACAGGTGAACTATACCTTCATTTGTCAGACATTTTGAATTGTATTATACATATATTGTACCTACGTATGTTCCGAAATAAATAATTAATTGATTGATTAATAAAATAAATAAATATTATTTGTTTCAGACTACATGGCCCATATTTATTTTGTTAGTAACCATAAAAATATCTTACTTGAGCTTAAGACAGTTTCTAATTTAATTAGTGAGACATAATTTTCAGATAATATGTTATTACTTTGTCAAAATTTAATTTTAGATTATTATTGTGCAACCGTCGGTAAGAAGCGAGGCAGCCCCTACACAAGTATTACATTACTTACTGGGGATGTCTCAATTTTGTATAAATTGTTATTAATTAGAGACAATAAAGATTTTTATTATTATTATTTATTTATAATATTAGGCACTTAAAACCATAAATAATGAAATATGTTAAAGTTGAAGCAAACTGGCAATGCATAAAATGAGTTTTGCGGCCTCAAAGTTTTGAAGGAAATAAAACTATTTTATTGGTTGATTGATGACGGTTCTAGACCGCTAACCAATCACATTGCTCAGTTTCTGTTCAACATCTGGATCGTTTACGCTCTGGGTCAGGTTAAAGTTCAAATCACATTTTACATTCGCCAATCGAGATGCTGAGTGAAGCATTGAAATATGTACATTATTTGTATGTAGCAAACACAAGTCAAGTTAGAGTCAGGTTTCGTTTTATTTAAGATCCGTATATATCAGATTTGTTCATACTACTACAAAAGTCCCCTAACAAGCATTTGGTCAACGTATTATTATTCTAGCTTAAGACGCTTGTGACACTTTAAATTTAATATTATTGATGATATATTTTTAATTTAGCTTTGATTGACTTTGAACTGTAGTTATAACTGTGGATATATTCTGTTTGATTTGTGAATTATTTCGTTTGTATATTATTGATATATGACATTTATAATTGTAATTTAAATTATTGCAGGTAATCATGATGTGGCATTACGATTTTTTTAGAACAATTATTATTATTATCATAATTATATATATTAAGGTTATAGAAATAATAATATATTTAATGGTATACCTACGCATTGTAAATGATAATAAACTAACTATATATAGTAAGTGTTTTCGTAATTTCTCAAATAAATATGCATGCCTAATATTGGATTACATTTTAATTTCATATTTTGTGCGATATATCTATGCTGAATATAGTGAAACTATAGAATATATTACAATGTCATTAACTGCTTTACGACCTATATTCTCGTATATAAATATTTTAGTCATTCATTTATATTATTTTGTCAACCCACAGTTTACGCGGTACCCAACTTTATTCAAAAGTTGCTAGCATTTAGCGGTGGCCAGGCGTTACAAGTAGGGTTTAGTGAACTAAGGTTAATCTCAAAAATGGGAAAACATTAATTTAACCGTCTTAGGGTCTCGGACCAGCACCCATCCAGGGCACCCTCTGCGTTGAACTACGAACGATACACACAAGCAGATCAAATGAAGGCTTCCCATGGTATCATCATGGCTTTGTTTTCTAGAAACAAAGCCTATATTTTCAAGTATATGTAGATACCAATGATATCATCTTTCATGTGCAACCATGTTGCATTCTAACTCTTAATAAATTTTCTTAGTATATAATATGATTACTTCTTAAAAATAACTAGGCAACACGAAGTCGAATGTACCAAAAATTAATTATTTAAAAGGAAAGTACAATTTTAATATAATCCCCACTTTTTCCGGGTACTATTGCAGTATAGCAATCTATTTTCATTCGCACGTAATTTAATAAAAAATTATTAGCTTATACAGCCGTGAAATGGTCAATATTTGAGGAAGTTCATTTATGAAATTGCGTTTCAATAGCACAGTAAATTAAATAAGCATTTTTCGCTGAACACAGGATAATTTCATTATTCAGAATGTACAAAGAAATGTTAGAGATAAGTCTATTGATAATTATATCTGGGGGTATATCTAATAGAAAGTTAAATAACAAGCAACTTCAGGTATACAACAGGCAGTTTCGATGATAACTAGCGTAAATTAATAGCGTAGCGTAATAGATATTCTTGTAGCGAAGTTATTTTTATTTGTTTAGCTGAAAGTTTTACTTTCAACTAAACAAATAAAAATAACTTCGCTACAAGAATATCTATTACGCTACGCTATTAATTTACGCTAGTTTAACTATTACCGATAAATTCAATCTTCCGGCGAGTCTCCAACTACCACCCTCTACTGGTCCGGGGTAGTTGCTATGCGAATTACGAACGATACACAAAGCTGGTATATCAAATTTAGGATTCCCTTACTAACACCCTTCTTGAAGGAAACAGAAACCGATAAAATAGATCTACATCCGGAAGGGTGTCAATAAGGGAATCTTAAATTTTATCTACCAGTGTGAATCATTCGCAGCTTGACGGCAAAGTGTCTATCCTAGATTGACTGGGTGCTAGTTCAAGACCCACCGGACGATGAAATTTATGATTTCCCATTTTTGAATTAAAATGTATGTATCTTTACATTTCAAATAATAATATTAAACTAAAATTTAATACCCTAGCGCAATCATAATACTAAGTAAATTTTAATTTTTAATAATGCAGACGAGCATATCTCTTCTTAAGTAAAAATACAATATCAAGTAGGACGTTCAAATAAAGTTTCAATCTTTTGCTCTGTGAGATTGCTACTGGACTTATGAATATCACTGTACATAGTGAACACGTACATATAATTCCTGCAATCAGGTACAAAGCCAAAGCTGCCATAACAGTAATTCATACTCAAAACTCAACTATCCTTTCATCCCAACTTAAAATATCTCCTTGAAAAATTGCGACATGAAATGTTCCGAATGAAAATGTATGCAATCAAAACCAAGTGTATTTTACTTTACGATATTAAACAGCTTGCTAGTACAGAATTTTATAAAGGACACCAGGTTTGTGAGAGACGATATCTTGATTTTAGTAATATCCTGGGTTATCTAGAATAGTGCGATTCTATGAGCATCAGGATGTAACTTCGTACAAGTCTGCTGTCTTTTATAGAGTGCAGAATATGAGTTATACTTGGTATGTTACAGCTTTTGTGAGCTAATCCGTTAATACATTTGTAGTCAAGCTATTCTAGCGTCGTAATATCAAAAGTAAATTGATATAAAAAAAAAACTAAGTTCGCAAACGAACTTCAAAATAAAGTGTCAATCAAGTCAAAATAAAGTACTTTGTGAGATTGCTACTAAGCTTACGAACATCAAAACTTAACAAAAATTCCTGAGATCTGAGCCTAGCCTAAAGCTGCTGTAATAATAATTTCTACTCTTTAACTAACTAATCTCTCAACCAAATATAAAAATAGCACCTTGAAAAACATTTTAATTAAAAATATATATAAAGTATATATTTATTGTACACATAAATATATACAACGAGGAAAATATATACAACTTTACCCTATTAAACTGAACGACACAGCTTTTATTTATTTATTTTCTTAGGAAGACCAACAGCATTTAACAACACAATGTTAATGATACATCCATAGGCAGCAGAAAGCCATTAACAGGTCTCCACGAGTAAAATCCTGATTACTTAATTAATAATGTGCAGAATAAATATAAACTTAAAGAATACGAACCATCTAAATCATTATTATGTTTTACATAAAACCTTTTTGGAAAAAGTTAAGGCTGAGTACCCGTCTCACTGTTTCAGATTTATTACAAAATATGTCAAAATTAAAAGCTTTGACTTGTTTATTTAAACTGTTGCCCGCTCGCCACAGGAATGCGTTCTGTCGGTAATTTGTTGTCACTAATGGAATATGTATAGGGGTGTAATGTCTAACGACTTTTGTAGGGATGTCGAAAGCAATTTTACGAAGCAACTCAGGACTATCAACTTTCCCAGATATGATATTGAGCAAGTAAATTATATCGGCTATTTCTCGACGCGTTGATAGAGGGAGGATGTGAAACTTAGCGCATAGTTTTAAATATTCGTCAGATTTGTATTTAAATTTAATGCGATAACAAAGATATTTTAAGAATTTCAACTGTAAATTCTCTATACGCGATATATATGTATCATAGCGTGGATTCCAGGCTTGGCTGGCATATTCGAGTATGGTGCGTACAAATGTGCAATATAAGATCTTGAAGGTCTTTGCTTCTTTAAAATTATTTGACATCCTCATCACGAATCCTAGGGCCTTGGATGCCTTTTTTATAATGCTGTCGATATGATCGTTAAATAATAATTTAGAGTCATGTATCACACCCAGATCGCGCATACTCGAACACCTTTGGAGTTTATGCCCTTCCAGAGTATAGTCAAAGTGAATGTTGTTCGTTTTTTTACTGTAAGTCATGACTCTACACTTTGAGGGATTTAAATCCAACTTATTAATAGTGCAATAATTGCACAATCGGGTGAGATCTGATTGAAGGGCAATGGCATCAGCAGGTGAAGATATGGCTGTAAATATTTTCATATCATCAGCGAAACATAATAGTTGCGAGCTTTGGAGACACTTGTCGACGTCGTTTACAAAGATCAGAAATAGTAACGGTCCCAGTAGCGATCCTTGGGGAACACCGCTAGGAACAGTTAGTTTGTGGAGCTTATCTGGAATGAATACCTACGTTAACTGCTAAACTACGATAGCTTCGTTATATCCTGAGTAAATTGAAGTTATAAAACACTGACTAGTTATAAAAGTCGTAATTCAAAATAAAGTGACCATCTATTGTTCTTTGAGATTGCTACTGGACTTATGAACGTTCATGCTTAACTAGAATCCCTGCAATCAGGTCCAAAGCCAGAACCACTATAGCAATTTCTACTCTATACCCAACTATCCTCTCAACCAACCTTAAAAATATCTTCTTCGAACAATCTGAATGAAAATCTATGCGGCCAAGAACAACGAGTAAAATGTATTCAACTTTAGGGTATTAAAATGAGTATGACACAGCTTTTATGGAACTAATCTGGAAAGAATACGCTAACTCCTAAAATGCGCTAGCTTCTGTGCTCACTGAGTAAATTGAAATGATGAAACTCTGACTTATTATAAAAGGTCGTAATTCAAAATAAAGTGTCTATCTATTATTCTGTGAGATTGCTACTGGACTTATGAACGTCAACGCTTAACTAGAATCCCCGCAATCAGGTCCAAAGCCAGAATCACTGTAACAATAATTTCCACTCTATACCCAACTATCCTCTCAACCAACCTTAAAAATATCTCCTTGAAAAATTGCAAGATGAAACGGTCTAAATGAAAATATATGCGGCCGAGCACACCGAGTACAATGTATATCACTTTACGCCATTAAACTGGGTATGTCACAGCTTTTGTGGAGCTAATCTGGACAAATGGCTTAGCAAGTGAGTAAAAAGTTGGACGATTTAGGAAGGCTTTAGGGAAGAAAGAGTGATTTTTAATTTCAATTTGGAGGTAAAAAATTGATAGGGTTGCGGTTATCATCATGTCAGCTAAATGACGTCCACTGCTGGACAAAGGTTTAGAATAAGATATAAACATAACTCTACTAAATAGTTTAATTACTCGCAATTTGTAGAGTCAATTTAATTTATAAAATGGGAAATCGAAAACGTTCGGCGGGTCTTGAACCAGCTCCCTCTAACTCTGAAAGGGTGGGTGTTAGTAAGGGAATCCTCAATTTGATCTGAGTATCGTCCGTAGCTTGACGCAGAGAGCCTACCCCTGATTTGTAGAGGGTGCTTGTTTAAGACCCGCCGGGCGATTCAATTTTTGATTTCCTATTTTAAGGATAGCTCAGTATATAAAATGTACTAATATATGCAGAACTTATTTATAAATGTCTCCTTGTAGTCAAATACTGTACTTATTGTGCGTCTGTTTTTATTCAAGTTTCAAGCGCAAGTTTATTTATTCATTAACAATTGAAATTGTGTTTGAATATACAATGAATCACAAATATAAAAACTAATACAACACAATAAAATAATAACCGAAATAAGAAAATAAAAATGTCATAAGAATACAAAAATAATAATTAATTAACACAAACAATTAGTATACATATGGTTAAATAATTAAAGTACTACAATAAAATTAGGAATGTGTATTTTATTTTATATTCTTGTTGTCTGTGCAATTTTCTGAATAAATTTTTTTTCTTTCTTTTAATTTAAATAATAATTAAGTAATTAGAATGATTTTATCTTCAGTAATTATATGTTTTTAATTGAACTCCTCGTTAAGAGTATTTACCAATATCAAGTAATTTGACAAATAATGTTAACTGCATATTATGATTTCAATAATTATGCGTTCATAGTCAAGTCAAAGTAAAGCCAGTAACGTAGTTGAGGCTTTGATAGAGGTGACAGGAGGACAATTTGAAAACTGTTTCAGAAGTTAGCCTTTTATATCATTTTTTTTTTATCTTATACCTACTTTAAAATATTGGGCCATTATTATGACCATTCATTCAAAAAATATTAAAATAGAAACAATGTTAAAGAATATTTCGAACAAAAATTGTTCGGGCGTAGCGCCTCCCGTAGTTTTGTCAATAAATACTTTTTGTATATATTTTCTTAATAAACCATAGACACTTTTATATGTCAAAATGTCATTATATTTTTTCCATTGTTACATAATTCAGGTTTTTCACAAGCAATACAATTGTGATATATTCATAAAAAATCGTTTTATTAATGGCACCAGTATGTCCTATCAGACAAAAATATAAATTTGAAATTCTACATTTTAAATTATAATTACACATTCTATATTTTCCATTATATCAGAAAGAGAAGTGGATGGATGGGCGGAATTATTCGAACTATAATCGTTACAGTTTTTATGTGGAAGTCGACTGCCTCGTTGGTCTAGCGGTGGCGTGTTCACCCGCAGAAAACAAGGTCCTGGGTTCAAATCCCGGGTCGAGCTAAAAGTGATTTTGGGACCTTTCTGTAAAAAGAAAAAATTCTCAGCATCAGCCCCGTCAAGTCTGGGAATTGGCGGTATTATACCCCCATGTCTTGGAGAGCACGTTAAGCCGTCGGTCCTGTGCCTGAACTCTTTCCGGTCGTGTCGCTAGGCGTCCCATCGGATCATGAGAGTGATGGATAGAAAGTGCTCCTGTGTTTGCGCACACACTTGTGCACTATAATATGTCCCGCGCAGATGGATAATCAGCAGAAATTCGGCTAGGAGGACATTATTATTATTATTAGTGTGGAAGTTTATTTATGCATTATATAGGTATACAACATGTAACTTAATTAACGCACATCCTGAAAATAGTTTGTTCAGAATCGTTTACTGAATCGATTTATATCATTTTTAATAAAGGTAATTTTTTATTTCAAAATAATTAAAACTACGGAAATTATTGACATATTAACCCGGTACAGTCAAAACGAATTGAAATGGACCGTAAATCAAAGTAATAAGACTTTTAAAATCGCAGTTTATTTCTATTCATACAAATTCCATCATTCAATACAAAATAAAGAAAAATAAACTTTATTCCTAGAAACTAATTTAGTAAATAACAATGCATATACATGTTCAATAAAAAATTAAGTGTATTTATTATGATTACAACATAATATTCTAATTGGGGTGTCTGAGGGTGTGCATTAATTACGTTACATGTTGTATAGGACAGCCAATCGATATCCAGGAAATGAGACCTTACATCGCCACTGAACTGTTATTTGACGTATCCGTTAATTATCTATAAAAATACGATACAAAATAGACACAATTTCTTACAAAATAAATATGAGAAGCAACTTCCTTGCCCTAGTCCACTTCCGCTGTGAGCAATGTGTCTATATTTATTGCTCGTTAAAATTTATACTACTATTTCTACGACTTTTACGCCTCTAGAGCAGCCGGCTGTAATTTGTTTCATAATTACCGGCGAAACAAACATTTTTCTTTATTTATTTTATTTATTTATTTAAGGATCGTCAACGTTACATACACTCATGCAGTTATAGGACACGTACATACTTAAAAATAATAGTGCTGCAACACTTAAAGACGACCACAGCATTAAAATTTTACATTATTGAAGTAAATGACAATAAATTAATTAAAAATTACATTTTATACGTAAAATTGTAATATGAATAGCTACTATAATCTTAACGAAATCAGATTTATGGAAATACAGGTAGTATTTCCATAAATCTGATTTCGTGTGCCCGTGACTTTGTCCGAATATTATGTAATGACTCTGTAAATGTTACATCAGAATATCTCTAATGTTTTGTCTCTTGTCGCAAACTTCCAAAAATGCACATAAACCATACATATTTTCATACAAACTTTCATCCCCTATTCGCTATTCTTATTTTACACCCTTGAGAAAAGCTTTTACAAACCTTGAATGACATATTTATTTATTTCAACAGTCTAAAAAGTTAGTTTCAAGCTTCTAGTTTTAAAAATGACGATACTTCCATATAATTTTTCACCCCCCTTTCAACCCCACCTTCTTTTTCGCATTAAAATTTGACACGGTTTCTCAGGCTCTAGCCTATAGGTGTACCAAATTTCATTTAAATCGATTCAGTAATTTTGGCGTGAAAGAGCGACAGACAGACAGAGAGACAGAGTTACTATTTATAATATTAGTAAGGATTAGCCGTATTATATTGGAGTGGGGGGAAGGGTCAGCAACACTTGTTTGCTGACTTTTGAAGGCCGGTAACGTACTCGTGACTCTTTGGTGTTAGTGTCCATGGGTGGCGGTGATCACTTACCATCAGGTGACCCACTTGCTCGTTTGTTGACCTCTGTAAAAGGTAACTAAGCGATATAGCAAGTAGTCGGGCACGAGGTGGCGCCACTTGTGTAGTTCCTATCTAGCTGCGGTCACCAACTCGCATGCCAAGCGCAGGACTAAGGCAAACTTCACCAAATTGCAACATTATAGAAACCTCTTGGGAGGTCTATGACCAGCAGTGAACGATATCAGGCTGATGATGTATGATATGATAAATATATACAACATGTAACCTAGTTGGTAGTGATCCTGCCTACGAAGCTGGTGGTCCTGGGTTCGAATCCCGGTAAGTGCAAATATTTGAGTGATGAGCACGAATATTTGTTTCTGAGTCATGGATGTTTCCTATGTATATAAGTATTTATCTATCTATATAAGTATGTATATCGTCGCCTGGTACCCATAGTACAAGCTTTGCTTAGTTTGGGGCTAGGATGATCTGTGTGACATTGTCCCCCAGATATTAATATTATTATTATATATTAATTAACGCACACCCTCAAACACCCCAATTAGAATATTATGATGTAATCATAATACATACACTGAATTTTTAATTCAACATATATTCATTTAATAGATACTTTTTATTGCAAATAAAGAATTATTATTATTATATATATGCATTATTATTTACTAAATTAGTTTCTTGGAATAAAGTTTATTTTTCCTTATTTTGTATTGAACGATTGAATTTGTGTGAAAACAAATAAAACTGCGATTTATAAGTCTTATTACTTTTACTTACGGTCCATTTCAATTGGTTTTGACTCTACAGGGTTGATATGACAATAATTTCCGTAGTTTTAATTATTTTGGAATAAAAAATTACCTATATTAAAAAGGATTTATATCGATTCAGTGAAGGATTCTGAACAAACTATTTTCAGGAAGTGCGTTAATTACGTTACATGTTGTAGTATTTGCAGCGAATCCTGTGTCGTGTACTCATCCAAAGTACAAGCTATGAAATTAGTATAAAAATCTTTTACGTGTAAAACAATTGCCAACAGTATAATATTTTGGCCTGTCACATCGTCTGGAAAAGTTTCAATTGTTTTATTTAGCTTAATAGTTTCGGCACTAAATGTTATTACGTCTGGCCTAAAAATAATTGTCGAAGGAATACGAAATAGCTTTCGAACTTTTTCAAGTTTATTTAGTTAAGAAAGTGTCTTTTATTCGATAACGCCTCTGTCATTCGTATAATTTACTGTCTAAAATGTTTAGAACAAACTTGCGAAATAGAATGCTGTGACATTAAACGTAATTTCCGTGCGATGTAGACTTCAAAGGCATTACTTTCCCGCTTCCTGGAAACTAAAACATGTGTTTTTGTCAAGATGACTGGCCAGTGACATGGTGTCCAAGTAGAGAGCAGTCACGTACAGACGCCAGCACATCAAGCTACCCCAATCTGTCAAATTTCCCCAATTGAAAGTGAACCTTATGCTTTTGTAATAAAGTTGGAAATCTGTAAAAGAAATTTGACAGATTGGGGTAGCTCGATGTGCTGGCGTCTGTGCCCCTAACAATGTGTTTGATAACACACTGCCATCCCAAACTAGGCATAGCTATGGCATATTACAGGCTCTGCTTAATTTGGGATCAGGTGGCAGTGTGTGTGTTTGGAGACACAAATTTTAAATTTTTAACTAATATTAATAATATAAATTCGCATTTGAGTTTGTTTGTTAGGGTTTCATACCTCAATATAACGGTTTACCAATAACGGGTGGGGTCAGGCGAACGGAAAGTTACGTAGGGTACGTTTCATATAGAAAAAAGTACTATTCTCAAGAAATAATATCCTGGGACATTATTCACACACGGCCATCTGATCCCAAACTAAGCAGAGCTTGTACCTACTATGGAAACCAGATAACTGATATACTACATATATTATTTTTCTTTTGTAAATAAATATAGTACTGATATAGATAATTTACACCCAGACTCGGGACAAACAGACATGTTCGTGCTCACAAATATCTGTCCCGGGTGGGAATCGAACCCACGACCTGCGGCATGAATGGCAGCGTATCTACCAACCACGCTTACCGGCCCATCAAAAAAAACGCCAGCGAATATATATTACATAAATCATCAGCTATTATAATATGTATTATGTAACAAAAGCCATCAATAACCGTTACTGGTTTCGAGCCCTGAACGTGACAATAATAAAAATAATGTCCTCCCGGACGAATTTAAAACGAGCTAACTGTGCAGGACATACATACCAGTGTGTTCGCAAACACAGGGGTACTTTCTATTCTATCAATCTCATGATCCGATGAGAATCGCTGAAAATATTCGACCATACGAGGTGCTAAAGATTCCATGATGTGAGGATGAATTCCCCTGTCGATGGCGTGCGAATGCTAGAAAGTGGCCGTGGACTTCAAATCAAACAGTTTTCCCGAACTGTAGTTGGCCACTCTCAGTTGTGATGAACTTACTCACTTATCGTATGGGCAGTGGTTACCATAGCGTCACAGTTGTTCAAACCGCCCAATAGGCCTCTGCCATGGCTTAACGACTGTTCCCTAATGTCTACAACTGGGACCGACAGCTTAACGTGCCCTCCGAAGCAACGCTCTGAAATTACACCAATTTGGTGGTCACCCATCTATGGACTGACTGCGAACCTTTTCTTTCTGATTAAATTCGTTGCGGGATCCAGGACAGTTAAAGCGATTCCCTGGGACATGCCTGAGCCTCACAGCTCAGTGTCATTTCATTGTGTGCCACTGTTGATCCTGGCTTACACGAGTTGCAGTGGTGGGTAAGAGGGAGGGACTAGTCTCGAGAAGGTCCGGTAATTTGATCCGGGATCTGGCTATGAGCCGATGTAACTCAAAGTCAGCGAGGATCATTAAATTCTCATTTCTCCAATCTTCATAACAAACGAAAATCCAATTCATTTCCCAATTTCACTCCTTAATAATAACATTAATAATTTAATGTTGTGTTTCCGAGTGTGAATAAGATCACCAGAGCTCATTAGGTTGGGGGGAGGGTCAGCAACACTTGTTTGCTGACTCTAAAATGCCGGCAACGCACCCGCGACTCCTCTGGAGTCGCAAGTGTCCATGGGCAGCGGTGATCATTATCAAGTACTCAATAGCCGCGCAACAGTTATGTCGTAGCTGATATGTTATAATAAAATATATTTACACTGTGATTATTTATTTGATTAGTGATTATCATTTTATTAATTACTATAATAATTCTATAATAATTTACATCTTAAAACTATTAATAATCGATATTACACTTTCAAATGGTTGTCACTGATAAACATATAAATAGGGTAGGAGAATTATTAAAGGGGCATTCTTTGTACGACGGTAGATGAGAACGTTACTCTGTTCGATTAAATATTGTGTGTGGAAAATATCTAGGACTTTTAATGTGCAGAACCTACGAGTGCATAATACTTACCATCAGGTGATCCACTTGCTCGTTTGTCGCCCTCTGATAAAAAAAAACGAAATACTTTGGCCCATCTATGGCCTGACCGCGAACCTAGTTACTTAACCTTGCCATTCACTTACGGACCGGTGAGGGAATATATGGGAACTATGAGCCGATGTAATCAAAGTCAGCGAGGATCATTACATTCTCGTTTCTGCAATCTTCATCATCATCATCATCGTATCAGCCGAAAGACGTCCACTGCTGGACAAAGGCCTCCCCCAAGGATCTCCACAATCGGCGGTCCTCCGCTGCTCGCATCCAACGGCATCCCGCGACCCGCACAAGATCGTCGGTCCACCTTGTAGGGAGCCTGCCCACGCTGCGTCTTCCGGTTCGTGGTCGCCACTCGAGAACCGTTTTGCCCCATCGGCCGTCGTTTCTACGATCTATGTGCCCTGCCCACTGCCACTTCAGTTTGGCAATCTTCATAATAAACGAAAATCCAATTAATTTCCCAATTTAACGTTTGTAACAGTGCACTATCGCTAGTGCTTCAGTCCTTTTTTGTCGGACGAATATTTTGTATGAATATTTAAAAGACAATTTTGCTAGTGGTATCATTTTGACCCGGGGCATGTTTACTACCAACAATACGATATTGTGCCGCGGTTGATTATCCTTTAGTGGGCTCAAGGGGTTAAATTCATATGCTAATGTGGTTATCAGTTCAGGTGTTTTGGGAATGGCGTCTGTTTTACCTGTTGTAAGATTAAGGAAAAATAACCCTTTCTATGTAGTAATGAGATTTTTACGAGAAAATTACTAATTTTGGACTGCGTTTTTAGGGTTCCGTAGCCAAATGGCCAAAAACGGAACCCTTATAGATTCGTCATGTCTGTCTGTCTGTCCGTCCGTATGTCACAGCCACTTTTTTCGAAACTATAAGAGCTGTACTACTGAAACTTGGTAAGTAGATGTATTCTGTGAATCGCATTAAGATTTTTACACAAAAATAGAAAAAGAACAATTATTTTGTGGGGTCGCCATACATAGAACTGAAAATCAAATTTTTTTTTTCACCGTACCCATACATGTGGAGTGTCTATGGATAGGTCTTCAAAAATGATATGAAGGCTTTTAATATAATTTTTTTCTAAACTGAATAGTTTGCGCGAGAGACACTTCCAAAGTTGTAAAATGGGTGTCGCCCCCCTCTAACTTCTAAAATAAGAGAATGATAAAACTAAAAAAAATATATGACGTATATTACCATGTAAACTAACAAAGAAAATTGGTTTGAACGAGATCTAGCAAGTAGTTTTTTTTTAATACGTCATAAACCGGAATTTGCATTCATTTAATCAACTGAAATACTTGCTGCTATGGTACCCTTCATGTGCGAGTCCGACCCGCACTTCGCCGATTTTTTCATTATAATATGCTGGTGAATGCGTGACGGGAGCGTTACGAAAAGTGTGATCGGACGAGGCGAACGGAAGCTGCGAGAGAGATATAGTATAGTTACTTTTCGTTAAGGGGCAAGAGATAGAGGTGCGAGCACACATTTTCTTACTCTCTTTCTCTCATTGGCGTTACGTTTGAAATTTCATTTCAGTCGTCTAGTTTAAACAAAGCGACTGAAGTAAAACTTCTTTTCGTTTTGTTTTATAACGGTGACTTCAGCCGATGCTGGAAGCGGGCCTAAAGTATCAGAAGAAGAAGAAGAGTAGGAATAGGTAAACCTTCAAAAAAGGTCCAATACATCAGCAATACTGATGTATTGGACCTTTTTTGAAGGTTAAACTTCAATACAGCTAATTTATATATTTCTGCAAGTCATTGTGAATCTACTTATAAAATAAAAAATTACTTTATTTTGAAGAGCTTGTGGACTTCAAAAATAAATATAAATACTTTATTGAAATATAATACAGCCTCGGAAAAATACTAAAAGTGGAAAACTTTGTAGTATTGTGAATGAATGAATTATTTTGCCATAATTGTTAGTGTATATTATATAACGCCTAGTCATAATAGTGACATCCAAATATTACATTTTAGTTATTTAATCGTCATGTCAGCTAAAGTACGTCCATTGCTGCACAAAAGCATGGATGGCGATCGCAGTTTAATGGGCATAGTCCACAGAAAAGCTGCTGCCCTTTCTCTGGCAGGTATTCCTTTGGAAGAATTCTACGCCCCTCACGGGATGAGATGGAATAAATAAAATAAAATAAAAAAGGTTATTATTCACGTAGGCTTTAAAAAAGCGCTTGTAAATAGTCAGAACATGTTTGTAGTAATATAGTTTCTAGTGACATAGATATTTAGGTACTTACACATTGTATGAAAACATTTATAAAATTTATTTTATTACAGCAATGATATTTAGCTAGCCCGTATCAAATTATTGACAAGAGATTATGTTTAATTATCTAGTTTAAGTCTGGGGGGTGATGATATTCTATGCCGTCACCACAATGCTACAATCTTACTAAGAAACTTAGTTACAATAACTATAGCCGAGTGATTGCCTTCTATGAAACCATTATTAATTTTTTATATTATTATATCTGGGGACAATGTCACACAGATCATCCTAGCCCCAAACTAAGCAAAGCTTGTACTATGGGTACCAGGCGACGATATACATACTTATACAGATAGATAAATACATATATACATAGAAAACATCCATGACTCAGAAACAAATATTCGTGCTCATCACACAAATATTTGCACTTACCGGGATTCGAACCCAGGACCACCAGCTTCGTAGGCAGGAGCACTGCCAACTAGGCTATGGTGACCGTTAAAAATAATTGTTATATTACCTTACATATACCTATGCTTGCCCTGTCGTATTGGTAGATGCTTGCCCTTTACGCCGCAGGTAGAGGGTTCGATTCCCACCCAGGACAGATATTTGTGTGAACAAACATGTATGTTTGTCCTGAGTCTGGGTGTTATTATCTATATAAGTATGTATTTACAAAAGAAAACTAGTATGTAGTATATCAGTTATAGAAACCAGTTCTATAGTAGTCTGCTTAGTTTGGGATCAGATGGCCGTGTGTATATAATGTCCCAGAATATTATTATATTATTATTATAATTTAAAATGACTACGAACGTAAGCCAGCATTAGCTTGGTTATACGTTTATTTAATTCATTAATAAAAATATATGTATCTAAAATTAATAAAATGTTACTAAATTTATTATTTCTTATATTGTGCCAGCAGTAGAGATCTTTTTTTTCGACAGTTCCAGTGTTCGTTCAATTTTTAATCACACTGTTAAGAATATACTTACGAGATTTGCGCATCACGTTAAATCTAAGTCTCTAAACATTGTAACTAGTAGCAATTAAGTAATTTTATTACCTACCTAAGATTAGGACAAATTAAGGCAAGAAGATGCTGACTTATCAAGGGGCACAGATGTACAACAAACTACCACCAGACATTAAACATGTACAGTAAGTGTCATCTAATGTATTCAAAACCCGATTATTTCAATATGTACAACAATCTTACTTAATATCTTAACCTCGGGAAAGTGGGTACATTAGATGAGTACCACACCTTATCATAAGAATAATGTATGTACTTAGGGAAACTACTTACTCGACCTTATGTAAGTTATTATTTATTGTTCTCAAGTAAGTGACTTATTTGTTTTTATTCAGAATAAAGAATCTTTAAACCTGAACCTTAATATGTATCTATTGAATTAAACATAAATCTTCTACCAATTCATAAACAGTACTCATGATTTTGGATGTTATTACCAACGAATACAGTTCAAAATAAGGTGGCAACTATTATGCAACTATTAGTTAAAAGTTTCAAGTGCTCGTCTTGAGAAATGAAGTGCCCATTTCCACGTTGTTACGACGTATTAGCGAGCACTCAGTCGCGATTATGACCGCGCGTTGGCTTTATTAATAAATAAATGATATTGCACCAGAATTATGCCAACTAGACTCGTAGTCAGTCCATAGATGGGTGACCGTCGAAGTGGTTTAATTACCGAGCATCTCCTTGCTTTCGAGGGCACCACACAAATATAATCATTCAGTCCAAAAGATTATGTGGGCACCACACACATAATATTTCAGTCCGGAAGATTAAGGCAACAGATATTAAGCCATGTCAGAGGTCTAATATTAAGCCATGTGCCTATGTCAGAGGTCTAATATTAAGCCATGTCAGAGGTGCGGCTTGAACAACTCTGATTATTGGGGAACCACTGCTCATAATAAGTTAGTGCCGTGGTCACGGGTCGACTGTCGACCCGTGACCACGGCTGGTGCAATCCATGCTGAAAGGTCGGGTAAACAAGGTAATGATTTACCTAAATATTTATCGCGATGAGACCCGTGTCCACAGTATATAAAAATGTGTACAAATCGCGAAAGTTTAAAAACATTAAGTTAGTAATATACTAAAATATTCGTTATTAATAAGTTCAAACAGACTGTATAATAATATTAACTTATTTATTGTCGTCAAAAAGCATATCGCCCATCAAGTCGTTAGAGGTTGGCCATGACACTAGTAACACATATGGCATTATTTATCCCTCATTCATCCCCTGATTAGCTCTAGTGACTTATATTACACCCAAGACCGCATCTATAACATTTTGATGTGAAACATCTATAGCCGCACGTAAAACAGATTTCTGGCGTGGCGACGCATGCCGTGACGCATGCGCAATCGACTTTTTATTTTATCATTATAACATATTTAGTTCCTATCGCAATATGTTCTTTTCTGCATATTACTTTTACAAAATAATGTCGATGTTTCACATCTGCCAGGCGTCCCGTGACGGCTCACATTTTTTTTTAATATCCTGTCATCTGATCCCAAACTAGTCATAGGCCGTATTATGGAAACCAAATAACTGATAAACACACTTATATTATTTACACCCAATAGACAACGCCCGCACTAGGGAATGTAATCCCTGTGTCGCGGGTACTTTACAAACATAATATATAATAGACGGACACTAATTACATCCAGACTCAGGACAACTATTCATGGGTCACACAAACAGTTGTCCGGCGCGGGACTCGAACCCGCAACACGAAGCGGTGGGGTCTTAGCCGCTGCGCCACACGTGCAGTCAATGATTATGATTATCCAGTAAAGTAAATAAATGCTAAGTTTCGAGATCCTAATTATTCCGAAAACTGTATCTGAACAGGGTTGCACCTAGATACTGTAGTTAGATTAAAGCTTGTTTGACTCAGTTTCTCTTGCTAACTAAGTACTCAGTGTTCCTGGCCCGGCTATGCTCTACTTGTTTATAACCAAACTAGCACAACTTATACAACTACCGAATTCAGTATACCGTGAACAAAGTTGAGCTTCATAGACTAATTGTTTGGTAGTTGTAAGGAACTTTTTGATGATGATTAAGTTAAATATTCCACTAAAAGAGATTGTACACATACAAGACGGTTGACGGTCACCGTAGCCTGGTTGGTAGTGCTCCTGATAACGAAGCTGGTGGTCCTGGGTTCGAATCCCGGTAAGTGCAAAATTTGTGTGATGAGCACGAATATTTGTTCCTAAGTCATGGATGTTTTCTATGTATTTAAGTATTTATCTATTTATACAAGTAGGTATGTATATCGTGGCCTGATACCCATAGTACAAGCTTTGTTTAGTTTGGGGCTAGAATGATCTGTGTGACATTGTCCCTTTATATAAAAAAAAAATGCGAGTATATTCCTTTCTTAAAGGGCGGCAACAACGCACTTGCTTGATTCCCATTGAGGTATACTATTTGTATAACTCAACACTTTATGAATGATTGACAATTATTATTAAAATAACTTAAATTATCAACTAAAGAAACGTAAAACTAAGTACAAAAAATATATACTTGTATATATAATGTATACTATTAACTCATAGAGGTTTATCTATGTATACTGTGTCATATATACACATTATAAATTATTGGAGAGCGGTCGGTCGGTGTCGATAACGCGAGTGTCATGCTTTTTTATTCATCCAAAAAGTACACATATATACACAGTATACATTTATAGCTCATGGGAAAATTGATGTGACGATAACGCGAGTTCCATGATTTTTGGACACCCAAAAAGTGCTCAACGCGCCTAAAGATGTTTTAATTTCAAAGACAAATAGTGACTGAGTATGGGAGAAGTCAATTTACAAGCTCTGCTTGGTTTGGGGTCCCAGGATATTACTACTATTATTATAGAAACAAGAACCATAGAAGTTCCATAGAAATAGGTTGCGTAAATGGATCAGAGTATCCCCAACTTATCCCCGCCAAGAATTTAAATCGCTTATATCTAAAAAGTTATCAAGCGATTTTAAAAAATATTAGTTTTGCTTTTTGTTTTATATTTGTACCTATTTCTTATTAAGATTGCTGTTTTAAGTAAATTTAATATTAGTTCCAACAACTTGTCAAGCATCACTACTTAAAGCTTAGCCTTGAAAATACTCCGGGCTAAGGGTTTGGTTATTTTTCACAGATGCCGATCGTTTATTTATCATAGGTACATAATATGAACATACATGATAAATTAGTTAATATGTATAATTATAAGTATGGTACAGTAGTACCTTTTAGGAAATTTGTTGTGTACACCCGCAACTACACCCATCTCTGTAACTCCTCTATTCTTTCCCTACCTAGGTTGCCTGGAAGAGATCACACCTTGTGATAAGGCCGCCATTTGTACTGTATTAATTTGTATATGTTGTCAGTTTGTATTGTTTCTTGAGGTGTACAATAAAGATTTTTATCTATCTATCTTATCGACTGTTGTTTTATGACTACAACCGGGACCGATAAGGTGCCCTTCGAAGCACGGAGATGCTCAAAAATTAAATCACTTTAGTGGTCACCTACCTATGGACTGACCGCGAACGTCGCTGATCATTTACGGACCAGTCAGCGCATCTGACTATGAACCTCCTCTATTGCTGAGAAAAATTTAGTTCCCTACTACCAAAATCTTCCGTTTCACTTTGCACAAAAACCTCGTTAAAAAAAGTAAAGCAGTAAAAAACCATTTTGTATGAACATAGTTCAACTTTAGAATGTACTTTTCGCAAAGAGTCGAACTCTTATTCCGCATAGCTTAAGGCATAATGCCACTACTAACAAGTTTTCGTGTTCTTGATATATAGGTCGACTTGCACCGATTAACTCTGACTTACTGAGTCCCGTTTAGAAATCTGTTTCTATAAGTAAGTTTAAGGAAACTTCGCCTTGAAAGTTGAATTTGACCAGTGGAAATATCCGGCATCCCATTTAGTTTCAGAGTTGCCATATTTTTATGCTAAAAATGCCTTATATTGCATTAAAATGTCACAGTAGAGTAAGGGAATAAAATTTAAGAAATATATATTATTTTTTATTTATTTCAGCGACCTCTATTACATTTCAAGTCTTTGTCTATAATTATAATAATACCCTGGGACATTATTCACACACGGCCATCTGATCACAAACTAAGCAGAGCTCTGTAGCTGTACTATTGAAACTAGATAACTGATATACTAAATATTATAATTTTATTTTGTAAAGACTTGTACTTATATAGATAGTTATACCCAGACTCACGACAAATATCTACAGGCACAAATATCTGTCCTGAGTGGGAATCGAAGCCGCAACCTTCGGCGTCAAAGGTAAGTATTTACCAACCACACCAACCGGCCCGTCAAATATATCGTACGGACAGTCGTTACGCTGGTGTCAGAGTTGTTCAAGCCGGAGGGTTCTGACATGGTAAACGTTCTCTAACAACAACAACCGGGCCTGACAGCTTATCGTGCCCTACGAAGCACGGAAACGCTCATACACTGAACCACTTTGACGGTCACCCATCTATAATAATAATAATAAGACTTTATTTTCAGACCAAATTAGTGACCAATAAGTTCTATTTATAGTAACCGCATGACTACGTTGTTTACCTCGCGGATCATTCTACTAGAGTAAAATTGATGATCCCACATAAATGTAACAATTTAGGCTGATTTCAGAGCCAGCCGTCAAACGCGCGCACTTACACTAGATAGTAGTTGCGTTTCATAGTCACGTAGTTCAAACGCGCCGCCGCGCGCCGGTGACACGCGCGCCGTCGGCCAGCGCTGCCCGAGCTCCTCTACTGGCAGCTAGCGTTTCAGAGTGACGCGTCTCGCACGCGCCGTTGCGTACACTTAAAATGGCTGTTGAGACGCGCTGGCCGACGGCGCGTGCCGCGCGCATCACTCTGAAATCAGCCTGAAAGGAATAACAGAAGTTTACATTTAAATTAGTATGATGAGACATTTACCGTAGGTAGATAAATGTTAACGATGTAATAATCAGACTATCTGGCAAGACAAATAAATAAATGTCCATAATTGACACCCTCACACGATCATCGGTCCATCTTGTAGGGCATGTCATGCATTTTCCGATTTGTGGTCGCGGCTGTCGCTTCTACGAACTATGTGCACTGCCCCCTGTCACTTTGGCTTGGCAATCCTTGTTATATTTACTAGTGTGATATTTTAATATGTATGACGGCGCAGCCGTGGCGGAACAGAACTGCATAGATAAGAGTGATAGGTCGGTGTCACTCTGGTGGAACGTCGAACGGGCGGCCATCTTGACGTCACTATTGCTTGGAGACGTTTTATTGGTCGCATATTAAAGACGGATCGCCGTAATTGAAATTAAAATCTAACTTAATAAGTGATTTGGTGACACATTAAGCATAGTTGATTGATTTTGCTTAATAATTAATTGCTAAGGAAGTGAAGTCCGCCTAATTTTTAAATTTACTGCCTGCATAACCTCACCTAATAATAAATGATAAATTAGGAAAATAGTGTTCCAGGCATGCCTCCGTGTACCCCAGACGCGTCGTTATGTATTTATATTAGGTCTTTACCTATGAAATTGCCGTTCTGCAGTACTGGCCATTTCAAATCAAAATAATTTTTGTTTGGCTAAGAATTCTAATTTCAAATTAATTTTATTTTAAAAACATGGATTCTTTTTTCCAAAAGTAGTCATTTCTTTATTGATTAGTGTTACATTTTCATCGCATTTCAATCTTTTTCGTCATCATGGATACGTTAAAAATTCGAGTAATTATGGAATATGAGTACCGTCGTGGCAGCAACGCGGCACAAGCGGCACTTAACATCAACGACGTTTACGGAGCTAACACTACAAACCAACGCACCACCTGTTATTGGTTTGCTCGCTTCCGTTCTGGAAATTTCGACCTGAAAAATGAACCTCGCGGTCGTCCGAAGACTTTGGTCGACAATGACGAATTAAAGGCGGTTGTGGAAGCTGATGATACACAATCTACGGCTGAATTAGCAGCAGCTTTCGACGTTAGCGTCAAAACAATATTGGTCCATTTGCGTCAAATTGGCAAGGTAAAAAAGCTTGACAAATGGGTGCCCCACGAACTCAATGATCGCCAGCGCGAAGTACGCGTCGAGACGTGCCTTGCACTGCTCAACAGACACACAAATGAAGGAATTTTGAACCGCATTGTTACCTGCGATGAAAAATGGATTCTGTTTGATAACCTCAAGCGCTCAGCAAGTTGGTTGGATCCTGGTTCAGCACCTAAACAATGCCCTAAACGAAAACTTACCCCTAGAAAAGTGATGGTCACTGTTTGGTGGTCTAGCGCCGGTGTGATTCATCACAGCTTCTTACCAAACGGGGTGAGCATTACTGCAGATGCGTACTGTGAAGAACTGAGCACAATGATGGAGAAGCTGGCGCATCTCCAACCAGCATTGGTCAATCGCTCGTCTCCGCTGCTCCTGCACGACAACGCGCGACCTCATACTGCACAGCAGACGGTCTCCAAGTTGCAAGAACTGGGGTTGGAAGCTCTCCGTCATCCGCCCTACTCACCAGACCTTGCGCCTACAGACTACTACTTTTTCCAGAATTTGGATAACTTCTTGGCGGGAAAAAAATTCAATACCCGAGAGGCAGTACAAAATGCCTTTGAAGAATTTGTTGCCTCCCGTCCAGCTGATTTCTTTAAGAAGGGCATCAATAAACTGCCACTGCGATGGCAAAGATGCATTGATTGCATGGGTGATTACTTCGATTAATACAAATAAAAAAATTCATGAAAAAAATTCGTTTAAATTTTTTCATACAAAACGGCAATTTCATAGGTAAAGACCTATTATTATTTGAACAATGTATCGAAAATGCTATACTTATAACACAGAGAGCGAGAACATGCGTTTGTGTCATATAAAAACGGACATACATATAAGCGCGGAAAACCCCTCCAAATTGCAACGTTGTAAAAACCTTTGGGGAAGGCCTTTGTCCAGTAGATGATGATATCAGGCTGATGATGATGATGATTCCTTTTATTAAATATGTTAATTTAATGAAATTAAATGATCTTAATACTTTTAATTTTTTTCGTAACTGCTACCCATCCAAAGACGCGCAAGTTACGTCACGAAGATCTCATTTCCCTTCACTATTTTAATAATAATATCTATAATAATCTGGGGACTATATCACACAGATCATCCTAGCCCCAAACTAAGCAAAGCTTGTACTATGGGTACCAGGCGACGATATACATACTTATATAGATAGATAAATACTTATATACATAGAAAACATCCATGACTCAGAAACAAATATTCGTGCTCATCACACAAATATTTGCACTTACCGGGATTCGAACCCAGGACCTCCAGCTTCGTAGGCAGGAGCACTACCAACTAGGCTACGGTGACCGTGTTTCGTGTCCATATCACCATTTAAAACGACTGGTTTTTTGCCCCATTTCAATACAAAACCTGCTTCCAGAAAACTTGCAACCAAGTAGACTCTTTAGTTCAAAAATTAACTTATGTCCCTTTCTATTTCTTCCGCAGGTCGCCCCCAACCTACCCTGACATGGCTGATCAACAACAAGCAAATTGACGACCACACGATCCTCAAGAACGATGGCAAAGTGATTATCAGCAGGATCAGCATCGGCGGAGCGGAGAGGAGCTGGTTGAATACAAGCATACGCTGCCAAGCAACCAATACAGCACTGCTTAGTCCCCATGAGCGAACTGCTAGAGTGGAAATGCATTGTGAGTATCCTTATTTATAACCAACTAGCGATCCATTTTTTTATATTATGGACACTAAATAATGGTGCCCCCGGACGGATTTTTGGCGACGGCGTCTGGCCTGACAAGGCAAGGCCTGGGTTCAAATCCGCGGTCGGGAAACCTAAATCCGGCTGTTGGCAGTATTACACCCCCGTACATTGGGGAGCATGTAAAGCCGTCGGCCCTGTACCTGCCCTCTTTCCGGTAGTGCAGCTCGTCTCATCTATGCGCAGATACTTGTGCACTGTAATATGTCCCGCGCTGATAGTCAGTCTCAATTGAGAGTGGCCGCCCTGTCCGAAATTGGGCTAGGAGGACATTGGATAGATAGATAGATAAACTCTTTATTGTACACCAAAGAAATAACAAAATAAAAAAACAATTATATGCTTAAAAGTATACAATGGGCGGGCTTAATCACAAAATGTGATCTCTTCCAGACAACCAATCTAAACATCGAAGAATGGAGTTATTGAGAGGGGCAGTTGTCGGTGTACGGATACATTACAAATAGTACCTATGGGTACAATTATTAAAGAAAATATAAACATATTACAAATAATAAATACGTATAATACATTATGTTCCTAATTGAGTTGTGAGTCTTCTAGTGACAGATAGTGATTCTTGACAAGTCTTTGAAATTCTTGCAGACTTTGTGCACGTCTGACTACTAAAGGCAGTGCATTCCACAATCGAACACTTTATACAGGAAAAGATTTGTCAAGAAAATTAGTAGAATGCGCTGGCATTTTTAACTTGATATTTTCTGACGATCTCAGTAATCTTGAATGTGACTGAAGTAAAAATGAAAAGCGATTTTTGAGATAAGAGGGAGCGGACGGTCTAAATACAGGGTGCGCCAGAGAAACTTACTTATTTGAAAGGTCAATAAAAAAAAAAGTACTTCAGTTATTGTTTTAAATTTTTTTTTATTTGAGAATACAATATCCCAATTTTTTTTTATGCAGTCTTAAAAATGACATCGGATAAATGGCGACCCCCATTGCGCATACACTGATGAAGTCGATTTTTGAAATTCGTATCCACTCTTCGCAGCATATCAATCGGTATGTTGGCAATGGCGTCGCGAATGTTGTTCTTGAGGTGTGCTATGGTCCGTGGTCGATCGACATAAACCAGGGATTTCAAATAACCCCATAAAAAGAAATCGCATGGAGTCAAATCTGGAGAGCGTGCCGGCCATTGGAGATCGCCTCTGAGAGAGATGAGGCGGTCGGGGAAATGTTGTCGCAACAAATTCATTGAGTCTCGTGCTGTGTGTGCTGTGGCTCCATCTTGCTGAAACCACACGTTCCTAACGTTCATTTCTTCGAGTCTTGGAAGAAAAAATTCCTCGATCATGTTCCTGTAACGAGCTCCATTCACGGTAACTGCGCGTTCGTTTTCTTCAAAAAAATAAGGACCAATTATTCCCATTACCGACACCGCACACCAGACAGTAACTCCCGAAATGAGTTAACCCACGACAGAATCGAATTACGGCCAGGAACGAGTCTGTGAGGAGGAATTTCAAAGCGAGCGCGGAAGGCACGTTGCGTAGCAACAAGTGAGCGACCGTTAGAAAAGACGCTCTCAACTGCGAAGGCCCGCTGCTCTCTAGACCAGAGCATGATGGCAACTGACTGGAGGGAGAAACAATCTTGGGAACTTCCCCCTCCAGATGCGCCCCCTCTTGCCCCTCTACCCGCCCAACTCACTGCGCGGGATTTTTTTCAAATAAGTAAGTTTCTCTGGCGCACCCTGTATAATGTTGTAGAGAAGTGTAAAGGCCCAACCACACCAAACGGCGGGCATCGGCCAGTATCGCCGCATCCGGCCGGATGCGGTCGGATACGGTCGAATGCGACGGCATCCGACCGCGTCCGGCCGGACGTCGCGTCGTCGCATACTACTTCCTTCACTTCTTTTTTAGTTTCATAGTTTTAAGCCCCAGCGCACCCGGCGGAATCCGAACGCAGGCGGACGGCTCCGAGCGCATTCGGCGGTATTCGAACGTATGCGCCGGTATCCGAACGCATGCGGACGGAGCCGATCGCGTGTCGCGGCATGTCACCGGCTGTATTTACCCTTGACTTGGTAATATAAACTTTAAACACTGTATACAAGATTTAATTTCGTTTAAAGATTGTAAAATTCGTTTCGATGCGGGCCGATGCGGGCTGTTTGGTGTGGTTGGACCTTAAGAGTATGAGCATTCCGGCGAAGGCACTATTTTTATATATACTTTCGTTAATATTAGTAGATATATAACTGTTTGCAGGGTTATATGGTTACTTACAATGGGGCCCCATAAAAAGCTCAAGGTCACTAAAGCGCAATGCAGTTTTCTTGCGAGATTGAATCAGAAATCGATACATTGCTTGTAGAACTATCGACCGCTGATGCCGAAAGGTACCCTAGTGACAATAGGAAACCGAAAGACACACACTGAGCCTGGGTGTGATTTGTGTCCGCTAAATTGCGTGTTTTCAAAGGTCCCAGCGATTTAAATATGTCTATTTCCGAAGTTTGGGCATAGTTTTAAGGAAATTCTATATGTTTCTTACACTACAAAGTAAGCTACCGTTTGCTAGTATATCTAGTTACGCGTGCATATATTCCAGAAGGTTCCATGCGACCTGGTAGACTAAACATCCTTTCATAGAGTCAGCAGTCTGTCGGGACACAGGCTACATCCGTCAAAACAACTTTTATGCATACGTTGCTCATCCCGGTGGTCTGTTCCACCACCCACTCTGTCTTAGAATAAGGTTTGCCATATTATGTACTGGCACATGGTGTTCGATCATCGGACAATAAACTCGTCTCTACAATTAATATTTTGTATTTTTTAAGAATCGCTCTTGCGCGCCCCCGATTACACTATCTACGTAAGGAATGTTGCATCTGGGGTTACATGCGCTCTTGATTCCTCCTTCCGAGTGTCCCCAATTAGCTCCAGCAAACTTACTTACGCTACATTAACTTGTTTGGCTCCGAAATTCTGCATATTTCGAAGTTAAACTGCTTTTTAATCCAGAAGGCACTATAATTTGATGTGGAAGATGTTTACCATTAATATAAATTAAAATTAAGTATCCAATGCTGCTGTAGTAAGCTATAGTTCTAGTAAACTTACCTACTTAGCAGTAAATGGTAGTAAACAATATTTAAAAGACAAAATAAAAATGGCATTCTTTCGCTCTGTGGGTAACTTGAATGGACAATAGCATAAGTTTAGAAAATAAACTTCAAGTAATAAAATTATTATTGACGTAAAACTTTTTACGCACGCTTGACTTGGGGTTTGATGGGCGCGTTGGCGTGGTTGTTAGATGCTTGCCTTTCACGCCGCAGGTCGTGGGTTCGATCCAGGACAGATATTTGTGTGCATGAACTGTTTGTCTTGAGTCTGGGTGTCATCATACTAATATTATAAAGGCGAAAGTTTGAGAACATTGCAACATCTCAAAATACAAATCAACTCAAGATAAGTCACGATCTAATATTTTTTTGTACCTTGAAATAATATTTAGTTAATTCTTAATACTACGATTCATATTCTGACCATTTTTAGGATTCTGTAAAAAAATACAGAACCCTTATAGATTCGTCATGTCTGTCTGTCCGTCCGTATGTCACAGCCAATTTTTTCCGTTGTTTCTGTGAACCGCATTAAGATTTTAACACAGAAATAGAAAAAACAATAAATTTTGGGGGTTCCCCATACTTAGCACTGAAACTCAAAAAAAAAATTTCATCAAACCCATACATGTGGGGTATCTATGGATAGGTATTCAAAAATAATATTGAGGTTCCTAATATCATTTTTTTATAAACTGAATAGTTTGCGCGAGAGACACTTCCAAACTGGTAAAATGAGTGTCCCCCCCCCCCCCCCCTTTAACTTCTAAAGTTAGAGAGTGATAAATTAAAAATAATATATGATGTAAATTACTTTAAACTTCCACTTAAAATTAGTTTGAACGAGATCTAGTCAGTCGTTTTTTTTTAATACGTCATAAATACGGAACCCTTCATGAGCGAGTCAGACACGCACTAGGCCGCTTTTTTTAAGTCTATGTGAAAAAAACTGTTTTTATTTTATTTTACATAATTGAGTTTGACGTATTTACAGTAAACATAAGGAAGGCGAGCGAACATCCAATTTTCTCATCTTGTTTACACGAGAAAAGTGCACATCATATAGTATAGGGTCCGACGATACTATGTCTTCACTCATACTTTAATAATTAAGAACCACATTTTTAACATGATTATATTAAGATACTATAATATATATTAAGATAAGATACTAGCATGAATATAACACGGGAGAAAATTCCACTAACTTGCTGCAAATATAGAATAGTGAATTAACCTTCGTCGTGAGTAGAGTTTTTGTTACATTTTATTAAAAACAAAGTGTAAAATCTCATTTAAACCAATTTTCAGAAAAAAATCGCATTGCAATCTATGCATCCTTATGAAAACCATCTTGTCACAGACTGACACATGCATAGCTATATAGGCTTGATGGCAAAGGTCAGGTTCTGAAACCGCATAAATGAAGGAATAGCATCGCTGTATCTTGCATTAATACGAAATCAGTTCAATAAGTTCCCAGTTTGCGAAAAAGTTACGGTCTTACCAAAAAATTGAACATTGGGTAGCGGAACACAAACAGCGTGCTAAAAATTTACTGACACACAGTCTTAAAATCATATTACTTGACAGCAAAGCTCGAGGAAAGCTCATAATAAATAGTTATAACTTTTAAATTGTAGTTCTATATAATTACCCGCAATGCAATGCGTAGATCTAATCTCAAAGAGTACATCAAATTTGATAGTTTGAAAGGTGTTATCTTTCACATGCAACTGTGAGCATATCATTCAGCCATGTTTCTAGAAAACAAACACCTGCATCTGCATCTTCCAAAAATATAGTAGCAAGGGAATCGTAAATTTGATCTGCCGGTGCGTGTCGTTTGTAGCTTAACGAGGAGCGCCTATCCCAGATTGGTAGAAGGTGCTGGTTCGAGACCCGCCGGACGATAAAATTTATAATTTCCTATTTTTGAAAATAGTTTTAACATTACAAATAATGCTTTGTCGGTTTATATTTATCGGACTATATGAGACTACATTAATTTCAACCTTAACACTTTGGAATAAGTCCAAAAACAAAGAAAAAAGAATGTAGAAATGCCTGTTTAAGGGGTACATGTGAATAAATTTCGATTTTATTTTCATGTTGATAGATGTAGAAATTGTGTCGCTGTATCCTGGATTAACACAGAAACAGGTCAATAAGTTTGAAGCATCTTTCCCATGTTGACTTTTGCATCTTACCAAGAAGTTGAACATTGTGTAGCGGAGCACTAACAGTGTGTTCAAACTTTGCTACCATCTCCCTAGACAAGTTACTGAAAATATTTTTCTCAACACTAAGCAGCCGCAAGAAATACAAATTTTGGTAAATATAGTGAAAGCTACGTCAGTGTACAAAATTTTCATTTATTACCTAGATATTAAAGACGGTTTTTGTAGTGCAAGTTTAAACTAGTACTTGCTGTTAGTTGTCGAAATGAAAAAATGTATTTGGGTCTATACTTAGTATAGGGCCTGCGCTGCGTCTTCCGGTTCGTGGTCGCCACTCGAGAACCTTTCTGCCCCAACGGCCGTTGGTTCTACGAGCTATGTGCCCCGCCCACTGCCACTTCAGTTTTGCAATTCTTCGGGCTATGTCGGTGACTTTGGTTCGCCTGCGGATCTCGACATTTCTGATTCGATCCCGCAGGGAAACTCCGAGCATAATATAATATAAAATTAGATACGTAAAATTGCGGGTGAGAACTCATGTAAAAGTCTCATCGATAGTATTAAAATTATCCCAGTAATCCTACTTTGGTAATTTGTATCCTATATAATACGACCCCAAATCTAAGTAATACCCTCCAAGTGAACAGACCCTTACAGACTACATTAATATTTGTTAAAAGCAACCACTTATCAACTGTAAGAGCGCCGTTAATTTTTAATTAATGTATGTATTTAAGCCTGACAAAAGAGAGGAATATAAAATATGCTTTTGTTAATATCTCTCTGTGTTGTGGTATATTCTTTTATAGTGACAGTTTTTTGATGGCCTAATAAATGACACAAAGCTATAACGCAATTGTGATATATTCTATACTAGCTGTGCCCCGCGGTTTTACCCGCGTTAAACTTTATAAAATATGGCCTATGTGTTATCCTAACTATAAAAATTAGCCTATGTTCTTTCTCAAGGTCTAGACCATCTTTATACCAAATTTCATTCAAATCCGTTCAGTAGTTTTGGCGTGAAAGAGTAACAGACAGACAGACAGACAGAGTTACTTTCGCATTTATAATATTAGTTAGGATATAAAAGCAGGCTGACCGGTCGGTCAACGCGTAGCTGGAATCGCCGGGCCTGTTGGCGTGATTGGCAAATGCTTGCTTTTCACGCCGGAGGTCGTAGGTTAGATTCAGACAGATTAAAGACAAATATTTTTTTTTTCTGTTTTAACTCTCAGTTTGTCAGTGTGTCAAAAGTATGGCAGTGTATGTATTGCTTTTTTTATCATCATTACAGCTAAATAAGTCCACTGCTGGACAAGCCTCCCTATAGAATCGTCTTGGGGGGATATGCCATAATCGCCACGCTTGGCAGACGGGTTGGCGATCGCAGTAAGATGCTCATAGTAATCAGAAGGAAGCTGCTGCCCATCCTCTGGTAGATATTCCCTCGGGTCGACTTCTACGCCCCCCACGGGATGAGATGGGGTGATGATATTCTGATTCCGATATTTGTCGCCGTCACCACACAGCAGACTTTTTTTATTATTTACTTCTAATGCCTATTATATAAAATATTAGCTTTCTGCACTCCTTCTCCATATGGACTTCAACTGTTCTAAATTTCATACTCCCCATCCAGGCAACTTTTGTTTAAAGGAGTTCAAAGTTTTTACTTCAAGTATTCATAAATATTATGATATTAAAATTTAGCAACAAAAATATTATTACATCATGAATAATATTTGATCATATAGAATTTTTGTGATAGTAATTTTTACAGTAACAGGTAAGGTTTAGTTAAATAATAAATACTTGACATATTTTCAAAAATATTTCTTTATTTTTATTCAAAACACCGCATTAGGTAAATGTGTCGCAGGGTACGTTACAAACATACAATTGACGGGTACAAATTATTTCCAGACTCAGAACAACTATTTATGGGCCACACAAATACTTCACCTGCGCGGTAATCGAAGCCGGGCACCAAACCGGTCACCGTAGCCTAGTTGTTAGTGCTCCTGCCTACGAAGCTGGTGGTCCTGGGTTCGAATCCCAGTGAGTGCAAATATTTGTGTGATGAGCACGAATATTTGTTTCTGAGTCATGGATGTTTTCTATGTATTCAAGTATTTATCTATCTATATAGGTATGTATATCGTCGCCTGGTACCCATAGTACAAACTTTGCTTAGTTTGGGGCTAGGATGATCTGTGTGACATTGTCCCGAGATATTATTAAGTATAAAAAAAGAAGAAAAAAATGGCGAGGTGACTATCTTAACCGCTGCAGTTTGGCACTTCGTCAATTTAATAGCTTGGTTTGTTTTGACAATAACTAAGAATGCTCGTGTAGTGCATTCGCCGAGCTTCTGCCTCGGAAACGACGCATTTCGTTGTCGATCTTTGCACAAGACCTTTGTGGGATTTATTTTCAGTGTGTGTTTGTGTTTTTAAAGTATGATAAGGTAAGAAAGATAACTCTTTATTGTACACCAAGAAAATAACTAGATTAAATAAACCGGCCAAGTGCGAGTCGGACTCGCCCATGAAGGGTTCCGCAGCAGCAAGTATTTCAGTTGATTAAATGAAAGGTAAATTGAGGTTTACGATTTATGACGCATTAAAAAAAAACTACTAACTAGATCTCGTTCAAACCAATTTTCGTTGTTAGTTTACATGATAATGTACATCATATATTTTTTCTAGTTTTATCATTCTCTTATTTTAGAAGTTACAGGGGGGGACACTCATTGTTCCACTTTGGAAGTGTCTCTCGCGCTAACTATTCAGTTTAGAAAAAAATGATATTAGGAACCTCAATATTATTTTTGAAGACCTATCCATAGATACACCACATGTATGGGTACGATGAAAAAATTTTTTTTGAGTTTCAGTTCTATGTATGGGGAACCCCCAAAATTATTATTATTTTTCTATTTTTGTGTAGAAATCTTAATGCGGTTCACAGAATACATCTACTTACCAAGTTTCAACAGTACAGCTCTTATAGTTTCGAAAAAAAGTGGCTGTGACATACGGACGGACAGACAGACAGACATGACGAATCTATAAGGATTCCGTTTTATGCCATTTGGCTACGGAACCCTAAAAAGATACATCACAAAATTATGTAATAGGCACTTCCACTTCTACTTTCTAGCATATGTTACAGGGCAATACTACTACGAAATTGTACTGACAAAACACATTATAAAGTATAGAAATATATTTCAAAGTTACTGAGTTACTCCGCAGAATATATCTATTTATACTTTAGCTCATAGGCGGACTTAATATCTTCTTAGATAATTGAATTGAGAAATTGTAATGAGGGATTTTTATGATGTCTGACGGTATTTTCTAGTAAAGGAATTTTTAATTAAAATGGTTACTATGATGTGTCAGTTTTCCTCATGTTATTAGTCAATAATTCTCCATTTTTGAATAAAATACGATTGAATCACCTATTTTATTCTTATTAGTATATTGCGAAGTCACAGTAAAAATATGCTTAATTAAAAAAAAATACTCGAACAATATTCACTCAATCTAAATTGTCATTGTGTGTAAATTGTTTTGTGTAAATTTTATATTATGATAGAAATTCTTAAAAGGACATCTTTTCTAGATGAGCAAGACATTAAGGGACATTGCAAATTTTAAATATGGAATTATTTAATGGTATACCCATTTGGATATCGATGGGATAAATGAATGGCTCACCACCATCAATCAGTTCATCTAGATCGGTGGATTCTTTTTATTCATAGTGTATTTAATGTTTATTTACTATTTACCTTAATATATGGGCCTAATAATATATAATATGGGTCGACCGGCAATTGTTGAGAACTTTGGGGTAGGCCGTTGTCCAGCAGTCTTTCGGCTGATATGATGATGATGATGAGTATGGGCAATGGTTACCGTAGTGTCAGATGTGTTTAAGCCGCCCAGTAGGCCTCTGACATGGCTTAGCTTGTATTAAGTTATTGTCAATGAGATTATGTTTAAGTTTAATTATCGAAATTTAGAGTTTTAGCTATATTTTACTACATATTGTCTGAATGGTTCTGTCTATATTAAGGTACAAATTTAATATTATTATTATGGCGGACCTTGTGTTTATAACGACGGTCGCGCTTTAATGCTACCACCGGATCCATTGCGCCCCAACTGAGAAGACCCAGCGAAACAAACTCAGTGGATTCTAGATCGGTGGTCATTTGTCGCATTAATACTCATGTTCTTTTTCTCTGTCCAGTGCGTCCCACATCGGTAATGATCACAAACAAGCCAGGTCAGATGTCGGCAGATGGTGAGATCACTCTCATCTGCGTGACCCATGGGAGTAGACCAGCTGCACAAGTCACTTGGTTCAGAGAGAACAGAAGATATACCAGAGGAAAGGTGAGAGAACTCCTTCTCATTTCTATTTTTCCCATGTCTTTTAAAGTCGGGTAACCGGTTCCAGCAAGCTGCCAGAATTAGTCGAATGAACGTCATTTAGCCTGGTATCCAGTAAGGATACTGAGTCTACTATGATTGCAGATTACCAGGTGTCTGATTCCATTAGACTTTTACATAGCTCAGCTCTAACAATCATCCGAGATTCAGACTTCAAAGAGCATAGTGAAATAGTCATGTATTGGTTAGTTTATTATAAACTGTGCAGCCCATAACACGAGTAGTTTTGGGTAGTAATAATAATAATATCCTGGGACATTATTTAGACACAGCCATCTGAGGTAAGCAGAGCTTGTACTATGGAAATCAGATAACTGATATAGTATACTACAGATACTACTTTTCTTTTGTAAATACATAATTATATAGATAAATTACACCTAGACTCAAGACAAACAGACATGTTCATGTTCATCTGTCCTGGATGGGAATCGAACCCACGACCTTCGGCGTGAAAAGCTAACCACGCCAACGACGCCAACAATAATTAATCTAAAGAACCCAAATGGTGTTCATGGTATCCCGTAAGGATATTGTAACTACGATGATTGCAGATTACCCGGTTTAGACTTTTGCATAGCTCTCACAATCATCTGAGGTCCAAACTTAAACGAGCATTTTTGTTGTATAAGAGGGTGACAAACGAGCAAGGTCACCTTATGGTAAGTGGTCACCGCCGCCCATGTACACTCGCAACACCGATGTGTTGCCGGCCTTTATAAGAGTCAGCAAGCCAGTGTTGCTGACCCTTCCCTCCACCCTGATGAGCTCTGGCGACCTTACTACACGCAGAAACACAACATTAAGTAATTAATGTTATTATTAAGGAATGTCTTCTGTAAGGTGGAGGTACTTCCCCAGTCGGGCTGCTCTTTGAGCGAATTAACTTTGTACCCTTCCACTCGAAATAGTCATAGCATAGTCAAATACTCATTTATTAGTAAGTTGATTGTACACTGTGCAGCCCATAACATGAGTAGTTTTAGTCAGTGTCCTCGGCAAAGATGTCAGCTTATTGCTATGACATCTGCAATAGGTACCTACTTACAGAAGACATTCCTTAATAATAACATTAATAATTTGAATATTGTATTTCTGAGTGTGAGTATGGTCGCCAGAGCTCATTGGGTTAGGGGAAGGGTCAGCAACACTTGTTTCCTGACTCTTAAAGGCTGGCAATGCACCTGCGACTCCTCCGGTGATGCGAGTGTCCATGGGTGGCGGTGATCACTTACCATCAGGTGACCTACTTGCTCGTTTGTCGCCCTCTGATATATAAGAAACGTAGGTGTGTATCCCCGCGTGGTATACAGATCTATATCTATCCTAACCTATATTGAGGTACGTTCAGCTGACCCATTAAGATGTTGACGAATCTGTATCAGTACGGTACCTAAAAGCGTGTTCTCTTCGTTATTGTGGAACTACATATGTTGTCAATATATATTTGAAAGACAAGGATAAATATACATACTACAATGTCGCTCTAAGTTAGACTCATTAATCTACTGAAAAGGAGGAGTTCGAAGTTAAGTGTCCATAAAGGACTAGAACTTATAATTTCGTTTATGCTTTCTCTATGTTACTTAAGTGACTAAAAGAACAAAGACTAAATAAAATAGACATTTAGTCTGGATGTAATTATGTATGTAAGTATGTATTTACAAAAAGAAAGTAGCATTTGCAGTATATCAGTTATCTGTTTCCATAGTACAAGCTCTGCTTAGTTTGCGATCAGATGGCCGTGTGTGAATAATGTCCCAGGATATTATTATTATTATTAACTAGCTGTGCCCCGCGGTTTTACCTGCGTTAATTTTTATGAATTATCACAGCTCCTCCCCCATAGATGACAGCGTGATAATGTGTAGCCTATATGTTGACCCGACCTCTTAGTAATATTCATGCAAAATTATATCCATGCAGTACTTTTTGAGTTTAGCCCGGACATACATACAGACAAACAGACAAAAATTCTAAAAACTATATTTTTGGCTTCGATATCGATTGTAGATCACGCCCCAAGTATCCTTTAAAAAAAATATTCAATGTACAGTTTTGACTTTCCTACGATTTTATCTATATACACACATCAACAAAGTCTAGGGATACGTTATTTTGAAATCAAACATGGCTTTATTGTTTAAAACCTATTTAGTTTCCTTAAAAAGTTTATTTACAGATTTAAACCTTGTCTATTCTTTATTCAAAATTTAAAAATTAAAATGAGAAACAAATGAAAACACGCAAAGCACAGCGCAATCTTGAGTTGTATCTAATTTCAAGAAGTTGCATTAAAATTTTTTTTGCGTGTTAATTGAAGAAAACCTGATAAATTGTTTTATTTTCTTTTCTCAATTGGTTGTGTAAGCTTTTTAGCGTCATGCCACGCCATCATTTGAGTCGAGATGAAATGTTACGGGCAGTTGGCATGTTACAAAACGGTGCTATTCAACGCGTCGTTGCTGAGTCTCTGGGCACAAGCCAAAATGTGGTATCCAGGCTGTGGTCACGTTATCGCGCTACTGGAGATGTGGCAGAACGGCACACAGGTAGATATCGTATTACCACTCAGAGACAGGATCGATTTCTCCAAATGACCGCCAGAAGACTACCCAATATCACAGCGATGCAACTAGTGCAAAGGCTCCAGGAGGGTCAGCAGCTGCTGGTGAGCGACCAAACCGTGCGAAGGAGGCTGCATGAAGTTGGTCTTCATGCTCGCAGACCGCTACGAGTCCCAGCGCTGCGACGTGGCAATCGCGGTAGGCGACTTTTATGGGCTCAAGAACATTTGACATGGAGTGATCAACAATGGTCATTGGTGCTGTTCACTGATGAGTCCCGCTATGGATTTCATCCAGATTCGAGACGAACACGCGTTTGGAGAACTCCAGGCAGGGTCAGCCGTCTCCGACATCCACAGGAGGTCCACTCTTACCAAGGCGGGACAATTATGGTGTGGGCAGGAATACGAATCGGCGGACGAACCCAACTCATTTGGATTCAGGGCAGCATGACTGCCCATAGATACCGTGAGGAGGTAGTAGAACGTGTCATTGTCCCGCTCAGGGCCCTAACGGGGCAAGAATTTCAGCTCATGCATGACAATGCACCTTCCCATACAGCGCGGCTGGTGAGGGCCGCCCTTCGAGAACACGATGTTCAGGTATTAGATTGGCCTCCACAGTCGCCAGACTTAAACCCAATTGAACACGCCTGGGACATGTTACAGCGAAGAGCATTGAGGGATTTTCCGCCCAACTTGACAACAGAAGAACAACTTTTCGAACATTTAAAAAGAACTTGGGACTGCATACCCCAGCAAGACATTGACACCTTAATTTTAAGTATGGAAAATCGTTGCCGCTGTGTGATTAATGTTAGAGGAGGAAATACCGATTACTGATTATCAGATTTGGTAAGATTTTTATTCATTTAATTCGATTGAATAATTTTATAAGAATAAAATGTTTTTGTTCACTCAGTAATTTTCTATGGCTTAATTAATTTAAGACTTTTATTAATTAGAAAAACAAAATCGCATCGTGTTGTTAATGTTTAAATATCGGCCATGAAATTATCTTTAATTCTTCCATTTACAGTCATAACAAAATGTTTATAGTTTTCTAGATAATCAATGAAATGTTCAATATCCCTAGATTGTGTTGATGTGTGTATATAAAAATCAATGCCACTTTTCGTTGTAATGTTATAACTCAACAACGCCTTTACCGATTTGGCAAATTTTGGTCTTGAATTATTTGTGGAAGTCCAGGGAAGGTTTGTACGTAGAGAAAATTTAAAAAAAGTCTTGAAAAAGTATAAAATCAACATCTTTCTATACTCCCATATACAATTTGTACTAATACTTAAAAGCGTAGCGAAGCACGTACCGGGCCGCTAGTTATTTGTATAGATTACTGTACTTACTTACGGTTAAGTCACCTACATCTTTCTTACTGCGTCTGTGTACAAAATGAATATTCTATTACAATATCCCTCAACAGTTTATCTCGGATTACGCGGCTCTTCCGTTATCTGGATTATTTGATCCTAAACCTTAGTTTACCTTCAAAATTAGCGGGATTTTCTCTTGACACTCAAGTCACGAAAATTAATGATCCGCAGAATCAAACAAGTGAATCTAAGAAGTTAGCTATGAAACTAAATTTGACACAAAAATTTCATACTGAAAATTTTGTTCGTGATACCAGAGTGCTATTTTCTGCGACTTTATTACATATGGCCATCTGATCCCTAACTAAGGAGAGCTTGTACTATGGGAAGCAGATAAATGATATACTACACATATACTACTTTTCGTTTGTAAATACATACTTATATTGATAATTACACCCAGACTAAGACAAACAGACATGTTCATACACACAAATATCTGTCCTGGGGCTCTACCGGCTAAGTCACCGAACATCGATTGCTTAAATGGCGTTCAAATAAATAAAGGTTAAAAATGACTTAATCAGTCGTTAAATCGGCTTCCATGACCACATGTCGTACCCCCAGTGGAAAAAAGGCATAAGACGAAAATGGTGATTTTTCAGTATGGCGAAAAAATTGAATTTATGGGCATATTTACTTTATTTTCAAACGAAGAAGAATTATTCTTGTATCAAAAAAAGGAGAAAAAAAAGTTGCACTGCGTGTTGTATTTAAGTTAGTACTAATGTTTATAGTTTATTAGGAATTGTAAAAAAAAAAATATTATGCTATTTTTCAAAATGTAATGAAATACAGGATTCTGAGTATCAAAATGTATGCCAGACTTTGCCAGAAAAGAAAAAATATTTCAAAAAGTATGTTGTATTAAAGCAGTAATGAACTTGTAAATACAAACATTTATGCTAGTATAAGTAAGATTACTACATTATTTCCTTTATTACAATTATGTTTGAAATGTATTAGCAATACTTACCCCATTTTTCAATTTAGGGGCTTGCTAAGGTAACTTAAATAAACAAAGATAATTACTTATTCCATTATTATGTTAAAGAAAAGTTAGCTGCATATTAACACATATTACTTAGAGTTAATATTTATGACTAAAGGGAAAAAAAGGAAATGCATTTTTTGTGTTCATTATTTTTTTATTTCAGGCAAATTATAATTATAGTTTTGGCTACAATTAAAGTTCGTACTATCAACAATAAAATTTGACAGTAATAATTCAGCAATGTGGAGTTTCGGTGAAGATTACTACCACTAATGACTTTTTTTTAAATGATTAACTAATCAGTAGATCATTTGTTAAGATTTGTAACAATTAACGAAATAACTTCTTTCTTGGCTCCGTACAACAAAATATTATGTTCTCTCAATAAAAATCTAAGATAACAAGCAAAAATTATTAACAAATCAAGGTACTTTACACATTGCCAGTACCTTTTGTTTTAAAATAATCAACAAATAAAAATACAAAAAAAAACCTTCTTTAAACAATAAATCAAAAAATTCTTGTTCCCTTCTACGTTATCTTCGTTCTACGAATTCCTTCATTACCAAACATTCTAGGCTATAGAATGTTTGGTAATGAAGGGATATAAATGTAACAAAATATTATTATTTTCTCAATACAAATCTATGGTAACATGACATGCATAATTTGTTAACAAAATAAGACCTTTGATACTTTCACAGTACCTTTTGTTTTAAAATTATTAATAATCAATATGTTTATACGTATGAATATAAAAATTCAACAAAATTCAAATTAAAACAATAATGAGATCAAAAATACGGGAACTAGTAAAGTTATTCTTCTTCAGATGAATCAAATACCTCCAAATTTGGAGATTCAGTCGCTGGTAACAAATTTCTATAGAATGTTTGGTAATGTAGAGGTATAGCATTTGTATTACACAGGCTAATTAAGTCTTTGAACAACGCGTCAGAAATAGGTAACAATTGAGCATATGCAAGTGGAAGTTCATTAACATCTACAGCATTGGCATTATTTGATTTGCGTGTGCGCGTCGTCGTCGTACGATTTGTAGTGTCTAGTACCAAATATTCACTTTCGAAATCATATTTAAATAATAATTTATTTGGTGCATCGGGACTTGTTTTGATTTTCTTTAATTTTTGAGAAAAATACTTTATGCCCGTTTGTGTCTTGTGACCAATTCTTGCTTGTCGTGACTTGACTTTTTAGGTTGTAAAAGTCATTTTGATTCATTTCTTTAATTACAAACTTATTTTGTACTTTTGAATTCATGATTACTTCGTACAGTTGGTCAGGCGAGTACAATGTCTTATTTTTCATATTTTTCTCGATGCAGGCACGCATTGAGTCGCCTTCGTTCTGAGTGTGGCCAGTTTGTAAAAACCTGTGTGTAACTTCTACGTTCAATACACGTGATACATAAATATACATCGCGAATATGAACCGATTTCTGTTCTGGCCCGAACAATTATCTGAATACAGTGAAATTGACTTTATACCCCTGTTAACTTCAGATTTAATGAAGTGTAATAAGCAACTAGCGATTTCATTCGCACCCCTTTTTGCAATTTGTGCATGCCATAGATAACAAAACCCTTGACGGGATATTAAATTGTACACAGTGAAATTGTATGCGGGGTATTTCCTTTTATAATGGAAAATATTCACATTAGATTGCGGTAAACTAAGAACCTTTTCCAAGTCAAAAACAGCTACAGTTTTCACATTAGGATCTGCTGATTCTTTTTCACTATCCTTCATATTTCGTATGATGTTTTTATTTTTTATATGACTGTCATAATCCTCTTTCAGTTGTCATTTACCTTCTTCAGTTGAATTGTCGTATTTGCTACATAAATTGCACAAATCCTTCTTCGGCCGGAAAAAAGAAAGGTTAAAATGTGTATTAAATATTTGATTATATTGATATTCGCTTGCCACTTTAGTATTACGAAAGTTTTCATTTTCTGATATCCAATCTTTGTACAAACGATGCATTTTTGAGATATTTAAGTCTTGTGACAAATATTGACGGCTGGAATTTTGTCTAAGATAGTGAGATTCGATACAAGGAAAGGACTGAATATGTTGAATTGCACTCTGTTCTGTTTCGCTGGCTGTTCTATGAGGTCTATTGGTATGTTTTCCTCGAAGGTCTGTTATTTGGTCCCCATTAGCATATTTATCAATGGCAGTGTAAACTGTTCTTTCTTTAATACCTAGCGTATTAAGAAACATAGTTTTGCACACTTTCAAATTAGTCACAAGGCATACATCGTTTTTTGACGGCAAATAATAAACCAGTGTACGATTTCGTTCACGCTTACGCTGAATTTTCATAACTTTAGGTTCTATAATCTCAGTGTTTTTCAAAATGAATTGCCATTGAGTTTCATGGTTACCACAAGCCCAAAATTGCTTAAATATTACCAACCTCCTGTCGCTGGGTATTTTTTCAAAGCATTTAAGCTTACACTTGCAAGGCTCTTGCATCTGTTTTTGAGGCTGTTGACCTGTATTTAATTTGATTTTTTTTTGTGTTTGAGACCATTTTTCGGGATTACGCTTTCTTTTTCTAGGATTTGTATTAGCTTCAGTTACTAACACTGGACGAGAATTCGTTGCTTCAGGTTCTGTGGTGGAATTATATCCAGCTGGTAGAGTTTCAACGTGGCAGGCTATGATTGCAGGGTCTGAGTGAGGAACTATAGCTGTGGCAATTGAAGAGACCGGTGGAGTTCTATCAGGGCTTGTAGATATAGGTTCTGTTTCAGGTTCTGTGAGAGTATTATGTCCAACTGGAAGAGTTTCGTCGTTATAACATGTTATGGATGTAGGTTCTGCTTCAGGTAGTATAGCCGGGGTATTTTCAAGAGTCTGTGGAGTTTTTGCAAGACTTGTAGATGTAAGTTCTTTTTCAGGTTCTGCGGCAGTATTATGTTCAACTAACGGAAATTCGTCGCGACATGCTATGGATGCAGGCTCTGCTTCACGAAGCATGACCGTAGTACTTTCAAGAGTCAGCAGAGTTCTTGTAGGGCTAGTAAATGTAGGTTCTGTTTCAGGTTCTGCGGCAGTTATGCTCTTTTCAGGAAGTGGTGCATTATACCAGAACGTGGATACGGGTTCAAGATCGGCATCATTCGGCAAAGGATTAACTCCTTCTATGTAATTTCCTGATGATACCGCTAAATTTTCATAACTGTCTTTGTTACCCATAGAAATTGTTTTTTGAGGATTAGATATAAAAACGACAGTAGGTGACGCTATAAAAATTAAATTATTATGAGTGGTGGAAATTGGAGAAGAGAAAAGTGTAGAATTACCTAAGCAATCTCTCAAACTAAAATCGAAGTCATTCAATATTGAAGATGGTAAAGTATTGCCTAAGTCTGCTATCGGACTAGGACTCGAACTTGGTAAATATTCAGATACCGGTGGTGAAAATGGCTCTTCATTCGAAGACTCACTAATTCTGTAATTTACTGTAGATTGTCGTCTGCTACTTCGACTCGTTGACGGCGCGGTGTACATAATAATATCACCACGACTGACTTCATAATTTCCAGATGTTTGTTCTGCTTCTGTGTCGTCGTCTGTAAATAAATTATTTTATTATAAAATGTAATATAAATAATATCATATTAAGTTGTTACTAAAGACGTCTTGCTCACAAAATAAGGCAAGTTAAGGTAAGACATTATTCTTTGTCTGACATCCTCGATGCCACAATTATTAGTGTCTATAGGACGAAAGGCTCCGGGTTCGATTCCCGGTCGGACAAACAAACAAACTTTACTAAACTGACTTGGGTCTGAGTGTACGTACCCCTTGCCAAATCCTTTACAGAATCCTTAGTTTAAGACCAGGTAATTAAAGTGATATGGCTGAGATTTTTAGATGTAAGTATATAAATATAACGCCTCGTTAGTTTAGTGGTATAAGTCCTGGGTTCAATTCCCGGGTTGAACAAACTTTGTGTCGGTTTTTTCGGACACAGATCGATTACTTTTATATAAATATACTAGCTTCCGCCCGCGGCTCCGCCCGCGGCTCCGCCCGCGGCTCCGCCCGCGTGGTACCTACTTACGGGGATAAAAAGTAGCTTATGTTACTCGTGGATAACGTAGCTTTCGAATGGTGAAAGAACTTTTAAAATCGGTCCTGTAGTTTCGGAGCCTATTTATTACAAACAAACAAACAAAAAAATATTACCTCTCTATAATATTAGTATAGATTAAACAATAATACCTAGTTAACGATTTTGAAAGTATCATGTACCTAATATAAATATTTACAAATACACATTTTGTTATAACATCTATGGTATGTCTTTACAAATTAGAAATAAAATTACACGTTAGTAACAGAAATTAATTTTATAATAATAGACAGCGAATCATTCATATAGGTTCCCCTAGTTTGAGACCAGACGATTGCTGTAATTGTCTAGCGCACTTACATACTACTTGAACCACTAGCTGGCGGTAAGATAAAACATCGTGAGGAAACTGCACCTTCATTCATTCAGAATGTGTAACCACGATATTGTTTTGGTTCCGGTTACAAAGGTCGGACGTCAGTCGCTCAATGTTATTGATTATACAGTAAACACGTCATTGTGGAATAATTTATTTTTAGCTTTTATAAGAATTAAATCTAAATGTACTTACCTATTAACTTCAAAATTCTTCTCGCCCTACTGTGCTGTGTCCGGTTATACATTTTCAGGTCACTTTACTTTAAAATAAGAAGAAAAACCACTCAATTGTTGTTGTTTTGTTTTCGCAAATGCGTAAACGCAGCTATTACCTTGACCTAGAAACGGGCACTGACTGTCAAGCGCGTGGATACGCACCGCCCCCTCCCCCCTGCATCGACGTATTCACGCTTATGTTCCCGCTGTCTACTCCCGCGCCGCTGTATCAAATCTTACGTCCCGGTGCAATGAAAATATTCTAGTGGAAGAAAGAAGTAATAATTCTTATGTTACAGCCGTGCTGCAGTTTGTAGTCTTATGTTTCGACGTAAAGGAAAGTTTTTAGTGGAAAAAAGCAGTAATTGTTATTATTGTAATTTATTTTAAGTTCATAAGAAGTAAACAGTCATACTGCTGTTTTTATTTTTTAAGTTTATCTTTTTGGTTAAGTAAGCGCATTTAAGATAATTTCCTTACCTAGTTAATATAACGAATAAAAAGATAATCGTGTATACAAGACTAGCGATGTAAAAAAAGCAAACGCATTTAAATCATAATATTTGTTACTATTTATTTTCTACATTAAATTTTAGGTATAAACATATTATTAATTAATATGTCATATTTTTTAATTTATTATTTGCGGTATATCACATAATCTACTAATCCTTAAGAAAAAAAGTGATGGAATATAAATTCTCAAAACTATTTTCTTGAATTAATTCGTCAAATTAAACAAGAAAAATATGAAAAAAAAATTGCGTATGTATCTTTAAACGTACTTTTCAAATATGATAAAATCGATGATTCAATGTAAATTCACTTATGCCTATTTTCCACTGAGGGTACGATGTGACATCATAAATGGTCCGGAATCGATTGTCAACGTTGAAGCCGATTTAACGATTGATTAAGTCATTTTTAACGTTTATTTATTTGAACGCCATTTAAGCAATCGATGTTCGGCGACTTAGCCGGTAGAGCCCCTGGGTGGGGATCTAACCCACGACTTGCGGCGACAAACGCAAGCATCTATGTATTTAAGTATTTTATCTATCTATATAAGTATGTATATCGTCGCCTGGTACCCATAGTACAAGCTTTGCTTAATTTGGGGCTAGGATGATCTGTGTGACATTGTCCCTAAATTTATTATTATCTACCAACCGGACCGCCAATTAATATAACGACTAAGTTTTACTTAGGACTCGGTTTACTACGACTTAGAGAGTTAAAAAGTACCCTTTATTTCTAAATAATGTTCTAAAAATGTAACGGGCAGCAGCGTCTCTCTGAGTACTATGACCGTCATACTGCGATCGCCAACCCGTCTGCCAAGCGCGGCGATTATGGCATATATTACGCACTCGTAGGTTCTGTAGATTAAAACTCCCGAGATGTTTTCCACACACAGTATTTAATCGAACAGAGTAACGTTCTCATCTACCGTCGTACAAAGAATGCCTCTTTAATAATTCTCGTACCCTATTTATATTTTTATCAGTGACAACCATTCGAAAGTCTAATATCGATTAATAATACTTTTAATATGTAAAATTATTGTAGTGATTAATGAAATAAATGAAATTTATTCAGCACTTGAGTATTAACATACACTTGTACTTGTCAAGTTAACAATGCAGTACATAAACAAACATAGTAGAATACAGTATAAAAATTACAAAAATTAATTAGTCCGTCCGTGCGGTCTGTTTTATCAGATATATTTTCTTAAATCCTAAAATAAATAACAAGTTACTAATCTATTATTCTGAAATTTAGTTGCACAATATTAAAATGAAAGAATTGAAGGCTATGAGCATTTGGCTAACGCAGAAGGCTCTTAACCAGTAGCTTAAATTAAACGACTAATACCCGAGGCCACCCTTTTTGGGGTTCGGGCCTCAGCTCGGGGGCCGCTGAAGCAAAAGGACAGACTTCTAAGATAGGGTGTGATCAGTTGCACGGGATCACCGATGACGCGTTAAGGGGCCAAAGCGATCCTCGACGCTGAGGAGCCTACCCTAGTTAACCTGCGGCTTTCTCTAGCTACCTAGGTGGACGACCCGGAGAAGAAAGCCACAAAGAAACTCTGAGCTTGCTTTTTTCGTCTTCTTTTGCTTTTTGTTTTTGTTTTCGTTTTTTTTTTATATCATGTTTTTTCTTACATTGTGATAAAATGATAATCACTAATTAAATAAATAATCATAGTGTAAAAATATTATTATAACATAGCAGCTACGTCATAACCGTTGCGCGGCTATTGAGTACTTGATAACACATATCCATTGTGAAAGTCTTTTGGAGAGGCCTTTGTCCAGCAGTGGACGTTATTCGGCTGACATGAATATGATGATGAATGTTCTAAAATACGCATAAAAACCAAATCTAAAGGCCTTAAATAATATATATATATATATACAACATGTAACGTAATTAACGCACACCCTCAAACACCCCAATTAGAATATTATGTTGTAATCATAATACATACACTGAATTTGTAATTTAACATGTTATTATACATTGCTATTTAATTAATTAGTTTCTTGGAATAAAGTTTATTTTTCTTTATTTTGTATTGAATGATGGAATTGGTATGAATACAAATAAAACTGCGATTTAAAAGTCTTATTACTTTGACTTACGGTCCATTTCTATTTGTTTTGACTGTACATGATTAATATGACAAAAGTGTCCGTAGTTTTAATTATATTCGGAATAAAAAATCACCTATTTTAAAAATGATATACTTAAATCGATTCATTAAACGATTCTGAACAAACTATTTTCAGGATGTGCGTTAATTAAGTTACATGTTGTATATATATAATTATCCGTCATTTTTTTCTAACAGTTTACGAGTTAAAAAGTGTTTTTATGTTAATCCAAGTAACACAATCACTGTATGCCAAATTTCATTTAAATATCCAAACATAGAAATATTCAAACTTACTAACTTTCATATTTATTTTTTATTGTTCACAGAAAAAAAATTATAATCTATATCTAACGTAGGATGTCATAGCTGCTGTGTGGCTAAAGGCAAAGAATCACCAAACCTGCACGTGTGGCGCAGCAGTTAAGACAGCCGCCTCGCCGCTTCGAATCCCGGGTTCGATTCCTGAGCAGGACAACTATTTGTGTGACCCATATGTAATTGTTCTCAGTCTGGATGTACTTTGTATCCATTAATTATATTTGTAAAGTACCCCGCGACATAGGGATTAATTTTCTTACCACGACCGTTGCCTATAAATAAAAAACCGGCCAAGTGCGAGTCGGACTTGAAGGGTTCCGTAGCAGCAAGTATTTCAGTTGATTAAATGAGAGTAAATTGCGGTTTATTACGTATTAAAAAAAAACTACTTGCTAGATCTCGTTCAAACCAATTTTCGTTGTTAGTTTCTATGGTAATGTACATCATATATTTTCTTTAGTTTTATCATTCTCTTATTTTAGAAGTTACGGGAGGGACACTCATTTTACCATATGATTTTTGAAGACCTATCCATAGACACCTCACAGGTATGGGCACAGTGAAAAAAAAAAGAAAAACTTGTGTGTACTTAATTACACGCGTTAGAAGTTATACTTCTTAGTATACAACTTGAACATAGTTATCAATTTTCATACCACCTAGAACTAACGTCATGCTGTTATTTTAACGATGCGCGCGCATCGTGCGCGCGCATCGTAAAAATTCACTCTCATACCACCTAGAACTAACTTCATGCTGTTAAATTTTTTGGTGTCGGTGTGCGCGCGCATCGTAAATATTCACTCTCATCATTTTTCTCCATCGCGCCAAAAGAAGTATAACTTCAAAAATTTTTGAGTTTCAGTTCTATGTATGGCGACCCCCCAAAATTATTGTTCTTTTTCTATATTTCTGTAAACATCTTAATGTGGTTCACAGAATACACCTACTTACCAAGTTTCAGCAGTACAGCTCTTATAGTTTCGGAAAAAAATGGCTGTGACATACGGACGGACAGACAGACAGACATGACGAATCTAGAAGGGTTCCGTTTTTTGCCATTTGGCTACGGAACCCTAAAAACAATAAACTACACACACAATTTTTCCTGGGAGCCGATGGAACCCACGATCTATAGCTTATCAGTCAGGGTGAATAACCGCTATATCAACACTCCAGTTGTATTGTTATACAAGTTACTTATGTGGTTACAGGCTTATAAGCTAGTGTTATCAAGTACTCAATAGCCGCGCAACGGTTATGACGTAGCTGCCATGTTATTATACTATTTTTACACTATGATTATTTATTTGATTAGTGATTATCATTTTATTAATAACTATAATAATTCTATAATAATTTTACATCCTAAAACTATTAACAATCGATATTAGACTTTCAAATGGTTGTATAAATAGAGTAGGAGAATTATTACAGAGGCATTCTTTGTACGACGGTAGATGAGAACGTTACTATGTTCTATTAAATATTGTGTGTGGAAAATATCCCGGAGTTTTAATGTGCAGAACCTACGAGTGCGTAATACTACCAATATAAACCATTTTGTAAAGACTCTAACAAGATGATCCCGAGACGAATCTTTAGTCCTTGGCATAAATTCCCTACATGTAGTAATTGGCCCCAAAATCCGAGACACGTATACATAATATAATCTAACCTAAAATACTTACATGATTTAACAATTTACTCGAAGGCTTTTTCTCTCCAATCAAGCTAAAATCTCGTTTAGCAAGCCTCGGTTTGAGTCGCGAGTTCGGTAGCAAATCGAAAAATAAAAATAAAATAAAAAAGGTTTTTATTCACGTAGACTTTAAAAAAGCGCTTGTAAATAGTCAGAACATGTTTGTAGTAATATATTTGTATACATTATTATTTCTAGTAACGTAGATATTTAGGTACACATTGTATGAAAACATTTATAAAATTTATTTTATTATAGCATTGATTTTTAGCTAGCTCGTATCAAGTTATTGTCAAGAGATTATGTTTAATTATCTAGTTTAAGTCTAATATTTTTACTACATATTGTCAATGGTTCTGTCTATATTAAGGTATTATATCGGCTATCGTAAAATTTTACTACTATAACACCCGCTACGTTTATTTGTGTTATAAGCTAAACTTATGTATGTACAGATGCCAGCACATCCAGCTACCCCAATCTGTCAAATTTCTTTTAACGATTTTCAACTTTATCACATAAGCATAAGGTTCACTTTCAATTGGGGAAATTTGACAGAATGGGGTAGCTTGATATGCTGGCGTCTGTACATAAGCCATGTCTATGGTAACATAGCTTCTAAAAACAGCTACATCTATATGTACCTACCTATAATTAATTATACATACTTTACTTTATTACTACAAATGACAATTTACAAGCGTTTTCATAGCGTGAATACAAACCATTTTTATTATATTTGCCTCATTGGTCTAGCGGTAGCGTGTTCACCCGCAGAAAACGAGGGCCTTGGTTCAAATCCTGGGTCGGGCTAAAAGTAATTTTGGGACTTTTCTGTAAATTGATAAAATTCTCAACATCAGTCCGAAGTTTGGGAGTTGGCGGTATTTCCCCCCGTGCCTCGGAGAGCACGTAAAGCCGTCGGTCCTGCACCTGACCTCTTTCCGGTCGTGTCGCTAGGCGTCCCATCAGATCATGAGAGTGATGGAATAGCAAGTGCTCCTGTATTTGCGCACACACAATTGTGCACTATAATATGTCCCGCACAGATGGCTAATCTCTATTGAGACTGGCCGCCGTGGCCAAAATTCGACTAGGAGGACATTATATTTTATTTTATTAAGTGATTTAATTTCTGAGCGTCTCCGTGTTTCAGAGGGCACGTTAAGTCGTGTAGCCATTACACAAAAGCAGTTAAGCCATGTTAGAGGCTTGATCATCTCTGACTCTATGGTACGTACTGTCAATTGAATGAAGTGAAGAAGTATTTGACTGCACCAGTGGTACAGTAGTTAGGGTGGACGCCTTGCTACTACCTCGGTGCCCTCATATTTCTGCTTCAATTCCCGCACAGGACAACTATTTGGGTAACCCTTAAGTAGTTGTTCTGAGTCTGGGTTATGTAATATAAGTTTCTAAAGTCATAATAATAATATTGATTTCGTATCTTAATATAGACAGAACCATTCAGACAATATGTAGTAAAATATACCTTAAACTATACATTTCGATTTGGGTAACCCTTAAGTAGTTGTTCTGAGTCTGGGTTATGTAATATAAGTTTCTAAAGTCATAATAATAATATTGATTTCGTACCTTAATATAGACAGAACCATTCAGACAATATGTAGTAAAATATACCTTAAACTATACATTTCGATAATAAAACCTAAACATAATCTCCTTGAAAATAACTTAATACAAGCTAGCTAAATTTATATCTTTACTATTATAAAATAAATTTTATAAATGTTTTAACAATCCGTGTACTTAAATATCTAATTGTACCTAACTAGAAATAATTATGTATTAAGTATACATAATTATCATACAAACATGTTCTGACTATTTACAAGCGCTTTTTTAAAGTTAGGCTGATTTCAGCGTTTGGACGGCGAGCGGCGCCGTCCAAACGCGCGCGATTACAATTACACTAGACAGTAGTTGCGTTTCATAGTCACGCAGTTCTAACGCGCCGCCGGTGACACGCGCGCCGTCCGGCCAGCGCTGCCCGAGCTCCTCTACTGGCAGCTAGCGTTTCAGAGTGACGCGTCTCGCACGCGCCGCTGTTGAGACGCGCTGGAGGCCGGCGCGTGCCGCGCGCGTCACTCTGAAATCAGCCTAAACCTTCTTTATTTTATTTATTTACCCCGCGATCGTTATCATGACAGCTGAATGACGCCCATTGCTGGACAAAATCCTCCCCAAACGATCTACAATCAGTTGTGTCCATTATTTTGAGGGTTATAACATAATCACCATGCTTGGTAGTCGGATTGGCGATCGCAGTATGATGGTCATAGTACACAGAGAGACGCTGCTGCGTCCCCCATGGGATATTATTTGCTGTCAGCCACACAAGAAATTACCACGATACAGGTAAAAACTCCTCTGCCCCGTTGGCCTAGCGGTAGCGTGTTCAACCGCAGAGGTCCTGGGTTCAAATCCCGGGTCGGGCCAAAAAGTGATTTTGGGATTTATCCGTAAAAAGAAAAATTTCTTAGTATCAGCCCGAAGTCTGGGAGTTGGCGGTATTTTACCCCCGTGCCTCGGAGTGCACGTAAAGCCGTCGGTCCTGTACCTGACCTCTTTCCAGTCGTGTCGCTAGTCGTCCCATCGGATCATGAGAGTGATGGAATAGAAAGTGCCCCTTTGTTTGAGCACACACTTATGCAGTGTAATATGTCCTGCGCAATTGGCTAATCTCCATCGAGACTGGCCACCGTGGTCGAAATTCGGCCGGGAGGACATCATCATCACAGGTAGACAATTCCATAGAGTTGGCGTTGTCTTAAATAAATAATACTGTCACTGTATTTATTTATTGTAAAATTATTAGGAAGACCAACAGCTTACAATAACTTAATAGATTAGGTATACACAGCAGTTAGCCATTTATAGGTCTCCACGAGTATTGTACACTCAAGAAATTACTCCAGCTATGACTAACATTAAAAGGTCAGTTCAGAAGTAACCCTAAACCGGCGAGCATGTATGATTAATACAATGTCGCCCATGCGCATGTGACCGCCCGTAATATTCTGAATATTCATGAAAAAATATCGAAAATAAACTTCAAAAGGGGGGGTCTATCTGTAACATTTATCATGTTATTCAATTTTGAATTTTTTAAGTAGAGTTTGTAGACTTGCTTTCTATTTTTTGACACATCTCCGAAGTTTATGGGTCGATTTGTATTTTGTTTATTATTTCCAAAAGCTTATGAGTTATTTTAACAGGTTAATTAACATTTTACTAAAAATTATCGACTACGAAAAAAAAAACGGAATCGAAGTAATTTTTTCGGTAAAAAATTGTGTATTTATTTTAAAAAAACTAGTGTAAGTCCATAAATTATCCCCATAGGACCACTTTTTTAATCATTATTTGTAATCTACTACATAACAGCTAAAAATTCACAGAACATTACTAATACCTATCTCTAAAAAAAAACCAGCAAACAACTTGTTGAACATTTGCAACTATTCAAATAAAAGGGTCGCTCAGGTAGAAACCGGTTCCTAGAAACAGCTTTTTAACAATTGCGTCCCTACCACGTGCACACCCTTGTCGGCTAGCGTTACTTCATTCAGTCGCTTGATTACTGACCCCGTGACGCTACGTGTTTTGTGATTTGTGCACTACTTAATCTTGTGAGGAAAGTTTGTTAACTACTCGTATCATTGCAATGGTACGATTGCGTGATCTACCGCCGTCTCATGTGGCTGACATGCATTTCATTTACGGTGTTTGTAATGGAAATGCACGCGCTGCTGTCGAAGAGTACAGACGTCGATATCCAAGTAGACCAGTACTTGGGTACCGATCCTTCATTGCCGTACATCGTCTTTTTTGCGAAAGAGGATTATTTCCGCAACAAAATGAGCCCGGCGTGATTGTTGATGTAGACGTGGAAGAGGATGTGTTACGATTAGTGCGCGCTAACCCTATGCTAAGCATTCGTCTCCTATCGATAAGAGTAGGTATACCAAGAATAAGAGTTTGGAGAATTCTCAAAAAAGAAGGCCTGCATCCTTATCATTTCCGACGTGCACAACATTTGGAAAATGTCGATTACGGTGCGAGATCTGTTTTTTGTAATTGGATAATTGCACAGCAAAGAGCTAATCTCAATTTTATGAGGAAGATTTTGTGGACAGATGAAGCCACGTTTACAAGGGCGGGTATAACAAATCATCGCAATCTTCATGTGTGGGCCACTGAAAATCCACACGTCATTAGAGAAACAACTTTCCAGACTCAATTTTCCATAAATGTATGGGCTGGAATGATTGACGGTGAACTTATTGGCCCTTTCGTGTTACCAAACAGACTAGATCAACACGCATTTTTAGATTTTATAGTCAATACGTTGCCGTTGCTTTTGGAGGAAGTACCGCTGGAAACAAGAAGGCGGATGTATCTGCAATTAGATGGAGCTCCAGCACACTTTTTTTTTTTTTTTTTATATAGGGACTAGTCCCTCCCTCTTACCCACCACTGCAACTCCTGTAAGCCAGGATCAACAGTGGCACACAATGAAATGACACTGAGCGGTGAAGCTCAGGCATGTCCCGGGGAATGGCTTTAACTGTCTTGGATCCCGCAACGAATTTAATCAGAAAGAAGAAAAGGAGGAGTTAGAAATGAATAGTTCCACTTCCCTCCAGAGCAAAGCGGGAGACAGAATGATATAAAGAGGCTATAGCCTCATTAAACGAGAGAATTGCAACTAGAGAAGCCAGCTGCAAGAGCACCAAGGATTAATTTAAGGGTCCTAAGTGAGCTGTTATATTTGATTCCAATAGTAGGTATGGCAAAAGCGCTTAAACGCACGGAAGTTGTTCCTTGTTGCTACAAGATCCGTGTAATAAACTACTCCAGATATTGGTTGCAAGCTATTTAACATAATATCACGCTGATTTTGCCAGAGATCACATTCCCAAAGTATGTGGTGAGCGGTTTGTTCATATTCGTTACAGGAAGTTGAGCACAGACAGATTGGTGAAGATACTAATTTGAAACTAAACAATTTACTTTTAAAATTGCCGTGTCCGGTAAGAAATTGTGCAACACAATGGTCTATGATTAGCCAAGTTTTATTTAACCGTTCGCGTATGTCCGGAAAGAACTGGTGCAGATGGCGACCCTTGGTTGAGGTATTCCATCTACATTGCCATTCATTTAGCAGTTCGTCATTTAAGTTAGCAATTGGCATAAATAGCCTGGATATTTTAGCACGGTCGCGTAATGATAAGAAATCATTATTTAAATTTTCTCGCGTAGAATAATACATCGCTGCTCGTCTTTGAACCTCAAGATCAACCGGAAGTACACCCGCTAGTACAGGTAGGGCCTCTGTGCTTACTGTTCTATAGGCTTTACACAAAAATATCAACGCCAACCTTTGGCTTTGTAGTAATTTACGGCGAGCAGCTCCGATGGTAGCCCTATCAGCCCACACAGGCGAGCCGTAGCATATACACCCAAGATAAGTGGCTCCGTAGATGATTCTAAGAGTATTGAAAGAGAGGCCCCAGGTTGCCGTTGATATCCTTGTAAGTGCAAAAAAGTTTCGCTTAGCCTTTTCTCCAACTGATTTAATATGTTCTATAAACGAGAAGTTCTTTTCTAAAACTAAACCCAAATAACACGTGGATATCTTACGTTTAACAGTAACATTATTCAGTTTTACGCTCGGGGGAGATTTTAGTTCACCCTTCAGAAGGAGTTGGTAGGTTTTATGGGGTGCAAATGTAAGGCGATTTCTTTTACCCCATTCACTTATCATACTTAAACAAGTTTGAGCCAGATTTTCCAACTCTCTCCTGGAGTCACCCTGTATAAGTAAGAGGCCATCGTCGGCATATGCCGTTAGAGAGCAGCGTGATGGCAAGGGCAATGTCAAGAAATCATCAAAACCCAAGTTCCAAAGATACGGCGCAAGCACGGAGCCCTGGGGGCAACCCATGGTTAACGATTTAGTGACTCTGTAGTGACCAAGCTTAAGAGTTGCAGAGCCATGTACAAAATAAGATGTGATTATCGAATATATATTACTGTAGCAACCGCGTAACTTCAGTTTTTGTAACAAAATTGGCCACCACGTGTTATCAAACGCCCCTGAAATATCTAGGAATATGGCCAAAACGTATTTACATTCGGACGAGTTTACAGTTTTCCTCACCGAGATAGCTGCGTCTACTGTCGATTTACCCGCAGTAAAACCAAATTGATTACCATGAAATTTTGGTCCTCCTGGTAGCAATCGCGGTACGATAAGTCGTTCTAGAAGCTTGCCTAAGGAAGGCAGTAACGTTATTGGTCGATATGACTTAGGGTCCTCAGGCAGTTTATCACCATTTTTCGGTATAATACGAATAAAACCGTTGCGCCAGGTACGCGGAAAAGTCCCTTCAGATATGCAACGATTAAAAACTTTTAATATTAATTGACCGGATTGTTTCGTGGCTTCTATTATCATTTTGTTGGATATTTTATCTTCACCTGACGCTTTGTTAACAGGTAGCGATTTCACAGTATTTATAAACTCATTAATAGTAGGAAGACTCGACATATACGTAGCGGGTGAATCATTTGCCCACTGCCTAATCTGCTTGTGGTAGTCATCATCGTCCAAGGAACTATCGTCAGGTATGAGCGAATTAAGTAGGGATTCCGTGGTCTCCTCTATTCCACTGGTGTAGGTATTATTAATTTTTAAGTTTTGAATATAAGCTAGATCTATAGACCTATTTGCTTTGAACTCATGGTATAGGGGTGACCACGGGCCTTCTTTTTCTAATTTATGGACTATTTTTCTAATAAGATTGCCTTTGGATTTCTCTATTGACGAGCGGTAACGTGAACGAGCAATTTTGAGATTAATATATGCACTATTTAAAACATCGCCTACGATTTTACGTTTTTTTAGTTTATTATATTTTTTACGTGCTCTCCGAAATTCACAGCGAACTTTAACTAAGTAGTTATTCCACCAATCGCATCTTCGAATATTAGTGATAGGGACGCGGCCTATTGCAATATCGGCACAGTAGGTAAAAGTATCCGACATAATTACGGCACATTCTTCTGTTGTTAGTTCATCCCGGGTGAAATCCCTGGCATGAGCGGCAAAAAGAGCTCTGAAAAAATCCCAATCGGCCCCTTTGAGCCGATATCTATAATTACCGTAAGTAGCCGTAGGTCTTTGTACCAACCGAGGAACATACTCGTACACGATTAAGCGGTGATCACTGGATGAAGCGTCAGGCAAAACACGCCATCCATCTACTCGGACGTCTGAGCTTGAAAAAGTGACGTCAATAAAAGATTCGCCAGTAGGGCTACAATAAGTAGGCGGTGCATCAGGGGTGTTATGTATTGATAGATTCATCTCAGCGACGAAATCTTCTACGGCATTACGCCGTTCTGTATCGCTTGAACGGTATTTGCCATACCATAACGTAGAGGATGCGTTAACATCTGCACCAATAATGATTTTGTGTCCATTGAGGGACATCAAAACAGTGCGCAAGTGATGTAAATGGGGACCAACAGGATCTGAATACTGAAAATAACAGCTCACTACGTAAACTTTCCAGGATGGGGATGATATTTCAGCGACAGCACAGTGTGACGTCATGAGGTTTCGCATAGCGCTTACCGTAAAATTAGTACGCGTGACGTAAATAGCAGCCCGTGATCTGTTGTCTAGCTGCACCAATTTATTTTTTAAACGCGCATATTGATATTGTTCTTGTACGAGCACTATATCTAAGTTGTATTCATTGACTAAAGTTTCCAACTCTGATGTCGCAACCCTATCATTGTGAAGGTTTAGCTGCCCTATTTTTAAGTTAGCCATATTAATATTTGGTATTTAGGACTAACTGCTCAAGTTTATGCTTAAATGTGGGGCAGTTTTCCGAGCCGCATTTGTGGTCATGAGGTTTTTTAATAGGTCTTTACCTATGAAATTGCCGTTTTGTATGAAAAAATTTAAACGAATTTTTTTCATGAATTTTTTTATTTGTATTAATCGAAGTAATCACCCATGCAATCAATGCATCTTTGCCATCGCAGTGGCAGTTTATTGATGCCCTTCTTAAAGAAATCAGCTGGACGGGAGGCAACAAATTCTTCAAAGGCATTTTGTACTGCCTCTCGGGTATTGAATTTTTTTCCCGCCAAGAAGTTATCCAAATTCTGGAAAAAGTAGTAGTCTGTAGGCGCAAGGTCTGGTGAGTAGGGCGGATGACGGAGAGCTTCCAACCCCAGTTCTTGCAACTTGGAGACCGTCTGCTGTGCAGTATGAGGTCGCGCGTTGTCGTGCAGGAGCAGCGGAGACGAGCGATTGACCAATGCTGGTTGGAGATGCGCCAGCTTCTCCATCATTGTGCTCAGTTCTTCACAGTACACATCTGCAGTAATGCTCACCCCGTTTGGTAAGAAGCTGTGATGAATCACACCGGCGCTAGACCACCAAACAGTGACCATCACTTTTCTAGGGGTAAGTTTTCGTTTAGGGCATTGTTTAGGTGCTGAACCAGGATCCAACCAACTTGCTGAGCGCTTGCGGTTATCAAACAGAATCCATTTTTCATCGCAGGTAACAATGCGGTTCAAAATTCCTTCATTTGTGCGTCTGTTGAGCAGTGCAAGGCACGTCTCGACGCGTACTTCGCGCTGGCGATCATTGAGTTCGTGGGGCACCCATTTGTCAAGCTTTTTTACCTTGCCAATTTGACGCAAATGGACCAATATTGTTTTGACGCTAACGTCGAAAGCTGCTGCTAATTCAGCCGTAGATTGTGTATCATCAGCTTCCACAACCGCCTTTAATTCGTCATTGTCGACCAAAGTCTTCGGACGACCGCGAGGTTCATTTTTCAGGTCGAAATTTCCAGAACGGAAGCGAGCAAACCAATAACAGGTGGTGCGTTGGTTTGTAGTGTTAGCTCCGTAAACGTCGTTGATGTTGCGTGCCGCTTGTGCCGCGTTGCTGCCACGACGGTACTCATATTCCATAATTACTCGAATTTTTAACGTATCCATGATGACGAAAAAGATTGAAATGCGATGAAAATGTAACACTAATCAATAAAGAAATGACTACTTTTGGAAAAAAGAATCCATGTTTTTAAAATAAAATTAATTTGAAATTAGAATTCTTAGCCAAACAAAAATTATTTTGATTTGAAATGGCCAGTACTGCAGAACGGCAATTTCATAGGTAAAGACCTAATATATGCTTTACACGATGCACAAACTGGTTTAAATTCTGGGTTATCATGATGACTACAGGATTTTGTTGGATGTGCTTCTGCGCATAAGGCACAGGTAGGTGATTTATTATTGCAGTACTTGAAAACATGCCCATATTGCTGGCAGTTTAAACACCGAACTACCTCTAAATCATCAATGAAGCGGCATCTAGCCCAGTCGATGAAAAGTTTTTCTTTAGTGTTGACTAAATGTTTTCGTATTTCCGGTTCGAGCTCAATTCCCACCCACTTGCGCCCATTAGCTACGTTACGCTTTCGCACAATTTTGGTCTTAGATGTAAAATCGTCTTCGCTGACCTTAATATTTTTCTCATCTTTGATATTTTGCCTATATAAAGCCGTTAAGAAGACCTGGTCGTCCATTGATGATGGTACATCTTTAATAAGTATTCGCGGTCGTCGCCCGGAGGGAGTTTGAAGTTTTAAGCCCGCCGAACGAATGGCCTCGACAGATCGTATTTTATTAAGTTGGCTTTCATTTGCCACTCGAAGTACAACGCCAGAATTGGAAGTTTTTTTAACGCCTACTATTTGAAAACCGTCGTCCGCGGGTTTTATGGCCTTCATAAGCGCTTCCTTAGTCGCCGACGAAGTCGCGTACTCCGCCGATCGCTCAGCGGTGGGATATGCGATAATTGAGGGAACCGGTCTTCGCGTTTGTACTATGGGGGCGGTGGTTTTTTTTGGTAAACGCAGTTTTAATTGTTCCGCGTACGTAGGAGTCTCAAAATTAGTTTTGTTTACGCAAAGGTCTAACTGTCGTTCTGCGTTCGCCAATTTCGTTTCATTACATGAAGATTTAAGAGCAAGTAATGAGATAATACTTGTAAGGCGCTGCGTACAATCCATCACCGATAACTTATTCGCTATATTCATACCCGAGTTGGAATCACTGACTAACTCGTTAATCTTTGACAAATAAACTGAAGCTTGTGTCACAAGATCGCAATAGTTCTCACTGTTTGTATCGCAATTTTTTAAAGTAGACGGATATTCGGATTGAGATCCCCGAAAACGTTTTATATCCGATTCCAGTTGACGGTCGGGAGTATAAAACGTCGGTGACGCATCGCCTATCACGCGTTTGTTTAAGCCTGAAGGGGGCGTTCTCGGCGTTCGATTGCTTTTGGTAAAACCTTCTCGGCCTCTATCGGGTGGGACATCATTTATCTTTGACATAGTTATTTACAAAAAATAAGCAAGCGCTTTAATGTAAACACAGATATTAAACGCGATAAAAAGCGACTGTTACTTTGTACGCGGTACCCTCACAAGAATAAAAGTTAAACTTACTCACCGAACGATAATTTGGTAAAAAAAATCCAGATATTACTTATCAAAACACTTACAGATACGTATTCAACACTAACACAAAGCTAGAAACAGAGCACAGGTCACAAAACAATCACGAAATAGCAAAACAAATAATATAATTGCACAGCGAACCTCCGACACACTGATCCGTGGCAGAGCGGGGAGGGAAGTGATCAAAATTATCCGCGATAGATTGGCAGAGGAGGTCCCATTGCTTGGCCGCCGCGATCTTCCGACCTTACACCCTTAGATTTTTATCTTTGGGGCAACATGAAACAAAAAGTGTATGCCGTGCCCATTGAAAGCCGCGAGCAATTAACGGCTAGGATTTTTGCTGCTGCTGCGGAAATTAAAGAAAACCGTGAAGAATTACGTCGTACAATAAAAAGTGTTGCCATGAGAGCTTTAGTTTGTTTACAGGAGGGTGGGGACCATTTCGAAAATCTAATTAATTAAAATTCTTGTATTTTTTATTTTTTAAGTAAAAATCTGGCTATTGCTTGTTTGTTTTTATTTCCATTATCATCCTCCTTATTAGTTTAACCTTTTAGTACTCACTGCTAAAAGCGGGGACATTTAATTGACTTTCACATTTTTTTTTCCTAAATTTGACTCTTAGAGTTTTAGAGTTTTACTTTGGATTTAGTTACAGTTTGGTTTAATAATGTTCTGTAAATTTTTTGCTGTTATGTAGTAGATTACAAATAATGATTAAAAAAGTGGTCCTATGGGGATAATTTATGGACTTACACTAGTTTTTTTAAAATAAATACACAATTTTTTACCGAAAAAATTACTTCGATGCCGTTTTTTTTTTCGTAGTCGATAATTTTTAGTAAAATGTTAATTAACCTGTTAAAATAACTCATAAGCTTTTGGAAATAATAAACAAAATACAAATCGACCCATAAACTTGGGAGATGTGTCAAAAAATAGAAAGCAAGTCTACAAACTCTACTTAAAAAATTCAAAATTGAATAACATGATAAATGTTACAGATAGACCCCCCCTTTTGAAGTTTATTTTCGATATTTTTTCATGAATATTCAGAATATTACGGGCGGTCACATGCGCATGGGCGACATTGTATAATGTCAGTAAACGAAGTGAAAGAGGTGTGTAAGGATCATGACAATCGAAGTCCGTTGTCTCTGCCTACCCATCTGGGAAACAGGCGTGAGTCTATGTATGTATGACTAACCTTAATCACCTTCTAATTAAGTTCAATTTCCAACAGCACAGTGAATTCACGAACGAAACTACGACAATCAGCCGGTTAACAATGCTGCCCCAGCCAGAAGATGATGGGGCGATGATCAGATGCCGAGCTGACAACCCCGTGCTAAGAGTTGCTTTAGAAGACTCATTCAGGATGAGCGTTGTTTGTAAGTACCTTTTATTTATTTTTTATAAGGCACGGGTATTGCCTTTTTATGCTACCCGCATACCCGACGTCTGCGAATGCAGTGCCATCGATACCCAGGAACACCAACCGATACTTCGTACTCACCGGACAAGAGTACGACCGCGAACGCGTCGCGACCACCAGCGTCCTCCATGTCCCTTTGCTTGCATTGGAATCGATGAGATGCCCTCTCCGGAACTCCTAAACCGGAAGAGCGGCCCGCGTCGCGTATTAACGTAGAGCGAAAGTTGCACAAAACATCCCTAAAACGATTCGCCCTCTCGGATCGCCCCGCCAGTAACCGCCCAGAGTCCTAGGTTCGAATCCCAAAGGGGCACCCCCTTTTGCACCCCCTCCACCACGGGTACTTAGTTTGTAGGTTTTATTTGCTAGATGGTTTGAGCCCACGCTCACCTCTATAGTCCGGTGAAGCAGTGTAAGCCGTTAGGCATACTACATACGTCATGAAAAAAAAAAGTTACCCAGGAACAAGGCATAGACTCAGGGGGGCGCATGAATGGTTGGAAGACCAGGCAGTATTATTTGTTTGTCGTTTCTGTTCGGTTTGATCCGGATAAGTTCCCGCTGCGCTCCTAGTGCTCGATTCCAACACCAACATGCCAGAATCAGAAACACGTCTGTTAAATTAGGCATAACATCGCGTTAAATCTATTTTTATAGATAGAACGCGATGTTTTGTTTAGTTAAAGGAGCAGGTATAGGTATAGAAGCTCGGATACCTAGGCGACACTGATAGTTTTTAGAACTGGCCACTTGTAAACGAAATAATAAAAAAATAATTTCAAATTTTAAAAATGGAACACTATGCCAATATTATTGTTATTGTGTACTATAATCGCCAACTAAGAATAGGATCGCGCTTGCTGCCTACTTCACACGATAACTGTCAAATTAATACTGCCAGCAAAAAAAACTGTGCAAAATAAAAGTTTTATATTTTATTCATAGATTATTTTATGTTCATTTTTATAAAATGATATTTCTTAAATTCGAAGCGAAGCGAAAGTAATGATGATTCTGACTACGACTACGACGAGGATGACGCTGTGTTAAGCGGTATAGAAGAATTATAACCTGATTATAACTGAACTAAACAAAAAAAAATATTAACATGCTTTTTTTCAAATCCTACTCATGTATAATTAATTTGGCGTAAAATTGATTAGAAATATTAAAAACGTGAACAAAAAATAAATAAACAGAGTGTAAATTTTTCTTAATTTTTTTGCACACCGTACGCTTTGGTAATGAAGTTCGCGAGTAATGCAGAACAAAATGGCGTCTTGACAGTACTATTCTTATTTGGCTAGCATAGTATGTATTTTATTCATTTGTCATTTGTTTACGATTTGGCGGCAAATTGAAAATTGTTTGTGTCACGTCAGCGTGAATTTAACGCGAGAAAATTTTTGTGTACTGATTTCTTATGTCTTTCGATGTCATTTAAGTCATCGACAAGAAAGTTAAAAGCGCAGAAATGGCTATTTACGGCACTGTGCGGGTGAGTCTCACACTGTATACTAAATTTTACATACCGTGGAATTCTCTTGGCACTTACTACGGGAGTCCATAGAAAGCGAGAATGCTGCTCCAGTCATTGACTTATATGTATAACTAGACACGCTGTTTCGAATAAAATCTCTGTCCCAGTCCGGCTGTGCACGAGGTGAGGGACGCTGGCTCGGCGGCCAAAATTTCTCAATGAGTTGCAGCGCCCGCGCTGCAACTCAATAAGCAAATTCTCCATATGGGATTGCGCGTCTAGTAGTAGTAGTAGTCCAGTGCTCCCTTTTACTCAAAACGCTGACTTGATTATTGACGCATCACTTTACTAGAAGGTTCGCATTATTTTGGACAAAGAATTAAAAAAACATCGATGCTAGTATGCAGCATTCCATATCCAGCGTGGAAATTCTGCCAGCGTTTTTCTGACAACGATACGAAGGTTTTCTTTTAATGTTTTTACTATTTTTCCTTTTATAATAATGTAGTTCAGTTTAAAATTTTCTTATAAATAAACCTAGACACGGAACAAATAATCGTACTCATCACACAAAGATCGAGATCGAACCGACGACCTCTGCCAGTCAGGGTCAATAACAATTAGACCAACAAGCTAATCAGCAAGATTTCTTATATGTATATACTAGCTTTATTTACTAGCTGTGCCCCGCGGTTTTACCCGCGTTAAATTTTATAAATTATCATAGCTCCTCCCCCGTAGGTGATAGCGTGATAATATGTAGCCTATATGTTGACCCGACCTCTTAGTAATATTCATGCGAGATTTGAAGTAAATCCATGGAGTACGTTTTGAGTTTAGCCCGGACATACATACAGACAAACAGATACACAGACAAAATTCAAAAAACTATATTTTTTGCTTCGATATCGATTATAGATCACGCCCCAAGTATCCTTTCAAAAAAATATTCAATGTACAGTTTTGACTTTCCTGTGATTTTATTATAAATGTATAGATTCTTCACAGAACCAACAGCTATTTAACACATGTTAAAATACAGAACAGGTCTGTAACCAATTACAGGTTTTAATTATTTGTAATTATGTATACAGTTTATAGTTGCAATTATATATTTAGGTTTCTTAATGCTACTTGTATATTACATTACTGTATGCTATAATAATAACAATATCCTGGAACATTATTCACACACGGCCATCTGATCTCCAACTAAGCAGACCTTGTACTATGGAAACCAGATAACTGATATATAACATATACCAGATAACTGATATTTACTGTTCATGCGGTCAGGCTGTGGAACTCTCTTCCGCCAAATGTTCGGAACTGCAATTCGATTTATTCGTTTAAAAGACAAGTAAAAAATCATTATCTATCCATTTCATCCACTTAGAATGTACGTTAGTATTAGTATTTAATGTATTTTAAATTTAACATTGACTATAATAGTGGTATATATTCGTATTTAAGTATTTATGTAAATTATTAGTATGTAAGTTTATGATTGACCTACACACATTTTTGACTATCTTCAATTATTTTTTTCCTTTCGCGGGTCTGCTGGAAGAAATTTCTTACGAAATAAGCAGATCCTGTGTACTCTTTGTTTCTTTTTGTATATTATTCTATGATTTTTGTGTGTACATGAATGAATAAATAAATAAAAATATACTTACTTCTGTTGTATGTACATACTTATATAGATAATTACACCCAGACTCAGGACAAATAGACATGTTCATGCACACAAATATCTGTTCTGGGTGGAGATAGAACGCACGACCTGCGGCGTGAAAGGCAAGCATTTACCAACCACGCCAACCAGCCCACCAAAATGTATTACAAACAAAGAAATCAAGGCTTAGACACCGCTTTGCTGCACTATTCTTAGTTGTGTATGGGTCTAGGTTATGGTTTTTATATAACTTGTTACAAATTTCTGCTTGCTCTTAACAGGAATGAATATTGACGATAGTTGGTTGAAGCTCTCGCAATAAACAAGGGTTACATTGGGTATATCAAAAATACTAGCTGTGCCCCGCAGTTTCACCCGCGTTAAACTATATAAATTATCACAGCTCCTCCTCCGAAGGTGAAAGCGTTATAATATATGTAGCCTATATGTTGACCCGACCTCTTAGTAATATTTATGCAAAATTTTAGGTAAATCCATCCAGTACTTTTTGAGTTTAGCCCCGACATACATACAGACAAACAGACAAAAATTCTAAAAACTATATTTTAGGCTTCGCCATTGATTGTAGATCACGCCCCAAGTATCCTTTTAAAAAAAATATTCAATGTACAGTTTTGACTTTCCTACGATTTTATTATATGTATATAGATTACTAGCTGTGCCCCGCGGTTTTACCCGCGTTAAACTTTATAAATTATCACAACTCCTCCCCCGTAGGTGTTAGCGTGATAATATGTAGCCTATATATTGACCCGACCTCTTAGTAATATTCATGCAAAATTTGAAGTAAATCCATGCAGTAGGTACTTTTTGAGTTTAGCCCGGACTTACATACAGACAAACAGACAAAAATTCTAAAAACTATATTTTAGGCTTCGACATCGATTGTAGATGACACCCCAAGTATATTTAAAAAAAAATATTCAATGTACAGTTTTGACTTTCCTACGATTTTATTATATGTATATAGATTACTAGCTGTGCCCCGCGGTTTTACCTGCGTTGAACTTTATAAATTATCACAACTCCTCCCCCGTAGGTGATAGCGTGATAATATGTAGCCTATATGTTGACCCGACCTCTTCGTAATATTCATGCAAAATTTGAAGTAAATCCATGCAGTAGGTACTTTTTGAGTTTAGCCCGGACTTACATACAGACAAACAGACAAAAATTCTAAAAACTATATTTTAGGCTTCGACATCGATTGTAGATGACGCCCCAAGTATCTTTTAAAAAAAATATTCAATGTACAGTTTTGACTTTCCTACGATTTTATTATATGTATATAGATTACTAGCTGTGCCCCGCGGTTTTACCCGCGTTAAACTTTATAAATTATCACAACTCCTCCCCCGTAGGTGATAGCGTGATAATATGTAGCCTATATGTTGACCCGACCTCTTAGTAATATTCATGCAAAATTTGAAGTAAATCCATGCAGTAGGTACTTTTTGAGTTTAGCCCGGACTTACATACAGACAAACAGACAAAAATTCTAAAAACTATATTTTAGGCTTCGACATCGATTGTAGATGACGCCCCAAGTAACTTTTAAAAAAAATATTCAATGTACAGTTTTGACTTTCCTACGATTTTATTATATATACACATAATAAAATCGTAGGAAAGTCAAAACTGTACATTACTAGATACTACTTTTCAATTCTATATTATTTTACAACAGCGATGTAAACTGCTGCTTTGATGCCAGACTACTAGCTTTATACAACTCAATTAAATAGAAACTGTATTCCATTTCAAAAACAACTTCAAATATTAAAGTCCAAATAGATTCCAGAGTAGGTGCCTGAAAGTTTTAGTATCGTCCGACGAGTCTGCTTATTTAATTAGCTGGGAACTGGATATTGTAGCACCAACATACTCTTCCTGGGTTTGCTGTTTATTTTCAATAATATACGATAGAGTTACAACACTGAAAATATGTTATTAGGGAAAGGAATACATGACTTTATGTAAGTTGTTAAGCTATTGCATAGTTTCTATTGCGGGCCTTGAGCGTGGGGACCGAATCCAGAAATTCCGTAACGAAAAAAACCTAACACCCCCCACTCCGACCGCCATCTATCGATAAATACCAGAACTTTTAATGACTTTTTGAAATATCACGCTTGTCTCTTTAGTTCAGCAACCCACCTTTAGGTGGCATTGGTTGTATTGGAAAACTACTGTAATCAGCTAATTACAGTAGTTTTCCAATACAACATGATAAATGTTCTCACAAACAGCTGTTTGTGAGAACATTTATCATCTACGTACAACAGTGAATATCTGTACTCGTATAATTTGTGTACAAAGTGTTTTAAATATGAATAAACAAAGTGCATTTATTAATGAAGAAAGTCACGAAAAAATAGTGAAAAGAAATGAGTTAGTACTCTATATACATTCATTTTATTAATGTTATCACAAATGCAGTATTATAAAATAAATAAATAATTATAATTGCATAAGTTGATAAAGTCGCGGCAGTCTCCGAGTGCCACACGTCTTTTTTATATTTTTAATTTTATTGGTAGAACAATAAGGTAGTTATTACTGCTGTCTATTTATTTCTACTGCCTCGTTGGTTTAGCAGTAGCGTGTTCAATTGCTGATAATAACGTCCTGGGTTTAAATACCTAGTGCAGTTCGTGAGATATAGCTCGGTACTATGTAGATAGGCAGGCAGATAGACGTACGGACACTGAGGCTTAAACTTGCTTTTCATTTGCCGTCTTTAGGTCTTCATTTGCCGTCTTTAGTTAAAAATAATAATAGTAATAATATCCTGGACATTATTTACACACGGCCATCTGATCCCAAACTAAGCAGAGCTTGTACTATGGAAACCAGTTAACTGATATACTACATATTTTTTTTTTGTAAATACATACTTATATAGATAATTACACCCAGACTCTGGACAAACAGACATGATGAACATGTCTGTTTGTCCAGAGTCTGGGTGGTGCACACACATATCTGTCCTGGGTGGGAATCGAACCAACGACCTCCGGCGTGGAAATCAAGCATTTGCCAACCACGCCAACAGGCCCGTCATAATATATATATTGTTAGATATACCCCTGCTCTGGCAACACCGTATGGCAGGAAAATCTATGGTAGAGCATGATATTTGGCTGGAGAGGAATGTTTTTTGGTTGTCATGGCAACAGTCGAGACGTGAGCCATTTTTGTTAACTTTATTCTGTTTTGGTGTTAATCTTTTCCAATGTTTACTCGTGAATTATTGGTCCATTTGTGATTATATTTATTACTAGCTGTGCCCGCGACTTCGTCCGCGTGTTAATTAGTTTATTTCGTTTTTTTTTTGTTTCTAGTAAAATAAAAAACATTTCCTAAAATAAAAGTAGCCTAAGTTACTCCTTATTACATTAGCTACGTGGCAATAAAAGTCCCATCACAATCGGTCCCGCCATTTCAGAGATTAGCCGGAACAAACAGACAGACAGACAGACAAAAATTGTAAAAAAAAATATTTTGGTGTATGTACCGTATATATATTTATGTTGTAAAAACCGGTTATTTCAATATTACACACAGACACTCCAATTTTATTTATTTGTATAGATTCGCTGATTGGTTTTCTGATTGTAATAATAATATTAGAGGTAAATACAGTTAGGCCATCTCGTGTAGTGTTTTTCTTTTTGTTATTTAAATTTCACTTCTAGTTCCCAAAAATATATATATATAATGTTAATTACTGCGGGGCACATTACAAACATATAATAAACTAATAATCAAACACAACGTACACCCAGACTCAGTAAAACTACTTATAGGTCACACAAATAGTTGTTCTGTGAGGGTTTCGAACCCAGGAAACGAAGTGAAGAGGCGACTATCTTAATCGCTGCGCCACACGTGCACTCGATTTTCTCCATTAAAATACGCTGTCTTTTTTACCAAATTGCTAAATATATAAGTTAACTATAAGTTAACTGGTGTTTCGATATTATTGTTCGATTTGGTGCAATAAAGTGTAATCTATCTATCTAAATATGAGGTTGCTAATTATCTCACTTGTAAAGACGCCAGCACATCAAGCTACCCCAATCTGCCAAATTTCACCAATTGAAAGTGAACCTTATGCTTATGTGATAAAGTTGAATATCTATGAAAGAAATTTGACAGATTGGGGTGGCTGGATGTGCTGGCGTCTGAACATTATTCAATTGAACTTCTAACTTAGTAATTTCGTTCGAACAATATACCTAGCCCATAGTTCTGAAGATAAAATTGAAAACAAATTTGATTACCTAACTATTTAATTCCAAGTTGACTGTTGGTGGCGATATTGTTCGATTCACTATATACAATGAAATAACTTTATTTGATACTAGCGATGCCCCGCGGTTTTACCCGCGTTCAACTTTATAAATTATGGCCTATATGTGGAAATCCAGGGTGTGTGGGCTATCTCCATACCAATCATCATCATCATATCAGCCGAAAGACGTCCACTGCTGGACAAAGGCCTCCTCCAAAGATCTCCATACCAAATTTTATTGAAATCGCACACGCATACACACGCACACAGTCACACATTGACAAACTTTCACTTTTATAATATAAGTGTGATCTGTCTGGCTAAATAAATAAATGGCGACCGGGCCAGTTGGCATGGTTGGTAAATGCTTGCCTTTCACGCCGTAGGTCGTGCATTCGATCCCCACCCAGGACAGATATTTGTGTGCATGAACGTGTCTGTTTGTTCTTTGTCTGGGTTTAATTATTTGTGTTTATACAAAAGAAATGTAGCAGATGTAGTACACCAGCTATCTGGTTTCCAGCTATCAGATGGCCGTGCGTGAATAATGTCCCAGGATATTATTATTATTAAATATTTGGGGCATACCACACAGCGCCATCTAGCCTAAACTCAGCAAAGCTTGTTTGTACTATGGATATACTGATATATAATACTTTTATACGTTTTTGTCTATGTATATGAAAACATCCAGACTAAGACAAATATGCCTACTTGTTTAAGAACATAAATATTTGCCTTGTTCGAGGATCTAACCCGCAAACTTTAATGATGGCGGAAAAGATCATAATTATATAGTTTAAATTAAAAAAAAAATTACAATTTCTTTTTAAATCGTCAAAATGTTACTACCGTGTAATGCTTAAAGTGGAAGCTACTGCCAAAAAACTCAGTATAAACATATTGTGATCGTTTTGACATATAATTAAATTTAAGTAATAAATGCATTCATGAATCTATGCTTTGAATTGAATTTAGTCATTTCCTAGCAATTTTATCATTTAGCTAGTCTGAAACTTTGTAATAATTATGCTTTGATATTTGTTTTAAAATTTGTTGAATCTCGGAATTAAGTTGATTTAAAAAACCAGCCAAGTGCGAGTCGGGCTCGCGCACGAAGAGTTCCGTGCCATTATCTATCCCTTAAATATTTATTTTATTTTGTTTTTTAGTATTTGTTGGTATAGCGACAACAGAAAAACACACAGACGGACAGACAGACAGCGAAGTCTTAGTAATAGGGTCCCGTTTTACCCTTTGGGTACGGAACCCTAAAATAACATAAAAAAGACAAGAAAAAAAAGACCAATAAAAAGAGATTTTTTAAATTAACAGGCGAAGTCACAGTTCACGTCCTAACTTCAAAATACAGCAAACCTGTATAATAAATTCTCCAAATAAAATGACACTCTTAACAATCTTTTAATATTTTTATGAAACACAATTTTATAATATCTCTGGACTAAATTAAACTCACTGAAGCGTACCAACAAGCTGTCAGATATGACACTCAGATGACAACCATTGCACTCACTTAGTTAATTAAATAAGTAAAGTGGTGAGGTTGAAACGCTGGCTGTCTAATTATTTTTGTTTGACATTTTAGTTTAGTTGTTAAAATTCAAGTTGGAAAATTTCAATCATTTCTTTTGTTGTCAGCTTCATTATTTCTGTCTAGATTAGAAAGTATGAGAGATAGCCGTTTTTTTGTGATAACGCAGGGGGAATGCTTACGCTTGCCACCCGCCAAAAGTGTCTGCGGGTGGATATCGACAAAACATAACCTGCCGAGGACTTCTTTTGGCCCCTGATGGCATGGGAATGCGGCTATGCTGCTCCGGTGCTTCCCTTTTGCGCCATGTTCCAGATGGTCGGGACACGTACTCTGGGAAGGCTCTGGATTGCTCTCCCCTATTGCCGACTCCTGCCAGTCCGGCACAGCGACTGCGCCACAAACAGATCGCTGACTTCTCGGAGCTGCTTTCACGTGGTGGCAGTAGAGGACACTTCTCATACTGTCACCGCAGCCCCGTGGGGAGTTGGGCTACCGGCTGCTGCCGCCGCCCCGACGACTCCTTCGTCTGCGAGCGGGTTCGCCTCGCCCCCGATCCCTCTCAGCGGCCTCCTTCTGGAGCATGACTGCCTCACAGAAGGAGACCACGTTGGCGTCCCATTTGGATGCGTGATAGTTATATATTATAGAGTGAGAGTATTAGACCGTTCGGCTGTGAAGTCAGGGACTACTGATTTTTGAGTTCATGTGCGTTTTAGAATTTAATTACCTCATACTTAAAACGATTGACGAGGAAAACATTGAGAGGAAAACCTGCGTGCCTAAGAGTTTTCTTTGCTTTTCTTTTTTAATTATATTAGTAATAAAGTAATTTATTAAAGTAACCAAAGACTCAAAATTGTTAGTAATACATAAGACTATTCTATGTTAGTAAAAATATAGCTAAGATTTTGTTTAGTGGAATACATGAATCACTGATGCCCCATTCCGTGAGAAAGAGCACAGCAGTGATTATAAGTATGTATGTATGTATAGGCAGTCAATCTGCCTTTTTAAGAGACTACTATATAGATATATTTTTTATTTTAATTTTTCGTGTGGACAGTGATTACTCTTGGGTCAGAGTTATTTAAGCCACGCGGTAGGTCTCTGGCATGGCTTAAAGCCCGAAGTCTAATGACTACAGCAGAGGCCAAAAGCTTAATATATTCTCCGAAGCAATCACGATTTTATAATAAGTTTCATAGTATGGATATTTCAAAGTCATCGTGACAATTGTGAAGAATTAGTGACGTAAAGGGCGCCATAGAACTTGACAAGCACTATTCCCGCCAAGATGGGATTTAGATTGTGCTTTTATTTTTGAAAATAGTTTTGTATTTTGTTTAGTTATTCCATTGTTTTGAGTATTTCCTTTTTTAATAAGAACTATTGATATAGATAAACAAATTTAGTAGAGTAACAAACATACATCCATATGTGATAATATTAGTTGGAGACACATCCTCTAACGGAACAACTCGCAGATGGTAGATTTTTTCCTACTTACTTGACACTTATAGTCATAATGTGGACAATACACACAATATCTTTTTAAATTCTCTATGCAAAATCTATGTGTTATTCTGGTGTATAAACTATATGATTGTAAAGTTTCATTAAAATCCATTCAGTAATTTTTACTTGAAAGAGTAACAAACTACAAACTTTGGCATTTATAATATTAGTATGATTACACCCAGACTCAAGACAAACAGACATGTTCATCCACACAAATATCTGTAACGAACCCACGACCTGCGGCATGAAAGGCAAGCGTTTACCAACTACGCGAACCGACCCGTCATGTATAAAGTGTATGTTATATGTGTCTACTAGGCGGCGAAGAGGTGCCCCTGCGCCGGCGTGACCTCTGCAGTGCGAAATGTAGTTGTTAGCTGCATAAGTACGAGCTGTTAGCGTTTTTTTTTATCAAAAATTTCCAGATTATTTACCAGACCCGAGAATTAAAGCAGCTAGACCAACGAGACGTTTATGAAGAACTAGTTGTGTCCCGCGGTTTTATGCACGTTAAACTTCATAAATTAAAGCCTATGTGTTAATCCAGGGTGTCAGCTAACTCCATACTAATTTTTATTAAAGTCTCTTTAGCCGTTAAGACGTGAAGAAGTACCAAACCTGCACACTCACAAACTTTGGCCTTTATAATGTTAGTGTGGTAGCCTATGTGTTAATCCAGGGTGTAAGCTAACTCCATACTAATTTTTATTAAAGTCTCTTTAGCCTTTTAGACGTGAAGAAGTAAAAAACATACACAGTCACACACTCACACAGTCACAAACTTTCGCCTTAATAATATTAGTGTGATTATACGCCTTCTTAACAAGTTTTACCAGTCATTATCCGAAGCACTTTGCACCACATAATACTGAGGCTCGCTGTCGATATTATCAATTCAGATGTACATATAATTTCGACTGCTTCGTTGGTCTAGCGGTAGCGTTTTCACTCGGAGAGAACGAGGTCCTGGGTTCCCATCCCGGGTAGGTACAAAAGCGCTTTTGGAGCTTTTTTGTAAAATGAAAAATTTCTCAGCATCAGCCCGAAGTCTGGAAGTTGGCGGTATTACCTATACCTGCCTCGGAGTGCCTCAGAGAGCACGTAAAGCCGTAGATCCTGTATCTGAGCTCTTTGCGGTCGTGCCGCTAGGCGTCCCATCGGATCGTGAGAGTGATAAAATAGAAAGTGCTCCTGTGTTTGCGCACACACTTGTGCACTATAATATGTCTCGCGCAGATGGCTAATCTCTACTGAGACTGGCTGCCGTGGCAATTCGGCTAGGAGGACATTATCTATATTTTATTAATTCAACCGCACAGTTTTATAAAAGTCGAATAATATTTTTTTCCGTTTTCTTTGAAACTCTTGTAGCGCCAGAAAAAAAGGCCAATCCATTTGAATCGATAATTAGTTAGTGACTACTTTGTTAAGAAACTTTTAACGGGCGTTCGAGATGGATTCATTTGCACACTTTATTAGTCTTACAACTAGTAATGGGTATAACGAGCTGCTTTATTAGATATAAATAGGGTTGAACTTGTTTCAATTGCTATTCGATTTACGGTGCACTTTCGTGTATTTTATTCCGAATTTGATTAAGCGTATTTTTATGGTCTTTTATTGTAAATCAATAGGGGAATAAGCTGTTGGTTTTTTTTTTTTTTTTTTTCTAGTATGTTTCGGGACTTTGAGTCAATATTTGACTATGTCTGTCCTGTTGATCTTACAACATACTCTAAACACAATACAAGAAACACAAAATTAACAAATTTATATTAATTAGTTAGTACATATGTACTATCACAAGGCTAGTTTACTTATGGCTTGAGCTGTTGGTTGATAAGCAGATATGTATATTTTTACATTACACAGCCATGGTATTATTTTGGTAATGTCTAGTATAGCTGTGTCATTTAATGATTATTATTGTGTTCTTATGCAAGTGCACCTGGTTTCACCAGGAGTAGGTTAGCAGTGCGTGGGTGATGCCTTGGGTATTGCCAGTTTATAAAATACTATAATAATATTCTGAATATAATCTAAATATAGCTGATAGCCTTGCTGATCATTTGCAAATGGGTGAAGGCACTCATTTACTAAAAATAAAAATAATAACTATCAGAGAATGGGCAACAGCGTCTCTGTCTGTACTACATATAACCATCATACTGCGATCGCCTACCCGTCTGCTAAGCGTGGCGATTATGGCCACATCCCTCCAAATGAATATGCCATGAGCGTAAAAATATATAATAAAATACCAGACAAAATAAAAAATGTTGATTTGAAACTAAATTTAAGCATGAACTGCAAAAATATTTAATACAAAAATGTTATTATAGCCTAATACAAAATAGATAGATAATTAAAATAATACCGACGCGTTAACGTAAATAATAATAATATTGACTATAATCTCAATAACTTTTCCTTCCTATTGTCTTACAATATTATTAGAATCAAAATACCATAAATTTAATTAAATTGACGAACATATATTTGTACTAGCTGTGCCCTGCGGTTTTACCCGCGTCAAATTTTATAAATTATATCATAGCTCCTCCCACGTAGGTGATAGCGTGATAATATGTAGCCTATATGTTGACCCGACCTCTTAGTAATATTCATGCAAAATTTGAATTAAATCCATGCAGTACTTTTTGAGTTTATCCCGGACATACATACAGACAAACAGACACACAGACAAAATTCTAAAAACTATATTTTTGGCTTCCATATCGATAGTAGACGCCGCAAGTATCCTTTAAAAAAAATATTCAATGTACAGTTTTGACTTTCCTACGATTTTATTATATGTATAGATTATTATTAATTTATTGTACCTTATATTGCTATGACTACCTATTTACTTTTATAAATTATTGAAATATGTTTACTAGAATCACGATCTGACCTTAGAAATAACTATTTATATTGTATTGCTGTGCCCTAACAGGGTTCATGTTGGAAACAAATATACCTGTAACACCTATTGTAAACCCATGAAAATAGCAATAAATAAATAAATAAATGATGGACACAACTCCATTCTGTAAATATTTTGGGGAAGCCTTTGTCCAGCTGTGGACATAATTCGGCTGACATAATGAATGTTTTATAATATTTCAATCGCAAACAGAATCTTCATATAGATTTTTTTTTACAGATAGACCAGTCCTGACAATGTCTTTGGGCAGCACCCTGAATCCTAACGACATAAAAGAAGGCGATGACGTGTACTTCGAGTGCAACATCAAAGCCAATCCCAAGGAGCATCGGATATCTTGGTACCATAACGTGAGTGAGTCGCATGCTTTTTTTAATTGCACACAGGCACTTGAATTTGTACTTGTCATTTTGAAGATGTCTGCAACTTGGTTCCAGTTTAGAATTTTACAATGTTATAAGTAAATATGGAATTAAAAGTAATACGCAGAGTAAAGGAAAGAACCAACAGCATCCTGTGAGTATTTGCAGCGAGGTTGGATGGGCCTACAATCGGTTTCTGCTCCAACGGCCATGGGTTCTACGAGCTATGTGTCCCGCCCACTGCCACTTCAGCTTTGTAATTCTTTGGGCTATGTCGGTACCTTTGGCTCGCCTGCGGATATCGACATTTCTGATTCGATCTTTCAGGAAAACTCCGAGCTTCCTCAACCAACTCCGAGCTGTTATGCAAGTAGTAAATGTTAAGATTAGATATCGTAGGTACACACGGCTACATATCAAGCAAGATACACATTTCCAGTATAAGCTGATCTCGCGTTGTATAGAATTTCCATACAATGAGAAGTCAGCTTATATTGGAAATGTATAGATTGATATGTAGATGATCTCCGTAGATGATGAACAATGAGATATCCGTAGAAATTTGAGGAACAGGTAGGTATTTAACGTCACAATCTTCATTACTGGAGTTTTAAATTATTATTCTAGCGTATATTTTAGCCGTGTGGCTAAAATACACGCTATATCCGTGGGTGACGTAAAAGGCAACTAAGATAAACCAGGTATTCGGGCAGCAGCGCCTCCTGTGTACTAACTACCACCTAACTGCCGTCACGAACTCGTATGCCAAGCGCAGTAACTACGGCAAACCCCTCCGAATGGCAACGTTTAGGGGTCAATAACGGATTTCCATTTGTCACGATCTTTGCACGCCTCGATTACTGACATTATATTCTTCATACATGGTCGCAGGTTTAGGGTACTGAACGATGATAGGCTGATGATAATAACAGTTAATGATTATGTTATATTTATTAGATTTATTATTCTCAGGACCAACAAGTAAGCCAGAACATGTCGTCTGGCGTGTTCATCAGCACGAAGTCGCTGGTCCTCCAGAGGGTGACGAAGAGAGACGGTGGACTGTATACGTGCAGGGCTGCCAACCAAATGGGAGAGTCGAGCAGTCAGGCTGTTTATTTGCGAGTACAGTGTGAGTAACAATTCTATTCCATCAATACCTAATGGAAAGAATTATTTTCTATTGTTAACTTAAAATGTAGGCAATTTGTTTAAAAAAACCGGCCAAGTGCGAGCCGGACTCGCGCACGAAGGGATCCGTACCATTATCTATAAAAACGAGCAAAATATTCACGTTTGTTGTTTGGGAGCCCCCTTAAATATTTATTTTATTTTGTTTTTGAGTATTTTTTGTTGTAGCGGCAACAGAAATACATCATCTGTGAAAATTTCAACTGTCTAACTATCACGGTTCATGAGATACGGCCTGGTGACAGACGGACAGACAGACAGACGGTGAAGTCTTAGTAATAGGGTCCCGTTTTTCCCTTTGGGTACGGAACCCTAAAACACACGGAGTTCAATATTTTTTTTATAAATCTAAAGCAAACAAATTTATATATGACGGCCTTAAAAACATTTCCTATCGATTAAAAAAAGAACAACCGAAAGAGGTTTCGAAATAATGGAAAAATTTAGATCTGTAAGACCTAGGTAAAATCATCTCGCTCCGGGAAGACAGCGATCTGTTTGTGGCGCAGTCGCTGTGCCGGACTGGCAGGAGTCGGCAATAGGCGAGGGCAATCCAGAGCCCTTCCAACTACGTGTCCCGAACATCTGGGACATGGCGCAAAATAGCCCCCATATTGCGCCATGTCCGGAGCAGCATACCCGCGTTCCCGGGGCTCGCCCCAAGGCGCCAAGAGAAGTCCTCGGCAGGTTAGGTTTAGTCGGTGCGAGTCCGACATACCCACTCGTAGACACGAACCCAGCTTTATCAAAAAAATATAGGCGAAATCCTCTTACACGTTGACGTGTAGTCAGGACACATAAGTAGCCTATCGTATTTTTTGCGCCTGACGACATCAGCGTCCATTTATTGCGTGCAAACTAAGTTAGTAACAACAAATTAAAACCAAACTCGGAACAATCCCGAATGACCAATGTACAATGTACAATGGGTTCGAATCCCGGTCAGTGCAAATATTTGTGTGATCAGCACGAATATTTGTTTCTGAGTCATGGATGTTTTCTAGGTATATAAGTATTTATCTATCTATATAAGTATGTATATCGTCGCCTGGTACCCATAGTACAAGCTTTGCTTAGTTTGGGGCTAGGGTGATCTGTGTGACATTGTCCCTATATAAAAAATAAATAAAAAATCCCTGACAAACCTCCTACCACCACTGAGCAATAATATAGTAAAATATCTCGTAAGGAATAAACATTTTTAGATCATAATATTCGGATTGTTTGCAGACCTTTTGTAATTAAATATTCATGTTCAATTTACATTCCGTCTTTCACGGGTTGATAACATCATTATCAAATCATAATATTATTATAATACAGTGAAATATTTTCGGAAAATAACGGGAAAGAAAAATGTAATAATGATAACATTATCTAGGCCTCGCTTTGGTATATTTTATCTTTGTTAAATTATCCCAGTACAATTGTGTACTTACGTTGTTAATACAGGAACCAATTACTGTCAGTTCCAGGAACTTGTCTTAGGTATTCAGTAGGTTAGACAGGAAAAGTGCTACAAAAATAAAGAATACTATTAAAGGAAAGATATGGTTAATAAGTAATTATACCTGTATAAGTTAGGTAAAGAAGTATACCTGGCCCGTGTAAATGGGATAACCGGAAGGGGAAGACCCCGTAGAACATTCTCTGACCAAATCGGAGACGTTCTCAAGAAAGTCCACGTCAGAAGTACCCTAAACCGGCGAGCATGTATGAAGAATATAATGACAGTAAACGAGGCAAAAGAGTGGAGATCTTTGGGGGAGGCCTTTGATGATGAAACGAGGCAAAAGAGGAGTGCAAAGATCATGACAAATGGAAATCCGTTGTCTCTGCCTACCCTTCTGGGAAACAGACGTGAGCCTATGTATGTATGATTAACACCAAACCTTTCATAATATCCTGGCATAATTGAGGCAAGGAGAAAGGCGGACCGATACGTTAATACATGGTCCAGGTGAAGGAAGTACTGAAAATGGAATCTTACAAAGAAGTCAAGGAGAAGCCTTACGATAGAGAAGGTTGGAAACTGCTACACCGACAAATGCACAACACTTAAGTTACAGAGAGAATATCCTGGGTCATTATTCACACACGGTATCTGATCCCAAACCAAGCAGAGCTTGTACTATGGAATCCAGATACCTGATCAACTACATATACTACTTTGCTTTTGTAAATACATACTTATACAGACGCTTTTTTGGAGTCTATCCGAACTAAAACAGTTTAATTTGTTTTATTAATTATTGGTATTTGTGTGCAAGAACATGTCTGTTTGTCCTGAGTCTGGGTGTAATTATCTATATAACTATGTATTTACACAAGAAAATAAATATATGTAGTATATCAGTTATCTAGTTTCGATAGTACAAGCTCTGCTTAGTTTGGGATCAGATGGCAGCGTGTTAATAATGTCCCAGGATATTATTATAAAACTAAATAAATTTTGTAATTTTAAATAAAATTACTGTAAATAAACATGACAATGTTAAAACTATAACTCATCCTTTGTTTTGTGACACACAGTCACCCCGGTCTGCGCGCAACCAACCCCGCTGCTGATCGGCGCGCGGCTCGACGAACCGTTGCGTGTCCGCTGCACCGTAAACGCGGACCCCGCTGATGTCACCTTTTACTGGCAGTTTAACAACAGTGGCGAGAGCTTTCAAGTGTCGCCTGCTAGATATGGTAAGTTAAAGAGCCCTTCCAGGCTTCATCCGGGTTAAGCAATTATCTACAGACGCCAGCACATCAAGCTACCCCAATCTGTCAAATTTACCCAATTGAAGAAAATCTATGAATGAAATTTGAATAACGTACTTGGTTTTTATAAAAGTTAATAATTTTTTTTACACCGGATAAGCAGTTTCTAATATTAATTTCTACAGCCGAAGCTAAGCTTTTTATAATGTAAGTAACGTGAATTAAATGAAAATGAAAGAAAAGAAAAAAGATTTATTCCCAACAAGCACAGATAATTAATTACGTTTAGTTTACGTAGGTGGTCATTATGAAGCGCTTAAAAATGACAAATACTACTGTGTGATACAGTTAATTAGTATACATATTCCCGTGCGTCCCTTTTTTTTTTTTTTTTTTTTTTTTTTTTTTCTTTTCGTGGTGGAAACCTTTTATAGGTCCCCGCCGTTTGGGGGAGACGATGGGGTATGTGGGAGTCCACAGGGTTACCCACTAAAACCACCACGTCAGCCTAGCCTCTAGATGCTTATAGTGATGGCGACTTGCAGCTGCCACAAATCGCCTCTTCCCAGGCCCACCTCCTTAAGGACAAGGGCGGTCGGGGTCCCCACTCCAACCACCTGTGAACCCGGGGGTGGCACCTAGAGAGCCATAAGATATGGCCATTATAGAGCCACCCTCCACACTCGTACCGAACTTTCCTCCGGTGCCAATCTCTCCACCAGAGTAATGGCTTATGCCACCTCACTGGCGCCTCACTCTTCTGCGGGTGGGATCAGCCATTTCTCGTTGCCGCTCAGCGGCCTCTTTCTGTAGCATTACAGCTTCACAGAAAGAAGCCACTGCCTTCCAGCTTGCATTATCCGTCAGCATAGCCATAATAAGTGCTGGCGGTGAAAGATCGCGCCCGATCCGTGCAACCAGGACTCCCCTCTCAGCTTCCCAAGCTAGGCACTCTTGGAGTGTATGCTGGGCTGAGTCCTCGCCACTCCCACAGTGATGGCACTGTGTCGTTAGCTCCCTTCCTATACGATTCAGATACTTACCGAAACACCCGTGTCCGGTAAGTATCTGAGTCAATCTGTAGGTCACACTTTGCCTACTTTCCAACCAGGCGTTGAGACTGGCCAGAACGGCACCAACGGCGCGTTGGCTAGAATTTCGCGGCAGTTCTAGCCGCTCCCGCCATATTTCAAGAGCACGTCGGTGCGCATTTCGCCGCACTTCAGTCACCTCATTTTGAACGTCCCCACCCGAACCGTGACAGGCACGAACATGGGTTGCATCATAAACTTCCTTGTCAATACCAGCCAGAATATCGAATGGTGGGAAACGCGCCAAAACAGTGGCCGCCTCTAATGATATAGTCCGGTAACCCCGTACGATCCTTATGGCTATCACTCGCTGCAGGCTATTAAGCATAGCCCTGCAGCGTGAGGAGTCCGTCAGGTGATGTGACCAGACGGGCGCCCCATAGCGAGCCATGGATCGCACGACCCCACCATAGAGGCGGCGGACTTCTTCTCTTGGCCCCCCGAGGTTGGGCAGTATCCTTTGAAAGGCCCCAGCCACCTTCCGAACACGAGGGACCAACCGTCTGAAGTGTTCCTCAAATCCCCAGCGCCGATCCAAAGTAAGGCCGAGGTACTTAAGATGTTGACTCACCTGAACAGTAACATCACCTACCCGAATAGGAGAGCTAGGTGGTTCCACTCGCCTTCGAATGTTGTAAAACCACAGTGCTTCGGTTTTATGAGGTGCCACCTGGAGGCCCAGAGCACCTATTCTGCCTATGACACAATCAACCCCTAACTCGGCAACCCGGAGGGTCTCCTCAAAGTTTGTCCCCCTAGCTAATATGAGTGTGTCGTCAGCATAACACACGCAATTCACTCCAGGGGGAAGAGTAGTCCTCAAAACCGCGTCATATGCCAGATTCCACAGCAAGGGACCCAAAACCGATCCTTGAGGAACGCCACAGTTGACCTCCCTCACCGTCTCATCACCATTCCTATCTATGTATGTAATACACCTGTCACGCAAATACCCCTCTACGATGTATCGCAAGTAGGGAGGCACATTGTGATATACCAGTGCCTCCCGTATTGCCTGCCAAGGGAGGGAGTTGAAGGCATTGACAATATCTAAACTTATCGCCAATGCAACTCCCCCCGCCCGGACCGCCATCTCCGATAGATACTGGACGCGTCGAATAGCGTCCACCGTCGACCGTCCCTTTCGGAAACCAAACTGGAAATCCGTTACGTCGGGACCGACACGCGACAGGTGCTCATTGAGACGGGCAGCTATAATGCGCTCAAACAACTTGCCCACCTCATCAAGCAAGCAGATGGGACGAAATGATGAGGGAGAATCAACGGACCTGCCACTCTTCTGTATGATCCCGTGCGTCCCTGTAGTAGCGTTTAGTTGCGACACCAACCACTATAAGTATCATCAAAGAGATATAAGTATTAAATGATTGCTATGAGTGTGTCTACAGTACCTACCGATTCTGTCAAAGTATAAAACTTACGATAAACGTGCATGAAAACTTGGCCGGAACCTCATGTTTTCCCCATGAAACAGTAGTTATTTGTTGGTATTTTAGATGAGGTATTTTGAGTTGATATTTAGATATTTTGTCTTTGTATAGCTGCTATTTATATCCACGTGTTGTGTTTAGTATCCACGGGTGGCACCTCCAGCGAGCTTCGGTACCGCGCAGCAAGTGAGCGGGATTACGGCGCGTTGCTGTGTCGAGCGACTAACGCTGTTGGACGGCAGAAACGGCCATGTGTCTTCCAAATTGTGCCTGCAGGTAAATATCTATCTATACATGTAATAAAATCGTAGGAAAGTCAAAACTGTACATTGAATATCTTTTAATAAAGATACTTGGGGCGTAGTCTACAATCGATTTCGAAGCCAAAAATATAGTTTTTAGAAACGATATCCGGGCTAAACTCAAAAAGTACTGCATAGATTTACTTCAAAATTTGCATGAATATTACTAAGCGGTCGGGTCAACATATAGGCTACATATTATCACGCTATCACCTACGGGGGAGGAGCTGTGATAATTTTTAAAATTTAACGCGGGTAAAGCTTCAGGTGATAGTTAGAATTTAATAGTTTAGGTAACTATTTGAAAATTCAAGATCTTGATGATTCTATATTAATATTCATCCACAGTACTTAAAAATAAAATAATACAGTGTTTTGAATAATTTATACAAAATCTTTGTTCAAGTCGTACTTAAATAGTTGGAAACTGTTTGCATATGTAAATGTGTTACATACATGATTATGCATGAATGCTCGCAAGTTCACTGTGTACTTAGGAACAACTTTTTGCATCTAACCTTCCAAACTTTAAATAGAATATGGTAGAGTTTGAAATACATAGGAAAAGTACGTGCGCTGAATATTTGGTCAGTAACTAAAACATTTAAAAAGCTTGAGTTAACTGATGATTAATCTTAACTCATAGACAGATGTTCTCACCGGTCCGTAAGTGATTAGCAAGGTTAAGCAACTTGGCTTGCGGTCAGTCCATAGATGGGTAACCGCCAAAGTGTTTTTGGGCGTCTCCGTGCTTCGGAGGTCACGTTAAGTTGTCGGTCCCGGTTGTTGACATTAGGCGACAGTCATTAAGCCATGTCAGACATGCCTAATGGGCGGCTTGAACAACTCTGACACTAGGGTAACCTCCGCCGATACGATAAGTCGTAGTAGTAATGATAACAAGGAGAATAAATTACCGGATTTTGATTTACTTAATGCTTGCTTATCGTATGGGCAGTGGTAACCCTAGTGTCAGAGTTGTTCAAGCCGCCCATTAGGCATGTCTGACATAGCTTAACGACTGTTGTCTAATGACTACAACCGGGACCGACAGCTTAACGTGCCCTCCGAAGCACGGAGACGCTCAGAAATTAAACCACTTTGGCGGTCACCCATCTATGGACTGACCGCGAGCTTGGTTGCTTAACCTCGCCGATCCCTTACAGACCGGTAAGAGCATCTAGCTATGAGCATTTACTTAATGTCAATCCATAACATAATCCCCTCATTTTTTATAGATTATCGCCACGTTTGTTATTCGTCCTCCAAGACTCTTAGTTTACATTTGTATCGGTGAAAGACCTTCTCCGAATCTAAATCGTCTGCGCGTATTAACGTAGAGCGACAGTTGCACAAACGTCCCTCTCGCGCATCTGACGCGGAGAAATCGCCCAGAATCGAGGTTCCAACCCCAAAGAGGTTGCGGCGCGGGTACTTAGTTAGTAGCTTTATTATTTAGACGGCTTAAGTCCACGTTTTCCTCAATTATCTGGTGAAGCAGTGAAAGCCTCTAAGCTTACTGTAAACATCACGTTAAAAAAAGCAACAAAGTTTGTTATAGATAATTTTTTCTATACTTTTCCTTTTGAAGCAAAAAGTATGTGAACTCTTATAGCGTTAAAAACGCCCATCAATTATAGGGCTGTTATGTAATGCCCATGGTAGAGTAAACAAACTTTCCCTCTTACATTTCTTAAGAACCTTTTACAAACCCATGGTCAAAAGATCACCAAATCATTCACCCTTAGATATTACCTTTTCATTTTTGCAACGGTATAGGAAAATGTTTAGGGAAAAGAGGGTACTGAACTAATAAGTTTATTTGATTTTGTTTGTTTGATGTTTGGGTTGCAGTAATCCCAACAAATTTCACGAAAACAACGCTTGAGAAATTAGTATGGGAAATGTTTTACGGTAGGAACGGATTCCGGCATGTATAGGCTAAGACCATCAAAGGCTCCAAACCAATTGCAAAATTATTTTTTATTTTATTTTAATATTATTGGATTTGGATTTTATTACAAATAAAAAGATTTTTGGTTTGTAGTTAAAAACTACTCCATCTTTATAAGATGACCAAATGAATGTCATGTCTTATTCAAGATTTAGCGTAATTGGCTATAATTTGGATTCATCCCACAAAGGGTACAAACGAATGTTATATACAATTTGGAACAATTACCAATTTGTGCAGCGTCAGAAATAGAAATAGTTGAAATGACCAAAATGGTTTGATCGATAGGAAGAAAGGTTCCAGATGTAACCACAAATCGGAGAGCAAATAGGACAATATTCGGTTAGCTTGTAGAATTGTAAATGGTGATTCTAGAACCCAAGAAAGGCATGCGGTCAAATAATTGCTTGTTGCGCGTATGAGGACAGTTTCATACGCTGAGAATTCGAATCGCAATTATAACTGACAGTAAGGACTATCACTTGTAATAGCAATTCATATTCGCCATATACAGAGTTACTTGTAAAATATCAACAACCTCGCAGAATTGAACACTATCTACTATCTATACATATAATAAAATCGTAGGAAAGTCAAAACTGTACATTGAATATTTTTTTAAAAGGATACTTGGGGCGTGATCTACAATCGATATCGAAGCCAAAAATGTAGTTTTTAGAATTTTTATCTGTATGTCTGTTTGTCTGTATGTATGTCCGGATTTACTTCAAATTTTGGATGAATATTACTAAGAGGTCGGGTCAACGTATAGGCTACATATTATCACGAGTAGTAAAAATATTAGACTTAAACTAGATCATTAAACATAATCTCTTGACAATAACTTGATACGAGCTAGCTAAATATCATTGCAATAATAAAATAAATTTTATAAATGCTTTCATACAATGTGTACCTAAATATATGTTACTACAAATAATAATGTATACAACTATATTACTACAAACATGTTCTGACTATTTACAAGCGCTTTTTTAAAGTCTACGTGCATAATTTTTTTTTTTTATTTATTTATTTTATTTATTATTTCACGCTATCACATATGGGGGAGGAGCTGTCATAATTTCTCTTAATTTTATTTTATTTCAAATTGATTGTTGTGAAGAAAGCTAGTAATTTAGTCAAGTAAAAATAATGTTACTCTGTGGAGTAACTTTATTTTGAATAACTTGTTTTTACTATTTTCCAGACTGCTCATACTTTTGCTCTGGTCGATAATTTATACTGTGCTAACGTGAAGGTATGTAGTTGAGTATTGCTGCAGTACACGTGCGTCGCCCGTCGTAAACTAAAGAATTTAATCGACTTTATAGCAAATAACGTGAAAATTGCTAATTTTACTACCGAACTTTGTGTAAACTATTAAATTTGTTATGTTGTTACTGTATAGTTCGACGGATATTTTTAGTGAAAGCTTGGAACCAATGTTACTGCACTAAATGAACAGACATTTTGATTATTAATATTAGGGTTAGAATTTCAATAGTTTGTCTATGGTGAATTAACCTATAATTTAGAAATGTATCAATTTCACATGTACAGACGCCAGCACATCAAGCTACCCCAATCTGACAAATTTCCCCACTTGAAAATAAACTTTATTATGTCTAAGTAATAATATTGATAAAAAAATATATTTGTTAATAAAAAAAATTACATATTAGGTAACAATTTTGAAAAATAAAACATTTAAGCGACCTACATTCGATATATCGGATTAAGTCCAAAAGCGCTCCCTGGGATCGCTGGCATTTGGAGGAAGCAAACTCCACTCGTCTTCTATAAGCGGTTCCGGAAAGAGGTAACCTGCTGTAGCTCAGGTTGCCTAAACGCACTGGGGAAGGCGGAGGCTTTCGGGCCCCTCCCCTCCTCGGGTGAGAGTCTCGCGGACGCTCAGTGTACTGCGGAGGTACTGGTGAGATCGTTCACGAGTACCCAGAGCCCCCGCTACAAGCACTGTGAGGCTGGCTACCGTGGTGGTTTTAGTGGGTTTGAGCCACACACAACGTGCGACGACATTTCCACCACGTTAAATGTCCAAAACCACTGGCGACCTCATGCTTAACACGCTGCTGATAATCTGAGTTCATGAAACGGAATGTTAAAGTTCGTGCGTGCGTTTATGCCACATTACTACTTTACTCTGCACATTTATTAATCTTGTACATGCGGTGTGGATAGTATTTACGTTACCATTGATTCTCACGCTTTCGAGTTGATCAAACTATTTGAAGTAAAACTTCTTTTTAACTTGGGGGGTTGGTTAATGCGTGACGAAAAGTGGTAAGGGCAATTGAGAGAGAGATATAAGTTAGTGATGGTAGGATGAGAGACTTACGTTAAGGCAGAGTTACGTTTCGTATATTACTGGAGAGGCAAGAGAGACAGGTGCGAGCATACATTTTCTTTGTCTCTTTCTGTCATAGCCAGTTACGTTTTGTAGATGGAGCTAAAAAAGTTTTACTTCAGGCGTTAAAGCACGCTAGTTTTATATTTTTTAAACACAACGTTTAGGTTGAGGGGTCCTTTACAAACATATAATAATAGGTCTTTACCTATGAAATTGCCGTTTTGTATGAAAAAATTTAAACGAATTTTTTTCATGAATTTTTTTATTTGTATTAATCGAAGTAATCACCCATGCAATCAATGCATCTTTGCCATCGCAGTGGCAGTTTATTGATGCCCTTCTTAAAGAAATCAGCTGGACGGGAGGCAACAAATTCTTCAAAGGCATTTTGTACTGCCTCTCGGGTATTGAATTTTTTTCCCGCCAAGAAGTTATCCAAATTCTGGAAAAAGTAGTAGTCTGTAGGCGCAAGGTCTGGTGAGTAGGGCGGATGACGGAGAGCTTCCAACCCCAGTTCTTGCAACTTGGAGACCGTCTGCTGTGCAGTATGAGGTCGCGCGTTGTCGTGCAGGAGCAGCGGAGACGAGCGATTGACCAATGCTGGTTGGAGATGCGCCAGCTTCTCCATCATTGTGCTCAGTTCTTCACAGTACACATCTGCAGTAATGCTCACCCCGTTTGGTAAGAAGCTGTGATGAATCACACCGGCGCTAGACCACCAAACAGTGACCATCACTTTTCTAGGGGTAAGTTTTCGTTTAGGGCATTGTTTAGGTGCTGAACCAGGATCCAACCAACTTGCTGAGCGCTTGCGGTTATCAAACAGAATCCATTTTTCATCGCAGGTAACAATGCGGTTCAAAATTCCTTCATTTGTGTGTCTGTTGAGCAGTGCAAGGCACGTCTCGACGCGTACTTCGCGCTGGCGATCATTGAGTTCGTGGGGCACCCATTTGTCAAGCTTTTTTACCTTGCCAATTTGACGCAAATGGACCAATATTGTTTTGACGCTAACGTCGAAAGCTGCTGCTAATTCAGCCGTAGATTGTGTATCATCAGCTTCCACAACCGCCTTTAATTCGTCATTGTCGACCAAAGTCTTCGGACGACCGCGAGGTTCATTTTTCAGGTCGAAATTTCCAGAACGGAAGCGAGCAAACCAATAACAGGTGGTGCGTTGGTTTGTAGTGTTAGCTTCGTAAACGTCGTTGATGTTGCGTGCCGCTTGTGCCGCGTTGCTGCCACGACGGTACTCATATTCCATAATTACTCGAATTTTTAACGTATCCATGATGACGAAAAAGATTGAAATGCGATGAAAATGTAACACTAATCAATAAAGAAATGACTACTTTTGGAAAAAAGAATCCATGTTTTTAAAATAAAATTAATTTGAAATTAGAATTCTTAGCCAAACAAAAATTATTTTGATTTGAAATGGCCAGTACTGCAGAACGGCAATTTCATAGGTAAAGACCTAATATATGGACACAAATTACATCCAGGCCCAGAACCCGCGACACAAAGCGGTGAGGCGACTGTCTTAGCCGCTACGCCACACGTGTAGTCAATTAATTGGTAACTATAGTATTTTATATTTATTAAGTAAGTATATAATTTATATTTATATCGTATTACAGCATAGAATATCGCCACCGCATCTCATAAAGTATACGAGAAGACAAGGTCCATTATTATTATATTATTAGACGGGCCTGTTGAAGTAGTTGGCAAATGCTTGCTTTTCCCGCCGCAGGTCGTGGGTTCGATTCCCACCCAGGACAGATATTTGTGTGCATGAACATTGAACATGTCTGTTTGTCCTGAGTCTGGTTGTAATTTATCTATATAAGTGTGTATTTACAAAAGTAAATTAGAATATGTAGTATTTCAGTTTTCTGGTTTCCATAGTATAAGCTCTGCTTAGTTTGGAATCAGATGGCCGTGTGTGAATAATGTTCCAGGATATTATTATTCTTATTATAAGCCTGCTATAGGTACATTATGAAATGCAAGAACTATTTAAAATATACTTAAAATTCGGTATATACCTGTCCCTCTGACACGTTAAGACCTTTTGCATCAAATTAAATCTAATTTGCTATTACATGTTGAATAGGTGGTTTCAGTCTAAAAATAATCTCGTGGGTATCGTAAAAGGCGACTAAGGGATACACCAGGTAGTCGGGTAGCAGCGCCACCTGTGTACTAGCTACCACCTAACTGCGGTCACCAACTCGCATGCCGCGGTGACTACGGCAAACCGCTCCAAACGGCAATGTTATAGAAACTATTAGGGGAGGTCTATGTCCAGCAGTGGGCCATGTCAGGCCGATGATGTGATAAACATATCCACACATAAACATAGACAATATTACTTACTTATCGTATGGGCAGTGGTTACCCTCGTGTCAGAGTTCTTCAAGAAGTCCAGTAGGCCTCTGACATGGCTTGACGACTGTTGCCTAATGGTTGCAACCGGGACCGACAGCTTAACGTGCTCTCCGAAGCACGAAGACACTCAGAAATTAAACCACTTCGGCGGTTACCCATGTATGGACTAACTCTGAGCGTCTGGCTATGAGCGCCTACATAACCAATCAAAATAATTACATTCCTCCTAAAGTCGCGTAAAAAGTTTCAAGTAGTTAATTAACGAAACGATTGCCACCTTTATTATACAATTTATATTATCTCCGGACCCAATCCGATAAATATCAAAATATAAATTAAATAGAACTCACTGAAATCCGTCTTTCAATCAACCTGAATTCCGAAATTCTCGTAAACCCCTGGAATCAATTAATCAAAACTCGATCGGACAGATTCCCGAACAGATAATTCTACGCAGAAACGGTGTGTAAATTAATAATTTAGGAAGTTAATTAAAACCTTCTGGGATTGAGTTATTTAGATAGGTCTTGGTGCGTTTATTGATTGGATCCGTATTCGGATTTTGTACTAGAGTAGGTATCATGATGTGGTCCCGGCCGATTTCCGCCACGGCGACCGCTTCTTCTTAGGGCACATAGCTCGTAGAGCCGACGGCCGCTTGGGCAGAAAGGCTCTCAAGTGGCAACCACGAACCGGAAGACGCAGCGTGGGCAGGCCCCCTACAAGATGGACCGATGATCATGTGCGAGTCGCTGGAAATCGCTGGATGCGGATAGCGCAAGACCGGCAATTGTGGGGAGGCCTTTGTCCAGCAGTGGACGTCTTTCGGCTGATATGATGATATGATGACCGCTTCTTCTCCTACCGTAGCCAACGTTCGTGAGCTCGCACGTGACTTATGTAGCCAATTTTATTAGAAAAAGTCCTCGCACATTGCGGGCATGTGAGCACACCACTGTGGTGATTGTAATTGATCGCCGCAGGTGGTCTGAAAGCAGACTACTTTACCTTGTACCAAAGTTCGCCATTCTGTCCGTTTTTCTGCCCGCTGTTCCCATTACGAGGGCTCTACGCCACAGTTCCTCATGTGGCGCTTAAGCACATCTTTGTACCTGAGGCTGAGCTTCCGCTTGCTCTCCTCAAGTTCCATGTAGAAAATGCGCTTAGGCACCCGGTGCTCTGCCATGCGTGATAGTATATATAAAAGGTATAAGATTCTATAACACACTTCCCAATGATACTAGAGAATTGTCTACGAATAAGTCTAAAAGAATTATTAAAGCCAAATTGAGAAGCAGGGCATATTACAAAATTTCTGATTATTTAAGTGACAAAAGTGCTTCGGATTGAGTTGTTCTAAGTCAACACATAAAATTGTACTATTTAAAAAAAGGATTCCCACGGCAGTGTTTCTCAGTAGCTGCCAAGTCATGCACTGCACGGTAGGGTAAAAAAAGGACGATTCCACATAAATATATAAATTATACGGAATAAATGAATTTTGAATTTTACTACATCGACGAACATATTGATTGTACAGACGCCAGCACATCCAGCTACCCTAATCTGTCAAATTTCTTTTAGCTTTTCAACTTTATCACAAACCCATATGGTTCACTTTCAATTGAGGAAATTTGGCGTCTCTGTCTGGCGTCTATACCTAATAATTTTATCAAAGTCGAAATATATATAAGAATAACAGAAGATTCTTAATTTATTATATTTCTTAGTTAATACAAATACAAAAAACATTCATTTCTCTGTACAAACAATGACAATTACATAATTACATGAGTACATCTCTAGTCTGATCTAGGCAAGCCTGTACTACAAATCACCTGGATATGTGTGATACTCTTATTTATTATACATAGTATGATACCCATGCGTACCTTCCTATAATAGCATTTAGTTGCGATTCCAACAATATCATCAAAGAGAATATAACTATTTCATCATTGCTGTTGAGTTAACTACCAATACTGTAAAGTATAAAAATATTAAAAATTCGCGTGCTGCAGTTAATTCAAACAAATTTTTGTATAAAACGTTTTACTCGATTTGAGTCTAGTCTATTGATTACGGCGGGAAAGTTTTAGTCCAGTCTACTGATTTTAACGGATATGGATAAGTTTTGGGTTATAATTTTAAATTTGTTCTATACATCAAAATAGAAAGTATTGATTGCGATCACTTTGTTCTCCGTCTGGCTGGCAAGACCACTATTCGTGGGACATTTTAAATTATTAAGCCTTTATTTATGAAGAACTAAACATATATTTAATAATAATAATGTCCTAGTAGCTGAATTTCGGCCACGGCGAACAGTCACAATGGGGATAAGCCAATTGCGCAGGACAAATTATAGTGCACAAGTGTGTGCGCAAACACAGGGGCACTTTCTATTCCATCACTCACATGATCCGATGGGATGACTAGCGACATGACCGGAAAGAGGTGCAGGACCAATGGCTTTACGTACTCTCCGAGGCACGGGGGTGTAATACCGCCAACTCCCAAAATTCGGGCTGATACTGAGAAATTTCTTTTTGAAAACATATCTATACATACATTTGAATATTGAATATTTTTTAAAAGGATACTTGGGGCGTAATCTACAATGGATATCCAAGCCAAAAATATAGTTTTTTAGAATTTTGTTCTATTTGTCTGTATGTATGTCCGGCTAAACTCAAAAAGTACTGCATGGATTCACTTCAATTTTTTCATAAATATTATTAAGAGGTCGGTTCTACATATAGGCTACATATTATCATCTACAAGGGAGGAGCTGTGATAATTTATAAAATTTAACGCGGGTAAAAGCGCGGGGCACGGCTAGTATTTAATATAACAGTATTAAAAACTTAAACCTAGCACATCGGGTTTTCCGGGTTAGTGATGAGCGTATCCTTGGACACATAGGCCTCTTCCAGACGTTTCCAAACATTTCTGTCTCTAGCTTTCCTAGACCAGGTAGTGCCTCTAAGTTTCTTATGTCTTCTATGTATTTCTTTGCCTCTCTTTCTTTTGCCATCACGTGGTTGCCACTCTGTTATATTTTTGTCCATTTTAACTTATTATCTCTCGTCATGTATCCTGTCCATCTCCATTTCAACTGTCTTATTTTACTTATTATATCTTCTACTTTGGTTTTGGATCGTATTTGAACTGCTTTTAACCGATTTTTTTTTGTGACACCAATCATACTTCTCTCCATTCCTCGCTGACATGATTTCAGTTTATTTTTAACCACGCCCTCACTAGGGAATCTAATCCCGGTATCGCGGGGTACTTTACAAACATGTAATAGACGGACACAAATTACATCCAGACGCAGAACCACTATTTATGGGTCACACAAATAGTTGTCCGGCGCGGGACTCGAACCCACACGAAGCGGTGAGGAGACTTTCCTAGCCACTGCGCCACACGTGCAGTTAGTTTCAGAAGATGTTTTTGATTTACGGTCCACGTTTGGCTCCCATACGTCAGGCGAGGTGAGACGCAAGGGTTGACGACTTTTCTCTTAGCTGCCATGGAAAAATTATTACTTATATAAGTAACTAGCTGTGCCCCGCGGTTTTACCCGCGTTAAATTTTATAAATGATCACAACTCTTACCCCGTAGACAATAGCGTGATAATATGTAGCCTATATGTTGACCCGACCTCTTAGGAATATTCATGCCAATTTGAAGTAAATCGATGCAGTACTTTTTGAGATTAGCCCGGACATACATACAGACAAACAGACAAAAAATCTAAAAACTATATTTTTGGCTTGGATATCGATTGCAGATCACGCTCCAAGTATCCTTTTAAAAAAATATTCAATGTACAGTTTTGACTTACCTACTAGATTTTATTATAAGTATAGATAATTAATATCAAATATCGTAGTAAATCTATGTTCTCTTCCTTGGTATTACCTGACACATATTATATACTAGCTAGCCCTGCGGTTTCACCCACGTTGACCTATATAAATTAAAGCCTATGTGTTATTCCTATATATTAGTAAACTCACTAAAGTTTAACCAAAATCCGTTCCGAATTTTTGCGTGAAAGAGTAACGAGTATCCATTTATACATCCATACTCACAAACTTTAGTATTTATTATATTAGTAGGATTTTTCTGTATAAATGTTACGCAATTTTTTTTGTTGTTTTTGAATAGATTTTGACAATTATATTTATTTTTTATAGGATGCAATTTCTTAAAATACGACATGTTCCGTTTATGTGTAACTTCAGAGGCGTACATCTACAACGCACGCATGCGCTACACAATCTTATCTTTTTATCTTTTTTCTCTATCACGTAATAAAACATGACAATATTACTAACTATTCACTTCCACTTAGCGATACAGATCAAATCATCGTCTAAAAAGTTTACATACATTGACTCAGCCTGTTTCCCAGAGGGGTAGGCAGAGATAACGGATTTCCATTTATTACGAATCGATTGCCTCGTTTAATCATACATGCTCGCCGGCTTAGGGTACTTCTGACCTGTACTTTCTTGACAACGTCTCCGATTTGGTCACAGAATGTTCCGTTCACTCAAGCCAGGTATGCTTCTACATCAATCTTCTTTCATTCATCCTTTCTAAATTCCTAAACCATCTCAGCATACTTTTTCTAATCTTTGTGACTACTTCTTCTTTCACACCACAACGCTCTCTTACATCAGTATTTCGTATTCTATCAATCTAAGTTACACTACATATACTTCTCAGAGCTCAAACTTCCACTACATTTATTCTACTTCTAAGAAGTTTAACTTAATATAAAATCAATTCTGAACTCATGTTCCGTTCATGATATGGGTGTATTTATTAGGTCTATTCCTATAAATGTGTTTAATGGCTAACTTGCAGCTTCTAATTTAAACATTCCAAATTTAAATGGCGGAGTTTTTCGCGGTTTGATTCCACTCTATTGGTTGGTAGGGAAAAGTTTAGCTCAGTTTTCAGTTTGGATTAGACGGTTTAGAATTTTACAGACAGAGGAATAGTTGTCGACCTATTTATGTTCAAATTACACTTTTTTTTTATAACTATATGTCGAAGCTACTGATAGCGTAGCTAAGCCGTGTAGTTCTCGGCCCAGTAAGAATAACAGGGCTACGGCAAACTCTCCAAATGGCAACATTGTGGTAATATTTGGAAGAGGTCCATATTGGCTTACCTACTGTTTACCCGAAATTGTCCTTCCTAATGATTTAAAATCCAATCTAAAATTTTCATCCTAAAGTTTTCATTCATACTATTTGTAGTGCTACCGGCGCAGTTCATAACACAAATTTTTCCGAATATTGTAATTAAATAAATAAAAAAGGTTTTTATTCACGTAGACTTTAGAAAAGCGCTTGTAAATAGTCAGAACATGTTTGTACTAATATAGTTGTATACATTATTATTTCTAGTAAAATAGAGTTTATTTATAAAATCATTAATTATAATATAATTAATAATATACTTAATGTAAATATTTTATATCAGTTTAAGTTTACATTAAGTTTTGACTTATTGTTACACCTAACTACCCTGTTTTCACTTTCCTTCGTCTATCCACTCCTTAATTGTTTGTCTGGAAGAAATCGCAGTAGCGATAAGACCGCCCTTTGTACTTAATTTATGTATGCTCATTTTAATTTTAAGTTATGGTGTACAATAAAGAGTATTTTACTTTTACTTTATATTTAAACTCCTACTGTTTTTTCATCATAACGCTTCTATGCCTAAATATAATTACCAAAATATTTTCACTCTGAAAGAAACATTTATTAAGTGTAATATAGGACCGATTCGGTTCTGGCAGTTCGATGTCCGATGGGACGCCTAGCGACACGACCGGAAAGAGTTCAGATACAGGACCGACGGCTTTACGTGCTCTCCGTGGCACGGGGGTGTAATACCGCCAACTTCCAGACTTCGGGCTGATACTGATAAATTTCTTTTTACGGAAAAATCCCAAAATCACTTTTTGGCCCGACCCGGGATTTGAACCCAGGACCTCATTATCTGCGGTTGAACACGCTACCGCTAGACCAACGAGGCAGTCTCTGTGTGTGTGTGTGCAAGTGGAACTTGCCTGAATTACTGGAGCGGGAATCTGGCTTCGCTTGTTCGGCTCGTGCATTATGGTCGCAGTTCTAACAAAGAAATCTAAACAAAAAAGATATGACTTTGAATAATAGTGTAAATGATGGTTATTTAACATGTATATGCATTGTTATTTACTAAACTAGTTTCCTGGAATAACGTTTATTTATCTTTATTTTTTATTGTATAATGGACTTTGTATGAATATAAATAAACTGCGATTTTAAAAGTCTTATTACTTTGACTTACGGTCCATTTTAATTTGTTTTGACTATACAGGGTTAATGTGACAATAATTTCCGTAGTTTTAATTATTTTGGAATAAAAAATTACCTATATTGAGAATAAAATGATAATATAAAACGACTCTGAACAAACTATTTTCAGGAAGTGCGTTAATTAAGTTTCATGTTGTATACCAGCTACTAAATAACAGTTACTGTAGCAATAATATATATTTTTTTAAAGTATATTATAACATATTTTTTCCCCAAACTGTTAGCAAATACAGCTTGTTTATACGCATACGAATACACTCAATTATTTTATTATACCACCCATTCATATTTTTATTTTTTAACAGAATCTGCAGACACTGGAAAGGTTTTATTAGTTTTATACCAAATGAATGCATTCAGCCAAAAGAGTTTTTAAATAAAACAAACTGGCCATTAATATTTTTTTTAAAATGATCAAAACTAAATTGGCGCCAATTTAAAAATAAATGCGACATTTTTTTCTACCGAAACGAAAGAACAACACAATAAAAGTTCCTTATCGCGCGTTGTGAAAGGGGGCAAAAGACGGAAAAAATTCTTACGAAAAGTTGTCACGACACTTTTTGCAGTTGTGTGGCGTGCGCATATTTCTCTGTCTGTCTCTCTCTCTCTCTCTTACAGAAAGCAAGCCAGATATTTTCATTTCTATTTCGCATTGAACGCGACGTCGAACGACCTCGACGCGAATCGCGACGATTATTTTTGTTGAGTGTATACAGGTTTTTTGTACATAATAAATAATAAGAAATAATTCGTTCCATCCGGGTGTCCTTGACACCTCTCAAGTTTTTTTTATTGTGTTGTTCTTTCGTCTTTTCGCTGTAATAGTAATAAAAGTAGATTATTAGGCACACTTAGTGTGCAAATAGTGGGACATCTGAGGACATCTTCTACTGGCTCTGCGACTCAGGATCAGACCCTACTGGTACTTAGTAGGAATCTACACGAAACCAAACGTGAATTCGAGTTCTCGTTGGGAACGAAGCTTTTTGATTGGTAAAACTCATCACTCCATCACGTCAGTAACCAATGATAGCGCTGCATGCCCGTCGAGAACTCGAACTCGTTTGCACCTTTCGTTTTTGGGATTCCGTACCCACAGGGTAAAACGGGACCCTATTACTAAGACTTCGCTGTCTGTCTGTCCGTCTGTCACCAAGCTGTATCTCATGAACCGTGATAGTTGAAATTTTCACAGGTGATGTATTTCTGTTGCCGCCATAACAATAAATACTAAAAAACAAAATAAAATAAAATATTTAAGGGGGCTCCCATACAACAAACGTGCAGTTTATGCTCATTTTAATTAGCTGTGCCCCGCGCTTTTACTCGCTTTAAACTTTATAAATTATAGCCTATATGGTAATCCAGGGTGTCAGCTAACTCCATACCAAATTTTATTAAAATCGCTCCAGCCGTTTAGAGGTGAAGAAGTAACAAACATACACACTCACTAACTTGCGCCTTTATAATATTAGTGTGATGTGATGGTACGGAACCCTAAAACCATTCGTGCACGAGTCCGACTCGCACTTGGCCGGTTTTTTTGTACTTTTGTACGTTACTAAAGAGCCCCACCGCAAATGTTTTAATTCAACGATCGCATTATAATACTTGGGTCATATTAACAAAACTTATATGCTTTTTGTCACCAGCTCGCCCATCATCACCACGCAACTGCACCGCCAACCGGGTCCTCAAGAACGATGAGCCGTACCTATCGGTTAGATGCGTCGCTGGGTACGACGGAGGACTGAATCAGCACTTTACGCTTGAAATATTAGGAGACAATGGGAGAGTACTGGCTAATACCAGTTCTAGTTACACTGGTAAGTAGAATCTCATATACTGCAGGTGGACAAACATTTGTATATCCGTGTGGCATAGTCGTGTGATGTTGTCGTGTGTATATTCTAGAATTTACGTATCTATTTATCATTCAATAATTTTTGTTTATTTTGTATATTTTCGGATATAATAATATCTATAAATATAGTACTCTAAACCGGCTCACATGCTCACTGCATCACTCAACATGCTCGCCGGTTTAGAGTAGAAGAATATAATGACAGTAATTGAGGCAAAAGACGTGTGCATAGATCGTGACAAATGGAAATCCGTTGTCTCTGCCTACCCCTCTGAGAAACAGGCGTGAGCCTATGTATGTATGTATGTATACATATAATAAAATCGTAGGAAAGTCAAAACTGTACATAGAATATTTTTTAGAAAGGATATGTGGGGCATAATCTACAATCGATATCGAAGCCAAAAATAAGTTTTTAAAATTTTGGTCTGTGTGTATGTTTGTCTGTATGTATGTCCGGGCTAAACTCAAAAAGTACTGCATGGATTTGCGTCAAATTTTGCATGGATATTACTAAGAGGTCGGGTCAACATATAGGCTCAATATTATCACGCTATCACCTACGGGGGAGGAGCTGTGATAATTTATAAAAGTTAACGCGGGTAAAACCGCGGGGCACAGCTAGTTTCGAATAAAATAAATGGGCCGTTAGCCCAACTCCCCTCGGGGCTGCAGTGGCATTATGAGAAGTGTCTACTACTGCTGCCACGTGCATGCAGCTCCGGGAAAACAGCGAACTGTTTGTGGCACAGTCGCTGTGCCGGATTGACAGGAGTCTGCAACTCAGAGTCCTCCCAGTTAACACAGATACGGCGCAAAAGGGGTGCACCGGAGCGGCATACCCGCGTTCCCGAGTTTCCCCTATCAGGCGCCAGAAGATGTCTTCGGCAGGTTAGGTTAGTCGGTGCGTGTCCGACATACCCACCCGCAGAGACTTTTTACGGGTAGCATGCGAAGGCATTCCCCCTGCCTTATTATTATAATAATATCTAGGGACAATGTCACACAGATCATCCTAGCTCCAAACTAAGCAAAGCTTGTACTATGGGTACCAGGCGAAGATATACATACTTATATAGATAGATAAATACTTATACATAGAAAACATCCATGACTCAGAAACAAATATTCGTGCTCATCACACAAATATTTGCACTTACCGGGATTTGAACCCAAGACCACCAGCTTCGTAGGCAGGAGCACTACCAACTAGGCTACGGTGACTTAAGAGTACAATTAGTGTCCATAATCTGACTCCTGGCCCAAAGGACTAATCTATTTTGCATTCTGTATTCTTCTGATGGCGGCTTCTGTATACATATATGTATATATTTCCAGACTATATAATCTTATATTATTTATTGGTAACTGGTAACTTAGTTGTCTGTTACAGGTCAAAGAAATCTCATGTCTTTTATAGTCATCTTTATAAACGTGATATATTTACCTGTACGACGTGCAACTTAAATAGTCTGTTAAACAATCTGCAAACGTTTTATAATAGGTCTTTACCTATGAAATTGCCGTTTTGTATGAAAAAATTTAAACGAATTTTTTTCATGAATTTTTTTATTTGTATTAATCGAAGTAATCACCCATGCAATCAATGCATCTTTGCCATCGCAGTGGCAGTTTATTGATGCCCTTCTTAAAGAAATCAGCTGGACGGGAGGCAACAAATTCTTCAAAGGCATTTTGTACTGCCTCTCGGGTATTGAATTTTTTTCCCGCCAAGAAGTTATCCAAATTCTGGAAAAAGTAGTAGTCTGTAGGCGCAAGGTCTGGTGAGTAGGGCGGATGACGGAGAGCTTCCAACCCCAGTTCTTGCAACTTGGAGACCGTCTGCTGTGCAGTATGAGGTCGCGCGTTGTCGTGCAGGAGCAGCGGAGACGAGCGATTGACCAATGCTGGTTGGAGATGCGCCAGCTTCTCCATCATTGTGCTCAGTTCTTCACAGTACACATCTGCAGTAATGCTCACCCCGTTTGGTAAGAAGCTGTGATGAATCACACCGGCGCTAGACCACCAAACAGTGACCATCACTTTTCTAGGGGTAAGTTTTCGTTTAGGGCATTGTTTAGGTGCTGAACCAGGATCCAACCAACTTGCTGAGCGCTTGCGGTTATCAAACAGAATCCATTTTTCATCGCAGGTAACAATGCGGTTCAAAATTCCTTCATTTGTGTGTCTGTTGAGCAGTGCAAGGCACGTCTCGACGCGTACTTCGCGCTGGCGATCATTGAGTTCGTGGGGCACCCATTTGTCAAGCTTTTTTACCTTGCCAATTTGACGCAAATGGACCAATATTGTTTTGACGCTAACGTCGAAAGCTGCTGCTAATTCAGCCGTAGATTGTGTATCATCAGCTTCCACAACCGCCTTTAATTCGTCATTGTCGACCAAAGTCTTCGGACGACCGCGAGGTTCATTTTTCAGGTCGAAATTTCCAGAACGGAAGCGAGCAAACCAATAACAGGTGGTGCGTTGGTTTGTAGTGTTAGCTCCGTAAACGTCGATGATGTTGCGTGCCGCTTGTGCCGCGTTGCTGCCACGACGGTACTCATATTCCATAATTACTCGAATTTTTAACGTATCCATGATGACGAAAAAGATTGAAATGCGATGAAAATGTAACACTAATCAATAAAGAAATGACTACTTTTGGAAAAAAGAATCCATGTTTTTAAAATAAAATTAATTTGAAATTAGAATTCTTAGCCAAACAAAAATTATTTTGATTTGAAATGGCCAGTACTGCAGAACGGCAATTTCATAGGTAAAGACCTAATATATACTTTTACTGTCACGAAGACGAGTAAAAAAAACTAAGGAACTAGATAAACTCGAGCGACTTAAAAAATTCTGCATAAGGTTCATATTTGAGCTTTGCAAATATGATCATGTTTCCGAATTTCGTAGAAAACTCGAGTGGTTACCCATTCGCCTTCGCCGAAATACTCATATACTCTCTCTTCTTTACAGTATTTTATTTAATCCCACGGCTCCCTATTACCTCAAGGTTAGGTTTGCATTCCTATGTGATACACATTTTAGGTCCTTGAGATTATCAGAGAATCTAGAACTCCAGTTGCCCACACATTCCACCAATTTCTTGGACAAATCTTTCACTGTACAGGCTGTTCGATTGTGGAATTCACTCCCTCTACATATCAGTCGCGCACAAATTTTGACATCTTCTAAAAGACTTTTAAAGGATCATCATTATTTATCACTGTAATTCTCTCATCTTGCGATCTTCCATCTTCCTCAAAAACTTCTTTAGTCTTCATAATTATTAATTAATATTTATTATAGTATATTAAAAAGTAGGGAACGATATATATTTATGTATAAATATTCGTACATAAGTTCATATATATGTAAATTTATATAAGTAGATGCACTGCCAACTACCACTTGGTCTCCCTGCATTGCTTTGGTTCATTCAACGGTTGTCTGGAAGAGATTGCTATATTAGCGATAAGAGCGCTGTTCGTACCTCATAATATAAGCTAAATTATGTTTCAATGTATGTTCCGATTTGGTGCAATAAAGTGTTATCTATCTATCTTCCAATTAATCCACAACATTTCAGCAGATTTGGTGGTCTGGTTCAACATAAGCTGGTCAATAGTGGAAGCTCTGGACGAAGAAGAAGACCTGGGAGTGACTGCTCGGAACAGCAAAGGGTCCTCAGATCCCGTGCTGTTAACGGATCTGGTGTTTAGGGACGCGGAGAAGAGAGCAGGTAAATTCTATTTGTTTCTTTTGTATATTATTTACTGCCTCATTGGTCTAGCGGTAGTGTGTTCGACCGCAGATAGTGAGGTCCTGGGTTCAAATTCCGGGTCGGACCAAAAAGTGATTTTGGGAATTTTCCGTAATAATAAATTTCTCAGTATCAGCTCGAAGTCTGGGAGTTGGCGGTATTACACCCCCGTGCCTCGGAGAGCACGTAAAGCTGTCGGTCCTGTACCTGACCTCTTTCCGGTCGTGTCACTAGGCGTCCCATTGGATCATGAGAGTGATGGAATAGAAAGTGCCCCTGTGTTTGCGCACACACTTGTGCACTATAATATGTTCTGCGCAATTGACTCCATTGAGACTGGCCGCCGTGGTCGAAATTCGGCCGGGAGGACATTAATATATTATTTATTCTCTTCTTACACAACATGGTGTGTTTGTAAGATGAGAAGCATTAATAAATAAAAATAAAATAAAAAAGGTTTTTATTCACCTAGACTTTAAAAAAGCGCTTGTAAATAGTCAGAACATGTTTGTAGTAATATAGTTGTATATATAATTATTTCTAGTTACATAGATATTTAGGTACACGGATTGTATGAAAACATTTATAAAATTTATTTAATAATAGCAATGATATTTAGCTAGCTCGTATTAAGTTATTGTCAAAGAGGTCATTAGGTACCAGTCCCTCACATACCGGCTATAATTTTGTAGCCATTATGATTGCGGTTAAAAAACTCAAACAATCCCATTCAAAGTACAATTAAACATTATTGTCTACATTTAACGGCAGTAATAGATGATCAAAATCAGACAGAATACTTGAATTACTGTCTATGTAAATTTATAAATAAATAAAGTAAATTATTTTTCTGTGTGGTGACGGCATAGAATATCATCACCCCATCTCATCCCGTTGGGGGACGTAGAAATCGTCCGAGGGAATACCTACCAGAGAACGGGCAGCAGCGTTTTTCTGTGAACTATGACCATCAAACTGCGGTCACCGTAGCCTAGTTGGTAGTGCTCCTGCCTACGAAGCTGGTGGTCCTGGGTTCGAATCCCGGTAAGTGCAAATATTTGTGTGATGAGCACGAATATTTGTTTCTGAGTCATGGTTGTTTTCTATGTATATAAGTATTTATCTATCTATATAAGTATGTATATCGTCGCCTGGTACCCATAGTACAAGCTTTGCTTAGTTTGGGGCTAGGATGATCTGTGTGACATTGTCCCTAGATATTATTATTATTACAACCCATTACCCAAACGTGGCGATTATGGCAAATCACCCTATTTTTTGGGGAGGCTTTTGTCCATCAGTGGATGTAATTTGACTGACATGATGATGAAATTTAGGATTTCCCATTTTTTGAGATTACTATTCCCGTTACTTACTTATCGTACGGGCAGAGGCTACCCTAGTGTCAGAGTTATTTCAAGCCGCCCAGTTAAAGACTATTGTTAAATACTAGGTACAACCGGGGCCGACAGCTTAACGTGCCCTCCAAAGGACTGAGACGCTCAGAAATTAAACCCCTTCGGTGGTCACCCATCTATGGACTGACTGCGAACCTAATTGCGTAACCTCACCGAGGACCGGTGAGAGCATCTAGCTATTTATGATTGACCGTAAAGGCAAAACTTCAGCGTTAGCTACAGACATTATAACTCCCACAGCAAGCCGCATTAAAGAACCTTGTATTATTTGTCTACCGGTAGCCTCTTCAGCCACTGATAATGAGGTCCTTGGTTCAAATCCCGGGTCGGGACAAAAAGTTATTTTGGGATTTTTGCGTAAAGAAAATTTCTCACTTCACCATCGTGTGTCGGAGAGCATGCAAAACCGTCGGTCGGACCTCTTTCCGGTCGTGTCGCTAGTCGTCCTATCGGATTATGAGTGTGAAATAGAAAGTACCCCTGTGTTGGCGCACACACTTGTGCACCATAATATATGCGGCTGATTTTGGGCCTTAAGGAAATAATTATATATAGTGATACAAGCCGACACGAGTTTAATTTACCTTTTAAACTGATCAACTTCTTAAATCATCATCATCATCATACCAGCTGAAAGACGCCCAGTACTGGACAAAGGCCGCCCTAATGATCTCCACAATTGCAGATCTTGCACTATCCATATTCAGCGACTCTCACAAGATCATCGGTCTATCTTATCGGTCTTCATTCTCTTAAATAAATGATGATTATCTGAAGAGTTTTGCATAGGGAGTCGAAATAATAATTTTTAATTCACCAACTGTAAATTTTCTGACAATTTTATTCTGACACACAAAATATTTTTTTGGTAGTTAAAGTATTTCTTATACATTATGTTATCACAACTCTAACATTATTGTTTTGAGTTCTTAAATAATAGTTTTTTTTTGTGCTAATTAACTATCATTTCATTTATTACTTTTAGTATTTTGAACATACTAAACTGAAAATAAGTTAAAGGCATCTGTAAAATGATGCCTTTAACTTATTATTGGTGGGTATCCGACCCCATATGCGTTAACCACTCCGCCATTGCACCGTGGTTCTCAGACTCGAATTTACACAACCCATTCGATATTTGTTAGTATAAAGCTGTTATATTCGGAATTGGTCCATTTACATTGAATAGTGAACGCTCGCTCACGCAAACTTCTATCCAAATGGTAACCACTTGAATAGCGAAATATCTGACAATACAGTAGTTAGCTTAATATTGGAATTGTTAGCCGGTAGCACGTTTTGCTAAATAAAACTGTGATTTTATTGTGTTTCGATATACATTTTTCATCTCTAGTTAACTCTAGTTAAGGTTGGAGACTCTACAGTCGAAGTTGTAGACGACTATAATTACCTCGGACAGACCATTCAACTAGGTAAGTCAAACTTCGAGAAAGAGGTCAATCGTAGAATCCAACTCGGCTGGACAGCGTTCGCGAAGCTACGCAATATCTTCTCGTCTCAGATACCGCAGTGTCTTAAGTCGAAAGTCTTTGACCAGTGTGTGTTGCCAGTGATGACTTACGGAAAATAGACGTGGTCGCTCACTATGGGCCTTATTAGAAGGCTCAAGGTCACCCAAAGAGCAATGGAGAGGGCTATGCTCGGAGTTTCCCTGCGGGATCGCATCAGAAATGTCGAAATCCGCAGGCGAACCAAAGTCACCGACATAGCCCGAAGAATTGCCAAGTTGAAGTGGCAGTGGGTAGGGCACATAGCTCGTAGAACCGATGGCAAAACCGGAAGATGCAGCGTGGGCAGGCCCAAGATGGATGATGATCGATGATCTTGTGAGGGTCGCTGGAAGTTGCTGTATGTAGGTAACCGAAGACCGGTGACTATGGAGATCTTTGGGGGAGGTCTTTGTCTAGCAGTGGGCTTCTTTCGGTTAATATGATGATGAAATTCCTATTTACATCATTCACTCCAATGCCATCATAACTGACCAGCTTATCAAGTGGTTACTACCCTTTATCACTTTACACTTTAGTTACCCTGAACCCACTAAGCCCGAGGTCGGAGGTTTGATACCCACTCAGGAAAATCTCTTGGTGATGAACACTATTATTACTATTTTTTTAATAAGACGATGCCCGCATGAATGAAATCTCTGTGTCCTTTACAAAAATATAATTGACGGAAACCATAAACTCAGAACAAATAATAAGCCTTGTCAGAAGCCTGTATCTATATGCAGGCTTCTGACAAGGGTTTTGAGGCTATCCTCAAAACCCTCATTTTCCTCAATAAGATAGCAGAGAAGACTTCGTAGAACATTCCCGGAGATGTTTTCAAAAAAGGCCAGGTCAGATATACCCTAAACTGGCAACCATGTTTGAAGAAGATAATGACAGTAAACGAGATAAAACAAATGTGTGCAAAGATCGCGACAAATGGAAATCCGTTGTCTCTGCCTAGCCCTTTGGAAAACAGGAGTCTATGTATGTATGTAAGATAGCAGATCCAGGTTCGATAAATTGTACTTAAATCAGCGCAGGATTTATACTATAACCTGTCCCGAGAGATCATGTAAAATGGAAATCCGTTGTCTCTGCCTACCCCTCTGGGAAACAGACGCGAGTCTTTGTATGTATGTAAGATAGCAGAGATCCAGGTCCGATAAATTGTACTTAAATAAGTGCAGGATTTAAACTATATCTACTATACATAACATACCTAACTATACACCACGACTACATATCCTATCAGATACGTTGCAGCAGTATCCGTGAAAGTAAGTATTAAGTGGGTAATAAACATCTTTCACAAATCCAAGCCAAGCAGTAGCGACAAGTTTTTCGCAAACTTTCTGAACGGAATTAGTAGTTTGTTCTGTGATAAATTTTCCAATAGGTTTCGCGGTAGAAGGGAAAGAGCTTAAAGTTTCTTACTTCGTCTCTAAATAAAGCCGTTTTATTTAACCCTGTTCCCTCAGAAGAGATAAGAAAAGCTTGGTCTGTTTAAAGCGCCACGCTAATCATGCATTTGCTAACCTTTTTACATATTTTAGTACCTTTTTTGTACAACATCTATCTATACATATAATAAAATCGTAGGAAAGTCAAAACTGTACATTGAATATTTTTTTAAAAGGATACTTGGGACGTGATCTGTAATCGATATCGAAGCCAAAAATATAGTTTGTTGAATTTTTGTCTGTGTGTCTGTTTGTCTGTATGTATGTCCGGGCTAAACTCAAAAAGTACTGCATGGATTTACTTAAAATTTTGCATGAATATGACTAAGAGGTCGGGTCAACATATAGGCTACATATTATCACGCTATCACCTACGGGGGAGGAACTATGATAATTTATAAAATTTAACGCGGGTAAAACCGCGGGGCACAGCTAGTACTCAATAAGATAGAAGAAAACACATTTATAGTACCTGCTACAACAATGCAATAATATAATAACAGAATTTTTAGGTACAATAAATTAAGCTGATCTGTAAATTTGCTCGAGATTTTAAATTGACCCAAATATTCTCAAAATCGCCTTTTCGACTGACCTGCGATTTGAACCCAAGACCTAATTATTTGCGGTTGAACACTGTACCGCTACACCAAAGCAACAGTGATCCTTTAATTAGTATATAGGTAGTACTAGCTGTGCCTCGCGATTTTACCAGTGATAGACTTTATAAACTGTAGCCTACTAGCTGTGCCCCGCGGATTTATCCACGTTAAACTTTATAAATTATAGCCTATGTGTTAATTTGATATATAAGCTACATTACTACAAAGTTTCATCAAAATCCGTTTGGTAGTTTTTGAGTGAAAGAGTAACAAACATCCATCCATACTGACAAACTTTTGCGTTTATAATATAAGTGTCATGTGTTATTTGGATACTTTCCACTATATTTCATAACGTATGTCGTGCAAATAGTAATAAAACAGTGTAAATATTCTTAAATTGAAATAAAGTATTGAATTGTTCAGTTTTACGATTTTATATATAATAAGGAATTTTTAATAATAATAATAATAATCTTTATTCACAGAATACAGGTTAAAAGTACAATTTGTTACAGTGCTGGTATAGTGCTCTATATTCTACCTTAAAATAAGGCATGTGATCAGTATTTTTTATTTTTACATCATCTTAAATAGTATTCAAGAATCAGTATATACATTATAACCACGCATTGCATTGCATTAAAATAACAATTCACTAAATTAAACAGTAAACAGTAAAATAATGTCAAAAGTAACGACGCGATTTTTCCAGCTTGGGCACTTGCATGAAACACTATTTTGTATGGTAATATAAGCCGCAATATTTCTTCCAAGTAGCTATACCAAGTGAATTAACCCATTGACTACGAAGGATTAATGACAAACTACATAGATAGCAATTACAGGATAACGTCAAAACTAAAATATAGTCGCCCTCACTCATTAGGGTGGACCTCTGCGTTGCCTAAATAGTAAACACATTATCTTCCTTGTAGGATATTAGGTCACTAGGAAATCTTCTTACTTAGATAACCAGTTTACAAGCAATATTAGCCTTGCATTTAGTAGTAAGAAGGTTTATCAACGTGCCTCTTAATAGTACGAGTATGAGCGGCTTTCTTATTTGATTGATTTATTTGATTTCTGAGCGACTTTATTTTCTGCCAGCGAAGAGACATGACACCGCCGTATTATTGCCTCGTTGGTCTAGCGGTAGTGAGTTCGCCCGCAAAGAACAAGGTCCTGGGTCCAAATCCCGGGCCGGGCCAAAAGTGATTTTGGGATGTTTCTGCAAAAAGAAAAATGGAATAGAATTAGCTCGAAGTCTGGTTGGCGGTATTTTACCCCCGTGCCTCGGAGAGCACGTAAAGCCGTCGGTCCTGTGCCTGACCTCTTTCCGGTCGTGTCGTTAGGCGACACATCGGATCATGAGAGTGATGGAATAAAAAGTGCTCCTGTGTTTGCGCACACACTTGTGTACTATGTATATGTCCCGCGCAGATGACTAATCTCTATTGAGAGTGGCCGCCGTGGCCGAAATTCGGCTAGGAGGACATTATTATTATTAGGGCCAAGCCACTAACTCAGTGTTTGAAAAATTTAAATATACTGACATTTGTCTAATTTTATATTATTCTACTAGTCAAGCCCATTCGTTTGATATCCATATTGAGGGAATTATGGAAATAAATCAGATCAGGTGAGACGATATTTCTATCTTACTAACTCTCTTCACAAGGCAATGTCTCCTTCTCAACTTCACACAACCAGTCACACTTTTCGTAACACAGAGCATCATTATCATCATCATATCAGCCGAAAGACGTCCACTGCTGGACAAAGGCCTCCCCCAAAGATCTCCACAATTGTCGGAAAAATTGTCCAAATTGTCCAATTGTTTGCGCAATCCGCATCCAGCGATTTCCAGCGCCCTTCAGAAGTTCATCGGTCCATCATGTAGGAGGCCTGCCCACGCTGCGTTTTCCAGTTCGTGGGCGCCACTCGAAAACCGAGCACAGAGAGTACGTAAATAGTTTTACTTCAAAAAGGGAAGAAGAATGAAGACCTCAATTTATTCAGCTCGTTCCCCTAAAATAGTCCAAACTATTTCTGTAACAAAACGGATCTAGGGAATGGGTAAATTGAGGCGAGTAATCTGTCTTGTTTCCGCGTACTTTCGATTACGCCCATTCCGATATTTTCAGCTGCGACAAAGTTTCTGATATATATATATATTCGTTCCGAATAAAATATTGTGTTCAGTAAAGAAGGATTAGGAGCGATTTCGATTTATTTATTCATTGGATGGTGGTTTTTAGACGCTATCGGTTGTAATTATTTGGAATTTAAGTCTCTTAAGGCTTCACATTGACCAACAGAGATGTTTGGTAGATAACTTAAGCCCCCGACGCCTCTATTGCCGGGTGAAGCAGTGAAAGATTCTTAGGCTAACAGTAAGATAATAATAATAATAAAGCCTTTATTTATCAATCTCATAAAAATATATACAATCTTTTTGATATAGACGCCAGTTTCGCGAAGATTGTCTTGCTATTCAGTATAGGCCTCCCCTAAAGGCTAACAGTAAGAGTCAAGTTTAAATAAAACGAGTGTGCTTTAGAATGAACGACTGAAGTGAAACTTCAAACGCAACTGGCTATGAGAGAAAAATAGAAAGAAAATGTGTGCTCTTACCTCTCTCTCTTGCCCCTACAGTAATATACGAAACGTAATCTCCCATTTTATCTTTACTGACATATATCTCCCTCTCAACTTCCGTTTGCCTTGCTCGATCACAATTTCGTAACGCACTCGTCATGCATTCGAACGTTACTGGCTACTAGAGAAAGAGATAATAAAAATGTGTGCTCGCACCTCCCTCTCTTGCCCCTACCGTAATATATAAAAAGTAACCGTCTCTCGCAGAGATGTAGGATTAATAATGAACACTTGCATCCTCCCATGCATGACATACGGCTGTGAATCATGAGCGTTAAGAAACAAGCACAGAGAAAGACTAGCTAGTACACAAAGAGCAATTGAAAGGAGCATGCTGGGTACCAGACTACGTGACAAAATCAGAAACTCAGACATAAGAAGAAAAACCAAAGTTGTAGATAGGTATACTAACTCGTATAGAGCATTTAAAATGGGGTTGGACCGGACACATGCTACGCTGCAAAATAAACAAATGGAGCAAACAAGAAACCTAAGGGTATCCAAAAGGGGACACCAGAAGTAAGGGGCGAAATCCGCCTAACCTTGGGGCCTTACTGGACCAGAGTTGCAGAAGACAGAGATCAGTGGAGAGAGCTGGAGGAGGCCTATGCCAAGAGGCACGCCGAATCGTGAGACATACTTTAGTAAATAGGACTGATAAATATGTATTGTTAATTTTGTAGCGAATTCAGAATAAAAGAGCTTTATTATTATTTATTATAACTCTCTCTCTCTCTTTCTATCTTCACCAACTTATATCTCCCTCTCAACTTTCGTCAGCCTCGCCCGGTCACACCGTAATGTTTCTCATCAGGCATTCGTCAGCTTACTACCCAAGGCAAGCATGCCTAAAGGAGAATTACCTTTTGACAAAATGATAACAGTCGACGAAAGCTAATTTAAGTGTATAAACGACAGTGAAATATTTTGACGTAAAAATTTTTATCAACACAAAACAATTGTTATGAGAAAGTAACATTTTCAAATTGGCGCCACAAAGGAAAAAGAAATACGTACAGTACCACAAACTTATCTGGCCCGATGGCAGCGTCGCTGCTATCGCATTTAGTGTTGCTAGTAACTATTTTTTGCAATAAAGTGGGTAAAAATAATATGCACATTGTAACGTAAATATTACTTCACTAAAAAGCAAACAAATACTGTCATTATAAATCTTTATATTTTAATACAATAATTATGATCATTTTACATAAAATGTATGCTGAGTGTCCTCTAACGGGGATACTTCTGGTATTATAATGTCACCGGAATTGTTAAATTCAGAAGTCATCATCATTATCATAATCACTGCTTTCACTTTGACTATCACTACCTAATTGATTGATAAAAGGCTCGTCTAAGTATTCATTCCTTTTTCGATACTCATTTTCAATATTTTTTACATGATTGCAATGCTTTTGCCATTCATTGACTGTTATTTTATCAAAAGCTTCTGCAATCAATGTAATCTGCATTTCAGAATCCGATATACCAATATTCGGATCTTCTATAAATTTTTGCATCTGCCCTTTTTCTTTCACAAGTTTTCTTACAAATCACTCCCCGACGCCTACAATGGAAATAGCAAAAATTAAATAAATAATGAATATTTTAAACTAGGTATGTATTTAAATTTAAAGTGTGAGGGGAGTTTCGTATTTTTTCAGAAGCTGACAATACTAAACTGTAGAAGCAGCTACGCGTTCATACAACTTATTGAAGGGTATAATTGGTGCCTGAAGGTGTTTTTCTTCATTCATATAATTCAATTCTTGTAATATAACGTTCCTCGCATCACTTTTTAAAGCTTTCGGCATTTTAAACAATTAAAAACCACAAAAAGAAAAATAAATACGCGCAACAAACAATCAATGGCAGGAATGTCAGGGAATGATTTTGATGATTTTGGCCACCGGGCCAGATAAGTTTGTGGCACTATAAAAAGAAATAAATTAATCTGCCAAGGAGTTCCATTTTCAAAAGAAGGAATTACTTTTTTTAATATTGTGTAAGTGGCCTGTAACTAAAAAGTTAATGGCTACTTATATACAATTCCAGGCATGATTTAATAAAGGCGTAATGTGCCATGACTTCAAAGGCTATATAGACATTGAGAGTGAACGCAGGGCTCTGGCGCATGGCGGTCTGGAGCTACGTGTTGGCCCGTAGGTTTGCTCGAAGTACAGACCAAGTTAAAATCACCTTGTTTAAGGCATACTGTCAGTCTGTACACGGGCAGGTTCACCTACAAGGGAACGCTAGATGTCCTGCGTGTCCAGTATAATAATGCTTTCAGAATGCTATTGAGATTGCCTTGTTACTGTAGTGCGTCGGAAATGTTTGCGCAAGCTCGTACCGACGGTTTTTATGCAATTACTAGCTGTGCCCCGTGGTTTTACCCGCGTTTAACTTTATAAATTATCACAGCTCCTCCCCCGTAGGTGGTAGCGTGATAATAGGTAGCCTATATGTTGACCCGACCTCTTAGTAATATTCAACTAAAATTTGAAGTTAATCCACAACAGACATTGTCTAATCTGTTTAAATAATTAGAATCTTATGTCATTAGTTTAGTTTGTTACCTTTATGAATAAGAGATGGCGTTGTGCAAGTGACGTCATATTTTCTGAATGGCGCTATTGAGATTTTCCTACGAAACATGACCTCCGCGGTCTTTTGTGCAATAAATTGTCTTGCTCTGGACACACGTGTTTTATTTTATTTCGAGATATTTTTGGGACGTTGTACAAGTGGTCCTTGCGAACCGGTTAAGGATTGGTGTGCATTGTCCGAATTGTGGTGGAGTCAGGTGGAATGTTCAACCTGCTTCGAGTGTAACGTCAGCAGCGAGGCCAGTGGCGTGCAGCGGCAGATGCAAGCGATAACCAGTACGTGTTGGCGTGAGCAGCAGCAGCAGCGGAAGTGAGCGGGAAGACTTCCACCGCATATCATTACGACAAGGCTTTGTAAAGGTGAACTTCAGTGAAGTGATTGTGTGTTACGAGGATAACTGTGAGTACTTTATAATATCAGTGATTACAAAATTATAGAAAAAAAAAAACATTAACTTAGCATATTTTAATAATTAATTTGGACTTAGAATCGTTAACTTGAGTATAGGACTTAGAATAATTTCGATAAAAAGTGAACTACGGGGAACCTATGCCCGATTTTGCAGCGAAGTGTATTAAGTTCAAAGACTTGTAATTTTTTACGTTTTGTTGTACATAAACTTAGCATAGAGTTCCAGAACAGTTTATTGAAAGACTTTAGTTGTACTCAATATGGAAGCTTTGAGTAATTTACAGTTAAATTTACAGTCCACTATCAGTAAAGCAAGGTCTAACTTTAAGAAATCTCCTAAGGAACGAATAACCAGTTCCTACATAGAAACAAGATTAGAAAGTTTAGAAGCTAATTGGTCAAAGTTCACTTATACTCATGAAAAAATAGTATCCTCTATTAAAGCTAACGAATTCGAAAAGTCGGATTATAACATAAAGGATGTATATGAGATCACGGAAGAGTTATTTACTGATTATAAAGCGGAGTTGAAGGAAGCACTAAAAAAAATTGCATGTTCGGATAGTATAAGAAAAGGGCCCGAATGTACTGTGCAGGGTTCTAAGGATATATGTTCTGTAAAATTGCCGAGGATTGAGTTGCCTATGTTTTCCGGAAGTTATTCAGAGTGGATCAGTTTCAGAGACTTATTTACATCTTTAATCCACAATAATAACCAACTAGACAATGTCCAGAAACTGCATTATTTGAAATCGCATTTGTCGGGAGAGGCTGAAGGTCTTTTACGGCACCTTCCCATTACTAGCAGTAATTATACTACCTGTTGGACTCAATTAGAGAATAGGTATAATAATAAAAAATATTTAGCGAATTGCATAATTAAACGTTTCATGGGTCAAAAAAATATTATTTCCGAATCCTCCAGTGCAGTTAAGGAATTATTAGATACATCTAACGAATGTTTACATGCTTTGAAAAATTTAGACATAATGGTTGAGCATTGGGATGTTATTGTAATTTATGTTTTAAGTTTAAAACTAGATACTGAGTCACGTAAACAATGGGAAGTTAAAATTAGTGATTGTTCAGACAACTTGCCCACAATGACTGAGTTCAAATCTTTCCTTGAACAAAGATTTCGGTCTTTGGAGTTTTTGGACAATAAAGGCCAACGTCATCAGTCCAATCGTAATATCCCAGTCAAGTCGCTCCATGTGTCCTCTACATTGTGTATTTGTTGTCAGGATAACCACAAGCTTCCTTATTGTAAAAAGTTCGCCAGTCTCGATATCGATAAGCGTCGTAATTTTGTCCAAACAAATCGTTTATGCTATAATTGTCTAGGGGCAAATCACTCCGTATATGCATGCCGCCAGTCTACCAGATGTCATTTATGTAAAAAGAAGCATCATAGTCTTCTTCATCTCAAGAATGTCTCAAAATCAGTTAGTGATAGTAACGAAACTGATCAAGTTACAGAAAACACCGTGTCAGCTTGTACTATATCAACCCAGAGCAATTCCACTAATATGGTAAGTTGTTTGACTAATAGCTGTAGTCAAATATTATTGGCCACTGCGTTAATTGCAGTGGAATCAAAGAGCGGTACTGGTATAGTATTAAGATCCCTGTTAGATCAGGGCTCTCAGGTTTCGTTTGTGACGGAGTCCGCAGTCCAGCTCTTAGGTCTCAAAAGAATACCAATAAAAGGTTCAATTTCAGGTGTAGGTTGTGATCAAGGCCAGTCAGTGATTTCAATAAATTCGATGGTTCTCATCAAAGTGAAATCACGCATCGATCCTAGTTTTATTATCACTGTTAAGGCTTATATTTTAAAGAAAATCACTACCTATTTACCGGGAAAGAAGGTTGTGGCAAATGTTTTGCCCTCAATCTCGTCTTTGGCTTTAGCAGATCCTTCGTTCAATACTCCGAACAAGATTGATTTGCTTTTAGGCGCCGAAGTTTATGGCCAGATTTTGTTAGAAGGTTTAGTCAGAGGTCTACCTGGTCAGCTTATTGCACAAAATACTAGACTAGGTTGGATCTTGTCTGGTCAAGTAGGCGAAGTCAACCAAAGCGAGACATGCCACAATACTGTAGTCACATTACATTCAACTAATATGGATGATAATACACTCCTTAAAAAATTCTGGGAACTAGAATCTGAGCCCAAGAGTGACTATGATAAAGTTTATTTGACCCCAGAAGAACAGAAGTGCGAAGATATATTTAAGGCTACAACTACACGAGATGAATCTGGTCGCTATATTGTGCATATGCCTTTCAAGTCAAGCGATCCTGCTTGTAAATATGGTGGATCGAAAGACATTGCTCTTAAACGCTTTTTAGCCTTAGAAAAGCGATTTTTAAGGAATCCTGAGTTCAAGTCTCAGTATTCAGCTGTCATAAATGAATATATAGCTCTTAATCATATGGATATAGTACAAGATAGGGACGAAAAAGGTTGTGTTTACTTACCTCATCATGCAGTCATCCGCAACGAAAAAAGTACAACAAAGTTGCGCGTCGTATTTGATGCATCATGTGTAGGTAGCAACGGGGTATCTCTTAATCAAGATTTAATGGTGGGCCCTCCTCTACAACCTGAGCTTCGTCATATAATCATGCGATGGCGATGTGAACCTATCTGCCTGGTTGCGGACATCGTCAAGATGTACAGACAGATAAAAGTATGCGATGACCACACTGATTTTCAGCGCATATTGTGGCGTGAGAATCCAGATGACGAAATTCAGGTATTACGTCATTTGCGAGTAACTTTTGGAACATCATCGGCACCTTATCTAGCGGTAAGATCATTGCAGCAATTAGCACATGACGAAGGTGCTGAATTTCCTTTAGCAAAGAATCGTGTACTTTCTGACTTTTATATGGATGACCTAATTATGGGATGTCAAACCATAGAGGAGGGGATAGAAATATATAAGCAAACATCGGAGTTACTAAAACGTGGAGGTTTCCAGCTCCAAAAGTGGGCTAGTAACAACGAAAACTTATCAAGATTGATTAACGACTGTGAACAAATATCACAAACACAAGGGAACTTGGAACTCAAATCAGATGCAATTTCCAAAATATTGGGTTTAACATGGGACAAAGACAGTGATGAATTCGTTTACACTATTCAACTTAATCAGCTAGATTTACCAGTAACAAAGCGTAAGGTTATTTCGGACATAGCACGACTATTCGATCCCCTTGGATGGTTGGCACCGACAATCATTACTGCGAAGGTGTTTATTCAACGAATATGGATGACTGGAATCGAATGGGACGAAGAACTACCTGCACCATTGCTGAAAGAGTGGCTTGACTTCCGGAAGAGTCTTTGTGATCTTATTAAGTTTCGGCTGCCTCGTTGGATCAATTCTAGCAAGGAAAACAAGGTTTTAGAACTGCATGGCTTTTCAGATGCGTCCAACGTAGCGTACGCGGCGGTGGTATACGTCCGCGTCGTTGATAGAGATGGAAATATTCACACAACCTTGATGACTTCAAAAACCAAGGTTGCTCCTGTTAAACAGGTATCAATCCCGCGACTAGAGCTTTGTGGAGCTGTCTTACTAGCAAAGCTTCTTCAGGAAGTCGCTTTAACTCTAGAAGTTCCAAAACAGCATTTATATGCATGGACAGACTCATCCGTCGTTTTGGCTTGGTTAAGCAGCCACCCTAGTCGGTGGAAAACTTTTATTGCGAATCGTGTCTCCGAAATACTTACCATTATGGATAGAAGTCAGTGGTCGCATGTGTCGTCGTCGGAAAATCCAGCGGATTGCGCATCTCGAGGAGCAAGCCCTTCTGCGTGTAACGATATGCAACTCTGGAAAAGAGGTCCAGTTTGGTTACAGAATGAAACAATAGACTATAACAAAGGAAATATACAAGCAACTACGTTAGAAGAAAGAAAGGTAAAAACAAAATGTTATGCATCTGCATTAGAATGTGATGATAGTCTATTTACTAGATTTTCTAAGTTCAGTAGGTTAATAAGAGTAATCGCTTACTGTAGAAGATTTTTACGAATGAAGAAATGTGAACCTAAAAGAAATAATAAAATAACTACTTGGCTAACTACAAGGGAATTAAATGAAGCTGTAATTACCTGTATCAAACTTTGCCAACTTCAGTCCTTTAGTGAAGAAATAAAATCTGTAAATAAAAACCGTAAATTAAATAAAGGTAGTGGACTTACCTCGTTGAGTCCTTTTCTTGATGATGACGGGATCTTACGAGTAGGCGGTCGCTTGCAACGGGCTTCTATTGATGAGAATATGAAGCATCCCATCTTAATCCCGCATAAATCACACTTCACTAATCTTTTGATTGCGGAAGCTCACGAGAGAACTTTGCATGGCGGGCCGCAATTGATGCTTAATTTTTTAAGATCCAAATACTGGATACTCAATGCAAGAACTCTCGTTAGGCAATATGTTCATAAATGTATAACCTGTATTCGACATTCAAAACAAACTCATCAACAAATGATGGGCCAATTACCGAAGGCCAGAGTCTCTGCTCAGAAGCCCTTTCTATGCAGTGGCGTAGATTACGCAGGTCCAATCAGCATCCGAACCTCTAAAGGTCGTGGTCATCACGCCACTAAGGGTTATATATGCTTGTTTGTTTGCATGTCATCCCGAGCTATTCATCTAGAGGTTGTCAGTGACATGACTACTCAAGGTTTTCTTGCGTCTTTTAAGCGTTTCGTGGCCAGACGTGGGCGAGTATTGGACTTGTGGAGTGATAATGGGACCACGTTTGTTGGTAGTGCAAAGGAATTGCGACAGCTATTCAACGCTGAAAGGTCTATGGTAGCTTCAGAAATAGCTGACTTTCTATCTACGAATGGTACGACTTGGCATTTCATACCTCCCCATGCTCCTAATTTTGGAGGATTGTGGGAGGCGGGTGTCAAGTCCACGAAGCACCATTTGAAAAGAATTAAAGGCACCAGTACATTGACATTTGAAGAAATGATCACTGTGCTGGCTCAAATTGAAGCCTGCCTTAACTCGAGGCCGATCTCTCAGCTTTCTAACAATCCAGAAGACTTGTGTCCTTTGACGCCTGGGCACTTTCTTGTGGGTGAACCTTTGGTAACGGTACCCGATGCGAATTATGAACATTCATCCATAAGTAATCTGAAGCGATGGCATCTGACGCAAAAAATGCTTCAACATTTCTGGCGTAGGTGGTCACTAGAGTATTTAACTCAATTGCAGCATCGATATAAATGGACAGATTGTAAGTCTGAACCTGAGATTGGAGACGTTGTTCTGGTGAAGGAGGATGGTCTTCCACCCGCTAGATGGCTATACGGGGTTATTACACATAAACATCCAGGTTTGGACAACATTACTCGCGTTGTAACCATTCGATGTAAAAATAATGAGATTAAAAGACCATTATCTAAGTTAATAATTTTACCTGTGAACTCTTAGTTATTGTTTAACATCTTTCCGATGAAATTTATATATGAAGTTTGTGAATTTAGTTAAATGAACTTGTATGTTTTACTTTGTCTTACTGTTGTTTAATTTTTATTTTTCATAAGACGTGAACTTGTTTCGTAGATGTAAGGCCCTAGGTTTAGATTATATTAGATAGCCAAACAACCAATTATTAATTTTTAATTTATATTGTCATGATAGGTTTGATGGACGGAGCCGTCCATGGTGGGCGGAATGTCTAATCTGTTTAAATAATTAGAATCTTATGTCATTAGTTTAGTTTGTTACCTTTATGAATAAGAGATGGCGTTGTGCAAGTGACGTCATATTTTCTGAATGGCGCTATTGAGATTTTCCTACGAAACATGACCTCCGCGGTCTTTTGTGCAATAAATTGTCTTGCTCTGGACACACGTGTTTTATTTTATATCGAAATATTTTTGGGACGTTGTACAGACATAAATTCTAAAAACCATATTTTTGGCTTCGATATCGATTGCAGATCACGCCCCAAGTATCCTTTAAAAAAAATATTCAATGTACAGGTTTGACTTTCCTACGATTTTATTATATGTATATTATACGCAAAAAAACAGCATCTCTTGTGCGAAGAGTGAGAGACGGTCAAAATAGCATTCTGAAAATTATAGCCGAGAACTTCAACTCGCCAATTATTTGCTGGTTTGTACGGTTAATAATTAGTACAAACACTAGAAAATAAGTTATTTTATGTGACTAACTCTATGGATTTATTTTTCAGAAATAATAATATTAATAATAATCGTTTTATTTGTCCACACTTACATAACTTATGTCTAACAACGCAATCCGTAAATTATAAATGCGTATTTGAATCAATTAAGCAAAAAAATACATTATTAAATTATTTAATTTAAATTAGAACATACAGCATACCAATACTAATTATTTTTCATAAAGGCGATTTTATTTGAAATGCAAAAACACGTTTCAGAGGGACTCAGTTACTTGAGATAGAAGTGTTATCTATCTTTAATCTTCGATAGGCCTGTGAAGATTTTAATATTGAGACGTCAGTAATAGATAGATCAAACTTAACTACCTATCTCGGATAGCTATCGGTGTTTAACTGGCATTAGATTATTGAGACCGGCCGTTAATGTACATTATCTTTAGTTAGTAGTGAGCTGGTGTCCGAAGTAGTAAACCTGTGTTACGGATCACCAGGTCCTTCGCCGCAGGAGTCACAACATATTCTACTAATAATAAAGATATACAATACAATATACTATTTTATGCTAGAAATCATATGAATTTAAAATCGAATAAAACAGATGTTTCTATATCACCTTTATCAAAGCAACTAAAAAAGAAGTTTGATCGTAGTAATATTTACGCTTAGTAATCCTCTTGCTTATAGGTAAGTGAATTTAAAAAGAGAAGAAAGCTAAGTCGGTAACTTGTATTTATATACTGCAGTTGTTTTGTTAGTAGCTCAATCTATTGTAGAGGTGAGAAATGGATCTCTGTCAACCGCATTAGATTTACTTAGTTTGAAAATAGCAGCAATGTAGGTAGTTAGACAATATGTCAAGACAAGAGTCTAAAAGTTGTACTTACCTAGTCCGGTGAAGGAAAATTGTTTAATCTGATTCCCACGGTGATTCTCTATCATTGCACCTCACGTCAGTAACATTAAGAGAGGTAGGGCACAGCGATTCGCTCAAAGAACAGCCGACTAGGGAAGTAGGTACGTCCAACTTACAGAAGACATTCCTTAATAATAACATTAATAATTTTAATGTTGTGTTTCTGAGTGTGAGTAAGGTCGCCAGAGCTCATTGGGTCAGCAACAATTGTTTGCTGACTTTTAAAGGCTGGCAACGCGCCTGCGACGCCTCTGGTGTTGCGAGTGTCCATGGGCGGCGGTGATCACTTACCATCAGGTGACCCACTTGCTGGTATGTCGCCCTCTGATATAAAAAAAACAGTAACAAGGAATTCATTCTCAGACTTTTATGATCGCATATAGTATGGTTATAGTCACAGTTTCTACCATATTGTGTGGGGGATTTGTGAATTGAGCTCCCTGCCACGGGTTTCCCAAGAGATTACACCCTGGGTACATGAAAAATGCAGTAAGTCGGCTTTTAAAATTATTGAGTATATCTCAGGGTGTTACAAGCCTCTAGCCTGTTTACCATTAAGCAGGTCGTAAAGTTTGGTTTTATATATATTAATTCAATACGCACCTTAGTCTTCAAATAATAAAAATAATATCTGGGGACAATGTCACACAGATCATCCTAGCCCCCAACTAAGCAAAGCTTGTACTATGGGTACCAGGCGACGATATACATACTTATATAGATAGATTTAAATACTTATATACATAGAAAACATCCATGACTCCGAAACAAATATTCGTGCTCATCACACAAATATTTGCACTTACCGGGATTCAAACCCAGGACCACCAGCTTCGTTGGCAGGAGCACTACCAACTAGGCTACGGTGATCAAATCAAAAATACCTATATTTTTAAATTTGTCTCCAAAAACAAAACTACCAAAAAATCAATATTGTTAGTCGCAGCCGCTAGCGTTGCTATTATCACTGCGGCAGGCGCTAACTTCCATTTTAATTATAGTTGTATATCTTTTAAAACCGCATATGTAAAGTGTAGTCTACAAACACGGCGAGTCAAAGTTTCCCACACTCGCGGGCGTTCGCTATTATCACTTTGGCGGCACTTTTGTTTGTCTACGTAACTAGCGGAACATTAATAATATACTTCCGTTTCCCTTCTAACTAACACGTGTAAGAATAACTTTTGTATCGATGAAATCACCGAGCATCGTTCAGGATAGAGACCTGCGTCATTATAATCACAAGGTCCGTCATAATAATAATATTGAATTCGTACTTTAATATAGACAGAACCATTCAGACAATATGTAGTAAAATATAGCTTGAACTATAAATTTCGATAATTAAACCTAAACATAATCTCTTTGACAATAACTTAATACAAGCTAGCTAAATATCATTACTATTATGAAATAAATTTTAAAAATGTTTACCAATCTCTGTGTAGAAATAATTATGTTTACTTAACTATATTACTACGAGTACAAACATGTTCTGACTATTTACAAGCGCATTTTTAAAGGCTACGTGAATAAAAACCTTTTTTGTTTTTATTTTATTTTATCTTTACGTATTAAAGTAGAGTGATAGTTGGAAAAAAGGCGCTCATAGCTAAATGCTCTCACCGGTCCGTAAGTGATTGGCGAGGTCAAGCAACTAGGCGCGCGGTCAATTTATAGATGGGTGACCGCCAAAGTGGTTTAATTACTGAGCGTCTCCGTGCTTCTGAGGGCACGTTAAGCTGTCGGTCCCGGTTGTAGCTATTAGGCAACAGTCGTTAAACAATGTCAGAGGCCTAATGGGCGGTTTGAACAACTCTGACACTAGGGTAACCACTGCCCATACGATAAGTAAGTAAGTTATATAACCGATCGCCGTGTGCTCGCGCTGTCTAGCATCTTAGAACTATAAACTAACTACCCTGCCTAAAGGGCACCCCATTTGGAGTCCGAACCTCGCCTCTGGGTGGTTATTGATAGCCCCTATCATGGAATGCGACGTCAATAACCCCCCAAAGGCGAGGTTTGGACCCTAATGGGATGCCCTCCGGCCAAAGAAGTTAGTAGTTTTATATTGCTAGGTGGCGCGAGCCCACAGTCGGCTCTATTGGCTGATGATGCAAAGAAATCCCCTGAGGATATTAATGTGCAGAATAATGTTCAATCTGCTTGTTACTAGAATATTAAATAAGTGGCAGAAGGCGAGCTTAACTTGACTATATGCTCTGTAAAATTTGGTTCAAGTAACATAGTAGATGTAATGAAATAACCGGTAGTAGATGAACCTGCTGAGTTTGTTTCGCTGGGTCTTCTCAGTTGGGGCGCATTGGATCCGGTGGTAGCATTAAAGCGCGACCGTCTTTTTAAACACAAGGTCCGTTATAATATTAGTATTGTATTCATACCTTAATATAGACAGAAACATTCAGACAAAATTAGTAGTAAAAATAAATTCCAATAATTAAACCTAAACATAATCTCCTTGACAATAACTTAATACAAGCTAGCTAAACATCACTACTATTATAAAATAAATTGTTTAAATGTTTTAACATTCCGTGTACCTAAATATCCGTTATAAGTAACTAGACATAATAACTGTATTACTACAAACATGTCCTGACTATTTACAAGCGCTTTTTTAAAGTCTACGTGAATAAAAAAATAAAAAAACAGAGAGAGAGATTTGTTCTGTCCGTATTGACTGATTTAAACTATAGGTCCTATTTGAAGTGTATGTTGAAAAATAAGTCCTATTAATATCACTATCTTATATAATTCCCATTTTGTGACAGAGAGTACGACGCGCGCCGAGTCAAAGTTCCCCGCAGCGGCCGCGCTCGCCGCACTCGCTGCTATAATCACTGCGGTTGGCGCCATTGTCGTCTTGCTCGTTCGGAGGTAAGTTCCACTGAGATGATGATGAAGTTCGCTTTAGTTAAATGACTGACTAATTATATAAACTGACAATATGTAGTAAAATATTAGACTTAAACTAGATAATTAAACATAATTTCTTGACAATAACTTGATACGAGCTAGCTAAATATCATTGCTATAATAAAATAAATTTTATAAATGTTTTCATACAATATGTACCTAAATATCTATGTTACTAGAAATAATAATATATACAACTATATTACTACAAACATGTTCTGACTATTTACAAGCGCTTTTTTAAAGTCTACGTGAATAAAAACCTTCTTTATTATATTTTATTTTATATCACTAATGTACTAAAAACTTTGGATTTCTCTGCGTGTTCTACCGTTTCTTTCACGGGGAATGCTCTGAGGAACTGTTTGAGCTGGTGCCGTCCCCTTTTTATCATCGCACCACGCGCACTCGCAGTAAGGATAATAAGATCTCGTCAAGCACGGTTCGCTTTCAGCGTTCATACATCCCACGTACGTGCCGGCTCTGGAATGAATTAATTACCTGCTGCGGTGTTTCCCCAGCGCTATGAAATGTCCTTCTTCAGACGAGGTTTAAATAAAGTATTAATCTCACGGTAGGCAGCGATTTGCTGGCCCCCTGGCACTGCGAATGTCCATGAGCAGCGGTTACCACTTACGATCAGGTGGGCAGCTAGCTCGTCTGCCTACAAAAGCAAAACAAAAATACACTACGCCATTTGGCCTTCGCAAATATGATCATGTCTCTGAATTCCATACCAAGCTAAAGTGGCTATCTATACGCCTTTGTCGGAATACTCATATACTCTCATTGCTGTACAACATTGTGTTTACTCCATCCTATCCTTCATATCTTAAAAAACGGTTTTCTTTTCTATATGTATCACATTCGAGAGTTTTGCGATCATCGGAAAATCTTAAGCTAAAAATGCCAGCGCATTCCACAACTTTCCTTGATAAATCCTTCGCTGTTCAGAGTGTTCGTTTGTGGAATGCACTGCCAATAACAGTGCGCCAAGCACAAAGTTTACACAAGTTCCAGCAAAGTGTAAAGGATTACTACCTATCACTATAGCATACATTGATAGAACAAGTAATATTGTAATTTGTAAGTTTCTATCCATTATAGGTATGTTTGTATGTATATAGTATATATGTATTTAGTATATATAGTAGGCTCTTGCACTGAGTACCAATGGGTACTGTTAAGAAAGTATAAAGTACACCGACAACTGCCCTCTTAAATAATCCCTATTATTGTCCATTCTTTGGTTGTTTGGAAAGAGATCACATTTTAGTGATAAGACCGCCAATTGTATACTTTTTAATTGCATGCTCCTGTACTGCATGATTTTAATATTGGTGTACAATAAAGAGTTAATCTATCTATCTACGCAAATAAATCGCTGTATTATAGGGGACTTTACAAAGATGCACACCCAGACTTAGAGCTAACAAATACCCACACAAATAGGTACTTATTTACTTATCGTCAGTGGTTACCCTAGTGTCAGCTGTTCAAGTCGCCCATTAGGCCTATGATATGGCTTAAAGACTGTTACCTAATGACTACATATGGGACCGACAGCTTAACATGCCCTCCGAAGCAGGGAGACGCTCAGAAATTAAACCAGTTTGGCGGTCACACATCTACGGACTCACCGCGAGCCCTCGGCAATCACTTACGGATCGATGAGAGCATCTGGCTGCGCGCGTCTGATGATGATGAATGAAGTTAGCCTTGTTTCACACTTCGGCACCAGCACCCGACTACCGGGTTCATAGCGTGGCTGCAAAAGTGTTTAAGGACTGACTTATTGTGTCATTTCACTAATGTAATAAATGTAGAGGTAGGGCATAGCGATTATTCGCTCAAAGAGCAGCCCGATTGGGGAAGTACCTCCACCTTACAGAAGACACCCCTTAATAATTACATTAATAATTTTAATGGTTTGTTTCCGAGTGTGAGTAAGGTCGCCAGAGCTCATTGGGGTGGGGGGAAGGGTCAGCAACACTTGTTTGCTGACTTTCAAAGGCCGGCAACGCACCCGCGACACCTCTGGTGTTGCGAGTGTCCATGGGCGGCGGTGATCACTTACCAACAGGTGACCCACTTGCTCATTGGTCGCCCTCTAATATAAAAAAAATGATACGCAACGAAATCTCTATATTAGGGGGGACGGTACAACGAAACATATCCCGAGCATATATTATTATAATTTTGTAACTAAGTTCTCATGTGAGTGACGTATGTCTTAAAGAGAATTTATTCTCTTTATATTTAAACTTTAACCATTTGCGGCGCCCACACAAATAGCCACCTACTTATCTATTCCTGTGTGATGACGGCAGCGAATACCAGAATATTATCACCCCATCTCATCCCGCGGGGGGCGTAGAAATCAACGAAAGAGATTCTTTCGTTGATTTCTATCAGCGGACGGGCAGCAGCTTATTTCAGAGTACTGCCTCGTTGGTCTAGCGGTAGCGTGTTCACCCGCAATTAATGAGGTCCTGGGTTCATATCCTGGGTCGGGTCAAAAGTGATTTGGAACTTTTCCGTAAAAAGAAAAAATTCTCAGCATCAGGCCGAAGTCTGGGAGTTGGCGCTATTATACCCTCGGAGAGCACGTAAAGCCGTCGTTCCTGTGCCTGGCCTTTCCGGTCGTGTCGCTAAGGTGTCCCTTCGGGTATGTCCCGCGCAGATGGCCAATCTTTGTTGAGACTGGCCGCCGTGGCCGAATTCGGCTAGGAGGACATTATTTATTATTTCAGAGTACCATGACCCTCACTGCGATCGCTAAATCGTCTGCCAAGCGTGGCGATTATGGCATATCCCTCCATGACGATTATTATGTCAAGCTGTGGACTTATTACAGCTGTTACAATAATTAATTACACTTTATAATTTGACAAATTCTAAGCGGAATAATGTTTATATCTATTTTTTATTTTACCATTTAAATATCGTATACATCACCGACTAAGCCGAATATCTTGTCGTCTGATTCTGTTTAGGCTTTATAGCTATCGTTTTATTCTGTGTAAGTTATAATATTGACGGTCACCGTAGCCTAGTTGGTAGTGCTCCTGCCTACGATGCTGGTGGTCCTGGTTTCGAATCCCGGTAAGTGCAAATGTTTGTGTGATGAGCACGAATATTTGATTCTGAGTCATGGATGTTTTCTATGTATTTAAGTATTTATCTATATAAGTATGTATATCATCACCTGGTACCCATAGTACAAGCTTTGCTTAGTTTGGGGCTAGGATGATCTGTGTGACATTGTCCCTAGATATTATATTATTATTATTTACCCACTACCATCTGATCCCAAAATAAGTAGAGCTTATACACATGGCTACATATCATGCTATACATTTACAGTACAAGCTGATCCCGCGTTATATAGGATGTTCATATAATGAGAGGTCAGCTTATATTAGAAATGTATAGCTTGATATGTAGCCGTGTGTACTATGGAAACCAGATAACTGATATACTACATTTACTAATTTTCTTTTGTAAATACATACTTACATAGATAATTATATCCAGATGCAGGATAAACAGACATGTTCATGCACACAAATATCTATCCTGGGGCTCTACCGGCTAAATTGCCGAACATCGTTTTCGTGAATGGCGTTCAAATCAATAAAGGTTAAAAATTACTTAATCAATCGTTAAATCGACTTCAACGATGACAATCTATTCCGGGACATTTATGACGTCACATGTGCTCATGGAAGCCGAGTTAACGATTGTTTAAGTAATATTTAACCTTTATTTATTTGAACGCCATTCACGAAAATGATGTTCGGCGACTTAGCCGGTAGAGCCCCTGGGTGGGAATCGAAACCACGACCTGCGTCTTGAAAGGCAAATATTTTAAGTCTCCAAATTGGTACCATCTCAGCACAATTTTCAACGTAAAAAAATGATTGATGACACTCACCAAACTCATAGGGATTTCAAGCGGCATCTGAAGAGCTAGAATATATCTCATTCATTACCCTACAAGAACATTACACTTTTATTCTTTGAAAAACTCGAACCTGAATAAAGTTTATATATTTTTTTTACCGCTTAAACATTGTAGGTAAAGCCATCAAGGGGTATCGCCTGATTATGTTCAGCGGGACTATTGAACAAATGATTTAGTAATTTTTTATCTTCATCTATTTGAACGCCGATCACGATCACAATAAAAATAAAACAATCGTTTATTTCTTTCTTAAAGGTACAGACGCCAGCACATCCAGCTACCCCAATCTGTAAAATTTCTATTAAGGTGCCCCGGGGCAAATTCAACTAGAAAAAATAAGGTTCCAACTTTGATTTGGTGCAGTTTCATTTTTACTGTAAATTTTCTTTAATTGATTAATCCAAACGATTTACAATTTCATTAATACTATACATAACCTAGTTCTGAAAAGAAAATCCGTAAGGAATTGAAATAATTAAACGATTTTCTATTACAGGTAGAAAAAGTTGCATTTACCCCTGTTAAGGGGTAAATGCAACTAATGACAATCATGATGTATCTATTGGTCTTAAAATTATTATAAAGAGAGTTTTTTAACGCAATGTGATAAAGTAGGCGAATTTGGAACGTAAGTTCACGTATCTAAGCTCAGTTTGGAGTAAAAGAAATATTTCCTAACTTCAGGGGCAATTGCAACTATTTCAGTAATAGTTAGTGTTGCGAATTTACTTTTATCTTTTGTCGATAATGTAATTTTTAAATGCTTGATACGGGGAAAATAAAAATAAAAACAAAATATTTTACAGTGTTTTAATATGAAAGAAAATAAACTTCTTGTCAGTCTTTATGAAACGTAACAGTTAACAATCACATTAAACAAAACGAGCATAGGAATTTTCTATTTCTAAGGAACGTTACGTTACATTTTAATTACCAAGTACCTAACATATAATGAAACAATAAAAAGGAACAATTACTGAATTATTTCAGTTTACTTACATGTTTATAGAAAAGAAACTTACGAGTTGTCAGTTTTTATATGAGAAGTAACATTTAACAATCACAGTAAAAATCACACAAAGATAAGAATTTCTTGTTCCTAAGGAGCATTACGTTATATTTTAATTTACCAAGTACCTAACATATAATGAAACAACAAAACAGTAACAATTATTCCCTATACTATTTATGAACTAAAACACTGAATTATTTCAGTTTACTTATAAGTGTAGTCTATATATGCGAAGTAACATTTAGCAATCACAGTAAAAAATTCTATTTTATCTGTTTTCCGTTTATAATTCCGGACCATCTAAAACAATAATTTTATGTATAAAGCAAATACGCTGAATTGGCCCGCCAGCGTTTCTTTTCTTACGTTTTTTTTTGCAAATTTCATGTCCGTACTAAGTCGTCTACCTACATCTAGTTAACGAATTAACGCAAAACCCAAAAAGGTTCGTTGTTCATCATCATCATTATGAACAACTTTTACTATGGGACGAACTCTGAAATAGCGAAATAAATTCAGCTATTCCATACATTTTGTCAAGAACATAATGATGATATTTTATTTCAGATAAAAATACACCTTTAAAATATTGAAGATGGATTATCTTCAATCTAGTACTGTGCTGTATGAACTCAATATCTAGTCTTTATCATATCAATAAAAATAAATATTTCACAGAATTTAAACATCGACATGGCACATCACTATTGTATTATATAGACATACAAACCGACACGGGGGAAATGCAACTAACTTCAAAGTTGCAATTACCCCAATTTAGGTTATTATTGGGGAAAATGTAACTAAACACATATCTTGTTGTAGCTGTAACGAATCTTTAAGCAAAAAATTGTATAGCTATTTACGATTGTCAACAATGCACTCCACTTGAAACACCAGCAATAAAACACTCTAAAACATATTTTTGGTAGATATTTGTCCCCACGTGCGTTCGTACAAAATGACTTCGTAATGGCGGTTTAACAGATCAACCTGTTTTATAGTGCTACAAACTTATCTGGCCCGGTGGCCGAAAGTAGAACTAACGACGCCAGTTTGAAATGTCAATCGGCTGTTATTCCCTGACATTCCTGCCATTGATTGATTGTTGCGCGTATTTATTTTGCTTTTTGTGGTTTTTAATTGTGAAAAATGCCGAAAGCTTTAAAAATTGTTGCGTGGAACGTTATATTACAAGTATTGAATTATATGAATGAAGAAAAACACCTTCAGGCACCAATTATACCCTTCAATAACTTGTATGAACGCGTAGCTGCTGCTACAGATTAGTGTTGTCAGCTTCTGAAAAATACTTAACTCCCCCTCGCACTTTAAATTTAAATACATATTTTAAAATATTCATTATTTATTTAATAATTTGCTATATCCATTGTAGGTGTCGGGGAGTGATTTGTAAGAAAACTTGTGAAAGAAAAAGAGCAAGCAGATAGGTACAAAAATTTATAGCAGATCAGAATATTGGTGGGTCGTATTCTCGAAATGCCTACATTCATTGCAGAAACTTTTGATAAAATAACAGTCAATGAGTGGCAAAAGCATTGCAATCATGTAAAAAATATTGAAAATGAGTATCGAAAAGGGATGGATACTTAGACGAGCCTTTCATCAATCAATTACGTAGTGAAAGTGAAAGCAGTGATAATGATGATGATGAAGAGACTTCTGCATTAAACAATTCCGGTGACATAATAATACCTGGAGTATCCCCGTTAGAGTACACTCAGCATACATTTTTTGTAAATGCTCATAATTGTTGTATAAAAATATAAAGATTTGTAATGACAGTATTTGTTTGCTTTTTAGTGAAGTAATATTTACGTTACAATGTGCATATTATTTTTACCCACTTTATTGCAAAAAATAGTTACTAGCAACACTAAATGCGATAACAGCGACGCTGCCAGCGGGTCAGATAAGTTTGCGGCACTGTACCTTCATTTTTAGCTGCAGTGCTGCCACCTGTTATTTTCATGTGACAGTATAGTATACTCAGTAATCTGTAGATGGCGTTATGTTTAAAAATCCTATAATGGAGTAGAAATTTGATTTAGTTACAATAGCCCCTTAGTTGCTTTAGCCCCGGGACACCTTATAGATTTTCAACTTTATCACATAAGCATAAGGTTCACTTTCTATTGGGGAAATTTGACAGATTGGTTTAGTTTGATGTGCTGGCGTCTGTACATGCATTAGTTTTAACAGTTTAGGGTACAACAATTGAGCTTGTGTTAGACCTTTATGAGAGCTGGAGTTTGTACTAGAAACCTGTATGACAAATCTCCAGGCTTACTTCCACTTGCATACAAACTAGTAGCTGTTAAAATTTAAACATTTTATTTTTAATGTTATCGCTGTGTCGCGGGGTATTTAACAGTCATATTATACACGGATACAAATTACATCCAGACTCAGAACAACTATTTATTGGTCACACTTATAGTTGTCTGGCGCGGGACTCGAACCCGCGACACGAAGCGGCGAGGCGATTGTCTTAGCCGCTGCGCCATACGTGCAGTTTATACTACTTTTCATTTGTAAATACATACGTATATAGATAATTAACCGCTGACTCAGGACAAACAGACATGTTCATACACACAAATATCTGTCCTGGGGCTCTACCGGCTAAGTCGCCGAACATCGATTTCTTAAATGGCGTTCAAATAAATAAAGGTTAAAAATGACTTAATCAATCGTTAAATCGGCTTCCATGAGCACATGTGACGTCATAAATGGTCCGGAATCGATTGTCAACGTTGAAGCCGATTTAACGATTGATTAAGTCATTTTTAACCTTTATTTATTTGAACGCCGTTTAACAAATCGATGTTCGGCGAATTAGCCGGTAGATGCCCTGGGTGGGAATCGAACCCACGACTTCCGGCGTGAAAAGCAAGTATTTGCCAACCACGCCAACAGGCCTGTCAAATTAGGCCCCCTAGGCTTGAAATATAGCTATAGTTTTATTTTATTGTAAGCTAGTTGACTAAGCACAAAAGCTATGTGCCACTACTAAATAGGTATCACAACGTAATTAATAACAAACTATATACGCTAGTGCCATGTGGGTCGGATTTAGTTCCTGGCTCGGTGCCAATAACGACATTAATTGGGAAATCTTATCTTAAATAAATTAGGCCTGTTACACCACGTTGGATTTAACCCCCCACAACATGAGGAGGGCTAAGTACGGGCCGCTGAAATTTTGGCGACCCTAAAGCTTTATACATTCCTATATGTGATTAGTAATAAGTTGTAGCTGGCAGATCGCTTGCAGCAACGAGATAAGACGATAATCGTGTCATAAGTTAGTTTCGGTTTTATAATAAAATCGTAGGAAAGTCAAATCTGAACATTGAATATGTTTTTAAAAGGATATTTGGGGCGTAATCTACAATCGATATTGAAGCCAAAAATAAAAAAAATATATGACTATACATAAATACTAGCTGTGCCCCGTGGTTCTCCTCCCCCGTAGTTGATAGCGTGATAATATGTAGCCTATATGTTGACCCAACCTTTTAGTAATATTCATGCAAAATTTGAAGTAAATCCATGCAGTACTTTTTGAATTTAGCCCGGACATTCAGACAAACAGACAAAAAATCTACAATCTATATTTTTGGCTTCGATATCGTTTAAAAATAATCTATGTACAGTTTTGACTTTCCTATGATGTTATTATATCTTTAGATATATCTCTATGTGTCTTCTACCGCATTTATCAAGGGGAGTGTTCAGATGAATTGTTCGAGCTTATACCTGCCGCCACAGTTCGCCGCAGACCTGTGGAATGTGGTGTGGTGAATTTCATCCTTATCACCTGGATGAATGGTCATCTACCACTGTGCGTTTCACAAGAAACTTTTTGCCGCGCACTACCGCTCTATGGAATCAATTAGCTGGGGAAGTATTTCCAATCCTGTACGAGATGGAACCTATTCTTTTCTTAAAGGCCAGCAACGCACTTGCGGCTCCCCTGGTGTTGCGAGTGTCCATGGGCGGCGGTGATCACTTACCATCATGTGAACCACTTGCTCGTTTGCCATCCTATTTTATAAAAATAAATGCTTTAAATGCTCGTCATAAAAAAAATGTGAGCCGTCACGGGACGCCTGGCAGATGTGAAACATCGACATTATTTTGTAAAAGTAATATGCAGATAAGAAGACATTGTGATAGGAACTAAATATGTCATAATGATAAAATAAAAAGTCGATTGCGCATGGCGACGCGTCGCCACACCGTACATACTACTACTATCGTATAGCGTGGCGACGCGTCGTCACGCCAGAAATCTGTTTTACGTGCGGCTATAGATGTTTCACATCAAAACTTTAATCAAAACCTAACTTAATACTGTACTTCAAGAGTCAGAAGTTTTTCTTTTATATGGACTCGTGTAGAGTATTTTCCAGAGTCTGGTACTCAGGTTATGTGCATTTTAATTCAAAATTATGCAGTATTTTTGACATATGTCAAAGTCAAGTAAAGTCCGTCACAGTCAAGTCCAAGTCCTACCCCTGTGTAGTAGTGGAGTCGATGCCTGGGACAGATATTTGTGTGCATGAACATGTCATTTTGTCCTGTGTCTGGGTATAATTATCTATATAAGTATGTATTTACAAAAATGAAAAGTAGTATATTCAGTTCAGTTATCTGGTCTCCATAGTACAAACACTGCTTAGTTTGGGATCAGATTGCCGTGTGTGAATAATGTCCCAGGAAGCTTCTATGGAATTTTGGACTCAATACAGAAAATCACAATTCATGGTAAATAAACCATATTGACCCATACTTACTTACTTATCGTATGGACAGGGGTTACCCTAGTGTCAGAGTTGTTCAGGCCGCCCAGTAGGCCTCTGACATGGCTTAACTACTGTTGTCTAATGACTACAACCGGGACCGACAGCTTAACGTGCCCTCCAAAGCACGGAGACGCTCAGAAATTAAACCCACTTTGGCGGTCACCCATCTATGGACTGACCGCGAGCCTAGTTACTTAACCTCGAATATTCACCAGTTTTAGAAAATGAAACAATACACCGATGTGTCTTTTCCACGTTGGCGCCAAAACATGTCAAAGTTGTCATAAGGTTATAAATATTTTAAATGTCAAAATTATATAATCTTTGAGACAAAATTACCGTGGGAGCCGTTGACAACCATTTTAATACGAGCTTTTTTGTTTAATCCATGACACAAAACCTTATTTATGGGTCATGGCTTAACAAGGAAAGCTTCAAATGATATTTATAATTTATCTTTCACTTGGTACTGTTCGTTTTAAATAATTTGCTACATAAAATAATATACTTGCGTTGAGTGGTAGGTTTGAAAGAGGATTTCACAAATATTAAAAAGGTATGCTGGGATGGTTTAGCCATTTAGAGAGGATGAATGACTAAAGAAGTATACAGGCCTATGTGAATGGTACAACCGGAAGGAGAAGACTTCGTAGAACATTCTCTGTCCAAATCAAGTCAATCAGGATAGTTTTATCCTCGTATTTGTTATAAAGTATTATCTACTAGTCTATTCATGTGATAAACTTTTTTATTCGAGGGTACTTGTATAGTGCACATTGCTGTTAAATAGCTCTATGTTTAAAAATAGTTTTAAATAAGAATAACTCATAATTTTACACATTTAATGATATTAATTGAAAGTTAATACAGTTTACCAACCGGAATAGCATTATCTCCAGTACACAATGGAATCTATAAAGCAGTCCATGAGTGAAATGAGGGAGGAGTTCACAAGGCTAAACACACGTATGGGTGCCATTGCTGCTGAATTACAGAAGTCCCCAAGCATCAGTGGATCTGCAAGCACCTCAGGAATGGCCACAGAATTCCAAACTTTCCGGAACAATGTTGTTGACATCATGAACAATCTACAGCGGCAGGTTGATCTACTTGCTCAGGATGCTGATCGCCTTGAGATGCGTGGTCGCCGGAAGATTCTCTTGTTACATGGTGTCACAGAAAATCCCAAGGAAAACATTGAAGAAGTTGTTGCAGGTATTGTTCAGGACCAATTACTCATGCCATCATTCTCAACTGGGGACATCAAAAGGTGTCACAGGATGGGGAGTTCATCGACTAAGTCTCGGCCAATACTATTTAAGCTACATGATAGAACACTTCGCGATAAGATCTGGTTTGGAAAGGCAAAGCTCAAAGGTTCCGGTATCACATTATCCGAGTTTCTGACGAAGATGCGGCACGGTCTTTTCATGAAGGTACGTGACAGATATGGAGTAAATCGCTCGTTTACTAAGCAGGGTGAAATCTTCTATGTCTCGGAAACGAATGGGGCGCGTAAGAAAATTACATGTCTCGCCGACTTGAATTGTATTCCTTTGGATAATACTCTGTCGCAAGAAACTGCCAAGCCGGTCGCATGCACCAAAACAACCAAGCCCAAACGTACTGCTGCGTCAAGTAAAAAATGAGATGTTTTCTAATGTAGCTTCATTCAGTCAAATTTGTGTTCTTGTTTTTTAGTTAAACATTCCAGTTACGTACAAGCTATACGTATGTCACCTTTATAGTTACTTCAAAACTCAAACACCCACATTGTGAGTATTATGAATAATCAAAATAGTGCATTTAAACAGGGTAATCATCACAAATTAAAAATAATATCTGAGTTACAAATCACCTACTACTTGTAAAACTTGTAATTGCTTGTCTACTTTTGATGGCAGACAAAGAGTATGTAAGCATATTGTAGCCATGTTTAGTTCCGCTGAACTTTTTCGGTCTTTTTAGTCCTTTTAGTCAATATTTCGACATTTTAGTCCAAATTGAATTTAAATATAATTTTGTAAATGAACCATACTATTTTAATTAAATAGCATTTTGGTACTTCACATAATAGCTATAATACAGACAGCGTTATTACTCATGACACACTATTTTGATTATCATAACTATATTATTATCTTTTCATTTTTATTAGCCTGTACTTAGCTGCACTGTATATGGTTGCATATGTATATAGTTTTAATATTGTAAATGTGATACCTTACAATGCAGCCGGTGGGTGGACTGTGTGACTCTAGTATATATTTTTTTTTTTATTGTAAATATTTTGACATATAGGTATATATATTTATTTTATTTTATATAGGTATTTAATATTATAATAATATGTCAGACTGTAGTGATAAAGATAGCTTTTACTCAGCCAGTAGTAATGATGATAGCTTCTCGAGTATACCCTCACTAACGGACACTTTGACACAGAAATTTTTCGATGTTCCCCGTAATTTCAATGTAGTTCACATAAATGCCCAAAGCATTCCGGCTCACTTCCCCGATATGCTGGCCACCTTCGACTGTAAAAATATCCATGCTATCCTTGTCTCAGAATCTTGGTTGAAACCTTGTCTCCCTTCATTAGCTTACTCACTTCCAGGATTTGAGCTCATTCGTAATGATCGTGTGAAAGGAAACGGTGGAGGCGTGGCAATCTATCTGCGTTCTAATATTTCCTTCACTGTAGTCGACGTCTCTGAGCAACCACCACCTGCAAATGGCGGTGAGCACCTTTTCCTGGAAGTGCATCTTCACCATACAAAGCTTTTGCTTGGAGTCTATTACTGTCCTTCTCTCCGTATTAACTATTTCTCTTCATTAGAAAACCTTCTTGAAAAACTTGTACCTTCTTACAGTCATGCAATCATCATGGGCGACTTTAATACCTGTCTACTTAAAAATGATTTCCGCTCCTCATCTTTAACTGCAATTTCCGATTCTCTCAACTTATCAATCCTACCCCTTAATGCTACCCATCATTTTCCTAATTCTACTCCATCGCTTCTTGATCTCATCTTTGTTTCTTCTCCTCAACATATCCATAAGCACGGACAGTGCTCTGCTGACGCCTTTTCCTATCACGACCTTATATTCTTGTCCTATAAAGTTCGCCCACCGAAAGCGAAGCCTAAAATCATCCTGCAACGTAATTTTGGTGGCATCGATCTGGTGAATCTTCGGGAGGATGCTGGCAGCATCGATTGGACACCTGTGTATACTGCCACATCAGTCGACACTATGGTCACAGTATTTAACAACGGGCTCCTACAGTTGTACGACAAGCATGCTCCAATACGGCCTATTAAATTGAAACACCTACCTGCTCCTTGGCTATCTGATGAAATTAAAGCTCTCCAAAACAAAAAAATCGCGGCAAAATCAAAATACAAAGGTCGGCCAACGGATTTGAACCGCGACAAATATGTCTTTTTACGAAATCACTGCAACAAGGTGTGTAGGAATGCACAACGCCAGCACATTCACAACTCTGTACAAAACGGTGATCCCGCTAAAGTATGGAAATTTCTAAACTCAATGGGGATTGGAAAGTCTCGCCAAAATGCAATTCCTAAAGACTTAGATGTCAATTTACTCAATAAACATTTTACTGCGTCGTCCAATTTTGATAGGGCACTTAAAATTAATACATTAAATTATCTTTCATCGCTACCTATCCCCAAATACTCTCAGTTCGTCTTTAATCAATTGTCGGCTTGTGATGTCAGGAAGAGTATACTGTCAATAACATCCAATGCCGTAGGAACTGACAGTATCAGTCGTAATATGATCATTCCCATCCTTGATGAAATCCTTCCTGTCGTATGCCATATCCTTAATTTTTCCCTATCCCATGGGGTCTTTCCATCAGCATGGAAAGACGGCCAAATAACGCCGTTACCAAAAAAATCCAATCCAAGTTCCTTTTCCGAGTACCGTCCTATCTCCATACTGCCATTCCTCTCCAAAGTCCTAGAACGCCTTATTCATAACCAATTGAACTCCTTTCTATGCAAAAATAATCTCCTGAATCCTGTCCAATCCGGCTTCCGTCCTGGTCATAGTACCACGACTGCTTTGATTCATATTACGGAGGATATTAGGTCGGGCATGGAGGAGGGTGATCTGACGGTGTTAGCATTACTTGATTTCAGTAATGCATTTAACACCGTCGATCACGATATCTTGACAGGTATACTCTGCTCTATTAACATATCTCCAACGGCAATTGACTGGTTTCGTAATTACCTGTCTGGCCGCCGGCAACGTATACGTATTGATGACTGCTACTCTTCGTGGTGCAATACAAATGTTGGTGTGCCTCAGGGTGGCGTTCTATCTCCGTTACTTTTTGCAATTTTCATAAATTCCATATCCAATCAACTTATTTCATCCTACCACCTTTACGCAGATGATCTTCAAATTTATTCAAAAGCACCACGTGAAGAGCTTCACGAAGCTATTCATAATATTAATACCGATTTATGTCAGATAAGTAGCTGGGCTAAGTCACATGGACTGCAAATCAATACATCTAAAACGCAAGTCATTGTTGTTGGTAGCTCCAGAAAGATTTCTATGGTAGACTGGTCCCTTATACCACAGGTGCGCTTTAATGGTTCAGTCATACCGCTGTCGAAGACGGTAAAAAACCTTGGTATACATATTGTTACCACCTTATCCTGGGGCCCGCAGGTTAAAGAAGTTAGTCGAAAAATGTTTGCTTCCGCTGGGTCACTTAGACGACTTCGTAATTTTTTGCCGACCACCACCAAGATTGCGCTAGCCCATTCCCTTCTCCTACCGATTTTAGACTACGCTGATGCCAGCTATCTCGATATCACGGAGGACCAATTAAACAAACTTGAGAGGCTCCAAAATTTTTGTATTCGATTCATATTTGGTTTGCGTAAATATGATCATGTTTCCGAATTTCGCGCAAAACTCAAGTGGTTACCTATACGACTTCGCCGGAATGCTCACATTGTTTCTCTTCTATATAGTATATTGTTCAATCCAGCTACTCCGACTTACTTAAAGGAACGTTTTGAGTTCCTCCACGAGACACATTCGAGGTTGCTGAGATCATCGAAAAATTTACGAATCAAGATACCAATGCACTCCACAAAATTTTTAGACCATTCCTTTTCCGTACAAGCTGCCCGATTGTGGAATGCTTTGCCAGAGACAGTGAGAGGTGCTCAGTCACTGGACATTTTTAAGAAAATGGTGAAGAGTTACTATCTTTCTCTTTAAAGTTAAATTACTGTATATCTTATTCTCCTATGACCTGCCTTATATATATTCATATGTATGTATTTATTTATTTATTATTAAAAGTACCCATGGTACAAAAAATCAAAAAAAAAAAAAAAAAAAAAAAAAAAATCTTTCCGCTAATTATGCCAACAAATGCCCAAATGCCTTTTCTTTACTCCTGGTCCATTCAACGGTTGCCTGGAAGAGATCGCACTTAGCGATAAGGCCGCCATTTGTACAATCTTAACATACTCAAAGTTCTTTTTATGTATTAATTTTTGGTGTACAATAAAGAGTTACTTACTTACTTACTTAAACTGATTATATAAATTATTAATAACCTAAAAACACTGTAGTTTAATATACCGAAATCTTTGCAATCTCTTTTAAAAGGATGAAATTGACAATTCAATATTTCAGTCACTTCAAACTAAAGTCTTTTTTTTATTATCTATTACAAATTTAGGGGCTTTTGATCACAATACGACCATGGCAGCCCCATCATAACCTAATACAATAAAAGCTTTACACTATTCGGAATTCAAAACCTTATGTACAGACGCCAGCACATCCAGCTACCTCAATCTGTCAAATTTCGTTTATAAATTTTCAACTTTAATACAATAACATAAGGTTCACTTTCAATTGGGAAAATTTGACAGATTGGGATAGCTTGATGTGCTGGCGTCTGTACTATTTTATAAAGTAAGATAGTTGCATTAGAGACAGGCTCTGATAATATGCTTTGAACAAAAAAAAAAAAATATTTATCATCTTCATATTCATCGTCAGCCTGATCCAGTCCACGGCCTCTCACAAAGTTATCTAACGTTGGCATTTAGAGGAGTTTGCCGTAGTCACTGCGCTTTGCTTACGAGTTGGTACGCAGGTAGGGTTACCATATTTAAATATCGGGATGCCTGTCTATGGTACTTAAAATGCCAGAATTTTCAGAAAAATGCCTGCCTGAAGCAGAATGCTGTAGGTAATAACTAAAACTCAACAGATAATAATGAAGAAGGATATTTATTACTGATATTTAACAGAGGACATTATTTTTTTATAGTTCTTCCTTTTCTAATATATAAAAACGTAAACATCTTCAGAATAGTCACCGTAGCCTAGTTGGTAGTGCTCCTGCCTATGAAGCTGGTGGTCCTGGGTTCGAATCCCGGTAAGTGCAAATATTTGTGTGATGAGCACGAATATTTGTTTCTGAGTCATGGATGTTTTCTATGTATATAAGTATTTATCTATCTATATAAGTATGTATATCGTCGCCTGGTACCCATAGTACAAGCTTTGCTTAGTTTGGGGCTAGGATGATCTGTGTGACATTGTCCCCAGATATAATTATTAAAAAAAAAACACAGTTTTGTAATTTTCCTGTGTAATCAATATTGCTTTTACTGATTCAATTGTCAGCCGATTTCTTTCTTTACTCCACTGGGCGTTGACGAGAGCCTGCGAAAATGCCTGTCTCAGACCAATGCCGGCCGCACGCCTGTCTAAACCTTAAAATGCCTGTCAAATGCGGCTAACGCCTGTCATATGGTATACGCAGGTGACGCTGCTGCCCGCCTATCTGATGTATCCCTTAGTAGCTTTTACGACACCCACGGGATGATATGAAGTGACTTAGTTATTCTTTCTGGACTGAAAACCAGACGGCTCAACAAAACTCAAGCTAAAGAAAATTAAATAAAACACTATGAATCTCTATATAAAAACCAGTTTATATTAAAATATTAAATACTACTTATTGAAAAGTATGAAAAGTTTTCATCTAAATATAATTAAAAAATTATAACTATAACTATTATATTATATTATAACAATATATTTGGGGTTTTACCAAAGTTTCGGATTATTCATATTAGTTAAAATCTTTGCTAGATATTGGGGGCGGCTTTCGTCTCGTATATATAACCTTATAAACTGGTGCGCATGTATGAAGAGTATAATAAGAGTAAACGAGGCAAAATAAGTGTGCAAGCATCGTGGATTTCCATAGGATCATATTTGTGCATTATAAATCACGTGCGTATTGCTAAACTTCGTTGAGGTTGACCGCCATCGCCGGAATTTCATCATCATTATATCAGCCGAAATATGTCCACTGCTGGAGTTTCACCTCTCCCAAAGATCTTCACAGTTACCGCTCTTGCGCAAAATTTTGGGGGATTTCGCCATAATCAGAACGCTTGACAGACAGGTTGGTGATCGCAGTATGATGGTCCCCACATTGTGCACGCTGTTTTGGTGACGGCATAGAATATAAACCCTTATCCCGTGGAATGCATGGAAGTCAACCCGCATGACTATATACCAGAGAATGGGCAGCAGCATTCTCTGAGTACTATACTCTCTTACTTACTCTCATCAATACAACACATGCAGCAATGTGGGATCATCATCATCATCATCATGACAGCCAAATTACGCCACTACTGGACAAAAGCCTTGCCAAAGAATGGGAATAAATACCAAAATCGCCACGCTTGGCAGACGGGTCGGCGATCGCAGTTGAATGGCCATACTTCACAGAAAAAACCGCCCGTTTTCTGATAGGTATTCCCTACGACGATTTCTACGCCCCCCACGGGATGTGATAGGGTGATGATATTCTTCGCCGTCAACATACAGCAATAAATCCGAAAATATTTATGACACACGTTGCACGATAGAGGAGTTCACAAAATTGGCTCTTACAACCTCTATACGAGTGCATTTAATATGCAAAGAGCGAACTTATAATTTATCACACCTTACAAAAGGCGTCGGCCATAGTTCTGGCAGTTCGCAAAGTTATTGCTCTCCAGTGCATTGTCTTGACAGCTGGGTACACAAAGGGACTCATACTGTTTCATTTAATTTTCTTTAGTTTGCGGTGACTGAAATATTTAACCCTAAATTTCATCTTTTTAAACGAGATTTTTTTTAAATTTCTTTTTTTTCAGACGAATCTCACGCCTGTTACCTAGGGGGTAGGCAGAGATAACTAATTTCCATCTGTCACACTCACGATCTTTGCACACCTGTTTTGCCTCGTTAACTGTCGTTATATTCTTCATTAATGCTCGCCGGTTCAGGGTACAGGGTTGTGACATGGCCTTTCTTGAGGTCTTCTCCAATTTGGTCTACGATCATTCCCTTCTAGTTGTACCATTCACACAGACCAGGTATACTTCCATTCATCCTTTCTAAATGCCCAAACCATCTCTATCTTTTTCAATCTTTGTGAGAACATCTTCTTTCATGCCACAACGCTCTCTTGCGTCAGTGATTCGTATTATTGCATACATAACAAACTAGATGTGCCCCGCGGTTTTACCCGCATTAAATTTTATAAATTATAGCCTATTTGTTAATCCAGGGTGTCAGCTAACTCCATACCAAATTTTATTAAAATCGCTCTAGCCGTTTAGACTTGAAGAAGTAAAAATAAACAACAGAAACATATACACTCACACACTGACAAACTTACGCCTTTATCATATTAGTGTGATCATCTTCCTCATAACAAAAAGGTGGGAATCGAAACTACGATTCACTAACTATTTGACCAACAGACCAGTAAAAGATTGTTTAAAACAAATACGACGCAGAAGCAGTAAGGCATCATCCAATATGAATACAAACGATGATATAGTTAACACTAACCTACACTAACCATAAGTAAGTTTGTCAAATAAAGTACATTATATACATTTATGGTGTCATACAAATGTGAAGATCACTATGTCCAGCCGGTGAGGGCATGTAATTTTATAAAGATGTAATGACAAAAATAAAAACTTGAATGCCATGTTGTATTTATTTATGTTGGAGCAACCATCGCCGCACTTTCTTTTTACAGAATGGAGCCTCTTCTCAATCTTTTGACCACATCATTGAGTGTATTCACATGTAGAGATCCTATCTCTACATCTGAATTACAAAGTACCGTTTCTTGTATTGAACGATTACACAAAAATTGTGATATATACCTTTAATATTATATAAACGAGCGCGTCTCGCCAACAAGCTTTGTCGCTTGGCGAGGAACAATTTAATTGTAAAACTACAGTTTTATGAATAAAGGATTAAAAAAAAAAACACCAAGACACAAATAATCGTGCTATTCACAAAAAGGTGGGACCGAAACTACGACCTCTGGTTTAGCAGAAATGGGCCACAAACCATTAGACCAATAGGCCAGTCAAACATTGTTATCGTTTAGAACAAATACGACGCAGACGCATAAAGTCATCATCCTAGATGCATACAAATTGTCATATATTTGATACTAACCATACTAAGGATTTACTGTGTGGTGACGGCATGGAATATCATCACCCCATTTCATCCTGTGGGGGGCGTAGAAATCATCCAGAGGGAATACCTACCAGAGAACGGGCAGCAGCGTTTTTCTGTGAACCTTCAAACTACGATCGCCAACCCGTCTGCCAAGCGTGGCGATTATGGCTTATCCGCCCATTCTTTGGGGAGGACTTTGTCCAGCAGTGGAAGTAATTTGGCTGCCATGATGATACTAATGGAGATCAAGGATAATAACATTATCGTTTGTCACAAACCAACTCGTAAATTATCCCGACGGAAAACACAAAGTTTGTTATAAACTTATTCTACAGTTTTACCACTGAACTTGCGCTTAAAATATTAATTTATTGAGGTACAATATGGGTGTCATGCTATCTACTTCATCATAAAGATCTGAAGAAGTTTTGAAGTTACATCATTTGTATGATTTGGCGAGCCCTATCGTTGGTCTAGCGGGAGGCGGTTCGATCGCAGAATGCTATCGCCAAGATGTGATTTTTTTGTGCTTATCATGCACTTAACAAAAGAAATAAAAACTGTGTTTACTATATTTGCTTTTCATAACACAGAAAATACAAACTTCTCACTTATTAAATTTATATTAATCTCTCTAGAAGATCGGAATACTTTTTTGCGTGTTTAGACAGTCGTAGAGCGATTCCCGCCCCGGTATGTGTGCATGAACATGACTGTCTTTTCTGAGTCCGGGTGTAATCATCTATGTAAGTTTGTATTTACAAAAGACAACTAGTAGATGTATGTAGTATTTCTGAATCAGTTATCTGGCTTCTATAGTACAAGCTCTGATTAGTTTTTGGATCACAAGGCCGTGTGTGCATAATGTCCCAGGGTATTCCATCAAAATACAAAACATCTAAACTGTGGCGCAGCGGCTAAGACAGTCGCCTCGCCGCTTAATGCCGCGGGTTCAAGTCCCGCGCCGGACAACTATTTGTGTGACTCATAAATAGTTGTTCTGAGTCTGGATGTAATTTGTGACCGTCTATTATATATTTTTAAAGTACCCCGCAACACAGGGATTAGATTCCCTAATGCGGGCGTTGTATTTAAAAAAGAAAAATTACATGCAATATGGTGACGCGTTGTAGTATAGACCTTTAGTTATTCCTTATGATTAAGTTGTAAAGAGTGTGCTTTGGGGCACACGGCTGAAGTAAAATTTCAAAAAAGGTTAAAAGGCTATGAGAGAGAGAAAGTAAGAAAATGTGTGCACACATCTCCCTCTCGTGCCTCGTCAGTAATATACGAAACGTAACTATCTCTCGTTCTATCTTCTTACGTCTTAGGGTCGTAGCACACAGTTCAGTATTATTTGTATGAAACTCCTTACTGCAACGCACACTAATCGGAATCGTAACGTAATCGCATCGCCTCGGGCAAACTCACGAACCGCAGTGCAGTGCGCGGTCGACTTGCTGCCGGCTTTCCGTACCTTCGCTTACGGCTCTCCGTACGCTAGCTTACGTATCTTCGTCCACTCTCCGCCCGCGCGGTCTGCGTTGCCGCACGTGCTGTACGATTCACGAGAGAGGCGACCGTGAAGTTAGCCTTGGCGAACGTTCGCGCATGTACACTGGTAAAAAAAGTTTTATTCATTTTATTTTAAACCAAAATACGTATAAAAAATGATTGAACTAACAATGTCTAGCCGTCAACCAGCGGTCGGCGAGCCGTAAGCGCGGCGTCGCCTAGCTGTAGCCGAGTCGACGGGGCGGAGCTTCTGATCCGCTTACGTTACGTGGTTACGTAAAGTGGACGACTGTTTGACGCCGCGCCGAGGAGAAAGGCGAGGCGGTGTCGATACCTTTCCGTTTTGATATGTGTGCTACGACCCTTAACAACCGTTTGCCTCACCCGATCACATTTTTCGCAACGCTCTCGTCACGTAAGAAGTTTTACTTGATAAACACTTTGATTAACTTTTCATTAAACTTTTTGTTTTGTCATCTATACATGACCGTGGCGTTCAAAAGTGTATACTCATTATATTATATTGGTTGCAGACGCAGTGAAACCACAACGACGAGCAAGCGTCCTTCTCAAAGCGTAGTGCAAGTGGACGCTCAGGGTCGAAGATTCCTCATAGCATATCCGGCGCCCGCAGACAAGTTGGAGACGAAACCAGACATATTGAACCCTAAGTCAGGTGAGTAAAATTGTATTTTGATTGGCAGGCAGTTGGTATATCAAACACTCTGGATTTAAGAAACTGAGGTCTAACGTTCAATTTGCAATAGAAATAGCTTCAGAAGCATTAAGACATCAGTAGTAATATCGTCTGTAAGAGTGATAGCAAGGGAAATCGTAAATTGATCAAACGGTGTACGCTGTTTATGGCTTAGTGGCGTAACTTAAGTATTCAAGAAACTGAAAAATCTTTTTTTTTAATAATACAGCGGCCTTTTTTCGTAGTTCCTAGGCCTCGTTTCGTAGGGTACTTTACAAACATATAATTAACAAACACAAAGTACATCTCGACTCAGTACAACTATTTATGGGTCACACAAATAGACAACTATTTGTGTGAGCTGCACGGGAATCGAACCCGGGACACGAAGTAGCGTGGCGACTGTCTTTACCACTGCGTCACACGGTTTGATCAATTTAATCAGTAACAAAAGTAGCTTTATAGACATTAAACCGTCAGCGGTTAGGTCCTCTTTAAGGGAACTCGGAAATTGACCTAACGGTGTACTTGTGGCTTAACGGCGTAACGTAATATATTATGATTCCCTGTTTTAAGTTTATATTTACTCTTTGCATTACAAATAATATTAGATGGTATAAAATATAGATTTATGAAGTTTTATATCAAACATTATGTATTCAAGAAACTAAAGATAACTCTAATAGTTATATCAGTGACAGAAGTAGAAGTAGATTCACAGGCAATAAACCATCAGCACTGACATCCTTTGTAAGAGTAAAAGCAAAGGAACTCGGAAATTGATCTTCCGGTGTGTTTCGTTTTAACGGCAGATTACCTATTCCGGATTGTTAGAGAGTACTGATCCGATCCGATATGTTTCTAGATATTCTATTTTTGAGTTAATTATACCTTTTTATGATTCTAAATGGGCTGCCTATATACAGACAATGAACCTCCCCGTGTGGTGCTGGAATCGAGTGATAATAAGAACTACACCATCCGGGACCCGAACGAGCCCCACAAGTCTGCCTACTGCCCTCCACTTACAGACCAAGATACGGTAAGGATACTTACATATGATCATTTTATTTATAACTGCCTTCTATAAAACATAGCTTATATGCAACGAAGTTCAAAGTTATTTAATTTTTTTTATGAAAAGTCCCCACCACCGAAATTAGGTCTTGTACCCTGCGGTATTTTTCTTTTTTAATATATTGCCAAGCCTAAGTGGTACTGGACAGCACAAATAGCTCGTAGAACCAAAGGCCGCTGGGGCAGAAACGTTCTTAAGTAACGACCATAAATCGGACGCAGCGTGGGCAGGACCTACAAGATGGACTTACCTTGTAAGGGTCGCTGAAACCCCTAGTTGTAGGTAACGCAATACCAGCAATTATGGAGATTTTTGGGAGAGGCCTTTGCCCAACAGTGAAGGTCTTTCTGTTAATATGATGATGATGATCCTAGCACATCCTAGTCGTGGAATCGTTTAGCTATTTTGACATACATCACGTCATCAGCCTGATATCGTCCACTGCTGGACATAGGCCACCCGCAAAGGTTTCTAGCGGTTTGGTTTAGTCACCACGCTTGGTACGCGAGTTCGCGACCGTAGGCAGGTTCCTTTAGTCCAGGTATATCCTTTAGTCGCCTTTTATAACACCCATGGGATACTATTGACGACTTGATTGACGGTCACCGTAGCCTAGTTGGTAGTGCTCCTGCCTACGAAGCTGGTGGTCCTGGGTTCGAATCCCGGCAAGTGCAAATATTTGCGTGATGAGCGCGAATATTTGTTTCTGAGTCATGGATGTTTTCTATGTATATAAGTATTTATCTATATATATAAGTATGTATATCGTCGCCTGGTACCCATAGTACAAGCTTTGCTTAGTTTGGGGCTAGGATGATCTGTGTGACATTGTCCAAGATATTATTATATAAAAAAATATATATATATATATAAACTATGGGGTCTATTATTCTTTCTATGCCGGAAACCTTGTGTTAAACCTTGTATAAAATTACGCTGTTTGAGCAATATTGTTTACTGAGTTCAAAGTATTATTGACAGCACCAATTTAATTAGGATACTTATAATTCCTTAGGGATTTTTTATAAAATTATTAATACTCAAAGATTTTTGAATAGAGTGTTATAATTAAAACTCGAAACGCGAGGTGGATTCGATAACTTTAATACTAAAAGAAAACACGTGTTTCTCAATTTTCCTAAAATATTAAATTGTTTACATTAAGACAGTGATAAAACTCACCTAGTATATGAGGAAGCAAAAGATGAGTAAAAACTCATTTTTATCGCAAAAAACGGAATGACAAAGTAATATCAGGTATTCAGGTTGCAATCTAGAGGGACATTGTATACAGAAATGGCAAACATTCAGATAGTTTCAAGTCTGTTAAGCCGTTCGCTATTTGTGTACATTCTGCTATATATACATAAAATTTTAGTAATGGTAATACAATACAATACTCTTTATTGTACACCTAATTAATTACAGAAATGTAGCATAATAATGTACAAAGGTGTTTTCGCTAGCTGCGTAATCAATATTACTGTTACATTATTGCACGAAACACGGCTTGGGGGCAATTATTTCAAATTCAAATTTGGAATCATCGAAAAAGTCCTAAGCTTTCATAAAAATATTTCTAACTGGCCAGTATTTTTCGAGTTTAATAACTTTTAACATAATATTTCTAGATTACGTTTGTGTGTAGCTAAGTAAGGCTTATTATTTGTAACTTAATTTTATTGTAACTGGAATAAAAAATGATGCCGCATAGTTATTTCAATTTTAATATAATATTTCAGATTCGAATTTGGGATTATCAAAATATATCTAAATACATAGTAAGGTTTTTTATATTATAAAATAAAAAAAATCGTTTTATTTCAGACACTTGGCCCATAATATTTTTAGTAACTTACATCTTAAAAACTATGTTAGTAATAAAAAAGTCATTTATTTAAGAATCTGCCACATTCTGGGGCTCCAGGTACTCGCACTTGTACTTGAACCCAGTGCCCCAGAATGGGACTGTCTATCTTCTGACTGTTATTTAAATTTACAAAATAAAAAATTCATAGAAATTTGAACATTTACAAACTAATAAATTTGATAAAATTATAATAAACTACTAAACTCACAATAAAGTTTCTAATCTATAAATAAATATAAATATCTTGGGACTTGGGAGGCAGGGCCTGTACTATGGCAAACAGACAATTGATAAACATACTTATATGTGTATTACTAAATTCATACACATTACTTACAGATAAATTACACCCAGATAGAACAAATAATCGTGCTCACCATATAAAGATTTCTTATGGGTGGGGTTCGAAAAGAATAAAAAAGAAATATGATGAATCCTCTCAAATTATCGGATTTTCTACATTTTGCACTACAAACTGGACAATAATAATATATTTTGCATCTAGAAATCTGGTCTTCTGATATCGACAATGAAAATTCTCACCATATCTTATCCCGAAGGGGCGTGTCAGGGGGACACCTACCATGAAGGGGACAACTGCGTTTCTCTGATTACGTAGACTATGGTGATGCGATTGCCAACACAGCTGCATAGCTTGGCAATTTAATTACATTGCTTTGATTATTATTATTATTTGTTTATTAAAGGCATTTAATAAATGTTTACACGCCAATCTGCAATGCACTTTGTAGGGGATACGCTCATATACTTCATAAATGCTGCCTTTATGACTACTACTGTACAATTAAAAAATATTTTTTGTTTTATTTTCAGTGTACCCCAACATTTCTCTAATAATTCTTTTCAATTTTAATTAACACTTAATTTTCTAAATGAATGAGATCATTGGTGGAGGACGTATTTCGGCTGATATGATGATGACATGACATGACATGCCGATACGCAATATACTACAAAGCTTCATCAAAATCCATTCCGTAGTTTTTGCGTGAAAGGGTAACAAACATCCATACTCATAAACTTTCGCATTTATGATATTAGTAGGATTTACACTTCACCGTCGATATGCATTGACAAATTCGTGTTCGTTTCTAAACTAAACTTGCATTAACGAAGTTTAATTAATAGTTATCATTTCTTTTTACAGGTACCTGAGAGATAGCATACGGAACCATCGGACAGTGATTTGTAAATAAACTAAAGACTTTAACTAAACTGTAAATTCCGAAAAATGCCAACAATAATATTTAGTTATAAGCTACTTGTAATATATTAAAAAAAATATTATATAGGCGGATTCTTCCATATCAATTTAATATTAAAATATTTTTTTTTATCTCAACGGCGTTTAGTTCGTCACTATGCTTAAATTTTAAACATTTATAATTCAAATGACTAAGTATATAGTTAAATTAAAATTGTTTATAAAGTAAAATATTTCTACTACGAATAAATGGTCCTAATTGTAAAAATATTTCAATTGAATAATTTCTTTTCTTTCATTACGCCCAGAGAAAATCTCGAAAAATTTAGGTATAAATGAAGAATTAAAATATGTGATTATAATAATATAACAAATGTTGGTTTATTAAATAAAATAAAAGTTTTTAATCCGTTGTTCTTATTTATCTCCTTTAATTAAAAAAAATATATCAGTAGTCATTGAATCGCCTCCAATTATACAACATGTAACTAAATTAATGCACACCCTGAAAATAGTTTGTTCAGAATCGTTTACGGAATCGATTTATATCATTTTTAATATAGGTAATTTTTTATTCCAAAATAATTTTAAACTACGGAAGTTATTGTCATATCAAGCCCGTACAGTCAAAACAAATTGAAATGGACCGTAAGTCGAAGTAATAAGACTTTGAAATTGCAGTTTTATTTGTTTTCATACAAATTCCATCATTCAATACAAACTAAATAAAAATAAACATCATTCTAATAAACTAATTTAGTAAACAACAATGCATATACATGTTAAATTAAAAATTCAGTGTATGTATTATGATTACAACATAATATTCTAATTGGGGTGTTTAAGGGTGTGCGTTAATTACGTTACATGTTGTATAAGGTATATATTAGGTATATATTTTGTATTATATACGGCCGCATATAGAATATTGCTGCCACCTCTAGGCCCCACCACAGTATCAACTTCTTCCCTTTGATCATACCCAACGTCGTTCATCTCGAATGGTCATTGACGACGGGGATCCCACTATTTGGCTTGATTCTCTTGCCTTGCAAAGAGACGTGGCGTCTCTATCGTGTCCTTCACCGCATTTATCACTGGTTCAGAGGAATTGTTCGATCTTATTCCTGCCGCCACATTCCGCCACAGACACTCTCGCCAGAAGTGGAAATTTCATCCTTATCACCTAGATGAATGGTCATCTACCACTGCGTGTTTCACAAGAATCTTTTTGCCGCGCACTACCGTTCTGTGGAATCAATTAAGTGCTTCATTCAACCTTCAGGAAACTCCTATTATTTTCATAAAGGCCGGCAACGAACTTGCGGCTTCTCTGGTGTTGCCATCACTTACCATCAGGTGACCCACTTTATCGTTTGCCATCGAAATTTATAAAAAAAAACCTCGGGGATCAGCCGACTCGACTGGAAGGAGGCCGACAGAACCGACGGCTATATGTGCACACTTGTGTGTGTACTATAATATGGTATCATAGGATTTATTATAGCAACAAAGAATAAAAAATATTTTCATCACGCCATCTCGGAAAGAGTATTTTTGCTCTTCGAAATCTGAGTGGAAAAGTCGTTTTTATCCTCTTGAGGTTAAAGTAAATTTGAATTTAGAACATCATGTGCTACTAAGTTTGTGAATGCAAAATATTATTAAACCTATTTACTTCTACCTCTATGGTGCTGAATTTATCATACAACTTTTTTAATTTATTAAAAACTAAGACTCGGAACTTTCTTGGTTTACTATTTTTTTAATTTGTTTTGCGCAATATGACTATTCTATTACACTCAAACTGTAGCATCGTTACTTCAAGTCTTCTTAATTATACCTAAGTAATATTTGTTTTAATTTTAAGATTGTCCTGTAATACTTACATATCATAGTATAGTAATTAATACCTAAACTGATATAAAAGTATTTATAATAAGATTGTTTTCGCATTTAGTCATTTCCTCGCTGAGGTGTGATGAAAAGTTACGTGTTGCACTCGAGTGCAAAGATTTGTCACCTTGTGCTCTTTTGATTTCCTCGCTAATGCTGAGGATTCTAATTTTTGAATCCCTCGCTGCGCTCGTGATTCAATTTTAGAATCCTTCGCTTGCTCGATTATCAAAATGGAGCACGCGGTTAAAAAGCAACTTTGCACTATTGTATAACAAATAACTATTATACCCTTATGGCAAACTTGTTCCAAAGTCAATACAAGTTCCGGAAACTTTAGATTTAATAATGGATAATGTGTTGACTAGTCCCATACTCTTTCCCATCACTGCAACTCCTGTAAGCCAGGATCAACAGTGGCACACAATGAAATGACACTGAGCGGTGAGGCTCATGCATGTCCCGGGGAATCGGTTTAACTGTCTTGGATAATGTGTTGAGTCACAATTTGTTGTAAAAATGTAAAACCCGTCTCAACAAATTTTAACTCAACACAATGATGATGTACTACTCTCACAAGAAAGTACCGGGAAAAGATCAATAATATACAAAATGTTTGTTATTCATCCAAATTTATTTTATCACCTTGAAAGTATGCTCCTTCAGAAACGATACACTTACGCCACTTACATTCATCAAAACATTTTTTAAACGCTGCTTTCGGAATTGAGTTCAGTTCTCGCCGCGAATTCTCCTTTATATCTTCTACCGATTGAAAACGGGTACCGGGTGAAAGTGGTAATTTGAGTTTAGGAAAAAGAAAGAAGTCAGCTGGAGCCATATCTGGTGAATATGATGGTTGCTGGATGGTATTTGTTGAGTGTTTGGTCAAAAATTCGTTCACAATGATGGCCTTGTGCGAAGGCGCATTATCGTGGTGCAAAATCCAAGAATTTTCTTTCCACAAATCTGGCCTTTTTCGCCGAATTTGTTCTCTTAAACGCCGCATAACGCTCAAATAATATTCTATATTTACCGTTCGATCTTCCGGTAAGAATTCAGAGTGCACAACACCGCGATAGTCAAAGAAAACAGTCAACATGACTTTGACTTTTGAGCGACTTCGGCGTGGTTTTTTCGGTTTCGGTTCAGTTGGAAGGCGCCACTCCGAAGCTTGTTGACTAGTTTGCATGCCAAACTCGTAAACCCACGTCTCGTCACCAGTAACAATGCGTTTCATGAATGTTGGGTCGGAATTGACTCGTTCGACCATGTCCTCAGTGACTTTCATGCGATTGAGTTTTTGGAGAAAATTCAGATCTTTTGGGACTAGCCGAGCGGCAAGATGTTTCATGCCCAAATGATTAGTTAAAATGGTACGAATCGACTCGTGAGATACAGAAAGTTCGGCGGCTATCTCTCTCAGAGTTGAATAAGGATTTTCAGTCACTATTTCCTTCACTTTTGCGATGTTAACTTCAGTTGCAGACGTTGATCGCCTACCAGAGCGAGGCAAATCTTTCATCACATCTCGACCGATTTTGAACGCTTTGAACCACTCATAAGCACGAGTTTTTGATAAAGTCGATTCATCGTAAGCCTTCTGTAACATTTTCAGTGACTCCGAACACGAAATTCCATTAGCGATGCAAAATTTAAGACAAACTCTTTGTTCGATATTTTTGTCCATTATGAAATTCGCAATACCACACTATATATGATATTACTAAAACCAGCACTGTGTTTAATATAAATAACAGATGCAACTCAAACTCCGCGCCAGAATGGAAAACAGTTGTGACAATCTAACAACAACCAATAAAACAAAAATTTGAATTTGGAACCATAAACAAATCATCCATTCCCGATACTTTTTTGACTGAATGTATAAGAGATATCGGGATAGTCTAGAGGTTAGACTGTCACGTATATAAAAAGGTGAAGGAAAAACAACGCGAACTGGTTAACCTGAGAGTTCTCCTAAAATGTTCCTGATGGCATATGAAGTCTGCCGACCATCACAAGGCCATGGCGTTCCGTAAGTATCGGCGGGTATCCGTGAGTAAAGAGGCACGCAGTCAGTCCATAGATGGGTGACCGTTAGAGTGGTTTAATTTCTGAGCGTCTCCGTGCTTCGGAGGGCACGTTAAGCCGCCGGTCCCGATTGTTGTCAGTAGACGACAGTCGTTAAGCCATGTCAGAGGCCTACTGGGCGGCTTTAACACAACAAGAAAGTAAGGATAAGTACCGGACACTCTAGATTTAAATTTTTTTTTTTTGACGGTCACCGTAGCCTAGTTGGTAGTGCTCCTGCCTACGAAGCTGGTGGTCGTGGGTTCGAATCCCGGTAAGTGCAAATATTTGTGTGATGAGCACGAATATTTGTTTCTGAGTCATGGATGTTTTCTATGTATTTAAGTATTTATCTATCTATATAAGTATGTATATCGTCGCCTGGTACACATAGTAGCTTTGCTTAGTTTGGGGCTAGGAAGATCTGTGTGACATTGTCCCTAGATATTATTATTATAATTATTAACAAAAAATTTTAACTTATTACATTATGAACAATGTAATAAGTTTAAATTTGTTGTTTCCTATAATTTATAAGCATGCAATTCTAGTAGGCAAAGTACCTACACTCAGTCTTTCAACGGGCTACACAAATAGTTGTCTCGGGCGAGGATTAAACCCATAATACGACGTAGTAGCGAGGTATTAACCACTGTGAAAATAAATGTGTGTGAAAATAATCATACACTAACCCTACTCCTAATTCCATACAATATAGTCCAACTGAAAGTCGTCTGGAAGAGATCGCTGTAAGCTGTAAGGTTGCCTATTGTACCTTTTTAGGGTTCCGTAGCCAAATGCCAAAAAACGAGACCCTTATGGATTCGTCATATCTCTCCGTCTGTCCGTCCGTATGTCGCAGCTACTTGTTTCCGAAACTATAAGAACTATACTGTTGAAACTTGGTAAGTAGATGTATTCTGTGAACCGAATTCATATTTTCACACAAAAAAGAGAAAAAAATTATGGTGTTTCCTCATACTTAGAACTGCAAAGTTTCAGTTCTAAGTATGAGGAAACCCCATAATTTTTTTCTCTTTTTTGTGTGAAAATATGGATGCCGATAATGATAAAACATAGAGATACTATTACTAATCACACTGTAAACATATTTACTATCTATGTTTGTAGAAAGAAATAAAAAAAAAACGTTTTCGCCTATTAACGTAGACAATTGCAGAAAATGACCCTAAAAATCGTGCCTCATCTTACTCATGCACCACGTTAGGAGCCACCATAGGCAATCTTAGGTGCTTGAGCCCTCGTTCACCTCTTTCGTCCGGTGAAGTAGTGAAAGCTGCTTATGCTAACTATAAAGATATGAAAAAAAGAGAACGAGGTCGACGGATCGATAAAAAGCAGATATAGCTTTTGAAACCTTGTTTCGACGGGTAAGGCATTAGAATTTATACCACTCATTACTTTCATTAATTTTATTAGAAAGGCCTATTTTCATTAACAACCCCTTTTTAACGTATCTGACCTTTAGGTGCGGGCCCCACAGCAAGCGATTTAGAAATTTTAGCCCAGAATTTTGTATTCTCTCAGGCTTGGATTTCAGATGGATCAGAACAAAGAAAAGCGGATGTAAAGAACAAAGAAAAAATTAACCAAGATTGCTCTGCCATGCCATGGTCTAGCGGTAGCGTGTTCACTCGCAGAAAACGAGGTCCTGGGTTCAAATCCCGGGTAGGGCCAAAAATTTATTTTGGGACTTTTCTGTAAAAAGAAAAATTTCTCAGCATCAGTCCGAAGTCTGAGAATTTGCGGTATTATACCCCCGTGCCTCGGAGAGCACGTAAAGCCATCGGTCCTGTACCTGAGCTCATTCCGGTCGTGTCGCTAGGCGTCCCATCGGGTCTTGAGAGTGATGGAATAGAAAGTGCTCCTGTGTTGGCGCACACTTGTGCACTATAATATGTCCCGCGCAGATGACTAATATATAATAAATAATAATAATAATAAGGATCCCGGAAGACTGGGATTCTGGGATACAGTATATTTCCAATAACACAAGTCGCTGCTGTACGTGTATTCAGACTGCCAATACAAAAAGCAATTGCGTTGTCCTACCCACATTACATTTGTAACTTATTCTAAAATTACCTGCATATATTACAACCATGAGCTCGCCACTACTAAGGGGTGAGCGTGCAGATAGCGGCAATAATAATTATGTCCTCCTAGCCGAATTTCGGCCACGGCGGCCAGTCTCAATAGAGATTAGCCATCTGCGCGGGACATATTATATAGCCTAGCGACACGACCGGAAAGAGGTCAGATACAGGACCGACGGCTTTACGTGCTCTCCGAGGCACGGGGGTATAATACCGCCGACTCCCAGACTTCGGGCTGATGCTAAAAAAATACTTTTAACGGAAATGACCCAAAATCACTTTCGGCCCGACCCAGGATTTGAACCCAGGACCTCGTTCTCTGCCGGTGAACACGCTACGCTAGACCAAAGAGGCAGTAAATATTAATACATATGTGATAGTTATACTCGTAGTCAAGTTTTATGTCTTATCCAATGTTTTTGTCAGATGCAATCAAAATAAGGTTAGGCCCGATGTTAAATAATAAATTAAACAATTTACGTAGTAGGCGCTCTGCGTTAAGCTACGAACGATACACACTGGCAGATCAAATTTAGGATTCCTTTGCTAACACCCTTCCGAAGGATGTAGGTATTATCCATCGGCTTTGTTTTAGAAGTTTTTGGTATACCTATGTATACCCAAAACTTCTAAATGGAAAATGACATAAGAAATTACTGTCTATGTATATTTTTAACGCCGTATACTAAGCGGTACATAATATTCATTCACCGCTCGTCCTTCCGCCATCACACTGCATTTTGTTAAACAAAACGCTAGCCCGAAACGCCTAGCCTGCCGTGGACTTCTCTTGCACCTGATGGGGCGAGCCCCGGGAACGCGGGTATGCTGCTCCAGTGTTCCCCTTTTGCGCCATGTCCCATATGGTCGAGATTTAAAATTATACACAGAGTTAACTTATTTAAAAACAAATTGAAGACATTTTTCTTGAAGAAAGCGTATTATAGTATTAATGAGTTCATAAATGACAAACGACAAATGTAACAACGTTATGTATGATAGTTTTTGTTAGTTTTATTTTGTATTTTAGATTTTAGATATGTATTGTACAACAAATTTTTCAACACAATGTAAATTGTTAAGAAATAAATGACTTATCACTTATGACTTATGACGTACCCTGAAAGGCTCTGGATTGTCCTCTCCTATTGCTAGCCAGACTCCTGCCAGTCCAGCACAGCTACTGCGCCACAAACAGATCACTGTCTCCCGGAGCTGCTTACACGTGGTAGCAGTAGAGAACACTTCTCATATTGCAACTGCGGATTTCAGCGAAAGCTTCCGCGTCAACTGCCGCCAGGAGATCAAATTTATTTATTTAGTTGTGTTATGTCGTTATTAACTCAAGGTCCGTCATAATAAAAATGTAGTAAAAATATTAGACTTAAACTAAATAATTAAAACATAATGTCTTGACAATAACTTGATACGAGCTCGCTAAATATCATTGCTATAATAAAATAAATTTTATAAATGTTTTCATATAATGTGTACCTAAATATCTATGTTACTAGAAATAATAATGTATACAACTATATTACTACAAACATATTCTGACTATTAACAGGCGCTTTTTTAAAGTCTACGTGAATAAAAACCTTTTTTATTTTATTTAGGACAACTTACAAAACATACACTAATACATTGATTACATACATGTTATAAAATTACGTGCTAAATGTTGCTTTACTTACAAATCGCCACGGCATGGTAAAGGACAGTTTTTATTTTTTTTATTTACTTACTAAACTTAAGATTACTTACTATAAATACTTAGAGCCGATTTCACCGTTAAAATTAAACGCGAACAATGGACGCTAAACTCAGTTACAGGAAGCGGAACCGAGTTTAGCGTCAATTGATCGCGTTTAATTTTAACGGTGAAATCGGCTCTTAGATTACTACAAATTCAAAGAGTACTAAAACATATTTTAACGAAACTAACTACTTAACAAGGTCCCTGACGGAGGACCCAAAAAAAACCAAAATGTTTTCCCAAAGATTTAATACTAGTTACAAGTTATATTTAAAAGTTACAAATTAATTATATGTCTGATTCAAGTCGATGTTGGAACAAGAATGACTTATAACTACTTAATATTAAACACAATGAAATTACGATGTCAGCAGAATTTCCTCGTGCATCGATTGTGTTCCGATCCCACGTTCATGTCTCATGAAGACAATCATCAATTGTGTTCGGTTCCATGAATTTAATGAGGCTAGTGATGCGCCTGCACTTCTCTTAGTACTGAGTACTATAACACCTCCCCCTTCAGAACAGCAATTATTTTTGAAGTTTGATTTGAGAAAATATTGCTGACTTCGGCCTCGATGTCTCAGCTTCTTCAAATTTTTCAGTATTTTCCTTTTTCGGAAGGGTTTCCTTTCCCTTGCATTGCAGAACGTCATAGTATTTCCAAATTACGTAGACAGCTAGTGCGAGAATAGCCAATACGACGACATATAACGGTATCGTAGTATGGTAAACATAGTCCAATGGTACTTCATTCATTTTTATGGTAGGCTGAGAGCTAATTTTATGCTGGGCTTCATGTAGCTTTGATAAGTCGATTGATTTCAAACTTAAATGAATTGACTCGGGGCGTTGATTGATTTCTGAATACGATATCTGACTAATCTTGATGGGTTGTCCCTCTATGTGATCGTTGATATTGGTGATGGTGAATTCTGGAGTATACAGGAAGCAATTAATAGGAATAGTTGCCAGGTAACTTCCGTTTAGCGTCATGTAATCTTCTCTGTCACACAGTAAGTGCACTCTTGTAGTGTTTGGAAAGGACACAACGTAGTGTTTTTCATCAAGTTTTTCCATAGATGATCTTGTTAGTGCAATAGTTGCTACTTCACATGATGAACTAATGGATTGATTTTGAATAAGGTTCTGGATGCAATCGGGACACTGTTGAAGCTGGTGAACCATTTTCTTACCGCAGAGATACCAGTTGTCGTACTTCAGGCATTCTGCCTCTATGTACACATAACCTTTTCTATTTGTTGCTATCATTGGATAAGGTGGGATAAGGGCTTGCCTAAATTTATTGGGAGATATGCTTAATTTATAAAGTTCATATATATCCTTATCAAATATAGGTATTTTGAAAACTATTACAACTACATCTCCGGAATAGTAATATCCGGGTTTGATTATATCGTAGTACGCCCTAAGTTCTAGATCTAGTATCTGATCTCTAGAGTAAATTTTAAGTACCTTTTTAATCATATTTTTAAGTGTTACTATACTAATCATAGAATGGTGCGAGCTAGAAGAATGTATAAAGGCTAACATATTTTCTATTCTTAATAACTCGTTTAACATTTCATCAACGTTTTCCGTAATAATAGTTAAATATTGACCAAATTTAGCATATTTAATTAAACTAGTTTCTCTATGGGCATCACTATTTAATATTAAAGTTAGTGTTTCATTTATTTTAATTTCGTTTTCCACTAGTTTATTTATTATACTCGAATCCATTCTTTACTTAGGCTTATATGATTATTTAATTCCTCATTTAACTCGTAGTTATTACTCTGTAGAATTTTGATAGCATTATCGTATTTTAAAGCATCGGTGTGATCTAAATTACCTTTTATTACCGATCCTAGTCCGTCTATGAGACCTCTCTTTACACGCCCGGGTTTTAATGTTTCTAACTGATCTATGACCATTTGCAACTTATTGGAAAGATACTCAACCTGTACTTCAAATAACAAATAAGTTTCATTGTCTAATTTAAGCTGATAATCACATAATTGATTCTGTAATACTCTAATTTTATCATCTATGTCTTTAAGTTGTATATATTGTAAAAATGTATGATAATGGGTAATTAACTTCGTTGTTCCGAGTCGAAATGGTAGTAATCCTGGACCGTCATCCAGGCTTTCAAGTGACATCTCCCCCATTGTTTTCTGGGCTGTTATCGAACGAGCAATCAGGACCAGTAGCACCCTGCAACAATTGGGCACTTTTAGGTACTCTTTTTAACTGGCTCTTTGCGACGGGGCCGCGTTTTCTAGATGTATAGATGTGTATTGGGAGGTCCGCTAAAACTGTGTCGTGACTGTATCTAGGGGCTAGCTTTTGTCGGCTTGCTAATGGGTTCTTTACAAATACTTGCTGTTGGGGCTGATATTCAACTTCGGGTTCACGATTTTTGTTATGATGGTCTATTATATTTTTCCTATTTGTAAGCGACGACTCATTAATAGTTTCGTATATTAACTTCATACGGTCCTTATGATTTATTATATATTGCTGCATTAAATGCTTATTTAAATCTACGTCAAAGGGATCTCGTGGGTCCATGTGTCCTGTTATAATATCATACGGCCTACATTTCGTAAAACTATGTATCGCGCTGTTGTATGCCAAGATTGCATATGGAACGAGATTAACTGCATCTTCCCCCTTATGAGTTAATTTGAGAATACGCAAATGTTCCAATAATGTTGAGTGGAACCTCTCTACTATTCCGTTTTCGTTGGGAGTATGTGGCAAAGTCCTATGGTGATTTATTTTATGGAAATTTACAAATTCATTAAAAAGTTGATTGGTGAATTCTGTCCCATTATCCGATATTATACTTAAGGGCAAACGTGCAAAATTTTAATATGGCTTGTAATATAGTTATAGCTGTACCATCTTTTATATGATACGCCTGAGCATACTTAGAAAATACATCTACTATCGTTAAATACTTCTCATTATTAATGGCGAGTAAATCTACATGTACTATTTAAAATGGTTTTGTGGCTGGGGGAACGACATTAAACTTCTGTTTGATCGGGTTACGATCATATTTTCCTTGTCCACAAATAATACAATCATTTATCTATTTAGTGACATGATCTTTCATTTTCGGCCAGTAGTAACGATACGAGAGAGAAAGATAACACTCTGTTATCCCACGATGGTTAGTTTTCCCTTCGTGGTATTTTTTTATAATCTCTTGTTGTCTCAAATATTCCTTCACGTTTTCCAGTTCTCTTTTTGTTAAAACTAAATTCATAGCCGAATTCTTAAATTTATCTTGTATAATAGGTATAATATCGTACATGGAAAGTGGAGGGTCTATTAGAAGCGCTGTTTTGATCTTAGGGTTGACGTATTCTTTAATTAAGTCAACGATATCGTTCTCCAGATTAGATTGAGATACTTGTATAGCAACTTTTGTGTGAGTATCGAAAGGTTTTGATATAGTGGGACGTTTTTTTATATCCCCTACTACAGTAATGTGTATTTGTCGAAGAAATTTATTTAACGGGTCATCGACTATGGGTACTTCTAGGATTGGGTTTTCTAAACTTGTATGGACGGATGCTGTGGAAGAGTTTGATTTAGATGGTGGGCGTTCCGAAACATTTGCAATCATAGAATCTACCTCCTCGTTATATATTTCAATGCGCGAAAGAGCGTCGGCATTTGTATTAGATAAACCTTTCCTGTATACTATAGTAAAATCATACTCAGATAATTTTAGTCTCCAACGAGTTAGACGGGAGTTGGGTTCTTTTAGATTCATAAACCATTGCAATGGTTTATGATCGGATATAACTTTAAATTTCCTTCCAAATAGATACGGCCTGAAGTATTTGGTTGCCCATACTATTGCCAGGAGTTCTTTTTCGATAGTGCTATAGTTCATCTCGCTCTCATTAAGAGTACGCGATGCATAACACACAGGTTTGTCTGATCCTAATGTGCCCTGAGATAATATAGCACCTAAAGCGACGTTAGAAGCGTCGGTTGTTAGAATAAAGTCCTTTGAGAAATCGGGGTATTGTAAAATTGGGTCATTCGTTAAAATACCTTTGCATTTATTAAAACTATTGAAGAATTCAGAATTTGTAATGACTTTCCTACCCTTTTTAAGACATTGTGTGAGTGGTTTTGTAATTTTGGCAAAGTCCGGAATGAATTTTCGATAATATCCAACTAGACCTAAAAACTGTTTTATTTCTTTAGGGGTAGTTGGTAAGGGATAATTTTGTACAGCCGATATTTTGTCAGGATTGGGTTTAATCCCATCTCTAGTTATTATATGGCCCAAATAGGCAGTTTCTAACTTAAAAAATTCGGACTTGTCCATTTGTATTTTAAAGTTAGATTCTTTTAACTTTTGGAAAACCTTTTCGAGGTTTACCATGTGTTCCTGGAGTGATGTACTGAATACAATAACCGCTCGAGTGCTAAGGCGCCGATTAAAAAAACGTTCAAGTGCTCCTAGGTCAGGGATAAATGGCGACCCGCCGTGCGCTAAATGGGCGCGCTCAATAAACAATTTTTTGTTGAGGTTTGGTCGACATGGGTCGACACAAGTGTTGTTTTTATTCATGCTTATGAATGACTCTTTCAAGTCGTAATGAATGTTTGTTGATATTTCGTTTCTAATTTATTATACTTAGGGCCAAACATTGACTAAAGTTGAAAAAAAAAAAAAAAATGTTGATTTTGAAATACGATTATTTTAAAAAGTAAATCGATAACATATATATTTTATGACTTTTAACGGTGGAATGGCTCTATTTACACACGATAAAAAAAACATTCTACATAAAAACATACTTTTTACTTCAAAACTATTAATTTACAGGCGTAAGATTAACCTCACTTACGCGCGAGAATCAACGACTGACATTTGACATTTTTTATTCAAGCCGAATGAACTATTGTAGAACTTTTGTCGTATTTCTTGCATGAAGGAATGTATTAAGATTCGAGTAGAAAAGAGAAAAAGATAAGAAACGTAACGCGATAGAAAGAAATAACTAGATTGCTCCGATGCATCATAACTAACAAAATCAGAACTAAAAAAGGGACATTTGTCACTTGAGAGCACTCAACGGTAAAACGAAAAAAGGGATAAAAGTCACTTAGGAGCACGCGACTGGATAATATCATCTAGGTACACAAGGCACACTACATTCTGGAGGTCCTTGAGGACGTTGTCCATTACTCGTTGGAATGTTGAGGGCGAGTTTTTCAACCCCATAGGCATTCGTAAAAATTCATAATGCCCATTTTCTACATTAAATGCGGTTTTTGGAATGTCATCGGGTTCCATTTCTACCTGATAGAATCCGCTGGCAAGGTCTAGAGTCGAGAAATATTGGCAATTACCTAATTTATCTAAAACGTCGTTAATGTTGGGAATCGGGTACTTGTCGTCATACGTTTTTTCATTCAGTTTCCGGAAATCAACAACTAAACGCCATTTGGGTTTACCGGATGCGTCAACTTTTTTCGGCACTATCCATATGGGGGAACTCCAGGCTGATTCCAATGGTCGGATAATGCCTTGACTTAGCATTTTACTAATCTGATCTTTAACCTCGTCTCTATGTATATAAGGATACCGGTAACTTTTCGTATATATAGGTAATTCATCGGTAGTTCGTATGCGGTGCTTTATTTTATTCGTGAATGTAAGATTTTCACCATCTATATAGAAAACATCAGCATATTTTTTGCATAGTGCTTCTAAATTTATTCGCTCCTCCTCATTCAAATGATCAGTTCTTAAACGAGATAAAACCTCATTTACACGAGAGGGCGATTCCATACTACACATAATATCCGTATTGCAAGGTTTTTGTTCGGTGCGTGTGCATTGAATATTATAAATCTCTGCGTGAACAGCATGGTCCATTGAAAATATTACATCATGAGATGTAGGATTATGTACCTCCACAAATCCGCGACTATTGTTAACTATAGTTAAGCATTCATGAATTAGGCAATTTGAAATTGTTTGTTCCGAAATATAAGCGTCGCCATTGTGCAAATTTATAGGAACTTTAACTATTTTTGAGGAATTTGCGTGAATAATGTCTTCGTATAAATTAACATTTCGCGAATTATACATGTGGATCGGATTAGATGACTTGCGCGTTTGTAATATTTTATCTTTAAGATCTATTTTAGCCTCCCATTTTTCTAATAAATCTAGACCTATAAGACCGTCAAAGTATTCGTGAAATTTGTAGACGAATAGTTTAATATTTTCGGGCTCAGCCAGCTCTACAAATGTAGGAATAGTGATGGAATAATTATTTCTAGATGTAGCATGAACATTTGTGACCTCAAACGGGTCATAGTTCAATGGTATTTCGTTAAAATATTTTTCTACGGCTTCTGGACTTATAAAAGACTGATTGGCACCCGTATCTATGAGGAATTTTAAGGGAGGATCTAAAATCTGTATATAGGGGAGTTGTCTCCGCGTCTGTAAATTGAGTTCTATTTTAACTTGTCTAATATTTTCCGCTGGGGAAAATCCTGTTCGTTGGTGAAAGTAGAACATGGTTCGGGCTCAACTGACATTGTTGGCGGATAGTAATCAACGGGCATGCATTGATACTGCTCGTCCGGATAGTATGTTAAATAATTATAGTACCCATTGCTTTCAGAATAATAATTATTTTCTGGTTCATTGTAATCTGACATAGCACAATCATTGTCATCGTAATAATTATAACATTCGTTCATGTTCATCTCTCTAGTTTTAAAATAATTAGATGGCGGTGGGTTTCCATGCTTGCGCCAATCGTGACCTCAGTTTTCAGGTCACGATTGGCGCAAGCATGGAAACCCACCGCCTGGCCTTTCCTTAGAAACAAAGTGGCTAACACCACTCATAGGCTTAGGGCCCGTACTTAGTGGATGACTACGCATGGGCGGATACTGAAAACCGCTATTATTAGGGTTATAACTTGGTGGTGGCGCACGGAACATTTGTTGCGTGCGTGACGGCATACCCATAGGTCTAAATGGAGCAGGTTGATTAAATTGCATATTAGGTCTCCAGTGTTGTTGAGGTGACTGCAAATTTGGTACAGGTGGAGTTCGCATCGGTAAATTGAATGTTTTCACCGGAGGTATAGCTACAGGCATGTTATACGCCGTTTTTGGTGCTGACACAAGAGATTTTTTATCAGCCATAGGATCATTACGATTTTGCAAATACATCACATTCAATTCTTCCTGTACGAATTCCAATGCTTTCTCGACACTATCAGGACGCATGCATCGTATGCGAGAACCTAAAGGCTCTTTCAGGCCGCGAACGAATGCTTGCATGGTTAGTTTACTATATAAGGTACGCTTAGCAGCGATTGTTGTTTCAACTTTTTCGTGCAAAGTAACATAGGTCATGATAGTGCTGAATAAATTAACGCATTTATCATAAAACTCTTGAGGAGAATTATTTCCCTGTGTGGCTAACATGAGGTCATTGTAAAGAGTGGTCTCGTCTCTTTGGTCCGAAAAGTTATTTATTAATGAGGTTTTAATGCTATCCCAATCTTCAGAAATTCCGTTTGAATTTATTATGCGTGCCGCTGGCCCAGTAATTTTATTTAAGATGCCGTTAATTAAACATAACTTATGAAGTGCACTACCTCCCGAATATTCAGTTACTATAATGTCACAAAGATGTATAAAACGGGTTAAAATATGTGGGTTGCCATCAAAGTCAGGCACAATTCGTAGTGCCTTATAAAGGGCTTCAAGGTCCGACATATTACTAGTTTCTAAATTAATTCTATTACTGTCTAAACTAATTCTACGTGCCTCTCTATAACGCGACGATCCGCTAGTAATAGATATCTGAGTGCGGTAAATTTTTGCGACGGAAATGTACGTAATACAACGTGTAACAGAAAGTGTGAACGTAACTTAAGGGGGTTATAGGGTATCAGGACGGCTACCTATGGACGAAACTTCAAACAGAAATAATCATTTTTATTCAACTAGTAATTTATTTTTCTATCGACAACCTAAATCAACAAGTAAGATTACCGACATTATGAACAACACTAAAAACTCAGCCGCAAGGGTAATGAACCTTACCGTGAACTCTTTGGGTACCTACTACTTAGACTGTAAATAAAAAGTGTGGTTCTGTACAGTCACATAATTTATTACACGTGTTTATTTTAAGATTCAATCAAATGTTTAACTGAATTTTTGCTCTAATTTTTAAAGTAACGACATTTTAATCATTCATACAAATTTGATAACTAGGAAAAATCACTTAATTTAATTTAAATTGATATTCCGCAAGATGTTGGATCTAGGAGAAATAAATAATTTAATTGACTTATGTAACTCAGATATTTTTTGTGTGTTAAATAAATAGTAAGAATATTAAATTTTTCTTTCAGTATGTGAATTTAATCTGACCAGCAACGAATAGGTACTTAATTTTTAATACAAACTATACAAACTAACCAGATAAACACACGCGGTACGACTCAGTACCGCGTGTACGCGTGAATTTATCAGTATAAATTACGAAAAAATATGAATAATGTACTAGGCTCATATGAACATTAGGGGACATTTCGAATTCCGTCCTGATTTTGTCGCAAGGAACTCTAATACGGCGGCGAATACAAAGGATTGATGTAGGTAAATAATAAATGGTTAAATATTATTTAATATTCATCAAAGCGGGCCCCGCGCCGCAAAATTTGAATGTATTCGTGTATAACTCATTGGTCTAGCGGTAGCGTGTTCAACTGCAGATAATAAAGTCCTGGGTTCAAATCCCGGGTCGGGCCAAAAAGTGATTATGGGAATAATGAAGTCCTGGGTTCAATTCCCGGGTCGGGCCAAAAAGTGATTATGGCATTTTTCCGTAAAAATAAATTTCTCAGTATCAGCCCGAAGTCTGGGAGTTGACGATTTTACACCCCCATGCCTCGGAGAGCACGTAAAGCCGTCGTTCCTGTGCCTGACCTCTTTCCGGTCGTAACGCTAGTCGTCCCATCGGATCATGAGAGTGATGGAATAGAAAGTGCAGGGGCACTTTCAATTCTACCTTTAAAATTTAGAGTGATACACTCTAAATTTTAAAGGTTCCCTGTATTAATCATTCATACAATACATACAAATAAAAAAATATGAATAATGTATTAGGCTCATATGAACAGTTGAGGACATTTCAAATTCCGTCCTGATTATATCCAAAGTTACACTAATATGACGGCAAAATCAAAGAGTTGATGTAGGTAAATAATAAACGGTTAAATATCTTTTAAAATTCATGGAAGCGAGCCGCGCGCGTCGTAGATACCTAGGCGGCTCTTTTGAGTGGACTCAAAGACGCCGCCAAAGGGGCCGCGTTCGATGAAAGCCGCCAAATTCATCAAATATTGTGCAATTTCATTTATTTAATAAAAATATTAAAATCATCAGTTGTTCGTAAACTGTTGTCTATTTAGGTCGTGTTTAGTTACTAAATCGCCTAAATGTCGTTTAGTAATGAGTAAAGTGTTCCGCGAAATCCTTAACTATGTCGTTTAGTGATCGTAATAATTTTGAACATTTCGTGCATTCATCTATGAAAGAATAGCCTCAGACGTGCACTTTGTGATAATGAGGATTCATAGGTCACAGAATTTAAGGCTGTTTAATTACGAGGAACCTATGTCGTGAAGGGTACAGTGTCGCGATGCAGGCCACGCCTCTTTATAACTAAGAAACATGAAAGCTTTACGATTCTATGAATATGTTGTACATGAGAGAGACTCGTGTTAGTTGGCAAGTCTTAGAGTCAAGCTTTCGGTGTCGGTGCAGATTTTAGTGAACGTGAAATATTGAAATTCTTCCATCAGTACTGAAAACAACTTCAACTAAAAGTTAAACTATAAAAAGATTCTCGTAATGTGTTTGTGTATCACGTACTTATACGATGTAAAGTATCCAATAGCTATTCAGCAGTGCTATAAATAAAAACATAACTCGAAAATAAAACAAAATATGTGTAGTGAATGCAATCGGAATCAAACTACCAGGCGTGCATAGAAACACAGAGGTATGTCAAACAATTTCTAGCGTAAATCAGAATCAGCTGTGCTGTGTTAGTACGGATGTTCGTTATATCGATAAAAATACTTGTCGATATATTGAATGGTATATTATTTTACGATCAAGATTAAATGATGGTATTTCGGTATGAGATTTTGTGTATAGGTAGGCTTAAGGAGACCGTATATGCCCCTTAAGTTACGTTCACTCTTTCTGTTACACGTTGTATAATAAAAGTTACAACTAACAGCTATATAACACTAACTAATAATTCACAAAAACTAGCACTGTCTTTTTTAAATTTTACTACCTATCGATTAACTAACTAATCTAATCTAAATCTAAAATCTAAAAAATCAAGGATAATTTAAGGAATAATTAAAGGATAAAGGAAGCAACACACAGAAACGATTTTCTAGTGTACTTACAGTAGCTGCATTTCAGTTATTCTGGGATCGATGTCTGGATGTCTCCTCCGCACAGGACTCAGGTTCTTCTTGCAGGATATTCGGCGAAACGCGATCGCTCGCGACGGCAATAGCGATTGAGCGAAAGGGGTCTCGATATTAGAGCCCTCTCTAGCTTCCCGAAACGCCTATTTTATCCTACCGACTGCGCCACTTAACAAGGTCCCTGACGGAGGACCCAAAAAAAACCAAAATGTTTTCCCAAAGATTTAATACTAGTTACAAGTTATATTTAAAAGTTACAAATTAATTATATTTCTGATTCAAGTCGATGTTGGAACAAGAATGACTTATAACTACTTAATATTAAACACAATGAAATTACGATGTCAGCAGAATTTCCTCGTGCATCGATTGTGTTCCGATCCCACGTTCATGTCTCATGAAGACAATCATCAATTGTGTTCGGTTCCATGAATTTAATGAGGCTAGCGATGCGCCTGCACTTCTCTTAGTACTGAGTACTATAACAAACTCGACTCGTAGCAATAGACCATTAGGAATACATAACACAGCACATAAACATGATCGATACCACCGGACCATATTGATATATTTTAGATATAAGTATATTATGAAACATTGACACATGCCATTATGTTTGTGCGCAACGCACCTCCTTGTATATACAACGTGTAACAGAAAGAGAGAAGGTAACTTAAGGGGCATATACGGTCTCCTTAAGCCTACCTATACACAAAATCTCATACCGAAATACCATCATTTTAATCTTGATCGTAAAATAATATACCGTTCAATATATCGACAAGTATTTTTATCGATATAACGAACATCCGTACTAACACAGCACAGCTGATTCTGATTTACGCTAGAAATTGTTTGACATACCTCTGTGTTTCTATGCACACCTGGTAGTTTGATTCCGATTGTACTCACTACACATATTTTGTTTTATTTTATCTATGCACACCTGGTAGTTTGATTCCGATTGCACTCACTACACATATTTTGTTTTATTTTAGGGTTATGTTTTTATTTATACCACTGCTGTATAGCTATTGGATACTTTACATCGCATAAGTACGTGATACACAAACACATTACGAGATCCTTTTTATAGTTTAACTTCTAGTTGAAGTTGTTTTCAGTACTGATGGAAGAATTTCATTATTTCACGTTCACTAAAATCTGCACCGACACCGAAAGCTTAACTCTAAGACTTGCCAACTAACACGAGTCTCTCTCATGTACAACATATTCATAGAATCGTAAAGCTTTCATGTTTCTTAGTTATAAAGAGGCGTGGCCTCCATCGCGACACTGTACCCTTCACGACATAGGTTCCTCGTAATTAAACAGCCTTAAATTCTGTGACCTATGAATCCTCATCATCACAAAGTGCACGTCTGAGGCTATTCTTTCATAGATGAATGCACGAAATTTTCCAAATTATTACGATCACTAAACGACATAGTTATGGATTTCACGGAACACTTTACTCATTACTAAACGACATTTTAGAAGATTGAGTAACTAAACACGACTTAAATAGACAGCAGTTTACGAACAACTGATGATTTTAATATTTTTATTAAATAAATGAAATTGCATAAGGTAAACGCAGGTATTAACGACTCCCTTAAGGCAATTTTAAAATCAACCATACTTTTTTAGTATACTGGTTTCTCTAAAGATTCATTGTTTCATTCTATATGCTAGTGTCATGTATAAAAATGTATTTACTTAATCAAATACATTTAAATAAAGGATTATCTTGTAAAAAATTATTTAAAATATGACTTAGTCGATTGTTGCAATTACCGACTCATAAAAACGGATGTGAAGCTATTAACGATTTTTATGCAGCTATTGCCGACCGTGTATAAGAGGAGGCTATTTTCCAACAATGGCGTGTATATAAGCTAGTGATCATGATAATTACTGATCTTAATAAAATAAAACAAAATAAAAATGCAAATACTTATTCGTATTTTTTTATTATCGTTATTTTTAATAAAACTAATTAGTACTTCTTAGTCTAATACCTATGAACTAAATAATGAACATAATACTATTAATACACATATATATTTTAATTTAAGGATTTCAAACTCTAGGATATTTACTTATGCTATTGAGATCATAATCATTTTTTGAAAATTATAATATTGTTGTGTGGCTTTTGTGGCATCATGCTTCTGGAAAAAAATATAATTGTTTGTTTTATGTTGCTTTAGCCAAGAAGTAGCATTTATTAATAGGCACCTGTGATATCATAAAAGTAGGTGAGAACTAAGTAATCTATATACGATCGGTAATAGCTTCTTAAAGTTGCTATTGCCGACCCTTATGGGTCGGTTATAAAGTATGTACGTATAAACATAAATTGTATTACCGACTCATAAAAAAATGGTTATTTTAATTCAATTGAGCTTTGGACTATAAAATTGATTATAATTGATTAATTTCACAAAAAATATGAACAAATGCACACTGTTTTATACGCAAAAACAATGATTTATTACTGTAACTATTCAATATCGATCCTTGAAAAATATCATAATTTTGGTTACATTGACAACGCTAAAAGGTAAAAATTATACAAATAAGTTTAGTCGCTAATAGATTTTTATAAAGACTGATAGCTTAGATTTAAACTACTCCATATAGATACTTGTGTTAGTGTGATATAACAACATTAAAGAAAAATAAAACGAAAAGTTACGTTGCTGCCATTGCCGAGTAATGGGTCGTTGATAGCTGCCACGACTAAAACTGATGAAGCTAACACCATCCCATTTTAATTTAAAGTTTTATCGTTTCAAATTACTTTTTATTAATAAAATATCGTAAGTAATCAAGAGTTGACACTTAAATGAAATCATTTAGTAATATAAGATAGAGTATAGACGTCATTTGTTTGTATAATAGTCTTAAATAGAAAAGCCACATACTTACTTGAAGGAACAAGGGAACAGTACGACTTTTCCTGCGTCCACGCTGCCCCGCAGTAACTGACGTATTTTATATCGTTTTTGCACAGCTACTCACACTAACGTAAAAGTATACGATGCTCAAGGAATAAACGCGTGTGAATTTTGCCTACCTATAGCTAGAATATTTCTGGAAACGTAAAGATTTCGAATTACTTTTATAGGTCGGTAATACCTACAGATTTTCGATGGGTCGTTGATGGCTGCGTTTACCTTAATATTTGATGAATTTGGCGGCTTTCTTCGAACGCGGCCCCTTTGGCGGCGTCTTTGAGTCCACTCAAAAGAGCCGCCTAGGTATCGACGACCCGCGCGGCTCGCTTACATGAATATTAAAAGATATTTAACCGTTTATTATTTACCTACATCAACTCTTTGATTTTGCCGCCATATTAGTGTAACTTTGGATATAATCAGGACGGAATTTGAAATGTCCCCTACTGTTCATATGAGCCTAGTACATTATTCATATTTTTTTATTTGTATGTATTGTATGAATGATTAATATGTCTTTAGGGAACCTTTAAAATTTGGAGTGTATCACTCTAAATTTTAAAGGTGGAATTGAAAGTGCCCCTGCACTTTCTATTCCATCACTCTCAAGATCCGATGGGACGACTAGAGATACGACCGGAAAGAGGTCAGGCACAGGAACGACGGCTTTACGTGCTCTCCGAGGCATGGGGGTGTAATATCGTCAACTTCCAGACTTCGGGCTGATACTGAGAAATTTATTTTTACGGAAAAATCCCATAAATCACTTTTTGGCCCGACCCGGGAATTGAACCCAGGACTTCATTATTCCCATAATCACTTTTTAGCCCAACCCGGGATTTGATCCCAGGACTTTATTATCTGCAGTTGAACACGCTACCGCGCAAATGGCGCGGCGCGCGGGGCCCGCTTTGATGAATATTAAAAAATATTTAACCATTTATTATTTACCTACATCAATCCTTTGTATTCGCCGCCGTATTAGAGTTCCTTGCGACAAAATCAGGAAGGAATTCGAAATGTCCCCTAATGTTCATATGAGCCTAGTACATTATTCATATTGTTTCGTAATTTATCAGTAGTCGTACCGCGTGGGTTTATCTGGTTAGTTTGTATAGTTTGTATTAAAAATTAAGTACCTATTAGTTTCCGGCCAGATTAAATTCACATACTGAAAGAAAAATTTAATATTCTTACTATTTAACACACAAAAAAATATCTGCAGTTACATAAGTCAATTAAATTATTTATTTCTCCTAGATCCAACATCTTGCGGAATATCAATTTAAATTAAATTAAGTGATTTTTCCTAGTTATCAAAGTATGAATGATTAAAATGTCGTTAAAAATTAGAGCAAAAATTCAGTTAAACATTTGATTGAATCTTAAAATAAACACGTGTAATAAATTATGTGACTGTACAGAACCACACTTATTAAACACAGTCTAAGTAGTAGGTACCCAAAGAGTTCCCGGTAAGGTTCATTACCCTTGCGGCTGAGTTTTTAGTGTTGTTCATAATGTCGGTAATCTTTCTTGTTGATTTAGGTGGTCGATATAAAAATAAATTACTAGTTGAATAAAAAATTATTATTTCTGTTTGAAGTTTCGTCCATAGGTAGCCGTCCTGATACCCTATAACCCCCTTAAGTTACGTTCACACTTTCTGTTACACGTTGTATATAATTTTTATATTTTTTCTAATTTTGACGTTTTGTAAGAGTCGTGTTTTGTTATTTCAGTTGGCTATGTGAAGAGAAAATATTATATCATACTAGCTGTGCCCCGCGGTGTTACCCGCGTTAAATTTTATAAATTTTCTTTCCTATAAACCTCTCGGAGCCCGAGACCTTTCCAACGAATGCAAAATCGTGGAATCGGAATCGTGCGTTCTGGAGTTATAGCGTCAGGAAGGAAAACCCGACTTATTTTATATAGTAGATTATGTCTGAACCTGCCCTTTTTATAATTAGCAGTCCCAGTGTCTTACAATGTTGCTTTTAAATTTTGGAAGGCAATTTGAGAAAATGTCCAAACCGATTTCATGATTTTTCGTTAGTTTATTGTACTGACTTAATAATGAAGGCAGCAGCAGCACTTAATAAATAGCCTGCAGCTACGCCACAAAAGAAAAAGTACTTACGGCTACGCGCTGCAGGCTATTTAGACCGAAACGCCTAATGCGGCCTTTCTAAACGCAGGCTATTTAGACCGAAACGCCTAACGCGGTCTTTCTAAACTCGCAACCGCTCGCAACGGGACTAACTCCTCATAAGTATAAGGCGCTGTCCTTAAGTTATTCCACTCAAGTTTATTAGGGTAATGTGTATGTGCACATCTTACATTTACGATATAATGTGCTACACAATGCTGTTTAACGTGTTATATATATACCTTTAAGGATATAGGGCCAGTATTCAAGATTTATTGGCCTCTTTGAGACCCACGTACCTAATATAATCTTTAGACTCAGAACGAGCTCCTCATTATAGCACATAGATAATCATCTTGATAATGATCTTGGTCTTTCGGTAGCGTGTTAAACCCGCAGATGATGGGGTCCTGAGTTCAAATCCCAGGTCGGGCCAAAGTGATTTTGGGATTTTTCTATTAAGATAACTTCTCAGTATCAGCCCGAAGTCTGAGATTTGGCGGTGTTACACCTCCGTGCCTCAAAGAGCACGTAAAGCCGTCAGTGCTATACCTCTTTCCGGTCGCGTCGCTAGTCGACCCATCGGATCATGAGAGTGATGGATTAGAATGTACCCTGTGTTCACGCCCACAATTGTGCACTGTAACATGTGCCGCGCAGATGGCCAGTCTCCATTGAGATTGGCCGCCGTGGCTGAAATTCAGCTAGGAAAACAAAAAATGTAAATATGTTACTTACTTATTTATTTATTTTATTTATTTATTTATAGTTAAATAAAACGGTTAATAACCAATTACATTAATTAACATAGAAACAATTACATTACTTATTTTTAGGGTTACATATAAATTTCAATACAAAATACTGGACATCCTTGCATACTTTCTCTCACAGAAAACCAAACATATTCACCTAATGTCTGTCCATCTACCGGCAAACACATCGCATTCAGGATAGGCGATCAGGAGGGCGTTTAGCATGTCTAGGGTTCGACATACTGGAGACTTGGCTCTAGCGACAGTATGATGTAGCGGCTTGCAAATAATTCACGCTGGTGGCGGCACTGATGATGACTACGACCAGGCACATATAATCGACAGAATAAATTGAGGAGCTCAGGACAGGCGATTTCTCCACGAAAGATTTTGCAGGCTACCGTAAGCTGATCAAAGCCTCTTCTAACCTCCAAATAATTAAAACCAACATTCCTAAAAAATAATTAGTAGGGTACATATAAGGATAGTAGTTGTATATCCTTTTAAATATAAATCTTAAGAAGGTTTTTTGCACCTTTTCGATAGTCAATATTTGGGTCGCTGTATGAGGGTTCCAGACACAGACACTAGCCTCGAGTTTGCTTCGAACCAGACAATTGTAAAGAAGGCTGATGACTTGTGGATTCTCAAAGTCACGGACATTACTTAATAATGAAACAATGAAATTTATTCAGCACTTGTGTATTAACATACACTTGTACTTGTCAAGCCCAAAATGCAGTACATAAACATAGTCAAACACAGTCCATGAGATTATATATAAAAGGAGAAGATTGCTTGCTTATCGTGTGGGTAGTGGTAACCCTAATGTCAGAGTTGTTCAAGCCGCCCAGTAGGCCTCCGACATGGCTTAACAATCGTTGTCTAATAAAGACCACGACCGGGACCGACAGCTTAATGTGCCCTCCGACGCTCAGAAATTAAACCACTTTGGCGGTCACCCATCTATGGACTGACCGCGAGCCTAGTTACTTAACCTCACCGATCGCTTACGGACCGGTGAGAGCATCAAGCTAAGAGTGCCTCGAGCTTACAGGAATTTGAATTGGGCCGTCAGTGCAGTCTGTATCGTCACATATACAACATGTAACTTAATTAACGCACATCCTGAAAATAGTTTGTTCAGAATCGTTTACTGAATCGATTTATATCATTTTTAATATAGGTAATTTTTATTCCAAAATAATTAAAACTACGTAAATTATTGTCATATTAACCCTGTACAGTAAAAAAAATTAATATGGACCGTAAGTCAAAGTAATAAGAAATCAGATTCGGAAATCAGAAATCGCATTTGTATTCATACAAATTCCATCATTCAATACAAAAAAAATAATAATAATCTTTAGTCCAAGAAACTAATATAGTATAAAACAATGCATATACATGTTAAATTAAAAATTCAGTGTATGTATTATGATTACAACATAATATTCTAATTGGGGTGTTTGAGGGTGTGCGTTAATTATGATACATGTTGTATATATTATTTAAATCCTTAAATTAATAAAATTTCGTATCGACCTATATTACAATTAAAAAAAAATTAAGACAACGAGCAGATGCTTAGCGCAGGAGGCCCTCAACCAGTAGCTTAATTTAAGCGTCTAATACCTGAGGGCACCCTTATGGGGTTCGAGCCACAGCTCAGGCGGGTACTGAAGTAAAAAGATGGAATTCTAAATGAGGGTGTGATCACTTGCACGGGATTACCGATCATGTGTTAAAGGGGCAAGGCGATCCTCGCCGGCAAGGAACCTACCCTAGCTAGCCGGCGGCTTTCTCTAGCTAACTCGGTGGACGACCCGGAGAAGAAAGCCACAAAGAAACTCCGGGCTTGCTTTTGTCGTCTTCTTTCAAAGTTGGTAAACAAATATCCTTATAATCAGTAGAAATACACATTTGCCATTATTGAAAAGCTTGCAAAGCTATGGTTGAGTCACAAGTATTTAAATTGATACAATATGTCAGCTATACATTTTATATTAATTTAACAAGAAATCGCATTTAGTTGGGTTTATCCCATCATTTACACATATAACACCACAAGTCAAGAAATATTACGAAAAAAAAACATAATATAAACTAGCCAATAAGAAATTTGAATGAATTATACAGTAGATTAACGTTTCTAATATTTTACTTATTATATAACAAACTTATTAATTACAAACAATTGTGATTACAGCGTATTTCTAAAATGATACAAATAAATAGATATATAGATAAAAACAATTTATTTCATTAATCTCATTATAGTTATATCCATGGTACAGACGACGCTGGCATATCCAGCTACACCAATATGTCAAATTTATTTTATAGATTTTCAACTTTATTATCTACTTAAGCATAAGGTTAACATTTAATTGAGAAAATTTGACAGATTGGGGTAGCTTGATGTGCTGGCGTCTGTACTATGTGGCTATAGGCAATTAGTATCATCACACCATTTCCCTCATGGGGGGCTTAGAACTCGTCCCGATGGAATATCTAAGATTTATTCCTTTACGGAACCGAACCCGCTACCTCATTAACTTGACCTAAACAACATGAGACCACCCCGTACCTATATTGTTGTTAATAATCAAAGTGGTTCGTACAGAGAAATTTCTGGCAGAGAAATTGGGCTCATGCAGAGAAATTCATTTCCATTGAGACTTCAATAACCTGACAATAGTAATTCCGTCACAATCCAATAAACTGCGAACAAACAAGGAATCCGCATGACATTTTTGATTCTATTATAAAGGGTGTAAAGGATAAGCTAACGAACTTTTCTTTACCACTATACAACATGTAACGTAATTAACACACACCCTCAAACACCCCAATTAGAATATTATGTTGTAATCATAATACAAACACTGAATTTTTAATTTAACTAAATAATATGTATTGTTATTTACTAAATTAGTTTCTTGGAATAAAGTTTTTATTTTTATTTATTTTGTATTGAATGATGGAATTTGTATGAATACAAATGAAACTGCGATTTTAAATGTCTTATTACTTTGACGGTCCATTTTAATTTGTTTTGACTGTACAGGGTTAATATGACAATAATTTCCGTAGTTTTAATTATTTTGGATAAATAAATTACCTATATTAAAAATGATAGGAATCGATTCAGTAAACGATTCTGAACAAACTATTTTCAGGATGTGCGTTAATTAAGTTGCACGTTGTATAGGAATAACTACCATAAGAGCAGCCTTAGTTATTTGTTGATGAAGTTTAACTTCTGGCTTTTAACTAACCGCTCGGTTCTTCGGTCTTCAATTTTTTATGCAATGAATTAAAAACCAGCCAAGTGCGAGTCAGATTCACGCACGAAGGTTTCCATGCCATTATCTATAAAAACGGCAAAATAATCATGTTAGTTTTATGGAAGCCCAAATATTAATTTTATTGTAATTTAATTATTTATTTTGAAAGTGAATATATATCTAAATAATCTCGGAATATTTCAAGCGCCTACGCGTCGATCGGAAACGAGTAAAACATAAGATTTGTCGTATGAAGCATCGTTAAATATTTATTTTATTCTGATTTTTAGGATTCCGTAAAAATACGGAACCCTTATAGATTCGGCATGTCTGTCTGTCTATCCGTCAGTATGTCACATACACTTTTTTTTCGAAACTATAAGGACTATACTGTTAAAACTTGGTAAGTAGATGTATTCTGTAAACCGCATTAAGATGTTATGTTATATGTTACCATACTTAGAACTGAAATTCATTTTTTTTTCATTAAACCCATACATATGTATTTATGGATAGGTCTTCAAAAATTATATTGAGGTTTCTAATATCATTTTTTTGTAAACTGAATAGTTTGCGCGAGAGACACTTCCAAAGTGGTAAAATGAGTGTCCCCCCTGTAACTACTAAAGTAAGAGAGTGATGAAACAAAAAAAGTATATGATACAGATTAATTTAAAAACTTCCACCGAAAATTGGTTTGAACGAGATCTAGCTAAATAACTTGTTATTTATCTATAGATTTCTTAATATTTTACGTGATAAAATAGACCGCACAGGCGGGCTAGTTGGATGCCCACATAAGAAATCTACCTATCTATTTGTGTGTATGTTTAAGACTAAGTGTGCTTTGTATCCGTAAATTGCATATTTGTAAAATATTACTGCATTTTGACTGTCTCGCAACCGCAAATAATGAGGTCCTGGGTTCAAATCCCAGTTCGGGCCAAAAAGTGATTTTTCCGTAAAAAGAAATTTCTCTGTTACAGCTCGCAGTCTGGGGGTATTAATGGGTATTAATTACACCTCCATGCATCGGAGAGCACGTAAACGTCCCATCGGATCATGAGAGTGAAAGAATAGAAAGTGTTTGCGCACACACTTGTGCACTATAATATGTTTTGCGCAATTGGCTAGTCTCCATTGAGACAGGCCGCCGTGGCCGAAATTCGGCCGGGAGACTAGTGATGGCCGTTGAATGTAACAACTTTACGGGATAAATGACAAAAAAAACTGAATCCGAAAGTATAAACCGAACCCAATAGTAGCCCTGCGTCAAGCTGTCCTTTACACCCAGTGTTATATTTTCTGATCAAACTACGTCATAGGTACAAATCCCAGGGCATCACGCTCAGTGATTTATTCATTCCCACTCTAGCGATACGAATATCATTTTGAAAGTGAGTAGGGGGAAACCTCTTCAACAGCGGTAAAGCAAAATTATTCAGAATTTAAAGCATCTTCCACACGGTTGCTAAACAACGTCAACTTCCCAACAGAGGTCACCCTGGTGGTTGCCATACATATAATCATCATCATCATCATCATATCAGCCGAAAGACGTCCACTGCTGGACAAAAGCCTCCCCAAAAGATCTCCACAATTGCCGGCCTTGCGCTATCCGCATCCAGCGATTTCCAGCGACCCGCACAAGATCATCGGTCCATCTTGTAGGGGGCCTGCCCACGCTGCGTCTTCCGGTTCGTGGTCGCAACTCCATATAATAATAATCCATATAATAATAATATAATATCCTAGGACATTATTCACACACGGTCATCTGACCCCAAACTAAGCAGAGCTTGTACTACGGAAACCATCTGGTATACTACATATACTACTTTTCTTTTGTAAATACATACTTATATAGATAATTTACACCCAGACTCAGGACAAACAGACATGTTCATGCACATAAATATCTGTCCCGGGTGGGAATCGAACCCACGACCTGCAGCGTGAAAGGCAGCGTATCTACCAACCACACCAACAGGCTCACCATATATAGACTGCAGTTGTGCAGTCTAGATGGATGACAACCATCAGGGAGACCGTGCAGAAGATGCTTAATTAATAATAATAATATCTCGGGACAATGTCACACAGATCATCCTAGCCCCAAACTAAGCAAAGCTTGTACTATGGGTACCAGGCGACGATATACATACTTATATAGATAGATAAATACTTATATACATAGGAAACATCCATGACTCAGAAACAAATATTCGTGCTCATCACACAAATATTTGCACTTACCGGGATTCGAACACAGGACTGAATTATTCATAGGCCGGTTGGCGTGGTTGGTAAATACTTGCCTTTCACGTCGCTGGTTGTAGATTCTATCCCCCCCAGGACAGATATTTGTGTGCATAAACATGTCTGTTTGTCCTGAGTCTGGGCGTTATCTATCTATATATATAAAAATGAAACCCGTTTTCCGTTGTCACGACATCACGCGTGAACGGCTGGACCGATTTCACTATTTCTTTTTTTATTGTGTTTGTTATTGTCAGGAGAAGGTTTTTATGTAAAAAAAATAATTTAAAATTGCGCGGAAAATAAGAAAATTTAAGAATACTTCACAACCAAATATTATTTCTAATCTAACCTTAGCGCTTTGGACAGTATAACCTTTTTTAATGTAACTTTTTTTTATTTGACATAGTATTGACAGATAGCGTGCGTTAATAGTCATCGTTAAGACAGGACAAGGTCTGTCGGGTCAGCTTGTATATATATAAAAATCAATGCCACTTTTCGTTGTAATGTTATAACTCAACAACGCCTTTACCGATTTGGCTAATTTTGGTCTTGAATTATTCGTGGAAGTCCAAGGAAGGTTTGTACGTAGAGAAAATTTAAAAAAAGTCTTGTAAAAGTGTAAAATCAACATCTTTTAGCAATTTAAAATATTTTTTTGTTTGAATAAATGAACTTAATAATCATTTTTGTATTATTATGCCTTATACGTAGCGAAGCACGTACCGGGCCGCTAGTATACTTATATAGATAGATAAATCTATACATATAATAAAATCGTAGGAACTGTACAAGGAATATTTTTTTAAAGGATACTTGGGGCGTAATCTGCTATCGATATCGAAGCCAAAAATATAGTTTTTAGAATTTTTGTCTGTGTGTCTGTTTGTCTGTATGTATGTCCGGGCTAAACTCAAAAAGTACTACATGTATTTACTTAAAATTTTGCATGAATATTACTAAAAGGTCGGGTCAACATATAGGGTACATATTATCACGCTATCACATACGGGGGAGGAGCTGTGATAATTTATAACGTTTAACGCGGGTAAAACCGCGGGGCACAGCTAGTACTTAAATACATACGAAACATCCATATAGGAAATATTTGTGCTCATCACACAAATATTTGCGCTTACCGGGATTCGAACCCAGGACCGAATTATTGATAGGCCGGTTGGCGTGGTTGGTAAATACTTGCCTTTCACGTCACTGGTTGTAGATTCGATCCTCCCGCAGGACAGATATTTGTGTGCATAAACATGTCTGTTTGTCCTGAGTCTGGGCGTTATTAACTATATAAGTATGTATTTACAAAAGAAAAATAATATATGTAGGATATCAGTTATCTGGTTTCCATAGTATAAGCTCTGCTTAGTGTAGTTTGTCCGTGTGTGAATAATGTCTTGGGATATTAATAATATTCGTCATCATCATAACAGCTGTAAAAACTCCAACTGCTGGACAAAAACCTCCCCCAAGAATCATCGTGGTGATTATGGCATATCCTCCATAAGCCATAATCACCACGTTTGGCAGACGGGTTGACAATAGCAGTATAATATTTGACGGTCACCGTAGCCTAGTTGGTAGTGCTCCTGCCTACGAAGCTGGTGGTCCTGGGTTCGAATCCCGGTAAGTGCAAATATTTGTGTGATGAGCACGAATATTTGTTTCTGAGTCATGGATGTTTTCTATGTCTATATAAGTATGTATATCGTCGCCTGGTACCCATAGTACAAGCTTTGCTTAGTTTGGGGCTAGGATGATCTTAGTGACATTGTCCTCAGATATTATTATTAAAATGGCCATAGTACACAGACAGACACTGCTGCCCGTCCTCTGGTAGGTATTCCCTCGGGATGACTTCTTCTCCCCCCAAGGGTTGAGATGGGGTGGCGATATTCTTCATGGCCGTCATATTCATGGCTATTATTATTATTGAATAAGATAAACTGCAACAAAAATAACTATTAACTACATATTATAAGCAGTTGCACGTCAGGCGCAGGGGTGAACGCAAACCCCTCGCTACTTCAAGTCCTGGGTTCGATTTTCACATAGGACAATTATTTGTGTGACCATTAATAATTATTCCAAGTCTGGAGTACCCCGCAACATAGGGATTTATTTACCTATTGAGGGTAATGTAATTTTAATATAATAAAAAGAAACAAAATACACAAGAAGCATATTTTTTTAATGCAATAACATTATATTAATAATAAGTCCATTTATTTTCAGGTTATTTTATTTATTATAATGAAATATTAAACAAAAAATCGAGTGTGCTTTAGACCACACGACTGAAGTAAAACTTAGAAATACGAAGCGTAACTGGCTATGAGAGAAAAGGAGAAAGAACATGTGCTCTCTCTTTCTCTTTCTATATTTACTAACTTATCTTTCCCTCTCAATTTTCGTTCGCCTCGCCCGAAATTTTTCAGACCTGCGGCATGAAAAGTAACGCCAATTTAAAACGCGCAAGCAAAATCTGTAAACCAACAAACAAATCGTATATAATACTACCAAATATTCAGAATCATTAGACTACAAGAGCTTGTTCAGTTTTGACTATGGCAGGATTACTTTTCTCTCTCAAGTCCGTTAAAATCATATGCACCTATGTACTTGTAACGCGGATTGAAGTACGTCAGGACTACGAATACTAATAATTTTCATTACTAATGACTAATTCGACACGTACTTTTCTATACACGGATTGTAAAGAGTATTACCTCAAGTTACCTCAAATACGATATGCGAATCAATTATTCGATTCTGGCAATAAATCGAAAGCTTTACTCGAATGCTCGTATCGAGTTGCTTACAGCGATCCAATACAAATTATTTATGTGATATTTCGATGTAATTATAGGGTAAATTCTGTGCGGTGCTTAGGGGTAAAGGAAACCAAATTATCTGTATTTCAAGAATTAGAATACTGTATATTTTTTTTATACAAGACAACGACCGCACTAGGGAATGTAATCCCGGGGTAGTTATAATAATAATAATAACCTGGGACATTATTCACACACTGCCATCTGATCCCAAACTAAACAGAGCTTGTACTATGGAAACCAGATAACTGATATATTACATATACTATTTTTCTTTTGTAAATACATACCTACTTATTTATTATTACTTATTATTATACTTTACACCCAGACTCAGGACAAACAGACATGTTCATGCACATAAATATTTGTCCCGGGTGGCACTTTACGCCGCAGGTCACTTTACAAACGTACAATAGACGGACACAAAATTAAATGACATGTAGACTCCGAACATCTATTTAATGGTCACACAGTTGTCCGATGCGGGAATCGAACCCGGGGCATGAAACAGTGAGGAGACTATTTTAGCCGCTGCGCCATACGTGCAGTCTACACACATATCTTCTTACATTTTTATACGATAGTAGCTAGCATTTCGCCTTTTTATAGAGCGGTCAGTTTATATATGAATTATTGTTAATTTCGTTAAATTTAATCTGTGTTTTGAGACTATCTTAAGATGTTGTCATACAGGTCCGTTAGTGATTGGCGAGGTTAAGCAACTAAGCTCGCGGTCAGCCCATAGATGGGTGGTTGCCAAAGTGTTTTAATTTCTGAGCGTCTCCGTACTTCGGAGGGCACGTTAAGCTGTCGGTCTGTAGTAGCCATTAGGCAATAGTCGGTAAGCGATGTGTCAGAGGCCTACTGGGTGGCTTGAACATCTTTTACACTAGGGTAACCAATGCCCATACAATAAGTAAGTCCTTGGTTGTATTTTTATCTGGCTGACATTTTCCCGTATCCAAAATATAGAATAGAATAGAATAGAATAGAATAGAATAGAATAGAATAGAATAGAATAGAATAGAATAGAATAGAATAGAATAGAATAGAATAGAATAGAATAGAATAGAATAGAATAGAATAGAATAGAATAGAATAGAATAGAATAGAATAGAATAGAATAGAATAGAATAGAATAGAATAGAATAGAATAGAATAGAATAGAATAGAATAGAATAGAATAGAATAGAATAGAATAGAATAGAATAGAATAGAATAGAATAGAATAGAATAGAATAGAATAGAATAGAATAGAATAGAATAGAATAGAATAGAATAGAATAGAATAGAATAGAATAGAATAGAATAGAATAGAATAGAATAGAATAGAATAGAATAGAATAGAATAGAATAGAATAGAATAGAATAGAATAGAATAGAATAGAATAGAATAGAATAGAATAGAATAGAATAGAATAGAATAGAATAGAATAGAATAGAATAGAATAGAATAGAATAGAATAGAATAGAATAGAATAGAATAGAATAGAATAGAATAGAATAGAATAGAATAGAATAGAATAGAATAGAATAGAATAGAATAGAATAGAATAGAATAGAATAGAATAGAATAGAATAGAATAGAATAGAATAGAATAGAATAGAATAGAATAGAATAGAATAGAATAGAATAGAATAGAATAGAATAGAATAGAATAGAATAGAATAGAATAGAATAGAATAGAATAGAATAGAATAGAATAGAATAGAATAGAATAGAATAGAATAGAATAGAATAGAATAGAATAGAATAGAATAGAATAGAATAGAATAGAATAGAATAGAATAGAATAGAATAGAATAGAATAGAATAGAATAGAATAGAATAGAATAGAATAGAATAGAATAGAATAGAATAGAATAGAATAGAATAGAATAGAATAGAATAGAATAGAATAGAATAGAATAGAATAGAAGAGAAGAGAAGAGAAGAGAATAGAATAGAATAGAATAGAATAGAATAGAATAGAATAGAATAGAATTGAATAGAATAGAATAGAATAGAATAGAATAGAATAGAATAGAATAGAATGGAATATAATGGAATGGAATGGAATGGAATGGAATGGAATGGAATGGAATGGAATGGAATGGAATGGAATGGAATGGAATGGAATGGAATGGAATGGAATGGAATGGAATAGAATAGAATAGAATAGAATGGAATATAGTTTATTTGTAAGAATAAAGTACAAAAAAGGAATATACCTAGGTGTTACAAATGCGAAAGTCTCATATATTCTACCATTTCTGGTGTACAAATATTATCTTATAACTAAAAAATCTATGAACAATTTAAAAATTACTTATCATCTTAATACTCTTTTGTAGAATATATCAAGGACTGCGGCGGATTTAGTAGATTGGGTACATGTTTCTTTTGCTGGGGTAGAAACCATGGGATTTAGAAACAGGTAGTTTAATAAAGAGCTTGTTCAGACGTCTTATTAAAAACTTCGAGTGATCTAAGTGTTGGCGGATACCTTGGCCAGTGAATCATCTTGGCTACACGAGGTAGCGCCGAAAGCTTTTTGAACACCTCGCCAGATATCATCAGATGGTTCTTTATGGTATTATATTCATACATCACTCACGCCCGGGCGCCCGTATCCCTGAGGGGCAGAGACAACGGATTCCCATTTGGCACGATCTTTGCACACATCTTTTGCCTCGTTTATTTTCATTATATTCTTCATACATGCTCGCCTGTTTAGGGTACTTCTAACCTAGGCCAGGTTAGAAGTACCTTAAACTCTTCTTCTTAAGAACATCTCCGAATTCGTCAGAGAATGTTCGACGATGTATACAGAAGGTTCTGGTTGTACCAGTAACGCAGGATGAAAGATGTTTCATCCATCCATTGCTCCAATTCTGACCTGTACATTTTGTCAATCTTCTTAGGCAATCTCTAAAGGCTATTCCATATCTCTTCATTATATTCCAGAGGAGTCAGCAAACATGCAATTATAAGACACAAATCGTAACGACCGTGTTAAGGAAGAAAAGGTTTTAAGATTAATATTTAACTAATGAACTAATAAGTAATAACTGAATAAGTAAAGTCTGAAATTACCTTGGCTTGAAAATTTCAGACTTTACTTACTAGGCTAAATGCGAAAACAGTCCTTATTGACACAATATCACACGATCGCGCTCTCATAAAATCTTTTCTCAGCTATCAGGGTGTCATAAATACCAATCTGGCAACCCCATCGATTTACTTCACATTTATAATAGCTAGTTTCGAGGGATAAAAGCAAATTGTCCCTTGGTTATGGGAAATGGTCGGTCGCGGGCTATAAAATGGTTATGAGCAATGTAGTTACAGTTAGTTGAGTGGAAAATTGTTGAATCGGGGATTTTTGTATAGGTGTACTGATGAGGTCATAATCCGTTAACGTAGGCAATAATTTACTACATTTTATTCCTTGGAAAATTAAGGGTGGAATATTAAATATAAGATGAGGACCAATTAGAAGCTTGAGACTATGTCATATAGAAAAGAAAAGAAAGGAAAAGAAAAGAAAAGAAAAGAAAAGAAAAAAAAGAAAGGAAAGAAAAGAAAACAAAAGAAAGAAAAGAAAAGAAAAGAAAAGAAAAAAAAATGAAAAGAAAAGAAAAGAAAATTTATGGCTAACATTGAAAGACACACTTTACACACAAATACATATACGTCTTGTCAATATTACAAAAAAATATTTAATATTCACGTGGGTGCATGTGTCTGACAACTGCAGCAAGTAGGTATCCAGTTCAGCATTACCAACCCAGGGGCGTGGCACTGATTTTCAACTGTACCCTCTTATGTCTAAAACATAAAATAGAATAATGGTAATCGTTATATATTGATAAATATGATACATACACAAATATATACTTATAAAGGATATCAATAATAAAGGGAATAATACGAAAATAATAATATCTGAAGCACTAAATCACATACATCTCTTCCACCATCAGCCTAACATCGTCCTCTACTGGACATAGGGCTCCCCCAAAGATTTCCACAACGTTGCCATTTGAAGGGCTTTGCCGTAGTCACCCCGCTTGGAATGCGAATTGGCGACCGCAATGAGGTTATTAAATACCTAGTACCTACACAGGTACCCATATATATACCCACTTACGTAAAAATATAAATAGTGGGAATATAAAACTTAAACTAAAAGACTACTTTTTATCTCTTTATTGACATCCATAAATAAATTATCGTAGTTATTTGCGTTTATTCTCATTGGACTCGAGAAGTGTTTTTCTTTATAGGCTTGAATTAAAAGAAAGTGTCTCTTAAATTAATTAATTATCATTGCTTATCTAGTTTTTAAGTTATATATAAACATATGTACTTCTTTTATCCATTACCTAATGTTATTCTTAAGTGCCGACGACATATTGTAAAGTGGCACACTCAAACCCTAGAGGTTTCTGTGCCACTTCTAAAAAACAAACTTTTGTTATTTTTGCTCAATAAATCCAAAAAAAAAGGTGACGCTGCTGCCTGACTACCTGCTGTATCCCTTAGGGTCAGCGCAAACAGAGAGGAGCGCAGCGGAGAGGACCTTTTTAAGGCACTAGAAAATCAACTTTAGAGCTATAGGAATAAAGTGTATATATGCTTGAACCTGACAAAATGCTCGCGCAGTCTCGCGCATTATAATGTTCAAGTATACATGCACTTTGTTTAAATAATTTTAAAGTTGATTTTTTAGTGCCTTAATAAAATCCTCTCCGCTGCGCTCCTCTCTGTCTGCGCTGGCCCTTAGTCGCCTTTTACGATACCCACGGGATGAAATGTGGTAGCCCTGTTATATTTTCTTGGCCGGGAACAACATGGCTATGTCATATGTTGGTAGACATCGAATTCGCCAACTTCAAGCCTACTTACACTTGTCTTTTCACCATATTTTAGGGCTTGAAGGTGGCGAATTCGATGTCTACCAACATATGACATAGCCATGTTGTTCCCGGCCAAGAAAATATAATAGGGCTACCACATTATTAAGGCACTAGAAAATCAACTTTAAAATTATTTAAATAAAGTGCATGTATGCTTGAACATTATAATGCGTGGCGGGTTGCCAACTATACTGTTTAGAACAGAATTATTCTTTTCTTTTCTTTTTTTTTAAAGACTACGAATCTAGAGAATCTCATCCCTGTGTCGCGGGGTACTTTACAAACATATAATAAACACAAATTACATCCAGACTCAGAACATCTATTTATGGGTCACACAAATAGTTGTCCGGCGCGGGATTCGAACCCGCGACATGAAGCGGCGAGGCGACTATCTTAGCCGCTGCGCCACACGTGCAGTCATAGTGCAGTTATACTGTTTTACACTAAATTATAATTTTTAATGTTGAACAAAAATAAAGTATACAAAATACTGTTTACATTTATTTAGTCAGAGGGCGTTCACTGCTCAGTGCAGCACAGCCGCAAAGATTGTAATTAGTTAGTAAGTTGTGAGAGAAGCTCTAAAAAATATGTATCTAAAACAATAAATTAATAAAATACTGTTAATTTTTCTGTTCTGTTTAATATTCTTCATAGACCATAATAGACTTTATTTCTAGTAAAATAAAGCTGGCAACCCTAAGAGTAAAATATTCAAAAATACATCTTTCCATTTTCTATCAAGTTGTACAACCCAATTTATAATAATTGCCCTAAATGCGTCAGCAAAAATCAAAACGTTACCCGGAACAAAAAATTGTACTATAAAGATGTGTTTTGAAATTTTCTCCATGAACAAGAATTCCCTTCGTTTTTTATCGAAACGGTTATCGTCGATCGAAGGAGAATTTATTGATTCTTAATTTAGACCGAGCTCTACGTCTAAAAAGCTACTCTGATAAAGACGCCTGGATGAATATGAAATTAGAAAAGAATCATGTCATTATCTAACAGTTATTGCTAATGCTAGTTAACGAATTTACAAATGCTTGTTTTGATAAGGCAGGGGGAATGCTCACGCATGCCACCCACGAAATGTGTCTGCAGTTATGCTATTAAATCGGTTCTTGCTATTAAAAGTAAAAGTTGGTTATACGCTTTTTAAAACAGTAATAATTTGCTCACAAAATTATAATTCACTCTTGTTAATGTATAGAGACGATTATCTCTCATAAATTTTTCCTACCATAAATAGTATAAATGAGGCATTCACAAAAATGTGGTACTTATTCAGTCATCAACATCATATCAGCCGAAGACGAACTTCTTCTTTCTATGCCGGTTACTTTGATTTGCCTGCGAATTCAGACAATTCTGGTTCGATCTGACAGGGAAACGCCCAACATAGACCTCTTCATTGCACTTAGGGTGACCTAAGTTCTAATGAGGCCCAAAGTGAACGACCACTTCTCAGTCCCGAAAGTCATTATAATAACACACACTGGTCGAAGACTTACGACTTGAAGCACTGCCTTATTTGGGACGAGACGATGTTACGTAGTTTCCCAAACAATGACCAGCCGAATTGGATTCTACGGTCAATTGTAGGTAGGTATCCTTCTCTAAGTTGCACTTACATATTTCGATGGTCTGTTCTAGGAAAATATAGCTTTGTACAAATGTGAGTTGACACTCCTATTAACTCCAACATTACACAATATTCACACTGAAAATAAACAATAAGTGTATTGTTATTAATTTACGGTCAGAGCTTTGATAGTCAAAATCTAATGTAATATACATTTAGTAGATAATGTAATATGAAATAAATTTTTAGGCACGAGCTCTCAGTCTAATTGCTATACCATGAGATATTGTAAAAGGCTAGAAAAATGATGAGCATGCTACGCTATGTAAGTAAAGATTGAGCACAATATCGAAGAAAATATCTATTGTAGCTATTGAAGCTGCGTAATTTACTGAGCAGGACTACCTATGATGTTATTCTTCGTAGATAAAGGCTTTGCAATTCTTTATGTAGTCTTTTTTAACTCTATTTATTAGTTTTAACCTTTTATTTTCGTTGATGTTATGCATATATGGCTTCCTAGAAAAAGCTGCGGACTAATTTATTTTTCTTTATAGAATAAAATTTATTAAATTTGAATTTTATAGCATTATTCGCATTGCAAAGCGTTAATCTAATCCTAAAAATGGGAAATCATAAATTAAATCGTCCAGCGGGTCTCGAACCTGCAACCTGTGTTAGCTAGGGAATCCTAAATTTGATCTGCCAGCGTGTATCGTTCGTAGCTTAACGCAGAGCGCCTACCCCGGATTGGTAGATGGTGCAGGTTCGAAACCCGCCGGACGATTAAATTTATGCTTTCCCATTTTTAGGGTTCCGTAGCTAAATGGCAAAAAACGGAACCCTTATAGATTCGTCATGTCTGTCTGTCTGTCCGTCCGTATGTCACAGCCACTTTTCTCCGAAACTATAAGAGCTGTACTGATGAAACTTGGTAAGTAGATGTATTCTGTGAACCGCAATAAGATTTTCATACACAACTAGAAAAACAATAATAATTTTAGGGGTTCCCCATCATCATCATCATCATCATCTCAGCCGAAAGACGTCCACTGCTGGACAAAGGCCTCCCTCAAAGATCTCCACAACTGCCGGTCTTGCGCTATCCGCATCCAGCGTTTTCCAGCGACCCGCACAAGATCATCGGTCCATCTTGTAGGGGGCCTGCCCACGCTGGGGTTCCCCATACATTGAAATGAAACTCAAAAAAAGAATTTTTCATCGTACCCATACATGTCCATCTATGGATAGGTCTTCAAAAATGATATGGAGGTTTCTAATATCATTTTTTTCTAAACTGTATAGTTTGCGCGAGAGACACTTCCAAAGTGGAAAAATTAGTGTCCCCCCTGTAACTTCTAAAATAAGAGAATAATAAAACTAAAAAAAATATATAATGTACATTACAATATAAACTAACAACGAAGATTGGTTTGAACGAGATCTAGTAAGTAGTTTTTTTTAATACGTCATAAATCGTAAACCACAATTTACGTTTCATTTAATCAACTGAAATACTTGCTGCTGCGGAACCCTTAATGGGCGAGTCCGACTCGCACTTGGCCGATTTTTGGGATTAGAATAAAAATTGCCTGTAAAATTTTTAATTTTATTTTTTAAGACAGGGGCAATGCTTACGCATGCTAGCATAAAGTGTCTGCGTGTGGGTATGTCAGGCTCGCACCTACTAAACAAACCTAACCTGCTGTAGATTTCTCTTGGCGCCTGATGCGGGTACCCCGGGAACGCGGGTATGATTCTACAGTGCCCCCTTTTGCGTCATGTTCTAGATGTTCAAGACACGTACCATAAGAGAGCTCTAGTTTGGCCTTTCCTATTGCCGACTCCTGCCAATCCGGCACAGTGAGTGCGCCATAGACAGATCGCTGTCATCCCGGAGCTGCTTGCACGTGGCGGCAGTATAGGGATCTTCTCATACTGCCACCGCATCTAGGGCAAACAAACAAGCGTGTCACCTGATGGTAAGTGATATCTGCCGCTCATGGACACCAAAGTGCATTGCCAGCGTTTAAGAAAAGAACTTCGCTTCTTGAACTTGAATTGTAATAATAATAATATGATTTATTCAACACACAATTTATAAAAGAAAACCAAAGAATACAAGGAACAACTTATGAAAAAATAGCGCAAACATCACACATTAAAGTGTCATACCAGATCAGAAATACGTCCACAGATTTCACAAAGAGGTTTGCACTGCTGTTTCCGTCGTAAAATTATGATTAAAACACCCAGGCTTAAAATAACACCCAGGGCATGTAAAGCTATCGACTCTATCCATACGTATCGAGTAGTCATCCCAACTCGTTATGAGAGGGCACCTGTATTTGTGCACACACTTCTTCAGGAACATAATTCCCGCGTAGTTGGGTAGGCTCTGATGAGACCGGTCCCCGTAGCCAAAACTTGGTCATGAGTATAGTTACTAATAGGTTGGCAATAAGGTGGCAATTTAGAGCCCAAGATAGATAGATAGATACAAAGTAGTTTTTTTGAAGAGTTGTCTCGGCATGGGTCCAAAAATTTTCAATAAATTACCAAAAACTTTAAAAAACATTAGTAACATAAAATATTTTAAATTGCAACTTAAGATTTTTTTAATTAAAAAGGCTTACTACACTATCAATGAGTATTTGGATGACAAAAACATAAAATAAGAAATGTCCGATCTACTTATTACTCTACCCTATTTATGAAATTTAATATTTATTATGTTATTATTTTGCTAGCTCTGTATAATGTGTACGCCTTGCAAGGCAAAAACACAATTTTTATACCATGTACCATATTACCTATGTTTAACAAATAAATTACTTTGACTTTGACTTTGAAAGTGTATCTATCTATCTATCTTGGGCTCTAAATTTGCACAAAATATAAAAGTTTACAGGAAAAATCTTAATATTTAAAATAATGTACAATAATGAAATGAAATAATGAAATTTATTCAGCACTTCGGTATTAACATACACTTGTACTTGTCAAGTTCAAAATGCAGTACACAAACATAGTCGAACACAGTATAAAAATTACAAAAATATAATTAGTCTAAAAAATTAATCTATTATTTTGAAATTTAGTTGCACAATATTAAAATTAAAGAATTGAAGGCAATGAGCATTTGGCTAACGCAGAAGGCTCTTAACCAGTAGCTAGTTAAACGACTAATACCCGAGGCCACCCTTTTAGGGTTCGGGCCACAGCTCAGGTGGCCGCTGAAGCAAAAGGACAGAATTCTAAGAGAGGGTGTGATCAGTTGCACGGGATCACCAATGAATTGGTGGTCTTATAGCATAATAGCGATTCCAGACAACAGGCATGCGTCCCTACCAACTGAAACATGCCGCAAAAGGGGCCCCTGAAGCAGTATACCCATATTCCCGGGGCACCTCCCATCAGGCGCGAAGAGAAGTCCACGGCAGGTTAGATATTTTAGCCGATGCGACTCAAATATACCCACGCGCAGAAACTTATTGGCGATGTCTTGCAAAGGCATTGCCCCGGGCCTGCCTTATCAAAAAAAATATAAATAAAAATGGCGCTGTTGATTGCAGTAACAATAAATATGGATCAATAAATACTAGGTATCGCTTATTATTTGACCCCGGCACCAATAAAAAGTGCCCTCCGATTACAGAATGCTTTGTTTATAAATGTTGCAATCACGACCTTTATTATTGTTCCAAAACTAAGTATAAGTGTAAATGATTGGCGAGGTTAAGCAACTAGGATCGCGGTCAGTCCATAGATGGGTGGCCGCCAAAGTTCTGAGCGTCTCCGTGCGTGCGGGCACGTTAAGCTGTCTGTCCCGGTTGTAGCTATTAGGCAACAGTAGTTAAGCCATGTCAGAGGCCTACTGGGCGGCTTGAATAACTCTGACACTAGGGTAACCACTGCCCATACGATAAGTAAGTACTGATGACTGTTTAGCACGCAGCTAATAAAGTGATCTGCTAACCTCAGTTATACTAGAAGGGTTGAAGATGTAATAAAACTCATCTATATTGAGGTATTAGTATGTTAAACTCACACTAAATAATAAAATAGTGATGTCCTAGTTGAAGTGTGAACGGAATCAAGCCACGACCATTTCAGTACTAACGACATCTAGTGATACGGAGTGTAAAACTGTTAATACTTACTTATCGTATAAGAAGTGGTTACTCTAGCGTCAGAGTTGTTCAAGTCGCCCAGTAGACCTTGACAAGGCTTAACGACTGTTGTCTAACGACTAAAACCGGGACCGACAGCTTATCGTGCCCTCCGAAGCATGGCGACGCTCACAAATTAAACCACTTTGGCGGTCACCCATCAATGGACTGACCGCGAGCTTAGTTGCTTAACCTCGCCGAAAGCATCTAGCTATGAGCGCTTCCGTTTACTGTTTAATATATTGGTGTATCGTTTAGAGTATTGATCGTAAACAATGATTTACGGAACAGAGACGACGTCGTTAGAAACTCTTTAGAACCTTCAAAATAAAGCCAAGTTCAAAACATACAATTGGTACTACTACTACGTTATTCACACACGGCCATTTGATCCCAAACTAAGCAGAGCTTGTACTATGGAAACCAGATATAGTAACTACTTATAGTACTTTTTTGTTTCGATTCAAAATAAAACAGATTGACGTCAAATAAAAAGGTTACTGTAGTAATTGTATTATTTTGTATAATAACATCCTGGGACATTATTAACACACGGTCATCTGATCCCAAACTAAGCAGAGCTTGTACACACGGCCACATATCAAGCTATACATTTCCAGTATAAGCTGATCTCGCGTTGAATATGATTTCCATACAATGAGAGGTCGGCTTGTATTGGAAATGTATAACTTGATATGTAGCCGTGTGTACTATGGAAACCAGATAAACTACATAGTATAGTACTAGATATTTTTGCAAATACTAACTTACATACTTACCTATAGATAATTACACTCAGACTCAGAAAAAACAGACATGTTCATGCACACACATATCAGTCCTGGGTGGGAATCGAACCCAGTACCTGCGGCGTGAAAGGCAAGCATTTACCAACCACGCCAACCGGCCCGTCCCCGAATGTTACTTTGTTAAAATCTTTTAGCGCATTAAAAAATAAAGCCAAGTTCACTTATACAAATACACAACAACACAATAAAATTGTCGCTCAAAACTTCCATCCCATTGAATTTACACTCCAGCCCAGAAAGTTACTCAGACGAAGAGAAACAAGCTGAATCGATTTAAGGAAGTTGTTACTGAATTATTTATTATTTCAATTGATATGTAAGTATTTTAAAATTAACAAACATTAGCTAAAGGTGTGGAATTAAGGTTGAATCTAGTTTGAATTTTGTATTATTTTAAGGTTTATTTTTATTTAGATTAATATTATATATATATATTTATATATATATAAAATATTAGACTAAAACTAGATCATTAAACATAATCTCTTGACAATAACTTGATACGAGCTAGCTAAATATAATAATAATAATATAATAATAATAATACTTTATTGATCTTTACAAGAATTGCAGTACATGGGTATATAATTGAAACATGGTAAAATTACAAATTTGCTACAATTATAGTGGGTGCAGCTCTGATCTCCTAACTAGGTTATAGTATAACCTGTATGAAGGAGTGACAGTTCCGATCCCCCATGGATTAGAGAAGATGTATTTTTACAATTTACGTGTTTATGTATTGCTGCTGCAATATTATGGTATAACTAAATGTAAACAAGTTTAAAATAATGAAAAAAAAGAAAATTATCTTTAAGTAGGTAATAACAATTTTGAGGATCAATGTGACTTACTAACAAAACTACTTATATGTGTGTGTGTGTATGTATGTGTGTGTGTGTGTGTGTGTGTGTGTATGTATGTGTTTGTGTTGTGTAACATTTATTATGTTAGGTGTACTATGCTCCATTTTACTTATCTTAAATAAGCATTTTTTCCGTGTCTTCATATGTATAGTCTAGAAGAAAAGAGTAAACCATTTTTTTACAGTTATAATGTGATAAAGCGTATACTGGAATATGTTTGTTTATTTTATTATATAAAGAAGGGCCAAGAAAATAAGAGAATCTTTTAATGAATTTAGAACGTGTAAGTGGGACAGTACAAATTAAATCTTTTCTACGTTTATCGATTGGCCTGTATGGCGTTTTTTTGTGTTGTAAGAGAACTACTTTCATGATAAACTGTTGTCTAACGTTTAGGATATTCCACTTACGGTATAATTCACTAGTAGGGAAAATAATCGGGCGAAAACTAGCAACTTTTAGTACTGCTCTATGTGCTATCTCTAATGGTTTCAAAAACGTTTTAGCAGCACCACCCCAGCAAGAAATGCAATATGTGACAATAGATTGGCATAATGCAAAGTAGACATTGCGTATCACAGTTTGATTAGCAATTGACCTAAGAGTTTTAAATATGAAAATAAGTTTGCGGACCCTGCCTGTTAGAATGTTTATATGCGATTTAAAGTTAAGAGTTTTGTCCAATGTCACACCCAGATAATAAAATATCATTGCTATAATAAAATAAATTTTATAAATGTTTTCATACAATGTACCTAAATATCTATATTACTAGAAATAATAATGCATACAACTATATTACTACAAACATGTTCTGACTATTTACAAGCGCTTTTTTAAAGTCTACGTGAATAAAAACCTTTTTTATTTTATTTATTTATATTTTAAATTCATTTTAGTAGCCTATCCGGCCTTAGTTGGCTTTTGCTAAATTTGGTCACATTTCCTGTTTCAGATGTCATGCCTACCTTGTAGCACGTATTTCCTTTCACTACTTAATCATCGAACCGGAAGACGCAGCGTGGGCAGGCCCCCTACAAGATGGACGGATGATCTTGTGCGGGTCGCTGGAAACTGCTGGATGCGAATAGCGCAAGACCGGCAATTGTGGAGATCTTTGGGGGAGGCCTTTGTCCAGCAGTGGATATCTTTCGGCTGATATGATGATGATGATGACTTAATCATAGGAGCTCACTCATAGCTAGGGGGGCGTTTAACTCGACCCGAAGATTCCCTCGCTGCTGCTGCTCATCCTGTGGTAGATATGGGCAGCAGCGTCTTTCTGTGTACCATGACTATCATAATGCGATCACCAATCCGTCTGCCAAGCGTGCCGATTATGGCATATCCCCCCAAAATTATTCTTGCGGGAAGCTTTTGACCAGCAGTGGATTTTTAACAGCTGTTAAGATGACAATGATTGTATACAAAACTGAGTTATACTTTAGGAGAGTATTTAATGTTTAAACGAGATACTTCAATTATTTGATTTAACGGTTGGAATTTCTTTATATCTCAAAGATTTACAATCACTTCGATGAGAAACAACATATTTGTAGATAATTAAACTATAAATATAACATAATTGAAAAGATCACACTGCGCATAATTTAAAATAATTTGCTAGTTTTTTTATTTACTTATTTTTTTTTTATTTACAAATATTTGTGCTACATTGATTATTGATAAATGTTGACAGAAGTGGCGCCATCAGGACAAGATTTATGTAAATGTTTTATAAGTGTGCGACAAGAGACAGACATTTAAGATTTATGTTAAGATGTTTCAACGTTTTAATTAATATTTTCTCTGTTAACCGAATTTTTACACGTGGTGTTAACCAGCAAGTGATTGTTACATTTAAGCAAGCCTATTGTCAACGCAAACGAATAACAGTATTAATGCAAACAATTGTTGGTTAATCAATTAATTAAATAAATTAAATTAAAGCTAAAAGAAATAGGATTAAGTGAGTATATTATATAAATCCATTGGTAATCAAAAAGGTCGAAGCCGCAGACTAACAAAAACCGGCCAAGCGCGAGTCCGACTCGCCCATGAAGGGTTCCGTAGCAGCAAGTATTTCAGTTGATTAAATGAAAGCAAATTGCGGTTTAAGATTTATGAAGTTTTAAAAAAAACTGCTTGCTAGATCTCGTTCAAACTAATTTTCGTTGTTAGTTTGCATGGTAATGTGCATCATATATATTTTTTAGTTTTATCATTCTCTTATTTTAGAAGTTACAGGGGGGGGGGACACTCATTTTACCACTTTGGAAGTGTCTCTCGTGAAAATTATTCTGTTTAGAAAAAAAATATATTAGAAACCTCAATATCATTTTTGAAGACCTATCCGTAAACATCCCACATGTATGGGTATGATAAAAAAAAAATGAGTTTCAGTTCTATATATGGGGACCCCACAAAATTATTGTTCTTTTTCTATTTTTGTATAAAAATCTTAATTCAGTTCACCGAATACATCTACTTGCCAAGTTTCAACAGTACAGCTCTTATAGTTTCGGAAAAAAGTGGCTGTGACATACGGACGGACAGACAGACAGACATGACGAATCTATAAGGGTTCCGTTTTTTGCCATTTGGCTACGGAACCCTAAAAATGAATCTGTCTTATGGATAATTATGTAGTATATTCGATTCTATTTTAAATTAAATGTGTTTTTTGTCCCCAGGAATTATTTTATATAGTAGTGCCCAAGAATAACAAATATAATAACAATATCTATACATATAATAAAATCGTATGAAAGTCAAAACTGTACATGGAATATTTTTTAAAAAGGATACTTGGGGCGTGATCTACAATAGATATCGAAGGCAAAAATATAGTTTTTAGAATTTTGGCCGTTTACCTGTTTGTCTGTATGTATGTCCGAGCTAAACTCAAAAAATACTGCATGGTTTTCATTCAAATTTGAATGAATATTACTAAGAGGTCGGGCCAACACATAGGCTACATATTATCACGCTATCACCTACGGGGGAGGAGCTGTGATAATTTATAAAATTTAAAGCGAGTAAAACCGCGGGGCACAGATAGTTACTATATAAAGCAATACGACTGTGCACAAGAATAAATGAATAAATAAAATAAATAAAAAGAAAATTAGGGTTCAAATCCCTGTTCGGGCCAAAATGTGATTGTTAGAATTTATTGTAAAGAAAAATTTCTTAATATTAGGTCTTTACCTATGAAATTGCCGTTCTGCAGTACTGGCCATTTCAAATCAAAATAATTTTTGTTTAGCTAAGAATTCTAATTTCAAATTAATTTTATTTTAAAAACATGGATTCTTTTTTCCAAAAGTAGTCATTTCTTTATTGATTAGTGTTACATTTTCATCGCATTTCAATCTTTTTCGTCATCATGGATACGTTAAAAATTCGAGTAATTATGGAATATGAGTACCGTCGTGGCAGCAACGCGGCACAAGCGGCACGCAACATCAACGACGTTTACGGAGCTAACACTACAAACCAACGCACCACCTGTTATTGGTTTGCTCGCTTCCGTTCTGGAAATTTCGACCTGAAAAATGAACCTCGCGGTCGTCCGGAGACTTTGGTCGACAATGACGAATTAAAGGCGGTTGTGGAAGCTGATGATACACAATCTACGGCTGAATTAGCAGCAGCTTTCGACGTTAGCGTCAAAACAATATTGGTCCATTTGCGTCAAATTGGCAAGGTAAAAAAGCTTGACAAATGGGTGCCCCACGAACTCAATGATCGCCAGCGCGAAGTACGCGTCGAGACGTGCCTTGCACTGCTCAACAGACACACAAATGAAGGAATTTTGAACCGCATTGTTACCTGCGATGAAAAATGGATTCTGTTTGATAACCGCAAGCGCTCAGCAAGTTGGTTGGATCCTGGTTCAGCACCTAAACAATGCCCTAAACGAAAACTTACCCCTAGAAAAGTGATGGTCACTGTTTGGTGGTCTAGCGCCGGTGTGATTCATCACAGCTTCTTACCAAACGGGGTGAGCATTACTGCAGATGTGTACTGTGAAGAACTGAGCACAACAATGATGGAGAAGCTGGCGCATCTCCAACCAGCATTGGTCAATCGCTCGTCTCCGCTGCTCCTGCACGACAACGCGCGACCTCATACTGCACAGCAGACGGTCTCCAAGTTGCAAGAACTGGGCTTGGAAGCTCTCCGTCATCCGCCCTACTCACCAGACCTTGCGCCTACAGACTACTACTTTTTCCAGAATTTGGATAACTTCTTGGCGGGAAAAAAATTCAATACCCGAGAGGCAGTACAAAATGCCTTTGAAGAATTTGTTGCCTCCCGTCCAGCTGATTTCTTTAAGAAGGGCATCAATAAACTGCCACTGCGATGGCAAAGATGCATTGATTGCATGGGTGATTACTTCGATTAATACAAATAAAAAAATTCATGAAAAAAATTCGTTTAAATTTTTTCATACAAAACGGCAATTTCATAGGTAAAGACCTATTATCAGCCCGGAGTGTGGAAGTTAGCAATATTCACACCTCCACGCCACGGTAGGCACTCAAATCCGTCATTCCTGTATATCCTGTACCTCTTTCCAGTCGTGTCGCTGGTCGTCTCATCGGACCATGCGAGTGATGGAATAGAAAACACCACTATGTTTGCGCACAGACTTGTGCACTCTTAATCATTTCCGCGCAGATGGCTAATCTCCATTCAGAAAAGCCGTCGTGGCCGAAATATGACCAGGACATTTATAAAGATGCTCTCAATTTCAAAATGTATGCTAGGATGGGGCGCTTACTCTACCTAATACGTAATACAGGAACTAAAAGGTTAAAATAACATGCCATGAATAAATAACTTGGCTCTTTAATATTATATAACGTTAATCTTTGATAGTGACGTCCCAATCCCTGTTTGACTGAAGTCAGAAATACATGTTAATATCATCTACCTACATGTTATAACTCCCACATCTGACTTGTTCGTTGGTGGATGGTGAACCACTAAAAATGAGGTCTTTGATTCAAATCGTCTTGCCCTGCGGAGAGCCGTAGCGTCTATATTATTATATTTTATCGAAATTATCACGGGGAGTGTTCTGAAGAACTTCTACATTTCGCCACATTTCGCCACATTCCGCTAGGATCCTTCTCCCTAGAAGTGGAAATTCTATCCATATCAACTCGTCTCTTCATCGTTGTCTACCACCGCAAATTTTGCATAGTAACGCTAATTATATAGGATTGATTTATAGAATCTTAATTTATTATATGTTAGGTTATTTACTTTTATTATATATTTTACTTTTATGTTACATTGCAGAATACAAATTCAAATCCAAATTCAAATTTTTGTTTTTTTTTGTTGTTTAACAACAACAAAAAAAAACAAAAATTTGAATTTGGAAGCATAAACAAATCATCCATTCCGGATACTTTTTTGATTCAATGTATTGAATACAGTCAATGTTGAATTTGTATTCTGCAATGTAACATAAAAGTAAAATATATAATAAAAGTAAATAACCTAAAAAAATGGAAAACAGTTGTGCTAATCTAACGATTAGCACAACTGTTTTCCATTTTAGCGCGGAGTTTGAGTTGCATCTGTTATTTATATTAAATACAGTGCTGGTTTTAGTAATATCATATGTATATCATATGTAGTAATATCAAAAATATCGAACAAAGAGTTTGTCTTAAATTTTGCATCGCTAATGGAATTTCGTGTTCGGAGTCACTGAAAATGTTACAGAAGGCTTACGGTGAACGTACGACTTTATCAGAAACTCGTACTTATGAGTGGTTCAAAGCGTTCAAAAGCGGTCGAGATGTGATGAAAGATTTGCCTCGCTCTGGTAGGCCATCAACGTCTGCAACTGAAGTTAACATCGCAAAAGTGAAGGAAATAGTGACTGAAAATCCTCATTCAACTCTGAGAGAGATAGCCGCGGAACTTTCTGTATCTCACGAGTCGATTCGTACCATTTTAACTAATCATTTGGGTATGAAACATGTTGCCGCTCGGCTAGTCCCAAAAGATCTGAATTTTCTCCAAAAACTCAATCGCATGAAAGTCGCTGAGGACATGGTAGAACGAGTCAATTCCGACCCAACATTGATGAAACGCATTGTTACTGGTGACGAGACGTGGGTTTACGAGTTTGAAATGCAAACTAAGTAGTCAACAAGCTTCGGAGTGGCGCCTTCCAACTGAACCGAAACCGAAAAAACCACGCCAAAGTCGATCAAAAGTCAAAGTCATGTTGACTGTTTTCTTTGACTATCGCGGTGTTGTGCACTCTGAATTCTTACCGGAAGGTCGAACGGTAAATAAAGAATATTATTTGAGCGTTATGCGGCGTTTAAGAGAGCAAATTCGAAAAAGGCCAGATTTGTGAAAAGAAAATTCTTGGATTTTGCACCACGATAATGCGCCTTCGCACAAGGCCATCATTGTGAACGAATTTTTGACCAAACAACAAATATCATCCAGCAACCACCATATTCTCCAGATATGGCTCCAGCTGATTTCTTTCTTTTGCCTAAACTCAAATTACTACTTCGTGGTACCCGTTTTCAATCGGTAGAAGACATAAAGGAGAATTCGCGGCGAGAACTGAACTCAATTCCGAATCAGCGTTTGAAAAATGTTTTGATGAAGGGATTATTCGTTGGCGTAAGTGTATCGTTTCTGAAGGAGCATACTTTGAAGGTGATAAAATAAATTTGGATGAATAACAAACATTTTGTATATTATTGATCTTTTCCCGGTACTTTCTTGACAGAGTAGTATGTTTACTGACATTGTAATATGTATTGAATTAATCCTACTAATATTATAAATGCGACTTTTGTGAAAAAGGGATGTGATGATGACGATGTCCTCCCGACCGAATTTCGGCCACAGCGGCCAGTCTCAATAGAGACTAGCAAATTTCGCAGGACATATTATAGTGCACAAGTGTGTGCGCAAACACAGGGGCACTTTCTACTCCATCACTCTCATGATCCGATGGGACGACTAGCGACACGACCGGAAAGAGTTCAGGTACAGGGCCGACGGCTTTACGTGCTCTCCGAGGCACGGGGGTGCAATGCCGCCAACTTCCAGACTTCGGGCTGATACTGAGAATTTTTTTTACGGAAATATCGCAAAATCACGTTTTGGCCCGACCCGGACCGGATTTGAACCCAGGACCTCATTATCTGCGGTTGAACACGCTACCGCTAGACCAACGAGGCAGTCAAAGGGATGTATCTAATAGATGTATGGATGTTTGTTTCTCTTTTACTCTAAATCTATTGAACGGATTTGGGTGAAACTTTGTAATAACACATAGGCTATAACTTATGATGTTAAACGCAGGTAAACCGTGGGACACATCTAGTCAATTATATTGTGATCTGATTATATTAATATAACTCAGCTCAATAATTGTGCTAAAGAAAATCAGTTAATTAATTACATATATATTAATGAAATATTTAAATCATTAATACTTAAACTTAATTTAAACACTATATTGTTCATTGAAGTATATAATACTATTTATATGCATTTGCATTTGCAGCTTTTAGGTACAGCGTACAGCATACAAATAAGTTAAATCTGTACCATCCGTTGTAACACCTGTAGGTATTGAATTGTTAAGAAGTGAATTGTTTCACAGTAGTTTAAGGTTCAATATTCTTGATGTCGGTTGGTGTAACAGCGCTTTAGCTTTCCCTTTGTCAGCGGAGGCTAGGATGCTGTACAAAGTTGCACAGTCTGGTATTAGAAAAAGAGTCTGATTATTTGAATAGAATAAGTATTTCATGTATCATTACGGGGGCGACATGTTTAAGTAATGGGAACAAGCCCCTTCAAAAAATAAAGAAAAAAAAACTTGAGAGGTGTCAAGGGACACCCGGATGGAACGAAGTTCATTTCGATTAATTAGTGGAAGAATTGTAATAAAATTTTATTTTATTTAAGTTATAATAATATTTTTTTTATTATTAACAAATATAATGTAATATAAACTTAATCAGTAGGCTCAATTTAAGTAATAAAAAAAGCAATTTTCAATTCAGCTCAATTTTCGTAATAATTGGCTTGTGGTAACATATCAAAAAGGTAATAGCAAAAGGTGTCGTGACAACTTTTCGTGAGATTTTTTTCCGTCTAGCCCCCTTTCACAACGCGCGACAAGGAACTTCGTTCTAAAAATTGAATTGAGTAGTATTATCTCCTAGCAATGCCATGCCTGGATGGCAAGCTGACAAGGCGCCTACTATGGCTGGACTGGAAAAGACTGCGGGTTGTAGTGGGAACCATCACTGGACACTGCTCACTTAACAAGGATTTCCACACCATACCAAGGAAACGCTCGCGCATGTACTCCTCGAGTGCAAAGCCTAGGCGGCACGGAAACCCCACGCAGTTTTGTTTACCTAATTTTAATGAGAACATCAGAACGACCGGCCAAAATGACCGATCAGCTTTAAAATATTACTAAAATTTAAAACCTATTTGCTACTGTTTAATACCTTTGTTTAATTGCCAACGAAGCTGTTGGTCCTGGGTTCGAAATCAAACTACCCCAATCTGCCAAATTTCGCCAATTGAAAATCAACCTTATGCTTTTGTGATAAAGTTGAAAATCTATAAAATAAATTTGACAGATTGGGGTAGCTGGATGTGCTGGCGTCTGAACATTATTCAATCAAACTTCTAACTCAGTAATTTTGTTCGAACAATATACCTAGCCCATAGTTCTGAAGATCAAATTGAAAACAAATTTGATTACCTAACTATTTAATTCCAAATTGACTGTCTGTGGCGATATTGTTTGACGTTCACCGTAGCCTAGTTGGTAGTGCTCCTGCCTACGAAGCTGGTGGTCCTGGGTTCGAATCCCGGTAAGTGCAAATATTTGTGTGATGAGCACGAATAATTGTTTCTGAGTCATGGATGTTTTCTATGTATATAAGTATTTATCTATCTATATAAGTAAGTATCTCGTCGCCTGGTACCCATAGTACAACCTTTCTTAGTTTGGGGCTAGGATGATCTGTGTGACATTGTCCCTAGATATTATTATTTTAAAAATAATTGGTACCTAATTAACAACTGAGAAAATGAATTTAAAAATTGTGCAGTCATTAGATTTTTGTCATATTTTAAAGCTGATCGATCATTTTGGCCAGTCATTCTGATGTTCACAATTTTAAGATTTTCGTTGATGGTATATTTTTTTCAGTTCATTCAGTCAGTCAGTTTGAATCAGGGGCTCTACCGGCTAAGTCGCCGAAAGTCGATTTTATCAATGGCGTTCAAATAAATAAAGGTTAAAAATGACTTTATCAATCGTTAAATCGGATTCAACGTCGTCAATCGATTCCGGACCATTTGTCACATGTGCTCATGGAAGCCGATTTAACGATTGATTAAGTAATTTTTTACCTTTATTTATTTGAACGCCATTTAAGAAATCGATGTTGGGCGACTTAGCCGGTAGAGCCCCTGGTGTCCAGAAACACGCAATTTTGTAAAGAACTTGTCCAGATGCCTTGTGGAGACTTCAGGAGACCCAAAGGCTGGGGTGTACCTCGGCCAGCGTATCAGATTGGCTATACAACGAGGTATCGTTGCCAGGTTTTTTGGCACCCTACCCACAGATAGTGACTTGAATGCTATTTTTATTGAAATTTATTGTTGTTTTAAATAATAATATCCTGAGACATTATTTACTCACGGCCATCTGATCGCAAACTAAGCAGAGCTTGTACTATGGGAACCAGATAACTGATATACTACATATTATACAACTTTTCTTTTGTAAATACATACATATATAGATAAAGTACACCCAGACTCAGGACACAGTTCATGCATACAAATATCTGTCCTGGGTGGAAATCGAGCCCACGACCTCCGGCGTGAAAAGCAAGCATTTGCCAACCACGCCAACAGGCCCATCGAAATAGACTTTAAATTGAAAAAATACTATACTTCTTTGCCAAAATACATGCCAGTACAAAACAATAGTTGAATTGTTTGGAAAGTGTTCTCAGTACGATAATAATATGACCTTTCACAAGCAAACGGTAAACATATCGGACATTTAAGGTTATTAGTACCACCCTCTTATCCTCCCAGCCAGGATAAATTGTGGATCGTTCGGTAAAGCAGTGAAAGTTACCTGTAAAGTCGTGTTAAAAATAAACAAGTGTGCTTTTTTTAATATATCTGTTGACAATATGATCATCCTAGCCCCAAACTAAGCAAAGCTTGTAGGTACTATGGATACCAGGCGACGATATACATACTTATATAGATAGATGAATACTTAAATACATAGAAAACATCCATGACTCAGAAACAAATATTCGTGCTCATCACACAAATATTTGCACTTACCGGGATTCGAACCCAGGACCACCAGCTTCGTAGGCAGGAGCACTACCAACTAGGCTACGGTGACCGTTAATCGGCTTTAGATCACGCGACTGAAGTAAAGGTTGGATATACGAAACGTTTCTGGCTTTGAGAGAAAAAGAGAAAGAAAATGTGTGCTTGAACCTCTTTTAATCGTCCCTACGGTAATATAGGAAACGTAACACTCTCTTTCTATCTTCACTAACTTATATCTCCCTCTCGATTTTCGTTCGTTTGCCTGATCGCACTTTCGCTCTCATCACGCATTCACCAGTTTACTCCGCAAGTCAAACGTACGTAAAGAAGTTTTATTTCGAACGAGCATCGTCCAGGTTACGAACTACACCGGAGAGTTACGAAGTATCCCGTTACGTGCAGTACGAAACAGTTACTACATAAAGTCGTGGTCTAAGACTTTGAATTACGCAAGTATTTTTCCTCTTTTAAAAATACAACGCGCTAGGGAATCTAATCCCTGTGTCGCGGGGTACTTTAGAAACATATAATAGACGGACACAAATTACATCCAGACTCAGAACCAATATTTATGGATCACATAAGTAGATGTCCGGCGCGAGACTCGAACCCGCGACACGAAGCGGCGAGGCGACTGTCTTAGCCGCTGCGCCACACGTGCAAAAATTCAGATAATAGGTATGTCGTAGAATAAGAATAAGAATAATTTTTTTCCCACAAAAAAGTGCACAATTTACACATAAATTACAGCTATTAAATGGTGACAAAAAATAGAATTGAACTCTGGTACCCATGATCAGATTTAACTTGAGTTATGGGTACCAGGGCTCTCACACATAGGTTTATATCCAATCATCATCATCATCATATCAGCCGAAAGACGTCCACTGCTGGACAAAGGCCTTCTCCAAAGATCTCCACAATCACCATCCAATATATGTATATCCAACAATTACTTCAGTCGCGTGGTCTAAAGCACACCTGTTTATTTTTAACACGACGTTACATTTAACTTTCACTGCCTCACCGGATAATCGAACGATCCACAGTTTATCCTGGCTGGGAGGATAAGAGGGTGGTACTAATAACCTTATATCCAATCCTTAATTGAAATTCACATTCCAGATAAGTATCTTTAATATTAAGCTCCCAGACTATGGGGCCCTAAGGTCCGTTTACCCCATTTTACCTTATCATTTACTTTTAAATGCCACGGAGGGGCCATTTACTTACATACATTTAGGTTCGCACTGTAAGGATCATTAGGTACTTCTAACGCCCACGTGTAGGAAATAAGGTAAATACGTTCAGTTTTGTATCTTAGTAAGAGTAATTTATTTCTATACTAACAGTGCACCGCGGTTTTACCCGCGTTAAACTTTATAAATTATAGCCTATGTGTTAATCTAGGGTGTCAGCTAACTCCATACAAAATTTTGTAAAATCGCTCCAGCCGTTTAGACTTGAAGAAACACAATCATGAACATACGAGTATGTATACACACTCACGAACTTTCGCCTTTGTAATGTTAGTATGATTCTATTGTGGTTGGTAAATGCTTGCCTTTCATGCCGCAGGAAGGGTGTCGATTCCCACCCAGGACAGATATTGGTGTGCGTGAACATATCTGTTTGTCCTAAGTCTGTGTGTAATCTATTATATAAAAATAAGTCGGGTTTTCCTTCATGACGCTATAACTCCAGAACGCACGAACCGATTTCCACAGTTTTGCATTCGTTCTAAAGGTCTCGGGCTCCGTGAGGTTTATAGCAAAGAAAATTTATAAAATTTAACGCGGGTAACACCGCGGGGCACAGCTAGTTATCTATGTAAAAATGTATTTCAAAAAGAAAAGTAGTATATGTACTATATTAGCAGTAGTTATCTGGTTTCTATAGCCCAAGCTCTGCTTAATTTGAGATTAGATGGCCGTGTGTAAATAATGTCCCAGGATATTATTATTATTTACTTTTCTTTATTTACACGAAATATATTTTTCTGATAGCAATGATGCCTACGGGCTTACGCCAAGTCAGCATCATATTCTTGCAGGGATTCGTTATTGTTGGTCCTGTAAAAACTTTCGCACAATTCGGCAAGTGTTAAGAATTGCTGATTTTTGCATATTTATGAAAATATGCAAAAAACACCAATTTGCTGGTAAATCTAATTGACGGAGTGAGTGATGTAAGTAGTTTAGAATGAAACTAGTACTAGAGAGCACCAATGAATACTTTTTCCATTTTTTATATTCTTACTACTTCTTGTTTGTTTTATTCTGGGTGTTATCAAACTAATATCATAAAGGGGAAAGTTGGTGAGTGTGTATGTTTGTTACTTCTTCACGTCTAAACGGCTGGAGCGGTTTTAATAAACTTTGGTATGGAGTTAGCTGATACCCTGAATTAACAGTAAGGCTGGAGTTACCCTGGAGTAAAACTGCGGGGCACAGCTAGTTATCTATATAAATATGAATTTACAAAAGAATAGTAATATATGTAATACTAACTGTGCCCCGCGGTTTTACCCACGTTATCTATCTATCTATACATATAATAAAATCGTAGGAAAGCCAAAACTGTACATTGAATATTCTTTTAAAAGGATACTTGGGGGGTGATCTACATTCGATAACAAAGCCAAAAAAATGGTATTTAGAATTTTTGTCTGTTTGTCTCTATGTATGTCCGGGCTAAACTCAAAAAGTACTGCATGGATTCACTTCAAATTATGCATGAATATTACTAAGAGGTCGGGTAAACATATAGGCTTCATATTATCACGCTATCATCTACGAGGGAGGAGCTGTGATAATTTATAAAGTTTAACGCTGGTAAAACCGCGGGGCATAGTTAGCACTTTATACATTATCGCCTATGAGTTATTCGGATATAGGTAATATAAGCTATATTATTACAAAGTTTCATCAAAATCCTTTCGGTAGTTTTTGCGCGAAGAAGTTACAAACACACACACACTCACAAACTTTCGCCTTTATAATATTAGTGTGATATCAGTTATCTGTTTTCCATAGCACAGCGTGGTGCTTATTGAAGTATCAGTAACTCTCATAATAACAATAATAATATTCTGGAACACTATTAACACACAACCATCTGATCCCAAACTAAGCAGAGCTTGTACTATGGAAACCAGATAACTGCGCCTCTAGCACGAATTCCTGCAGTGTACTTACTCGATCACACGTACAGTTTCGTCCCATACATTGAGCACCAGAGTTTTAGTTCTTAATAGTTTCCGCGAGAGGCGCTGGTGCTCAATGTATGGGAGGAAACTGTACGTGTGATCGAGTAAGTAAATTGCAGGAACTCGTGCTAGAGGCGCTGATATAATACATATACTACTTTTCTTTTGTAAATACATACTAATATAGATAATTACACCCAGACTCAGGACAAACAACAAAATAGGGAATATCTCTCGTATATAAATCGTTATCATCAAGGCAAGAAGGTCAAAGCCCTCTGTCAATGATAACCTCCCGACTCCGGTAATCTAGTAACTTTGTAAATGGCACCATTTACATTCGTGCGAGTGCAGCAAAATCCCACGAAATAACGCCGAGACAAGGAAACCTTTTGTATAAAGTTACTCTATAGTAGGTACTCTATAGTAAGTACTCTATAGTACACACGACAGCACATCCAGCTACCCCAATCTGTCAAATTTCTTTTATAGATTTTCAACTTTATCACAAAAGCATAAGGTTCACTTTCAATTGGGGAAATTTGACAGATTGGGGTAGCTTGATATGCTGGCGTCTGTACACGCATATTCGTATTGCTTAGTTTCAAATTAGTACATACCTGCATCAATATGTTGATCGATATAACACTGAAGTTTCTTACAAACTTCAAGCATAACAGTCTATAAGGAAAAGAGAGAAAGGTTGGCGTGGTTGGCAAGTGGTTGCTTTTGACGCCGACGATAGATATTTGTGTGCTTGAACATGTCTGTGTGTCCTGAGTCTGGGTGTAATTATCTATATAAGTATGTATTTACAAAAGAAAAGTATTATTTGTTGTTATCTGGTTGGTTTCCATAGTTCAAGTTCTGCTTAGTTTGGAATCAGATGGCCGTGTGTACAGACGCCAGCACATCAAGCTACTCCAATCTGTCGAATTTCCCCAAATGAAAGTGAACCTTATGCTTTAGTAATAAAGTTGAAAATTTATAACAGAAATTTGACAGATTGGGTTAGCTGGATGTGCTGGCGTCTGTACATAATGTTCCAGATATTATCCCATGTGCTCGCACCAACCTCTCTTGCCCCTACGGTAATATACGACTGTAACATTCTGTGACCATCTCAAAAACATCGAATATCAGCTGATCTACTCGAAAGTCTGTCCCCAAAGCCTCATCGGTCAAGATAACTGGGAAATGTTAGTGACGTTAGAAACTGCCTTTGGACTGAAGCATCAACCGGTCCTATACTCGACTCGGATGGATCCTACACGGATGTCGGACATCAAGAACAAATCCTGTCATGTTGTGTAGTCTTTCTATTTTCACTAACTTCCATTCGCCTCGCCCGATAACACTTTTTGTAATGCTCTCGTCACGCATTCACCTTCTTCTTCCCAAGTAAAGCATACTTAAAGAAGTTACTTCAAAAACACGTAGTATTTGAAAAATTACTGAGCTCGCTGTATTCTTACTATCAGTGCCAAATAGTATGTATTTGGCACTGATAGTAAGAATACAGCGATGCATGCAGATTTATACAGTTGCGTTAAATGCACAAAAATTGTAAGTATCCAAACTGCTCTTTTGCAGTACAGTGCAGTGCATTTTAAATACAGAGCCGCTTACAGACAATAATAATAATATCCTGGAACATTATTTACATACGGCCATCTGATCCCAAACTAAGCAGAGCTTGTACTACGGAAACTAGATCACTGATATACTACATATACTATTTTTTCTTTTGTTAATACATTCTTTGACGGTCACCGTAGCCTAGTTGGTAGTGCTCCTGCCTACGAAGCTGGTTGTCCTGGGTTCGAATCCCGGTAAGTGCAAATATTTGTGTGATGAGCACGAATATTTGTTTCTGAGTCATGGATGTTTTCTATGTACATAAGTATTGATCTATATATATATAAGTATGTATATCGTCGCCTGGTACCCATAGTACAAGCTTTGCTTAGTTTGGGGCTAGGATGATCTGTGTGACATTATCCCTAGATATTATTATTATTATACTTAGATAGATAATTACATCCAGAGTAAGGACAAACAGACATGTGCACGCCCAGAAATATCTGTCCAGGATGGGAATCTAACCCACGATCTCCGGCGTGAAAAGCAAGCATTTGCCAATCAACCCAACAGGCCAGTCTTAAATTAAGACGGTAAAGACGCATTGTTCCTGTGCGTAGTGATGAAAGCAAATGACTATCGACCCTTCGTATCCTCGATGGGATTTTATAATTCCAATAATTCCAATAATTACATGTATAAAGATTTTTTTGTTTATGAACTGCGCACCTACCATTTTCTACACCACCTAAGGTTGACTGGTAGAAAATGCCTTGGGCATTCAATCCGCCTTTGTTAAATTTTATGTTCATAACCTGACTTGCACACTTCTTACCTTATACTACACACCATATAGTTGCACACTGTAAAGTTGAGGTATTGAGGTACCGCCCAAATTTAGTTGTGGGCAAATAAATTTAGCCGGTACCTCAATACCGTAGAAATGCAGTAACACTGCTTTTCGTCACATACACGTGCTTGGAAGAGCGTTACCTACTCAAGCGGTTCAATTGATCCTACCATTTCCATCACAAGCTTTTCCATTGTGCGTGGAAGAAATACTACAATACTAGCTGTGCCCCACGGTTTTACCTGCGATAAACTTTCTAAATGAAGGCTTATGTGTTATTCAGATATATTAGCTATATTACTACAAAGTTTCATCAAAAACCGTTTTTGTTGAAACTTTCGCATTAATAATGTTAGTAGGATTATTCAGATGTATTAGCTATATTAAGGCTCATAGCCAGATGTTCTGACCGGTCCGTAAATGATCGACGAGGTCAAGCAACTAGGCTCGCGGTCAGTCCATAGAATGGTGACCGCCAAAGTGGTTTAATTTCTGAGCGTCACGTGCTTCGGAGAGCACGTTAAGCTGTCGGTCCCGGTTGCAGTCATTAGGCAACAGGTTTTAAGCCATGACAGGGGCCTACTGGGCGGCTTGAACAACTCTGACACCAGGGTTACTGCTGCCCACAGGTTAAGTAAGTAGTAGCTATATTACTACAAAGTTTAATTAAAAACCGTTAAGTAGTTTGTGTGAAAGAGCTGATTCATTCATCCACACCCACAAAATTTCGCATTTGTAAGATTAGTAGGATTCTATCCCTTCCATGAGCAATACAATTTCCCCTGAAAAAGGGGAAAAATTGTATTGCTTAAAAAATGTATTCCATTTTTTTTCCCGAACTGTTAAATCCGTGGAAAGCAACAGAAAACCAGTACAACATCTATAAATAACTGTTTCACTCTCCCAGATTATTGCTACATTGTACTTTACATACCGGAATAGAAAACGTTGCGAAAACAAAATAAATTGTTTGGCGCGATTAAATCGTCGCGGGTGGGACCGCGGTTCCGAGTGATAATCAATGCCGCGACGTGATAAACGAGTGAGGATCCCCTACTATGAGATTTGTTGATACTTTTTTTTATGTGCGTACATTGACATTCCACCAAGAAGCTTCTGTGTGTTGAAACAAAGTTAATAGTGCCTTATGAGCAGCTTGATTGAAGAAGTGCCGTGCAGTACTGCAGTACATAGTATAACTATTTCATTCTTCTAGAATGTTGCAATATAACAGTTTCGATTAGGCTAGATATTGGAATAAAAACCGCGAGCAGAATTTAAAAAATGGGTGAGGTTCTTAGTGCTTTTTGGAACGAAGTTCCTTATCGCGCGTTGTGAAAGGGGGCTAGACGGAAAAAAATCTTACGAAAAGTTGTCACGACACTTTTTGCAGCTGTGTGGCGTGCGCATGTTTCTGTGTCTGTCTCTCTCTCTCTCTCTCTCTCTCTCTCTCTAATGGAAAGCAAGCCAGATATTTTCATTTCTATTTCGCATTGAACAGTGTGGTGTTGCGACCATTATTTTTGTTGAGTGTATACAGGTTTTTTTTACATAATAAATAATAAGAAATAACTTCGTTCCATCCGGGTGTCCTTTGACACCTCTCAAGTTTTTTTTTTATATATCAGAGGGCGACAAACGAGCAAGTGGGTCACCTGATGCTGATGGTAAGCGATCACCGCCACCCATGGACACTCGCAACACCAGAGGTGTCACGGGTGCGTTGCCGGCCTTTAAAAGTTTAAGCCTGGTAATGAATGCTGTGCCGTGATAAATAAATGAATATCCCTAATTCAAGATTTGGTGAATATTATTCATCATTATATCAGCCGAAAGATGCCCACTGTTGGACAAAGGCCTCCCCCAAAGATCACCATAATTGCCGGTCTTCCAGCGACCCTCACAACATCATTGGTCTATCTTGTAGGGGGCCTGCCTGTGCTTGTAGGGGGCCTGCCTGTGCCGCCTTCCGGATTGTGATCGCCACTTGGGAGCTTTACTGCCCCAACAGCTGGCGGCTCTACGGGCTATGTGCCCTGACCGCTGCCACTTCAGCTTGGCAAATGCCACTCTCTAATGGAGCTCAAAATAGCAAGATCCACTTTATGGCGTCATTTTCTATTCCTGAGCAAGTGCTGGTACTTCTGGATACAACAAGTCATTCACTGTCTCTTTATTACTAAAAATGAAACTGAAAGGAGAAGAAAATGACTCCATACATTCCTGGGCCCAGGTGTTAACTGAATCAAACTAGCCTTATTTGTGAGAGGATATTATAACAAGACCTCACTGAAATTTTGGTGAAATTTGGCTATCCAGGAATCAAGTTATATGAAGTATAGTAAAAGTGAGGTTAAATTATAACATTGTAGTTTTTTACAAAATATTTTTGAATGGCTTCGGTTGTGTTATGGTTTTATGCATGGAGAGTGTGACATGCCGAAGACCTGGCACGTTTGGATCCCCCGCGCCCCGTGTAGTCACTACAGTCGAAGAAAACCACAAATAAAACATGGAAAATACGTGCGCACTTAAGCCGAAAGACAACGAACAGCGAACGAACAACGACAGTCAAAGAGTATGTAAAGGCTGTCAGGCAGAGAAGTGATGTCCGAAGAAAACTTAAAGGAATACAATCCGCTATGAATCGATTCCACGAAAAACACTTGTCACTCGATTTTCAAACATATTCTGAGATTTTACCGATTTATTCTTAATCGATTGCGAGCAATTCATCATTTTTTTATCGATTATTTCGTTTCATAACTAAATTTAAGTTTTCTCGCTTCCTAGATAGAAACATGATACCATATTTTGTGATTTCCTTTAGAAAAATATAACGGTTTTTTTTATTCCTATTTCAACTAGTTAACTGCTGGGCCCAGAAGTTTCCTTCTCCTTCAATTACTTGAACTCATTAGGAGCGTTTAGTATGCATATTATTTACCTATACTATTTAAACGAAATGCTCAAACTTTATATCTACATAAAATGTTGAGATTTCGTCTATCGTGAGTTAATTAAGTAAGTTTTAAAATTATATGATAACTGACTGCTTAACGTACCCTCCGAAGCACGGAGACTCTCAATAATAAAACCACATTAACGATCACCCATCTAAGAACTTGAATCTTTCAAAGGAACAAAATACACACAGAAAACACTCCAAACAACTGTCTAGACAAGTGGAAACACTCCATTTTTCTAGACAAGTGGGTAGTTTATCGGTTACATAAATACACATGAATTAAAAATAAATTTTGCAGCCAGTATTGAAATATTTTTTCATACGTTTCGCGGTTATAATTAATATGGCGTGGGAATATAATTCAATTCAATTCAAATAACTTATTTCGGAAAAATATCCATATGATGTTAGTATAACTTAGCCTAAGCTTAGGATCAATTATATTAAGAGTGTCTGGACTCTTACCCACCTATGTAAAAGGTGAGAGTCCCACCGGTCTGAAAACACATTCAGGATGCCATTGTAGGAGAAGCACAAGCGCTCCATTATGAAAGCGCAGCGCCTCCGCATGATCGCGCCGAACCCGTCGACGCACGACTCCGCGAACATCCCTGACGCGCTACACCGCCACGGCAACCCCAAGAGCACCCTGAATGCGTTATTGTACTGTACGTACAGGTCGCTGGATGCCCGCTGGGTATACTTGGTCCACAGACTGCACGTGTAAAACGACTGGCAGAAGGCCTTAAAGAGCGTTATCTTAACAGCGTTGGTACAGCGTGCTAACCTGCGGGCCAGCATGTTGCAACGGACAGCCAGCGAACTGCGCTATGTCTGCATTGCAAGTCGTCAGTGATCCAGTGACCCAAATACTTAAACTTCGAGACCCGACTTAAAGGAGACCCAGACAGTGAGAGTTCAGGCAGCTGTTTGTAGGTTAATGTACCTGATTTACTGATAATAGGGTAGGAGTCTTATGTACTCAAATAAATCGAGTAAAAGATATGAGCGCCTAATAATTGTGGTTATTAAATCAGATATTTCTTCTTAACGAAGTGCATTGTGGCTCTTATTATGTTAATTAAGTACCTTATAACGTATTCTTTCTACTAGAAGCCGTGCCGTACACGATTCTAAAGGGAGGCGTCAGCTGAAGCATGTTGGACGAGCATACCCGCGTTCCCGGGGCTCCCCCTATCAGGCGCCAGAAGAAGTCCACGGCAGGTTAGGTTAAGCACTTAAGGCAAACAGTTTTTGCGGGTGACATGCTCAGGTATTCCCGCTGCTTTATCAGAAAAAAAGTCAGCTGAATCGGGCTGTAGACCAGCTTACTCCTCAAGTCCAGCGTGCGTTAAGAAGTTTGAAATCAAATACGTCATTTATGTTCAACGATATTTTTGAACATATGTTCTTAATAATTAAAGTCATATTTTTCCCGCAAAGCGAATATCGTTCGAGAACTAATCGTACTTCTCAATACGCTTTCAAACGTGATCTTCCGTATACGAAAGCGTTTCAATTGTTTTCTGATCTCGATACACGTTCGTATCACCTTTGTACATTTGAATCCAACCAACACGATTTACCGTAATGATTCCCAGTTTCTGGGTCATCCTGTATTTTCGTTCCGAGTTGAAAAACATAGGGGAACTGCATTTTGTTCTTTGGAAGCAGGAGGTGTTTCCAATTGAATTTTGGAATGAAAAGGAGTTGCTTACAAATGTTTGTTTGAACTGTACGGGAGAAGGAAAAATATAACGAAATCGTGTTAAAAAAAGGTGTATGTTTAGATTATGAGGTGAGTTGAGTTTTACCTGAAAAATCAGGTTATATCTACGTTTTGTTGTTGTTTATTAAGAGGCTGAAGAAGAGTAAAAAAACAAGCCCATTTTGACAATAAATTCATGGAATTAGCCATTTATCTAAACCATGACTCTCATACATTAAATTATAATTCCCTATGAACAAATGCAAGTCACGACCAAACAATTTATTTGTACCTAGAATAAATGTAATTGGTCATACTACAATTATTATTCATGTTCTGTTTATATGGTTAAAAAACTGTTTTTATTGTATTCTATTTAAGACGTTAAGTCAAAAGATGTGTCACGGAAAATATGCGCGCATGGTCGCGATAGATAATCCAGTTATTTTGCGAATAATACTCTCGTAAGTAGCAAATTTTTTTTACTAAAACTACTTCCAGATGAAACTAAATTTGAGCTAGGGAGTAAATTTATAAAAAATATCCCGTTTAAGTAGAAATAAAAAACATAAATATATCCCATATTTATGTTTTTTATTTCTAACAGCTATTTACCACAATAAAACAAGACATTTCCATCTATAACCTTATTAGGTACATGACATTATATGTCATTAATATAATAATAATGTCATTTCCGTCACTGTTTATCCTATGCAAGTGCTGGTACTTCTGGATACAATAAGACATTCTATAAATTAAACTTAAATTTAAATACTTTAACTCATTACCTATCTCTCATATCCTAACCCTAAATGCAGATAAAACCAATTACATTTTATATACAATGAGATACACTAACCTGGTTCTCTAGTGGCGACCACGAACCGGAAAACGCAGCGTGGGCAGGCCCCCTACAAGATGGACCGATGATCTTGTGCGGGTCGCTGGAAACTGCTGGATGCAAATAGCGCAAGACCGGCAATTGTGGAGATCTTTGGGGGAGGCCTTTGTCCAGTAGTGGACGTCTTTCGGCTGATATGATGATGACACTAACCTGTCGGTCACTAAACTAAACATATACGCACACAACTGTAGAACACACTGTTACATCTCTATTTCCGCTGTTTGCTGCTGAGTTGCAATAATCGCCAATTGACGCAATTGCCAACCAGCAAATCAGCACTAAATACTGTATATAAACTCACGTTTTTACTATTTCCATCAGTGTATTATTCTCTGGTGAAATTGCTGCCCAGCTACGGAATGGTCATAGATCTGCCTCCTGGCTTCCAGCAAGGAAACTAGAAGTAATATATTCCGGGTCGTCACTCTGCCCTTCACTAGGACTATCGCGCAAAAGTCCAAATAATAAAGTTATTATTAGTGTTTCCTATTAGTTAAATACAGTGTAGTGTTAAAAATAAAATAAAAGTAGTGCTAACACTTATGTAGTTTTTTTTTAAACTAACTACCGAGTCGCGCAAAGTAACAGCACGTTGCTGACAATGCATGCGCTTGTCCCACTTTGTAATTATTAATATTAGTCATTTAATTCAGATATAAAATCCATATAGTGTTAATATTACAGGACTTAGAATATGCTAGTAATAATGATTTAAAAAATTATTTTAAGAACCGTCCTGCTGCACTAGCTCCGCCACTATGCATAGGTACGGGTCCAGTGCTTCAGGAAAGGGCTATCCAACTTTTCAGAAATAACCTTAATCTGTACTATACATATAATAAAATCGTAGGAAAGTCAAAACTGTACATTGAATATTTTTTTTAAAGGATACTTGGGGCGTGATCTACCTACAATCGATATCGAAGCCAAAAATATAGTTTTTAGAATTTTTGTCTGTTTGTCTGTATATATGTCCGGGCTAAACTCAAAAAGTACTGCATGGATTTACTTCAAATTTTGCATGAATATTACAAAGAGGTCGGGTCAACATATGGGCTACATATTATCAGGCTATCACTTACGGGGGAGGAGCTGTGATAATTTATAAAATTTAACGAGGGTAAAACCGCGGGGCATAGCTAGTATATAATAGTAAGAAGACCTTTAGGTAACACGAACAATATTAAATATCTAGGTATTACTCTCGACTCAAATCTAAATTTTCTAAAAGTTTGATTATTATCTGACTGTAACTAAGATGGTCATATCAGATGTCCGATTCTTTAAATTTCTGACTAGACAGTCAGATGTTTAAAGATGTTTGAGAAGAATAGACATAATGACCACCAAAGTATTCTCATAACAACAGATGGAAAATATTCTCTTAAACAATCCGACCTTCGCGTATCTAATCATCAAACAAATCTGATTTTATACAACGATTTGTTTGGTATGGGAACAGAACCCGCAAACTCCCTCGACCCTCGACCCTCGTCACTAGGGATAAACACTATTTCAGTAATAATAAAATAAAAGGGAAATGAAGTATGGGCGCCTGTGATATCCTAAATAATATAAATAACAATATTATTTAGAATAGAATAGAAATATTTATTGTCAGAAAGTGTGGTACATTCAGATGTTGTGGTTACAATACAAATACCCTCAACACTTAGGGCGGCTTGCACGAAATTTCGTTTAAATATGTCTTAAACATATTTAACTAAATACGTTTAAATCGATAAATGTGTTCAACATGATTACGTTTAATGACCTCTTGCATCACGTTAAATGCGTTTATTGTGTCGGTATAGCAGTTTCCCTACATTTCGTTATAAGTAAGTAACAAATGACACTATTTTTTAAACAAAAATTACGTTTTCTGCGCGAAAGTGTGCGTAAATTGAATCCTCCATGTCATGGAAACATAACCTTTCAAAATAAATGTCAATTTTTGCTAAACGAATTTAGATACGCTAAATAGCTATTCATGGGTATTTAACTTTGACAGCTCTCTAAACTCGTTTAGCGACTTATTTAGCATGGTGCAAGGCGTTGCAATGACTTAAACGTGAATTTTAATTTTAATTTGATTTAAATAGTATTTAGTGCTATGGTGCAAGCCGCCCTTAGTCATGGTCATGACGTAACCTTGAGTTACATTGTTACAAATTAGGTACAGATGCCAGCACATGCCACCAGCTACCCCAATCTGTCAAATTTCTTTGATAGATTTTCAACTTTATCACAAATGCATAAGGTTCACTTTCAATTGGGCAAATTTGACAGATTGGGGTACCTTGATGGGCTGGGGTCTGTACATTCAGTAATCACTTTTAAATTCTACATTATTCTACAACAAAACAAAATATTTAATAATTGTATACATGTCAATAGCAATATCTTTTAATGTCACAATATATTTTTCTGTCAGAAGCGTTTATTAATAAAATTTTGTTGATTGAGAGTTGATAAATAGTTCATCAATAGACTAAACATTTTATTTATGAGCCAGTTTCACAGTTAATAATTGTATTTTTTCAAAGGAAGTTAGTTGTTTTATATTACCTGGAATCGCATTATAATAATTGTTACATGTTATATTGTATAAATTGTTATGCATTCACACACATTGCATAACAATTTTTTTGAACAGAGTTGTCTTAATGGCAGTCCTAGGAGCAGTACATAAAACAGCATCAAACAAGTTTCTTTTATAGAAAAGTACTGTACTTTTAAAAGCAGGAAATATTTCAGCAATTCTTATTCTTTTAACCGCGTCTTTCACACAAGCGAAGAGATTAAACGATTTCATCTTACCTGATGGATTGTCCCAAATATTTTGATTTCGACATCACACTGAAAAATTGTACAGGGTGCAAGTAAATTATAGTTGCGCCTTTAATAAATGTTATTTTATTCATATGAAAAAGGGTCAATCTAGGCCTAGCTAATTCGCTCGTCGACATAGCATGTGGCGAGCACAATTTAAGCATTGGACGTAACATTCCCACATGCGAAACAGTTCTTTCAGAGGATCCTTGGAACAGCATACCTGTTTCAAGCCTAATGAAGTTCTTGCATATCATAAAGTTCAAGTGACTTGGTTTGTTAATAAGAATTCTTCCCTACTCATTTGTGTAGGGAAGCCGTCAATCTATCAAGGCTGAAGCCATCTATTTATTGGATGGTTTGAGCCCCCGCTGGCCTTTATTGTCTGGTAAAGCAGTGGATATGAATAATCATCATAAATAAAAGATAAGTTAGATTCGTGCCACTGTGTATCGTTCGTATCTTAACGTAGAGCGACTACCCCGCCTTAGCCGAGGGTGCTGATTTGAAGCGCGCTAGGCGTTTAAATATATCTTTTCCCATTTTTGAGATTTTATCATCAGTCAAGTTGCTTATATATTAAAAGAATGCTTGTCTATCATCATCATCATATCAGCCGAAAAAAGTCCACAGCTGGACAAAGGCCATCCCAAAGATCTCCATAATTAGCGGTCTTACGCTATCCGCATCTACCGATTTCCAGCGTTCCGCACGAGATCATCGGTCCATCTTGTAGGAGGCTGCCTACGCTGCGTCTTCCAGTTTGTGGTCGCCACTCAAGAACCTTTCTGCCCCAACAGCCGTCAGTTCTACGACCTGTGTTCCCCTCCCACTGCCATTTCAGCTTTGAAATTCTTCGGGCTCTTTCTGATTCGATTTCACAGGGAAACTCCGAGCATAGCCCACTCTATTGCTCTTTCGGTGACCCTGAGCCTTCCAATAAGGCCCATAGTGAGTGTGAGCGACTTATCTCTACCTTACTTAAATTACACCATGTACAATTCGGCATCAAACAGTTACCTTGGACCTAAGCCCCTGACAACTGGCATTGTGTGCAAAAGTAATAAAGGTGAAAAAAAAGTAATTTTTCCGAGACATTCTGATAGCTGTCGCTTTTATTAAACTCAGTGTTAGTTTGTCACTCAAATATGGCATAAATAAATAAAATAAATAAAGGGAGGTCTTTTATTAATTTCTGTCTTGGATAGATGGTGACGTGGTTTGGGAATGGATTACTTGAGCGTATGTTGCTTTGCTTGGATTAGGGATATAATAATCTAAAGTCTCAAACATAGGAGTGAAAACCACATTTTAATACTAGAATTGCTTTTTTTATTAATTTTATATCTCAAACGGATAAACGAAGTAGTTTTTTTTTTACAAAATTTCAGTGTCCACTTTCAAAAAGTGTTATTTAATAATAATAACAATTTATTTTCAGATAAACATCCATAGTGTTAGTAACAGTTTTGCTTAACCTATGTTAGTACTCCTACTTCAGACTCTTAAGAACTCCTTCATAATGCAGGAGTTATACTTCTCAGCAATGACTTTTATGATGCCATTAGTGCTGCTCCGCAATCTGCTAAGTAAAGACGCAACCCGCTTACGCATAATAGCATCAAAGCCGTCCACTCTAGCTTCTGTAAACATGCTACAGGCACTATAAAAGCGGGGCAGGCCCAATAGCATCCTAAATAAAAATAAATTTAGTTTTCTAGAAGTAGAGTAGTAACTGAAAATTTGTGTAAAAAAAACAAAAAACTATTTCTTACAGTTTATCCGTTTGGGATAAAAAATTAATAAAAAAGCAACCCTAGTATTAAAATGTGGTTTTCACGCTGAAATGTTGTTTATAACTTGTCGCTCGCACTAGCCCGTAAGTGATCGGCAAGGTTAAGCATCTGTTTATGCGATCAGTTGATAGATGGGTGATGGTTAAAACTGTCGGGCTAACTTGTAGTCATTATATCACAGTTATGAAGACATGTTAGAGGCCTGCAGCGACTTAAACAACTCTGGCACTAGGGAATTACTGCCCATACGATGTAATAAAATCGTCATCATCATTATATTAACCAAAAATCGTCCACTGTGCGACTAATGCTTCCCCAAAGATCTCCAGAATTGCCGGTCTTGCGCTAACCGCATCCAGCGGCTTCCTGCGACGCTTACATTAACATTGGTCCATCTTATAGGGCCCTGCCCACACTACGTCTTCGGATTCGTGGTTGCCACTCGAGGACCTTATTCTAAATATAATGTAATAATTTCCAATTGGATACTTTCAGCTATAAACGGCAGAAGGCGAATAGGAGATATACTATAGTCTTCATCAAAGCTGAAAGCCATCCACCGCAGCTCAAAGCTCTCCAGAATCATCCATCGCATCCATCAGCTTCCAGAGACCATCACTAGATCGTCAGTCCACGTTGTTTGGGCTCTGCCCACGCTCTGCCTCTTGCAGTGATTGGTCGCCACTCGAGAACCTTTCAAAGCCAGTGACCTTCATTATTACGGGCTAAGATGGTTACTTCGATCCATCTTATAGGTAGCCTAGTCACACAGCGTCTTCGGATTAGTGGTTGCCACTAGAGGACCTTATTCTGAATATGATGTTATAATTTCCTATTGGATGCTTTCAGTTATAAACGGCAGAAGGCGAATAGGAGAGTCATAATCATCATGACAGCTGAAAGTCGTCAAAGGTTTTGTTATCACCACAATGGCTGGTATTGTTCTCATCCATCAGCTTCCAGAGATCATCACAAGATCGTCAGTCCATTTGGTTTGGGGAATGCCCTCACTCTGCTTCTTGCGGTACTTGGTCACCTTACAGACCCAGCGACTGTCGTTTCTACGGTAATTGTTGGTTACTTTGGTTCGCCTGCGGATCACAACATTTCTGATTTTTTATTATTATTATTATTTATTATTTATTTCATTTAACATACAGTTTATTATTTGTTTATACTTACAATCAGTGGCTTAAAACCTAAGTTAGGTTTGTCTAACCAATGGGTTCTCGATATAATATTAATAACTTATTACTAATACTAGTCATAGCAAGTATATAATTTAATATTTTATCACATTCGTTACGTACTAATTTATTTTTGCGGTGCGAACACACTCCAATGATGTAGCTAGCACCTTCGGACATACATATTAGGACGTTATCATAGGTTCACTGCCAGCGACTAGGTACGCATCGCGTAGGTATTTATCATACCTCGGCGGCAAACAGGTGCCATCTGCACTGACTTGAATAGCGCACGGCACTGGCAGGTACCATTTCTGCGAGTGTGCGTGCGCTCGCACCGTTAATATAGGTTGCTCCATTTTATGATAGGATTATTATTTTAGAGTTGATTTTAAGTTTGTTTTAAGTGTTTAGTTATTTAAGAAATATTTTTTTAAAGTGTATCTAATGTTTTTTTCGGTAATTTTGTTTTTGATTTCGATTGGTAATTTATTTATAAGGCTTGGAATTATATATTGTGATGTTCTTTTTCCGTAGTCGTTATTAAATTTAGGTGTAACTAGTTTTTTAGACGTTATGCTTCGGGTCGTAATTGAGTGACTTTTTGGTATTTGAATTTCTTTGCGATAGTATTGTTCAATGAGTAGATTAAGTTCAATTTTTCTATGAATGGGTATCACACCGCAATACTTAAATAGTCCTACGGGGTCCATTTTGTATTTCTGTTTTATTTTTGCGGGAACTATCAATTTTAGTAGTCTATACTGTATATTATAAATCTGATCTAAGTATGATTTGTAGGTACGACCATAACTAGTGAGCCCATAAGATATTATACTTTCTACGAGGGTCTTATACAATGTCAGCAACACACTATAGGGGATTCGATCTCGCAAGGACCTCTTCGTTGCTGTCTAGGTGATCTTGAGCTTTTTAAAGGGGTCCATAATAAACGGCCAGGTTTCTGTTCCATATTTCTAATTTTAACTTGCAGGGAAACTCGGAGCATACCTAGTTAGTTAATTAGTTGGGCGATCGGTTTCAGCACTTAGCCTCCTGATTGGGCCTTTGTATTTAACTTATTTGGCTCCTCTAACCAATTCAGTTCCATCCAGAAGTCCAAAGACCTCGAAAGCTTGGCTTGTGTGCTTCCTGCAGTGTCATACCTAATTGAATGATCTGTCCTAGGTACAGACGGCAGCACGTCCAGCTACCCCAATCTGCCAAATTTCTTTTATAGATTTGCAACTTTACCACATAAGCATAAGGTTCACTTTCAATTGGGGAAATTTGACAGATTAGGGTAGCTTGATGTGCTGGCGTCTGTATATATAGTTGTCTAGAACTTCACTTGAGTAGGCTTAACCTCGCTGATCACTTACAGACCATTGAGAACAACTGGTTGTTAATGTGATATTGACGGTCACCGTAGCCTAGTTGGTAGTGCTCCTGCCTACGAAGCTGGTCGTCCTGGTTTCGAATCCCGGTAATTGCAAATCTTTGTGTGATGAGCACGAATATTTGTTTCTGAGTTATGGATGTTTCTGTGTATATAAGTATTTATCTATCTATATAAGTATGTATATCGTCGCCTGGTACCCATAGTACAAGCTTTGCTTAGTTTGGGGCTAGGATGATCTGTGTGACATTATCCCCAGATATTATTATTATATTATTATTAACGTCCGATGATGATGATTTCGAATAGAACTCTCTGTGTCTTTGAGTTATCATGACATGATTAAATATTATTATAGTATATTAATCTACTACTGTTATAATGGCGTGATATGGATATGTTATTTCTCTGTATGAGAAACGAACATGTTATGAAAATATCGACAGAAACTTGGTTATTTTTGTTAAAGATACCAACTAAGTGTTCCAAGAACTCGTGGATTGTTACATTCGTAACATTTATCTATCTCAATTAATATATAATTGTTATTATTTTGATAGGAAGATGAGAAAGATTACAGATTTTTGGACGGGCGTGTTGGTCTCGTGGTAAGTGATACTGAATGTTAAGTTTCAAAAGGGTTCGATCAGGATACTAGTAGCATAAATGCGGCGCTCATTGTATGCTGAGCGCCGCCCCTGGGATCGACGCCGGTTGGAGATGGGGATCTCCCACTGCCGTAAAAAGGCGATCCCGGGAACAGGCGACCTGCTGTAGCGGCGGGTTCCTTAACCACGCCCAAGCGTGTTGGGGGCAGCTAATCGGCCCCTGGGTAGAGCCTTAAGAAGGCCAAACCGCTATAGTGGTGGCTCCGGTGGTGATCGTTACGAGTTCCCGGAGTTGCCACTCCATGCGTTTTGAGGCTGGCTACTGTAGCACACTCGCAGCAGCAAGAGGTAATCTTTAACTGGATCTAGGGAGACCTTCTCAATGACAACGCACGTATTAAACACCAATCACTTATTTTATTGAGATAAGATAATAAAACTAGATTCACAATGTATTCTTCAACACACCATTTTTATAACTCTTGACAAACATCAATCCAAACGTAAAATTATGCTTTTAATTTCATACGAATTCTATTCTCATTTTAAAAGCTATGTCCAGCTATTATAATAAAATGTCCAGGGTTAGCTATCTTGATAAAAGAGGTTTTATTCTATAGGCGGGCAGGTAATATCATTACACTACCATAGTGGTTTTAGTGGGTATCCCGGGCGAGTCCCACATAACCCGTCGCCTCCCCAAGCGGCGGGTATGCTTAAAGCACTTCCACCATTAAAAAAAAAAGTATACAAGTAGCATAAGTGGAACTTTTCTCCCAAGAGCTTTCATCACGTGTGCGTGAACTTCGTTGCTGTAAGTGATATATAGAGGATCACTAATCCTGACTTTTAAGCAAGAGGTACTGGGTTCGATCCCAGAAAAAATAATAATAATAATAATCTGGGGACAATGTCACACAGATCATCCTAGCCCCAAACTAAGCAAAGCTTGTACTATGGGTACCAGGCGATGATATACATACTTATATAGATAGATAAATACTTAAATACATAGAAAACATCCATGACTCAGAAACAAATATTCGTGCTCATCACACAAATTTTTGCACTTACCGGGATTCGAACCCAGGACCATCAGCTTCGTAGGCAGGAGCACTACCAACTAGGCTACGGTGACCGTCAATAATAAATACTTGTGTTATGAGCACGATTCTGTGTCTGAACTGAAATTTATCTATAGAAATATATAAGTATGTTTATCAGGTGTGTGATTGCACCTATTTACAGGCTCTGCCTGGTTGGGGATCAGATGATAGTGTGGTGGTTGTCTTAAAGATATTTGTTTCCTAACCTCATACCGTCCCTCGGGTGTCTAAGGGATACACCAATTATTATAGTATGTAATGGGGGTTAACTATCCGTGGACCCCATAATCGGGCGAGTCAAGGTATTGATAATACGGTTTGCCAAAAATATATTTATTTATTGAACAAAGCCGTAAAACTAGTGTACAGGAAGACGAGCAAAAACAGAATGACGTTAAATACAATTTGATTTAGAATGAAAGATAGGTTGCAAACAACAAGGGTTTCATATATCCGTATTATAGGAAAGGAGTCAGCATAATTTGTTCTAGAACATTCGATCGTAAGTTTCTCGTGGGAACTAAATATTATTTCATCATTAAATATATTATTGCATCATCCTTGTTACTATGCAACATAATTAATAGGAAGACTTAGGTTTAATTATACTTATATCTATAGGGGTAGTATCCTTAACTCCTCCCCCCCTAAGAGAGAAATCAGCTGGAGACATGTTTTCAGGGTCCAGATGATTTCGTTTAGGTATATAAACTTTTTTATAAATCTTACATTTTACAATCAAAAATATTATGAAGAATACAAAAATAAAAACTAATAAATTTATTGTCCATACACTAATGTCCTTGGTTACCAAAATTTCACTGGTTTCACTAACACTTTCGCTATTAAACTTTGCACTATTTAAAATGTCCTTCACATCGCTGAGGTCCACGCCACGTAGATCTATTAGATTATTTTCTATCTTGATTTCTTCTTGCAGCTCTGGCATCATTACTGGTTTCATCATCGGGTTGGCCTCGGACATCTTAGTTTCAGTTTTCTTACTTATTACTTTGTCGCCAATTTGCGTTTCGCAATTATTCTCTGGAACTACTAAAAATGTCCCTTTAAGATTATGCTTCATTATTTGATTGTTGCAGTTTTCAGTCAGAATTTCATTTTCTTTCATGAATAGTAACCATATTCCATCAGCTACTCGATGACTTCTTACATTTTCAATTTCTATAATACTTCGATGACACGTCGTATTATTTTTCAGCAACATTATTTGCTCGATGCAGGTTGTATCCGCATATTGAATTATATTGTCTTCTTGACATAAAACTCGATCATTTTCGATTGCTCTACATGGGCTAACTAGGGGTTTGTATTTCAATCCATTCACTATAAGGTATGGGTATTTAGGTATAATAATTGAGGTATTTAAGGAATTAGGGTTATATATAGGAATGGGAATTATTTTGTAATAATTATATGTGTCTTTCTCCAATAAGGGAACCTCTAACACGAAAACTAACTTATTATTATCGCAATATGATTTTAAAACGATAGTTTCTTCTATCTTAATTATATTATCTTTATTTACTACGTGGACTAATCTATGATATTTTTCTATCTCTAACAATATATTATACAGTTCCGTAGTATTAATTATAGATTGATGCAATATGTGCAATCTACTGAAAGCTATAGCGGTTTCTATTTCCTGAACCATATTATAAAAAGTACGAAAGTTATTTAAAATTTGATATAAAATATTCATTTGAGTTACTATATTATGAATTTTAGTTTTAATTTTACTGAAGTGTTTCTAATTGCAAATTTTTAATATTTAACTGAATTAAATTATGTTTCAAATCGTCAGAAATGTTTACTAACTTATCAAATGCTTTTTGCACTAATGATATTTTATTTTCCACTGAATGTTCTCTATTTTTCAATTTATTTATCTCAGAATTATATCTTAAAGCGTCTTCGCTGTCTAAATTACCTGAAATTATTTTAATTATCGCACCTAAAGGGTTAATTAATCCTCTTTTAAACCTCTTATTGGGCATTATTTGTTTTAATCTATCATTAGTCAGTTCCATAAAAGATTCTATTTGTAAACTTAATCCTACAAGTTCTCTACGCGACTCATTTTGCGAGTATATCATATCTTTTAATTTAAAATATTGAATCGTATTACCTTCTAAAAATCTACTTATAGTTTCTAAATCTATAGTTTTAAAAATAGTCCAGTGATTATTCTGAATCACTGCTGAGCTTATCCGAATCGGTGCTATCCCCGGATTTTGCCCCATATCTTATGTATTTTTATGCCTCTTGCCGATCCCACTAGGGCCAGGAACATCAGGACTGCTTGCCACCACCTGTGGAGGGCGTTTTATATTCTTAATAGCTACTTTCGTATTTCTTTTTCCCAACTTTACTGGAACAATATTTCTATTTACTTTGCCTATTACTTTAGCTTTTTCGTATCTAGGTACTTCTTTAGCTTTACGATTTCTAGTAGTTTTCATAAAAATAATGTTATCTTCTTTTAACTCGGGTGGATTTTCGCCCCCTTTCTTACTTAAAACGTTACTTTTATTTTCCCTAATTCTATCGCTAACATATTCATATAAAACTTTTAATCGCTTTCTGTGGTCTTGCACTAATTTTTGCAAAAGATTTTTGTCCCTATCAATATCAAATACATCCCCTGATTCAGTATGTCCAAATACCATTTCAAAGGGTGTGAAATTAGTTGCACTGTGAATAGTGTTATTATATGCCATAATAGCGTAAGTCATTACTGACGCTGCATCTTGAATACTTTTTTCGTATTTCGCTAATCTATATATTTCAATTATGGTAGAATGGAAACGCTCTACAATCGCCATTGAATTAGGGTTATTTGGCGTCCCTATGTGCATTTCTATTTTATACAAACTCAATAATTCCTTTATAAGATTATTATTAAATTCAGTTCCTGAATCACTACTTATTTTCTTAGGTAATCCATATATGCTAAAATACTTAATCAATGCCTTAACTATTTCTGGTGTACTTCTATTTGGTACATTAAAAGCTTGTGCCAATTTACTAAATGCGTCTACAATGGTTAAGTAATAATTATTTTCTATAAATAAAATATCCATAAAAACTTCTTCAAATGGCATACTTTGCGTTTGGGTAAATTGAATAGGCGGTTTTAACGGCTTCCTATCGTATTTCATTCTCCTACACTGTTCACACGCATTAATTATAGCTGAAATTGTCTGTTTCATGTTAGACCACCAGTAGTGTCTTTTTAATTTAGTAAATGTCTCCCTAATTCCCCTATGAACAGTTTTACCCTCATGATATTTCATGATAATTTCTCTTTGTTCGTTTTCATCTATCACGTTAACTACCCTATCTGTGCACTCTATTAAATTTTGTGTGCCTTTCTTACATAATTCTGTAACTATTCTACTAAATACTTTTCTAAAAGCCTCTTCTTCAAAATATATGAAGTATTTATGCTTAAAATCTACGAATTCTTTTAAAAGCTATTTAACTAAGTTTTCATTATTTTCTGTAGGCATGTGGACTTCCAAAATTCTTTGGTTATTATTTGAAATATCCTTGACACAAATATCGTCTTTATACCAAACATAAACAAGTATTTGCTTCGGCTTACTGTCTATAGCTTCATTTAGTATCGGGATTCCTTCGTGTTCCCTGTTAGAAATTGAATGAGCGGTAGCTCCGTCATCCGAGTCTGATATATCGTAAACTGGTGCCTCTTTTATACTATTTCTTAACTTAACTGTATCCGAACTTGAGTCAGACAAACTAATTATTTCTTCTACTACATTATTATCTACGTTATTTCTAGCATTTTCGTCTTTATCGACGTTAACTTTCATAGATTCATCATCATTATCTAAAATATTAACTTTAATTCTTCTTATTTCTTTATTATTTAAACAAACTAAAATACTACTATTATCCGTGTTTATATTATTGATTTTTACACGTGATAAAGCATCTGCATTGGAGTTTTGCGGCCCTTTTTTATAATTAATTTCGAAATCATATTCTTCGAGTCGCAAACGCCATCGCGTAAGTTTACTATTTGGTTCGTTAAGTGAATATAACCAGGCCAAAGGTCTATGGTCGGTATATATATAAAACTTCTTACCCCATAGATAAGGTCTAAAATGCTTAACTGCCCATATAACAGCTAAAAGCTCCTTTTCTATGGTGCTATATCTACTTTCTGTATCACTTAAAGTTCTACTGGCATATGCCACTGGTTTATCTGAACCTATACTGCCTTGAGAAAGGACAGCTCCGATGGCAAAGTTAGATGCATCGGTCGTTAAGATAAAAGGCTTATTAAAATCCGGAAATTGAAGCAATGGGGCATTTGTAAGTAACTTTTTACAAGTCTCAAAACTTTCTATGTATTCCTCATTTAATTCTATCTTTTTACCCTTTTTTAAGCATACTGTAAGTGGTCTTGTTATTTTTGCAAAATCCTTAATGAATTTCCTGTAGTATCCTATAAGACCAAGAAAACTTTTTATTTCTGTTGTTGTTTTTGGGATGGGATATTTTAATACCGCATCAATTTTATCATTGTTAGGTTTTAATCCTTCATCTGTTATAGTATGACCTAAATAAAGGAATTCTTTTCTTAAAAACTGTGATTTGTCTAACTGCACCTTTAAATTAGTTTCACGAAATCTTTCAAACACTGCTCTAAGCTTTTCGTTATGCTGTTGTATACTCCTCGCGAAAATTATGACATCGTCAAGGTATACAAGACAGTGAATGCCCTGTAAGCCTCTTAAAACATTGTCTATGGTGCGCTGAAATGTCGCTGGGGCTGTCTTTAACCCGAACGGCATTCTATTAAACTGGTAGTGACCGAACGGCGTACTGAATGCCGTTTTAGCCCTATCCTCTTTCTCCACTTCTATTTGGTGGTATCCGCTAGCTAAATCTAAAGTTGTAAAATAAACACTCTTTCCCAACATATCAAAAAGATCATTGATATTAGGTAAGGGGTATTTATCGTCTATTGTGATGTCGTTGAGGCGCCTATAATCAATGACCATCCTCCATTTTTGTTTCCCCGAGTTGTCCAATTTTTTCGGAACCAGGTGTACTGGTGCACTCCAAGGTGAGAATGACTTTTCAATTACGTTATCTTTAAGCATTTTTTCAATTTGTTCCCTAATTTCTATAGTTTGCGTCGGCGGTAACCTATGTGCTTTTATGTGAATTGGATCTTCATTTTTTGTTCTTATTTTATGTTTCACTTCGTTTGTGAATGAGAGCGGTACGTCTTCGCAATAAAATATATCTTTATAATCTTCACATATTTTTATAATATTCCGTTTCTCCTCCTCATTCATATGATCTACTCTTAACTTGGAAAGATTATCCAGTAATAATTGATCTATCTTAATGCTATCACTATCTGTAAAATTTAAATTTATTTTATTACTATCTAAACTATTCCCAACAAAGGGTTCAACTTTAAATGGACTGGTTATCGACAACTCCATTTGTTCGGAATTGCAATTTTGAATAACCGTCGTTGCATAGCCATTAATACATGTAACTAAGGCTGCTGGCATCCTAACGCCTTTGGTAAACTCTAAAAAATGTAATATCCCTTCTCCGTTATACAAATTAACAGGAAGTTTGACCCGTAATTCGCTGCGCGGCGGTAAAATATAGAATTTACGTATGGGAGGGCTATACATAATAGGTATACACGAATTTTTTGTGAATAACTGCAGATTCTTCATATCAATATTCGCATGAAGCTGCGTAAGTAAGTCGCTACCTATTAACCCGTCATATCTATCATCTACATTATATAAATAAAATTTATGCCATTCGTAGCTTTTAAATATTTTAGGTAAGGGTATATAAACAACCTCACTATGTTTGCTGCTCGAATGGGTACTAATTCGTCAAACGTACAAATTCGTCACGAAACTGTCATGGAGGAACAAGTGTAATCTATTTGCTGGTGAATTTTAATGGGAATAAACAGTAAAAAGTGTGATTTCTTACAACAAACATAACTCAAAATGGGTATAAAGTGCTAATACATCTTGTGACATAAGTTTTTAGTGGTACATAGACTTATAAATCAAGAAAATATCAGTTTTAAATCATTGAACAAAAATTAAACAACAAAAACAGTGATTGGAATTACGTGTTGAGATGAACGCGTAAGCGACGCGTATTTCATGGCGCTTCCGACCTTCTTGCCGGCAACATTCGCAACGGACTTGCTTTGAATTTAAGGACTGTACGCAATTAACGCTTTACTGGGAGAATTCTGAATAGACGACAGTTGCTTTAGACATCGCTAGAAGCGCGTTATTGCTTGCTGCACATGGTGACAACTGACAAGGCAGGTTTCTAACTGAGATCCATTTCTTTACGGCATGAACGACATTTTAACAAGCTTTTTGCATTAATATAAGACCTAGGACGCTTCGGACGCTCGGGAAGAGTCGGGTTCGAATCTCACTAGACGCAATTATTTTTGAAAGTTTAATAGTATTCTCAGAATGAATTTCTTGGAGAACATAACATTCCGACGAACACGTACACGTTCGGAACCAAGTGTCGATGATAGCGACATTATATCACAGACTATGAACTGTACGACGAGTAGTTTACCCGACATTTCAGAAGACGAAGACATTAATCAAATAAAAATTCTAAAAGATGAGATCAATAATTTAACTACCCAATTAAAAAGCGCACATGAGGAAATTGAAATATTATCAATAGAAAATAATAACTTAAAAAGAAGTAATGAAGAATTCAAAAAGAAAAATGATATTTACAAAAATTTTGTTAATAGTCCTAAGAAACAAGAAGCAAAAACGCCATTAAAAAAGTCAAACAAAAATAAAAAATCACAACAAACGCAGACAACTGAGATTATTGAAAAAGATTATTCGAAAACCAATAGTAACGAGGATGGTGTAATTAACGCAGTCCAAATCGTACAAGACAAAACAAAAGAAAAAGTGGACCACAAACTATGCATCCTAAGTACAAACAGGAAAAACAATATACTAGCTATTGCAGAAAATACGTTTCTAGATTACAAAATTTGTCACTACCTGACACCGGACTGTGGTATAGAGAAACTTATTCATAACATTGATCTTAAGTTGAAAAATTACACAATTGAAGACTACTGCTTGATCTTCATCGGTGAAGAAGACTTTCGCCAAACCAACAACTATGTTGATCTAGTAATTACTTTACGTGAAACACTTTCAAAAATCAATCATACTAATATTATAATTTGTGGACCAACATTTAAGTTGAATGACTATTCTATGATGTACAACGGAAGAATAGAAACATTTAACAGTCTTTTGTACCTTGATGCTTGTACACATCACTATGCATATTTGTTCGATTCCAATTATTATTTATTGTATGATTTTACAATGTTTTGGCAAAGAAGTGGGTCTGCTAATAACAATGGTATGGTTAACATATTTAAAAACATTAATGTAATGCTTGGTGAGTTCAGGAGCTCAAATAATTTTTCTTTAATTAATAAAGAAGATGATAAGTCTTCTCATGCTATAGAAAAAAATATGGAAAATATGAATATTAACATAGATTACTATAATGATTTGACACCCCCCACTTACTGTAATGTAAATAAGGAATGTACTGAATTTTTTCGCTGATTGTAAATTAATTAACTCGAATACTGCTCATTTGCATACTAAAAGTCATGAATTACTATCAAATAAATTTGTTAAAATAATGCATCAAAATATTGCTGGGTTGATAAATAAATCAAATAATCTTACTGTATGTTTGAATGAGCTACTTGAGAAACAAATTAATGTAGATGTATTGTGTATCACAGAGCATTTTATAATGGAAAGTTTCCAAAACCAAATATATATACCGAATTACCATCTAGTTTCTTGTTACTGTAGAAAGCAGCAAAGAAGAGGAGGGGCATGTATCCTAGTCAAAAATGGTATACAATCTAAGGATATATCTAAAATATCATATGTATCAACTCCTGGAGTATTCGAATGTTGTGCCATAGAGCTTACTATGTATAAGATAATTATAGTCTGTATCTATAGGGTGCCAAACATAAACAATTTTGCGAGAAATATCACGCTTGCAATACAAGAATATCATATTGTGTGGTGATTTTAACATAGATGTACTCAAACAAAATAGACACACTAATGAATTTGAATGTATATTGAATAGTTATAACCTAAAGTTAGCATTAAAGCAACCCACTCGTATGGCAAGATTGACATGTATAGATAATTTTGCCCATAACTTCAATAAAACATGTAAGACTGATGTTATAGAATTGGCCTTGTCCGACCATACAGCACAGCTACTTTACTGTCCCGTACTAACATTATACGCCATAAACTACTGGTACACGATAAGAAGAGACTGCAAAACTGACAATTTAGATAAATTTAAAAAGTTTATTAGCAGTCTTTCATTTTCAGAAATTTATGAAACAAGTGATCCTAATATAGCCTATGACAAATTTATTGACTTATTTCAATTAATATACAATCTATGCTTTCCAAAAAAACTAATTAAAATAGATATAATAAAAAAACCAAAATGGTTGTCTAATGGAATAAAATTGTGTAGTCGAAAAAAAAGAAAACTTTTATGGCAGCTTAGATTAAACCCTAATAACCAGAATAAAACTTATTTCAAAAGCTACTCCAAATTGTTTAAAAAGATAATACACCTAACACAAAAGGCGCAAAACAACTATTTTATAAAAACATCAAAAAACAAATCTAAAAGTAGCTGGCAAATAATTAATCGTGCTAAACATAATTTACCTAAACATAGTATACATGAAATCAAATTAGATAACCATTTAGAAACATGTCCCCAAAAAATTTCGGAATCATTTAATGACTATTTCATCAATAAAATCCAACCACAAATACACGTTGCCGATAAACCTAAAAGTCTAAAATCCGATTGGAACACCAAATCCATGTTCATGGCACCCAGCGTACCACCAGATATTCATAAAATTATAATGTCATTAAACAACACAGGCAGCGTAGGCTATGATGATATATCCAGTAAAGCAATAAAACATGTTTCAGTGGAAATATGTGGACATCTAAGCCACATCATAAATTTAAGTATAAGCGCGGGTGTCTATCCCTCTGCATTAAAAACATCTATCATAAAACCTCTCTTTAAGAAAGAAAACAGAGATCTAATGGAAAACTACCGGCCTATTGCTCTTATTCCAGTCATGTCAAAAATATTTGAGAAATATATTTATAAAGAACTGTTAGAATTCGTTCAAAAAAATAAGATTTTATGTGATGAACAGAAGGGCTTCCGACAACATAGGACTACCAACATGGCATTATATGACTTTTTATATAATGTTATTGGCAATATCGACAAACGAAACCCAGTGTGTGGCATATTCTGTGATATGACCCAGGCATTTGACCACGTACATTATCCTACACTATTAAAAAAGTTAGAAACATATGGCATAAGAGGCAATGTCCTTAATTTAATTGAATCATATTTAAGACATAGAAATCAAATTACTGAAATTAGACATATCAATACCGTAAAGAAGATAGAAGAGATTTATCGATCATCAGGGCGTGAAGTAGTATATGGGGTACCGCAGGGAAGCGTATTAGGACCATTTATCTTTATATTATACATTAATGACTTACCTAGATGCATTGAAGTACCGGTGACCCTATTCGCGGATGACAGTACTTTAACAATACCTTGTAAAAGCGTAGAGACGTATGAGAATGATATTAATAATTCCTTAAAATCAGCTATACAATGGATGCAGGAAAACAATTTGAAAATAAACTTAAAGAAAACGAAGGCTATACATTTTACGCAACGGTTACCTAGCATGAACCTTAACATACAATATTGCAATGAAAACATAGAAGAAGTTAACACTACAAAATTTCTTGGCCTCCAGATTGATAAAAATCTTAACTGGAAAACACATATTGAGATTTTATGTAAAAAACTTAGTATATCCGCATACGCTTTGCACACACTTTCATTCACATTATATACGGATGCTCTACTTACAGCATATTATGGTCTAGTAGAATCCCATCTACGCTATGGGCTTATATTTTGGGGTAACTCGACGGAAAAAGAATCAGCATTCAAGTCTCAAAAAAGATGTTTACGGGCGATGTTTAAACTTGACAGGACCGATAGCTGCATGCCTTATTTCAAACATTACAAGATATTAACCCTACCGTGCTTGTACATATTAGAAGTAGCTGTGTTTGTTAAGTCGAATCCACATTACTATAAGCGTCTAGCCGACATATTCCCACGCAATAGACGTGACAATTATCAACTTTGTCTCCAATCCGCTAAGACGACCCTAATGCGAAAAAGTGTATACTGTATGGCTCCAGTCATTTTCAACAAAGTACCTAAAAGTTGGAAAGAACTACCTTACTCTATGTTTAAAAATAAACTTCGTACTTTTTTGACCACCAGGGCATATTATAGCGTTACTGAGTTCCTTAATGAAAAAGAATTTGTCTTAACATAGTAGATTCATTTGGAGGTACTTACACAATAATGCTAATTTTACTCTTTAATTTTATATAATTTGAATAACCCATTAGTAATTAAGTATGACAACTTTAAATATTTTGTGATTTTGTTGTTTGAGTAATAAATTCAATAAGTTAATAACTTTATAACATTAATAATAATTGTTCGAATTTTGCACGTCACATAGTGACAAACATGTCTGCACTTAATTCACTTTTATTTTCATCTTGTATGCATTTTTTATGTATGTACACACACATGTTTAAGCAAATAAATAATCTTTATCTTTATCTAACTACCTCAAAGTTTTCGTTTTGCTTAAAATTATAATAATATTGGTTAGCTAATTTTGGGCTTAAAAATGAGCGTTGGCTTCCCGTATCCAGCATGAAGATTGCATTCAATTCTGGAATACGTATATGCGGAAGGTTTAATATGCTACAATTTAATTTTATTTTTTCCGGTATGTAGAAGCCCGTATACAAAAATTTCCTACTTGCTCGTTATCATAGGAAGTACTAGGTAATACATTAGGTTCATTTTCATTATAGTCAGTGTAATTAATACGTCTACTACTGGCCGTACGCATCGTGCCGTCCGTATTGCAACCCAAGCCATTTGGCTGCATCTGTGCCTGTTGCGAGCCGTGCGGTGCACTATCAGCAAAATCCCGCCCTTGAACTTGTGGCCTCGCATGCTCGAATGCACTAATCAGTTCTATAATTACTATTATAGAACTGATTATTTTGATTGAAGTTATTATATTGTTGTCTGTTATTCCTATATTGGAATGGCGTATTTGAAAAATTATTATTTAATGGATTATTATTATAAGTACGCATTTGTGTTTGATTTTGTGACGAATTACGGCTAAAATTTCGATTTGGAGAAAAACCGCTGTTAAATCGTTGCGTATTCGACATACTAGCATTTGCACCATGCGTTGCTTGCGAATTAAAATTATTATTTCCGTTACGACCCTGGAAGTTGTGGTTTAATTTAGGAGTCCTTGGATTCTTTTGGTTATACACTTCTTGAAAGTTTTGTTCTTCTAGAACTATTTTTAATGCAACTTCCAACGTTGTAGCGTTTTTTAAACGTACTAATCTTACAAGATAATGTGGTAAATTGTATAAGAAAACATTCAATGATAGATTAATATAAATAGTCTGCTTAGCATTTCGGTCGATTTCTTCTGTAATTGTTTCGTTAACCTTTGCAATTAGAATACTGCGTAACTGTTGTATTCTGTGACACAATTCTAGATAACTTTCACCTCTATTTATTTTTATGGACTCTAATTCTAGGACTAGACAGTCTTCTGTCCTTGGATCCCCGAAATGGTCCTGTAAAACTTGCTTTAATTCTATCCAGGTTCCGATAGAACCACGTTCCCCAATTAAATTGGCTGCTTCCCCACTTAACCTACTCGTTATCGCGTGGAAAAGATATTCATTTTGCGCCTCATTTCCCCTATATAAGCCGACAATATATTCGGTTTTCCTAATAAATAATTGCAAGAGTCTTGTCTCGCCACTAAATACTGGAATTATTTTCAAAACACCGGGAGGAACAGCAATTATACCTACGTTTCCGTCCATTATTTTTACTTATTTAATTAATCAAAACACACAAAAAAAATATCTAACTACTAAGCTAATGTGAAATTTTATCGCTTAATCTACCTAATAATAAAATGTGGTATGTCCTACACGAGCGTTTTCTAATCCCTTATAAGACACAAAACACATATAAAAATCACACGGAAAATTCAAAGGAAAATTGACAGGATAGTGAAAAGATTTACTCACATATAACCCGCTGCTTTTCCGCTCTCCTGTGCGATGGTGATTCTGCGCTGTCGCCCTGCGTTGCGTCGTGGTCCTTGACGAATTTCTTTGGTTCGCTGACCCGTTTAATCGTTTGAAAACGAACGTTGATTTCTTCTTTGCCCCGAAAAGTATTATTCGTGATGGCAACAGAACCCAACGACAAGGTCACTTAACGGCTGCGCCAGTCAAGGTATTGATAATACGGTTTGCCAAAAATATATTTATTTATTGAACAAAACCGTAAAACTAGTGTACAGGAAGACGAGCAAAAACAGAATGACGTTAAATACAATTTGATTTAGAATGAAAGATAGGTTGCAAACAACAAGGGTTTCATATATCCGTATTATAGGAAAGGAGTCAGCATAATTTGTTCTAGAACATTCGATCGTAAGTTTCTCGTGGGAACTAAATATTATTTCATCATTAAATATATTATTGCATCATCCTTGTTACTATGCAACATAATTAATAGGAAGACTTAGGTTTAATTATACTTATATCTATAGGGGTAGTATCCTTAACTGGCGCTATCGGAATATCAGCGCTGTCGCAATATTGCGACGGCCAAATATGCTGAGATAGATGCCTTTTCACCTAGAACGGACTACGGAATATTAAGTATAAGATTTTCATTGTTTGTTTTTCTGCTATTGTATAATTTCATTGTTATGTCCGTCCTGGTAATGAATAAATGATATTTTCTTTCTTTCTAATCGAGCAGCAGCGCTAACCGAACTACCACGTACCTGCGATTGCCAACTCATTTGCCAAGCGTGATGCCTAAGGCAAGCCCCTCTAAAGGAAGTTGTGAAAACCTTTAGGGAGGGATGTTTTTTTAAATCAAACGAACAAGTGGGTCACCTGATGGTAAGTGATAACCATGTACACTAGCACCACCGGAGTAGTGGCGGGTGTGTTACCGGCCTTTAAGAGTCACCAAACAAGTGTATCTGACCCTAAGCCGTCCCAATGAGCTCTGGCGACCTTACACAGAAACACAACATTAAAATTATTAATTTTGCATGAATATTACTAAGAGGTCGGGTCAACATATAGGCTACATAGTATCACGCTATCACCTACGGGGGACGAGCAGTGATAATTTATAAAGTCTAACGCGAGTAAAACCGCGGGGCACAGCTAGTTAAGGAATATATAAATAATAGGTCTTCTGTAAGGTGGGTGGAGGTACTTCCCCAGTCGGGCTGCTCTTTGAGTGAATGAACGCTGTGCCCTCCACACTCAAAAATTCAGCAATGGATGTTATCAGACTGATGATGTTGAATCGAATTTGGGCCACTGCAACTAATTAAATGCAGGACATATTTATATTGCAGGAATGGCAAACACGGGTAAGTTCTTCTCGTATTCCAATGCAACGGCTGATCAACAAGGCCGGGGAAGATCAAACTGGCCGCTTTACGTGCTCATCAAAAGAAAGCCGTAAAAGATTACTAACTAAAGATTCTTATTATCAGCAAAGAACTCCATACTCCGGGCTGCTACTGAGTTCTCAGTCCGGAGTATGGTGCAGCGTGGGTAGGCCCCTACATGATGGAGCGATGATGTGAGGGTCGTTGGAAGCTGATGGATGCGGGTAGCGCAAAACCGGCATGAAATGATGATGATGATGGAGCAAAAAAGTGGTTTTGAATATTTTCTAGAAGAAAGAACTCCATACTCAGGAGTATAGATACTCCTGAGTATGGAGTTTTTTCAGCAGGCATTTAATCAGCCGAAAGACGCCCACTACTGGACAAAGGCCTCCCCCAAATATCTCCACAAGTTCCGGTCTTACGCTACGCGCAGCCAGCTGCTTCCAACGACCCTCACAAGATTATCAGTTTTTCCTGTAGAGGGCCTGCCCACGCTGCTTCTTTCGGTTCGTGGCCGCCACTCGTAAACCTTACTGCTATATGCCCTGCCCACTGCTACTTCAGCTTGGCAATTCTTTGTTTCGCTTGCGGATCTCAACATTTTTAGTCGATCTCGCAGAGAAACTCCCAGCATAACTCTCCATTGCTCTTTGGGTGACCATGAGCCGTCTGATTAGGCCCATAATGAGCGACCACGTCTCTATTCCGTAAGTCATCACTTGGAGACTCTGCAGTACCCACCCCAAGATTTAAATCCCAGTCCACATTATCTGCGGTTGGACACTGTACCTCTAGACCGACGAAGCTATATTAGTATATAATCAACATAGCATAGGTGGAACTTTTGTCCCAAGAGCTTTCATCGTGTGTGAACTTCGTTGCTGTAAGCTGTTTTACGTAGTTTTTGATTTATAAACGACTTTTAAACTTTATGAAGGGAATCGCATGGGAATGTGAATAATTTTGTCTATGAACTTTCGTTTTAAGTTTAAAGTTTCCCGAGTCATTTCTTTTCTGTTCATCGTTTTTGCGATATAAACGTGTTGCTGATTTTCCCCCTCACCAATTTCAATTATAATATATCTGTCCAGACTATGCTCAACTGTGTTATTTTTGTGGAAAAAATACCTGAACCTTGAGACCTTTTGAAAAAGTATGACCATCCAAAATCAATAAAAGTCTATTAAAACTGCCGACGATCAATGTTTGCTAAACAAATATGGTGGCTGACCAAAACAAACCGTAAAGTTTGAGTTTTTATATAAATATTTTCGCAATGTAAATGTGTAAATTTTAACGAAAATATGGATAAATCATAAATTTGTGGTGCGACCGTCTTGAACCAGCACCAGAACCAGTGCAGTCGGTTGGGCTCTGCCGTTAATCGACAAGGATACACGCGGGCACCTTTTCGGAATATGTAGATGTTTTGTATTGGTTTTGTTTTCTAAAAAATATGGCCGACAGATTTGTTCACAGTTGCATGTAAAACATTAAATTAATAACGTCCCCCAAAATATTAAACTTTAGTTTTTATCGCGTCTTTCGCAGTACTATGCGTAAATATTCCCATATTTAATAACTAGCTGCGTTCCGTGGTTTGTCCCGCGTTACCCGTTACCCGTTACCTACAAAGTTTCTTTTCTAACAAAAAAATTTGACATAAATACATTATTAATGTAAACACTTATAAGATTATTTAGATTTATTTTCTTACTGACCACTGTGTCAGTAAGAAAATAAATCCTAATCAATAATTCCCTTCATAATAATATATTTTTTTCATAACTTTATTACATCGCTGCCTATTCAATAAAGAAAAAAACATAAAAAGCACACTTTACGGATATTCACAATGCTATTTTATTGTATTCATTTTAATTTAAGTTTAACATGTGAAGTTTTTGACAAAAAGTTATTTGTAAGTATATTGTATTGTTGCAGTGCCCTTACAGGGTTCATGTTAGGTACTGTATTATAATCTAAAATACCTATGTAAAACCCATGAAAGCAATAAATAAAATGAAATTGAAGTTTCATCAAAATCCGTTCGGTAGTTTTTGCACGAAAGTGTAACAATTATCTATACTCACAAACTTTCGCATTTATAATATTGTGCGGGTCGCTGGAAACTGCTGGATGCGAATAGCGCAAGACCGGCAATTGTGGAGATCTTTGGGGGAGGCTTTTGTCCAGCAGTGGACGTCTTTCGGCTGATATGATGATGATGATGATGATGAATATTAGTAGGAACTTATTTGATGATGCTAAAGCATTTACTTGGTTCAATGCGCATGACAATTTCAACAGAAACCAATTCTTTTCATTAGTATAGGAAAAATCAATCTACCCACATTACGGCATACGCTAGTCCCAAATTGTATATGATTAGGTATTCTAAATTTTAGAATAATACAACGATATGAAGATAATATAACTAGGTTAGTACACGGGAGATAAAAAAATACGTCTGACATTTACAGGCTTTAACAGCAGGCTAAACAGCTGGAAATGCCTGGGAAATGTCAGAACAATGAAAATAACGATTTATTATAACAATATTATGTTAATGTTGGTTTGTTAGTCCGTCGCCCACACAATGCCCTGGAGCCAAACAATTTACCGACGTCTTGTCTTGAGTTTCTGGTTGCTGCAAACAGCTTTTTGTTGAGAGATTTACCTTTGTGATTATGTTATTTATTGGACGTGGAGTTAACTTAGTTTAAGGTTTAAAGTAGTAATATAATGTGCTTTGACTGCCTCGTTGGTCTAGCGGCAGCGTGTTCACCCGCAGAAAACGAGGTCCTGGGTTCAAATCCCGGGTCGGACCAATAGTGTTTATGAAACTTTCTGTAAAAAGAAAAATTTGTCAGCATCAGACCGAAGGCTGGGAGTCGGCGGTATTATACCCCCGTGCCTCGGAGAACATGTAAACCCGTCTGTCCTCTACCTGACCTCTTTCCGGTCGTGTCGCTAGGCGTCCCATCGGATCATGAGAGTGATGGAATAGAAATTGTTCCTGTATTGCGCACACACTTGAGCACTATAATATGTCCCACGCAGATGGCTAATCTCTGTTGAGACTGGCCGCCGTGCCCGAAATTTGGGAAGGTGGACATTATTATTATTATTATTATTATCATACTGTCTCCCCCTCCCGCTTTGTTTTGGAGGGAAGTGGAACTATTATATTTTTAACACCTCTTTGTTTCACCTTTTTTTTTGTCACTCCCTTATGGGTAGGCCACATGTATATGTGGCCTACCCATAAGGGAGTACGCACCCGGATAGCGTTAAAATATGTAGCCTATATGTTACCCTATGTATATAGGGTAACATATAGGCTACATATTTTAACGCTATCCCTTACGGGGGAGGAGCTGTGATAATTTATAAAATTTAACGCGGGTAAAACCGCGGGGCTCAGCTAGTTCTAAATATTGAGTATTTATAGTTACTAAGATACGCGGCTTTGATCGACAAACAGGTCATAGGATGCAAGGGCGGACGGACCCAGTCACATCATAAAGGGCTATTTTAACCAACTCCGTATGAACCCTAAAAACAATATGATATAGCTAAAAACTACGTACAGACGCCAGCAAATCAAACTATCTGTCAAATTTCCCCAATTGAAAGTGAGCCTTATGCTTTTGTGATAAAGTTGAAAATCTTTAAAAGAAATATGACAGATTGGGGTAGCTGGATGTGCTGGCGTCTGTACAATAAGTTCATTCGTGGAACTACAAACTATTTTCATTTGCAAATAAAAGCACAATCGGCTCTCACAAAGCGGATTAAAGCGGAAGGAAATTGAAACGAAATGCAAAACTTCTTAGTCTACCTCCAGTTTCCATTTCTTTCAACTTTGTGCAATTATCATGGACTTTCTTGATATATTTTAACATGACGGGCCTGTTCGCGTGGTTGGCAAGTGCTTGCTTTTCACGCCGGAGGTCGTGGGTTCGATTCCCACCCAGGACAGATATTTGTATGCATGAACATGTCTGTACGTCCTGAGTCTGTGTAATTATCTATATAAGTATGTATTTACAAAAGAAAAGTATTATATGTAGTATATAAGTTATCTGGTTTCCATAGTACAAGTTCTGTTTAGTTTCGGATCAGATGGTTGTGTGTAAATAATGTCCCAGGATTTTATATTATTATTATTATGACGATTACAGTTAGCATTGACTTTAGGTTACTTTCAATGCTTCACCAGACAATAAAGACGAGTGGGAGCTAAAACCGTCTAGAAAAATAACACCACACGTTAAGTATCCTGCCGCTGGGGCAAGGTTCTCGGGTGGCGATCACGAATGTGCTGTGTGGTGACGGCAGTGAATATAAGAATATCATCACCCCATCTCATCCCGTGGGTGGTGTAGAAGTCGACCCGGGTATTTTACCACCCTTACTCACTTGCAACACCGCAACAATTACCTGTAGCGTTTTAAGTGAAAGTAACTCTCCAGACGAGCTGCACATAAAAAAGCAACAAAACTTACTTAAATGGTGCTATTTTTTAGCACTACCCATGGCATGTTAGTTACTAGAACTGTAACCCATGAACACGATAACATTCAACCCAAACTTTATAAAATACAACCGGCCAAGTGCGAGTCGGACACGCGCTCCGAGGATACCGTACAAACCTGTAGGTATATAAAGTTTAAAATTATTTTAATTATATTATATGTTTTAATAAAAATTAACAGTTTTTGCAATTGTTCCTTTATCTATGCTATAAGACGTTGCTTCGTACCAATTTTCAAGATTCTGAGTTCACGGGAAGTACCCTGTAGGTTTTGATAACTTTGCGAGTGCCGAAAATTTAAGGCATAAACGGCTGTATCTTTTGATTGCATTGGCTTAGAAGTTTGATTTTTTCACAGTTCTAAGGGACAGGAGTAGACCTGAGTATTTAGTATAAATTCCAGCTTGATAGCTTCACGCCTTTCTGAAAAAAAGGGTCTTGTCTTGACAGAAAGACGGACAGACAACAAAGTAATCTACTTTATAAGGCTTACACACGTTCCGTGATTTTCTTGTGAGGCACTGAACCCCACCCTAAAAAAAAGAAATTTGACACTACATTAAATTTGGTAAAGGTCTTCTCAAAGCATTATACTAAATGTGACGGCAAAACAAATTGAGCTAAGTTTTTGTACACAAAAGTGTCGTATTACAAAGTTGATCTAGATTTCACCCAAGACAGTAATTTCGAGACAAGAAACTCGACTTGGAAAGTAAAGTTTTGACAGGTAAAATAATATAGTTTATTATTTAGTACAGGTTCTTTTTTCACCCCTCGAGGCTTCGCGTATGAGAAGTGTCCTCTACTGCTGCCACAAACAGCTCCGGGAAGATAGCTAAGGCGATTGCCACACTGCCCCGCATGATGCAGCGTAGTGCGTGAGTGCGTGTTCTAACGTTGCTTGTTAGTATCTCCGTTTGTATAGAAAACACGCACAGTGAATAAGTAATAGTATAGAAAACAGTAGATGCACATGCCACCAAAAATTGTCAATCAAAAAGTGTCTGCGGCTTGGTATGTTGGACTCGCACCGACTAAACCTAACCTGCCGTGGACTTCTTCTGGCGCCAAATGGGGGGAACCCCGGGAACGCAAGTATGCTGTTCCAGTGCCCTCATTTGTGCCGTGTCCCAAATGGTCGGGAGACGCACCCTGGGAGGGCTGTGAGTTGCCCTTCCCAATTGCCGACTCCTACAAAACACGCACAGTCCAACTCACTTGCATCTGCATGAACGCGCGTGGATGCAGTTTCAGTGTGTTGGACAGAGCGTGTTTTCTATACAAACGGAGATACTTACAAGCAACGTTAGAATTATAATATATATAATTATAATATCTTGGAGATAGTCCCAAGATATTATAATTATAATATCTTGGGACATTATTCACACACGGCCATCTGATCCTAAATTCAGCAGTGCTTGTTCTTTGGAAACCAGATAACTGATAATAATATACATATACTTCTATAGCAGTGCTTGATAGCATGCTTAATACGCAGTTAAATAAGCACATTAAAATCCACGATAACCAATTTGGCTTTCGCCCCGGACTATCGACAGAGAGTGCTGTACTGTGTCTTAAGCATGCTGTCAATTACTACGAAGCACTTCCGTTTACTGCTGCTTTCTCGACCTTTCCAAAGCTTTTGACTTGGTCTCGTATGATATTTTATGGAAAAAGTTGCATAAGTCCCAATTGCCGGACTCTATTATAAATATATTAAAATATTGGTATAGAAACCAAGTCAATAGTGTACGTTGGGGAGGGGCTCTATCACGTTCGTATGGGTTGGAATGCGGGGTGAGACAGGGGGGGTTGTCATCACCTACGCTTTTCAACTTGTACGTGAATGAGTTGATCACCGAGCTCAGCGGGGCTAGAGTCGGGTGTCATATTGATGGCGTTTGTATAAATAACGTATCATATGCTGATGATCAAGCCCTTTTGAGTGCTTCGCCTTGTGGCCTACGTAAGCTAGTAACCATTTGTGAAAAGTACGCCAAAAGTCATGGGCTTGTTTACAATGTAAATAAAAGTCTAATCATGGTTTTTGAGTCCAGGGGTAAAAGCCCGAAAACAATGCCATCTATTTCTCTATATGGAACCCCGCTGAAACGGGTTTATTCTTTTAAATACCTAGGTCATCATTTGACCCCTGGATTCAAAGATGATGATGACTTGGAAAGGGAACGAAGGGCGTTTTCAGTGAGAGCGAACATGTTAGCTCGCAGGTTTGCACGGTGTTCAAGGACAGTAAAAATCACTCTTTTTACAGCCTATTGCTCCTCTTTCTATACGTGCTCCTTGTGGGCTAAATATACACAAAAATATTACAACGCTCTTCGTATCCAATACAACAACGCGTTCAGGGTGCTGTTGGGCTGCCACGTTTCTGTAGCGCATCGGGCATGTTTGCTGAAGTCAGAGTGGACTGTTTCTACGCCACAATGCGCAAACGGTGTGCATCCCTGGTGAGCAGGATTCGTGGCCACTCTAACAGCATTCTGGCCATGATCGCAAGCAAATTTGACTGCCTATACATGAATCACTGCTGCACTGTTTCTCACGGAATGGGGCATCAATGATTCGTGTATTCCAAAGTCATGTAAACAAAATTTTTGCTATATTTTTACTAACAAAGAATAAGTCTTATGTATTACTAACAATTTTGAGTCTTTGGTAACTTGAATAAATAACTTTATTATTATTATTATTATATCGCTTTTTTAAATACATAGAACTTGTACTATGAAAACCAGATAACTAATGTACTACTCAGTTATCTGGTTTCCACAGCTACTTACTCTGCTTAGTTTGAAATCTGGTGGCCTTTTGTGAAAAACGTCCCAGGATATTATTACTATAATAACACTTTCGGACCCACACTGAAATCGAACCTCGGACCACATCATCCTCTGTTAAACACGGTACTGCTGAAACTATCAAACAGGGACGTTAAATAACTAACAACTTAACAAACAAACAAATATTAAGTATTCTAATAACCCAAGTCTTATTAAATTCTAAACTTTCTGATCTGTCAGCTCCTTGCCTGAGGCGTAGAATGTCAATAAGTTTATTTACTAAAATAAGTTTCATATTAAACAAAAGCTAATTGAACAAAGTCTATTTCTTGGCCTTTATCTATGAATTGAAATGTAGTTTCTTCATCAATCGGAGACGTTCTCAAGAAAAATCAGATCAGAAGTACCGGCGAGCATGTATGAAGAATATAATGACAGTAAACGAAGCGAAAGAGGTGTGCAAGGATCGCGCGATCGTGACAAATGGAAGTCCGTTGTCTCTGCCTACCCCTCTGGGAGAAAGGCGTGGGTCTATGTATGTATGTATAAATAATCTCATTGACCATATCTTAAATAAGCTAGCTACATAACTATAATGATTGCTATCACAATATTATTTCTAAAATCCTACTAATTACTGGTTTTTACTCTTTGATGCAAAAACTACGGAACGGATTTTGGCGAAACTTTGTAGTAATATAGCTTATATTTCCCATAACACATAGGCTATAATTTATAAAGTTTAACGCAGGTAAAACCGCGGGGCATGGCTACTATTTTCTTACAAGCGGTATATCCAAATATTTATATGTACCTAGTAATAAATATGTGCATATAACTATGTTCCTATAAAGTTTTTTAAAGTCTACGTGATTAAAACCTTTTTTTAACTCCCATAGCAAAAAGAGGGGTGTGCTAAGTTTGACGTCGTTGTGTGTCTGTGGCATCGTAGTTCTCAAACGGATGGACCGATTTCGATGCAGTTTCTATTATTTTGTACAAGGTGCGATGGCATTCTAATGGAAGTGGAGTTTGAAAGATACGCTACACAAAATATCCATTAAACGCCATTTAGAGGACTAGGCCATGAGTCGAATCTCTTTTGTTTTATAAAGCACAACGCCCGCACTAGATAAACTAATCCCTGTGTCGCGGGGTACTTTACATACATATAAAACGCGGACACAAATTACATCCAGAACAACTATTTATGGGTCACACAAATAGTTATTCGGCGCGGCACTTGAACCCGCGATACGATGCAGCGAGGCGACTGTCTTAGCCACACGTGCAGTCAAATCTTCTATTCTTCACTTATCACATTTTTCCTGCGAGTTGGAAAATAAAAGACTGGAGTTATCCCGACGAACCAGGTTTTAACATTATATTTATTTGCTTTTTATCAATTATGCATGTTGTATAACGTGTTCAAAATAAGTATGGCATTAGAATCATTTATCGACACCGTAGAGTGAAAACCTCGGAAGTGTAATTCATGAGATAACTGTTCAGGAGCACTTCCGAGGTAGTATATCAGACTGAATGCGATCACGAAGAACGAGGTTCTCACATATGATCGAAGATGGCTTTAGGAGTGTCAGAAGCTCAGTGAAGTCGATTCGAAATATGCGTTTTGAGGTTTTCTTAAACAAAACATGTAAAGGAACTAATTTCGTTAAAATTTGACATTCGAGGTTTTCACTCTATGGTGTCGTTATGTGGTTTTGGTTGCATAAAGATTAAGAAGACTTCTTCGGGCATTTTTCAAGGGCAACGCATTTTCCACTGACGGTGTCTCTCACAGTTGGTGGGTCGCAGTAACACGCAGAATAGTCGCATAAGATGGCCCTCTCTCTTACAGGCTCGGGTTGGTCACAGGTCGCCTCCGGCATGCGCTGGCTACATCCAGTGGAATAGGCATGAGTGCCTACCTCGCATTCTTTGTAACCTGTGAACAAGGATGTTCGTATTAGACGTAAAAGTGGTAAGGCAGTCAGTCGACTGCACGTGTGGTGCAGCGGCTAAGACAGTCGCCTCGCCGTTTCGTGCCGCGGGTTCGAGTCCTGCGCCGGACAACTATTTGTGTGACCCATAAATTAAATAGTTGTTCTGGGGCTCTACCGACTAAGACGCCGAACATCGATTTCTTAAATGGCGTTCAAATAAATTAACGTTAAAATGACTTAATCAATCGTGAAATCGGCATCTATAAGCACATGTGACGTCATAAATGGTCCGGAATCGATTGTCAACGATTAATAGTCTCATAAAAAAAATTAGAACCAATTTCGTATATTATATTGCGTATTATCGGTAAAGTCTCTTCTACACGGTTGCAAACCAACATTCCAACATAGGTCCCCCTAGTGGTTGCCATCCATCTAGACAGCATTTGTGCAATTTAGATGGATGGCAACCACCAGGGGGACCTATGTTGGAATTTTGGTTTGCAACCGTGTGGAAGATGCTTAAGATGGCGTTAAAAAGGGTCAATGCATTAAGAAATATCGAATGGATTGTATAAATCGAGTCTCATTACCACGGTGCGGTGGTGAAGCGGTTAACGCACATGGGGCCGGATAAGATCGTGGTCGTGGGTTCGATTCCCCCCCGCACTTAAAAGTATACAATTAATTTTAAAGATGTCTGAAAAAATTCGCATGATTTCAGAGTCGACTAACTTTGTGCGCCGTTTATTATAATACTTATAACTTTCAAAAAACTTGTTACAGTCTAATATCATGTTACTTACAAAATAATGTTAGGTTCAAAAAACTTGTCGAAGAAAAAGGTACGAAACCCACGATATTCATCTATGTAGCTGTAAACACCGCGTGTTGCGGCTGCGTCTTGCCAGTCAATATTTGGACACACCTTAACAGGAGATGCATTCAACCACGAATCAGTTCTCTATATTGAAGTATTGGCTCTCATCGAAAAATCGCTATAGAACTTTTATCCCGACTCAAGATTAGTGGTATAGGTACAGACGCCAGCACATCAAGCTACCCAAACCTGTGAAATTTCCCCAATTAAAAGTGAACCTTATGCTTATGTTATAAAGTTGAAAATCGATAAAAGAATTTTGACAGATTGGGGTAGCTGGATGTGCTGGCGTCTGTATCTACATACGTTACAGCTATCATACCCATACAGTTAAATAATTTATTAGGTTTCATCATTATTATACAGAAGCCATTAACGAAATGTAAATAATTAATTGAGATGGCCTTTAGTAATGAATTGAGTGTAATTATTATTTCTTCTTATGGATGTGTAATTAATTAATGTCTGGGGCAATTAAAAACTATTTAATCTTTAAGGTATATCTACGTCTGATACTGTCTTAAATACATGTACTTACTTACTTGTCGTATGGGCAGTGGTTACTCTGATGTCAGAGTTGTTCAAGCCGCCCAGTTAGCCTCTGACATGGCTTAACGAGTGTTGCCAAATGGCTACAACCGGGACCGACAGCTTAACGTGCGTGCCCTCCAAATCCCGGAGACGCTCAGAAATTAAACCACATTGGCGATCACCCATCTATGGACTGACCGCGAGCCTAGATGCTTACCCTCGCCAATCACTTACGGACCGGTGTTAGCATCTGGCTATATATCTGGCTTATTTCTAAAAGATGTCCGTTACATTATATTATTTAATTACATTAATAAAGCAGCGAAAAGTAGGTATAAATGTCGGCCTTCAGCCTTAACTAAAGAAAAGTACATTGCCGTTCGGAATCTCAGCAATAAGATGTGTAGGAATGCACAGCGCCAAAATATTCATAAATCAGTTGAAAATGAAGATCCGGCAAGGATTTGGAAATTTCTCAGATCATTAGGAGTGGGAAAAAGTAAAGATTCAATTCCTAAAACATTAAATATTGATTCGCTTAATCAGCATTTTTCTTCTGCGTCATCCAATTTTAATGGAACAACCAAAACTAACACTCTTAACTATCTTTCATCTATTCCTACTCCTACTTACTCTCCATTTGTTTTTAATCAATTTACAGATTGTGATGTTAAGAAGAGCATTCTGTCGATATCATCTAACGCGGTTGGAACTGACAATGTCACCCGTAATATGGTTCTTCCTATCCTTGATGAAATCCTTCCTGTTCTCTCCCATATCTTTAACTATTCCATTTCCAGTGGCTGCTTCCCGACAGCGTGGAAAGCTGCCCAAGTCACTCCTTTACCCAAAACCAAAAATCCTGAATCATTTTCAGATTACCGTCCCATTTCTATACTCCCTTTCCTCTCAAAAGTCCTGGAACGCCTTGTTTCCAACCAACTTAGCTCCTTCCTTTGCAGAAACCATCTCCTCAACCCGATGCAATCAGGTTTCCGTCCCGGCCATAGTACCGTAACTGCCCTTGTTCATATTACGGATGACATAAGAAGGGCCATGGAGGATGGGAATCTAACAGTTCTCATTCTTCTCGATTTCAGTAACGCCTTCAACTCGGTAGATTTCGACATTCTCCTTGGTATTTTAAACTCTCTTAACATATCTCCAACTGTAATTGATTGGTTCCGTACTTACCTGTTCGGCCGCCGGCAAAGAGTTCGCATTGAAAATTGTTTTTCTCCATGGTGCAGTACAACAGCCGGAGTGCCTCAGGGTGGCGTGCTTTCTCCGTTACTCTTCGCAATTTTTATTAATACGATCTCCCGACACCTAACCTCATCCTATCATCTTTATGCTGATGATCCCAAATTTATACTCACACTCCATTAGCTACACTTACGGAAACTATTAACTTAGTCAACAAGGATCTCGCTAAGATATGTAAATGGAGTCAAGAGTATGGTCTCCGAGTTAATCCATTGAAAACCCAGGCCATTGTCGTGGGCAGCTCTCGAATGGTTTCCAGGGTAGATTGGTCCCGAATCCCCCAAATTAATTTTGATGGTGTTCTGATCCCATTTAGCAATGAAGTCAAGAACTTGGGGATAATAATAGACAACACTCTATCTTGGGGTCCACAATTAAAGACAGTGAGCCGAAAACTTTTTGCATCCGCTGGTTCCCTAAGACGTCTTCGAAACTTCCTACCCATTACCACTAAAACTGCCCTTGCACAATCACTTCTCTTACCGATTCTCGACTATGCCGACGCCAGCTATCTTGATCTCACACAAGAACAACTTGATAAACTTGAGCGACTCCAAAACTTTTGTATCAGATTCATATTTGGCTTACGCAAATATGATCATGTTTCCGAGTTTCGTGCCAAGCTCAAGTGGTTGCCTATTCGCTTTCGTCGGAATGCCCATATTCTCACTTTATTATTCAATATACTTTTCAACCCCACTACTCCTTTATATCTTCAAGAACGTTTTAAATTCCTTTGTGACACACATTCAAGGCTTTTAAGATCATCAGAAAACCTTAAATTGCACATTCCAGCGCACTCTTCCACCTTTATGGACAAATCATTTGCAGTCCAAGCAGCTCGTTTGTGGAATGAGTTACCAACTTCTATTAAATGCTCTCAGACTATAGTAAGCTTCAAAAAACTTGTGAAAGACCACTATCTGTCTCTATCATAATAATTATTAATGTATTTTATATGTATATAGTATTTTAATATAGTATTATATTTATAGTATAGTATAATATAGTATTTTATTTACGTATATGTATATGTTATAATAATATGATCATTACATTAGTTTTTTAGTATATCTTGTTAATTATCTATTTTCTTTCTATTTTTATCTAAGTACCACACTTTGTTGCACCGTCCCCGGCATTTTTACACAATTAATTCCTATCCATCCAAAGGTTGTCTGGAAGAAATCGCTTTATGCGATAAGACCGCCCATTGTACATTATAATTAATGTTTCTTTGTTAATGTTCTTTTTTATTTTTTTGTGTACAATAAAGTGTATTTTAATTTTAATTTTAATTAATACATAAAACTGAATTATTACCTACTTTAAATTATTACATTGAGTTATTTGTTATATTTAGCATATGAATTCATTAACTGTATAGAAGCATTTCTCTATTAACCATTTATTAAATCTCATTTTTTTTCTTTTAATTAAAAATTTCTATATTTACTACACGTAGTAGTTATGGGTCTCTTCTTTTAAGTTATATGTAACTAACTTGTATTAGAAAAGACCCCTCTCTTATCTGTACATTAATATTGCTGTAATTACATTTATAAATAAATAAATAAAAATAAAAATGTTTTATTATCAGGCTTCCAGGGCCCATAGTGTGTTAGTAAAACAATATATGCTTAAACTATGTTAGTAACTATAACTAAGACTATAACTAACTAAGCCCAAAACTAGGAAACCTTATCAAGCCACATGTCTTACATGCAGCTTGATAAACCTACCCGTTGTAGGCCCATCCATCCTGTCAGCAAATACCCTCAGGATGCTGTTGCTGCTGCCCCTTACTCTGCGTATTACTGATGCGACCTTCTTGCGCATTAACGCGAAGTAGTCATCTGTATGCGCATCAGCAAACATCCCGGACGCACTACAGTAAGGCGGAAGCCTCAACAACATCCTGAAAGTGTTATTGTATTGGATGCGCAGGGTATTGGCTGATTTTTGGGTATGATTAGCCCAAAGGCTGCTGGTGTAAAATGTCTGGCAGTATGCCTTGAACAAAGTGATTTTCACTGGTACTGAGCAACCAGCAAACCTTCGCGCCACCATATTACCCCGCACAGCCAACGCCCTGCGCTCCCTTTCCAAATCACAGTCATCTTTACCATCTTCGGTAACAATATGACCCAGATATTTAAATTGGGTTACCCTCCGTAAAAGTGAACCGTTGATCCTTACTGGTGGAACATGAGTTGGACTTTTGTTTCCTCCCCTAAACACCAACAGTTCACTCTTCTTTGGATTATATTTTAATCCATTTGAAGTATAAGTTTAACTTAACTAATAACAAATAACAAAAGTAGGTACATGCTCCATAACATACATTAATCTTCTATTTTAGTATCTATTATGTTCTATATATATGAATAAACTGACTATATTAAAGTTGCAAGCGCTTTTTTAAAGTTTACGTGAATAATTTTGAAACCTTTTCTATTTTATTTTATTCGATCACGAATCAGTTCTTGTGTATATATGTATATTCACATACACACACTAATACACATACAAACATCATGCACACAGACACATACCCATATATATTTTGATTTATTTACTATCTTAAAACATGTTTGATTACATATATGTATATATATATATATACATCACAATAAAAGTTATTTATGTAATAATATAAGACTACGGAATTTAGCTTCTTCTCCGAACTGTTTTGATACACGCACTTTGGTGTTATCACCTCCCCATGACCGTATAACCCCTGGCCTTTGACTTGGGCTTATATTTGTTACACGTGTTTAAATACGTTATTCCGGACCTGTATACTGTTGCTGTCTGCTGTGTGGTGACGGCGACAGAATCAGAATATCATCACCCCATCTCATCCCGTGGGGGGCGTAGAAATCGACCCGAGGGAATATCTACCAGAGGACGGGAAGCAGCTTCCTTCTGAGTACTACGACCATCATACTGCGATCGCCAACCCGCCTGCCAAGCGTGGCGATTATGGCATATCCCCTCAAGATGATTCTTGAGGGAGGCTTGTCCAGACGTGGACTTATTTAAGCTGTAATGATGATGATACTGTTGCTGTGTAGCTGACGGCCGATATTTCGAAGTTTTTCTTTTGTATACCTATATATAATCTAAAATAATAAGCATTCAGACAACCGATCGAGCATATATTGTGTTTGCCTACTAAATAATTACTCTAATTGGACCAAACCCCGTGTTCATGCCCGCTTGAGTATGTTTCGCCGGACCGTCTCAACTGGGTCGTGTTGAAACCGGTAGTAAATGAACCCACTGAGTTTGTTTCGCTGGGTCTTCTCAGTTGGGGCGCATTGGATCCGGTGGTAGCATTAAAGCGTGACCGTCGTTATTAACACAAGGTCCGTCATAATAAAAATACCTTAATATAGACAGAACCATTGACAATATGTAGTAAAAATATTAGACTTAAACTAGATAATTAAACATAATCTCTTGACAATAACTTGATACGAGCTAGCTAAATACCATTGCTATAGTAAAATAAATTATATAAATGTTTTCATACAATGTGTACCTAAATATCTATGTTACTAGAATTAATAATGTATACAACTATATTACTACAAACATGTTCTGACTATTTACAAGCGCTTTTTTAAAGTCTACGTGAATAAAAACCTTTTTTATTTATTTTATTTATTATTAGATGTCGTCCCGAGGAAATATCTACCAAAGAACGGGCATCAGCGTCCTTCTGTGTACTATGACCATCTTACCGCGATCGCCAACCCGTCTGCCCAGCGTAGCGATTATGGCATATCCCTCCAAATTATGGACTCTATTGTAGAAATCTTTTCGGGAGACCTATGTCCAGCCATAGTATATGATTGACAGCACCACTCTCCTAATAACATGGATTAAATATGTAATGTATATTAGTCGAGTTATCAGCATTTTTTTGGTGTATCTATTATAATAATGAAGGTATGACAAGTGTATCAACATTATAACAATTATTTTATTTTATACTAGCTGTGCCCCGCGGTTTTACCCGCGTTAAATTATCATAGCTCCTCCCCCGTAAGTGATAGCGTGATAATAATATGTAGCCTATATGTTGACCCGAAGTCTTAGTAATATTCATGCAAAATTTGATGTAAATCCATGCAGTACTTTTTGAGTTTAGCCCGGACATACATACAGACAAACAGACACACAGACAAAAAATCTAAAGACTATTTTTTTGGCTTCGATATCGATTGTAGTTCTTTTTAAAAAAATATTCAATATACAGTTTTGACTTTCCTACGATTTTATTATTATGTATAAATACTGAGTATGTTATGTATTTACAAATAAGTGTTAATTTATAAATATTTTATTTTATAAGTTTGTTTGTCCATACGTTTATTATTTTAATTAGCTATAAGTTATGTTATTAGTGTCCAGGTACTCTGAAGTTGTAATTGCGACATGTACTGACACATCAATTGTCCGTGAGTTATTTTACATGGTTGCATCATAAAACCAGCGCTGTGACAAATAGTTAATGTTGCAGCTAGTGCTGAGAGCGGCCCACACGCACAGATTACCATTAAGGACTTCTGTATGTGTACCCATATATAGTTTTCTGAATAAATGTATTTTCTTCTTCTTCTTTCTTCTTCTTTCTTCTTCAATGGACGTTATTCGACTGATATGATAATGTTTTTTTTTTATTATTATTTAATAAAGTACCAGGTATAGTACTTTATGTGTATTACAATCTAGTCTGGAGACTAATAAGTAATTTTATATTAACATAAACTTAATTAATTCTAAGAATCAGTCCACCGACTTTCCTTAGTCATATTTGTTAAGGGGAAGACACTTTGTTCATGTGTTCTTTATAATTACATTATTGCTATCACTAATCACTAAATACACTAATCACGACACTAGTTCATAGGGTTTTGTTCTCTTTAAACGTGTCACTAGCTCTGTAATGTCGAGGAGCTGGATATGATAATGATGATGACCATTTACTAAAACAAGTTATCATATTCGTAAGTCCATTGTCAATGTCACAAAGAAATACATTGGCTTTCTGGTCTGAAAACACGTCGTTCGCGTGGGTGTTTCACAGCTTAGCCGTGGCGGCTTTTGACCAGCATTCAATTGGCTGACAAGATGACCCAACAAAGAGTATATTTTAACAGGAATTCAGGGTGTTTACTTAATACCTGAATCGGCACACATTCTATACAAAATGACCGGCTAATCTCTATCTGACGATATCTATAATTTTTTTCCAGGTCCCGTTAAGGTCAAGCGCCCAGTGTGTCACTATCGTGTAAGCGTAAACTTAACTTAACTACATAGTAAATATATATAATAACGAATAGATAAATAAACTGAGATCACAAGAAAACAAAACAGTAATGAAGATGTTATCACGTTGTGATAGAATCGTGACTCCATTGACCTTGAAGACAAACCAGGCGTTAACTTAATCGTGCAAAAGTCTGACCATGTTATAATTACGTCGGATGGGTGTTGACTTGGTCGAACATGTGCTTCAAAGATAGTGTTTGTCAGTCATCTCAGAGCTCATGAACGAAGCTCTCAAGTAGCCAGGCGCTCTGGCTGATCTCGTTTAACAGCTACAATGTTATTGGTATACCTCCCTCCATTCCTTCCTATCTTCGCAAGCGCTTCGACTTTTTTATATCGATCCTACTTCCTAGATATATTCTATATACTTTAGTAGAAGAGCCTATATGCCGGGACGCTGTATTCGGTACGACACTTACATTACAAGCACTAAAAATATTTGTATGCTAATAAAATGCACATGCAGCATGGAGGTATGGAAATCGAAACTCCCCCACTGCAACTCCTGTAACCCGGGATCAACAGTGGCAATCCGTTGTCTCTGCCTACCCCTCTGGGAAACAGGCGTGAGTCTATGTATGTATGTGTGTATAATTTACTTACACCTCCCCATTACATATATGCATCCCCGTGGGTGGGGGCTCGCCACGGCCAAGAGCGCGAGAACACATAACGCGATTAAACACTTCATTGCCAAGATACTTTTGAATTAATTAAGATTAAACGATCGTAATGTATGTACACTAGGAATAGTATTATAACACTGATACTGGAAGTATATAGGTCGCCTTATATAAGTATTTTGGTGATAAATAATATGGTGATACCAGAATTTACCGCGTGGTTATCTCGCACGTAGATTAAGATGTTGTATAGAAAATGGTGAAGAGTTACTATCTTTCTCTTTAACATTAAATTACTGTATATCTTATTCTCCTATGACCTGCCTTATATATATATATATATATATATATATATATATATATATATATATATATATATATATATATATATATATATTATTTATTTATTTATATATATGTTTGTATTTATTTATTGTTAAAAGTACCCATGGTACAATAAAAAAATCCTACCTGCTAATTATGCCAACAAATACCCAAATGCCTTTTATTTACTCCTGGTACATTCAACGGTAGCCTGGAAGAGATCGCACTTAGCGATAAGGCTGCCATTTGTACAATCTTAACATACTCATAGTTCTTTTAATGTATTATTTTTTGTGTACATTAAAGAGTTACTTACTTATCCGGTCACCGTACGGTCACCGTAGCCTAGTTGGTAGTGCTCCTGCCTTCGAAGCTGGTGGTCCTGGGTTCGAATCCCGGTAAGTGCAAATATTTGTGTGATGAGCACGAATATTTGTTTCTGGGTCATGGATGTTTTCTATGTATTTAAGTATTTATCTATCTATATAAGTATGTATATCGTCGCCTGGTACCCATAGTACAAGCTTTGCTTAGTTTGGGGCTAGGATGATCTGTGTGACATTGTCCCGAGATATTATTATTATTATTATGTGCCGTGTGGTTTGCGGCCTAGAAAGAATAACATGGCTACCCCATGTCCGTATATTATAGCGACTAAGCGATACACCAGGTAGTCGGGTAGCAGCGCCAGCTGTGTCCTAGCTACCACCTAACTGCTACGGCAAACCCCTCCAAATGATAACGTTATGGAAACCTTTGGAGGAGGCCTATCTAGGGGCAATGTCACACAGATCATCCTAGCCCCAAACTAACCATAGCTTGCACTATGGGTACCAGGCGACGATATACATACTTATATAGATAGATAAATACTTATATACATAGAAAACATCCATGACTCAGAAACAAATATTCGTGCTCATCACACAAATATTTGCACTTACCGGGATTCGGACCCAGGACCACCAGCTTCGTAGGCAGGAGCACTACCAACTAGGCTACGGTGACCGTCTATGTCCAGCTACGGACGATATCAGGCTGATGATGTATGTATTGAATATAAAATTGAGGCTACTTTCTCCGAATTTGCAAGGGATATTTTATTAGATAAATATTCAAAAATATTATGTTTCATTTTTATATCTTTATTAACATACCATGAAAAGGAGTTGTAATTACATTTTCAGTGGTAATTACAGAAAATATCAAAGTGAAAACTGGTTCTAAATAATCTGAAATATTAATATCACGGGATGACCGAAGTACAGACGCCAGCACATCCAGCTACCCCAATATATCAAATTTCTTTTATAGATTTTCAATTTTATCACATAAGCTTAAGGTTTACGTTCAATTGGGGAAATTTGACAGATTGGGGTAGCTTAATTTGCTGGCGACTGTACATTTTTTATGTTGCTGGCTAGATTCCACCCACGTGGAACTATAGCGTGATTTGGCAAACATACATTTTACGAAAACAAAACCCGATTTACAACAAGTAATGCCCTTCAGGGGCTCTACCGGCTAAGTCGCCGAACATCGATTTCTTAAATGGCGTTCAAATAAATAAAGGTTAAAAATGACTTAATCAATCGTTGAATCGGCTTCCATGAGCACATGTCACGTCATAAATGGTCCGGAATCGATTGTCAACGTTTTTAACCATTATTTATTTGAACGCTATTTAAGAAATCGATGTTCGGCGACTTAGCCGGTAGAGACCCTGGTGCTCTACCGCCTAAGTCGCCGAACATCGATTTCTGATATGGCGTTCAAATAAATAAAGGTTAAAATGACTTAATCAATCGTTAAATCGGCTTCCATTAGCACATGTGACGTCATTAATGGTCCGGAATCGATTGTCAACGTTGAAGCCGATTTATCGACTGATTAAGTCATTTGTAACCTTTATTTATTTGAACGCCATTTAAGAAATCGATGTTCGGCGACTTAGCCGGTAGAGCCCCTGGTTGAATTTCGGTTATGGCGGTCCGCTTTCTGCGTGGGACACATTATAGTGCGTTTGATTTTCAGTTAATAAGTAAGGCGATCAAACAAATTGATTAATTCATTCGCACTGACGTTAATGCTGGACAGCTAGCAGTTAATACGTAATAATAATTTTTGTGAGGATGGAACTCTAGATACGCAAGTGCCAAGAACATGGCAGTCAACTTTAACCACTGAGCCACACAGTATTTAGTAATTAATAAATTTATTGCTAATTCATTTGGGTGCTGGTAGGGCTGCCCCGTTTCTATAGTGCGTCGGGAATGTGCGCAGATGCATATGTAGATGGTTTTTATACAACAATGCGTAAAAGATGCGGTTCTCTGGTGCATAGGGTGCGGACCAGCTCTAACAGTATCCTAAACATGATTGCAAGTAGGTTGGACTGCGCCTACATAATCATCATAATCAATCAATTGTCAAGATACTACATAAAGTCAATTATATACTCACATTTCCCCAAAACCTATTGGAAACCTCGAGAATGATGAGTCACATGGGCCCCGGCCAAAAACGCAAGAACACATACCTACAGCGAGTAAATACTTGTCAAGATAGTACACAAATTCAATTATATACTCACATTTCCCCAAAACGTACTGACAACTCCGAGAATGAGGAGTCCCTTACGTAACGACCAAAAACGCAAGAACACATACAGCGAGTAAATACTTAATTGTCAAGATACTACACAAATTCAATTATATACTCACATTTCCCCAAAACGTACTGGCAACCTCGAGAGTGAGGAGTTCCATACACCTCGGCCAAGAACGCAAATACACATATAGCGAGTAAATTTTCAATCGTCGAGATACTACACAAAGTCTATTATATACTCACATTTCCCCAAAACGTAGTGGCAACCCCGAGAGTGAGGAGTTCCATACGTCACGGCCAAGAACCCAAGAACACATACAGCGAGTAAATACTCAATTGTCAAGATACAATACAAAATCAATTATATACTCACATTTCCCCAAAACGTACTGACAACCCCGAGAGTGAGGAGTTCCATACGCCACAGCCAAGATCGCAAGAACACAAACAGCAACCAAATACTTCATTGTAATGATAGTTTTTAATTTATCAGGAGAATTCGATCAGTGTGTATGAACACTATAAACTATATTTGTTGACTGACCATTCGAAGTAAATAGGACAGCTTATATAAGTGCCACGGTCATTAGTACTTAAGTGGTTTAATATTTACTTGAAGATGTAACCGGTTTGTTTTGTTGTTGCTGGGTCTAAGATCTTGTTGATTTTGCTTCATTTTAATATATTTATTTTATAACTTTGACTTTTTTATAACATTAGTTCTATAAATATCTTGTTTACGACCAAGTGAATGACATGTAGCACGGCACAATAAATTTGAAGTGCATTCTGATAAGCTCACGCTATTTTGGCTCTACTTCGTTGGTCTAGCGGTAATGTGTTCAACCGCAGAAAATTAGGTCCCGGGTTCAAATGCCAGGTCGGGCCAAAAAGTGATTTTGGTATTTTTCCGAAAAAATAAATTCCTCAGTATCAGCCCGAAGTCTGGAAGTTGGCGGTATTACACCCCCGTGCCTCGGAGACCACGTAAAGCCGCCGGTCCTGCACCAGACCTCTTTTCGGTCGTGTCGCTAACCGTCCCATCGGATCATGGGAGAGATGAAATAGAAAGTGCCCCTGTGTTTGCGCACGCACTTGTGCACTATAATATATATATATATATATATATATATATATTTTTTAAGGATTATGTCACACAGATCGTCCTAGCCCCAAACTAAGCAAAGCTTGTACTATGGGTACCAGGCAACGATATACATACTTAAATAGATAAATACTTACATACATAGAAAACAGCCATGACTCAGAAACAGATTCGAACCCAGGACCACCAGCTTCGTAGGCAGGATCACTACCAACTAGGCTACGGTGACCGTCAATATGTCTTGCGCAATAGGCTAGACTCCATTGAGACTGGACGCCGTCGCCGAAATTCTTTGTCTACGAATAATATGCTGAATTGCAAATATTTTATTTTAAAAACTTTATGCACAAAGTTGTACAGAGGTGGACTTAATGCCATAGGCATTTTCTCCCAGTCGACCTTGAGGAGGTGCAGAGATTAAAAAGTATAGGTGCATTAAGCGCAGATTTGACGGGTCCGTTGGCGTGGTTGGCAAATGCTTGCTTTTCACGCCGGAGGGCGTGAGTTCGATTCCCATCCAGGACAGATATTTGTGAGCATGAACATGTCTGTTTATCCTGAGTCTGGGTGTAATTTATCTATATTAGGAATGTATTTACAAAAGAAAACTAGTTTTTATATGTAGTATATCAGTTATCTGGTTTCCATAGTACAAGTTCTGCTTAGTTTGGAATCAGATGGCCGTGTGTAAATAATGTCCTAGGGTATAATTATATTATTATTATAAATAAAATAAATAATTCGAAGAAATATATAAAAAAACAAATAATATAATTTCAATATAGTTACATATAATAATATACTTATAACATGTACAATACTATTACTATTATTATACATAAATAATTTAACAGTTAAGGATAGAAAAATACTGCTTACAAGTTATTTAGGTTTGCTCTCTTAGCTTCCTTTTGAACGAAAAGCTTTTGAGCATCCTGAACTCGGAATGCAGCGCATTCCACACAAAAATAGACTCGACAAAAAAGGAAGAGTGAATGAAGTCAGAACGGTGAGACAGGCATTTAAGAAGGTGGTTATGAGTAGAACTAGTTGAAGTCCTCTATAAAGAGCAACCAACTGACCATTTTGACCTCATTATATCTTATATCTTAAGGCATAAAGAGAAAGTAAAGATTACCTTCCTTGCAGCGACTACCAAAATTAATATTATAATCTTATGTTCAAGAAAATTGAACTATATTCCCGGATGCAACTTAATAAAACGTACGGATCCATCTAGACTAGCGCATAGTCACAGTTCTCGTCTCAAAGGAAGCCTGCATCAAATCACGGGGCTTGCGGTTATCGACTGGGGCTGGACACAACAACATAATATCACTTTTTTTTGTCACCTGATGGTAAGTGATCGCCACCCATGTACACTCGAAACGCCAGAGAGGTCGCGGATGCGTTGCTGGCCTTTATAAGAGTCAGTAAACCAGTTTTGCGGACCCTTCCCCCCACCCCGATGAGCTCTGTCGACCTTACTCAAAGCCAGAAACACAACATTAGGAGGAGGCGATGGCTGGCCCACACGTCAAACTGGTGAACGGGTGCTGCTTGCGGTAACTGGTCAAACTGCTGTTGGGGTACCAATTTTTTTTTCGCCTCTGGTAGACTTCGTGTGACTTGTTAATTTTGTAAATGAACGCGGATGCACCCACCGTTTATTCGTCTAGCAAGAGGATATTCTAATTGCTTGAGTGAAATTGAATGATATTGTTTATTTATTTTATTATGATTCACTGGATGACAACAGTTCTGTGCGTGCATACGATACCCACATAACAACCAATCACAATGTGGGTAAAATACAAGACATTTAAAAAAATTTCAGTCGTAAACTGAAAGCAAAAGAAGACGACGAAGCAACTCCGGAGTTTCTTTGTGGCTTTCTTCTCCGGGTCGTCCACGTAGGTAGCTAGAGAAAGCCGCAGGCTAGCTAGGGTAGGTTCCTCAGCGGCGAGCATCGCTTTGGTCCCTTAACCTCACACCATCATTTAGAATTTCGTCTTTTTACTTTAGTCTTCCATTCTTTAATTTAATTCTAGTAAAACTAAATTTCAAAATAATAACTAATCTTTTATTTTGAAATTTAGTTTTAAACTTGTTATTTATTTAAGGATTTCAGAAAATATATGCGATAAAACAAACCGCACGGAAGGACTAATTAATTTGGTTTGTAACTTTTATACTATCCACTATGTTTATGTACTGCATTGTGAGCTTGACAAGTACAAGTGTATGTTAATACCCAAGTGCTGAATAAATTTCATTTCATTTCATTAAGTTATTAATGTTATTATTAAGGAATGTCTCACTGCGTCTCATTCGCCATGCCATGCGATATGCCATAATCGCCACGCTTGGCAGACGGGTTGGTGATCGCAGTATGATGGTCATAGTACACAGATAGACACTGCTGCCCATCCTCTGGTAGATATTCCCTCGGGACGACTTCTACTCCCACCACGGGATGACATGGGGTGCCATTTTTTAAGACGACGCTTGCATTAGGGAAATTATTCCCTCTGTCGCGGGGTACTTTACAAACATATAATAATATTATAATAATAATATTTTGGCGACAATGTCACACAGATCATCCTGGTTCCAAACTAAGCAAAGCTTGAACTATAGGTACCAGGCGAAGATATACATACTTATATAGATAGATAAATACTTATATACATAGAAAACATCCATGACTCAGAAACAAATATTCGTGCTCATCACACAAATATTTGCACTTACCGGGCTTCGAACCTAGGACCACCAGCTTCGTAGGCAGGGGCACTACCAACTAGGCTACGATGACCGTCAATATAGTAATAGATGTATATAATAATAGATTGACATAAATTACATCCAGACTCAGAACAACTATTTACGGGCCACACAAATAGTTGTCTGGCGCGGGACTCGAACCCGCGACATGAAGCGGCAAGGTGACTGTCTAAGCGGCTACGCCACACGTGCAGTAAAAAATAAACTTATTCTTTATAGTGGTCAGCCACACAGCCTCCCCTAAAGATCTCCACCATTGCCGCTCTTGTGGAACCCGCATCTATCGGCTTCCTGGTTCATCTTCTTTTCGTCTTGTTTTCTCTAATAATAATATTTGACTGCACGTGTGTCGTACCGGTTTTAGCCGCACTAAAGCAGTGTTGACTATACTATACATGTTATTAAGCCGCTAATGACAATGACCAAACGTGTTGTCATTAGCGGCTTAATAATACGAGGGCATAAAAGTAATTAAGTTAATTACTTATTTATATGTATTAGTGTTATAGGCTTCATGACGTCACACTAAATTCAATATGGCGGATTTAAGTAATTAATTGCATGCTATAAATTTTTTTTTATTTTAGAGAGCGACAAACGAGCAACCGCCTCACCTGATGGTACGTGATCACCGCCGCCCAGGTACACTCGCAACACTAGAGGGGTTGTGGGTACGTTGCCGGACTTTAAGAGTCAGCAAACTAGTGTTTCTGACCCTTCCCCTCACCCAGATGAGCTCTGGCGACACTCTTGCTCACACGCAGAAACACAAAATTAAGTTATTAATGTTATTATTAAGGAATGTCTTCTGTAAGTCAAGCTGCTCTTTGAGCGAATCAACGCTGTGCCCTACCTCTCTTGAAAATATATACGGTCAAATGGTTAATCAAAGTATATAAATTTAATTAAAAAAAAAATGAATATTTAAACATAAACAAAGCATTTTGCTTATATTATACTAGCTGTGCCCCGCGGTTTGACCCGCGTTAAATTTTATAGCTCCGCCCCCGTAGGTGATAGCGTAATAAAATGTACCCTAGATGTTGACCCGACCTCTTAGTAATATTCATGCAACATTTTAAGTAAATCCATTCTTTGAGTTTATCTCGGAAATACATGCAGACAAACAGACAAAGATTCTAATAACTATAGTTTTGGCTTCGATAACGATTTTAGATCACCAAGCATCCTTTAAAAAAAAATCGATGAACAGTTTTGACTTTCCTATGACTTTATTATATGTATAGATACTCTATGCGCAAGGCCATGTACCTATGTAAACTTAACATCTATGTTAATGCGTAAATAACATATTGTCGTAGTCTTAAAATCATACATACATCAGCCTGATATAAATTGGACTCATGTTGCAATGATTACATTTTATTTTATGTACTTAATTTTATCTATACAAATAAATAAAATTGGAGTGTCTGTTTGTAATATTGAAATAACCGGTTTTTACTACATAAATATGAATATATATACGGTACATACACCAAAATAACATATTTTACAATTTTTGTCTGTCTGTCTGTCTGTTTGTTCCGGCTAATCTCTGAAACGGCTGGACCGATTTTGACGGGACTTTTATTGGCAGGTAGCTGATGTAATAAGGAGTAACTTAGGCTACTTTTATTTTATAAAAAGTCATTTATTTTATTAAAAAACAAAAAAAAAAACTAATTAACACGCGGACGAAGTCGCGGGCACAGCTAGATACATATTATTTTAGCTTACTAAGATCAACACATTTGTCTTGTTATTTTAAATGCGGTGTTTACCTTTAAGTAATTACTACACTACTACTTATATTATTGCATGAGAGTGGTGTTATTTTTTTAGTGTAAGTAGTTGTTGGTGAACCTAAATAAATAAATAAATATAAATAAATAAATATAAATAAATAAAATATCGTCCACTGCTGGACATAGGCCGCCTCCAAAGGTTTCGATAACGTTACCATTTTTTTTTGTTTTTAGGGTGTCGTACCCAAAGGGTAAAACGGGACTCTATTACTAAGACTTCGCTGTCTGTCTGTCCGTCTGTCACCAGGCTGTATCTCATGAACCGTGATAGTTAGACAGTTGAAATTTTCACAGATGATGTATTTCTGTAAAAACCTAAATGAAATAAATATTTAAGGTTGTTCCCATACAACAAACGTGAATTTTTTGCTCATTTTACAGATAATGGTACGGAACCCTTCGTGCGCGAGTCCGACTCGCACTTGGCCGTTTTTTATAAATAAAATAAAAAAGGTTTTTATTCACGTAGACTTTAAAAAAGCGCTTGTACATAGTCAGAACATGTTTGTAGTAATACAGTTATTATTTCTAGTTACATATTACAGATATTTAGGTACACGGAATGTTAAAACATTTATATAATTTATTTTATAATGGTAGTGATATTTAGCTAGCTTGTATTAAGTTATTGTCAAGGAGATTATGTTTAGTTGAAGTTTTTATTATTATGTAGATATTAAACCACTTTGGCGGTCACCCTTCTATGGACTGACCGCGAGCCTAGTTGCTTAACCTCGCCGATCACTCTCGGACCGATGAGAGCATCTAGTTGTGAGCTGTTTTAAAAGACATCGTCCGTATTAGGGAATCTTTCCCCTGTGTCGCGGGTACAACATATAATAGACGGACACAAATTTCATCTAGACTCAGAACAACTATTTATGGGTCACACCAATAGTTGTCCGGCGGGATAGCGGTCTGCCGTAGTCACCACGCTTGGAATGCGAGTTGGCGACCGCAGTTGACGGTCACCATAGCCTAGTTGGTAGTGCTCCTGCCTACGAAGCTGGTGGTCCTAGGTTCGAATCCCGCAAGTAAGTGCAAATATTTGTGTGACGAGCATGAATATTTGTTTCTGAGTCATGGATGTTTTCTATGTATATAAGTATTTATCTATGTATATCGTCGCCTGGTACCCATAGTACAAGCTTTGCTTAGTTTGGGGCCAGGATGATCTGTGTGACATTGTCCCTAGATAGATATTATAGATATTATAGTTAGGTGGTACCTAGTGCACAGGTGTAGGGCCAGCGCAGACAGAGAGGAGCGCAGCAGAGAGGATTTTATTAAAGCACTAGGAAATCTATACATTTTAAAATCGTAAGATAGTCAAAATGTACATTTAATATTTTTTTAAAAGGATACTAGAGGCGTGATCTACAGTCGATATTCAAGCCAAAAATATAGTTTTTAGAATTTTTGTCTGTTTGTCTGTATGTATGTCCGGGCTAAACTCAAAAGGTACTGTATGGATTTACTTCAAATTTTGCATGAATCTATACATATAATAAAATCGTAAGATAGTCAAAACAGTACATTTAATATTTTTTTAAAAGGATTCTAGAGGCGTGATCTACAGTCGATATCGAAGCCAAAAATATAGTTTTTAGAATTTTTGTCTGTTTGTCTGTATGTATGTCCGGGCTAAACTCAAAAGGTACTGCATGGATTTACTTCAAATTTTGCATGAATCTATACATATAATAAAATCGTAAGATAGTCAAAACTGTACATTTAATATTTTTTAAAAAGGATTCTAGAGGCGTGATCTACAGTCGATATCGAAGCCAAAAATATAGTTTTTAGAATTTTTGTCTATTTGTCTGTATGCATGTCCGGGCTAAACTCGAAAAGTACTGCATGGATTTACTTCAAATTTTGCATGAATATTACTTAGAGGTCGGGTCAGGGCCCCTTCACTCGGCCATACCTACGGTGATAAGTACCTACACTTTCGCGCGCCTCCAAAGTGGCGTGGCCCAGTACTGCCCTACTAAGCGCAAAAGCGGTATCTCAAAAAAAATCGAAATATTTATTTTTATACCATCGGATAGCTTTAAAAAATACGCATCTAATGAACTAAGCCTTTTAGCGCTATCTTGTTGAAAACATATAAAAATACCCTTAAGAAAGATTTCTCTATCTCAGTTTTACCTTAAATCACTAAGGATATTAGAGGTATATCAATATTAAGTAGGCAAACAGCCGTATATTTAAATATCGCCAAATCTCTTTAACAACAACAACAATTTTTCTAAGCCGTTAAGCGGCAAATATGTAAAATGTGTGAATTACTGACTTACCGCTATAACGCTTAATTTTTGAATGCTTACTTGATCTGCAAATCATTTTACTTTATGAGATACGGTTGCAGCGGCAAATTAAAATGGCTCTTATTGTTTGATTGATACGATCGGGTTTCTAATACATTTACATTTTACCCACAGGATAGTGGTTTACTACGAAAGTTTTGTGCCGACTGGTTAAGGCCGAAAAGGTTTGAGTGTTTTTCCTGTATTATGGTATGAAGGGTTGTTTGGACGCTACAAAGCCGAAATCATAAGTGTATACTACCATTTTTTTTTTCATCGAGATAAAAATAATATCTTACTATGGGTTGACAATTGTTCATCACAGAACAAAAATTGGACATTTTTTTCTTTCTTAATTTACGTTGTGAATTCAAATGACATCAACGCTGATAAGATTGTTATAAAATATTTCTAACCAAGCCACACCTTTATGTCAGCTGAGAGTTTCCATTATAGGGTGGAGTTGTCGATGAAACGCATGAAAAACAAAATTTATGACTTTTCAGATTTTTCTCAGGCAGTTAGCACTGCAGGAAAAAACCTAAAGAAATGACTCTACAAGATTTTTATGACTGGGAAGATTACACGACACAGTCTAAACTATCTCGAATTAAACCGTGACCATATATCAATGAAATGGTCGAAGTAGAAGTCAATAGAGGCAGTTTTGATTACCATACAGAACTGGATTCAATAAAGACCCTATCACTGGCAATAAAATTTTTAAAACCCAAATTTTGCCACCACCAAAGAAGAAAACTGCAATAGTAGGCATTTCTAAAAGCAAAAAAGAAAATATTTTGAAATCTTTTCAAAATATTATACCTCAAAACAGAATGTCCTTTTGGAGAGAACTCCCTACTTTTGACTAGATTCATTTCATAGAATCCGTTTTTTCTTCAAATATTTTCTTATGCCATTATAAATTTGAATAATAAAAGACTTCATAAATATACTTTGATCGTTTTTATTTCCTTAAGTAATACATATTTTATTCGATACAAAATGCATACTTTTTTGTATACGTACATGTAGGAGAAAAGCTAACGAAAAAGCGGTAACTCAAATTTTAATTGTTTAATTACTAAGCGGTGTAGCAGTATCTCATGAAAAAGGTATATCCATATACATTTTTGATATTTTAACTATTGTAGTAACAAATAGGTCCAATATAATATATAAATACTGTTTAATAAGCAAAAAAATCGTAATACAAAGTAAAAAAAAGGATTTTTTACAAAACTTCAATTATCTCGAAACTCGCTTTCATTTAGATACCGCTTTTGCGCTTAGTTGGGCAGAGTAGGTTGTCACCGCTCGCGCGCACAGATTAAAAGACTCTCTACTTAATACTATAAATATTGAACAGAAAAAATGTCTCATCACAAATCTGATGCTAGATATTGTTCATTTGACGCATGTATGTCGAAATAAGGAGACAAGGGTTTATCATTTTTTACATTACCTAAAGATGCGGAAAGGTTAGTTCAAATTATTCTTTTAAATACCTACCAAAGTAGCTTTGTAGGTGTTGATTATTTCTAATTAGAATCCAAATAAAGTGTTTTAAGTCGTATATACTCTAGTTTTAACATTTTTGTTGACCAAGATAGTTTATAAAGGAATTGGTACGGGTTTCATACATGTAAAATAATTACGAGAGCAACTTGAAAATGTGTTTTTTTGTTTGTCGTGATATCTTAACTATTTTGGTGTCAAATGAAAGATCTAGGCCTAAAACCATTTTATCCGTTTGAGTCTTGTCAATCGGTCTACGCGTTTAGGAGATATTTATGAATTAGTATAGTGAAAATGTAAACAACCAGAATTTTTGCTTTTTCTCGTCTACGAACTTTTAAGTACTTACTGCAAAATGTGAATATATTATGATATTTACCCCATTATAAAAGCCAAAAATTGTAAGGTGTAGATGATAAATAGAATTTAGTTGGGTTCACTTCATACAAAAGTTTGTTACAAAATGGTACAGACTACAAAAAATATCCAAAAATTAGATGCACTTTTCCTAACCTGAGTTCATATTTTTATATGAACTCACTTTTTGTTGGTCTGGTGGTAGCGTGTTCAACCGCAGAAAATGAAATCTTGGGTTCAAACCCGGGTCGGGCCAAAAAGTGATTTTGGGTATTTTCAGTGAAAATTTCAACAACAAAAATTACTATTTAATCATACGCAAAAAACAGTAGATAGATTATGTGGTTAAGTAAGTAGATAGACGATTAATAGGTATCATAGTAACAGCGGCAAGCCGGCAACCCTACGCCAGTACACTCCGTGTCATACAGAGACAGTGTAATGCGTTAGAAGAGAGCGGCACCGTTTAGGTGAATATCGCGGTAGGCACTGAGCGCGTATGCAAGCTGAATTGCACTTAGTCGCTTAGTAGCAGGAGTCGCTATTTCTATAAATTGTTGCGCAAAGAGCCGCTTCTGTACGTAAGTACTCTTTATTCTGTGGTCGGGTCAACATATAGGGTACATATTATCACGCTATCACCTACGGGGGTGGAGCTGTGATAATTTATAAAGTTTTGACGCGAGTAAAACCGCGGGACACAGCTAGTCAACTATAAAATTATAGAAATAAAGTGCATATATGCTTGAACCTGACATAAAATGATCGCGCGGTCCCGGGCATATAATGTTTAAGCATATATGAACTTTATTTAAATAATTATAGAGTTGATTTTCTAGTGGCTTAATAAAATCCTCTCCGCTGCGTTCCTCTCTGTCTGCGCTGGCCCTTATGCCTCCTACGCACTATGCGGCTAGCCGCGATGCGGCTAGCCGTGCGGCTGACCGTACTCAGATATTTGTACGAGAAAGTAGTTTTCATTCGCACTGTGATGCGGCAGCCGGGCAGCAATATTAATTGCTGACGGCTGACCGCATTCCGGCTAACCGCATAGTGCGTAGGAGGCTTTAGTCGCTGTTATTCTTTCTAGGCCGGAAACCACACTGCTAAGTCTAAAAATAAAGAAAGCAAATTGAGGAGAAAGCTTTTATGAAAAATGTCAACTAGGAATAGAATGTCAAAGAGAATAAGTAGACGCAATCAAATCAAAAAAATGTGTATGTGAAACATAATACTAGGTACTTTAAGTGCTTTTAAGCACGGAAAGTAAGTAGTTTAGCATCACAGCTTGATGCTCTCACCGGTACGTAACTGATCGGTGAGGTTAAGCAACTAGGCTCGCGGTCAGTCCATAGATGGGTGACCGCCAAAGTGGTTTAATATCTGAGCGTCTCTGTGCTTCTAAAGGCACGTTAAGCTACCGGTCTCGGTTGCAGTCATTAGACAGCAGTCGTTAAGCCATGTCAGAGGCCTACTGGGCGGCTTGAACAACTCTGACACTAGGGTAACCACTGTCCATACGATAAGTAAGTACCTAAGTAGTTATAAGGGTTCCGTAGCCAAATGGCAAAAAACGGAACCCTTATAGATTCGTCATGTCTGTCTGTCTGTCCGTATGTCACAGCCACTTTTATCCAAAACTATAAGACCTGTATCTACTGTTGAAACTTGGTAAGTAGATGTATTTGGTGAACCGCATAAGATTTTTACACCAAAATAAAAAAATGAACAATAATTTTGGGGGGTCCCCATACATAGAACTGAATCTCAATTTTTTTTTTATCGTACCCTTTCATGTCTATGGATAGGTCTTCAAAAATGATATCGAGATTGAATAGTTTGCGCGAGAGACACTTCCAAAGTGGTAAAATGAGAGACCCTGTAACTTCTAAAATAAGAGAATGATAAAACTAAAAAAAATATATGATGTACATTACCATGCAAACTAACAACGAAAATTGGTTTGAACGAGATCTAGCAAGAAGTTTTTTTTAATACGTCATAAATCGTAAACCGCAGTTTGCTTTCATTTTATCAACTGAAATACTTGCTGCTACGGAACCCTTCATGGGCGAATCTGACTCGCACTTGGCCGTTTTTTTAAAGACAACACACGCACTAGTATATCTAATCCCTGCGTCGCGGGGTACTTTACAAACATATAATAGACGGACACAAATTACAACCAGACTGCGTACAACTATTTATGGGTCACACAAATAGTTGTCCAGCGCGGGAATCAAACCCGGGACACGACGCGGCGAGGCGACGGTCTAAGCCGCTGCGCCACACGTGCAGTCAAACTGTGATTACCTACGTGAACTAGACGGTAAGTACTGATTTCATACTATATTTATGTACAGAGGCCAGCACATCAAGCTACCCCAATCTTTCAAATTTCCCCAATTGAAAGTAAACCTAATGCTTATGTGATAAAGTTGAAAATCTATAAAATAAATTTGACAGATTGGGGTAGCTGGATGTGCTGGCGTCTGTACATTGTGTTTCGGGGAGGCCTATGTCCAGTTGTGGGCAATGTCAGGCTGATGATGATAATGATGATTATTCAAAATATTTGTTAAATGTATTCCAATTAATAAGGATTTCCAAGAGTCCTAGATGACAATAAATTCTGCATTGCGCTAATTTTTAGAGTTACCCAAGGAGTAAAACGGGACCCTATTACTAAGACTTCGCAGTTTGTCAATCTGTCTGTCCGTCTGTTACCAGGCTGTATCTCATGAACTGTGATAGTTAAACAGTTTAAATTCACATATGATGTAAGTATTTCTGTTGCCGCTATAACAACAAATACTAAAAAACAAAATAAAAAAAGTATTTAAGGGGGCTCCCATACAACAAACATGAATTTTTTGCTCGTTTTATAAATAACTAGCTGTGCCCCGCGGTTTTACCTTAAACTTTATAAATTATAGCATAACTATGTGTTAATCCAGGGTGTCAGGTCAACACCATACCAAATTTTATTAAAATCGCTCTAGCCGTTTAGACGTGAAGAAGTAACAAACATACACACTCACACAGTCTCATAGATACTTTCGCATTTATAATATTAGTGTGATGGTAAGGAATCCTTCGTGCGCGAGTCTGACTCGCACTTGGCCGGTTTTCTTATCTCGGCCTCATAAAGAACTATCGGTTCTTTTTATAATCCCCATAGGCTGAACAAAGAAAACTATTAAATGCCCATTTTACAACATTACTTCCCAAAGTAGATACCCATAATTCTTAGTCTTTCAACCTTTGTGTAAAATGCCCAATATGGGGTCCATTGGGTGCCCACAAGGCAATAAAAATACATATTGGATTCAGAGGAAATTCAGCTTGATGTTCCAAAAGGATCAGGGTAATATATTGCGCTCTATAACCTATATTTTTACTTCAGACATATGAATCCATGAGAGAATATCCCATTATTCCAAATGATCGTAATTTTAAGATGGACTTTCATTACTTGGTGAGGGGTCAAGTAATGAGGTCGAGATTAAATGCTTCACTTCCTTACCATATCTTTTTGCCGAGCGACTTTCAGACGCTATTGTTTTAAATCTACATCTACACTAAATCCAGCTCTCTGTGTCGACCGGGTCTAATAAGTAAGAAAATATTATAAGAAAAAACTAAAACTATTTTTTACATTCTAATCTAAATAATCTATATACATAGGTATAATAAAATCGTAAGAAAGTCAAAACTGTACATTGAATATTTTTTTAAAAGGATACTTCGGGCGAGTTCTTCAATCGATGTCGAACCCAAAAATATAGATTTTAGAATTTTTGTCTGTTTGTCTGTATGTATGTCCGGGCTAAACTCAAAAAGTACTGCATGGATTTACTTCAAATTTTGCATGAATATTACTAAGAGGTCGGGTTAACATATAGGCTACATATTAACACGCTATCACCTACGGGGGAGAAGCTGTGATAAATTATAAACGCGGGTAAAACCGCGGGGAACAGCCAGTCTACAATATAATAGAGTACAGTTTACATTGAGATATAGGTACTCATTGTATATATAACGTATACGAATAACGCACGGAGGTATATCTTATGTAAATATATACACAGTATCTATACATATAATAAAATCGTAGGCAAGTCAAAACAGTGCATTGAATATTTTTTTTAAAGGATACTCGGGGCGTGAGCTACACTCGATATCAAAGCCAAAAATATAGTTTTTAGAATTTTTGTCTGTTTGTCTGTATGTATGTCCGGGCTAAACTCAAAAAGTACTGCATGGATTTACTTCAAATTTTGCATTAATATTACTTAGAGGTCGGGTCAACATATAGGGTACATATTATCACGCTATCACCTACGGGGGTGGAGCTGTGATAATTTATAAAGTTTTGACGCGGGTAAAACCGCGGGACACAGCTAGTCAACTATAAAATTATAGAAATAAAGTGCATATATGCTTGAACCTGAGATAAAATACTCGCGTGGTCCCGAGCATATAATGTTTAAGCATATATGAACTTTATTTTAATAAATTTAAAGTTGATTTTCTAGTGGCTTAATAAAATCCTCTCCGCTGCGCTCCCGAACATATAATGTTTAAGCATATATGAACTTTATTTTAATAATTTTAAAGTTGATTTTCTAGTGGCTTAATAAAATCCTCTCCGCTGTGCTCCCGAACATATAATGTTTAAGCATATATGAACTTTATTTTAATAATTTTAAAGTTGATTTTCTAGTGGCTTAATAAAATCCTCTCCGCTGTGCTCCCGAACATATAATGTTTAAGCATATATGAACTTTATTTTAATAATTTTAAAGTTGATTTTCTAGTGGCTTAATAAAATCCTCTCCGCTGCGCTCCCGAACATATAATGTTTAAGCATATATGAACTTTATTTTAATAATTTTAAAGTTGATTTTCTAGTGGCTTAATAAAATCCTCTCCGCTGCGCTCCCGAACATATAATGTTTAAGCATATATGAACTTTATTTTAATAATTTTAAAGTTGATTTTCTAGTGGCTTAATAAAATCCTCTCCGCTGTGCTCCTCTCTGTCTGCGCTGTCCCTTAGTCGCTGTTATTCTTTCTAGGCCGGAACCCACACGGTTAAGTCTAAAAATAAAGAAAGCAAATTGAAGAGAATGCTTTTATGAAAAATGCCAACTAGGAATAGAATGCTAAAGAGAATAAGTAGACGCAATCAAATCAACAAAATGTGTGTATTTGAAACATAATACTAGGTACTTTAAGTGCTTATTTTAAAAACGGAAAGTAAGTAGTTTAGCATCTAGCTCACAACTAGATGCTCTCGCGGCTCCCGGTCAGTCCATAGATGGGTGACCGCCAAAGTGGTTTAATATCTGAGCGTCTCCGTGGTTCGGAGGGCACGTTACGCTGTCGGTCTCGGTTGTAGTCATTAGACAACAGTCGTTAAGCCACGTCAGAAGCCTACTGGGCGGCTTGAACAATTTTGACACTAGGGTAACCACTGCCCATGCGATAATTAAGTAAGTAAGTAGTTTTTTTTTTAAAGACAGCGCCCTCACTAGTGGCGACTGTTTTAGCCGCTGCGCCACACGTGCAGTCAAACTGTGATTACGGGAGACCGGGGATAGTTGACTTGGTTTTTACTTAATAGTGCATATTTTTGATTTTTGGAGACATAAAGACAAAATAACAATATTGATTGATAGAATAACTATTAACCTTATAAAATATGTAACGTCTAGTCCTTGTTTAGTTTAATATTGATAATTTAGTGCATTTTGTAAAACACTAATTCTTAGTCAATCTACCCCTAAACCGGGGTAGGTAGACCAGATACCAGGGGTAAGTTGACTTATGTAGCAACTAGCTGTTGCCCGCGGCTTCGCCCGTATAATATGTAGCTTATGTCCTAATCCAAGGTATAAGCCATCGCGATTAAAACGTTCAGCCAAATCGGTTCGGCCGTTTTGCCGTGAAAGAGCAACAGATATCCAAACGTCCAAACTTGTAAACTTTTGCCTCTATAATATTAGTGAGACTAGCACTGCCTGCGGACTTCGTTCCACGATATAAAATTTTTGGCCCCGCCCTTTGTCCCGCGTAATACTTCGGGATAAATAAAAATTATGATGATGAATCATAGCGTATGACACTCCACAATAACGTAGCTTTCTATAGGTAAAATAATTTTCAAATCGGTTCAGTAGATCCAGAGATTATCCCTTACAACGTCACAAACGTTACCTCTTTATAATATTAGTATAGATTAGAGTCAAATCATGAAAAGAGGCAAATAATTAAATATTGTTTCATATAATTGAGCTTTTTATTATCGTAAACTTCAATCGGGTTCAAATATTTCTTAGCATTTCTTTGACAAAATAATGAGCTTATATTTGAAAATATACTCTTATTTAAAGAAGAAATATTGAATTATTTACAATCATAGGAAACGATTTTAAATAAATGCACAATCAATGACAACTTAAATAAAATATTTACCTACAAATATACAGGATTTTAATCACGTCACTTATCTTTTAATCAAACTTATAAAATCAGTCTTACTCATGTTTGTTCGCAAGTTTTTATAAAATAAATCAGACAATTCATTATCAGTCTTCAATGTCTGAGGTGCTGTCTGCATTCAAAGAATATCTGATTACCTCTCATACATTTAGAATGGGCCCAAAATTTACCTGATTGATTGAATCCATTGCTCAGCAGGAACACTATCAGCATAGGATTTAGTGCAGCAAATCATGCTATCGGAATCAATGTTATCCGAATCGACTGCATCGTCATTATTATTCTCACCAGTATCCTCAACAATAGTTTTTTCTTTCCGTTTGGCCTTTTCTTTTCCTTTTAGTCTTTGGTTTTCGTATGCCGTTTCCTTTTTTAACCGACTTCCAAAGGAGGAGGTTCTCAAGTTCACCGGTATTTTTTTTTTATGTTTGTACACCGATAACTCAGAGAATTATGATCCGATTTACGTGATTCTTATTTAGTTTGATGCGGAATAGTTGCCATTTGGTCCCATAAAATTTTTATATAGATTGGCCCAGTAGTTTTCATTTTAGGAAAAATTTTGTAAAAATTTTTTGTTTATGTGGACGTTGTAATTGTTTTTGGCACACGTTTTTAAATATTAATCAGTCTAGCTAGACTCATACTGTTCAAGGGTTTCTTGGTGTGAACACAAATAACAGTTTCAGACGACTATCGTTTAATACACGCTTATAAGCTTGTTTTTGGAAGCGCATGTAGGCGCACCTTTTAGCACAAGCGCATTTTTTATGCTTGTACGTACACCAATTACGCTGAGATATATTAACCGACAAGCTGTGTCCCGCGGTTTTACCTACGTTAAACTATATAAATTATAGCATTTGTGTTAATCCAGGATGTCAGCTAACTCCAATAACAAATTTTATTAAAATCGTTCCAGCCGTTTAGACGTGAAGAGGTAACAAACATACACACTCACAAACTTTTTACCTTTATAATATTAGTGTGATTTACGTAATTCTTCTTTAGTTTGATGCGGAATACCTGCCATTTTTAGGGTTCCGTATCCAAGTGGCAAAAGTGGGACCCGTATGAATTCGTCATGTCTGTCTGTCCGTTCGTATGTTACAGCTACTTTTTCCGAAACTATAAATGTTGAAACTTGGTAATTAGATGTATTCTGTGAAAATCTAACTATCACATAATATTTAAAAATAATTTGGGGGTTCCCCATACTTAGCTGAAACTCAAAGGTTTTTTTCATCAAACCCGTACACGTGGGGTATCTATTGTCTTTAAAAATGATACTGAGGTTTCTAATATAATTTTCTTTACTGAATAGTTCGCGCGAGAGACACTTCCAAAGACGTAAAATGAGTGTCCCCTCCTGTAATTTCCAAAGAAAGAGAATGATAAAACTTTCAAAAATATATGATGTACATTACCATGCAAACTTCCACCGGAAATTAAATACATAAACATAATAACAAATTAAAACACAAAATAAAAATTATAGACATAAATCGTAAACAGCAATTTACCTTTCATTCTATCAACTCAAATACTTGCTGCTAGGGAACCCTTCATGGGCGATACCGACTCGAACTCAGCCGGTTTTTTTTATTATATAGGCTCAGAAGACTCGTTGTCTACTTGATTATCAATACGACCTAGCCCTCTGCTCAGCAGACTCGTTGGCTAATCGATCATTAATAAGACCTAGTCTAACAGCCCTCTGCTCAGACAAATTTCATTCACTTTCGCACAAGAACGTGAAATATATAATTTCGAACAACTTTTTTTCGGAAGATTAAACGTATGTGATTTTTCCGTTTCCGTTTGTTGCGACCTATATTTTTGAGGCCCGTGGCACCTTTCGTAGGCCTACTCATAGCTAGACACTAAAAAGTAACAAATAAAAAAAACTTCGTTTAAAAAAACCGACTTCAAATACTAAAAAGTATAAAAAAATATCTTAATAAAGATTTAATTTAATACATCTCTTATGCAAACAACCTAATACCTTTAATATTAATAAAATACTATAATATGTATGTGACACCTAATGATAGGTTTGAAGTCGGTGCCAAGCCCTAAGCAAAATAAAAGTAAATTTTACAAACAGCTTCCTTACTTTGTAATGAAATTCTCACACTAAAGATTAACCTTCGTAAATAATCTTAAAGAACAATGTAAATTTATGTGAAACATATGAAACTTTATCATAAAAATATGTAAAATATTAATACCTTACATTTGGCTTGGCACTGACTTCAAACCTATCAATAGGTGTCACATACATATTATAGTATTTTATTAATATTAAAGGTATTAGGTTTGCATAAGAGATGTATTAAATTAAATCTTTATTAAGATATTTTTTTATACTTTTTAGTATTTGAAGTCGGTTTTTTTAAACGAAGTTTTTTTTATCTTTTCCGATATTCTTATTTTCTGTTCTCATGTTCTTATTCTTATTATCTTGTATTTTTGTGTTTTCATGTAGTCTTCCGTGGTGTCCATTTTTCTGTTCTTAAAAGTTTATTTTCGTGTTTGTTTCTGTTTTCTTTCCATAAGATTTTCTTTTTCAGGAGTGTTGGTATATATAATAATAATTTAATCAGCCCCGTAAAAAAATGATCTACCAGCCCCATATGTAATTTTATATTCTAATCGCGGAGCTAACCTAAACCATACGGCAGACTTGTAAAATAAGATATGAAATATCATACATATGCACTCACCAAATGCTCTGGCGTATGGAGCAATAGCTCACATAAAACGTTTAGTCCTCGAATCAAAAAATGCAAAGTATAAAAATGGTACTTAAAAGATTAAAAAACTAAAAACGTGTTGCCATTCCCAAACGACGTGCGACCGCGATAAGGTACTTCGAACGAATGAGTGGGGCACGGAAGGTAATACTCGGTTGTGATCGAATAACGCAACACTCGTACTGCTGACGAGTTTTTTGCAGTTAGTCTACCTACCCCTATTATAGTCAACTATCCCCGGTCTTCCCTACCTACGTGAACTAGACGGTAAGTACTGATTTCATACTTTATTTATGTACAGACGCCAGCACATCAAGCTACCCCAATCTGTCAAATTTCCCCAATTGAAAGTGAACCTTATGCTTTCGTGATAGAAAATCTATAAAAAAAAATTGACAGATTGAGGTAGGTGGATGTGCTGGTGTTTGTTACTTGTATTCCAATTAATAAGGATTTTCGAGAAAATCCTAGATGACAATAAATTCTGCATTGCGTTTATTTTTCTATCTTCCCCCTCATAAAGAATTGTCGGTTCTTTTTATAATCCCCATAGGCTGAACAAAGAAAACTATTAAATGCCCATTTTACAACATTACTTCCCAAAGTAGATACCCATAATTCTTAGTCTTTCAACCTTTGTGTAAAATGCCCAATATGGGGCCCATTCGGTGCCCACAAGGCAATAAAAATACATATTGGATTCAGAGGAAATTCAGCTTGATGTTCCAAAAGGATCAGGGTAATATATTGCGCTCTATAATCTATATTTTTACTTCAGACATATGAATCCATGAGAGAATATCCCATTATTCCAAATGATCGTAATTTTAAGATGGACTTTCATTACTGGTCAAGTAATGAGGTCGAGATTAAATGCTTCGCTTCCTCACCATATCTTTTTGCCGGGCGACTTTCAGACGCTATTGTTTTAAAAATTTACTAAATCCAGCTCTCTGTGTCGACCGGGTCTAATAAGTAAGAAAATATTATAAGATAATAAATGGAGTGATTTTTTTTTTACTCTTCTAATCTAAATAATCTACAATATAATAGAGTACAGTTTACATTGGATATAGGTCTCATTGTATATGTCGGCGCATCGATTAAACTTTTTCATTAAGAGAGACATACACGGGTCACTCTAGCGGAGCGTCCGCGTCGTGTCGATGGTAGCGGGACGGCCATCTTAGAGAGGCGTTTTGAACTGGAACCATCAGCGCACTACTTTTGCGACGAATCGCTATTAATTAAACGAACCAAGGAAAGGAAGGAAGTTTTGGACTAAAGTAATCTTATTTGTGGAAGAACATATTGTGATTTACTTGAAAGAAATTATATTTTGTTGTTACTTATAAATTTAAAATTTTTATTTCTGTCAAACTGTGTCAAACCAGATTTTATTGAATTCCCATTTCATACTGCTTATTTACCAAAATGATGAAGACTGAATGTGTTGCTATGCCCTGTTACGCTTTTATATATATAACGTATACGAATAACGCACGGAGGTATATCTTATGTAAATATATACACAGTATCTATACATATAATAAAATCGTAGGTAAGTCAAAACAGTGCATTGAATATTTTTTTAAAAAGATACTCGGGGCGTGATCTACAATCGATATCGAAGCCAACAATATAGTTTTTAGAATTTTTGTCTGTTTGTCTGTATGTATATCCGAGCTAAACTCAAAAACTACGGCATGGATTTACTTCAAATGTTGCATGAATAGTACTTAAAGGTTGGGTCAACATATAGGCTACATATTATCACGCTATCACCTACGTGGGAGGAGCTTTTTTTATATATAAGAGGGCGGCAAGCGAGCAAGTGGGTCACCTGATGGCAAGTGATCACCGCCGCCCATGGACACTCGCAACACCAAAGGTGTCGCGGGTGCGTTGCCGGCCTTTAAAAGTCAGCAAAAGTGTTGCCTTCCCCCCACCCCAATGAGCTCTGGCGACCTTACTCACACTCGGAAACACAACATTAAAATTATGAATGTTATAATTAAGGAATGTCTTCTGTAAGGTGGAGGTACTTCCCTAGTTGGGCTGCTCTTTGAGCAAATGAACGCTATGCCATGATAATTTGTATATATAATGATTATAAAATATATAAAATTTAACACGGGTAAAACCGGGGGGCACAACTATTATATATATAATAGCTTATGGGAAGCGTGCGGTGATGCTGACGCGAGTTTCTCGTTTTTTCTTCACCCAAAAAAGCACACATCACAGGCTATACATTTTATCAATGTGATAGGCTAATTTAAAATTGAGAATACCAAGCCAGTACGGTTCAAGCCTCCGAAACGTTAACCCTTAACTGTAGTCGTGGGTCTAGGGGACCCATGTTCAATCTTTAAACGCATGTCAAAAATACGACGGGTGCCTCAGTGCCCCGCGCTCCTAGGTACCTTCCGACAGTAGGCCGAAGCTTGCGGAGGGGAACTTACGCGTTTCGCTCGCTATTACTAAAGTGAGTATTGGTTTGGTATGCGTGCGGGTCCGTGGGGCCCACAACTATAGAACTTACGTAACTTTTTTAGTTTTTGTTATTTTTAGATTTATTGTTATTTTTGTTATTGTTGATGGCGGGTCTGCAAGTAGAGATAGTATATTAGAGCAATGGTTGAATGCTGAATCTGATAGTGATATAGATCAAAACGGCAGCAATTCTCCCACATCCTAAAAAAATGCTCCGACCATCCACTCAGAAAATAAGTTTTATGACAATGAAGAGAAGATTGTGGTATCGAAGAGGAATATAGAAAGATGCTCTTTCTGTGCGCCAAACAAGACAACGAAGACTTTACACTTATGTCCGAAGTGTAGAGTGTCTATTTGCATTACCTATATGTGCAAAAAAGGTATGCAATTCTTGCTTATAACTAGGTTATCAGCTTATGGTGTATTTTTTTACGAAAGCATGTTTTTAGTTTAAGTCAATAAAAACTGATTCAAAGAAGTGCTATTATATATAAGATTAAAAATTCTCTATTGTTTATTGTGTTTAATATTACGATGGTTAATATTTCAATGTAAAGTTTACTTAATAAAAAAGTGTATGATTTACTTTGTTTTTTGTTTTATTTTAAGCCAAAAATAGGCGGGTCCCGTGGACCCATAACTGAAGAAGTGTGACTATTTTTCACCACTACAGTTAAGGGTTAAGACAGAATGTAATCAGAGACCCATAGTCATTGAGTTTAACACAATAATTAGGAGGTGCGGTAGGTCCCGAGTCGGATATAAAAGTGATTATGGGATGTTTCCGTAAAATAAATTTCTCAGTATCAGCCCGAAGTCTGGGAGTTGGCGGTATTACACCCCCGTGCCTCGCAGAGCACGTAAAGCCGTCGATCCTGTACCTGATCTCTTTCCGGTCGGGTCACTAGTCGTCCCTGAAGTGCCCCTGTGTTTGCGCACACACTTGTGCACTATAATATGTCCTGCGCAATTGGCTAGTTTCCATTGAGACTGGCCGCCGTGGCCGAAAATTCGGTCGGGAGGACATTATTATTAATATTATGAAGTAATCATCAAGAACAAACAATCAATTTCTCTCAAGCAATTTGAATAAAATCTCTTATTCGACAGCGTTCAGTCATAACAATATTTTTATCCTGTAAGAGAACATCCCGTTATTCGAAATTATCGTCCTTTAAAAAATACGATTTAGTTGGACTTTAATTATTTTATCCATGTGGGTCAAGCCATAACAGGTTCGGCTTTATCTCAAGAACATAAGGTTCACTTTCAATTGGGGAAATTTGACAGATTGGGGTAGATTGATGTGCTGGCGTTTGTACCGTATAATGCATACCGCTGTATAATCTGCAATGCATTAACGATATAGATAAAACACCAACAAGCTTCCGTTATTCGATTCGCCTGGTTGACAAACCGGTATGAAAGAAACTTGTTCAGTCGGGCCATAAGATTAGCGGGGTTGGTCGCGGTTCATCGACCTTTGACGGGCTGGTTTGCGTGGTTGGTGAATACTTGCCTTTCACGGCGCAAGTCGTGGGTTCTTCCTACCCAGGGGCTCTACCGGCTAAGTCGCCGAACATCGATTTCTTAAATGGCGTTCAAATTAATAAAGGTTAAAATTGAGTTATTTAATCGTTAAATCGGCTTCAACGTTGACTATCGATTCCAGACCATTTATCTGTCCTGGGTGGAAATCGAGCCCACGACCTCCGGCGTGAAAAGCAAGCATTTGCCAACCACGCCAACAGGCCCATCGAAATAGACTTTAAATTGAAAAAATACTATACTTCTTTGCCAAAATACATGCCAGTACAAAACAATAGTTGAATTGTTTGGAAAGTGTTCTCAGTACGATAATAATATGACCTTTCACAAGCAAACGGTAAACATATCGGACATTTAAGGTTATTAGTACCACCCTCTTATCCTCCCAGCCAGGATAAATTGTGGATCGTTCGGTAAAGCAGTGAAAGTTACCTGTAAAGTCGTGTTAAAAATAAACAAGTGTGCTTTTTTTAATATATCTGTTGACAATATGATCATCCTAGCCCCAAACTAAGCAAAGCTTGTAGGTACTATGGATACCAGGCGACGATATACATACTTATATAGATAGATGAATACTTAAATACATAGAAAACATCCATGACTCAGAAACAAATATTCGTGCTCATCACACAAATATTTGCACTTACCGGGATTCGAACCCAGGACCACCAGCTTCGTAGGCAGGAGCACTACCAACTAGGCTACGGTGACCGTTAATCGGCTTTAGATCACGCGACTGAAGTAAAGGTTGGATATACGAAACGTTTCTGGCTTTGAGAGAAAAAGAGAAAGAAAATGTGTGCTTGAACCTCTTTTAATCGTCCCTACGGTAATATAGGAAACGTAACACTCTCTTTCTATCTTCACTAACTTATATCTCCCTCTCGATTTTCGTTCGTTTGCCTGATCGCACTTTCGCTCTCATCACGCATTCACCAGTTTACTCCGCAAGTCAAACGTACGTAAAGAAGTTTTATTTCGAACGAGCATCGTCCAGGTTACGAACTACACCGGAGAGTTACGAAGTATCCCGTTACGTGCAGTACGAAACAGTTACTACATAAAGTCGTGGTCTAAGACTTTGAATTACGCAAGTATTTTTCCTCTTTTAAAAATACAACGCGCTAGGGAATCTAATCCCTGTGTCGCGGGGTACTTTAGAAACATATAATAGACGGACACAAATTACATCCAGACTCAGAACCAATATTTATGGATCACATAAGTAGATGTCCGGCGCGAGACTCGAACCCGCGACACGAAGCGGCGAGGCGACTGTCTTAGCCGCTGCGCCACACGTGCAAAAATTCAGATAATAGGTATGTCGTAGAATAAGAATAAGAATAATTTTTTTCCCACAAAAAAGTGCACAATTTACACATAAATTACAGCTATTAAATGGTGACAAAAAATAGAATTGAACTCTGGTACCCATGATCAGATTTAACTTGAGTTATGGGTACCAGGGCTCTCACACATAGGTTTATATCCAATCATCATCATCATCATATCAGCCGAAAGACGTCCACTGCTGGACAAAGGCCTTCTCCAAAGATCTCCACAATCACCATCCAATATATGTATATCCAACAATTACTTCAGTCGCGTGGTCTAAAGCACACCTGTTTATTTTTAACACGACGTTACATTTAACTTTCACTGCCTCACCGGATAATCGAACGATCCACAGTTTATCCTGGCTGGGAGGATAAGAGGGTGGTACTAATAACCTTATATCCAATCCTTAATTGAAATTCACATTCCAGATAAGTATCTTTAATATTAAGCTCCCAGACTATGGGGCCCTAAGGTCCGTTTACCCCATTTTACCTTATCATTTACTTTTAAATGCCACGGAGGGGCCATTTACTTACATACATTTAGGTTCGCACTGTAAGGATCATTAGGTACTTCTAACGCCCACGTGTAGGAAATAAGGTAAATACGTTCAGTTTTGTATCTTAGTAAGAGTAATTTATTTCTATACTAACAGTGCACCGCGGTTTTACCCGCGTTAAACTTTATAAATTATAGCCTATGTGTTAATCTAGGGTGTCAGCTAACTCCATACAAAATTTTGTAAAATCGCTCCAGCCGTTTAGACTTGAAGAAACACAATCATGAACATACGAGTATGTATACACACTCACGAACTGTCGCCTTTGTAATGTTAGTATGATTCTATTGTGGTTGGTAAATGCTTGCCTTTCATGCCGCAGGAAGGGTGTCGATTCCCACCCAGGACAGATATTGGTGTGCGTGAACATATCTGTTTGTCCTAAGTCTGTGTGTAATCTATTATATAAAAATAAGTCGGGTTTTCCTTCATGACGCTATAACTCCAGAACGCACGAACCGATTTCCACAGTTTTGCATTCGTTCTAAAGGTCTCGGGCTCCGTGAGGTTTATAGCAAAGAAAATTTATAAAATTTAACGCGGGTAACACCGCGGGGCACAGCTAGTTATCTATGTAAAAATGTATTTCAAAAAGAAAAGTAGTATATGTACTATATTAGCAGTAGTTATCTGGTTTCTATAGCCCAAGCTCTGCTTAATTTGAGATTAGATGGCCGTGTGTAAATAATGTCCCAGGATATTATTATTATTTACTTTTCTTTATTTACACGAAATATATTTTTCTGATAGCAATGATGCCTACGGGCTTACGCCAAGTCAGCATCATATTCTTGCAGGGATTCGTTATTGTTGGTCCTGTAAAAACTTTCGCACAATTCGGCAAGTGTTAAGAATTGCTGATTTTTGCATATTTATGAAAATATGCAAAAAACACCAATTTGCTGGTAAATCTAATTGACGGAGTGAGTGATGTAAGTAGTTTAGAATGAAACTAGTACTAGAGAGCACCAATGAATACTTTTTCCATTTTTTATATTCTTACTACTTCTTGTTTGTTTTATTCTGGGTGTTATCAAACTAATATCATAAAGGGGAAAGTTGGTGAGTGTGTATGTTTGTTACTTCTTCACGTCTAAACGGCTGGAGCGGTTTTAATAAACTTTGGTATGGAGTTAGCTGATACCCTGAATTAACAGTAAGGCTGGAGTTACCCTGGAGTAAAACTGCGGGGCACAGCTAGTTATCTATATAAATATGAATTTACAAAAGAATAGTAATATATGTAATACTAACTGTGCCCCGCGGTTTTACCCACGTTATCTATCTATCTATACATATAATAAAATCGTAGGAAAGCCAAAACTGTACATTGAATATTCTTTTAAAAGGATACTTGGGGGGTGATCTACATTCGATAACAAAGCCAAAAAAATGGTATTTAGAATTTTTGTCTGTTTGTCTCTATGTATGTCCGGGCTAAACTCAAAAAGTACTGCATGGATTCACTTCAAATTATGCATGAATATTACTAAGAGGTCGGGTAAACATATAGGCTTCATATTATCACGCTATCATCTACGAGGGAGGAGCTGTGATAATTTATAAAGTTTAACGCTGGTAAAACCGCGGGGCATAGTTAGCACTTTATACATTATCGCCTATGAGTTATTCGGATATAGGTAATATAAGCTATATTATTACAAAGTTTCATCAAAATCCTTTCGGTAGTTTTTGCGCGAAGAAGTTACAAACACACACACACTCACAAACTTTCGCCTTTATAATATTAGTGTGATATCAGTTATCTGGTTTCCATAGCACAGCGTGGTGCTTATTGAAGTATCAGTAACTCTCATAATAACAATAATAATATTCTGGAACACTATTAACACACAACCATCTGATCCCAAACTAAGCAGAGCTTGTACTATGGAAACCAGATAACTGCGCCTCTAGCACGAATTCCTGCAGTGTACTTACTCGATCACACGTACAGTTTCGTCCCATACATTGAGCACCAGAGTTTTAGTTCTTAATAGTTTCCGCGAGAGGCGCTGGTGCTCAATGTATGGGAGGAAACTGTACGTGTGATCGAGTAAGTAAATTGCAGGAACTCGTGCTAGAGGCGCTGATATAATACATATACTACTTTTCTTTTGTAAATACATACTAATATAGATAATTACACCCAGACTCAGGACAAACAACAAAATAGGGAATATCTCTCGTATATAAATCGTTATCATCAAGGCAAGAAGGTCAAAGCCCTCTGTCAATGATAACCTCCCGACTCCGGTAATCTAGTAACTTTGTAAATGGCACCATTTACATTCGTGCGAGTGCAGCAAAATCCCACGAAATAACGCCGAGACAAGGAAACCTTTTGTATAAAGTTACTCTATAGTAGGTACTCTATAGTAAGTACTCTATAGTACACACGACAGCACATCCAGCTACCCCAATCTGTCAAATTTCTTTTATAGATTTTCAACTTTATCACAAAAGCATAAGGTTCACTTTCAATTGGGGAAATTTGACAGATTGGGGTAGCTTGATATGCTGGCGTCTGTACACGCATATTCGTATTGCTTAGTTTCAAATTAGTACATACCTGCATCAATATGTTGATCGATATAACACTGAAGTTTCTTACAAACTTCAAGCATAACAGTCTATAAGGAAAAGAGAGAAAGGTTGGCGTGGTTGGCAAGTGGTTGCTTTTGACGCCGACGATAGATATTTGTGTGCTTGAACATGTCTGTGTGTCCTGAGTCTGGGTGTAATTATCTATATAAGTATGTATTTACAAAAGAAAAGTATTATTTGTTGTTATCTGGTTGGTTTCCATAGTTCAAGTTCTGCTTAGTTTGGAATCAGATGGCCGTGTGTACAGACGCCAGCACATCAAGCTACTCCAATCTGTCGAATTTCCCCAAATGAAAGTGAACCTTATGCTTTAGTAATAAAGTTGAAAATTTATAACAGAAATTTGACAGATTGGGTTAGCTGGATGTGCTGGCGTCTGTACATAATGTTCCAGATATTATCCCATGTGCTCGCACCAACCTCTCTTGCCCCTACGGTAATATACGACTGTAACATTCTGTGACCATCTCAAAAACATCGAATATCAGCTGATCTACTCGAAAGTCTGTCCCCAAAGCCTCATCGGTCAAGATAACTGGGAAATGTTAGTGACGTTAGAAACTGCCTTTGGACTGAAGCATCAACCGGTCCTATACTCGACTCGGATGGATCCTACACGGATGTCGGACATCAAGAACAAATCCTGTCATGTTGTGTAGTCTTTCTATTTTCACTAACTTCCATTCGCCTCGCCCGATAACACTTTTTGTAATGCTCTCGTCACGCATTCACCTTCTTCTTCCCAAGTAAAGCATACTTAAAGAAGTTACTTCAAAAACACGTAGTATTTGAAAAATTACTGAGCTCGCTGTATTCTTACTATCAGTGCCAAATAGTATGTATTTGGCACTGATAGTAAGAATACAGCGATGCATGCAGATTTATACAGTTGCGTTAAATGCACAAAAATTGTAAGTATCCAAACTGCTCTTTTGCAGTACAGTGCAGTGCATTTTAAATACAGAGCCGCTTACAGACAATAATAATAATATCCTGGAACATTATTTACATACGGCCATCTGATCCCAAACTAAGCAGAGCTTGTACTACGGAAACTAGATCACTGATATACTACATATACTATTTTTTCTTTTGTTAATACATTCTTTGACGGTCACCGTAGCCTAGTTGGTAGTGCTCCTGCCTACGAAGCTGGTTGTCCTGGGTTCGAATCCCGGTAAGTGCAAATATTTGTGTGATGAGCACGAATATTTGTTTCTGAGTCATGGATGTTTTCTATGTACATAAGTATTGATCTATATATATATAAGTATGTATATCGTCGCCTGGTACCCATAGTACAAGCTTTGCTTAGTTTGGGGCTAGGATGATCTGTGTGACATTATCCCTAGATATTATTATTATTATACTTAGATAGATAATTACATCCAGAGTAAGGACAAACAGACATGTGCACGCCCAGAAATATCTGTCCAGGATGGGAATCTAACCCACGATCTCCGGCGTGAAAAGCAAGCATTTGCCAATCAACCCAACAGGCCAGTCTTAAATTAAGACGGTAAAGACGCATTGGTCCTGTGCGTAGTGATGAAAGCAAATGACTATCGACCCTTCGTATCCTCGATGGGATTTTATAATTCCAATAATTCCAATAATTACATGTATAAAGATTTTTTTGTTTATGAACTGCGCACCTACCATTTTCTACACCACCTAAGGTTGACTGGTAGAAAATGCCTTGGGCATTCAATCCGCCTTTGTTAAATTTTATGTTCATAACCTGACTTGCACACTTCTTACCTTATACTACACACCATATAGTTGCACACTGTAAAGTTGAGGTATTGAGGTACCGCCCAAATTTAGTTGTGGGCAAATAAATTTAGCCGGTACCTCAATACCGTAGAAATGCAGTAACACTGCTTTTCGTCACATACACGTGCTTGGAAGAGCGTTACCTACTCAAGCGGTTCAATTGATCCTACCATTTCCATCACAAGCTTTTCCATTGTGCGTGGAAGAAATACTACAATACTAGCTGTGCCCCACGGTTTTACCTGCGATAAACTTTCTAAATGAAGGCTTATGTGTTATTCAGATATATTAGCTATATTACTACAAAGTTTCATCAAAAACCGTTTTTGTTGAAACTTTCGCATTAATAATGTTAGTAGGATTATTCAGATGTATTAGCTATATTAAGGCTCATAGCCAGATGTTCTGACCGGTCCGTAAATGATCGACGAGGTCAAGCAACTAGGCTCGCGGTCAGTCCATAGAATGGTGACCGCCAAAGTGGTTTAATTTCTGAGCGTCACGTGCTTCGGAGAGCACGTTAAGCTGTCGGTCCCGGTTGCAGTCATTAGGCAACAGGTTTTAAGCCATGACAGGGGCCTACTGGGCGGCTTGAACAACTCTGACACCAGGGTTACTGCTGCCCACAGGTTAAGTAAGTAGTAGCTATATTACTACAAAGTTTAATTAAAAACCGTTAAGTAGTTTGTGTGAAAGAGCTGATTCATTCATCCACACCCACAAAATTTCGCATTTGTAAGATTAGTAGGATTCTATCCCTTCCATGAGCAATACAATTTCCCCTGAAAAAGGGGAAAAATTGTATTGCTTAAAAAATGTATTCCATTTTTTTTCCCGAACTGTTAAATCCGTGGAAAGCAACAGAAAACCAGTACAACATCTATAAATAACTGTTTCACTCTCCCAGATTATTGCTACATTGTACTTTACATACCGGAATAGAAAACGTTGCGAAAACAAAATAAATTGTTTGGCGCGATTAAATCGTCGCGGGTGGGACCGCGGTTCCGAGTGATAATCAATGCCGCGACGTGATAAACGAGTGAGGATCCCCTACTATGAGATTTGTTGATACTTTTTTTTATGTGCGTACATTGACATTCCACCAAGAAGCTTCTGTGTGTTGAAACAAAGTTAATAGTGCCTTATGAGCAGCTTGATTGAAGAAGTGCCGTGCAGTACTGCAGTACATAGTATAACTATTTCATTCTTCTAGAATGTTGCAATATAACAGTTTCGATTAGGCTAGATATTGGAATAAAAACCGCGAGCAGAATTTAAAAAATGGGTGAGGTTCTTAGTGCTTTTTGGAACGAAGTTCCTTATCGCGCGTTGTGAAAGGGGGCTAGACGGAAAAAAATCTTACGAAAAGTTGTCACGACACTTTTTGCAGCTGTGTGGCGTGCGCATGTTTCTGTGTCTGTCTCTCTCTCTCTCTCTCTCTCTCTCTCTCTCTAATGGAAAGCAAGCCAGATATTTTCATTTCTATTTCGCATTGAACAGTGTGGTGTTGCGACCATTATTTTTGTTGAGTGTATACAGGTTTTTTTTACATAATAAATAATAAGAAATAACTTCGTTCCATCCGGGTGTCCTTTGACACCTCTCAAGTTTTTTTTTTATATATCAGAGGGCGACAAACGAGCAAGTGGGTCACCTGATGCTGATGGTAAGCGATCACCGCCACCCATGGACACTCGCAACACCAGAGGTGTCACGGGTGCGTTGCCGGCCTTTAAAAGTTTAAGCCTGGTAATGAATGCTGTGCCGTGATAAATAAATGAATATCCCTAATTCAAGATTTGGTGAATATTATTCATCATTATATCAGCCGAAAGATGCCCACTGTTGGACAAAGGCCTCCCCCAAAGATCACCATAATTGCCGGTCTTCCAGCGACCCTCACAACATCATTGGTCTATCTTGTAGGGGGCCTGCCTGTGCTTGTAGGGGGCCTGCCTGTGCCGCCTTCCGGATTGTGATCGCCACTTGGGAGCTTTACTGCCCCAACAGCTGGCGGCTCTACGGGCTATGTGCCCTGACCGCTGCCACTTCAGCTTGGCAAATGCCACTCTCTAATGGAGCTCAAAATAGCAAGATCCACTTTATGGCGTCATTTTCTATTCCTGAGCAAGTGCTGGTACTTCTGGATACAACAAGTCATTCACTGTCTCTTTATTACTAAAAATGAAACTGAAAGGAGAAGAAAATGACTCCATACATTCCTGGGCCCAGGTGTTAACTGAATCAAACTAGCCTTATTTGTGAGAGGATATTATAACAAGACCTCACTGAAATTTTGGTGAAATTTGGCTATCCAGGAATCAAGTTATATGAAGTATAGTAAAAGTGAGGTTAAATTATAACATTGTAGTTTTTTACAAAATATTTTTGAATGGCTTCGGTTGTGTTATGGTTTTATGCATGGAGAGTGTGACATGCCGAAGACCTGGCACGTTTGGATCCCCCGCGCCCCGTGTAGTCACTACAGTCGAAGAAAACCACAAATAAAACATGGAAAATACGTGCGCACTTAAGCCGAAAGACAACGAACAGCGAACGAACAACGACAGTCAAAGAGTATGTAAAGGCTGTCAGGCAGAGAAGTGATGTCCGAAGAAAACTTAAAGGAATACAATCCGCTATGAATCGATTCCACGAAAAACACTTGTCACTCGATTTTCAAACATATTCTGAGATTTTACCGATTTATTCTTAATCGATTGCGAGCAATTCATCATTTTTTTATCGATTATTTCGTTTCATAACTAAATTTAAGTTTTCTCGCTTCCTAGATAGAAACATGATACCATATTTTGTGATTTCCTTTAGAAAAATATAACGGTTTTTTTTATTCCTATTTCAACTAGTTAACTGCTGGGCCCAGAAGTTTCCTTCTCCTTCAATTACTTGAACTCATTAGGAGCGTTTAGTATGCATATTATTTACCTATACTATTTAAACGAAATGCTCAAACTTTATATCTACATAAAATGTTGAGATTTCGTCTATCGTGAGTTAATTAAGTAAGTTTTAAAATTATATGATAACTGACTGCTTAACGTACCCTCCGAAGCACGGAGACTCTCAATAATAAAACCACATTAACGATCACCCATCTAAGAACTTGAATCTTTCAAAGGAACAAAATACACACAGAAAACACTCCAAACAACTGTCTAGACAAGTGGAAACACTCCATTTTTCTAGACAAGTGGGTAGTTTATCGGTTACATAAATACACATGAATTAAAAATAAATTTTGCAGCCAGTATTGAAATATTTTTTCATACGTTTCGCGGTTATAATTAATATGGCGTGGGAATATAATTCAATTCAATTCAAATAACTTATTTCGGAAAAATATCCATATGATGTTAGTATAACTTAGCCTAAGCTTAGGATCAATTATATTAAGAGTGTCTGGACTCTTACCCACCTATGTAAAAGGTGAGAGTCCCACCGGTCTGAAAACACATTCAGGATGCCATTGTAGGAGAAGCACAAGCGCTCCATTATGAAAGCGCAGCGCCTCCGCATGATCGCGCCGAACCCGTCGACGCACGACTCCGCGAACATCCCTGACGCGCTACACCGCCACGGCAACCCCAAGAGCACCCTGAATGCGTTATTGTACTGTACGTACAGGTCGCTGGATGCCCGCTGGGTATACTTGGTCCACAGACTGCACGTGTAAAACGACTGGCAGAAGGCCTTAAAGAGCGTTATCTTAACAGCGTTGGTACAGCGTGCTAACCTGCGGGCCAGCATGTTGCAACGGACAGCCAGCGAACTGCGCTATGTCTGCATTGCAAGTCGTCAGTGATCCAGTGACCCAAATACTTAAACTTCGAGACCCGACTTAAAGGAGACCCAGACAGTGAGAGTTCAGGCAGCTGTTTGTAGGTTAATGTACCTGATTTACTGATAATAGGGTAGGAGTCTTATGTACTCAAATAAATCGAGTAAAAGATATGAGCGCCTAATAATTGTGGTTATTAAATCAGATATTTCTTCTTAACGAAGTGCATTGTGGCTCTTATTATGTTAATTAAGTACCTTATAACGTATTCTTTCTACTAGAAGCCGTGCCGTACATGATTCTAAAGGGAGGCGTCAGCTGAAGCATGTTGGACGAGCATACCCGCGTTCCCGGGGCTCCCCCTATCAGGCGCCAGAAGAAGTCCACGGCAGGTTAGGTTAAGCACTTAAGGCAAACAGTTTTTGCGGGTGACATGCTCAGGTATTCCCGCTGCTTTATCAGAAAAAAAGTCAGCTGAATCGGGCTGTAGACCAGCTTACTCCTCAAGTCCAGCGTGCGTTAAGAAGTTTGAAATCAAATACGTCATTTATGTTCAACGATATTTTTGAACATATGTTCTTAATAATTAAAGTCATATTTTTCCCGCAAAGCGAATATCGTTCGAGAACTAATCGTACTTCTCAATACGCTTTCAAACGTGATCTTCCGTATACGAAAGCGTTTCAATTGTTTTCTGATCTCGATACACGTTCGTATCACCTTTGTACATTTGAATCCAACCAACACGATTTACCGTAATGATTCCCAGTTTCTGGGTCATCCTGTATTTTCGTTCCGAGTTGAAAAACATAGGGGAACTGCATTTTGTTCTTTGGAAGCAGGAGGTGTTTCCAATTGAATTTTGGAATGAAAAGGAGTTGCTTACAAATGTTTGTTTGAACTGTACGGGAGAAGGAAAAATATAACGAAATCGTGTTAAAAAAAGGTGTATGTTTAGATTATGAGGTGAGTTGAGTTTTACCTGAAAAATCAGGTTATATCTACGTTTTGTTGTTGTTTATTAAGAGGCTGAAGAAGAGTAAAAAAACAAGCCCATTTTGACAATAAATTCATGGAATTAGCCATTTATCTAAACCATGACTCTCATACATTAAATTATAATTCCCTATGAACAAATGCAAGTCACGACCAAACAATTTATTTGTACCTAGAATAAATGTAATTGGTCATACTACAATTATTATTCATGTTCTGTTTATATGGTTAAAAAACTGTTTTTATTGTATTCTATTTAAGACGTTAAGTCAAAAGATGTGTCACGGAAAATATGCGCGCATGGTCGCGATAGATAATCCAGTTATTTTGCGAATAATACTCTCGTAAGTAGCAAATTTTTTTTACTAAAACTACTTCCAGATGAAACTAAATTTGAGCTAGGGAGTAAATTTATAAAAAATATCCCGTTTAAGTAGAAATAAAAAACATAAATATATCCCATATTTATGTTTTTTATTTCTAACAGCTATTTACCACAATAAAACAAGACATTTCCATCTATAACCTTATTAGGTACATGACATTATATGTCATTAATATAATAATAATGTCATTTCCGTCACTGTTTATCCTATGCAAGTGCTGGTACTTCTGGATACAATAAGACATTCTATAAATTAAACTTAAATTTAAATACTTTAACTCATTACCTATCTCTCATATCCTAACCCTAAATGCAGATAAAACCAATTACATTTTATATACAATGAGATACACTAACCTGGTTCTCTAGTGGCGACCACGAACCGGAAAACGCAGCGTGGGCAGGCCCCCTACAAGATGGACCGATGATCTTGTGCGGGTCGCTGGAAACTGCTGGATGCAAATAGCGCAAGACCGGCAATTGTGGAGATCTTTGGGGGAGGCCTTTGTCCAGTAGTGGACGTCTTTCGGCTGATATGATGATGACACTAACCTGTCGGTCACTAAACTAAACATATACGCACACAACTGTAGAACACACTGTTACATCTCTATTTCCGCTGTTTGCTGCTGAGTTGCAATAATCGCCAATTGACGCAATTGCCAACCAGCAAATCAGCACTAAATACTGTATATAAACTCACGTTTTTACTATTTCCATCAGTGTATTATTCTCTGGTGAAATTGCTGCCCAGCTACGGAATGGTCATAGATCTGCCTCCTGGCTTCCAGCAAGGAAACTAGAAGTAATATATTCCGGGTCGTCACTCTGCCCTTCACTAGGACTATCGCGCAAAAGTCCAAATAACAAAGTTATTATTAGTGTTTCCTATTAGTTAAATACAGTGTAGTGTTAAAAATAAAATAAAAGTAGTGCTAACACTTATGTAGTTTTTTTTTAAACTAACTACCGAGTCGCGCAAAGTAACAGCACGTTGCTGACAATGCATGCGCTTGTCCCACTTTGTAATTATTAATATTAGTCATTTAATTCAGATATAAAATCCATATAGTGTTAATATTACAGGACTTAGAATATGCTACTAATAATGATTTAAAAAATTATTTTAAGAACCGTCCTGCTGCACTAGCTCCGCCACTATGCATAGGTACGGGTCCAGTGCTTCAGGAAAGGGCTATCCAACTTTTCAGAAATAACCTTAATCTGTACTATACATATAATAAAATCGTAGGAAAGTCAAAACTGTACATTGAATATTTTTTTTAAAGGATACTTGGGGCGTGATCTACCTACAATCGATATCGAAGCCAAAAATATAGTTTTTAGAATTTTTGTCTGTTTGTCTGTATATATGTCCGGGCTAAACTCAAAAAGTACTGCATGGATTTACTTCAAATTTTGCATGAATATTACAAAGAGGTCGGGTCAACATATGGGCTACATATTATCAGGCTATCACTTACGGGGGAGGAGCTGTGATAATTTATAAAATTTAACGAGGGTAAAACCGCGGGGCATAGCTAGTATATAATAGTAAGAAGACCTTTAGGTAACACGAACAATATTAAATATCTAGGTATTACTCTCGACTCAAATCTAAATTTTCTAAAAGTTTGATTATTATCTGACTGTAACTAAGATGGTCATATCAGATGTCCGATTCTTTAAATTTCTGACTAGACAGTCAGATGTTTAAAGATGTTTGAGAAGAATAGACATAATGACCACCAAAGTATTCTCATAACAACAGATGGAAAATATTCTCTTAAACAATCCGACCTTCGCGTATCTAATCATCAAACAAATCTGATTTTATACAACGATTTGTTTGGTATGGGAACAGAACCCGCAAACTCCCTCGACCCTCGACCCTCGTCACTAGGGATAAACACTATTTCAGTAATAATAAAATAAAAGGGAAATGAAGTATGGGCGCCTGTGATATCCTAAATAATATAAATAACAATATTATTTAGAATAGAATAGAAATATTTATTGTCAGAAAGTGTGGTACATTCAGATGTTGTGGTTACAATACAAATACCCTCAACACTTAGGGCGGCTTGCACGAAATTTCGTTTAAATATGTCTTAAACATATTTAACTAAATACGTTTAAATCGATAAATGTGTTTAACATGATTACGTTTAATGACCTCTTGCATCACGTTAAATGCGTTTATTGTGTCGGTATAGCAGTTTCCCTACATTTCGTTATAAGTAAGTAACAAATGACACTATTTTTTAAACAAAAATTACGTTTTCTGCGCGAAAGTGTGCGTAAATTGAATCCTCCATGTCATGGAAACATAACCTTTCAAAATAAATGTCAATTTTTGCTAAACGAATTTAGATACGCTAAATAGCTATTCATGGGTATTTAACTTTGACAGCTCTCTAAACTCGTTTAGCGACTTATTTAGCATGGTGCAAGGCGTTGCAATGACTTAAACGTGAATTTTAATTTTAATTTGATTTAAATAGTATTTAGTGCTATGGTGCAAGCCGCCCTTAGTCATGGTCATGACGTAACCTTGAGTTACATTGTTACAAATTAGGTACAGATGCCAGCACATGCCACCAGCTACCCCAATCTGTCAAATTTCTTTGATAGATTTTCAACTTTATCACAAATGCATAAGGTTCACTTTCAATTGGGCAAATTTGACAGATTGGGGTACCTTGATGGGCTGGGGTCTGTACATTCAGTAATCACTTTTAAATTCTACATTATTCTACAACAAAACAAAATATTTAATAATTGTATACATGTCAATAGCAATATCTTTTAATGTCACAATATATTTTTCTGTCAGAAGCGTTTATTAATAAAATTTTGTTGATTGAGAGTTGATAAATAGTTCATCAATAGACTAAACATTTTATTTATGAGCCAGTTTCACAGTTAATAATTGTATTTTTTCAAAGGAAGTTAGTTGTTTTATATTACCTGGAATCGCATTATAATAATTGTTACATGTTATATTGTATAAATTGTTATGCATTCACACACATTGCATAACAATTTTTTTGAACAGAGTTGTCTTAATGGCAGTCCTAGGAGCAGTACATAAAACAGCATCAAACAAGTTTCTTTTATAGAAAAGTACTGTACTTTTAAAAGCAGGAAATATTTCAGCAATTCTTATTCTTTTAACCGCGTCTTTCACACAAGCGAAGAGATTAAACGATTTCATCTTACCTGATGGATTGTCCCAAATATTTTGATTTCGACATCACACTGAAAAATTGTACAGGGTGCAAGTAAATTATAGTTGCGCCTTTAATAAATGTTATTTTATTCATATGAAAAAGGGTCAATCTAGGCCTAGCTAATTCGCTCGTCGACATAGCATGTGGCGAGCACAATTTAAGCATTGGACGTAACATTCCCACATGCGAAACAGTTCTTTCAGAGGATCCTTGGAACAGCATACCTGTTTCAAGCCTAATGAAGTTCTTGCATATCATAAAGTTCAAGTGACTTGGTTTGTTAATAAGAATTCTTCCCTACTCATTTGTGTAGGGAAGCCGTCAATCTATCAAGGCTGAAGCCATCTATTTATTGGATGGTTTGAGCCCCCGCTGGCCTTTATTGTCTGGTAAAGCAGTGGATATGAATAATCATCATAAATAAAAGATAAGTTAGATTCGTGCCACTGTGTATCGTTCGTATCTTAACGTAGAGCGACTACCCCGCCTTAGCCGAGGGTGCTGATTTGAAGCGCGCTAGGCGTTTAAATATATCTTTTCCCATTTTTGAGATTTTATCATCAGTCAAGTTGCTTATATATTAAAAGAATGCTTGTCTATCATCATCATCATATCAGCCGAAAAAAGTCCACAGCTGGACAAAGGCCATCCCAAAGATCTCCATAATTAGCGGTCTTACGCTATCCGCATCTACCGATTTCCAGCGTTCCGCACGAGATCATCGGTCCATCTTGTAGGAGGCTGCCTACGCTGCGTCTTCCAGTTTGTGGTCGCCACTCAAGAACCTTTCTGCCCCAACAGCCGTCAGTTCTACGACCTGTGTTCCCCTCCCACTGCCATTTCAGCTTTGAAATTCTTCGGGCTCTTTCTGATTCGATTTCACAGGGAAACTCCGAGCATAGCCCACTCTATTGCTCTTTCGGTGACCCTGAGCCTTCCAATAAGGCCCATAGTGAGTGTGAGCGACTTATCTCTACCTTACTTAAATTACACCATGTACAATTCGGCATCAAACAGTTACCTTGGACCTAAGCCCCTGACAACTGGCATTGTGTGCAAAAGTAATAAAGGTGAAAAAAAAGTAATTTTTCCGAGACATTCTGATAGCTGTCGCTTTTATTAAACTCAGTGTTAGTTTGTCACTCAAATATGGCATAAATAAATAAAATAAATAAAGGGAGGTCTTTTATTAATTTCTGTCTTGGATAGATGGTGACGTGGTTTGGGAATGGATTACTTGAGCGTATGTTGCTTTGCTTGGATTAGGGATATAATAATCTAAAGTCTCAAACATAGGAGTGAAAACCACATTTTAATACTAGAATTGCTTTTTTTATTAATTTTATATCTCAAACGGATAAACGAAGTAGTTTTTTTTTTACAAAATTTCAGTGTCCACTTTCAAAAAGTGTTATTTAATAATAATAACAATTTATTTTCAGATAAACATCCATAGTGTTAGTAACAGTTTTGCTTAACCTATGTTAGTACTCCTACTTCAGACTCTTAAGAACTCCTTCATAATGCAGGAGTTATACTTCTCAGCAATGACTTTTATGATGCCATTAGTGCTGCTCCGCAATCTGCTAAGTAAAGACGCAACCCGCTTACGCATAATAGCATCAAAGCCGTCCACTCTAGCTTCTGTAAACATGCTACAGGCACTATAAAAGCGGGGCAGGCCCAATAGCATCCTAAATAAAAATAAATTTAGTTTTCTAGAAGTAGAGTAGTAACTGAAAATTTGTGTAAAAAAAACAAAAAACTATTTCTTACAGTTTATCCGTTTGGGATAAAAAATTAATAAAAAAGCAACCCTAGTATTAAAATGTGGTTTTCACGCTGAAATGTTGTTTATAACTTGTCGCTCGCACTAGCCCGTAAGTGATCGGCAAGGTTAAGCATCTGTTTATGCGATCAGTTGATAGATGGGTGACGGTTAAAACTGTCGGGCTAACTTGTAGTCATTATATCACAGTTATGAAGACATGTTAGAGGCCTGCAGCGACTTAAACAACTCTGGCACTAGGGAATTACTGCCCATACGATGTAATAAAATCGTCATCATCATTATATTAACCAAAAATCGTCCACTGTGCGACTAATGCTTCCCCAAAGATCTCCAGAATTGCCGGTCTTGCGCTAACCGCATCCAGCGGCTTCCTGCGACGCTTACATTAACATTGGTCCATCTTATAGGGCCCTGCCCACACTACGTCTTCGGATTCGTGGTTGCCACTCGAGGACCTTATTCTAAATATAATGTAATAATTTCCAATTGGATACTTTCAGCTATAAACGGCAGAAGGCGAATAGGAGATATACTATAGTCTTCATCAAAGCTGAAAGCCATCCACCGCAGCTCAAAGCTCTCCAGAATCATCCATCGCATCCATCAGCTTCCAGAGACCATCACTAGATCGTCAGTCCACGTTGTTTGGGCTCTGCCCACGCTCTGCCTCTTGCAGTGATTGGTCGCCACTCGAGAACCTTTCAAAGCCAGTGACCTTCATTATTACGGGCTAAGATGGTTACTTCGATCCATCTTATAGGTAGCCTAGTCACACAGCGTCTTCGGATTAGTGGTTGCCACTAGAGGACCTTATTCTGAATATGATGTTATAATTTCCTATTGGATGCTTTCAGTTATAAACGGCAGAAGGCGAATAGGAGAGTCATAATCATCATGACAGCTGAAAGTCGTCAAAGGTTTTGTTATCACCACAATGGCTGGTATTGTTCTCATCCATCAGCTTCCAGAGATCATCACAAGATCGTCAGTCCATTTGGTTTGGGGAATGCCCTCACTCTGCTTCTTGCGGTACTTGGTCACCTTACAGACCCAGCGACTGTCGTTTCTACGGTAATTGTTGGTTACTTTGGTTCGCCTGCGGATCACAACATTTCTGATTTTTTATTATTATTATTATTTATTATTTATTTCATTTAACATACAGTTTATTATTTGTTTATACTTACAATCAGTGGCTTAAAACCTAAGTTAGGTTTGTCTAACCAATGGGTTCTCGATATAATATTAATAACTTATTACTAATACTAGTCATAGCAAGTATATAATTTAATATTTTATCACATTCGTTACGTACTAATTTATTTTTGCGGTGCGAACACACTCCAATGATGTAGCTAGCACCTTCGGACATACATATTAGGACGTTATCATAGGTTCACTGCCAGCGACTAGGTACGCATCGCGTAGGTATTTATCATACCTCGGCGGCAAACAGGTGCCATCTGCACTGACTTGAATAGCGCACGGCACTGGCAGGTACCATTTCTGCGAGTGTGCGTGCGCTCGCACCGTTAATATAGGTTGCTCCATTTTATGATAGGATTATTATTTTAGAGTTGATTTTAAGTTTGTTTTAAGTGTTTAGTTATTTAAGAAATATTTTTTTAAAGTGTATCTAATGTTTTTTTCGGTAATTTTGTTTTTGATTTCGATTGGTAATTTATTTATAAGGCTTGGAATTATATATTGTGATGTTCTTTTTCCGTAGTCGTTATTAAATTTAGGTGTAACTAGTTTTTTAGACGTTATGCTTCGGGTCGTAATTGAGTGACTTTTTGGTATTTGAATTTCTTTGCGATAGTATTGTTCAATGAGTAGATTAAGTTCAATTTTTCTATGAATGGGTATCACACCGCAATACTTAAATAGTCCTACGGGGTCCATTTTGTATTTCTGTTTTATTTTTGCGGGAACTATCAATTTTAGTAGTCTATACTGTATATTATAAATCTGATCTAAGTATGATTTGTAGGTACGACCATAACTAGTGAGCCCATAAGATATTATACTTTCTACGAGGGTCTTATACAATGTCAGCAACACACTATAGGGGATTCGATCTCGCAAGGACCTCTTCGTTGCTGTCTAGGTGATCTTGAGCTTTTTAAAGGGGTCCATAATAAACGGCCAGGTTTCTGTTCCATATTTCTAATTTTAACTTGCAGGGAAACTCGGAGCATACCTAGTTAGTTAATTAGTTGGGCGATCGGTTTCAGCACTTAGCCTCCTGATTGGGCCTTTGTATTTAACTTATTTGGCTCCTCTAACCAATTCAGTTCCATCCAGAAGTCCAAAGACCTCGAAAGCTTGGCTTGTGTGCTTCCTGCAGTGTCATACCTAATTGAATGATCTGTCCTAGGTACAGACGGCAGCACGTCCAGCTACCCCAATCTGCCAAATTTCTTTTATAGATTTGCAACTTTACCACATAAGCATAAGGTTCACTTTCAATTGGGGAAATTTGACAGATTAGGGTAGCTTGATGTGCTGGCGTCTGTATATATAGTTGTCTAGAACTTCACTTGAGTAGGCTTAACCTCGCTGATCACTTACAGACCATTGAGAACAACTGGTTGTTAATGTGATATTGACGGTCACCGTAGCCTAGTTGGTAGTGCTCCTGCCTACGAAGCTGGTCGTCCTGGTTTCGAATCCCGGTAATTGCAAATCTTTGTGTGATGAGCACGAATATTTGTTTCTGAGTTATGGATGTTTCTGTGTATATAAGTATTTATCTATCTATATAAGTATGTATATCGTCGCCTGGTACCCATAGTACAAGCTTTGCTTAGTTTGGGGCTAGGATGATCTGTGTGACATTATCCCCAGATATTATTATTATATTATTATTAACGTCCGATGATGATGATTTCGAATAGAACTCTCTGTGTCTTTGAGTTATCATGACATGATTAAATATTATTATAGTATATTAATCTACTACTGTTATAATGGCGTGATATGGATATGTTATTTCTCTGTATGAGAAACGAACATGTTATGAAAATATCGACAGAAACTTGGTTATTTTTGTTAAAGATACCAACTAAGTGTTCCAAGAACTCGTGGATTGTTACATTCGTAACATTTATCTATCTCAATTAATATATAATTGTTATTATTTTGATAGGAAGATGAGAAAGATTACAGATTTTTGGACGGGCGTGTTGGTCTCGTGGTAAGTGATACTGAATGTTAAGTTTCAAAAGGGTTCGATCAGGATACTAGTAGCATAAATGCGGCGCTCATTGTATGCTGAGCGCCGCCCCTGGGATCGACGCCGGTTGGAGATGGGGATCTCCCACTGCCGTAAAAAGGCGATCCCGGGAACAGGCGACCTGCTGTAGCGGCGGGTTCCTTAACCACGCCCAAGCGTGTTGGGGGCAGCTAATCGGCCCCTGGGTAGAGCCTTAAGAAGGCCAAACCGCTATAGTGGTGGCTCCGGTGGTGATCGTTACGAGTTCCCGGAGTTGCCACTCCATGCGTTTTGAGGCTGGCTACTGTAGCACACTCGCAGCAGCAAGAGGTAATCTTTAACTGGATCTAGGGAGACCTTCTCAATGACAACGCACGTATTAAACACCAATCACTTATTTTATTGAGATAAGATAATAAAACTAGATTCACAATGTATTCTTCAACACACCATTTTTATAACTCTTGACAAACATCAATCCAAACGTAAAATTATGCTTTTAATTTCATACGAATTCTATTCTCATTTTAAAAGCTATGTCCAGCTATTATAATAAAATGTCCAGGGTTAGCTATCTTGATAAAAGAGGTTTTATTCTATAGGCGGGCAGGTAATATCATTACACTACCATAGTGGTTTTAGTGGGTATCCCGGGCGAGTCCCACATAACCCGTCGCCTCCCCAAGCGGCGGGTATGCTTAACCCGGCGCCAATGACGCGGAAAAAGTTGCAAGAACGATGACGTCGGGTCATTTTGACCCGAAGTTTTATCAAGGATTTATAATAAAAATATATACTTTTACTAAATTATAATAAATGCTTACTAAATAAGGATATTTTCTGCATAAAAAGATATAAAAATAAAACTAATATATAGAGTAAATAAATTTTTATTGACATACTCAACGAGGCGTGCAAAATCAGCTTTGAAAAGTTAACAAACGTAACTTATAGTTTTCTGTTAAGTAATTTTAATAACCATTGGAAACAAATATCTTATAATACTAAAAAAGAGATCCAATTAAGTTACTTTTATAATTATAAATGCCAATCAGTCTTCTTTTTCATCATTTACTGACATCGAACTTGTACAAGTATTGCAGTAGGTAATCAAATGATCTGGGCATATATAAATTTGAAATTCATGACAAGTATAACTTGTTTTTTTAGCTTTTATGAATGGACATATTTGGCATCTATTGCGAACGCCTGGAATCTTTTGAGGTGGTTCATCTGTGGTTTCGCCCGTCAATTGTGCGATTCTTTTGCGCATGTTGGCGTGGTAAATTCACTCGACTTCGTTGCACTTGTAAATGTTCCTGCACCATGGCAAGTCCCAGATTTTTTAAGGAAATGTCTTCTTTTCATGCGTGTATCATCATAGTTAGCCAGATATATTATGCTTGCATTTATATCTGATATATTCAGCATGGCAAAAAAAAGGCCATCGTTTTGTGTTTCTACTCACGTTGTAAGACGCAGAAAGTTCGTCCACTATACCCACTCCACTCTTGGTGTGATTGTAAAAGGAGATTTCAGGTTAGTTTTTGTCACCTGTAGACATCAATCAAATGCAGTTTTTTCACTTTGAGAACCGGATCTTACACCAAGTAAATGGGATATAATATTTTCTGATCTGGTACGTACATTTGATCGCGCTGATGCTTTTTGCCACTACGTTCCATCTTCTTCGTAATGTCAAAAGGTCGAGATTGCTTGATGAATTATTTGTTAGTGCTATTATCTTCTAAAACCTATTGAAGAACACCATAAATAAATAAAAAAGCACTAAATAGAAAAAAAAGTATGTCACGAAAATATTACGTTTACAATGACGCTGGGTCAAACTGACCCGATTTAACTTGGCGCACCTGTGGCTCCTTAAGCAGGCTGCGTTGTACTGAGTCAACCATCGGTACGGGTAGCGGGGAGGTAATACTCCAGCTACTCAAACGCTTAAATCACATAACGCTGGTAAACAAGAAATATGTCCATAAAAAATCGTCTCGGGTCAATATGACCCAGCGTCATTGGCGCCGGGTTAAAGCACTTCCACCATTAAAAAAAAAAGTATACAAGTAGCATAAGTGGAACTTTTCTCCCAAGAGCTTTCATCACGTGTGCGTGAACTTCGTTGCTGTAAGTGATATATAGAGGATCACTAATCCTGACTTTTAAGCAAGAGGTACTGGGTTCGATCCCAGAAAAAATAATAATAATAATAATCTGGGGACAATGTCACACAGATCATCCTAGCCCCAAACTAAGCAAAGCTTGTACTATGGGTACCAGGCGATGATATACATACTTATATAGATAGATAAATACTTAAATACATAGAAAACATCCATGACTCAGAAACAAATATTCGTGCTCATCACACAAATTTTTGCACTTACCGGGATTCGAACCCAGGACCATCAGCTTCGTAGGCAGGAGCACTACCAACTAGGCTACGGTGACCGTCAATAATAAATACTTGTGTTATGAGCACGATTCTGTGTCTGAACTGAAATTTATCTATAGAAATATATAAGTATGTTTATCAGGTGTGTGATTGCACCTATTTACAGGCTCTGCCTGGTTGGGGATCAGATGATAGTGTGGTGGTTGTCTTAAAGATATTTGTTTCCTAACCTCATACCGTCCCTCGGGTGTCTAAGGGATACACCAATTATTATAGTATGTAATGGGGGTTAACTATCCGTGGACCCCATAATCGGGCGAGTCAAGGTATTGATAATACGGTTTGCCAAAAATATATTTATTTATTGAACAAAGCCGTAAAACTAGTGTACAGGAAGACGAGCAAAAACAGAATGACGTTAAATACAATTTGATTTAGAATGAAAGATAGGTTGCAAACAACAAGGGTTTCATATATCCGTATTATAGGAAAGGAGTCAGCATAATTTGTTCTAGAACATTCGATCGTAAGTTTCTCGTGGGAACTAAATATTATTTCATCATTAAATATATTATTGCATCATCCTTGTTACTATGCAACATAATTAATAGGAAGACTTAGGTTTAATTATACTTATATCTATAGGGGTAGTATCCTTAACTCCTCCCCCCCTAAGAGAGAAATCAGCTGGAGACATGTTTTCAGGGTCCAGATGATTTCGTTTAGGTATATAAACTTTTTTATAAATCTTACATTTTACAATCAAAAATATTATGAAGAATACAAAAATAAAAACTAATAAATTTATTGTCCATACACTAATGTCCTTGGTTACCAAAATTTCACTGGTTTCACTAACACTTTCGCTATTAAACTTTGCACTATTTAAAATGTCCTTCACATCGCTGAGGTCCACGCCACGTAGATCTATTAGATTATTTTCTATCTTGATTTCTTCTTGCAGCTCTGGCATCATTACTGGTTTCATCATCGGGTTGGCCTCGGACATCTTAGTTTCAGTTTTCTTACTTATTACTTTGTCGCCAATTTGCGTTTCGCAATTATTCTCTGGAACTACTAAAAATGTCCCTTTAAGATTATGCTTCATTATTTGATTGTTGCAGTTTTCAGTCAGAATTTCATTTTCTTTCATGAATAGTAACCATATTCCATCAGCTACTCGATGACTTCTTACATTTTCAATTTCTATAATACTTCGATGACACGTCGTATTATTTTTCAGCAACATTATTTGCTCGATGCAGGTTGTATCCGCATATTGAATTATATTGTCTTCTTGACATAAAACTCGATCATTTTCGATTGCTCTACATGGGCTAACTAGGGGTTTGTATTTCAATCCATTCACTATAAGGTATGGGTATTTAGGTATAATAATTGAGGTATTTAAGGAATTAGGGTTATATATAGGAATGGGAATTATTTTGTAATAATTATATGTGTCTTTCTCCAATAAGGGAACCTCTAACACGAAAACTAACTTATTATTATCGCAATATGATTTTAAAACGATAGTTTCTTCTATCTTAATTATATTATCTTTATTTACTACGTGGACTAATCTATGATATTTTTCTATCTCTAACAATATATTATACAGTTCCGTAGTATTAATTATAGATTGATGCAATATGTGCAATCTACTGAAAGCTATAGCGGTTTCTATTTCCTGAACCATATTATAAAAAGTACGAAAGTTATTTAAAATTTGATATAAAATATTCATTTGAGTTACTATATTATGAATTTTAGTTTTAATTTTACTGAAGTGTTTCTAATTGCAAATTTTTAATATTTAACTGAATTAAATTATGTTTCAAATCGTCAGAAATGTTTACTAACTTATCAAATGCTTTTTGCACTAATGATATTTTATTTTCCACTGAATGTTCTCTATTTTTCAATTTATTTATCTCAGAATTATATCTTAAAGCGTCTTCGCTGTCTAAATTACCTGAAATTATTTTAATTATCGCACCTAAAGGGTTAATTAATCCTCTTTTAAACCTCTTATTGGGCATTATTTGTTTTAATCTATCATTAGTCAGTTCCATAAAAGATTCTATTTGTAAACTTAATCCTACAAGTTCTCTACGCGACTCATTTTGCGAGTATATCATATCTTTTAATTTAAAATATTGAATCGTATTACCTTCTAAAAATCTACTTATAGTTTCTAAATCTATAGTTTTAAAAATAGTCCAGTGATTATTCTGAATCACTGCTGAGCTTATCCGAATCGGTGCTATCCCCGGATTTTGCCCCATATCTTATGTATTTTTATGCCTCTTGCCGATCCCACTAGGGCCAGGAACATCAGGACTGCTTGCCACCACCTGTGGAGGGCGTTTTATATTCTTAATAGCTACTTTCGTATTTCTTTTTCCCAACTTTACTGGAACAATATTTCTATTTACTTTGCCTATTACTTTAGCTTTTTCGTATCTAGGTACTTCTTTAGCTTTACGATTTCTAGTAGTTTTCATAAAAATAATGTTATCTTCTTTTAACTCGGGTGGATTTTCGCCCCCTTTCTTACTTAAAACGTTACTTTTATTTTCCCTAATTCTATCGCTAACATATTCATATAAAACTTTTAATCGCTTTCTGTGGTCTTGCACTAATTTTTGCAAAAGATTTTTGTCCCTATCAATATCAAATACATCCCCTGATTCAGTATGTCCAAATACCATTTCAAAGGGTGTGAAATTAGTTGCACTGTGAATAGTGTTATTATATGCCATAATAGCGTAAGTCATTACTGACGCTGCATCTTGAATACTTTTTTCGTATTTCGCTAATCTATATATTTCAATTATGGTAGAATGGAAACGCTCTACAATCGCCATTGAATTAGGGTTATTTGGCGTCCCTATGTGCATTTCTATTTTATACAAACTCAATAATTCCTTTATAAGATTATTATTAAATTCAGTTCCTGAATCACTACTTATTTTCTTAGGTAATCCATATATGCTAAAATACTTAATCAATGCCTTAACTATTTCTGGTGTACTTCTATTTGGTACATTAAAAGCTTGTGCCAATTTACTAAATGCGTCTACAATGGTTAAGTAATAATTATTTTCTATAAATAAAATATCCATAAAAACTTCTTCAAATGGCATACTTTGCGTTTGGGTAAATTGAATAGGCGGTTTTAACGGCTTCCTATCGTATTTCATTCTCCTACACTGTTCACACGCATTAATTATAGCTGAAATTGTCTGTTTCATGTTAGACCACCAGTAGTGTCTTTTTAATTTAGTAAATGTCTCCCTAATTCCCCTATGAACAGTTTTACCCTCATGATATTTCATGATAATTTCTCTTTGTTCGTTTTCATCTATCACGTTAACTACCCTATCTGTGCACTCTATTAAATTTTGTGTGCCTTTCTTACATAATTCTGTAACTATTCTACTAAATACTTTTCTAAAAGCCTCTTCTTCAAAATATATGAAGTATTTATGCTTAAAATCTACGAATTCTTTTAAAAGCTATTTAACTAAGTTTTCATTATTTTCTGTAGGCATGTGGACTTCCAAAATTCTTTGGTTATTATTTGAAATATCCTTGACACAAATATCGTCTTTATACCAAACATAAACAAGTATTTGCTTCGGCTTACTGTCTATAGCTTCATTTAGTATCGGGATTCCTTCGTGTTCCCTGTTAGAAATTGAATGAGCGGTAGCTCCGTCATCCGAGTCTGATATATCGTAAACTGGTGCCTCTTTTATACTATTTCTTAACTTAACTGTATCCGAACTTGAGTCAGACAAACTAATTATTTCTTCTACTACATTATTATCTACGTTATTTCTAGCATTTTCGTCTTTATCGACGTTAACTTTCATAGATTCATCATCATTATCTAAAATATTAACTTTAATTCTTCTTATTTCTTTATTATTTAAACAAACTAAAATACTACTATTATCCGTGTTTATATTATTGATTTTTACACGTGATAAAGCATCTGCATTGGAGTTTTGCGGCCCTTTTTTATAATTAATTTCGAAATCATATTCTTCGAGTCGCAAACGCCATCGCGTAAGTTTACTATTTGGTTCGTTAAGTGAATATAACCAGGCCAAAGGTCTATGGTCGGTATATATATAAAACTTCTTACCCCATAGATAAGGTCTAAAATGCTTAACTGCCCATATAACAGCTAAAAGCTCCTTTTCTATGGTGCTATATCTACTTTCTGTATCACTTAAAGTTCTACTGGCATATGCCACTGGTTTATCTGAACCTATACTGCCTTGAGAAAGGACAGCTCCGATGGCAAAGTTAGATGCATCGGTCGTTAAGATAAAAGGCTTATTAAAATCCGGAAATTGAAGCAATGGGGCATTTGTAAGTAACTTTTTACAAGTCTCAAAACTTTCTATGTATTCCTCATTTAATTCTATCTTTTTACCCTTTTTTAAGCATACTGTAAGTGGTCTTGTTATTTTTGCAAAATCCTTAATGAATTTCCTGTAGTATCCTATAAGACCAAGAAAACTTTTTATTTCTGTTGTTGTTTTTGGGATGGGATATTTTAATACCGCATCAATTTTATCATTGTTAGGTTTTAATCCTTCATCTGTTATAGTATGACCTAAATAAAGGAATTCTTTTCTTAAAAACTGTGATTTGTCTAACTGCACCTTTAAATTAGTTTCACGAAATCTTTCAAACACTGCTCTAAGCTTTTCGTTATGCTGTTGTATACTCCTCGCGAAAATTATGACATCGTCAAGGTATACAAGACAGTGAATGCCCTGTAAGCCTCTTAAAACATTGTCTATGGTGCGCTGAAATGTCGCTGGGGCTGTCTTTAACCCGAACGGCATTCTATTAAACTGGTAGTGACCGAACGGCGTACTGAATGCCGTTTTAGCCCTATCCTCTTTCTCCACTTCTATTTGGTGGTATCCGCTAGCTAAATCTAAAGTTGTAAAATAAACACTCTTTCCCAACATATCAAAAAGATCATTGATATTAGGTAAGGGGTATTTATCGTCTATTGTGATGTCGTTGAGGCGCCTATAATCAATGACCATCCTCCATTTTTGTTTCCCCGAGTTGTCCAATTTTTTCGGAACCAGGTGTACTGGTGCACTCCAAGGTGAGAATGACTTTTCAATTACGTTATCTTTAAGCATTTTTTCAATTTGTTCCCTAATTTCTATAGTTTGCGTCGGCGGTAACCTATGTGCTTTTATGTGAATTGGATCTTCATTTTTTGTTCTTATTTTATGTTTCACTTCGTTTGTGAATGAGAGCGGTACGTCTTCGCAATAAAATATATCTTTATAATCTTCACATATTTTTATAATATTCCGTTTCTCCTCCTCATTCATATGATCTACTCTTAACTTGGAAAGATTATCCAGTAATAATTGATCTATCTTAATGCTATCACTATCTGTAAAATTTAAATTTATTTTATTACTATCTAAACTATTCCCAACAAAGGGTTCAACTTTAAATGGACTGGTTATCGACAACTCCATTTGTTCGGAATTGCAATTTTGAATAACCGTCGTTGCATAGCCATTAACACGTTCGTTGACAGTAAGCAATTACTCTTATATCACAATATGACAGTAGAATTTTCCATACTAAAAGATAAACGTCTCACGACGTAGTGACATGTTGAACATATGTTCATCTGACTAAATGTGACACTACGTCTCTTGACGTTCACGTCTCTTGACGTAGTGACATATCGAACATGTGATCGTCTGACTAAATTTGACACTACGTCTCTTGACGTTCACGTCTCTCGACGTAGTGACATGTCGAACATATGTTCGTCTATCTAAATGTGACACTACGTCTCTCGACGTTTACGTCTCTCGACGTAGTGTCATGTCGAACATATCTTCGTCTGCCTAAATGCGACACTACGTCGACAGACATCAAGTCTTCTAAAGAGGGATAATAAAAAATAATATTTATAATTAATCATATATTATCAAAAACAATTCTCCATCATATCTACTACAATTCACTTATAAAAAATCAGTAAAATCTTAATTATTATCACATATAATGTTATATTTATGGCAAGTACTAATAAAACAATAAAATTGTTCGAACCTTATTTAAAAAAGAAGTCATGTACTTATTATACGAGTAACTGTGTATTATAATATAGCTTTGGTTCATAATTAGGAACATTTAAATGATTATATCACATAGTATCTTAAAATAAGTAGGCAGGCTTTAAACAATTTACAAACTATTTTAATATGTAACCCTAATATTAATTTTGAGATCACTCCTAACGATATACTAGTAGTATCTAATCATATCAAAGATACTCCTACATCCTCCTCCACGCCTATAAGATATCCACCAAGTTAAACTAGTTAAAAAAATTAAAGTACTCAAAAAAAGAATAAAAAATAAAAGCCATCAAAATTATTAAAAAAAAGTCTACTCTTGTTCTTCTTGTTCAAGGAGTTGGTGATAATCTCGGAAACATTCAGGACATAATGGAGGGAGTCCTGGACAACCAATGCACCTGTAACTAGTTTCAACTCTCTTTTTGGTCTTGGAACACATTTTACACATAAGAAACGAATATTTCTTTTTAGAATTTTCAGGTGCAGGCTGGCGCTTTGGCCAGTGACCCCAAAACTTTCGTTCTTTATCTGGTTCTACTATATTTATTTGAGGATTATTGAATTTTCTGCTATTGTGTTTCTTCATATCAGAAACTAAATCTTTGCCCTTACAGTTTTCTGGTAAATCTATTAGTTTTTTCATCAACAGCTCTCGGTATACAGACATCTCATATTTGGGATTTTTCACTACAAATTTTTTGTATAAGTAATATGCGTTCCATACTGCAGTGTCCAATAGATGGAAAAATACTTTTTTATACCAGCGTATAGTTTTTCTCGGCGAAGAGTAATAGCTTATCATTTGATCAGATCTATCTACGCCAGACATGTATTTATTATATTTTGTAACTTCAATAGGTTTTTTTATCATTTTTCCGTATCTGTTTGCAGTTTCTATCATCTGGGGGTGCTCTTTGGTGGTCAACATAATAACTGGTCGCTTATCAACCCATTTACTAACATACACTTTGTTTTTTTCTGACCCAAACATGCTGGCCTTTTTTTAATTTTTTTGTCACCAGTTCCTTTGGATTATCTTTTCTATTCACACGAAGGGTACCGTTAGTATGGGTTTTTAAATCTAGTAATTTCTGAGAAAGAGTGACCGAATTATAATAGTTATCCATAAAGAGATGATGCCCTTTCAATAAATATGGTCTCATTAATCGCATTACCAACCGTTCTAGTTTTTTGCCCATTACACCTGTTGACTCTGTATTCTCATCTTTACCGCTGTACATTATTATATTCAGTACGTAACCATCTGCCGTTGCCAAGATATAAAATTTTATGCCATATCTTGCCTTTTTGGACTTAATATACTGGCGAAAGTGAAGCCTACCTCGATACAACAGCAAGGATTCATCTAAACTAAGCTCTTTATCGGGTTTGTATATTTGTCTAAAATTTAAAGTCAACATATCAATAAATTTATTAATCTTTTCTGCACCCTTAGCACTCAGCTCTGAACAACACATACACCGAAGTATTTGCTCATATCGTCGAGAAGACATTGTATAAGAGAACACCGGGTGGTAATATAATGGGTCATCATGAGTAAATAGTTTCTGTTGTTTGGGGGTGCGAATATGTCCATGTAATAATGAAAGTCCAAGAAACTTTTTCATTTCTGCAACTGTAGTATGGCGAAAATTTTGAGAGCGAGAGTATCGGGTTGATGGTTTGTTTGAATTGCACAAAGCTATACCATAATTATTGGTACACTGAACGAGATACTCAATTAATTCGTTCGGAAAAACATGATCAAAAACTTGCGCAGCGCTAGCTTGAGAGCTAATCTCAAATTGTATGCCATGTGAATCTGTATCAAATTCAAAATCAGGAATTTCGGATGTTGTATGTGTCCACGGCTGGTCTTCTGGTTCTGGAGATCTGTGCCGGTTTTGCACTCGTACTGGTTCTATATTATTATCATGCTGAGATGTAAGAAGGGACGGCGAGTGGTCTATTGGCTCTGAAATTGGTTCAGCATGTTCGGTAGATCCATCATCCTGCTCTGAATCGGAACTTCTATTTGAAATATCAGACTTACTTGAATCTGATGAAGCGACGGGACCTACAGACGAGCGACGACGAGGTCGGACTGGAAATATATCCTCTGATGAACTAGAGGCGCCGCCAGCTTCGTCTATATGCGTTGGTTCATAGTTCGTGTCAGAGCCATAATCGCCATCATTGTCCTCGAAAGGATCGAGATCCTGTTCAGTTTCTGAATTTGAAGACAAATCGTCAAATAAACGCAATCTTGGACGATTTCGGCATCTTTTTTCAGACATCTACAATAACAAAAAAATCCAAGGTAATAAACATGAATATAAAAATATTCGTGCCCGTATCTAATAATAATATATCATAAAACACGAAAGTTTTAAAATTTATACTACGATGTTCATTTCGAACTTACAATAATAATATTACTTTGACCAGTCTCACAATGAATGCACGTTATTCACAGGAAATGGCTAGGTAAGCATTAAAAGATATTATAAAATAGTATAAATACATCATAGTCATGCTATTTTAAAACAGAAAAAGACACAATATCTCTGTTTTGTAAAAATTTACTTACGTTTTGAGCAGCGTAATCACGTGGTAGTTCACAAAATGCCAATGGCGCACTAATTGTTCTAGAAACTAAGCGCGCGCTCACGCCGGTCGACGTAGTACCCGTGTGCGAACGGTTTGCGCGCGCATACGTGAGCGACTGAGATAGCAATATGAAACTATCTATAAAATACTAGTGTTACGACAGTAAGAGATATGAGTTGCTCACAATATGACAGTGGATACTCTATTTTATACTACTTATATGGAAAATTTGCGTCGAGCGACGTAGTGTCTATACTCCTAAAAAACAATAGCCCGTCTCTCGACGTACTGACATAATGTACTATTTTAAATTCCCGCCTAAGGACGTACTGTCAACGAAAGTGTTAATACATGTAACTAAGGCTGCTGGCATCCTAACGCCTTTGGTAAACTCTAAAAAATGTAATATCCCTTCTCCGTTATACAAATTAACAGGAAGTTTGACCCGTAATTCGCTGCGCGGCGGTAAAATATAGAATTTACGTATGGGAGGGCTATACATAATAGGTATACACGAATTTTTTGTGAATAACTGCAGATTCTTCATATCAATATTCGCATGAAGCTGCGTAAGTAAGTCGCTACCTATTAACCCGTCATATCTATCATCTACATTATATAAATAAAATTTATGCCATTCGTAGCTTTTAAATATTTTAGGTAAGGGTATATAAACAACCTCACTATGTTTGCTGCTCGAATGGGTACTAATTCGTCAAACGTACAAATTCGTCACGAAACTGTCATGGAGGAACAAGTGTAATCTATTTGCTGGTGAATTTTAATGGGAATAAACAGTAAAAAGTGTGATTTCTTACAACAAACATAACTCAAAATGGGTATAAAGTGCTAATACATCTTGTGACATAAGTTTTTAGTGGTACATAGACTTATAAATCAAGAAAATATCAGTTTTAAATCATTGAACAAAAATTAAACAACAAAAACAGTGATTGGAATTACGTGTTGAGATGAACGCGTAAGCGACGCGTATTTCATGGCGCTTCCGACCTTCTTGCCGGCAACATTCGCAACGGACTTGCTTTGAATTTAAGGACTGTACGCAATTAACGCTTTACTGGGAGAATTCTGAATAGACGACAGTTGCTTTAGACATCGCTAGAAGCGCGTTATTGCTTGCTGCACATGGTGACAACTGACAAGGCAGGTTTCTAACTGAGATCCATTTCTTTACGGCATGAACGACATTTTAACAAGCTTTTTGCATTAATATAAGACCTAGGACGCTTCGGACGCTCGGGAAGAGTCGGGTTCGAATCTCACTAGACCCAATTATTTTTGAAAGTTTAATAGTATTCTCAGAATGAATTTCTTGGAGAACATAACATTCCGACGAACACGTACACGTTCGGAACCAAGTGTCGATGATAGCGACATTATATCACAGACTATGAACTGTACGACGAGTAGTTTACCCGACATTTCAGAAGACGAAGACATTAATCAAATAAAAATTCTAAAAGATGAGATCAATAATTTAACTACCCAATTAAAAAGCGCACATGAGGAAATTGAAATATTATCAATAGAAAATAATAACTTAAAAAGAAGTAATGAAGAATTCAAAAAGAAAAATGATATTTACAAAAATTTTGTTAATAGTCCTAAGAAACAAGAAGCAAAAACGCCATTAAAAAAGTCAAACAAAAATAAAAAATCACAACAAACGCAGACAACTGAGATTATTGAAAAAGATTATTCGAAAACCAATAGTAACGAGGATGGTGTAATTAACGCAGTCCAAATCGTACAAGACAAAACAAAAGAAAAAGTGGACCACAAACTATGCATCCTAAGTACAAACAGGAAAAACAATATACTAGCTATTGCAGAAAATACGTTTCTAGATTACAAAATTTGTCACTACCTGACACCGGACTGTGGTATAGAGAAACTTATTCATAACATTGATCTTAAGTTGAAAAATTACACAATTGAAGACTACTGCTTGATCTTCATCGGTGAAGAAGACTTTCGCCAAACCAACAACTATGTTGATCTAGTAATTACTTTACGTGAAACACTTTCAAAAATCAATCATACTAATATTATAATTTGTGGACCAACATTTAAGTTGAATGACTATTCTATGATGTACAACGGAAGAATAGAAACATTTAACAGTCTTTTGTACCTTGATGCTTGTACACATCACTATGCATATTTGTTCGATTCCAATTATTATTTATTGTATGATTTTACAATGTTTTGGCAAAGAAGTGGGTCTGCTAATAACAATGGTATGGTTAACATATTTAAAAACATTAATGTAATGCTTGGTGAGTTCAGGAGCTCAAATAATTTTTCTTTAATTAATAAAGAAGATGATAAGTCTTCTCATGCTATAGAAAAAAATATGGAAAATATGAATATTAACATAGATTACTATAATGATTTGACACCCCCCACTTACTGTAATGTAAATAAGGAATGTACTGAATTTTTTCGCTGATTGTAAATTAATTAACTCGAATACTGCTCATTTGCATACTAAAAGTCATGAATTACTATCAAATAAATTTGTTAAAATAATGCATCAAAATATTGCTGGGTTGATAAATAAATCAAATAATCTTACTGTATGTTTGAATGAGCTACTTGAGAAACAAATTAATGTAGATGTATTGTGTATCACAGAGCATTTTATAATGGAAAGTTTCCAAAACCAAATATATATACCGAATTACCATCTAGTTTCTTGTTACTGTAGAAAGCAGCAAAGAAGAGGAGGGGCATGTATCCTAGTCAAAAATGGTATACAATCTAAGGATATATCTAAAATATCATATGTATCAACTCCTGGAGTATTCGAATGTTGTGCCATAGAGCTTACTATGTATAAGATAATTATAGTCTGTATCTATAGGGTGCCAAACATAAACAATTTTGCGAGAAATATCACGCTTGCAATACAAGAATATCATATTGTGTGGTGATTTTAACATAGATGTACTCAAACAAAATAGACACACTAATGAATTTGAATGTATATTGAATAGTTATAACCTAAAGTTAGCATTAAAGCAACCCACTCGTATGGCAAGATTGACATGTATAGATAATTTTGCCCATAACTTCAATAAAACATGTAAGACTGATGTTATAGAATTGGCCTTGTCCGACCATACAGCACAGCTACTTTACTGTCCCGTACTAACATTATACGCCATAAACTACTGGTACACGATAAGAAGAGACTGCAAAACTGACAATTTAGATAAATTTAAAAAGTTTATTAGCAGTCTTTCATTTTCAGAAATTTATGAAACAAGTGATCCTAATATAGCCTATGACAAATTTATTGACTTATTTCAATTAATATACAATCTATGCTTTCCAAAAAAACTAATTAAAATAGATATAATAAAAAAACCAAAATGGTTGTCTAATGGAATAAAATTGTGTAGTCGAAAAAAAAGAAAACTTTTATGGCAGCTTAGATTAAACCCTAATAACCAGAATAAAACTTATTTCAAAAGCTACTCCAAATTGTTTAAAAAGATAATACACCTAACACAAAAGGCGCAAAACAACTATTTTATAAAAACATCAAAAAACAAATCTAAAAGTAGCTGGCAAATAATTAATCGTGCTAAACATAATTTACCTAAACATAGTATACATGAAATCAAATTAGATAACCATTTAGAAACATGTCCCCAAAAAATTTCGGAATCATTTAATGACTATTTCATCAATAAAATCCAACCACAAATACACGTTGCCGATAAACCTAAAAGTCTAAAATCCGATTGGAACACCAAATCCATGTTCATGGCACCCAGCGTACCACCAGATATTCATAAAATTATAATGTCATTAAACAACACAGGCAGCGTAGGCTATGATGATATATCCAGTAAAGCAATAAAACATGTTTCAGTGGAAATATGTGGACATCTAAGCCACATCATAAATTTAAGTATAAGCGCGGGTGTCTATCCCTCTGCATTAAAAACATCTATCATAAAACCTCTCTTTAAGAAAGAAAACAGAGATCTAATGGAAAACTACCGGCCTATTGCTCTTATTCCAGTCATGTCAAAAATATTTGAGAAATATATTTATAAAGAACTGTTAGAATTCGTTCAAAAAAATAAGATTTTATGTGATGAACAGAAGGGCTTCCGACAACATAGGACTACCAACATGGCATTATATGACTTTTTATATAATGTTATTGGCAATATCGACAAACGAAACCCAGTGTGTGGCATATTCTGTGATATGACCCAGGCATTTGACCACGTACATTATCCTACACTATTAAAAAAGTTAGAAACATATGGCATAAGAGGCAATGTCCTTAATTTAATTGAATCATATTTAAGACATAGAAATCAAATTACTGAAATTAGACATATCAATACCGTAAAGAAGATAGAAGAGATTTATCGATCATCAGGGCGTGAAGTAGTATATGGGGTACCGCAGGGAAGCGTATTAGGACCATTTATCTTTATATTATACATTAATGACTTACCTAGATGCATTGAAGTACCGGTGACCCTATTCGCGGATGACAGTACTTTAACAATACCTTGTAAAAGCGTAGAGACGTATGAGAATGATATTAATAATTCCTTAAAATCAGCTATACAATGGATGCAGGAAAACAATTTGAAAATAAACTTAAAGAAAACGAAGGCTATACATTTTACGCAACGGTTACCTAGCATGAACCTTAACATACAATATTGCAATGAAAACATAGAAGAAGTTAACACTACAAAATTTCTTGGCCTCCAGATTGATAAAAATCTTAACTGGAAAACACATATTGAGATTTTATGTAAAAAACTTAGTATATCCGCATACGCTTTGCACACACTTTCATTCACATTATATACGGATGCTCTACTTACAGCATATTATGGTCTAGTAGAATCCCATCTACGCTATGGGCTTATATTTTGGGGTAACTCGACGGAAAAAGAATCAGCATTCAAGTCTCAAAAAAGATGTTTACGGGCGATGTTTAAACTTGACAGGACCGATAGCTGCATGCCTTATTTCAAACATTACAAGATATTAACCCTACCGTGCTTGTACATATTAGAAGTAGCTGTGTTTGTTAAGTCGAATCCACATTACTATAAGCGTCTAGCCGACATATTCCCACGCAATAGACGTGACAATTATCAACTTTGTCTCCAATCCGCTAAGACGACCCTAATGCGAAAAAGTGTATACTGTATGGCTCCAGTCATTTTCAACAAAGTACCTAAAAGTTGGAAAGAACTACCTTACTCTATGTTTAAAAATAAACTTCGTACTTTTTTGACCACCAGGGCATATTATAGCGTTACTGAGTTCCTTAATGAAAAAGAATTTGTCTTAACATAGTAGATTCATTTGGAGGTACTTACACAATAATGCTAATTTTACTCTTTAATTTTATATAATTTGAATAACCCATTAGTAATTAAGTATGACAACTTTAAATATTTTGTGATTTTGTTGTTTGAGTAATAAATTCAATAAGTTAATAACTTTATAACATTAATAATAATTGTTCGAATTTTGCACGTCACATAGTGACAAACATGTCTGCACTTAATTCACTTTTATTTTCATCTTGTATGCATTTTTTATGTATGTACACACACATGTTTAAGCAAATAAATAATCTTTATCTTTATCTTTATCTAACTACCTCAAAGTTTTCGTTTTGCTTAAAATTATAATAATATTGGTTAGCTAATTTTGGGCTTAAAAATGAGCGTTGGCTTCCCGTATCCAGCATGAAGATTGCATTCAATTCTGGAATACGTATATGCGGAAGGTTTAATATGCTACAATTTAATTTTATTTTTTCCGGTATGTAGAAGCCCGTATACAAAAATTTCCTACTTGCTCGTTATCATAGGAAGTACTAGGTAATACATTAGGTTCATTTTCATTATAGTCAGTGTAATTAATACGTCTACTACTGGCCGTACGCATCGTGCCGTCCGTATTGCAACCCAAGCCATTTGGCTGCATCTGTGCCTGTTGCGAGCCGTGCGGTGCACTATCAGCAAAATCCCGCCCTTGAACTTGTGGCCTCGCATGCTCGAATGCACTAATCAGTTCTATAATTACTATTATAGAACTGATTATTTTGATTGAAGTTATTATATTGTTGTCTGTTATTCCTATATTGGAATGGCGTATTTGAAAAATTATTATTTAATGGATTATTATTATAAGTACGCATTTGTGTTTGATTTTGTGACGAATTACGGCTAAAATTTCGATTTGGAGAAAAACCGCTGTTAAATCGTTGCGTATTCGACATACTAGCATTTGCACCATGCGTTGCTTGCGAATTAAAATTATTATTTCCGTTACGACCCTGGAAGTTGTGGTTTAATTTAGGAGTCCTTGGATTCTTTTGGTTATACACTTCTTGAAAGTTTTGTTCTTCTAGAACTATTTTTAATGCAACTTCCAACGTTGTAGCGTTTTTTAAACGTACTAATCTTACAAGATAATGTGGTAAATTGTATAAGAAAACATTCAATGATAGATTAATATAAATAGTCTGCTTAGCATTTCGGTCGATTTCTTCTGTAATTGTTTCGTTAACCTTTGCAATTAGAATACTGCGTAACTGTTGTATTCTGTGACACAATTCTAGATAACTTTCACCTCTATTTATTTTTATGGACTCTAATTCTAGGACTAGACAGTCTTCTGTCCTTGGATCCCCGAAATGGTCCTGTAAAACTTGCTTTAATTCTATCCAGGTTCCGATAGAACCACGTTCCCCAATTAAATTGGCTGCTTCCCCACTTAACCTACTCGTTATCGCGTGGAAAAGATATTCATTTTGCGCCTCATTTCCCCTATATAAGCCGACAATATATTCGGTTTTCCTAATAAATAATTGCAAGAGTCTTGTCTCGCCACTAAATACTGGAATTATTTTCAAAACACCGGGAGGAACAGCAATTATACCTACGTTTCCGTCCATTATTTTTACTTATTTAATTAATCAAAACACACAAAAAAAATATCTAACTACTAAGCTAATGTGAAATTTTATCGCTTAATCTACCTAATAATAAAATGTGGTATGTCCTACACGAGCGTTTTCTAATCCCTTATAAGACACAAAACACATATAAAAATCACACGGAAAATTCAAAGGAAAATTGACAGGATAGTGAAAAGATTTACTCACATATAACCCGCTGCTTTTCCGCTCTCCTGTGCGATGGTGATTCTGCGCTGTCGCCCTGCGTTGCGTCGTGGTCCTTGACGAATTTCTTTGGTTCGCTGACCCGTTTAATCGTTTGAAAACGAACGTTGATTTCTTCTTTGCCCCGAAAAGTATTATTCGTGATGGCAACAGAACCCAACGACAAGGTCACTTAACGGCTGCGCCAGTCAAGGTATTGATAATACGGTTTGCCAAAAATATATTTATTTATTGAACAAAACCGTAAAACTAGTGTACAGGAAGACGAGCAAAAACAGAATGACGTTAAATACAATTTGATTTAGAATGAAAGATAGGTTGCAAACAACAAGGGTTTCATATATCCGTATTATAGGAAAGGAGTCAGCATAATTTGTTCTAGAACATTCGATCGTAAGTTTCTCGTGGGAACTAAATATTATTTCATCATTAAATATATTATTGCATCATCCTTGTTACTATGCAACATAATTAATAGGAAGACTTAGGTTTAATTATACTTATATCTATAGGGGTAGTATCCTTAACTGGCGCTATCGGAATATCAGCGCTGTCGCAATATTGCGACGGCCAAATATGCTGAGATAGATGCCTTTTCACCTAGAACGGACTACGGAATATTAAGTATAAGATTTTCATTGTTTGTTTTTCTGCTATTGTATAATTTCATTGTTATGTCCGTCCTGGTAATGAATAAATGATATTTTCTTTCTTTCTAATCGAGCAGCAGCGCTAACCGAACTACCACGTACCTGCGATTGCCAACTCATTTGCCAAGCGTGATGCCTAAGGCAAGCCCCTCTAAAGGAAGTTGTGAAAACCTTTAGGGAGGGATGTTTTTTTAAATCAAACGAACAAGTGGGTCACCTGATGGTAAGTGATAACCATGTACACTAGCACCACCGGAGTAGTGGCGGGTGTGTTACCGGCCTTTAAGAGTCACCAAACAAGTGTATCTGACCCTAAGCCGTCCCAATGAGCTCTGGCGACCTTACACAGAAACACAACATTAAAATTATTAATTTTGCATGAATATTACTAAGAGGTCGGGTCAACATATAGGCTACATAGTATCACGCTATCACCTACGGGGGACGAGCAGTGATAATTTATAAAGTCTAACGCGAGTAAAACCGCGGGGCACAGCTAGTTAAGGAATATATAAATAATAGGTCTTCTGTAAGGTGGGTGGAGGTACTTCCCCAGTCGGGCTGCTCTTTGAGTGAATGAACGCTGTGCCCTCCACACTCAAAAATTCAGCAATGGATGTTATCAGACTGATGATGTTGAATCGAATTTGGGCCACTGCAACTAATTAAATGCAGGACATATTTATATTGCAGGAATGGCAAACACGGGTAAGTTCTTCTCGTATTCCAATGCAACGGCTGATCAACAAGGCCGGGGAAGATCAAACTGGCCGCTTTACGTGCTCATCAAAAGAAAGCCGTAAAAGATTACTAACTAAAGATTCTTATTATCAGCAAAGAACTCCATACTCCGGGCTGCTACTGAGTTCTCAGTCCGGAGTATGGTGCAGCGTGGGTAGGCCCCTACATGATGGAGCGATGATGTGAGGGTCGTTGGAAGCTGATGGATGCGGGTAGCGCAAAACCGGCATGAAATGATGATGATGATGGAGCAAAAAAGTGGTTTTGAATATTTTCTAGAAGAAAGAACTCCATACTCAGGAGTATAGATACTCCTGAGTATGGAGTTTTTTCAGCAGGCATTTAATCAGCCGAAAGACGCCCACTACTGGACAAAGGCCTCCCCCAAATATCTCCACAAGTTCCGGTCTTACGCTACGCGCAGCCAGCTGCTTCCAACGACCCTCACAAGATTATCAGTTTTTCCTGTAGAGGGCCTGCCCACGCTGCTTCTTTCGGTTCGTGGCCGCCACTCGTAAACCTTACTGCTATATGCCCTGCCCACTGCTACTTCAGCTTGGCAATTCTTTGTTTCGCTTGCGGATCTCAACATTTTTAGTCGATCTCGCAGAGAAACTCCCAGCATAACTCTCCATTGCTCTTTGGGTGACCATGAGCCGTCTGATTAGGCCCATAATGAGCGACCACGTCTCTATTCCGTAAGTCATCACTTGGAGACTCTGCAGTACCCACCCCAAGATTTAAATCCCAGTCCACATTATCTGCGGTTGGACACTGTACCTCTAGACCGACGAAGCTATATTAGTATATAATCAACATAGCATAGGTGGAACTTTTGTCCCAAGAGCTTTCATCGTGTGTGAACTTCGTTGCTGTAAGCTGTTTTACGTAGTTTTTGATTTATAAACGACTTTTAAACTTTATGAAGGGAATCGCATGGGAATGTGAATAATTTTGTCTATGAACTTTCGTTTTAAGTTTAAAGTTTCCCGAGTCATTTCTTTTCTGTTCATCGTTTTTGCGATATAAACGTGTTGCTGATTTTCCCCCTCACCAATTTCAATTATAATATATCTGTCCAGACTATGCTCAACTGTGTTATTTTTGTGGAAAAAATACCTGAACCTTGAGACCTTTTGAAAAAGTATGACCATCCAAAATCAATAAAAGTCTATTAAAACTGCCGACGATCAATGTTTGCTAAACAAATATGGTGGCTGACCAAAACAAACCGTAAAGTTTGAGTTTTTATATAAATATTTTCGCAATGTAAATGTGTAAATTTTAACGAAAATATGGATAAATCATAAATTTGTGGTGCGACCGTCTTGAACCAGCACCAGAACCAGTGCAGTCGGTTGGGCTCTGCCGTTAATCGACAAGGATACACGCGGGCACCTTTTCGGAATATGTAGATGTTTTGTATTGGTTTTGTTTTCTAAAAAATATGGCCGACAGATTTGTTCACAGTTGCATGTAAAACATTAAATTAATAACGTCCCCCAAAATATTAAACTTTAGTTTTTATCGCGTCTTTCGCAGTACTATGCGTAAATATTCCCATATTTAATAACTAGCTGCGTTCCGTGGTTTGTCCCGCGTTACCCGTTACCCGTTACCTACAAAGTTTCTTTTCTAACAAAAAAATTTGACATAAATACATTATTAATGTAAACACTTATAAGATTATTTAGATTTATTTTCTTACTGACCACTGTGTCAGTAAGAAAATAAATCCTAATCAATAATTCCCTTCATAATAATATATTTTTTTCATAACTTTATTACATCGCTGCCTATTCAATAAAGAAAAAAACATAAAAAGCACACTTTACGGATATTCACAATGCTATTTTATTGTATTCATTTTAATTTAAGTTTAACATGTGAAGTTTTTGACAAAAAGTTATTTGTAAGTATATTGTATTGTTGCAGTGCCCTTACAGGGTTCATGTTAGGTACTGTATTATAATCTAAAATACCTATGTAAAACCCATGAAAGCAATAAATAAAATGAAATTGAAGTTTCATCAAAATCCGTTCGGTAGTTTTTGCACGAAAGTGTAACAATTATCTATACTCACAAACTTTCGCATTTATAATATTGTGCGGGTCGCTGGAAACTGCTGGATGCGAATAGCGCAAGACCGGCAATTGTGGAGATCTTTGGGGGAGGCTTTTGTCCAGCAGTGGACGTCTTTCGGCTGATATGATGATGATGATGATGATGAATATTAGTAGGAACTTATTTGATGATGCTAAAGCATTTACTTGGTTCAATGCGCATGACAATTTCAACAGAAACCAATTCTTTTCATTAGTATAGGAAAAATCAATCTACCCACATTACGGCATACGCTAGTCCCAAATTGTATATGATTAGGTATTCTAAATTTTAGAATAATACAACGATATGAAGATAATATAACTAGGTTAGTACACGGGAGATAAAAAAATACGTCTGACATTTACAGGCTTTAACAGCAGGCTAAACAGCTGGAAATGCCTGGGAAATGTCAGAACAATGAAAATAACGATTTATTATAACAATATTATGTTAATGTTGGTTTGTTAGTCCGTCGCCCACACAATGCCCTGGAGCCAAACAATTTACCGACGTCTTGTCTTGAGTTTCTGGTTGCTGCAAACAGCTTTTTGTTGAGAGATTTACCTTTGTGATTATGTTATTTATTGGACGTGGAGTTAACTTAGTTTAAGGTTTAAAGTAGTAATATAATGTGCTTTGACTGCCTCGTTGGTCTAGCGGCAGCGTGTTCACCCGCAGAAAACGAGGTCCTGGGTTCAAATCCCGGGTCGGACCAATAGTGTTTATGAAACTTTCTGTAAAAAGAAAAATTTGTCAGCATCAGACCGAAGGCTGGGAGTCGGCGGTATTATACCCCCGTGCCTCGGAGAACATGTAAACCCGTCTGTCCTCTACCTGACCTCTTTCCGGTCGTGTCGCTAGGCGTCCCATCGGATCATGAGAGTGATGGAATAGAAATTGTTCCTGTATTGCGCACACACTTGAGCACTATAATATGTCCCACGCAGATGGCTAATCTCTGTTGAGACTGGCCGCCGTGCCCGAAATTTGGGAAGGTGGACATTATTATTATTATTATTATTATCATACTGTCTCCCCCTCCCGCTTTGTTTTGGAGGGAAGTGGAACTATTATATTTTTAACACCTCTTTGTTTCACCTTTTTTTTTGTCACTCCCTTATGGGTAGGCCACATGTATATGTGGCCTACCCATAAGGGAGTACGCACCCGGATAGCGTTAAAATATGTAGCCTATATGTTACCCTATGTATATAGGGTAACATATAGGCTACATATTTTAACGCTATCCCTTACGGGGGAGGAGCTGTGATAATTTATAAAATTTAACGCGGGTAAAACCGCGGGGCTCAGCTAGTTCTAAATATTGAGTATTTATAGTTACTAAGATACGCGGCTTTGATCGACAAACAGGTCATAGGATGCAAGGGCGGACGGACCCAGTCACATCATAAAGGGCTATTTTAACCAACTCCGTATGAACCCTAAAAACAATATGATATAGCTAAAAACTACGTACAGACGCCAGCAAATCAAACTATCTGTCAAATTTCCCCAATTGAAAGTGAGCCTTATGCTTTTGTGATAAAGTTGAAAATCTTTAAAAGAAATATGACAGATTGGGGTAGCTGGATGTGCTGGCGTCTGTACAATAAGTTCATTCGTGGAACTACAAACTATTTTCATTTGCAAATAAAAGCACAATCGGCTCTCACAAAGCGGATTAAAGCGGAAGGAAATTGAAACGAAATGCAAAACTTCTTAGTCTACCTCCAGTTTCCATTTCTTTCAACTTTGTGCAATTATCATGGACTTTCTTGATATATTTTAACATGACGGGCCTGTTCGCGTGGTTGGCAAGTGCTTGCTTTTCACGCCGGAGGTCGTGGGTTCGATTCCCACCCAGGACAGATATTTGTATGCATGAACATGTCTGTACGTCCTGAGTCTGTGTGTAATTATATATATAAGTATGTATTTACAAAAGAAAAGTATTATATGTAGTATATAAGTTATCTGGTTTCCATAGTACAAGTTCTGTTTAGTTTCGGATCAGATGGTTGTGTGTAAATAATGTCCCAGGATTTTATATTATTATTATTATGACGATTACAGTTAGCATTGACTTTAGGTTACTTTCAATGCTTCACCAGACAATAAAGACGAGTGGGAGCTAAAACCGTCTAGAAAAATAACACCACACGTTAAGTATCCTGCCGCTGGGGCAAGGTTCTCGGGTGGCGATCACGAATGTGCTGTGTGGTGACGGCAGTGAATATAAGAATATCATCACCCCATCTCATCCCGTGGGTGGTGTAGAAGTCGACCCGAGGGAATACCTACCAGATGACGGGAAGCAGCCCCCTTCTGAGTACTATGACCATCTTACTGTGAACGCCAACCCGTCTGTCAAGCGTGGCAATTATGGCATATCCCCCCAAGATGATTCTTTGTGGAGGCTTGTCCAGCAGTGGATTTCTTTCAGCTGCATCGATTATACAAGGTGGATCGTCTTGTGGTGGAAGTCGCGGGAGGTGGGTATAGGAAGCCCGGCCGTTTTGGATATCTTTGTGGAGGCCTTGTATAATTTTATTTATAATAATAATAATATCCTGTGACATCATTTACCCACGGCCGTCTGATCCCAAACTAAGCAGAACTTGAAACATGGAAATCAGATAACTGATATACTACATACATATACTATTCGATTTTCTTTTGTAAATAAATACTTATATAGATTATTATTCATCATCATCATCATATCAGCCGAAAGCCGTCCACTGCTGGATAAAGGCCTCCTAGATTATTATTACTAATACATAATTATTTTAAGAATATGGGTCACGATATTTAATTGAGTTTTTTTTATGGGAAATAGATGGCTATCCAGCATACAACTCATTGAACCCATCGGAAGCAGATACTGAAGTCTAACTATGTCATTGGCAACATACGTAGCCGGGCTTTCCACCCTGATGAGTTTTGAGATGAGGTCACCGTAGCCTAGACGGTAGTGCTCCTGCCTACGAAGCTGGTGGTCCTGGGTTCGAATCCCGTAAGTGCAAATATTTGTGTGATGAGCACGAATATTTGTTTCTGAGTCATGGATGTTTTCTATGTATTTAAGTATTTATTTATCTATATAAGTATGTATATCGTCGCCTGGTACCCATAGTACAAGCTTTGCTTAGTTTGGGGCTAGGATGATCTGTGTAACATTGTCCCCAGATATTATTATATTATTGTTATTATTTTACCACCCTTACTCACTTGCAACACCGCAACAATTACCTGTAGCGTTTTAAGTGAAAGTAACTCTCCAGACGAGCTGCACATAAAAAAGCAACTAAACTTACTTAAATGGTGCTATTTTTTAGCACTACCCATCGCATGTTAGTTACTAGAACTGTAACCCATGAACACGATAACATTCAACCCAAACTTTATAAAATACAACCGGCCAAGTGCGAGTCGGACACGCGCTCCGAGGATACCGTACAAACCTGTAGGTATATAAAGTTTAAAATTATTTTAATTATATTATATGTTTTAATAAAAATTAACAGTTTTTGCAATTGTTCCTTTATCTATGCTATAAGACGTTGCTTCGTACCAATTTTCAAGATTCTGAGTTCACGGGAAGTACCCTGTAGGTTTTGATAACTTTGCGAGTGCCGAAAATTTAAGGCATAAACGGCTGTATCTTTTGATTGCATTGGCTTAGAAGTTTGATTTTTTCACAGTTCTAAGGGACAGGAGTAGACCTGAGTATTTAGTATAAATTCCAGCTTGATAGCTTCACGCCTTTATGAAAAAAAGGGTCTTGTCTTGACAGAAAGACGGACAGACAACAAAGTAATCTACTTTATAAGGCTTACACACGTTCCGTGATTTTCTTGTGAGGCACTGAACCCCACCCTAAAAAAAAGAAATTTGACACTACATTAAATTTGGTAAAGGTCTTCTCAAAGCATTATACTAAATGTGACGGCAAAACAAATTGAGCTAAGTTTTTGTACACAAAAGTGTCGTATTACAAAGTTGATCTAGATTTCACCCAAGACAGTAATTTCGAGACAAGAAACTCGACTTGGAAAGTAAAGTTTTGACAGGTAAAATAATATAGTTTATTATTTAGTACAGGTTCTTTTTTCACCCCTCGAGGCTTCGCGTATGAGAAGTGTCCTCTACTGCTGCCACAAACAGCTCCGGGAAGATAGCTAAGGCGATTGCCACACTGCCCCGCATGATGCAGCGTAGTGCGTGAGTGCGTGTTCTAACGTTGCTTGTTAGTATCTCCGTTTGTATAGAAAACACGCACAGTGAATAAGTAATAGTATAGAAAACAGTAGATGCACATGCCACCAAAAATTGTCAATCAAAAAGTGTCTGCGGCTTGGTATGTTGGACTCGCACCGACTAAACCTAACCTGCCGTGGACTTCTTCTGGCGCCAAATGGGGGGAACCCCGGGAACGCAAGTATGCTGTTCCAGTGCCCTCATTTGTGCCGTGTCCCAAATGGTCGGGAGACGCACCCTGGGAGGGCTGTGAGTTGCCCTTCCCAATTGCCGACTCCTACAAAACACGCACAGTCCAACTCACTTGCATCTGCATGAACGCGCGTGGATGCAGTTTCAGTGTGTTGGACAGAGCGTGTTTTCTATACAAACGGAGATACTTACAAGCAACGTTAGAATTATAATATATATAATTATAATATCTTGGAGATAGTCCCAAGATATTATAATTATAATATCTTGGGACATTATTCACACACGGCCATCTGATCCTAAATTCAGCAGTGCTTGTTCTTTGGAAACCAGATAACTGATAATAATATACATATACTTCTATAGCAGTGCTTGATAGCATGCTTAATACGCAGTTAAATAAGCACATTAAAATCCACGATAACCAATTTGGCTTTCGCCCCGGACTATCGACAGAGAGTGCTGTACTGTGTCTTAAGCATGCTGTCAATTACTACGAAGCACTTCCGTTTACTGCTGCTTTCTCGACCTTTCCAAAGCTTTTGACTTGGTCTCGTATGATATTTTATGGAAAAAGTTGCATAAGTCCCAATTGCCGGACTCTATTATAAATATATTAAAATATTGGTATAGAAACCAAGTCAATAGTGTACGTTGGGGAGGGGCTCTATCACGTTCGTATGGGTTGGAATGCGGGGTGAGACAGGGGGGGTTGTCATCACCTACGCTTTTCAACTTGTACGTGAATGAGTTGATCACCGAGCTCAGCGGGGCTAGAGTCGGGTGTCATATTGATGGCGTTTGTATAAATAACGTATCATATGCTGATGATCAAGCCCTTTTGAGTGCTTCGCCTTGTGGCCTACGTAAGCTAGTAACCATTTGTGAAAAGTACGCCAAAAGTCATGGGCTTGTTTACAATGTAAATAAAAGTCTAATCATGGTTTTTGAGTCCAGGGGTAAAAGCCCGAAAACAATGCCATCTATTTCTCTATATGGAACCCCGCTGAAACGGGTTTATTCTTTTAAATACCTAGGTCATCATTTGACCCCTGGATTCAAAGATGATGATGACTTGGAAAGGGAACGAAGGGCGTTTTCAGTGAGAGCGAACATGTTAGCTCGCAGGTTTGCACGGTGTTCAAGGACAGTAAAAATCACTCTTTTTACAGCCTATTGCTCCTCTTTCTATACGTGCTCCTTGTGGGCTAAATATACACAAAAATATTACAACGCTCTTCGTATCCAATACAACAACGCGTTCAGGGTGCTGTTGGGCTGCCACGTTTCTGTAGCGCATCGGGCATGTTTGCTGAAGTCAGAGTGGACTGTTTCTACGCCACAATGCGCAAACGGTGTGCATCCCTGGTGAGCAGGATTCGTGGCCACTCTAACAGCATTCTGGCCATGATCGCAAGCAAATTTGACTGCCTATACATGAATCACTGCTGCACTGTTTCTCACGGAATGGGGCATCAATGATTCGTGTATTCCAAAGTCATGTAAACAAAATTTTTGCTATATTTTTACTAACAAAGAATAAGTCTTATGTATTACTAACAATTTTGAGTCTTTGGTAACTTGAATAAATAACTTTATTATTATTATTATTATATCGCTTTTTTAAATACATAGAACTTGTACTATGAAAACCAGATAACTAATGTACTACTCAGTTATCTGGTTTCCACAGCTACTTACTCTGCTTAGTTTGAAATCTGGTGGCCTTTTGTGAAAAACGTCCCAGGATATTATTACTATAATAACACTTTCGGACCCACACTGAAATCGAACCTCGGACCACATCATCCTCTGTTAAACACGGTACTGTTGAAACTATCAAACAGGGACGTTAAATAACTAACAACTTAACAAACAAACAAATATTAAGTATTCTAATAACCCAAGTCTTATTAAATTCTAAACTTTCTGATCTGTCAGCTCCTTGCCTGAGGCGTAGAATGTCAATAAGTTTATTTACTAAAATAAGTTTCATATTAAACAAAAGCTAATTGAACAAAGTCTATTTCTTGGCCTTTATCTATGAATTGAAATGTAGTTTCTTCATCAATCGGAGACGTTCTCAAGAAAAATCAGATCAGAAGTACCGGCGAGCATGTATGAAGAATATAATGACAGTAAACGAAGCGAAAGAGGTGTGCAAGGATCGCGCGATCGTGACAAATGGAAGTCCGTTGTCTCTGCCTACCCCTCTGGGAGAAAGGCGTGGGTCTATGTATGTATGTATAAATAATCTCATTGACCATATCTTAAATAAGCTAGCTACATAACTATAATGATTGCTATCACAATATTATTTCTAAAATCCTACTAATTACTGGTTTTTACTCTTTGATGCAAAAACTACGGAACGGATTTTGGCGAAACTTTGTAGTAATATAGCTTATATTTCCCATAACACATAGGCTATAATTTATAAAGTTTAACGCAGGTAAAACCGCGGGGCATGGCTACTATTTTCTTACAAGCGGTATATCCAAATATTTATATGTACCTAGTAATAAATATGTGCATATAACTATGTTCCTATAAAGTTTTTTAAAGTCTACGTGATTAAAACCTTTTTTTAACTCCCATAGCAAAAAGAGGGGTGTGCTAAGTTTGACGTCGTTGTGTGTCTGTGGCATCGTAGTTCTCAAACGGATGGACCGATTTCGATGCAGTTTCTATTATTTTGTACAAGGTGCGATGGCATTCTAATGGAAGTGGAGTTTGAAAGATACGCTACACAAAATATCCATTAAACGCCATTTAGAGGACTAGGCCATGAGTCGAATCTCTTTTGTTTTATAAAGCACAACGCCCGCACTAGATAAACTAATCCCTGTGTCGCGGGGTACTTTACATACATATAAAACGCGGACACAAATTACATCCAGAACAACTATTTATGGGTCACACAAATAGTTATTCGGCGCGGCACTTGAACCCGCGATACGATGCAGCGAGGCGACTGTCTTAGCCACACGTGCAGTCAAATCTTCTATTCTTCACTTATCACATTTTTCCTGCGAGTTGGAAAATAAAAGACTGGAGTTATCCCGACGAACCAGGTTTTAACATTATATTTATTTGCTTTTTATCAATTATGCATGTTGTATAACGTGTTCAAAATAAGTATGGCATTAGAATCATTTATCGACACCGTAGAGTGAAAACCTCGGAAGTGTAATTCATGAGATAACTGTTCAGGAGCACTTCCGAGGTAGTATATCAGACTGAATGCGATCACGAAGAACGAGGTTCTCACATATGATCGAAGATGGCTTTAGGAGTGTCAGAAGCTCAGTGAAGTCGATTCGAAATATGCGTTTTGAGGTTTTCTTAAACAAAACATGTAAAGGAACTAATTTCGTTAAAATTTGACATTCGAGGTTTTCACTCTATGGTGTCGTTATGTGGTTTTGGTTGCATAAAGATTAAGAAGACTTCTTCGGGCATTTTTCAAGGGCAACGCATTTTCCACTGACGGTGTCTCTCACAGTTGGTGGGTCGCAGTAACACGCAGAATAGTCGCATAAGATGGCCCTCTCTCTTACAGGCTCGGGTTGGTCACAGGTCGCCTCCGGCATGCGCTGGCTACATCCAGTGGAATAGGCATGAGTGCCTACCTCGCATTCTTTGTAACCTGTGAACAAGGATGTTCGTATTAGACGTAAAAGTGGTAAGGCAGTCAGTCGACTGCACGTGTGGTGCAGCGGCTAAGACAGTCGCCTCGCCGTTTCGTGCCGCGGGTTCGAGTCCTGCGCCGGACAACTATTTGTGTGACCCATAAATTAAATAGTTGTTCTGGGGCTCTACCGACTAAGACGCCGAACATCGATTTCTTAAATGGCGTTCAAATAAATTAACGTTAAAATGACTTAATCAATCGTGAAATCGGCATCTATAAGCACATGTGACGTCATAAATGGTCCGGAATCGATTGTCAACGATTAATAGTCTCATAAAAAAAATTAGAACCAATTTCGTATATTATATTGCGTATTATCGGTAAAGTCTCTTCTACACGGTTGCAAACCAACATTCCAACATAGGTCCCCCTAGTGGTTGCCATCCATCTAGACAGCATTTGTGCAATTTAGATGGATGGCAACCACCAGGGGGACCTATGTTGGAATTTTGGTTTGCAACCGTGTGGAAGATGCTTAAGATGGCGTTAAAAAGGGTCAATGCATTAAGAAATATCGAATGGATTGTATAAATCGAGTCTCATTACCACGGTGCGGTGGTGAAGCGGTTAACGCACATGGGGCCGGATAAGATCGTGGTCGTGGGTTCGATTCCCCCCCGCACTTAAAAGTATACAATTAATTTTAAAGATGTCTGAAAAAATTCGCATGATTTCAGAGTCGACTAACTTTGTGCGCCGTTTATTATAATACTTATAACTTTCAAAAAACTTGTTACAGTCTAATATCATGTTACTTACAAAATAATGTTAGGTTCAAAAAACTTGTCGAAGAAAAAGGTACGAAACCCACGATATTCATCTATGTAGCTGTAAACACCGCGTGTTGCGGCTGCGTCTTGCCAGTCAATATTTGGACACACCTTAACAGGAGATGCATTCAACCACGAATCAGTTCTCTATATTGAAGTATTGGCTCTCATCGAAAAATCGCTATAGAACTTTTATCCCGACTCAAGATTAGTGGTATAGGTACAGACGCCAGCACATCAAGCTACCCAAACCTGTGAAATTTCCCCAATTAAAAGTGAACCTTATGCTTATGTTATAAAGTTGAAAATCGATAAAAGAATTTTGACAGATTGGGGTAGCTGGATGTGCTGGCGTCTGTATCTACATACGTTACAGCTATCATACCCATACAGTTAAATAATTTATTAGGTTTCATCATTATTATACAGAAGCCATTAACGAAATGTAAATAATTAATTGAGATGGCCTTTAGTAATGAATTGAGTGTAATTATTATTTCTTCTTATGGATGTGTAATTAATTAATGTCTGGGGCAATTAAAAACTATTTAATCTTTAAGGTATATCTACGTCTGATACTGTCTTAAATACATGTACTTACTTACTTGTCGTATGGGCAGTGGTTACTCTGATGTCAGAGTTGTTCAAGCCGCCCAGTTAGCCTCTGACATGGCTTAACGAGTGTTGCCAAATGGCTACAACCGGGACCGACAGCTTAACGTGCGTGCCCTCCAAATCCCGGAGACGCTCAGAAATTAAACCACATTGGCGATCACCCATCTATGGACTGACCGCGAGCCTAGATGCTTACCCTCGCCAATCACTTACGGACCGGTGTTAGCATCTGGCTATATATCTGGCTTATTTCTAAAAGATGTCCGTTACATTATATTATTTAATTACATTAATAAAGCAGCGAAAAGTAGGTATAAATGTCGGCCTTCAGCCTTAACTAAAGAAAAGTACATTGCCGTTCGGAATCTCAGCAATAAGATGTGTAGGAATGCACAGCGCCAAAATATTCATAAATCAGTTGAAAATGAAGATCCGGCAAGGATTTGGAAATTTCTCAGATCATTAGGAGTGGGAAAAAGTAAAGATTCAATTCCTAAAACATTAAATATTGATTCGCTTAATCAGCATTTTTCTTCTGCGTCATCCAATTTTAATGGAACAACCAAAACTAACACTCTTAACTATCTTTCATCTATTCCTACTCCTACTTACTCTCCATTTGTTTTTAATCAATTTACAGATTGTGATGTTAAGAAGAGCATTCTGTCGATATCATCTAACGCGGTTGGAACTGACAATGTCACCCGTAATATGGTTCTTCCTATCCTTGATGAAATCCTTCCTGTTCTCTCCCATATCTTTAACTATTCCATTTCCAGTGGCTGCTTCCCGACAGCGTGGAAAGCTGCCCAAGTCACTCCTTTACCCAAAACCAAAAATCCTGAATCATTTTCAGATTACCGTCCCATTTCTATACTCCCTTTCCTCTCAAAAGTCCTGGAACGCCTTGTTTCCAACCAACTTAGCTCCTTCCTTTGCAGAAACCATCTCCTCAACCCGATGCAATCAGGTTTCCGTCCCGGCCATAGTACCGTAACTGCCCTTGTTCATATTACGGATGACATAAGAAGGGCCATGGAGGATGGGAATCTAACAGTTCTCATTCTTCTCGATTTCAGTAACGCCTTCAACTCGGTAGATTTCGACATTCTCCTTGGTATTTTAAACTCTCTTAACATATCTCCAACTGTAATTGATTGGTTCCGTACTTACCTGTTCGGCCGCCGGCAAAGAGTTCGCATTGAAAATTGTTTTTCTCCATGGTGCAGTACAACAGCCGGAGTGCCTCAGGGTGGCGTGCTTTCTCCGTTACTCTTCGCAATTTTTATTAATACGATCTCCCGACACCTAACCTCATCCTATCATCTTTATGCTGATGATCCCAAATTTATACTCACACTCCATTAGCTACACTTACGGAAACTATTAACTTAGTCAACAAGGATCTCGCTAAGATATGTAAATGGAGTCAAGAGTATGGTCTCCGAGTTAATCCATTGAAAACCCAGGCCATTGTCGTGGGCAGCTCTCGAATGGTTTCCAGGGTAGATTGGTCCCGAATCCCCCAAATTAATTTTGATGGTGTTCTGATCCCATTTAGCAATGAAGTCAAGAACTTGGGGATAATAATAGACAACACTCTATCTTGGGGTCCACAATTAAAGACAGTGAGCCGAAAACTTTTTGCATCCGCTGGTTCCCTAAGACGTCTTCGAAACTTCCTACCCATTACCACTAAAACTGCCCTTGCACAATCACTTCTCTTACCGATTCTCGACTATGCCGACGCCAGCTATCTTGATCTCACACAAGAACAACTTGATAAACTTGAGCGACTCCAAAACTTTTGTATCAGATTCATATTTGGCTTACGCAAATATGATCATGTTTCCGAGTTTCGTGCCAAGCTCAAGTGGTTGCCTATTCGCTTTCGTCGGAATGCCCATATTCTCACTTTATTATTCAATATACTTTTCAACCCCACTACTCCTTTATATCTTCAAGAACGTTTTAAATTCCTTTGTGACACACATTCAAGGCTTTTAAGATCATCAGAAAACCTTAAATTGCACATTCCAGCGCACTCTTCCACCTTTATGGACAAATCATTTGCAGTCCAAGCAGCTCGTTTGTGGAATGAGTTACCAACTTCTATTAAATGCTCTCAGACTATAGTAAGCTTCAAAAAACTTGTGAAAGACCACTATCTGTCTCTATCATAATAATTATTAATGTATTTTATATGTATATAGTATTTTAATATAGTATTATATTTATAGTATAGTATAATATAGTATTTTATTTACGTATATGTATATGTTATAATAATATGATCATTACATTAGTTTTTTAGTATATCTTGTTAATTATCTATTTTCTTTCTATTTTTATCTAAGTACCACACTTTGTTGCACCGTCCCCGGCATTTTTACACAATTAATTCCTATCCATCCAAAGGTTGTCTGGAAGAAATCGCTTTATGCGATAAGACCGCCCATTGTACATTATAATTAATGTTTCTTTGTTAATGTTCTTTTTTATTTTTTTGTGTACAATAAAGTGTATTTTAATTTTAATTTTAATTAATACATAAAACTGAATTATTACCTACTTTAAATTATTACATTGAGTTATTTGTTATATTTAGCATATGAATTCATTAACTGTATAGAAGCATTTCTCTATTAACCATTTATTAAATCTCATTTTTTTTCTTTTAATTAAAAATTTCTATATTTACTACACGTAGTAGTTATGGGTCTCTTCTTTTAAGTTATATGTAACTAACTTGTATTAGAAAAGACCCCTCTCTTATCTGTACATTAATATTGCTGTAATTACATTTATAAATAAATAAATAAAAATAAAAATGTTTTATTATCAGGCTTCCAGGGCCCATAGTGTGTTAGTAAAACAATATATGCTTAAACTATGTTAGTAACTATAACTAAGACTATAACTAACTAAGCCCAAAACTAGGAAACCTTATCAAGCCACATGTCTTACATGCAGCTTGATAAACCTACCCGTTGTAGGCCCATCCATCCTGTCAGCAAATACCCTCAGGATGCTGTTGCTGCTGCCCCTTACTCTGCGTATTACTGATGCGACCTTCTTGCGCATTAACGCGAAGTAGTCATCTGTATGCGCATCAGCAAACATCCCGGACGCACTACAGTAAGGCGGAAGCCTCAACAACATCCTGAAAGTGTTATTGTATTGGATGCGCAGGGTATTGGCTGATTTTTGGGTATGATTAGCCCAAAGGCTGCTGGTGTAAAATGTCTGGCAGTATGCCTTGAACAAAGTGATTTTCACTGGTACTGAGCAACCAGCAAACCTTCGCGCCACCATATTACCCCGCACAGCCAACGCCCTGCGCTCCCTTTCCAAATCACAGTCATCTTTACCATCTTCGGTAACAATATGACCCAGATATTTAAATTGGGTTACCCTCCGTAAAAGTGAACCGTTGATCCTTACTGGTGGAACATGAGTTGGACTTTTGTTTCCTCCCCTAAACACCAACAGTTCACTCTTCTTTGGATTATATTTTAATCCATTTGAAGTATAAGTTTAACTTAACTAATAACAAATAACAAAAGTAGGTACATGCTCCATAACATACATTAATCTTCTATTTTAGTATCTATTATGTTCTATATATATGAATAAACTGACTATATTAAAGTTGCAAGCGCTTTTTTAAAGTTTACGTGAATAATTTTGAAACCTTTTCTATTTTATTTTATTCGATCACGAATCAGTTCTTGTGTATATATGTATATTCACATACACACACTAATACACATACAAACATCATGCACACAGACACATACCCATATATATTTTGATTTATTTACTATCTTAAAACATGTTTGATTACATATATGTATATATATATATATACATCACAATAAAAGTTATTTATGTAATAATATAAGACTACGGAATTTAGCTTCTTCTCCGAACTGTTTTGATACACGCACTTTGGTGTTATCACCTCCCCATGACCGTATAACCCCTGGCCTTTGACTTGGGCTTATATTTGTTACACGTGTTTAAATACGTTATTCCGGACCTGTATACTGTTGCTGTCTGCTGTGTGGTGACGGCGACAGAATCAGAATATCATCACCCCATCTCATCCCGTGGGGGGCGTAGAAATCGACCCGAGGGAATATCTACCAGAGGACGGGAAGCAGCTTCCTTCTGAGTACTACGACCATCATACTGCGATCGCCAACCCGCCTGCCAAGCGTGGCGATTATGGCATATCCCCTCAAGATGATTCTTGAGGGAGGCTTGTCCAGACGTGGACTTATTTAAGCTGTAATGATGATGATACTGTTGCTGTGTAGCTGACGGCCGATATTTCGAAGTTTTTCTTTTGTATACCTATATATAATCTAAAATAATAAGCATTCAGACAACCGATCGAGCATATATTGTGTTTGCCTACTAAATAATTACTCTAATTGGACCAAACCCCGTGTTCATGCCCGCTTGAGTATGTTTCGCCGGACCGTCTCAACTGGGTCGTGTTGAAACCGGTAGTAAATGAACCCACTGAGTTTGTTTCGCTGGGTCTTCTCAGTTGGGGCGCATTGGATCCGGTGGTAGCATTAAAGCGTGACCGTCGTTATTAACACAAGGTCCGTCATAATAAAAATACCTTAATATAGACAGAACCATTGACAATATGTAGTAAAAATATTAGACTTAAACTAGATAATTAAACATAATCTCTTGACAATAACTTGATACGAGCTAGCTAAATACCATTGCTATAGTAAAATAAATTATATAAATGTTTTCATACAATGTGTACCTAAATATCTATGTTACTAGAATTAATAATGTATACAACTATATTACTACAAACATGTTCTGACTATTTACAAGCGCTTTTTTAAAGTCTACGTGAATAAAAACCTTTTTTATTTATTTTATTTATTATTAGATGTCGTCCCGAGGAAATATCTACCAAAGAACGGGCATCAGCGTCCTTCTGTGTACTATGACCATCTTACCGCGATCGCCAACCCGTCTGCCCAGCGTAGCGATTATGGCATATCCCTCCAAATTATGGACTCTATTGTAGAAATCTTTTCGGGAGACCTATGTCCAGCCATAGTATATGATTGACAGCACCACTCTCCTAATAACATGGATTAAATATGTAATGTATATTAGTCGAGTTATCAGCATTTTTTTGGTGTATCTATTATAATAATGAAGGTATGACAAGTGTATCAACATTATAACAATTATTTTATTTTATACTAGCTGTGCCCCGCGGTTTTACCCGCGTTAAATTATCATAGCTCCTCCCCCGTAAGTGATAGCGTGATAATAATATGTAGCCTATATGTTGACCCGAAGTCTTAGTAATATTCATGCAAAATTTGATGTAAATCCATGCAGTACTTTTTGAGTTTAGCCCGGACATACATACAGACAAACAGACACACAGACAAAAAATCTAAAGACTATTTTTTTGGCTTCGATATCGATTGTAGTTCTTTTTAAAAAAATATTCAATATACAGTTTTGACTTTCCTACGATTTTATTATTATGTATAAATACTGAGTATGTTATGTATTTACAAATAAGTGTTAATTTATAAATATTTTATTTTATAAGTTTGTTTGTCCATACGTTTATTATTTTAATTAGCTATAAGTTATGTTATTAGTGTCCAGGTACTCTGAAGTTGTAATTGCGACATGTACTGACACATCAATTGTCCGTGAGTTATTTTACATGGTTGCATCATAAAACCAGCGCTGTGACAAATAGTTAATGTTGCAGCTAGTGCTGAGAGCGGCCCACACGCACAGATTACCATTAAGGACTTCTGTATGTGTACCCATATATAGTTTTCTGAATAAATGTATTTTCTTCTTCTTCTTTCTTCTTCTTTCTTCTTCAATGGACGTTATTCGACTGATATGATAATGTTTTTTTTTTTATTATTATTTAATAAAGTACCAGGTATAGTACTTTATGTGTATTACAATCTAGTCTAGAGACTAATAAGTAATTTTATATTAACATAAACTTAATTAATTCTAAGAATCAGTCCACCGACTTTCCTTAGTCATATTTGTTAAGGGGAAGACACTTTGTTCATGTGTTCTTTATAATTACATTATTGCTATCACTAATCACTAAGTACACTAATCACGACACTAGTTCATAGGGTTTTGTTCTCTTTAAACGTCTCACTAGCTCTGTAATGTCGAGGAGCTGGATATGATAATGATGATGACCATTTACTAAAACAAGTTATCATATTCATAAGTCCATTGTCAATGTCACAAAGAAATACATTGGCTTTCTGGTGTGAAAACACGTCGTTCGCGTGGGTGTTTCACAGCTTAGCCGTGGCGGCTTTTGACCAGCATTCAATTGGCTGACAAGATGACGCAACAAAGAGTATATTTTAACAGGAATTCAGGGTGTTTACTTAATACCTGAATCGGCACACATTCTATACAAAATGACCGGCTAATCTCTATCTGACGATATCTATAATTTTTTTCCAGGTCCCGTTAAGGTCAAGCGCCCAGTGTGTCACTATCGTGTAAGCGTAAACTTTACTTAACTACATAGTAAATATACATAATAACGAATAGATAAATAAACTGAGATCACAAGAAAACAAAACAGTAATGAAGATGTTATCACGTTGTGATAGAATCGTGACTTAATTGACCTTGAAGACACACCAGGCGTTAACTTATAGTCCAAGAGCTGGCACGCATTTTTGGGTAGGTATTTGAGGCAAGCTGAAAACTTGTCCTATAGCTCTTCAGACACACCCCAACACGGAACTGCAGACCTGGCTGGCGGGTAGCGGGTCTAAACTAACCCCTAAATTTTTGATTTTTTTTTTATCCAATAATGTATTTGAGGCAAGCTGAAATTTTGATATGTTGTAGTTTAATGTTTACACAATACATAAATAACATTCAAGTTGCCTCAAATACATTTTTTCGATTTTTTTTGCGAAATAATTTTGCACACGCCTGGCAGTGCTAAAGACCCGACAGAATCGCCTGTCTTTTTTTTGTATTGTATAAACATTAAACTACAACATAGCAAAATTTCAGCTTGCCTCAAATACATTATTTGGCTAAAAAAAAAATTAAAAAATTTAGAGGTTGGTTTAGACCCGCTACCCGCCTGCCAGGTCTGCAGTTCCGTGTTGGGGTGTGTCTGAAAAGCTATAGGACAAGTTTTCAGCTTGCCTCAAATACCTACCCAAAAATGCGTGGCAGCTCTCCTACTATTAATCGTGCAAAAGTCTGACCATGTTATAATTACGTCGGATGGGTGTTGACTTGGTCGAACATGTGCGTCAAAGATAGTGTTCGTCAGTCATCTCAGAGCTCATGAACGAAGCTCTCAAGTAGCCAGGCGCTCTGGCTGATCTCGTTTAACAGCTACGATGTTATTGGTATACCTCCCTCTATTCCTTCCTATCTTCGCAAGCGCTTCGACCTTTTTATATCGATCCTACTTCCTGGATATATTCTATATATGTACTTTAGTAGAAGAGCCTATATGCCGGGACGCTGTATTCGGTACGACACTTACATTACAAGCACTAAAAATATTTGTATGCTAATAAAATGGACATGCAGCATGTAGGTATGGAAATCTAAAAAGTCATCCGATGATTTAATAAATTACGTCGTAAAAAAGACGCCATTTTGTCAACACCTGCGGAACTAAGGCGGATGCTAATCTATACTAATATTATAAAGAGGTAACGTTTGTGAGTTTGTTCCGTTGTAAGGTAATCTCTGGATCTACTCAACCAATTTTCAAAATTATTTCTAAGCTACGTTATTGTGGAGTGTCATAGGCTAAAATCCAAAATTAATAATACATCTTTACTTAAACTTGAATAATGTAATCTAAGTTGCGGGACAAACTGGCAGGGACAAATATATATATAAACCGGAACGAAGTCCGCAGTCACTGCTATTACTTAAATAAAACCTTTGCTGACAGATATCGGGACTAGTCCCTCCCTCTTCTACTAGTCCACCACTGCAACTCCTGTAACCCGGGATCAACAGTGGCACACAATGAAGTGACACTCATCAGTCAGGCTCAGCCATGTCCCAAGGAATCGTTTTAACTTGAACCCCCAACGAACTTAATCAGAAAGAAGGAGGTTTTAGAAAATAAATAGTTCTACTTCTCTCCAGAGCAAAGCTAGAGGCAGAATGATATAACGAAGCCTCATAAAACGGGGGAACTTTTGAATTGCCAGCTCCAAAAGCACTGAGGACCAATGTTATGATTAAAGTTTTCTGCCAACAGATAGTGTTTTGGCTGTTCTATTAATTTAAAATTGCAATTCACCTTAATCTGCCTTGCCTTTTTTCCCCATTTTTATTGTTGATGGTTCCCAGTGTAACCGGTTGCAGTTAGCTACCAGTATTATTCGAGCCATTGCCATCTGGCCTCGAAACCCATAAATACCACTAAGAAGGTTAGACCAGGGGATATGACACCTGATATGATAGACGACATGATATGATAGAATATGACACCTGGGGCTCTACTGGCTAAGTCGCCGAACATCGATTTCTTAAATGACGTTCAAATAAATAATGGTTAAAAATGACTTAATCAATCGTTAATCAATCGTCCATTTAAAAAATCGATGTTCGGTGACTCAGCCGGTAGAGCCCCAGGTGTCATATTCTATAAGACTTCTAACAACCTGCAACGATTGTCATACATGTTTTCATAAAAGCGCTTCGGTTGCCATGACACAATGTTTTAACGTGTTCTCTAAAGCACGAGACTATTCCCCAACTAACCATAACTTCGGCATAAAAATTAGTTTTTACACAATTGAATAATTTTGATGCTTTCACAAAATTTGGCTTAGTAGCGGTTTCGCCTTAATTTCGTTCGCCCGAATTTTGGATATTTTTTAGGGCCGGTTTCGCCCGAGACAAATTTAATGGCGGGCGAATTAGGTCCAGCTAAATTCGTACTATTCGCCAAAATACTACTATACCTCAAAAAATAAGCCTTTATTTAATCATAAAATGTGAAATTTTATAAAAAAGTACAGTTGCGTACACAATTGTTACCTACTTATAATAAATGCCTACATCATTTATGCATGCATTTGGTGCAGTTATGTGGTTATAGTGTCAGTATTTTAGACACACTAAACCAAATGATATTTGTGTACAAAGTCCTTAAATAAAGATTAAAAAACAAAAAAAAAAAACAAATGATGATATTAAATTTGTCTCGGGCGAAACCGGCCCTAAAAACTATTCAAAATCGAAAGTAGTTCATTCGCCCGATTCGGGCGAATAAAATTAGGGCAAAACCGCTACTAAGTCAAAAATTTGCGCAAAAGTACAGTGAAAGAAATTGAAATACTAGATTTAATATCAATTTTATTGTTTTTTTACAACAAACATTCCTTGTTGACCGGCTTTCAATTGAGAACAAATTTACACGATAAAGTGTGGTCCTATAATATAAATTAATATATACCATAATTTACTTACACCTCCCCATAACATATATGCATCCCCGTGGGTGGGGGCTCGCCACGGCCACGGCCAAGAGCGCAAGAACACATAACGCGATTAAATACTTCATTGCCAAGATACTTTTGAATTAATTAAGATTAAACGATCGTAATGTATGTACACTAGGAATAGTATTATAACACTGATACTGGAAGTGTATAGGTCGCCTTATATAAGTATTTTGGTGATAAATATTATGATGATACCAGAATTTACCGGTTATCTCGTACGTAGATTAAGATGTTGTATAGAAAATGGTCAAGAGTTACTATCTTTCTCTTTAACGTTAAATTACTGTATATCTTATTCTCCTATAACCTATTGTTAAAAGTACCCATGGTATATAAAAAAATAAATAAAAAACCTTTTTAATTTTCTGATAATTATGCCAACAAATACCCAAATGCCTTTTCTTTACTCCTGGTCCATTCAACGGTTGCCTGGAAGAGATCGCACTTAGCGATAAGGCCGCCATTTGTACAATCTTAACATACTCATAGTTCTTTTAATGTATTATTTTTTGGTGTACAATAAAGAGTTACTTACTTACTTATAAAATATATGTGCCGTGTGGTTTGCGGCCTAGAAATAATAACATGGCCACCCCATGACGGCATATAAAGGCGACTAAGCGATACACCAGGTAGTCGGGCAGCAGTGCCACCTGTGTACTAGGAACCATCTAACTGCGGTCGCCAACTCGCATGCCAAGCGCGATGGCTACGGAAACCCCTCCAAATAGTAACGTTATAGAAACCTTTGGAGGAGGCCTATGTCCAGCTGTGGACGATATCAGGCTGATGGTGTTTATATAGAATATAAAATTGAAACCAGCACTTTCTCCGAATTTGCAAGGGACATTTTATGGGATAGGTACATATTCTAAAATATTAAGCTTCATTTTTGTATCTTAACTAGCTGTGCCCCGCGGTTTTACCCACGTTAAACTTTATAAATTATTACAGCTCCTCCCCCGTCGGTGATAGCGTATGAGTTGAAATCCATGCAGTACTTTTTGAGCTTACCCCAGACATACATACATGCCTGTATGTTTGTCCGGGCAAAAAATTCTCAAAACTATATTTTTGGCTTCGATATCATTGTAGATCACGCCCCATATACATTTAAAAAAATATTCCATGTACAGTTTTGACTTTCCTACGATTTTATTATATGTATAGATAGATCACAGCCTCCCGTAGGTGATAGCGTGATAATATGTAGCCTTATATGTTGACCCGACCTCTGAGTAATATTCATGCAAAATTTGAAGTAAACTCATGCAGTACTTTTTGAGTTTAGCCCGGACATACATACAGGCAAACAGATAAACAGACAAAAATCTAAAAACTATATTTTTAGCTTCGGTATCGATTGTAGATGACGCCCTAGGAATCCATTTTTAAAAATATTTAATGTACAGTTTTGACTTTCCTACGATTTCATTATATGTATAGATTAACCTACCATGAAAAGGAGTTCTTCACATATTTAGTGGTTATTACAGAAAATATCAAAATGAATGGAATGGAAATGGTTCTGAATAATCTGCAATATTAATATAACGGGATGGAATTTTCCTCCATGGAAATAAATTGTATCTAGGAAAATGGGACATTAGGAATGACTTTTAAATTAGTCTTAGTATTTTATGAAATTTAAATAAGCGCCCTTACAGCCTTAAAAAGTGTATTATTATTATTAAACGTGACGTGAGGAGTTGACAGTTATGGTGGACACGGGACGCAACATCATGCGGGTGCAAAGGATATTGAGAAAGATGCCAAGTCCAACATAAAAAAAAACACTTCACATGTGTTTTGTAAATATGTTGTGGGAAGGTTTAAGTATAACCTCAATTTATATTATAGGGCCTAAACTTTATCATGTAATTATGTTAAAGAGACCAATAGGGATTTTAATTATTAAGGACCATTTTTCCTCAATTTCAAACCATAACATAACATTTCTTGAGAATGTTTGTTGTACAAAACCACGAACATTGAATTTAATCCAATAAATTTTGTATAAAGCCATGAAAATTATTTGATTTTAGCCTGTTGCTACGTATTAATATGAATTAAATAACAGGAAATACGGGACTTTCTAAGAAAATTAATATTATCTTCATTATATTAATCGCATTTAGTTTTGTTTTTAATCTAAAAAATCTCTATCACAAACAGAAACAATTCTCTTTCGATCACTATATCTCTAGTACAACTATCGGTTTTTATGACTCTATGCAATAAAACTAAATTATAATTTTGCCTTTAAAAAAAGCCCGGATAAAATGCTTTGTCATTTTGAATGAAGCATAAAGAGTTTTTTTTTGTTTTCCTTAGGTACAGACCTAAGCACATCTGTTAAATTTCTTTTATAGATTTTCACTTTATCACTAAAGCATAAGGTTCACATTCAATTGGGGAAATTTCACAGATTGGGGTAGCTAGATTTGCTGGCGACTGTACATTTTTTTATGTTGCTGCTTTTGCTTTTTATGTTGCTCTAAATATATATAGCTAAGCACTAGATAGAATTGCCAATATCCACGTGATTTGGCAAACATGCATTTTACGAAAACAAAACCCGATTTAAACAAGTAATGTCCTTGATGAATTTCGGTTATGGCGGTGCGCTTTCTGCGCGGGACACATTATAGTGCGTTTGATTTTCAGTAAATAAGTAAGGCGATCAAACAAATAATAATAATATCTAGGGACAATGTCACACAGATAATCCTAGCCCCAAACTAAGCAAAGCTTGTGCTATGGGTACCAGGCGACGATATACATACTTATATAGATAGATAAATACATAGAAAACATCCATGACTCAGAAACAAATATTTATTTATTTATTTAAGGACATCCAGTAGCTGTTACATCTACTTAAATCTAAAAGGTTTTAATCTATACATATTCGTGCTCATCACACAAATATTTGCACTTACCAGGATTCGAACCCTGGACCACCAGCTTCGTAGGCAGGATCACTATCAACTAGGCTATGGTGACCGTCGAATTTATTAATTCTTTCGCACTGACGTTAATGCTGGACAGCTAGCAGTTAATACCTAATAATATTTTTTGTGAGGATGGAACTCTAGATACGCAAGTGCCAAGAACATGGCAGTCAACTTTAACCACTGAGCCACACAGTATTTAGTAATTAATAAATTTATTGCTAATTCATTTGGGTGCTGGTAGGGCTGCCCCGTTTCTGTAGTGCGTCGGGAATGTGCGCAGATGCACATGTAGATTGTTTTTATACAACAATGCGTAAAAGATGCGGTTCTCTAGTGCATAGGGTGCGGACCAGCTCTAACAGTATCCTAAACATGATTGCAAGTAGGTTGGACTGCGCCTACATAAGTCGTTGCTGTGCCGTCTCCCATGGCTTGTCGCGGGGATGACGGTTGCAAGCTTATAATAATGTATGTTACTAAGATAACTGTAAGTCCTACTAACATATATGAGTATTAGCTACTTGAAAAATAAAATTTCTACTCTATTCTACACTATTTGCTGACTAAACCAAGTAACGTCTAAGTAATACATGCAAAATTAATACACTACATAACGTCAATCATTATCTATCAAATTTCCCCAAAACTTAGGTACTGACAACTCCGAGAATGAGGAGTCACATACGCCTCGCCCACAACGCAAAAACATATAGAGCGAGTAAATACTCAATTGTCAACATACTAATATATACTCATATTTCTCCGAAACGTACTGGCAATCCCAAGAAAGATGAGTCCCAGAATCCCATACACCACGGCCAAGAACGCACATACACATACAGCGAGTAAATACTCAATTGTCAAGATACTACATAAAGTCAATTATATACTCACATTTCCCCAAAACCTATTGGAAACCTCGAGAATGAGAGTTACATGGGCCCCGGCCAAGAACGCAAGTACACATACAGCGAGTAAATACTCAATTATCAAGATACAACACAAATTCAATTATATACTCACATTTCCCCAAAACGTGCTGGCAACCTCGAGAATGAGGAGTTCCATACGCCACGGTCAAGAACCCAAGAACCCATACAGCGAGTAAATACTCAATTGTTAAGGTACTCCACAAAGTCAATTATAAACTCATATTTCCCCAAAACGTACTGACAACTCCAAGAATGAGGAGTCCAATACGCAACGACTAAGAACGCAAGAACACATACAGCGAGTAAATACTTAATTGTCAAGATACTACACAAATTCAATTATACACTCACATTTCCCCAAAACGTAGTGGCAACACCGAGAGTGAGGAGTTCCATACGTCACGGCCAAGAACCCAAGAACACATACAGCTAGTAAAAACTCAATTGTCAAGATATTACACAAAGTCAATTATATACTCACATTTCCCCAAAACGTACTGGCAACCCCGAGAGTGAGGAGTTCCATACGCCACAGCCAAGAACGCAAGAACACAAACAGCAACCAAATACTTCATTGTAATGATAGTTTTTAATTTATCAGGATAATTCGATCAGTGTGTATGAACACTATAAACTATATTTGTTGACTGACCATTCGAAGTAAATAGGACAGCTTATATAAGTGCCACGGTCATTAGTACTTAAGTGGTTTAATATTTACTTGAAGATGTAACCGGTTTGTTTTCTTGTTTTTCTAAGATCTTTGTTGATTTTGCTTCGGTTTTATATACTTATTTTATAAATTTGACTTTTTTATAACATTAGTTCTATAAATATCTTGTTTACGACCAAGTGAATGACAAGTAGCACTGCACTTTAAATTTGAAGTGCATACTGATAAGCTCACTATTTGGCTCTGCTTCGTTGGTCTAGCGGTAGCGTGTTCAACCGCAGAAAATTAGGTCCCGGGTTCAAATGCCAGGTCGGGCCAAAAAGTGATTTTGGTATTTTTCCGTCAAAATAAATTCCTCAGTATCAGCCCGAAGTCTGGAAGTTGGCGGTATTACACCCCCGTGCCTGGGAGAGCACGTAAAGCCGTCAGTCCTGTACCTGACCTCTTTCCGGTCGTGTCGCTAGCCGTCCCATCGGATCATGAGAGAGATGAATTAGAAAGTGCCCCTGTGTTTGCGCACACACTTGTGCACTATAATTTCTTTTTTTTTTAAGGACAATGTCATACAGATCGTCCTAGCCCCAAACGAAGCAAAGCTAGTACTATGGGTACCAGGCAACGATATACATACTTATAAAGATAGATAGATACTTACATACATAGAAAACATCCATGACTCAGAAACAAATATTCGTGCTCATCACACAAATATTTGCACTTACCAGGATTCGAACCCAGGACCACCAGCTTCGTAGGCAGGAGCACTACCAACTAGGCTACGGTGACCGTCAATATGTCTTGCGCAATAGGCTAGACTCCATTGAGACTGGACGCCGTCGCCGAAATTCGGCTAGGAGGACATTATTTTGGCTCTCTTTGTCTACCAATAATATGTTGAATTCCAAATCTTTTTATTTAAAAACTTTATGCACAAAGTTGTACAGAGGTTGACTTAATGTCATAGGCATTTTCTCCTAGTCGAACTTGAGGAGGTCCAGAGTTTAAAAAGTAGATAGGTGCATTAAGTATGTACAAAAACGGGTCTGTTGGCGTCGTTGGCAAATGCTTGCTTTCCACGCCGGAGGGCATGAGTTCAATTCCCACAGGACAGATATTTGTGAGCATGAACATGTCTGTTTATCCTGAATCTGGGTGTAATTTATCTATATAAGTATGTGTTTACAAAAGAAAACTAGTTTTTATATGTAGTATATCAGTTATTCTGGTTTCCATAGTACAAGTTCTGCTTAGTTTGGAATCAGAGGGCCGTGTGTAAATAATGTCCTAGGATATAATTATATTATTATTATAAATAAAACAAATAATTAAAAGAAATATATAAACAACACATGATATAATTTCAATATATAGTTAAATATATACTTATACCTTATAAAATACTAATACTACTATAATATACTATATATACATAATTTAATAGTTAAGGATAGAACAATCCTACTTACAAGTTATTTGGGATATGCTCTCTTAGCTTCCTTTTGAACGAGAAGCTTTTGAGCATCCTGAACTCGAGAAGCAGCGCATTCCACAGAAAAATAGACTGGACAAAAAAAGGAATTTATTCCCTGTGTCGCGGGGTACTTTACAAAGATATAATAGATGGACACAATATACATTCAGACTCTACAGAACAACTATTTTTAGGCCGGCGCGGGACTCGAACCCGCGACATGAAGCGGCAAGGTGACTGTCTAAGCCGCTGCGCCACACGTGCAGTAAAAAAAAAGATATTCTTTATGCTTGTCAGCCACACAGCCTCCCCTAAAGATCTCCACAATTGCCGCTCTTGTGGAACCCGTCATCCATCGGCTTCCTGCTTCATCATGTTTTCTGCTTGTTTTCGCTAATAATAATATTTGACTGCACGTACCAGTTTTAGCCGCACTAAAGTGGTGTTGACTATACTATACCTAACGAGTTGTCATTAGCGGCTTAATAATACGAGAGCATAAAAGTAATTAAGTTAATTACTTATTTATATGTATTAGTGTTATAGGCTTCATGACGTCACACTAAATTCAATATGGCGGATTTAAGTAATTAATTGAATGCTATCAATTTTTTATTTATTTTAGAGAGCGACAAACGAGCAACCGGCTCACCTGATGGTACGTGATCACCGCCGCCCAGGTACACTCGCAACACTAGAGGGGTTGTGGGTACGTTGCCGGACTTTAAGAGTCAGCAAACTAGTGTTTCTGACCCTTCCCCTCACCCAGATGAGCTCTGGCGACACTCTTGCTCACACGCAGAAACACAAAATTAAGTTATTAATGTTATTATTAAGGAATGTCTTCTGTAAGTCAAGCTGCTCTTTGAGTGAATCAACGCTGTGCACTACATCTGTTGATAAAAACATGGTAAAATGGTTAATCTAAGTATATAAATTTAATTTAACAAAAAAATTAATATTTAAACATTAACAAAGCATTTTGCTTATATTATACTAGCTGTGCCCCGCGGTTTGACCCGCGTTAAATTTTATAGCTCCGCAGCTCCGCCCCCGTAGGTGATAGCGTAATAAAATGTACCCTAGATGTTGACCCGACCTCTTAGTAATATTCATGCAACATTTTAAGTAAATCCATTCTTTGAGTTTATCTCGGAAATACATGCAGACAAACAGACAAAGATTCTAATAACTATAGTTTTGGCTTCGATAACCATTTTAGATCACCAAGCATCCTTTAAAAAAAAATCAATGTACAGTTTTGACTTTCCTATGACTTTATTATATGTATAGATACTCTTCGGACACGTGTATCTATGCGCAAGGCCATGTACCTATGTTAACTTAACATCTATGTTAATGCGTAAATAAAATATTGTCGTAGTCTTAAAATCATACAAACATCAGCCTGATATAAATTGGACTCATGTTGCAATGATTACATTTTATTTTATGTACTTAATTGTATTTTATATTATTTTAGCTTACTAAGATCAACACATTTGTCTTGTTATTTTAAATGCGGTGTTTACCTTTAAGTAATTACTATACTATTACTTATATTATTGCATGAAAGTGTTGTTATTTTTTTAGTGTAAGTAGTTGTTGGTGAACCTAAATAAATAAATGAATAAAATATCGTCCACTGCTGGACATAGGCCGCCTCCAAAGGTTTCGATAACGTTACCATATTTTTTTTGTTATTAGGGTCCCGTACCCAAAGGGTAAAACGGGACCCTATTACTAAGACTTCGCTGTCTGTCACCAGGCTGTATCTCATGAACCGTGATAGTTAGACAGTTGAAATTTTCACAGATGATGTATTTCTGTTGCCGCTATAACAACAAATACTAAAAAACTAAATTAAATAAATATTTAAGGGGGCTCCCATACAACAAACGTGAATTTTTTCTAGAGGCGTGATCTACAGTCGATATCGAAGCCAAAAATATAGTTTTTAGAATTTTTGTCTGTTTGTCTGTATGTATGTCCGGGCTAAATTTAAAAGGTACTGCATGGATTTACTTCAAATTTTGCATGAATCTATACATATAATAAAATCGTAAGATAGTCAAAACTGTACATTTAATATTTTTTTTAAAGGATACTAGAGGCGTGATCTAAAGTCGATATCGAAGCCAAAAATATAGTTTTTAGAATTTTTGTCTATTTGTCTGTATGTATGTCCGGGCTAAACTCAAAAAGTACTGTATGGATTTACTTCAAATTTTGCATGAATATTACTTAGAGGTCGGGTCAACATATAGGGTACATATTATCACGCTATCACCTACGGGGGTGGAGCTGTGATAATTTATAAAGTTTTGACGCGGGTAAAACCGCGGGACACAGATAGTTACTATATAACTATAAAATTATAGAAATAAAGTGCATATATGCTTGAACCTGAGATAAAATACTCGCGCGGTCCCGAGCATATAATGTTTAAGCATATATGAACTTTATTTTAATAATTTTAAAGTTGATTTTCTAGTGGCTTAATAAAATCCTCTCCGCTGCGCTCCCGAGCATATAATGTTTAAGCATATATGAACTTTATTTAAATAATTATAGAGTTGATTTTCTAGTGGCTTAATAAAATCCTCTCCGCTGCGCTCCCGAGCATATAATGTTTAAGCATATATGAACTTTATTTAAATAATTATAGAGTTGATTTTCTAGTGGCTTAATAAAATCCTCTCCGCTGCGCTCCCGAGCATATAATGTTTAAGCATATATGAACTTTATTTTAATAATTTTAAAGTTGATTTTCTAGTGGCTTAATAAAATCCTCTCCGCTGCGCTCCCGAGTATATAATGTTTAAGCATATATGAACTTTATTTTAATAATTTTAAAGTTGATTTTCTAGTGGCTTAATAAAATCCTCTCCGCTGCGCTCCCGAGCATATAATGTTTAAGCATATATGAACTTTATTTTAATAATTTTAAAGTTGATTTTCTAGTGGCTTAATAAAATCCTCTCCGCTGTGCTCCTCTCTGTCTGCGCTGTCCCTTAGTCGCTGTTATTCTTTCTAGGCCGGAACCCACACGGCTAAGTCTAAAAATAAAGAAAGAAAATTGAGGAGAAAGCTTTTATGAAAAATGTCAACTAGGAATAGAATGTCAAAGAGAATAAGTAGACGCAATCAAATCAACAAAATGTGTGTGTGAACATAATACTAGGTACTTTAAGTGCTTTTAACATCATCAGTAAGTAGTTTAGCATCACAGCTTGATGCTCTCATCGGTACGTAACTGATCGGCGAGGTTAAGCAACTAGGATCGCGGTCAGTCCATAGATGGGTGACCGCCAAAGTGGTTTAATATCTGAGCGTCTCTGTGCTTCTAAAGGCACGTTAAGCTGCCGGTCTCGGTTGCAATATATACATACATATATATATATATATAGGCAGCAGTCGTTAAGCCATGTCAGAGGCCTACTGGGCGGCTTGAACAATTTTGACACTAGGGTAACCACTGCCCATACGATAATTAAGTAAGTAAGTAGTTTTTTTTTAAAGACAGCGCCCTCACTAATGGATCTAAAATAGGTCATCATAAAATAGACGGACACAAATTACATCCAGATTCCGTACAACTATTTATGGGTTATCATACAAATAGTTGTCCGGCGCGGGAATCGAACCCGGGACACGACACGGTGAGGCGATTGTCTAAGCCGCTACGCCACACGTGCAGTCAAACTGTGATTACCTACGTGAACTAGACGGTAATTACTGATTTCATACTATATTTATGTACAGACGCCAGCACATCAAGCTACCCCAATCTGTCAAATATCCCCAATTGAAGTGAACCTTATGCTTTTGTGATAAAGTAGAAAATATATAAAAGAATTTTTTATATACTGTAGACACGGGTCTCATCGCGATAAATATTTAGGTAAATCATTACCTTGTTTACCCGACGTTTCGGCATGGATTGCACCAGCCGTGGTCACGGGTCGACTGGTGTGGCTCGGCAGCGTCGTCTCCGTGAAGCTCGGGTATCGGTATCTACCCTCGCGTGGTCTTGATATTTTTTATTTTCCTTTACGAAACTGTCGGTACACACGACACTAATGACATCAGCGCCCGGGCGCACTACGTTGGTTACGCGACGATGGCACTTCGTTATTACAGGATTCCAAGATGGTGAGAGGCGGTATCCGTCTTCCCGGTTGAAATTGATATGTTTCTTTATTTCAACCGCTTCACGTACTATTCTGGAGTAATAGTGACGATCGGTGGAGAGGACCTGTGGCTTGTGTAAATTTGTAATCCAGTGTTGGGATCCTGTGTCGACTACATGCTCAGCTATTGCTGATTTATTAACCTGTCGGTTCCTGACAGCTGCGATATGTTCTTTAGCCCTTTCAGCAATGGATCTTTTAGTTTGGCCGATATAAAACATACCGCAGTTGCACTCAAACCTGTAGACGCCCGGTGTTTGAAGAGGAATAACATCCTTCGGTGTACGCAGCTGGTTGGAGACTTTGGAGATCGGACTATATACAGTCTTGATGGAGTATTTCTTTAGTACTGATCCAACTTTATCCGTTACTCCTTTCACGTAAGGTAAAAACGCTGGTGCCCTGCTTACTTCCGGCTGTATTGCTTGAGAGAAATTGATTGTTTGTTCTTGATGATTACTTCATAATAATAATAATAATGTCCTTCCGACCGATTTTTGGCCACGGCAGCCAGTCTCAATGGAAACTAGCCAATTGCGGAGGACATATTATTATAGTACACAAGTGTGTGCGCAAACACAGGGGCACTTTCTATTCCATCACTCTCATGGTCCGATGGGATGACTAGCGACCAGACCGGAAAGAGATCAGGTACAGGACCGACGGCTTTACGTGCTCTGCGAGGCACGGGGGTGTAATACCGCCAACTCCCAGACTTCGGGCTGATACTGAGACATTTCTTTTACGGAAAAGTCCCAAAATCGCTTATGGCCCGATCCGGGATTTGAACCCAGGACTTCATTATCTGCGGTTGAACACGCTACCGCTAGACCAACGAAGCAGTTGAATTGTTGAGTTGATTGAATGTATTAACTGGATGTGAACTGGGATATACACAAGGTTAGCTGTCGAATAACAGATTATTCTAATAGGTTGAGTTTCGAGCATTTAGAGCTTGAAAGAAATGTAATGTTTGTTCTTGATGATAAACTCTTAATTATTGTTTTAGACTAAATGACTTACTACGAAAATATTAGGTAATTTGTCAAATCAAATCAAATCAATTTATTAATTGCAAACACAGGTACATTATTACATTTTATGGTGTCATACAAATGTGAAGATCTCTATGTCTAGCCGGTGAGGGCATGCAATTTTTTAAAGATGTAATGACATCTTTAAAAAATTGCATGCCCTCACCGGAATATTTTCTTACTTATTACACCCGGTTGACACAGAGAGCTGGATTTAGTCAATTTTTAAAAGAATAGCGTCCGAAACTCGCCCGTTAAAAGTATATGGTGAGGAAGTGAAGTATTTAATCTCGACCTCATTACTTGACCCCTCACCAAGTAATGAAAGTCCATCTTAAAGTTACGATCATTTGGAATACTGGGATATTCTCTCATGGATTCATATGTCTAAAGTAAAAATATAGATTATAGAGCGCAATATATTACCCTGATCCTTTTGGAACATCAAGCTGAATTTCCTCTGAATCCAATATGTATTTTTATTGCCTTGTGGGCACCGAATGGACCCCATATTGGGCATTTTACACAAAGGTTGAAAGACTAAGAATTATGGGTATCTACGTTGGGAAGTAATGTTGTAAAATGGGCATTTAATAGTTTTCTTTGTTCAGCCTATGGGGATTATAAAAAGAACCGATAGTTCTTTATGAGGCCGAGATAAGAAAACCGGCCAAGTGCGAGTCAGACTCAGTGCGAGGCCGTTGTACAGGCGTCATGGAGGAGTTCAATTCTGCGCCAGGGAAGTGGCTTGCAATAAGAGTCTTCAGCGTGTCTTCTTCGTTAGCAGCGTAGGTTCCGTCAGGTCCCTTTAGCAAGCCAATTTGGTTAGGTTTGTCTTTAGCGAGCAGCTTGTGGATGCGGGCCCCCTGAGGCGTGTTAATTAACTCCTCACAGAACCTTTTCCAAGATGCTCGTTTAGCCTTCCTAATTTCTTTGTTGTATTCAGTAAGGGCTTTTGTATATATCTCCCACTCTCGAGTCTTTTTAGCCCTATTGAACAGTTTCCGCGTTTTCTCCCTGAGTTTTTTCAGTTTGGAGTTCCACCACGGAACCTTCCTGTTCGAGCTTTTTGTTTTTAGGGGGCAGCTTTCCTCGTAGGCTTCTAAGATGCCCTCCGTGGTTTGCTCTACTGCCAGTTCTAGCTCGTCAGGTGTTTTTATGCTTCTAGGAAGGTCCTCTAGGTTTCGCCTTAGTTTTTCTCGGTAGACATCCCAGGCGGTTGCTCTAGGGTTCCTATAAGTAACTGTTTGACTTTCGAGACACGCTCTAAACTCAAACCGTATATGTCTATGGTCTGACAATGACGGCTCATTGCTGACTGTCCAGTCGTGAAGTCTCCTGGCTATGTTGTCTGTAGCGAATGTGATATCTAGGACTTCCCGCCTGCTGGCAGTGACAAAGGTCGGTTTGTTACCCCTGTTCAGTACCTGCAGGCAGTTAGTGGTAAGAAAACTATGAAGTAATTCACCTCTACTGTTGATGTCGCTGCTGCCCCAAGCTGTGTGGTGCGCGTTGACATCGGCTCCAACTATGAGTATGGTATGGAGTTAGCTGACACCCTTGGATTAACACATATGCTATAATTTATAAAGTTTAAGGTAAAACCGCGGGGCACAGCTAGTTATTTATAAAACGAGAAAAAAAATCACGTTTGTTGTATGGGAGCCCCCTTAAATATTTATTTTATTTTGTTTTCTAGTATTTGTTGTCATAGCGGCAACAGAAATACATCATGAGATACAGCCTGGTGACAGACTGACAGACAGCGAAGTCTTAGTCTATTACTAAGACTTCGCTGTCTTAAACGGGACCCTACCTATTGTAGGGTCCCGTTTTACTCTTCGGGTACGGAACTCTAAAAATTAACGCAATGCAGAATTTATAGTCATCTAGGACTCTTGGAAATCCTTATTAATTGGAATACATTTAACAAATATTTTAAATAATCATCATTATCATCTTCAGCCTCTTGCTTGGCATAGGCCTCCCCGAAACACAATGTAAGACGCCAGCACATCCAGCTACCTCTATCTGTCAAATTTCTTTTATATATTAATGTTTTTAAACTTTCGCGATTTGTACACATTTTTTATATACTGTAGACACGGGTCTCATCGCGATAAATATTTAGGTAAATCATTACCTTGTTTACCCGACGTTTCGGCATGGATTGCACCAGCCGTGGTCACGGGTCGACTGGTGTGGCTCGGCAGCGTCGTCTCCGTGAAGCTCGGGTATCGGTATCTACCCTCGCATGGTCTTGATATTTTTTATTTTCCTTTACGAAACTGTCGGTACACACGACACTAATGACATCAGCGCCCGGGCGCACTACGTTGGTTACGCGACGATGGCACTTCGTTATTACAGGATTCCAAGATGGTGAGAGGCGGTATCCGTCTTCCCGGTTGAAATTGATATGTTTCTTTATTTCAACCGCTTCATGTACTATTCTGGAGTAATAGTGACGATCGGTGGAGAGGACCTGTGGCTTGTGTAAATTTGTAATCCAGTGTTGGGATCCTGTGTCGACTACATGCTCAGCTATTGCTGATTTATTAACCTGTCGGTTCCTGACAGCTGCGATATGTTCTTTAGCCCTTTCAGCAATGGATCTTTTAGTTTGGCCGATATAAAACATACCGCAGTTGCACTCAAACCTGTAGACGCCCGGTGTTTGAAGAGGAATAACATCCTTCGGTGTACGCAGCTGGTTGGAGACTTTGGAGATCGGACTATATACAGTCTTGATGGAGTATTTCTTTAGTACTGATCCAACTTTATCCGTTACTCCTTTCACGTAAGGTAAAAACGCTGGTGCCCTGCTTACTTCCGGCTGTTCAACCGCAGATAATGAAGTCCTGGGTTCAAATCCCGGATCGGGCCATAAGCGATTTTGGGACTTTTCCGTAAAAGAAATGTCTCAGTATCAGCCCGAAGTCTGGGAGTTGGCGGTATTACACCCCCGTGCCTCGCAGAGCACGTAAAGCCGTCGGTCCTGTACCTGATCTCTTTCCGGTCGGGTCGCTAGTCATCCCATCGGACCATGAGAGTGATGGAATAGAAAGTGCCCCTGTGTTTGCGCACACACTTGTGTACTATAATAATATGTCCTCCGCAATTGGCTAGTTTCCATTGAGACTGGCTGCCGTGGCCAAAAATCGGTCGGAAGGACATTATTATTATTATTATGAAGTAATCATCAAGAACAAACATTAAATTTATCTCAAACAATTAGAATACAATCTCTTATTCGACAACTAACCTTGTGTGCGTTCAGTCAATACATTCATTTTATCCTGTAAGAGAACATCCCGTTATACGAAATTATCGTCCTTTAAAAAAAACGATTTAGTTGGGCTTTAATTATTTTATACATGTGGGCAAAGCCATAACGGGTTCGACTTTATCTCAAGAGCATAAGGTTCACTTTCAATTGGGGAAATTTGACAGATTGGGGTAGATTGATGTGCTGGCGTTTGTACCGTATAATGCATACCGCTGTTATGTGCAGTGCATTAACGATATAGATAAAACACCAACAAGCTTCCGTTATTCGATTCGCCTGGTTGACAAACCGGTATGAAAGAAACTTGTTCAGTCGGGCCATAAGATTAGCGGGGTTGGTCGCGGTTCATCGACCTTTGACGGGCTGGTTTGCGTGGTTGGTGAATACTTGCCTTTCACGGCGCAAGTCGTGGGTTCTTCCTACCCAGGGGCTCTACCGGCTAAGTCGCCGAACATCGATTTCTTAAATGCCGTCCAAATTAATAAAGGTTAAAAATGAGTTATTCAATCGTTAAATCGGGTTCAGCGTTGACAATCGATTCCGGACCATTTATGAGGTCACATGTGATCATGGAAGCCGATTAACGATTGATTAAATCATTTTTGACCTTTACTTAATATACCCCATTTAAGAAATCGATGTTTATTTATTAATTATTTATTTATTTATTTATTATAGACACACCAACAGTATACATACACACCATTTAAATCTTAGCTCACTACATAGTTCAGTTCTTATATGTACACCTATTAAAGGCATGCACAACACGCACTAAACATAGACAACGTTGACATACAATACAAGATATTTTAAATTAAAACACTATAACAAAAATACTATAACTAACACAGATAAAAATGCATTAAAGACAATTAAAAAAGTTATTATTGGACTAAGAAAAAAAAAGTCCCTATGCAAACGCTTCCAATATTTTACGCTTGAATGCATAAAATGCATCGGAAAAAATATCTAATTGGTCGATTTTTTTATTAAAACCATTGTACTCATTACACGCTCGCACCAAAGGTGAATTAAATGCGAGATTTGTTTTTGCGGGTGGGTGAGAAAAGGTTTTAGTTATTGGGTAACGTGGTGGCATTCGAGGAACTGCTATTAGGAGACGGTTCAGTAGATTACTGCAATTTTTATTGTTGTTCAAAATTTTATGCAGAAAGAGCAAATCGTGCAATTTATGTTCGGTGACTTAACCGGTAGAGCCCCAGGGCAGATAGCTGTGTGCATGTACATGACTGTTTATCTATATAAGTATGTACTTACAAAAGTAAAGTAGTAGGTATATGTAGTATTTTCCATAGTACTAACTATGCTTAGTTTGGGGAAAGATAGAAAAAATTGTTACCAGTTTTTTTTTTGTATAGAGGACGTAAAGTTAGATAAGTATGGAGCTGAAATAGCATAATGACGTTAAAATTCAAATTACACATACTTTTCCTATTATTATTAATTTATATGTAGTTCAAGTAGTAGTTTTACAACCAATTAATCAAAAGCAAATAGAAATTTAAATTGACTGACAACTCACACTGAAAGTCATGGTTAACAAATTTTATATTATTATAGTTATTATTGCTATGTGGTGAAGGCGGCGAATATCTGAATATCATCATCCCATCTCATCCCGTGGGGGGCGTAGCAGTCGACCCGAGGGAATATCCACAGAGGAGGGGCAGCAGCTTCCTTCTGAGTATCATGATCATTTTACTGCAATCTGCCAAGCGTGGCGATTATGGTATATCCCCCAAGATGATTCTTGGAGAAGGCTTGTCCAGCAGAACTTCTTTCAGCTGTAATGATGATGATGATCAAATCAAAAAGTCATTTATTCCGTTAAAATATTACATTTGTGTGGAATCGTCAATTTTTTTTACCCTACCGTGCATGCATGACGTGGCAGCTACTGATAAACACTGCCAGAAAACTCAGTAGGAATCCTTTTTTTTAAATATTTATTTCTTACATAAAGTTACATTGTATTTATATGTGTTAATTTAGAGCGACTCAATCCCAAGCTGTTTTGTCACTTAAATAATCAGAAGTTTTGTAGTAAGCCCTGCTACACAATTTGGCTTTTATAATTCTTTTAAACTTATTCATAGACATTTCTCGGATATCATTGGGAAGTTTGTTATAGAATATTATACATTGCCCCATAAAAGAGTTACTTACTTTGTGGAGACGGGTGGTATGTAACGCAAAGTTATGCTTATATCTAGTATTTTTATTATGAGTATCACTCCTTTTACATAAGTAGTCTATATATGTATGCATATAAATTAGATTGTTGACATGCTACAGTCAGAATGTTAATCTCTTTAAACTTCTCTCTCAAAGATTCTCGCGGACCAAGTTTATATATCTCATACAGCTCTTTTTTGCCATACAAATATGGTGTTAATGTCCGTAGCGCATTATAATTTTCTTAATATCTTACTAATATTAGAAATGTATTAGTTTGTATGTCTGGATGTTGTTATAAACCAATGGGTTTCTGACAGAATAAGATTTTAATGTTTAAGTGTCAATGACTTGCACTTCTGTCATGGAGACAAACGAAAAATGTTGTACATTACAATCATCATCCACTGCTGGACAATAGCCTCCCCCAAGAATGGGGGTATAATACAATGCATTAAAATAATTATTAAAATATATGACTTTAGACATTAAAGAAAGAAAGAAGAAAAAACTGCTAGTATCTTATAAAAATAACAATAATCTTCCAATAACAAAGAACTCAAGTGAATATAAATTACATTGAATGTCGTCTCCTGCGCATTTAATAGCCGCAACGCGTAATATTGTCACAAAGGAGAATTCGTTTTTTGCTATGATGCCTAGTGACATAGTTGTACCAAATCTGATTAACCTAGTATCAGTAATAGTGTCATCTTTTGAACTCCTAAAACAAAAGAGGGATAATATTATATATTTGAAGTTTATATCTGAGACTTTTCCTGTCAGTTAAAATTATCGCCGGCCGGTTGGAGTGGTTGGTATATGCTTGCCTTTCAAGCCGTGGCCGCGTGGGTTCGATTCCCACCCAGGACAGATATTTGTGTGCATGAACATGTCTGTTTGTCCGGAGTCCGGGTGTTATTATCTATATAAGTATGTATTTACAAATGAAAAGAAGTATATGTAGTATATCAGTTATCTGGTTTCCATAGTATAAGCTCTGCTAAGTTCGGGATCAGATGGCCATGTGTAAATAACGTCCCAGGATATTATTATTATCATCTGGGCATTCTAGCGAGTATATCCCTTGTGGTTGCTTGCGATACTCTACGGAAATCATATTTTGGAGCTCTCTGAAGGTTCCCTGCCCCACGCAGTTGCTTTCATTTGAATATTAATCTTAAATGGCGACCGAGGCATTTTTTTTATGTCAGAGGGCGACAAACGAACAAGTGGGTCACCTGATGGTAAGTGATCACCACCGACCATGGACACTCGCGACACCAAAGCCAAACGCCTTTAAGAGTCAGCAAACAAGTGTTGCTAGCCCTTCCCCCCACCCCAATGAGCTCTGGCGACCTTACTCACACTCGGAAACACAACATCAAATTATTAATGTTATTATTAAGGGATGTCTTCTGTAAGGTGGAGTTGCTTCCCCAGCCGGGCTGCTCTATGACCGAATGAACGCTATGCCTTACCTCTACCTTCCAGGGAAGTCCTTAAATTTACACTATTCGGAATTTAAAAATAGTACATAAGGTTTTAAATTCCGAATAGTGTAAAGCTTTTATTGTATAAGGTTATGATGGGGCTGGCATGGTCGTATTGTGACCAAAAGCCCCTAAATTTATAATAGATAATAAAAAAATAAAAAAAAAATCATTTAGAACATAGAAGGGCAAGCGAGATAGCTGCGAATGAATTTGAAGGCTTTTACATGATACATAAGAAGGGAGCCAGCATATACATAAGTAGACTGGCCTGTTGGTGTTGGCTGGTCTAGTGGTTAGTGACCCTAGTGAAGCCAGAGGTCGTGGGTTCGATTCCCACCCGGGAAAAATCTCTGTGTGACGAATGCGATTATTTGTTCTGCCTATGGGTGTAATTTATGTATACATTTATGGGCAGGACACATAGCTCGTACCGCCGACGGCACTTGGGTCAGAAAGGTTCTCGACCAAGAACCGGAAGACGCAGCGTGGGCAGGCCCCCTACAAGATGGACCATCTTGTAGGGGGCCTGCCCATGCTGCGGCAATGATGATCTTGTGAGGGTCGCTGGCAGTCGCTAAAAATGCTTAAATTCATAAATGAGGAAGTCCCAGCCAGATGCTCTCACCGGTATCTAAGTGATCGGTGAGGGTAAGCAACTTGACTGAAGTTCAGTCCATAGATGGGTGCCCGCCAAAGTGATTTAATTTTTGAGCATTTCCGTGGTTCGGTGGGCACGTCAGGCTGTCGATCCCCGTTAGTCATTAGTCGTTTAAAGTCATGTCAGAGGCCTACTAGGTGGCTTGAACAAATTTGACACTAATATAATAATACGTTAATGACGGGAACAACTAGGTAACGTGTTTATAAAATTAAACTATGACATAATAATGTCAAAAGTTCAAAACTGGCCAAGGTAAAACAAGATTAACTAGTAATTAATCTAAAAAAAAAGATAGGTATAAATAGTGAATGACAGTCTACCGAAAAGTTAAGGTTAAGACTATACCTTGTAAATTGTAAAAGATCTGGTGATTTAGCGTGATGTTTGTAGCAGATTAGGTGTGAAATGATAAAGTATTACATTTTAGTGTTTCTTAACGTATGAGGCTTTCACTGCTTCACTAGACAATAAAAAAACGGGTCTGCTTTAGACCACACGTCTGAAGTGTAACTTAGATACTCGAAATTAAATAAAAAAATGTGTGGTTGCACCTCTTTCTCTTGCCGCTACAATAATATACAAAACGTAACTCTCTCTTTTTCTATTTTGTTCTGCCTCACCTTCCGTTCGCCTCGCCCGATCACACTTTATGTAACGCTCTCGTGAATTTATCAGCTTTCTCACCAAGTCAAGCATGCGTGAAGAAGTTTTTCTTCGAAAGAATAGTATAATTGTATCCATGGGCTATCGAATAATGAGTTAGTATTTACAGGGTGACAGATTTGGATGACATTGCCATTGGGGTACCATGATTTAAAACCAAGTTTTTCTTCGTGTTGATCTGAAGAAATAGCCTTATATACGGCGAACCACGTACGGTAGTTCACAGATATAATAATAATAATATTTGGGGACAATGGCACACAGATCATCCTAGCCCTAAACTAAGCAAAGCTTGTACTATGGGTACCAGGCGACGATATACATACTTATATAGATAGATAAATACTTATATAATAATACATAGAAAACATCCATGATTCAGAAACAAATATTCGTGCTCATCACACAAATATTTGCACTTACCGGGATTCGAACCCAGGACCACCAGCTTCGTAGGCAGGAGCACTACCAACTAGGCTACGGTGACCGTGTATGTACGTACTCAGCCCAAAGGTTTGAAGATGAAGTTTAAACTTAGCCCATAAAACGTCACTATTTCCCTGGACCAAAGTGGCGAGCGTGGACTCAAGCCATTTAGCTAAATATAAGTACATTCTAAGTACCCGCGCTTGAGACGCACTTCGAACTATTTATTTAAAAACTGCTTGCAACTAATTGTATAAAGGTGGACTTAATGTCAAAGGCATTCTCTAACAGTCAATCTGGGTATGATGCAGACAAAACATGGTAGGTGCATAATATTGTAGGTAAGAAAATATATAAGCTTCATATATATAAATAAATAAAACAAATAAATTGTGAAATTAATAATACAACTGTAATATAATTCATTTTTTTTATTTTTAAACGAGTATTCTTTCTTTAGGCTTGCTGTGTGGTGACGGCCTAAGAATATCACCACCCCCTCTCATCCCGTGGGGGGACGTAAAAGTCGTCCCGAGGGAATATATACCAGAGAACGGGCAGCAGCGTTCTCCTGAGTACCATGTCCACCTTACTGAGATCGCCAACCCGTCTGCCAAGCGTGGCGATTATGGCAAATCCCCTCAAATGATGGACACAACCAAACCGCGGCCCCCAGTCCCCGGCAGCCCTGCTATTCCCAGCCGTGGTAACAGGCGTGGTTACGGCAGGGCAGGGGGTGCTAAGAATCCCCGGCAGATTCCGCGTTACCAACACCGACGACCTCTGGCCCTGGCAACATATATGTTGGACTCGTCGGACCGCAGTGTACGTGTGTTATAACACACGTACACTGCGGTCCGACGAGAAGATAACCGAACTGGAGGAAGAATTGAGCAGGTTACATTGGGATATTGTAGGATTATCTGAAGTCCGAAGAGAGGGGGAGGACTCGATAATACTGAAATCCGGAAACCTGCTCTATTACCGGGAGGGTGACCAAATATCCCAAGGTGGTGTCGGGTTCATAGTCCACAAGTCCCTCGTGAACAACCTAGTGAAAATCGAGAGTGTGTCGACGAGGGTTGCGTACCTTATACTCAGAATCACCAAGCGGTATTCGTTGAAGGTTATACAGGTATACGCACCCACTTCGACACACTCCGACGATGAGGTCGAGGTTATGTATGAGGACATATCCAGAGCCATACATACCTCTAACTCGTATTTCACTGTGGTCATGGGGGACTTTAACGCGAAGCTGGGCAAACGATTCGGTAATTAGCTGAGAGTGGGGCAATTTGGAACTGGTGACCGGAACTTCCGGGGCCAAATGTTGGCCGACTTCATGGAGAAGGAGGGACTCTTTATGATGAATTCCTTCTTCAGGAAGCCGGATCACCGCAAATGGACCTGGGTGAGCCCAGATGGTAAAACTAAAAATGAGATAGACTTTATCTTGTCGCCGAGACGACAGATGTTCAATGATGTCTCCGTGATCAATGCGGTTAAAACCGGGAGCGATCACAGACTGGTCAGAGGCTCATTGAACCTTAATGTCAAACTCCAGAGGTCCCGACTGATAAAGTCTACGCTCCGACCTTTACCTATCCACGTCCAAAACCCCGAACCATTTCAGCTCGAACTGCAAAACTGTTTCGAATGCCTAGCAGACTGCGAGGAAGTGGACTCATACTATGACAGGCTCGTAGAAGCTGTCCATACGGCTGGGTCTAAGGTCTTCAAGGCCCGCCGTACAAACAGAACTAAAAAGATCTCTGACTTTACCCTGCAACTTATGGAAGATAGACGGAAAATGGTTCTGACATCCTCAGATGATGCTACCAGATATCGGCAGCTCAACAGACAGATCTCAAAGTCTTTGACTCGCGACACGCGGCAATTTAATACAATTAGTATTAAAGAGGCCATCGAGCGAAACAAAGGCTCTAAAGTGTTCGCAAGAGCTCTGTCTGTTGGACAGAGCCAACTGACGAAGCTGAAGACTGAGGATGGTAGAATCGTCACGTCTAAACCTGAGTTGCTGGGAGAGATCGAGAAGTTCTACGGACAGTTATATACGACAACACAGCCACCTGTCAAAAGTCATGCCTCAGATCCCAGAGCACGACTAACCCGACATTACACCGAAGACATCCCGGACGTCAGCCTGTACGAGATTAGAATGGCTCTCAAACAACTCAAGAACAACAAGGCGCCTGGTGATGATGGAGTTACAGCAGAGCTTCTGAAAGCGGGTGGTACACCAATCCTACGGGCCCTTCAGAAGTTATTTAACTCCGTCATACTAGATGGTCAAACGCCACAAGCATGGCACAGAAGTGTGGTGGTGCTCTTCTTCAAAAAGGGCGACAAAACCCTATTGAAGAATTATAGACCCATCACACTGACACTGCTGAGCCATGTTTACAAGTTGTTTTCGAGGGTCGTTACGAACCGTCTCGCGCGCAGGTTTGACGACTTCCAGCCTCCCGAACAAGCCGGCTTCCGAAAAGGCTTTAGCACCATAGACCACATACATACGCTGCGGCAAGTTATACAGAAGACCGAAGAGTATAACAAGCCACTGTGCTTAGCGTTTGTGGACTATGAGAAAGCCTTTGATTCTATCGAAACATGGGCCGTGCTGAGGTCTCTCATAAGGTGCCAAATTGACTACCGGTATATCGAGGTGATAAAGTGTTTGTATGAAAACGCCACTATGTCAGTGCGACTCCAGGACCAGATCTCGAAACCTATCCACTTGCAGCGAGGCGTGAGACAGGGAGATGTTATATCTCCGAAACTGTTCACCGCTGCATTGGAAGACGTCTTCAAGCTTCTGGACTGGAAAGGCTTTGGCATCAATGTCAATGGCGAGTACATCACTCACCTTCGATTTGCCGATGATATCGTAGTCATGGCTGAGACCATGGAAGACCTCGGTACAATGCTCGATGACCTCAGCAGAGTCTCTCAACAAGTAGGTCTGAAAATGAACATGGATAAGACGAAAATCATGTCAAACGTCCATGTTACACCCACTCAATTGAAAGTTGGTGACTCTGCACTCGAAGTTGTAGAGAACTATATTTACCTAGAACAGACCATCCAACTAGGTAGGTCCAACTTCGAGAAGGAGGTCAATCGTAGAATCCAACTCGGATGGGCAGCGTTCGGGAAGCTACGTAACATCTTCTCGTCCAAAATACCGCAGTGTCTCAAGTCGAAAGTCTTCGACCAGTGTGTGTTGCCAGTGATGACATACGGAACAGAGACGTGGTCGCTCACTATGGGCCTTATTAGAAGGCTCAAGGTCACCCAAAGAGCAATGGAGAGGGCTATGCTCGGAGTTTCCCTGCGCGATCGCATCAGAAATGTCGAAATCCGCAGGCGAACCAAAGTCACCGACATAGCCCGAAGAATTGCCAAGCTGAAGTGGCAGTGGGCAGGGCACATAGCTCGTAGAGCCGACGGCCGTTGGGGCAGAAAGGTTCTCGAGTGGCGACCACGAACCGGAAGACGCAGCGTGGGCAGGCCCCCTACAAGATGGACCGATGATCTTGTGCGGGCCGCTGGAAACCGCTGGATGCGGATAGCGCAAGACCGGCAATTGTGGAGATCTTTGGGGGAGGCCTTTGTCCAGCAGTGGACGTCTTTCGGCTGATATGATGATGATGATGATGATTCTTTCTTTTATTCTTTTTCTTCAGCGTTCGGGAAGCTACGTAATATCTTCTCATCCCAAATACCGCAGTGTCTCAAGTCGAAAGTCTTCGACCAGTGTGTGTTGCCAGTGATGACTTACGGAACAGAGACGTGGTCGCTCACTATGGGCCTTATCAGGCGGCTCAAGGTCACCCAAAGAGCAATGGAAAGGGCTATGCTTGGAGTTTCCCTGCGAGATCGAATAAGAAATGCTGAGATCCGCAGGCGAACTAAAGTAGCCGACATAGCCCAAAGAATTGCCAAACTGAAGTGGCAGTGGGCAGGGCACATAGCTCGTAGAACTGACGGCCGATGGGGCAGAAAGGTTCTCGAGTGGCGACCACGAACCGGAAGACGCAGCGTGGGCAGGCCTCCTACACGGTGGACCGACGATCTTGTGCGGGTCGCGGGAAGCCGCTGGATGCGGGCAGCGCAGGACCGGCTATTGTGGAGATCCTTGGGGGAGGCCTTTGTCCAGCAGTGGACGTCTTTCGGCTGATATGATGATGATGATGATGATTCTTTTATGATGATAAATGGATGTTTTGTACCACTGTCATTGAGTAAACGTAAACACATGGGTGTCTCGTCAGATTGAGAATCGGAGAGTGTATTTCATCGGTACGATACAACCCAAGGTATAGATTTTCGGTAAGCTATTGCTTACACCGTTTTATATAATCAAAGATAGTATTAAGAAACAAGTGGATACAAAGGTGAGAATTTAATGAATTCTAATGTATGCATTCCACAGATAACATACATATTGAACTTGGATTTAACCTTTAAAGCGTCTTTTTGTATTTCATTTTGTACTGTATTGTTTTAAAATATATACAACCAACTTGATATGTATTGTGAAGATCTTGAAAACATTCCCTATCTAATATAAAAATGTTATATTTTTTTTTTATGGCATAGGGCGACAAACGAGTAAGCGGGTCACCTGATGGTAAGTGATCACCGCCGCCCATGTACGCCCGCAACACCAGAGGTGTCACGGGTGCGTTGCCGGCCTTTAAGAGTCAGCAAACAAGCGTTGCTGAGCCTTCCCCCCCACCCCTATGAACTCTGGCGACCTTACTTACACGCAGAAACAGTACACTAAAGTAATTAATGTTATATTAAAGTATGTCTTCTGTAAGTTAATTGATGGACCAGTGTAAATCAAATGTCTAAATAGAGCTTATATTCACTTCGCTTATTCGGCTCCTGAGTTGTATGGTCGCAGGTTTAACCTATGTTAACGTACTTACGATTATTGTTCGATTTATTATAATAATAATAAAGCCTCTTTATTCCATTAATCATAAAATTTTTACATTTGAATAATTTTAGTACTGTTAGTTGTTTGTATTTCTGTGATTATGGATCTTGTTAAGAGTAAAGGCCTCCTCCAGTTTCTTCCATAGCTTTCTGTCTTTACTTCTGTACATCCAGTCTTTTCCTGCGATCTCTATAAGGTCATCAGTCCACCGTTTGCTCGGTCTTCCCACATTCCTTTTGCCTAGTATTGGTCCTTTCCATTTTGTAGTTAATAATGTCCATCTGTAGTCTGTGCATCTTGAAATGTGTGTGTTCGATTTATTAACCATTCGATATTATGAACGTTCCAATATGTTGATCAATTGATATGCGGTTGTTTGCCATTCGATTAGTTAGTACAACACTACTTTAAAATGGATCAGTAATTAACATAGACAGATAACTCTTAGAGAAAGTTGTGCTTATATTACAAAGAATTTCATAGTATAAATGACGGTCTTATTGCTAAATTAACAACTTGCAGAGGCCGATGAATGGACCCCAACTGTAGGGGAATAGAAAGGTGGGGTAGTAGGGTACATAATAAAATAAAGATTTAAAGAATAATAATAATAATATAATAATATCCTGGGACATTATTTACACACGGCCATCTGATCCCAAACTAAGCAGAGCTTGTACTATGGAAACCAGATAATGAATATACTATCTTTTCTTTTATAAATACATAATTAATAAAGATAATTACACCCAGACTCAGGACCAACAGATATGTTCATGCACACAAATATCTGTCCTGGGTGGGAACCGAATCAACGACCTCTGGCGTGAAAAGCAAGCATTTGCCAACCACGCCAACAGGCCCGTCTAAGAAAATTTAAAGGCCAGAAAAAATATATAGTAGAACCCTCTATAAATTACGGATCAAATTTTTTTATAAGGTTTAGGAACACCGAAGATAAAATCACAAAATGCTGACAGATCCAGGTGGTACTTCAAGGGTCATCTTAAAAAACAAGTGCATAATTTCCGAGACATCGAATGGAAGTTTATGAAACAAATTGGATCGTAAATTTCGGGCCAGGTTGACCAAAAAAGCAGCTATTTTTGCCAGTATTATTTAGGCCAGTAAAAATATAAATTATTTGATAAAAAATTTATTAACAAATTTACTAACAAAATTTTCATGGTGGATAGGTTATAAATATTTCATTTCAGCTAGTTGCGTATTTAAATTGGTTGATCCGTTTGGGATCCATTCCATATATTAGCAGACATGTAATGTCACAGATATAAGGTTCGAACTTGTACTATAATAATAATAATATCCTGGGACATTATTTACACACGGCCATCTGATCCCAAACTAAGCACAGCTTGTACTATGGAAACCAGATAACTGATATACTACGTATACTATCTTTTCCTTTATAAATACATACTTAATATAGATAATTACACCCAGACTCAGGACAAACAGATATGGTCATGCACAGTCTTTAGCCTTTTTGCCAGTATTATTTAGGCCAGAAAAAATATGAATTATTTGGTAAAAAATTTATTAACATAAAAATAAATAATATTTTCATAGTGGATAGGTTATAAATATTTCATTTCAGCTAGTTGCGTATTTAAATTGGTTGATCCGTTTGGGATCCATTCCATATATTAACAGACATGTAATATCACAGACATAAGGTTCGAACTTGTACTACAATATAATAATAATATCCTGGGACATTATGACAGATGGACCGATGATCTTGTGCGGGTCGCCGGAAACTACTGGATGCGAATAGCGCAAGACCGGCAATTGTGGAGATCTTTGGGGGAGGCCTTTGTCCAGCTGTGGACGTCTTTCGGCTGATATGATGATGTTGATCCTGGAACATTATTGACACACGGCCATCTGATTTTAAACTAAGCAGAGCTTGTATATGGTAACCAGATAATTGATATACCTACTACTTTTCTTTTGTAAATACATACTTATATAGATAATTACACCCAGACTCAGGACAAACGGTGTTGAAGGTTAAAAGATGACGCTGTATAGTTCACATTTACTACAACTAAGTCACTAGGTATACAATCTAGCAAAAAATCAATTTCTCCTTTGTTGCAGTCTATCGTGTTGCAGACATTAAATGCGCAGGCGGCGATATTTCACCGTATATTTTATTAAAATGATTCATACACAAAGAAAACGATAGCCTCGTTCTTTTTGAAGTCAGAATTAAATAATGATGCCTTAATCCCAAATAAAACTTATTATCTTTTTTAATTTATTTATTTGTTTGTATATTGTATTGTTGCAGTGCCCTTACGGGGTTCATGTTTGGTACTGTATTCTAATCTCAAATACCTATGTAAAACCCATGAAAGCAATAAATAAATTGAAATAAATTGAAATTGAAATTAAATGTAGTAAAATCTGTCCCTAACCAATTCTCTTCTTATTTTAAATTTGAATGTCTTCTTACACTTAAAGCCGGCGTGACGGATCGTTTAATGTGTAGAATGCTTTTCCACGTTCAACTCGAGAAACAGCACCTCTGTACATATTTATTATAATAATATTCTCGGACATTATACACACACAGTCATCTGATCCCAAACTAAGCAGAGCTTGTACTATGAAAACCAGATAACTGACATATTACATATAATATACAACTAATAATTATTAAATAATGATACTTTACACAATAGAATTGATTATATATAGAACTAGCTGTGCCCGCGACTTCGTCCGCGTTTGAATTAGCTTATTTAGTTCTTTTTTTTTGTATTTTCTGAAATAAAACATTTTTTCTAAAATAAACGTAGCCCAAGTTACTCCTTATTACATCAGCTACCTGCCAATAAAAGTCCCGTCAAAATCGGTCCAGCCATTTCAGAGATTAGCCGGAACAAACAGACAGACAGACAGACAAAAATTTTAAAATATGTTATTTTGGTGTATGTGTCGTATATTTATAACATATACATGTAATAAAAAACGGTTATTTCAATATTACAAACAGACACTTCAATTTTATTTATTTGTATAGATGTATAGATTAGATTGGAATTAAATTACACCGATATAGAATTGCCGGTCTTGCGCTATCCGCATCCAGCGATCACATACATCAAAATCGATTAAATTTTTATAAGGTAGGGGGAATGCCTACGCATGCCACCCGCAAAACGTATCTATGGGTGGGTATGTCGGACTTACACCGACATACCCGACCGGCAATTGTGGAGATCTTTAGGGGAGGCCTTTATCCAGCAGTGGACGTCTTTCGGCTGATATGATGATGATGATGTAGAATTGTGTCCAATATTTGGAGGGATATGCCAATAATCGGTATGCTTGACGATGAGTTGGCGATCACAGTCATTACTACTGCCCGATCTCTGGGAGATATTACCTCGGTCGACGTCTACGCCCCCCACGGGATGAGATGATTTGGCACAAGGCAAGTGTAATAGATAGCTATATATTGGTTCTATAAGACTGTGAGGGTTGCCTGCCACCGGGCAAAGTTCCTAATTGATTCTAAGACGCTGCAGGACGCCGTCAGGCCAGGTGTTCTACTGGACTTCTGGATGGAACTGAAACGGTTCGAGTAGCCAAACAAGTTCACGCACAATTGCCCAAATAGGAGCTTAAGTGCGGAAACCAATCGCCCAAATAACTAACTAACTAAGACTGTATTTTTGTAAACATTGCGTAGACATACGGCTTTCTATTTATTGGACCAATATACTTACAGAATAATTTTATCGCTTATAGTTGGAACTCAATAGTTAGACTTATATCTTCACAGCTATGCTATTGGGTTAGGAAGTGCCCTATAGATTCTGATGTATCGTGGTCTTCTTCTGTGAGGCAGCGGGATCGGGAAAGAGCCGATCCGGCTCTCAGACGGAGGAGGCGTCGGGGCGCCGGCAGCAGCCAGTAGCAGTAGCCCAACTCCCCTCGGGACTGCGGTGGCAGTATGAGAAGTGTCCTCTACTGCCGCCACGTGCAAGCAGCGCCGGGAAGATAGCGACCTGTTTGTGGTGCAGTCACTGTGCTAGACTGGCAGGAGACGGCGGTAGGGGAAGGCAATCCAGAGCCCTCCCTGGGAACGTGTCCCGACCATCAGGGATATGGTCCATAAGGGGGACACCGGAGCAGTATTCCCGCGTTCCCAGGGCTCCCCCATTAGGCGTAAGAGAAGTCTACGGCAGGTAAGTTTAGTCGGTGTAAGTCTGATATACCCACCCGTAGACACTTTTTGCCAGTCTCACTTTGTCAGTAAAAGAGAGCATTAATTATTTTGAGAACGAGAAATGTTCTGTATACCTAAATTTACAGCGCAGCTATGGAGGTGTACTTTATTAAATACTAGCCCCTATGCCCCGCGGTTTCACCCGTGTTGAACTTTATAAATTGTAGCCTATGTGTTATTCGGATATAAAAGCCAAATTACTACAAAGTTTCATCGAGATTCGTTAAGTAGTTTTTCGTAAAAGAGTAATTGATAAACACATCCATACTCACAAACTTTCGCATTTATAATAAAAGTTGGATTAGGTTTTGAAAGTGCCGTCATATTTTGGACAATTCACACAATATCTTTATAAATTGTAGCCTATGTATTATTCTGAGTTATAAGCTAATTATTGTAAAGTTTCATTAAAATGCATTCAGTAGATTTTACGTGAAGGAGTGACAAACATCTATCCATACTTACAAACTTTCGCGGTTATAATATACTAGCTGTGCCCCGCGGTTTTACCCGCATTAAACTATATAAATTATAGCCTATGTGTTAATCCAGGGTGTCAGCTAACTCCATACCAAATTTTATTAAAATCGCTACAGCCGTTAGGATGCGAAGAAGTAACAAACATACACACTCACAAACTTACGCATTTATAATATTAGTAGGATAATAGTAATAATATAATTAGGATCTGGTGATTCAGTTCTACTGAATCACTCGGATGGGTGTTTGCGCCTGCAGGCTTTCCGTGAGGTGAACGCCCCACTTAGCATAACACGCCCGTGACCTCAAGAGCGGAGAGCGTACAAAGTGAGGTCGTGTTCCGTTTGCAGTACTCTGTAGAAACAACTTAAATCTGCTGTTATGTCACTGTTTACAATTTCAGGTTCAAGTTCGTACGGCATTTTGATTGTATTATGTACTAGCTGTGCCCCGCGGTTTTACCCGCGTTAAATTTTATAAATTATCACAGCTCCTCCCCCGTAGGTGATAGCGTGATAATAACTTGAGCCAACCTCTTAGTAATATTCATGCAAAATTTGAAGTAAATCCGTGAAGTACTTTTTGAGTTTAGCCCGGACATACATACAAAGACACACAGACAAAAATGCTAAAAACTATATTTTTGGCTTTTATTATCGATTAGATCACGCGCCAAGTATCCTTTAAAAAAATATTCAATGTACAGTTTTGACTTTCCTACGATTTTATTATATTACTAGGTGTGCCCCGCAGTTTTACCCGCATTAAATTTTATAAATTATCACAGCTCCTCCCCCGTATGTGATAGCGTGATAATATATGTTGACCCGACCTCTTAGTAATATTCGTGCAAAATTTGAAGTAAATCCATGCAGTACTTTTTGTGTTTAGCCCGGACATACATACAGACAAACAGACACACAGACAAAAATTCTAAAAACTATATTCTTGGCTTCGATATCGATTGCAGATCACGCCCCAAGGATCGTTTAAAAAAAATATTCAATGTACAGTTTTGACTTTCCTACAATTTTATTATATGTATAGATAGTTCACAGCTCCGCCCCCGCAGGTGATAGCGTAATAATAATATGTAACCTATATGTTGACCCGACCTCTTAGTAATATTCATGCAAAATTCTAAGTAAATCCATGCAGTACTTGTTGAGGTTAGCCCGGACATACATACAGACAAACAGACAAAAATTCCAAATACTATATTTTCGGCTTCGATTTAGAAAGTAGATCACGCCCCAAGTATCCTTTAAAAAAATATTCAATGTATAGACTTTCCTACGATTTTATTATATGTATAGATTATTGTTTCTATTTATAATATGTATGTTTTGTGTTTGGTAAAAAAAAATGTGAAGAGTGGAAAGAAATGAATTACTTCGCGATAGTAAAAAAAGTATAACTGAATGGCTTAAAACACTTACCTATGAGCAAACTGAAGACATCTTGGCAAGAATTAGCTAAAATTGCTTGCTCGCACAGCCCTCACAGCTTTCACATAAACTCCCACTCACACACACACACACACACACACATACACACACACACACATATACACACACACACACACAAATACACTCATACACATACACACCAACGTACCTAGGACTAGATATTAAGAAACTGACCTTTATATTTGTAATTGCTTTGTGTCCTTTTAAATACCTTCTATATTTAAGTACATAGTTTCTTGCTATTATTGTTTGTCTCGACACTTTGTAAATAGCAACTAAGGGGAGAAGCGAGGTAGCCCCAACACAAGTATTTTTTTAACTTACTGGGGCTGCATCAATTTATGTAAAATGATCATTTTTGAGACACAATAAATATTTTTTATTTATTATTTATTTAAATGGAGGAGGCCTTTGCCAAAGTTGGGCAAACAGACCAGGTTGTCAGTGTCGCTGACTCGTCAGAGTAGCACTAGTTTTAAGATGTCTGTAAGAAAATGTAAAACTTGTCTGAATAAAGGCTGCCTCGTTGGTCTAGCGGTAGCGTGTTCAACTGCAGATAATGAGGTCCTGTGTTCAAATCCCGGGTCGGGCAAAAAAGTGATTTTGCGATTTTTCCGTAAAAAGAAATTTCTTAATATCAGCCCGAAGTCTGGAAGATGGCAGTATTACACCCCCGTGTCTCGGAGAGCACATAAAGCCGTCGATCTTGTACCTGAACTCTTTCCGGTCGTGTCGCTAGGCGTCCCATCGGATCATGAGAGTGATGGAATAGAAAGTGCCTCTATATTTGCGCACACAGTAGTGCACTATAATATGTCCTGCGCAATTGGCTAGTCTCCATTAAGACTGGCCGCCGTGGCTGAAATTCGGTCGGGAGGACATCATCAATGTTTTGGTGTACAATAAAAGAGTTATCTTATCTTATCTGCATAGATTTAGTAAAAACTCTGTAATTATTATTAATTATATCTATTTACTTTCGTTAACTATTTTTACTTTCGTGGGTGAAGTAGGTATATACAGACGCGAGCATATCCAGCTACCCCAATCTGTCAAATTTCCCCATTTGAAAGTGAACCTTATGCTTTTGTGATAAGTTGAAAATCTATAAAAGAAATTTGACAGATTGGGGTAGCTGGATGTGTTGGCGTCTGTACGTTTGCGCTTCATCACTCATGCTATTGTTTGTATAATTCATTGATACTTATCTTACCTTCCGGGAACATCTGACAAATCGACATGGTACCAATACAATGCGCATGAGTCGCTGTATAATAAGCATATGTAATAATAACGTGGGTTCAATTCCCGATTGATGAATAATCTCACGAAAGTAGCGTTTGCATTCATAAATCTGAAATTCGATGCTATGGATGTTTTAATACCACAGATACGAGTATATATTAGCCGGCCTGTTGGCGTGGTTGACCTTTCACGCCGCAGGTCATGGGTTCGATTCCCACCGAGGACAAAATTTGTGTGCATGAACATGTCTGTTTGTCCTGAGTCTGGGTGTAATTATCTATATTAGTAGATATTTATTTTCAAAAAAAAGTTGTATTATAATATGTATAGATATCAGTTATCTGGTTCCCATAGTACAAGCACTGCTTAGTTTGGGATATTTTGGAAGATAGTATTATACTGATAAACACTTTATTTACACTAATTGAAACATCAGATACAGCATCATATGTTTGATGGACCTGGGGCTCTACCGGTTAAGTAGCCGAACATCGATTTCTTAAATGGCGTTCAAATAAATAAAGGTTAAAAATGACTTAATCGTTAAATCGGCTTCAACGTTGACAATCGATTCCGGACCATTTATGACGTCAGATGTGCTCATGGAAGCCGATTTAACGATTGATTAAGTCATTTTTAACCATTTATTATGTGAACGCCATTCAAGAAATCGATGTTCAGCGACTTAGCCGGTAGAGCCCCTGTTGGTCTAGTTCTTTGATGGACATGATCATACGTATGTATTTAAAACTATATAAGTATGTTTATCATTTGTCAGGTTGCCATAGCACAGGCTATGTCTAGTTTGGGATCAGATGACAGTGTATTAGTTGTCCCAAAATATTTATAAAAAATAATTTAAGTTTACAATTACCCACCTTATTACTTCCATCCTCCTTTCTAGACACCCAAGAAATAATAATAATCCTGGGACATTATTTACACATGACCAACTGATCCCAAACTAAGCAAAGCTTGTACTATGGAAACCTGATATACTACATAATATATTACTTTTATTTTTGTAAATACATACTTGTATAGATTAATCCACCTAGACTCAGGACAAACAGATGTGTTCATGCACATAATCTGTCCTGGCTGGTAATCGAACCCACGACCTCCGGCGTGAAAAGCAAACATTTGCTAACCTTATTTAATAGGGGCAGTTGATTGAGTTCTTCGATTTGTTCGTAGGAGGTCCCCACTCAGTACAAGAATCTTCTATTAATATATGGAAATATACAATATAGTCGAAGTAAAACTTCTGTACGCACGCTTGACTTGGGGAGTAAGGGTGAAAACGTCACGAGAGCGTTACGAAAAGTGTGATCGGGTGAGGCGAACGGATGTTGAGAGAGATATAAGTTAGTGAAGATACTTACTTACTTATCGTATGGGCAGTGGTTACCCTGATGTCAGAGTTGTTTAAGCCGCCCAATGGCTACAACCGAGACCGATAGCTTAACGTGCCCTCCGAAACACGGAGACGCTCAGAACTTAAACCACTTTGGCGGTCACCCATCTATGGACTGACCGCGAGCCTAGTTGCTTAACCTTGTCGATCATTTACGGATCGGCTATGAGCGACAGAATTACGTTTCTTATATTACTGTAGTGACAAGAAAGAGAGGTGTGAGCACACGATTTTCTTTCTCTTTTTCTCTCATAGCCAATTACGTTTCGTATAGGTATCTACTCGTAAGTTTTACTTCATTCTTGTGGTCTTTCACATTCGTTTTTAGGGTTCCATACCCAAATGGTAAAACGGGACCCTCTTACTAAGATTTCGTTGTCTGTCTGTCACCAGGCTGTATCTCATGAACCGTGATAGTTAGACTGTTGAAATTTTCACAGGTTATGTATTTCTGTTGCCGCTATAACAACAAATATTAAAATAATTATTTAAGGGGGCTCCCATACAATAAACGTGAATTTTTTGCTCGTTTTTCTAAATAATGGTACGGAACCCTTCGTGCGCGAGTCCGACACGCACTTGGCCGGTTTTTATGATTTTTTTAAGATAGTGATCCCCGCATTTAACAAATATTTGTGTTAACAAACATGTATATTTGTCTTGTTCTGGGTGTTTTCTGTGTATTGTTTATATTTGACTGGCCAATTTACCCAGTGGTTAGTGACCCTGAATGCTAAGCTAAAGTTCGTGGGTTCGTTCCCGCTAAAGACAAATCTTTCTGCGATGAGTATGATTATTTGTCCTGTGTAAAAAACTACAGTACGTTATCAGTTAAAATTGGGTATTAATTGCATATGAAACATTATTCCGGGACAAAAAGATTACTTTATCTTATTCCAAAGCCAAAGTAGTCGTCTTCCCTGGCTTTCGAAATCCGCAGGCGAACCAAGGTAGCTGACATAGCCCAAAGAATTACCAAAATGAAGTTACAGTGGGCACTTGGCTCGTAAAACCGACGGCCGCTGGGGCAGAAAGGTTCTCGAGTGGTGACCACGCATCGAAAGACGCAGCGTGAGCAGACCCCTTCAAGGTGGACCGACGACCTTGCAAGGGTCGCGGGAAGCCGCTGGAGCAGCACAAGACCGGCCATTGTGGAGATCCTTGGGGGAGGCCTTTGTCCAGCAGTGGAAGTCTTTCGGCTGATGTGATGATGATGATGAAAGAACTGTAATAATAATTAGATTCTACTACTAAAACTAGACGACGAAGTCACGAGCAGACCGGTAATTGTAGAGATTTTTGGCGGAGGCCCTTGTCTAGCAGTGGGCGTCTCTCACCTTAAATGATGATGCGATGATGTATCTCCATACAATTACATCAATACATACAACGTGATATTCCCATGGGTGTTGCTCGATAACTGACAATCTTTTGTAATGGTAATGAACCCTTCGTGTGCGAGTTGGACTTATCTGATCCTATCGGAAGCTTTTTCATGCCAGTACGGACCATCATCATCATCATGTCAGCCAAAGTACGTCCACTGCTGGACAAGAGCCTCCCCAAAGAATAGCCATAATCGCCACGCTTGGCAGATGGGTTGGCGATAGCAGTTTGATGGTTCCCAGAAAAACGCTGCTGCCCGTTCTCTGGTAGGTATTCCCTTGGACGATTTACACGCCCCCCACAGGATGAGATGGGGTGATGATATTCTATGCCATCACCACTCAGCAGTACCAGTACGGATTCTATTTAAAAATCAAAAATGGATACTAAAACTGTTATATATTTTCCGTACATGTTTTAAAAATAAAATTATTTCCGTTCTTTCTTTTCTTTACACTTGGCAGATTTTTTTAATTCCTGTCTCGGTAATCAAACCCAAAACCACGTGGTGTTCGTATATATTTTTCAAACAATGAGCCAGAGAGTCCGAGGTCGTCAAATTTCGATGTAAATAATATTGACATTGAGTTACGAATTCCTCATACATTATTCATAGTTAAGTTTGCCAATTTCTAAGCAAACCTCAGGAAATACTCGCCTTATTGACAGGCCTGTTGGCGTGGTTGGCAAATACTTGCTTTTCACGCCGGAGGTCGTGGGTTCGATTCCCACCCAGGACAGCTATTTGTGCGCATGAACAATGTAATATATCAGTTATCTGGTTTCGATAGTACAAGCTCAGTTTTTTTTTATTATTTATTTATTTATAAGGTACAAGGTAATCTTAAAAACTAGAACTGTGTCCCACAAAACAGTATAGACTAAGCTTAGTTTGGGATCATATGGCCGTGTGTGAATAATGTCCCAGGATATTATTATAGTATTATTATTATATTCCAAACAATGAGCCAGTACGTCCGAGGTCGTCAAATTTCGATGTAAACAATATTGACATTGACTTAAGAATTCCTCATACATTATTCATAGTTATGTTTGCCAATTTCTAAGCAAAACTCAGGAAATACTTGCCTTATTGAGATGCAACTTTCACCGCTTTGAACAATATGGTTTAGTAGTTAGTGACTTGCTGCTAAGCCAGAGGGCGTGGGTTCGATCCCTATCCAGGAAAAATGTTTGTGCATTGAGCACGATCAATAAATATATTATTCACACACGGCCTGTGTGGTCCTATACTAAGCAGAGCTTGTACTATGGAAGCCAGATAACTGATATACTACATATACTATTTTTCTTTTGTAAATATATATACTTATATAGATAATTATATCCAGAAGCAGGACAAACAGACATGTGATAGTTGCCTTAAGATATTTCTTTAAATATTTTATCGCTAAACGTGTTTAAGGAGGTTTTAACTACTTCACCTGACAATGCGGTAGGCATAAATGAGTTATCGATTATTATTAATCTATATATAATTTAATGTTGTGTTTCTGAGTGTGAGTAGGTCGCCAGAGCTCATCGGGGTGGGGGGAAGGGTCAGCAACATTTGTTTGCTGACTCTTAAAGGCCGGCAACGCACCCGCGACTCCTCTGGTGTTGCGAGTGTCCATGGGCGGCGGTGGTCACTTACACTTACGTTTGTCGACCTCTGACATATACAAAAAAAATACATATAATAAAATCGTAGGAAAGTCAAAACTGAACATTGAATATTTTTTAAAAAGGATACTTCGGGCGTGATCTATAATCGATATCGAAGCCAAAAATATAGTTTTTAGAATTTTTGTCTGTTTGTCTGTATGTATGTCCGGGCTAAACTCAAAAAGTACTGCATGAATTTACTTCTAGTTTTCCATCAATATTACTAAGAGGTCGGGTCAACATATAGGCTACATATTATCACGCTATCACCTACCGGGGAGGAGCTGTGATAATTTATAAAATTTAACGCGGGTACAACAGCGGGCCACAGCTAGTAATTAAATAAAAAAAATATATTATGATTGATATAAAAAAAAGAACAATAATATATAAATAAATATTTTATATTTACTTTGATTATGAACAATTGTTTTGGAAGAGGGAAGTCGCCTAACACAGGCAGTATATGCTTAGAAGGAGGCTTCGGATACTTGTAATTTTATTTTATACTGTTTGAAGCTAATAAATTATTATTATTATATAAAACCAATAATAAATAAATAAATATGTAAAAAATAGAGTTCCTCCTGCGACGGGTGTAAACTATTATTATTGTGTATGTTGTTTGCAATCTATACCTATTGTATTGTTGTATTTTTGATTTCCTATATGTATTTCTATTCTAATATAAATTGCAGGTTTATCTTTATAATTTAAGCAATTGTCTTTAAATAGTTTTAATAGTAAAAGTAATGTTTTACTATTTACAAGCGCCCTCAATGGGTCTATGTGACTAAATAATAATAATATCCTGGGACATTTTTACACGTGGCCATCTGATCACGAACAAAGCAGAGCTTGTATTATGGAAACCAGATAACTGATATACTACATATAACTACTATTCTTTTCTAAATACATACTTATATAGATAGTTACACTCAGACTCAGGACGGATTGACATATTTATTCACACAAATATCTGCCCTGTGTGGGAATCGAACCCACGACCTCTGGCGTGAATAGCAAGCATTTGCCAACCACGCCAACAGGCCCATCCATATACCTAATGTATTGTTGTGTTTTTGATTTCCTGCATGTCTTTCTATTCTAATATAAATTGCAGGTTTAATAATTATACATAATGTAAGCATTTGTGTATATAATAGTTTTAATAGTAAAAGTAATGTTTAACTATTTACAAGTACTCTCAATGGGTAATGTGACTAAATACTCTTTTATTTCCATTTTTAAAACTTATTTTTAAATTGGGTGGCAAATAAATAAGGCTCTCAAAAGTTGACTGCACGAGTGGTATGAGTGGTAAAAGTATTATATTGTATTTCCTCATTTATTTTAATTTGAAATTAATCTAAAATCAGTTTTGAAAACCCAGATTAAATATTAAGCATGATTTTCAGTTACATGTGCTAGACATATTATTATTTGTACTCAAATAATATATCTATTAAAAATATATATTTACGCACATATATAGTAGATATATATTACCCAGTCGAGAAATAAAACAAAAAAGTAGTATTTATAATTTTTTTAATATATTACTTACAAATACATAATTCAGTCGCTCAATTTTTCAAATGAAATTTGAAACATTCGGTGTAAACCTAAAACTTACAATTACAATCACATTGTACATAACATCAAGTATTTGCGTATATTTCTTAATCACGACCCGTTGCCCAGACCCATGTTCATAGCATTTAGTATATCACCATTGTCGGCATCGATTTCCCACGCGAAAAGTCCACCAAGCTTATTTTGCCTCACATATTTCGCCTTTTCAATCGTTGACCTTGCATCATCATAAGTTATCAAGTCTCCCGTCTCCTTCCTAAACACGTAAGGAGCCTGCGCAACCTTGTCATAATGATATTCCCATTTTCCTTGAGCAATTTCATTGGCAATCTCTCTGTAGTCGACCACACCATCTTGCCATGTTCCTTTACAGGGTCCTGTAGCATTTCCAGTGAAGGGATTGCCATCTTGGTATCCGTTAACTCCAGTCCAACCACGGCCGTACATAGCAACTCCAACAACGATCTTCTTGGACTGAACTCCTTGAGCCAAGAGGAATTTGACACCGAAGTCAGTTGTGTAGGTCTCTTTGGGGTTCCATGCTGGAGCGTACAAAGCAGCCTGATGACCGAGAGTGTCGTTTGACCAGGCACCCTTGAAATCATAACTCATGAGGAAGATATGGTCCATGTACTGTTGAGCGTCCTTGTAGTTCACAACTTGGATCTTGTCCCAACCAGAGCTGATGGCGGAAGTCAATTCGTATTTCTTGCCAGTTTGGGCTGATAAGTCGTTCAGCATTTCTCTGATTTCTTTCATCAATGTGACGTAAATGTGACCGTCATCTGGGCCACCGAGATCTGGGTTGGCACCCTGACCACCAGGGAACTCCCAATCAATATCAACACCATCGAAGAATTTCCAGGTTTCGAGGAAATCTTTCACTGAAGCGACGAAACGGTGCCTCTTCTCAGGGTCAGTGAAGAAGAAGAAAGGATCAGCCAAAGTCCATCCACCGATTGAAGGTAGAATCTTCAGATCTGGTTTCGATTGTTTCAACATCATCAGTTGTCCAAAGTTACCCTTGTAAGGTTCGTTCCATGAAGATAACCCCTTTTGAGGTTTCTGTAGAGCAGCCCAAGGGTCATGGATTGATACTTTGAAGTCTTCCCTGCCACTGCAAGATCGCTGCAACGCTTGGAAACTGCCTTCGATTTCTTTCAAACTGTCGTTGATACCATCACCACCACAAATTGGAATAAAACCGTACAGAAGATGAGTCAGATTCGGGACTGGCACACGGTCTACGGGGAATTTCCTAGGGTATACACCCCATTCAACAAAGTAGGCACCAACAACCTTGCCAGAAGTCTGCTTGAAAGGCTTGTTCCTCTCGCCAATAGAATAGTCCAGGGGTGGTAGATGACTACCATCAGTATCGGCGACCACAATTTCTGTTTGTTCACTGTAGCTGCAACCGTCGGCGTTGCAAAGTTCAACTTTCATCTGGTATCGTCCACCTTTCTTCACTTTGAAGGCAGCAGAGGTAGCTGAACCGGCTCCTGACCAGAATTCCTTATCGTTGAGAAGGACTCTAGACTTATCCGCTGGGTCCCCTGACCATACGTTCCACGTGACAGTAACATCCGCAGCATCCCTCTTAGTGACTAGCTGGTTGTAGGCGGTCGCTGCCTGGTTGACTTCCACGATCGCGAAGGTGCGCTCCCCCCATCCCAAGGAAGGCTTGCCGGGGGGTCCACACGTGGCCACCGCGAGTACGGCGGCGCCGACTAGCGCCAATACTTGATATCCCATACCGGTTCTAAAAAAATAAATACGAAAAAATTGAACACACACTTCTCATTAAAGAGTCGGGCTGTAACTGGACTTGCATCGGAGAAGTATCTTTTATATAGTGCTTGTATTGTAGGCCAACCGCTAGTATTGTGGACCCGCATTGTGAATATTGAATATTTGAGTGATTCTGAGATACGTAATAATCGTTAGCATACTTTGGTATCCCGGTCACGTTAGTGGGTCGGTCAAGGTGACAAATGTTTTTAATTGTTTACTTAATATTGTGATTTCGGCGCCCTTTGTGACTAAAGGATTTGTGTTTATTATTCTTTTTGTTTGAGTGTGAAAGTGTTACTTGTAAATAAGACGTGGTACACCAATCGCAATTTGACCGTCCTTTTTTATATCAGAGGGCGATAAACGAGCAAGTGGGTCACCTGATGGTAAGTGATTTTATCCTTAATTTAAGGATAAGATATTAAACTAAGAACATGGTCAGAGAGCTTTCTTTCTCTTAAAAGCTGTTGCTCTACTTTTAGCGGAACTTTTAACGTTTGCTTTTTGCATTTAAAAGTTCTTGATATTTATTTACACTGCTAATATTAATAAAAAGAAATGCCCCGCGGTTTTACCCGTAAACTTTATAAATCATAGCCTATGTGTTATTCGGATATATAAACTATATTACTGTAAAGTTTCATGAAAATCCGTTCAGTAGTTTTGAAGTGAACGAGTAACAAAGATCCATACATCCATCAATACTCACAAACTTTCGTATTTATAATAATAATAGTAGGATAATAACACTGCGTAGTATAAAGTCTTTGTCAGCGTCCATCTAGGAAAATACTTATTGGATTAACATGAAAAATACTGATTGCCAAAATGGATAGTTAGATAGAAAGGAAATGTTTTTGAGGTTGATTACCTAGCCGCGCGGTGAATAAATCGATGGGTGACCGCAAAGTTGCAAATTTTTGAAATTCTCTATTCTTTTAAGACAACAGATTTAAGGTGTAAGCAATAAATATTAATTCCATTACACACTGTTAACTTCATTTGAAGTGTATACTGCACGTTTGGCGCAGCGGCTAAGACAGTCGCCACGCCGGACAACTATTTGTGTGACCCATAAATAGTTGTTGTGAGTCTGTGTGTAATTTTTGATCGTCTATTATATGCTTGTAAAGTACCCCGCGACACAGGGATCAGATACCCTAGAGTGGGCGTTGTCTTGTCTTTTTCAAAAGAAGGAATGATATATTTCTGTACGTTAATAATATTAGATTAGATAAGGCTCATCTACCTCATAAAGCAATGGTGTGGAACTCTGAAATTGGCTTAGTATATAATTATGGTAATGCATAATGTCTAATAAGTGTGCTATACAAAAAGCTCTAGAGTTTCCTTAAATAAATAAATTAACAATTGTTAATCAAGTTAGAAGCTGATTTGATGACTTGAACTACTCTGACACTAGCATAATCGCGTGTAAGTTTGTGACTGTCTGAGTGTGTTCGTTTGTTACTTCTTCACGTCTAAACGGCTGAAGCGATTTCAATGAAATTTGGTATGTAGTTAGCTGACATCCTAGATTAACACATAGGCTATAATTTATAAAGTTTAATGCGGGTAAACCGCGGGGCACAGCTAGTATAAAGGAAGATTTTAGTTTCTAAATCACCCCCTTTTTATACACACACAAAGGCATCCAACGAAAAGTAAAATATTTAATTAAAAGCCGATCCGATTACTGTAAAATCGATTAATTAACCGAGAATTCTCAACACAAACTTGTCGCGGGAATTTCTTCTTACCGCTACGAACCTCATATTCAATCAATCTTTCGTGGCATAAAGTATTTAATTACCCCGTTAACAAAAATAGCAGGCCCCTGCTGGGCGCAACTAGCTCAAGATAGAGACCCCTAGAATTCTTTAGAAGAGGCCTTCACCTTCGCCTAAGGAGGGATTCTGGGATAAGAATTTTTTTAGTCTTTCAATAACCATATTTTCCTAAAATTAATTACTTTTTATTCATTTTATACTTCATACTTTATGTATGAGTTAATAAAGTATGAAGTATAAAATGAATAAAAAAATAATTAATTTTAGGAAAATATGGTTATTGAAAGACTAAAAAAATTCTTATCCCATTCACAAACATACTTGCGAGAAATATAAGGCTTTTTTATTTATTTTATTTACACGGGGTAAATAATTAATCTTATTGGAGCTTTAGTTCAGATAAGATTTGATTACCAGATATTCATTTTCGGCAGTTTAAATAGGTTTTAGTCTTTAATTTACGAGGATCATAATTTAATCCCTAAATTGAAACTGTCGGGCATAGTCAAGGCAAACATATTTCAAAAATATAGTTATAATTCTCTACTAGCTGTGCTCCGCGGTTAAACTTTATAAATTATAGCCTATGTGTTAATCCAGGGTTCCAGCTAACTCCATGCCAATTTTTTTTAAATCGCTTCAGCCGTTATACTTGAAGAAGTAACAAACATACACACTCACACACTCCCAAACTTTCGGCATTAAAATATTAGTGTGATTCTTTAAACCTAGAGAGGAAATTTAAAGACATATTTGTGTAGGAAAATTTATTTTAATCGTAGCGGTAGTAATAGTATCGCTACGATTTCTAAACTAATATTAATGTGATTTGATTTGTTTTATGTTTGTTTGTAAGAGACCAACTCAAAAACTATTCACCCAATTAAAAAAAATATTTCACGTAAAAAAAAGCTACATTATCAACGGGCCTGTTGGCGTGGTTGGCAAATGCTTGTTTTTCCTAAACGAGGTCGTGGGTTCGATTCCCACCCAGGACAGATATTTGTGTGCATGAACATGTCTGTTTGTCCTAAATCTGGGTGTAATTATCTATATCAGTATGTATTTACAAAAGAAAAGTAGTATATGTAGTATGTCGGTTATCTGGTTTCCATAGTACAAGCTCTGCCTAGTTTGGGATCAGATGGCCGTGTGTAAATAATGTCCCAGGATATTATTATTATTATATAATACCGTGTGGTGATGGCGGCGAATATTAGAATATCATCACCCCATATCATCCCGCGGGGGGCGTAAGAGTCTACCCGAGGGAATATCTATCAGGGTAGTAGTTTCTTTCTGAGTATTATGATCATCATACTGCGAGCGCCAACCTGTCTTCAAGCGTTGCAATTATGGCATATCCCCCCAAGATTATTCTTGGGGGAGGCTTTTGTCCAGTATAGAGGATTCCTTGCAGCTATTATGATGAGGAACAAAGGCAGTATTATATTTAAAAAAAATTGAGATCTCTATGGAAATAACAATAATGTAACACAACGTAGGTATCAAAAATTTACATATAAACGACATTATTTAGTGTATATACTAATAAGGCTTTCTATCTTACTCATGCGAGTGTAAATTCAATATAAATTATAATAATCTATATACATATAATAAAATCGTAGGAAAGTGAAAACTGTACATTGAATATTTTTTATATAGGATACTTGGGGCGTGATCTACAATAGATATCGAAGCCAAAAATATAGTTTTTAGAATTTTTTTCTGTTTATCTGTTTGTCTGTATGTATGTCCGGGCTAAACTCAAAAAGTACTGCATGGATTTACTTCGAATTTTGCATGAATATTACTTAGAGGTTGGATCAACATATAGGCTACATATTATCAAGCTATCGCCTACGGGGGAGGAGCTGTGATAATTTATAAAGTTTAACGCGGGTAAAACTGCGGGGCACAGCTAGTCTGTTCCATGCATATAATAAAATCGTAGTAAAGTAAAAACTGTACATTGAATATTTTTTAAAAAGGAAACTTGGGGCGTGATCTACTATAGATATCGAAGCCAAAAATATAGTTTTCAGAATTTTTGTCTGTGTATCTGTTTGTTTGTATGTATGTCCGGGCTAAACTCAAAAAGTACTGCATGGGCTTACTTCAAATTTTGCATGAATATTACTAAGAGGTCGGGTCAACATATAGGCTATATATATAAAATGTAACGCGGGTAAAACCGCGGGGCACAGCTAGTATACACTAAATAATGACTTTTATATGAAAATATTACATACGTTGCGTTACATTATTGTAATTTTTTGTCCTGGTTGGGAATCGAACCTACAACCTGCAGCCTGGAAGGCAAGCATTTACCAACCACGCCAACGCCTTGGGTTTGAACACCAGACTACTGACTCCACATTCTAACGGTCTAACCACTATTCTATCTCGACATCTAAAAGCACTAGGCCTCTGTATATTTAGAATTAAAATTTATTCAGAAAAAAATATTCAAATACGATAGACATAGAACATTAAATTTATGCAGATGAGAAAGTGTAACGAAATGTGTTTTCTATATTTGTATGTGAGTCATGGTTTCACTACGCGTGTTTTAATTATGCAGCTAACTTTAACTTACGCAGGAAATTCTCTATTTTCTTATTGTTTCGTATGCAAAGGGTAAAACGGGATCTATCAGTAAGACGCCGTTGTCTGTCTATCCGTCTGTCACCAGTCTGGACCGTGATAGACGGTTGAAATTTTCACAGATGATGTACGTGTGACGGTCACCGTAGCCTAGTTGGTAGTGCTCCTGCCTACGAAGCTGGTGGTCCTGGGTTCGAATCCCGGTAAGTGCAAATATTTGTGTGATGAGCACGAATATTTGTTTCTGAGTCATGGATGTTTTCTATGTATATAAGTATTTATCTATCTATATGCTTATCTATTGCTTAGTTTGGGGCTAGGATGATCTGTGTGACATTGTCCCTAGATATTATTTATCATTACCGCTATAATAATAAATCCTAGAATAAAATCAACAAGAAACTTGATATTTTTGCTTTTTTTTTGTTTGGGTGTAAAATAACAATAGGGAACAGGAGATAACAGGTTTTATGGAAATATGTGAGGTTTATGTGAATGTTTTATAAGTTTCTCAAGAGACAATATAGAGTAGAGGGTGCAGGTTCGAGACCCGCCGGACGATTAAATTTATGATTTCGCATTATTGAGATTAGATAAGCTTTGCATTGCGAATGATGCTATAAAATTAAAATTTAATAATTTGGAAGGTATTATCAATATGATATGATCTTTCACATGCAAATGTGAACATATCAGTCGGCCATGTTTCTAGAAAACAAAACCGATGGATAATACCTACATCCTCCGGAAGGGTGTTAGCAAGGGAATCCTAAAGTTGATCTGCCAGCGTGTATTGTTCGTAGCTTAACGCAAAGCGCCTACCCCGGATTGGTAGAGGGTGCAGGTTCGAGACCCACCGGACGATTACATTTACGATTTCGCATTTATGAGATTAGATAAACGCTTTGCATTGCGAATAATGCTATAGAATTAAAATTTAAGAGACAATATATTATAGATATTCTGATGTAACATTTACGGATTAATTACAAGATGTGCGGACGAAGTCGCGGGCACAACTAGTCCTACTAATATTATAAACGCGAAAGTTTGTAAGTATGGATGGATGGATGTTTGTTACTCTTTCACGTAAAAACAACTGAATTGATTTTAATGAAACTTTACAATAATATAGCTTATATATCAGAATAACACATAGGCTATTATTTATAAAGATATTGTGTGAATTGTCTAAAATATGAAGATAAGTGTCAAATAAGTAGGAAAAAATAAACCATCTGCGAGCTATTCCGGCGTGCACTGCCAACACCGCTAGAGGTACACATCCACTAATATTATAAATGCGAAAGTTTGTGAGAATAAATGTATGAATTTATGTTTGTTACCCTTTTACGCCAAAACTACTTTACGCGGGTGAAACCGCGGGGATAGCTAGTATGGATATGAAGCTCAATTGAACAATACCAGCATTTCATGTAACTCTGTCGAATAGATGTGTGAATTTTGTTCTACTTAGAACTCAAATACCCTTGTCACCTTTCTATTGACTAATTTTATTCCTTAATTCAATAATTATAAAGTCGATACTTGATTGATTAGAAACACGTCTCATATGACACCTATTCTGTAATGCATGTTTTTTTATCTCGGAATTCTTCAATCATAATCCTGTCATATTGATGGGTTAATTACAAAATATTTAGGATAATTCCTACTCAATATTTCATATGCGGGTGTTTATTAAGTAGTATATTTTCCACTGCCTCGTTGGTCTAGCGGTAGCGTGTTCACCCGCAGAGAACGAGGTCCTGGGTTCAAATCCCGGGTCGGCCCTAAAGTGATATTGGGATTTTTCCGTTTAAGAAATTTTCGGCCACGGCGGCCACTCTCAATGGAGACTAGCCAACTGCGCAGGACATATTATAGTGCACAAGTGTGTGCGCAAACTAGCGGCACTTTCTATTCCATCACTTTTATTAGGTCTTTACCTATGAAATTGCCGTTCTGCAGTACTGGCCATTTCAAATCAAAATAATTTTTGTTTGGCTAAGAATTCTAATTTCAAATTAATTTTATTTTAAAAACATGGATTCTTTTTTCCAAAAGTAGTCATTTCTTTATTGATTAGTGTTACATTTTCATCGCATTTCAATCTTTTTCGTCATCATGGATACGTTAAAAATTCGAGTAATTATGGAATATGAGTACCGTCGTGGCAGCAACGCGGCACAAGCGGCACGCAACATCAACGACGTTTACGGAGCTAACACTACAAACCAACGCACCACCTGTTATTGGTTTGCTCGCTTCCGTTCTGGAAATTTCGACCTGAAAAATGAACCTCGCGGTCGTCCGAAGACTTTGGTCGACAATGACGAATTAAAGGCGGTTGTGGAAGCTGATGATACACAATCTACGGCTGAATTAGCAGCAGCTTTCGACGTTAGCGTCAAAACAATATTGGTCCATTTGCGTCAAATTGGCAAGGTAAAAAAGCTTGACAAATGGGTGCCCCACGAACTCAATGATCGCCAGCGCGAAGTACGCGTCGAGACGTGCCTTGCACTGCTCAACAGACACACAAATGAAGGAATTTTGAACCGCATTGTTACCTGCGATGAAAAATGGATTCTGTTTGATAACCGCAAGCGCTCAGCAAGTTGGTTGGATCCTGGTTCAGCACCTAAACAATGCCCTAAACGAAAACTTACCCCTAGAAAAGTGATGGTCACTGTTTGGTGGTCTAGCGCCGGTGTGATTCATCACAGCTTCTTACCAAACGGGGTGAGCATTACTGCAGATGTGTACTGTGAAGAACTGAGCACAATGATGGAGAAGCTGGCGCATCTCCAACCAGCATTGGTCAATCGCTCGTCTCCGCTGCTCCTGCACGACAACGCGCGACCTCATACTGCACAGCAGACGGTCTCCAAGTTGCAAGAACTGGGGTTGGAAGCTCTCCGTCATCCGCCCTACTCACCAGACCTTGCGCCTACAGACTACTACTTCTTCCAGAATTTGGATAACTTCTTGGCGGGAAAAAAATTCAATACCCGAGAGGCAGTACAAAATGCCCTTGAAGAATTTGTTGCCTCCCGTCCAGCTGATTTCTTTAAGAAGGGCATCAATAAACTGCCACTGCGATGGCAAAGATGCATTGATTGCATGGGTGATTACTTCGATTAATACAAATAAAAAAATTCATGAAAAAAATTCGTTTAAATTTTTTCATACAAAACGGCAATTTCATAGGTAAAGACCTATTATTATTTAATAGGCCTACTAGCGACACGACCGGAAAAAGGTTAGTTAAAGGACCGACGACTTTACGCGCTCTTCGAGGCACGGAGGTATAATACCGCCAACTCCCAGACTTCGGTCTGATACTAAGAAATTTTCTTTTAATGAAAAATCCCAAAACCACTTTTTGGCCCGACCCGGGATTTGAACCCAGGACCTCGTTATCTGAACACGCTACCGCTAGACCAACGAGGCAGTCAGATTAAAATTCAAATTAATGACTAAGTTCGGGAGCCTTATCAGAAAATCCCACATCTGGGTCAGTAGACCACTAATAGGTTTTTGAAGGTTATCGTTATACTTACGATTTGATGACATCTCATCAAATTTGAGGTTTACTGACACACTAATTGACATTTATTTTCAAGGTTAAGTAATGCGCAGAATCGATATTTTGACTATCATCATTGTCTATGCTCCCGTCCGAGGGTTATACACAGGGTTGTCAACTGAATACTAGCGAAGGATCACCCTCTTCATGTAATCTTGATGAGGGCCCACCTACCTTAAGTTGAGATGGTGATCCTTTGGTAGGCATCCAAGAGAAATATAAGTAGCAACTTATTCTTGTTCAATATTAATCGTTTATTAGCTGTGCCCCGCGGTTTAACCCGATATGCTGTATTACCTACTACAAAGTTTCATCAAAATCCGTTTGCGTAATTGTTGCGTGAAATAGTAACAAACAAACAGTCATACATCTATACTCACAAACTGACTTACTATTAGATAGACATATTTACATAGACATTATTACTCACATTTAGACTTTTAACAGGAAAGAAAATTAAAATTATAAAATACCTATAAAGTTGGCCATCCTACTAATATTATAAATGCGAAATTTATAATATTAGTAAGATGTCCAACTTTATAGGTATTTTATAATTATAATTTTCTTTCCTGTGTATCTTTGATTAATATATTGGTTTTTCTTTCATTTATAAGCATAACTTTGTGTTACATAGCACCCATCTCCACAAAATAAGTAACTCTTTTATGGAGCAATGTATAAGATGCTATAACAAACTTCCCAATGATATTAGAGAATTGTCTACGAATAAGTTTAAAATAATTATAAAAGCCAATTTGTGTAGCAGGGCTTACTACAAAACTTTTGATTATTTAAAATTTAAGTGACAAAACAGCTTGGGATTGAGTCGCTCTAAATTAACACATTTAAATACAATGTAATTTTATGTTAAAAAATAAATATTTTTAGTCAGAGTTTTGCTTAAGAGTTTTCTAATAATGTTTCCCAGTAGCTGCCACGTCATGCACTGCACGGTAGGGTAAAAAAATATTGTCGATTTCACACAAATGTAATATTATTATGGAATAAATGAATTTTTAATTTGAATTATGAATTTGACTTTTCAATTTGAATGTGATGTATGAATTTGTATTTAGAATTTGAATTTTAAATTTGATTTTTATTCTATGCCGTCAGCCACACAGCCTTGATTTTGATTTATAATAGTTTAAGTCTTTACCTACTTTATAAATCAAGGGTCAACGAACTTTAAGGAAAATCACAATAATATCTCCATATTATTTCCATTGTGATATATCCTCATTTTATTTGTACTGTATTTTGTCAATGATTCATAAAGGCGGGTCATTCATCATGACTCAATATTTGAAGATAAAAACAACATTTATTTAATTATACCTATAGGTATACATAGTACCTATATATACTTGACCTAATTTTGTTATGACTAAGACTTATTTATCGTTTTACTAGCTGTGCCCCGCGGTTTTACCCGCGTTAAGTTTTATAAATTATCATAGCTCCTCCCTCGTAGGTGATAGCGTAATAATATGTAGCCTATATGTTGACCCGACCTCTTGGTAATATTCATGCAAAATTTGAAGTAAATCCATGCAGTACTTTTTGAGTTTAGCTCGGACATACATACAGATAAACAGATAAACAGATAAAAGTGTAGATCACGCTCCAAGTATCCTTTTAAAAAAATATTCAATGTACAGTTTCGACTTACCTACGATTTTATTATAAGTATAGATTTTGTGAAGCCCACCGTCAGCCAATTGGTAGTCTTCTTCTTCTTATCCTATGAGCAGTGGTTACCCTGGTGTAAGAGTTGTTCAAGCCGCCCGGCGCCCAGTGGGCCTCTGACATGACTTAACGACTGTTGTCTAATGATTACAACCGGGACCGACAGCTTAACTTACCCTCCGAAGTACGGAGACGCTCAGAAATTAAACTACTTTGATGGTCACCCATCTATGGACTGACCGCGATCCTAGTTGCTTAACTCGCCGATCGCTACTGACCGGTGAGTGCATCTAGCTATGAGTCCCTGCTTTAGTTGGTAGTAACTCTTTTTACACGCTTTATATTAGCTTCAATTGTATGTTTGTAACTGACTCCTTTAGACGCGATTTTGACCTTTAAACGATCAGGTTTCACTCAAACTTTGTAGATTTATCGAGGACCGATGACAATACACTAATTTGATAAGATTATCCCAGTATTCAATTCACAAAATAAGATTTTTGCCAATTTATTTATGTTTTATCTACTACTAGCTGTGCCCCGCGGTTTTACCCGCGTTAAATTAAAATAAAATTATCACAGTTACTCCCCCGTAGGTGATAGCGTGATAATATGTAGCCTATATGTTGTCCCGACCTCTTAGTAATGTTCACGCAAAATTAGAAGAAAATCCATGCAGTACTTTTTGAGTTTAGACATACATACAGACAAACAGATAAACAGACAAGAATTCTAAACACTATATTTTTTGCTTCGATATCTATTCTAGATCACGCCCCAAGTATCCCTTTTAAAAAATATTCAATGTACAGTTTTGATTTTCCTACGATTTTATTATATGTATAAGATAGTCGAGAAAGCAGGAATTGATGTTAAAGTAATTAAAAGTTTTAAAGAACTAAAATAATCGCTTTTATAGAAAATGTAAATAATAATTAAAAATAAATTAATAAAACTATAAAACACGCTTTATATAAGATAAAAAATTGAAAATAAATTTTAATTGAAAATAGTTTAAAAAAATATATTTTATTGAAAAAAAAGCTTCTTCTTCTTCTACTCACTTCTGTCAGAAAAATATTTATAACTATTGACACCATGCACCCCATGCTGTTTTTACAATGGAATATATTTCTTTTTACACTACTATCAATTTTTTTTTATTAATCTTCTATTTTTTAGCTGAATTTTATTTAAAGCGTGTTTTTTAGTGTGTGAATTGTGCCATAAAGGCACCACTATTCTTATTTGCCAACTGAGTAGATAAAAAAAATGGTAGGTACAGATGTATAAAAACTTTACTTAAAAGTGGTCTAAGAGAAATCTCCAAACGAGCAGTTACGAGTTGAAGCCGGTAGTTTATGATCTCTTTTAAGTAAACCTTCTATTCGAATAATTGTAAAAACATTCCTTTTAAACGGTTCTGAATTTAAATTTTTATCTTTTTAAAACACTATTTGGCTACTGAGAAAGTTTTCTCAGATTTGTGACACTAAAAAAGTTTTCTTTATTTGAACTAGAAACTAATATTTATGTGCCTATAGTGCATTTTATTTCATAGAATTTATTTTAAGGTATATTGAACATTTTGTAGGTAAGTACATTAACATTATATTTTTTAGTGATTTCAAAATCAGGTTATCGATTCGACTTTATGCTATTATTTTTTGATGTGTTACATATTTCTCTTAATTACTGGATATTTTCTATGGGAGTGATTTTGGAAAAGAGATGGAAATGTGTAACAGGAAACCGGGGATACGCGCGATATTTGCTTTGTCCAATGAATATTGTATTTAGAAATACATAAGTATGTTTTTCAGTTGTCTAGTTGCCATAGCACAGGCCTTGCCTAGTTTGGGATTAGATGGCAGTATGATAATTGTCCCAAGATATTTATTTATGTATTATTTATTAGCGTAAAGCTTTCCACCACATAGGGGTACATATTAAAATAGATACCTACTTATAATTCTGGCTAAGTATCACACACGAATTTCATTTAAGTCAATGTTCTACCTTTTTTTTCTTTTACAGTGGACACCAAGTTGGTGCACACAGAATTTACACCGTTTTTATTAAGTAGTCAGCAAGTGCGTTTGCGTAGTGCGAGTGCGTCCATTGACGTGCCTAGACTGTAATTCTAATATTCTTTTTTATTTTCATATTATTTATTGGTTTTGTTTCTAAAAAAACATGGCCAACTGATATATTCATATACACAACTGACATGTTAAACCAAATAAGTTTTTAAAGGCCAAAACATAACCTACTTCACTATTACAGTTAATCTTCACTAGGCCAATAAACATCCATTCAAAACAATGCATCATACAAACAGATTAGAAAAAAAATCAAACGTCTCTGTCCCCAACATTAACATACAATGCAAAAGCGTACCATTATTATTATTTTTTTACGTTCATCGACCCGCGTATAAAGAGGTTACATGACCAGTACAAGGCTAAGTTTAAACCAGTGTTCATACTGGCAACCAACGCATATATTTAAAACTGCGCTTGCAACACTGTTTTGGTATTCTTTACGTTTTTGAATTGCATTCTTACGACTTTGAATTTGAAATTGACAAACATGCTTTCGATAAAAACAAAATAAGATACTGCGTTCCATTTTTAAATAAGTTTGAAGTGATTTATTTTAAATTCGAATGTGCATAAACAATTTATCAATGGTTCTTAAAGAGCTACTTTCCATTTTTATTTAGATTAACTTGTAAATTAGATGCATATTTAAATGAAATGATGTGTTAAATTAAATATATACGGTTAAGAATATGTAATAAATTCGCCTAATAGGCCCATTAAAGCGGTATTTCTGAACATAATTTTATTTCTTAATAAGTTTATGATATTTATACTATGTTTTTTTAAGTATACAGGTTTTATCTAAACTTTCTTTTTAGAGCGAGTTCCTTTCTTATAAAAAGACGTATAGTGTGATTTACGAGTTCAGGTCGGATTTAATTATAAACCGGTCAAGTGCGAGTCCTGGCTCACTATAATTTGAAAGCGAAGCATGTTTTCTCAAAAAATGCAAGGCGTAGGGAAATTAGATCAAATTAGGCCTTAGATAAATCCTTCTAGAATCACACTGTATCGAAAACACTGCGTTGTAATGTGTGCAAATTGCTTACTTACTTATCGTATGGGAAGTGGTTACCCATGTGTCACAGTTGTTGTTTGTTGTTGGCTTAACGACTGTTGCCTAATGGCTACAACTGGGACCGACAGCTTAACGTGCCCTCTGAAGCACGGAGAGCCTAGGAAATTAAAACCACTTTGGCGGTCATCCATATATGGACTGACCGCGATCCTAGAAACTTAACCTCGCCAATCACTTACAGACCAGTGAGAGCATCTGGTTATGAGCGGGCTTGAGAGCTTGCTATTAAGCATTGAAGAACTGCGTCCAGCGCAAGACCGGCTATTGTGGAGATCCTTAGAGGACACCTTTGTCCAGCTGTGGACATGTTTCTGCTGTAATCTTTCGGATGTTAATCTTCATCATCATTGATATGCAGTCGTGCAAGTCTATTGCACAAATTTTCTATTGTTTACAAATTTAATTAATGTTGCCGATGTCGGTAAAAATGTGTTTTACACACATTTAATTTTAGACTTAATATTCTCCACAAATTTAAATATCTAAGCTGTGTAAATGATTTCGTTTACGAACCAGAGATTGAGCTAGACTGGACAGACTGACGAAAGAATAATAGCAATAACCAGCTTTGTTCTCTTAAAAAAAGAAATTGTTCACAAATAATAACAGTCTTGAAAATGGAAAGTACTTTTGGCTAGACAGTATGGAAACTAAACAAAACTGCGGCCACTACAAGCATGCTTTCATGAAACCTGTCAGTTCAGAACATTTTATGTCAAACTTGGTGTAAGATTTCTGAACGAACAGCTTTTTAACCGTCAACAGCACTCTCCAAATGTTCACGTTCTAATTTCAAACTACAAAATAATTGCCACCAAAAAGTCTTTGTTTTTAATTATACTCCTTCTGTTCTGAATAAACCTCATTGCTCATTCACAGCTCGAAAAACACGGATGCGACGGTGTTAGTGGCACATTAATAATTCCTACAAGTGGAATGTAACCTAGGGATTACGTCTGTAACCTTTGCAAAATGTAAGCGACGCTTTGTTTCCACATTAGTGCAGTGTTAGGGTTGACGGAACTTAATATTTTTACCCTGGCAACTTTTAAAATAATGCAGAGAGAATAAGCGGTTTTCCGTAAAATTAACATTGTGATACACGTTTATTTGTAAATTTACTACAGTGAAGAGGAGAGTTGGGGTAAAAACATGTGTTGGGAACAATTTTTAGGCTGTTTGCAAGTCTCAGCCGGTGAATTAACCTCAGTATCATATATATATATTTTTTTAATTTTATTTGTTTATTTATTATTTCTAATTGACACCACACATTACGTTACCGGATAGTAAGATATTAGGTGGGCCAAATAATATAAAATTATAAATAAACTTGGGAACGCGTTTCGTGTATCGTGGGCTCGTGGGTGACCTCAAAAATATTTTTTTCCAAGAGTCTTCGTGCTTTGTAGGGCACGTGTTAAGTTATGTGTGTGCTCTATTTGGTCTACTGGCTGGCTTAAAAAAAATCTGAACCTAAGTAATTACCACCTATATAAATTAAAGAATAATATATATCAACCCTTAATTTAGTAAACGAATTGAAGGGTGACCCAAAAATATTTCTTTTCTAATATCTCCGTGCTTAGGAGGGCACATTAAGTTATACTTGAGCTCTACTGGCTGGCTAAACAATTCTGACACAGGGTAATCACTGCAAGTAAAGAATAATATCTATCAGCCCTTAATATAGTAACTAATTAAAGGGTGACCTCAAAATGTTATTTTTAAGGGGCTCCGTGTTTTTGAGGGCACTTCACGTTATGCTTGAGGTCTACTGGCTGGCTAAACAATTCTGACATTGAATAAACTTTGCCTATACAAATTAAAGAACAATATCTATCAGCCCTAACGAAAGGTGTGAGAGATCACAATTTGTGTTCAAGAATTTACGATTTTCTCGTGTTAGCTATTATTTATTGCTTATTGAATAAGTGCGCAAATATTAAGTGGATCTTTGTGCAAAATACAACAATATAACCTGACCTTAATTATGTCAATGAGATTCAGAATAATTTGAAGCTGAGACATAGCGTTGATAATAGTATAATTTATGGGACGAAGAATAGTTCAACTTAACTTAACTTTATGTTGTGATGGCATAATTACTTTCTTTGATGTGTAACATGTTTTCTTTCAGAAGCTGGATATTTTATGCTGGATGTTTTTGGAAGTGGGACGGAAATGTGTTACTGGAAACCGCGAAACGCGCGTGGGCGCTCTACTTGATTTGACCAATGAGCACGCGCGGTGGCGGCGAGATGGCTACGTTGGTGACACATGTCAGATATTGTTAACCCATTTTTCATAAGGTTGGTACCACGACGTACTGTCAGCCAACATAGTATATGCGATTATATATTTGACCAATAACATTATGAATAAATCGGCTTCACAAACATTTCATCTCAATTTTTTTATACGGAATGACAACATGTCAGGTATTGTGTGTTGAATATTTTAATGGGAATATACTGAACTAATTTCCTGTCGGATTAAAAAAAAACCAAACACAAAAATCGTAATGCTTTCAATTCTCTGAAATATTGAATTACAAAAAGTTAAAATCTGAATATTTAACTTGAAATATAACCTCAAAAAATTGTGTTGGTAATTTATTCTTTAGGCTGAAACTATTGGCTCTGATATTATTCACCCATTAAACAGTATCATAATTATACTTAATACTGGCTAGTAAGAACGATATAATATAATTTTACTTATAATTCCAAATTGAACTTAAATCCTTCGTAAAGGTATATTGTTTCATTTAAAAAAATAGTATTTCAGTTGTTGGCCACATTTTATAATACTGGCTAGTAAGAACGATATAATATAATTTTATTTATAATTCCAAATTGAAATTAAATCCTTCGTAAAGGTATAATGTTTAATTTTAAAAAAATAGTATATCAGTTGTTGGCCACATTTTATTTTTATATGACTAAGGACAAACAATCCGCGTTATTTTCAATACTATCAAGACGATCATTCCTGATAAAGGAAAAAAAATGTTATGTTGTATCCATAGGTCAAGGTTGTCTAAGATGGTCCTTATTTTTGAAGTGAAAACTTCTTTAGCGGCGTTGTGCACTTTTTGGGATGCGTAAAAAATGTTAAACTCGCTTCAGGACACGTGACCTGATCGAATATTCGTAAGACGGAGGGACTTCTTTTTAATTCACACTGGCCGTTAATACACTCACATGAACGCAGCATTTTTGAAGTGAGAACTTTTTAAATCCTTCGTAAAGGTATTATGTTTCATTTAAAAAAATTGTATTTCAGTTGTTGGCCACATTTTATAATACTGGCTAGTAAGAACGATATAATATAATTTTATTTATAATTCCAAATTGAAATTAAATCCTTCGTAAAGGTATAATGTTTAATTTAAAAAAAATAGTATATCAGTTGTTGGCCACATTTTATTTTTATATGACTAAGGACAAACAATCCGCGTTATTTTCAATACTATCAAGACGATCATTCCTGATAAAGGAAAAAAAATGTTATGTTGTATCCATAGGTCAAGGTTGTCTAAGATGGTCCTTATTTTTGAAGTGAAAACTTCTTTAGCGGCGTTGTGCACTTTTTGGGATGCGTAAAAAATGTTAAACTCGCTTCAGGACACGTGACCTGATCGAATATTCGTAAGACGGAGGGACTTCTTTTTAATTCACACTGGCCGTTAATACACTCACATGAACGCAGCATTTTTGAAGTGAGAACTTTTTTAGTGCCGTTGTTCACTTTTTTTTCTTAATTATGTTAGATTTTTACAACCGACTGCCTAACCAAATTTAGTTCTATTTTCAAAATTTATTCCCACCATAGGGAGGAAGCAATTACTATGAGTCTTTACCGCCCAAAGGTATGAAGTAGCATCTTCCATTCGGATCAAATAAACTACTTTCCGAGTATGAGAAATGAAAAAATAGTTTTCACTTCTCTTGGCAGTCCCCAAAGACTGTGCCGCATGTTTTTAATTAATAGTATTATTGTGCCCCACGGTTTTACCCGCGTTAAATTTTATAAATTATCACAGCTCCTCCCCGTAGGTGATAGAGTGATAAGATGCAGCCTATATGTTCAAAAAAAAATCAAAAAATCAAAATCAAAGTAACTTTATTCCGTAAAAATTTTACATTTATGTGGAATCGTCATATTTTTTTTACCCTACCGTGCAGTGCATGTTAGTAATATTCATGCGAAATTTGAACTAAATTCATGCAGTACTTTTTCAGTTTAGCCCGGAAATACATCCAGACAAACAGACAGAAATTCTAAAAACTATATTTATTTAGTTTCGATAGCGATCGTAGATCACGCCCCAAAATCCAAAATCCTTTAAAAAAAATTCAATGTACAGTTTTGACATTCCTACGATTTTATTATATGTATACTGTATAGATTATATTTAACTATTCTTTTTAAGTTGTGTAGATGCATCCTAACATCGAGTCATTTGACAACCGCACCCATATACCGACAACAGAACAATACTGTACAGTGACTAACCATCGATCAAGTTCACAGTTTTTTTTTTCAATACAATGGCAACTTTTTTGTCACCCCATGGTTTGTTCTTTATAAACTCTTTCATTAAATACTTTTACTGAGAATATACTGTACTAGCTGTGCCCGTTGTTTTACCCGCGTTCAAATTTATAAATTATAGCCTATGTGTCAATCCAGGGTATCAACTAACTCCATACCAAATTTTATTAAAATCGCTCCAGCCGTTTAGTCGTGAAGGAGTAACAAACATAGACACTCACACACTCACACAGTCACAAACTTTCGCCTTTATAATATTAGTAAGCGTGAGTTAGGCTTGACACTTCAAATGGGCGACCTAAATAAGTTTTTTGTTTACATTTGTATTGATAAAATGTCCTCTCAGATCCTTAATTGAAAGAGAGGCTCGCGTCTTCAAATATTAACGTAGAGCGACAGTTGCACAATCCGGCGATATTGCGAGCTATCACTGCTTCACCGTACGAAATTGAAATAGTGAAAGCCTCTTAAGCTAACTGTAACCGTAATTTATATAAAAAATAAAAGCAGTTACTTAACAACCTGTTCTTTTTAAATAACTTCTAAAACGGCCGGAAGGATATGGTGGCTTTCTTTAAGATTTTTTAACTTAAATTGTACAATATTTATATTTAAAAAAATGTATCCTATCGCATTTGAACATGAACTATTTTATTTGTAAAGTAAATGTATTATTTTGTCAGGATGTCCAGTGGTTACCTAGAGTAAGAGTAGTTCATGCCGCCCAGTAGGCCTCTGACATAACTTAACGACAATTGTCTTAGGACTACAACCGGGACTGACAGCTTAACGTGCCCTCCGAAGCACGGAAACGATCCGAAATTAAACCTTATTAGCGGTCACCCACGTAGAGACTCACCGCGTGCCTAACTTCACCATCAATCAAAAATCTGGCAAGAACAAATGCTTATGGTCACCTCAACCTCAAATAAAAAAAGAAATATTAAAGTTTTGTATGTATGTTTGCAGTTACAATTTATATTAAGAGTCCCATCACAAATATACATCAGAAGGTTGGGTTTAAAAACAAAGTTTATATTCTTAATAAGTCATCCTAAATATCTCAAACAAACATACATACATACATCAGGTAAGCGAACAGAGAACAAAGAGACAGAAAACCGAACATCCAATTAAAATTCAAAACAGAAACCGATATGTTCCCACAAATAAAATATGGCCGTAATCGTATATTTTTAAATATAATTAACGTATAACTTAAAATGTAAACAAAAATTTGGGGTCAACGGACAACGTTTATATTTATTTATCAAAGATCGTTAAATGCATTTGCAAATACCTTTAAAAAAATAAAGGATTTTGACATCTGGTTGCAAACAAATAAGGTTTAAAATTGAATGACGGCAAGGTTATCTCAGCAAAAGGATTGCTACAAAAGCGTCTCAGCTCTCGATTTGCAAAGGGACACGTAACGGTAAGAAGTAACGGTTAAACAATAAATGAAGTTCCAATTTTGAATCCCGCTTCGTACAATCTCGCCCCGATCCGAAACGACCCCGCGAAGATTGCGTCTCGCGATCGTCGACTAAGATTTTATTTGAAATTCGAATTTAGGAGAAACAATTCGAAATGTTTTACCTGATTGGAAGAGTTTGTTGTTACCTGCCAGTACTTACATAGGTCTGTTATGTATTTACCTTTTTGATTACTATTTGGCAAACAAGCTTCTGGCCATTAGAAAAACGTCCTCAGCTGGTCAAAGACTCCAAAAATCTTTAGGATTGGGGGTACATATACCTTAATCGCTACGCTTGGCAGTTTTACAGGAGATCGCAGTATATTGGCCATAGTACTCAAAGAGACGTTGCTGCCTGTTCTCTCGTAGATATTCCTTGAAGACAACTTCTATGTGCTGAGACGTATAGAGACTTATAGCGACGGCAACAAGCATCACCACCCCGGTGATGCTTGTTGCCGTCGCTATACAGCAGAACTTACGGCCCACGTGGTGTGTTTACCGTAGCATTTGACGCTTGCGACACACATAATCATCACTCCCAATAAGCTTTTGTGACCTCATTCACACAGGAATATTATATTACCAATATAATGTTACGAATTTGTGTGTTTTCTGTATGGTGGAGGTATTCTCCAGCCTAGCTGCTCATAAATTGGCGTGGTTGATATATGCTTGCCTTCTATTCGCACCCAGGACAGATATTGGTGTGCATGAACTGTCTGTTTGTCCTGTATCTGGGTGTAATTATCTATACAAGTATGTTTTTTCAAAAGAATCGAAGTATAATTATGTAGTAGTTATGTATATCAGTTATCTGATTTCCATAGTAAAAGCTCTGCTTAAATTGGGATCAGAGGGTCGTGTGTGAATAATGTCGCTAGATATTATTGTTATTATAAAGCCTATGACGCTATGCTTTCTTCCTTAAATATTCTGTTAGAGTTAAATGACTTCAAGGTATTTTTTTATAAAAAGATCGCACTAGACAAAGGTGTCCCTGTATTTTGAGGTACTTTACAAACATCATCATCATCATTACAGCAAAATAAGTCCACTGCTGGACAAGCCTCCCTCAAGAATCGTCTTGGGGGGGATATGCCATAATCGCCACGCTTGGCAGGCGGGTTGGCGATCGCAGTAAGATGGTCATAGTAATCAGAAGGAAGCTGCTGCCCATCCTCTGGTAGATATTCCCTCGGGTCGACTTCTACGCCCCCCACGGGATGAGATGAGTACTATGACCATCATACTTTTTTTTTTTTTTTTTTTTTGATAAGGCAGTGGGAATGCTAATGCATGCCACCCGCAAAAAGTGTCTGCGGGTGGGTATGTCGAACTCGCACCGACTAAACCTAACCTGCCGTGGACTTCGTCTGGCGCCTGATAGGGGGAGCCCCGGGAACGCGGGTATGCTGCTCCGGTGCCCCCCTTTTGCGCCGTGTCCCAGATGGTCGGGACACGCACCCGGGGAGGACTGTGAGTTGCCCTCCCCATTTGCCGACTCCTGCCAGTACGGCACAGCGACTGTGCCACAAACAGTTCGCTGTCTTCCCGGGGCTGCTTGCACATGGCAGCAGTAGAGGACACTTCTCATACTGCCACCGCAACCCCGAGGGGAGTAGGGCTAACGGCTGCCGCCGCCGCCCCGACGCCTCCTCCGTCTACGAGCGGGGTCGGCTCGCTCCCGATCCCGCTCGGCGGCCTCCTTCTGGAGCATGACTGCTTCGCAGAAGGAGACCACGGCGTCCCATTTGGTGGAGTCGCCAGCCAGCATCGCATACATGACTGCTGGCGGCGAAAGATCCCGTCCGATCTCAGCGACTAGGACTCGTCTCTCGGCCTCCCAGGCCGGGCACTCCTCCAGCGTATGCTGGGCAGAGTCCAGGTCGCTCCCGCAATGGTGACAGTGTGTCGTCACTTCTCGGCCGATCCGGCACAGATACTCACCGAAACACCCGTGTCCGGTGAGTATCTGAGTCAGTCTGTAGGTGACGCAACCGCCCTTCCTTCCCACCCAGGCCTCGAGGTGAGGCAGGATAGCACCGACGGCGCGTTGGCGCGCGTTCAGCCGCAACTCAAGCCTTGCGCGCCACTGTGCAAGTACGCGCCGGTGTGCTTCCCGCCTGTAGGCAACGAGCGTCTGCTCTGGCGCCTCACCGCTCTCCCGGCGGACGCGGATTTCGGTGAAAATCGTCGCGTCGACTGCCGCCAGGAGATCAAACGGTGGAAAGCGCGCCAGGAGAGTCGCCGCCTCAAAGGATATCGTTCGATATCCTCGTGCGATCCGTATGGCCACCACACGCTGCAGGCTGTTCAAGATAGCCCTGCAGCGGGAGGCGCCCGTCAGGCGTTCAGACCAGACGGGCGCCCCATAAAGGACCATGGACCGCACGACACCTCCGTAGAGGCGGCGAACTTCTTCCCTGGGACCCCCGAGGTTCGGCAAAAGCCGGTGTAACGCGCCGGTTACCCGGCGCACTCGGGGATGACCATCATACTGCGATCGCCAAACCGTTTACCAAGCGTGGCGATTATGGCATATACCCCCATGTTTGGGGAAGGCTCTTGTCCAGCAGTGGACGTCATTCGACTGACATGATGACGATGATAAAAATGTAGGATGTTCGCAGGAGCAAGAAAATAATACTCTGGAGAAATAATTTGGTAGGTACACGTTTACTGGCTCGTATAGTTGATATAATCCAACAAATATCAATATATGAAAAGCGGATTACAATTTTTCTCTCTTGACACAAAAATATCCATCTGTCTAATATGACAATTATTAAATCTTATAAAAATAATAATAACGCAGTAAGTAAAAAGAGGTCGTATACGCCACAAAACTAATTATTATTTTATACAAATTGTGGTTTAATGAGACTAACCTTAGTTTATTTTCCCTCCGTTTTGATAAAGTTCCATTCCATTAAACGTGAATGGATCTATTGATGAAGTTTTTGATTGCAATAAATTCCTATTTAATACACAGTAACACTAAATGCCACGCTAATGCAAGCAAAATTATACTGAAATATCATTATTCACATCAATATTACTAATAAATCAGATTTGCGTCGATACTGAAATTAATCAGTTTAGATTACGGTATCATCTATCGTGATTGTTCGACAATATTCGTCATACATCGGCAGAACTCGGGCGATGCATTGTATCACATTCAAAATTGGAACTCTTATTGTTACAAAAGGGCAACGGAACACTTTCACACTCATCGTCGATTGACAATAACGGAATTCTAAATTCAAAAAGTCGGTCATAGATTAGCTACAAGATACATCCAGACAGATCTGTCAAATGTCAATTGACAAACAATACAAACCAGTTTTTGTGGTCAACAAAACAAATAAATTATCACAATAAAACGGAAAAAACAAATAGAACTTAAATATTAGTACTTCAATAAGTTGTTTAACCAAACTTAAATCCGTCCAAAACAACGCACCTTTTCTAAAAAAACCTAAGTGTAATTCACCAGTAAGTTATCGAACTTATTTTGCGAGACTGCGCACTTTATAAAAAAAAACGTAAACTTGTCTATGCTCTAGTCTTTGGATAGCCGTACCGGCGCACTTGCGCCCGCGCAAGCCCTCCCAATACTAACGCTAGTGTACAATAGGATTGTCCAGGAAAGCAATGTAGGGACGCATTAGTATTGCACTCGCGTTCAATGCCTATGTCATTGGATTGACTCGGCACAAGAATTGTGGACGATCGAGGAAGTTCAGTGTATATTGTAACTGGTTATAATGAAATAATGAAATTTATTCAGCACTTGGGTATTTACATACACTTGTACTTATCAAGCTCACAATGCTGTAGGTACATAAACATAGTAGAAACAGTATAAAAGTAACAAAATAAATTATATTAGTCCTGTACAGACAGTACAGTGCATCTGGCTTTGAACCCAACCTTGACCCCTCACGTTTAGACGTGAAGAAGTAACAAACATACACACTCACACACTCGTATTTATAATATTAGTGTGATTATAATGAACACAAGGTTGGGTTCAAAGCCAGATGCACTGTACAGTCTGTTAGCACCTAAGTACTGAACCTAATTTCTACTCAATAGTTACCCTACATTGTACGGTTTCAAAAAATGGATGAGTCCCTACGCACTCGACCATTTTTTGTAACCTGTATGTGTGTTCTGAGTCTGTGTGTGTTTTTTCCGTAATTTGTATTTAAATTCCCCACTATACAGGGATTTTTTTCCCTAGTGCATGCGTACTTATTTATAATAAAAAATTTAAAAAGTCGTTGAAGACGTGGCTTAGTACAATATTGTCGTAGTTTTTGAATCCAAGGTGAAATTGTGGAATATTTTTTTATGGGAAAATAATACTACCACTGAGTGATTTTAATAAAATTTGGTATGGAGTTAACTGACTCCCTGGATTAACATATAGCAGCTAGTCAAATCATAAAAGCCAACTCATCATCAATCTGATATCGTCCACTGCTGGATACCACCAAATCTTTCTAAAGCGTTGCCATTTAGAGGGGTTTTCCGTAGTCGCCGTGTTTGGTATTAGGGTTGGTGACCGCAGTTAAGTGGTAGTCCATACACTGGAGGAGTTGCTTCCCATCTACCTGGTCTATAACGTTAGGTCTACAATTATATGCATTCTATTTTCTAAGACCGTTTGTTTCAGTTTAGTTTAATAAATAAATAAATTAATAATACATAATAACAGCAAAGGAAAGTTTCTAGTACTCATGCGCATATACAAAACACGAGAACCCATTCGCAGTAACTAAACTCACGCAATCTGTCGTCTGTAACCTTGCAAAATCGCGTATGTAGCTTTTCTTCAATTCTGTGTTTTTTTATTGTATCTGTAATAAAAGAATATTTTTAAAAAAATACTACGAATAAAAGATATTAAAAAAAATATAATAACACTAGCTGTGCCCCGCGGTTTTACCCGCGTTTAACTTTATAACTCATCACAGCTCCTCCCCCGTAGGTGATAGCGTGATAATATGTAGCCTATATGTTGACCCGACCTCTTAGTAATATTCATGCAAAATTTGAAGTAAATGCTTTTTGAGTTTACCCCGGACATACATACAGACAAACAGACAAAAATTCTAAAAACTATATTTTTGGCTTCGATATCGATTGTAGATCACGCCACAAGTATCCTTTTTAAAAATTGTTCAATGTACAGTTTTGACTTTCCTACGATTTTATTATATGTAGAGATATATTTAGAGAAGAGTTAACGCCATCTATTAGGCCTCTCAAATGGTTTAACGACTGATATTCAGTGGTTACAGTCAAAACATTCAGGCCGCCGAATCATAGCAAACCTCAGAAATTTTATCAACTTTGGAGGTTATACATAGCTTTACTACGATGCATGGGAACGCTCATGACCGACCTTTTTAATAGCGTTCTGTAATTTATTGACCGATTACCGACCCAGATGCATAATTCACAGATTTTTTAGGAATGCGTATATACATGTGACTGTGTGAATCTAACCATTAGATCCAATAACAACAAAGCACGCATTTTTGTTCTGATGCGCATAATATAACGGCAGTAACACGATTATCCAATAGTTACAGTAACTAAGCACACGCAAACTATCGGTAGTACGCTTGCAAAAATGTATAACAAACATATACATTATCATCAATTGCCATTTTTAAGGCATCAGTTAATTGAAACTGGAAAAATAGGAATAAAATAACTTTTTAAATGGAATAATAGGAGCAATATCTAAGGAATATTTAGAAAAAGGTTCACTCCACCCACTTGGGCTCTGAAATAGCTTAACAACCTTTCTTCAATGAATGCAGTCAAAATCGATAGCTTAAAGTGCCCACCGAAACACATTGAAGTCAGATAAACTACTTGGCAGTCATATATCAAAGGTACTCTGCTTAATGAGCACTCTGGCTCTATAAGTAGTTGTACACTTAGGTACTCCTAACTTGCACGGGAATAGAACCCGTGCCGTTCGCGGTATATCGATGGCCAAAGCGTGCTATCAACAGCCCGATATCACTGTGATAGTAGATAGGTATAGAAAACAAGGATGAAGGACCGCCACAGACACATCTAGTTTAACCGCTTTGGGTGGCCGTCAGACATGGTGAATGTGACAAATTATTAACACTTCTTTAATAGAAATCATGATGACTTTATACAATAATAAAATTGCGACGTGTTTTGAACACCTCGACAACCCTTAACCAGGTTTTGACATATTTAATTTTTCACTGTTTTGGACCTTCTTCCCAAGTGATAAGGTTAAAACTGATGTGGTCACGTATAGTACACCGCCTGTTTAGGGGTTAATGAAAAAAATTATGACTTTATCCAATAATAAAAGCTATTAACAACAAAGAACGCATGTTTCTAGTTCTCGTGCATATATATCGCACGTACACAATTATCTAACCGTTTCAGTGGCTGAACACACGCAAACTATGCTTGGTACGATTGTAAAAACGCGTATATGATCTTTCTACATTTTCAGATTTAAATCCTAATGAAAGTATTACAAATACAATTGTTTAGTAATTTTTTTTTTCAACAAGATTTAAAATTAGAAATGCACAAAATTATATAGAAATTCAAAATTCGTACATGTCAGCGCCATCTTATCATTTACTACACAATTTTTCAGGTGAAGCTCTGATAGTTTGAATTTTAATAGAAAATTACAAAAGTGATGCGTATATTTCATTATTACTCTCACCGTTATAGATCCGTTAGATGACGCAATATCATATTCCAGGTACTATTTCTATTTCTGTATACTTTTATGTCTGCCAGGATGCCTAGTGCTTAATAAAATCTATGAATTAGAAATTATTTGGTTTATAAAACTGCCCTAGTACCAATAGGATTCACAGACGCAGGGATCCTAATCATCAAGTAACTAGGGAGGCGATGGCTGGCCCACACGTCATACTCGTGAACGGGTGCTGCTTGCGGTAACTGGTCGAGCTGCTGTTGGGGTACTCATATTTTTTTTTTCGCCACTGGTAGACTTCGTGTGTCTTGTTAATTTTGTAAATGTACGCGGATGCACCCACCGTTTTTTCGTCTAGCAAGAGGATATTCTAAGTGCTTGAGTGAAATTGAATGCTATTGCTTATTCATTTTATTATGATTCACTGAATGACAACGGTTCTGTGCGTGCATTAGCCTACATAACAACCAATCACAATGTAAGTAAAATACATGACATTTAAAAAAAAATCATAAACTGAAAGCAAAAGAAGACGAAAAAAGCAAGCCCGGAGTTTCTTTGTGGCTTTTTTCTCCGGGTCATCCACCTAGGTAGCTAGAGAAAGCCGCAGGCTAGCTAGGGTAGGTTCCTCAGCGGCGAGGATCGCTTTGGCCCATTAACGCGTGATCGATGATCCCGTGCATGTGATCACACCCTCATTTAGAATTTCGTCTTTTGCTTTAGTCTTCCATTTTTTAATTTTAATATATGTCGCAGATTCTGACGGATTTAACTCCGAAACATCGTCGGTGTCCGCCATCATGCACGTGGTTAAAAGAATCAGTGCGCACACCCGGCGCCGTCGAGCTCTGTATGCCAACTGTGTCGTGTCGCTAACACACTAATGTCACTTAGACAACTGACAGACGTCAAACGTCACATGCGACAGTTCATAGACAACCTCGACTCGAACTACCGACTCAGTGAGTAGTGTTTTCCAAACGCTAATAGATGGCGTTACTAGTACGTAAACAGTCCTTTAACTTAATTTCTCCGACATATAGTAGAACTAAATTTCAAAATAATAGATTAGTAAATTGTTATTTATAAAGGATTTCATAAAATATATGCGATAAAACAAACCGCACGGACTGACAAATTAATTTTTTTTTGTAACTTTTTACTATCCACTATGTTTATGTACTGCATTGTGACCTTGACAAGTATAAGTGTATGTTAATACCCAAGTGCTGAATAAAATTTCGTTTCATTTCACTATGTTTTTTACTTTTTAATTCTTTATTTTTAGGGTGCCGTAGCCAAATGGTAAAAACGGAACCCTTATAGATTCGTCATGTCTGTCTGTTTGTCCGTCTGGCTGTCTGTCTGTCCCTCCGTATGTCACAGCCATTTTTTTCCGAAACTATAAGAGCTGTACAATTAAACTTGGTAAGTAGATGGATTCTGTGAACCGCATTAAGATTTTCACACAAAAATAGAAAAAGATCAATAATTTTGGGGGTTCCTCATACATAGAACTGAAACTCAATTTTTTTTATCTTCATACTCATACATGTGGGGTACCTATGGATAGGTCTTCAAAAATGATATTGAGGTTTCTCATATAATTTTTTTCTAAACTGAATAGTTTACGCGAGAGATACTTCCAAAGTGGTAAAATGAGTGTCCCCTCCCCCCCCCCCCCATGTAACTTCTAAAATAAGAGAATGATAAAACTAATAAAAAATATATGATGTATGCAAACTTCCACCGAAAATTGGTTTGAACGAGATCTAGTAAGTAGTTTTTTTTAATACGTCATAAATCGTAAACCACAATTTACCTTTCATTTAATCAACTGAAATACTATGACTAAAAGCACATACGAGGTTTGATAATCGTACCTATGCTATGTAACATTCGGAATAGATTTTAACTTTATGAAGACACTATATGTTGTTTTTTAAGTTTAAATGATTGTTACTTCCACATTAGCTTGATATGGGAATATATGGTTCCATTATTATGTAAAGATTACATACTTGCTTACTATTATAGAGGCCTACTTTAGTTTTATATGTATGTAGATGTATTTCTTGGTAAAGGCCTTTGGTGCGTGTTCTCAGGAGCAAGAAAATAATACTGGTGAATTGATTAGGAACACGTTTACTGTCTTGTAATAATACTTGGTACTTTGACAATAACTTAATACAAGCTAGCTAAATATCATTGCTATTATAAAATAAATTTTATAAATGTTTTCATACAATCCATGTACTTAAATATCTATGTAACTATATTACTTACTACAAACATGTTCTGACTATTTACAAGCGCTTTTTTAAAGTCTCCGTGAATGAACGCCTTTTTTATTTTATTTTATTTTAAAATCAAACAAAAATAAATACCATGAGAGCGGATTACAAATTTTCTCTCCCTTGTCACAGAAAATTAATCTGTCTAGTATGATATAACTTTTTAATCTTATAAAAAGAACAACAGCGCAGAGGTTTAACAATAAGTAAAAAGAGGCCATATAAGGCCACAGGTCGGTAATTCCTTAATTAGTTTTATTTTATTTGAGTTTAACTACATTGATAATGTCACTTTATTTTTATATTAATATTTATACATATATTAAATTTAGATCGTATTGTTAATAAATTGATTATCTTTATAAATTATGTTAAATTTATGTCATATAATGGACTTTATGGGTCTTAATAAAGATTATTATTATTTCCTGTTTTAACACGAGGTCTTAAAATTAAAAAGGGGTCTACCCCTTTTTAATTTTAAGACCTTTAATGTTTAATGCAAATAAACAAAATAATATAAAAATAAAGTGACATGTCAATTAACTAAATTGACATGTCACTTTATTTTTATATTATTTATAAATTCATTTTTATTTATTTTTTACAAATATTAAATCTAAATCTTATTGTAATTAAATTTATTATCTTTAAATTGATGTCATAATTGTGGAATTTTTGGGTCTGAAATATAGATTATTGTTATTTTTTGTTTTAACACTATCGTGTTCGTGTAATTCAGTTTATGAATGTCAAACTATCTTGACTGTTGATTCATTTATCACTTTAAGCATAATACTTGAATAACTAAATTTAGAAGTCTGTGTTATGATAATTCAAGGTCAACGTTGTTATCTTGTTGAGGATCTCTAATGATTGAATCAGCATCTTGAGTTTTGATAGCAGATCAGTGCAAGGTTACATCCTCACGATCATAGTAGGTGCGTGGGTTAATATTTTCACGCAATAATAATATAATTATTGGCATTAAACATTTAAAGTCTTAAAATTAAAACGGGGTCTACATGTATAAATAGAAACTGGTAAACTAATTTCTAAAACATAATAATTAAAAGTTCTATGTACAAAAAGTTTACGCAGTAATAGGCGCATACTCATAAATTAGTTTTCAAATGTATCAATTTAGAGAGACTCAATTCCAAGCCCTTTTTTCACTTTAATAAACAGAAAATAAAAAGTTTGGCTTGTGGTAGTTTTTAGGGTTCCTTGGCCAAATGGCAAAAAACGGAACCCTTATAGATTTGTCATGTCTGTCTGTCCGTCCGTATGTCACAGCCACTTTTTTCCGAAACTATAAGAGCTGTACTGTTGAAACTTGGTAAGTAGATGTATTCGGTCAACCTCATTAAGATTTTTACACAAAAATAGAAAAAAAACAATAATTTTGGAGGGTCCCCATACACAGAACTGAAATCAAAAAAAATATTTTTTCATCGTATCCATACATGTGGGGTGTCTATAGATAGGTCTTCAAAAATTATATTGTGGTTTTTAATATCATTTTTTTCTAAACTGAATAGTTTGTCCGAGAGACACTTCCAAAGTGGTAAAATGAGTATCCCCCCCCCCCCCTGTAACTTCTAAAATAAGAGAATGATAAAACTAAAAAAAATATATGATATACATTACCATGCAAACTAACAACGAAAATTGGTTTGAACGAGATCTAGCAAGTAGTTTTTTTTTAATACGTCATGAATCGTAAACCGCAATTTGCTTTCATTTAGTCAACTGAAATACTTGCTGCTACGGAACCCTTCATGGGCGAGTCCGACTTGCACTTGGCCGGTTTATTAATCTTAATGTTATTACCACCTATGACGAATCTTTGGTTATTCTGGTTGCCAAAATTCTGGTTGTTATATGTATGTATTTAGAAACAATTAAGTATGTTTACCAGCTGTCTGGTAGGCTCTGCCTAGTTTGGTATAAGATTGCAGCGTGTTACTGGTACCAAAATATTTATTTATTATTATACCCCGGATATGTAGTTCTGTCATTCCAGTATCCTCCAATGCTGTGCTGCATCATACAGAGGTGTTCGACCGAACAATAAGTCTTTGTCCGTATCATGCTTAACATTCTGGACACGGCGCAAGGCCACGATGCGCTAACTACCCAGTGTTGCCAGTGCAGATTACCGCGGGGAATTTGGGAGTTTGGAGAACAAGATAGGTATTCCGTGTATCTTGCTTTTAGAATATTGCTAGGCATGCTGTATATATATTAGATTGTTATTCATAGCGTAGAGTATTTTTTAAGTAGAAAAGCCAGCTGTAAGATAAATAATCTTTCTCAGTACACTTATAGATTAAACTTAATATTAATGACAATAATATGATTTATTTGGCCCATAATTTACAAAAACAAGAAAAGGAACCACTTCGGAAATAAATTGTAAAAATCACACAAATTAGAACCCATGATACTCGCTGATGATCTAGTTTTCTATAGGTGAAAGACTTTTAAAATCAGTTAAGTAGCAAATAAATAAACACACAAAAATCTTCTTTTATAACATTAGTATACAGTGACATTAATTTCTAAATAATAAGATTTTGTCTTTAAAAGACAACGCCCTCAACAGAGAAATTAGTCCCTGTGTCGCGAGGTACTTTATTAACATATTATAGGTGGACACGAAGTACATCCAGACTCAGAACTACTATTTATGGGTCACACATACTTGTCACAAATTTTATCCTGGGTGGGAATCAAACCCAGGACATGAAGTGGCTAGGCGACTGTATTAACCGCTGCGCCATGCGTGGAGCAAAAGGATGGATACTGTCTGAAAAATTAAACACTTTTTTAATTTATTGTATTTAACGTGGCTTTGTACATTAAATGACGATGTCACCTCCGTAAGACAACGTACCTACTATATATCTATTTTAAACTAGGACTCATTGACAGTACATAAATCTTATATATATATTTTTTTATTTATTATTATAGGTTCACCAACAATTATATACACCGTCTTAGATCTAATTAACATACAAATAAATATAGCAATAGTGTAATAATCACTTACAGGTGAACTCTGCATGCACGTGATACAGTACGTTTGTTAATAGTAAGCTTAACCTAAATATGAACTATGTGCTTATCTTCTAAGAGCCATACATGAAAGTGTTTTTGACGGTAGAGGTTAGACATCGCATATATATTTGTACAATTTTATTCTGAGCATATTGAATGAATCAAAGTGTAAGTCAATTAGATCACTACAACCATTCACCACCTTACATAACCTAGCGCATGGGGAATTAGCACCTAAGACTGTCCTCCTCCGCGGCGGACTTATACAACAAATAGCATTGTCTGGATCCCGGTGTAGCCAACAAAGTATTACATGCACCAAGATCATTTAATTGCAATTTTATAATTATAATTATCATAACTTTATAATTATTATATTTTACCAAAAAGCCGGTAAAATTTTCTACTGTGGCAACACTGACTTCTCATCACCGTAGTTCCGTATTATTGTTAGAGCAGCATCAGGAAGCTTTACAATTTATAATTCGCGTTATAAAAATAAGGAAGATGTACGTGATACGTTAACCATTGTATGTGGGCGTGATTATAATTATTAGACTCGAGGTACCTACATTTGTTATTATTTTATCACGTAGTACATTATTAAACCTTCCGCCTCAATTATATCATCATAACAGCTGTAAGTAGTCCACTGCTGGGCAAAAGCCTCCCCAAGAATAATGTTAGGAGGATATACCATAATTGCCACGCATGGCAGACGGGTTGGTGATCACAGTAAGATGGACATAGTACGCAGAAAGAAGCTGCTGCACATCCTCTGATAGATATTGCCTCGGGTTAATTTCTACGACCCCCACGAGATGAGATGGGGTGATGATATTCTGATATTCACCGCCGTTACCACGCAGCCGATCCAATGAACATTATTATTAGATTTTTTAATATTGATTATCAATTCTTTGAAGATTCAAGAATAAAGTAAATATGAGAGTATTATATAATATCCTTTTTGATGCACGTTATGAATCCGAAAGCCCAACAGTCAGCAATAAAAGTTAGGGTTGTCAAGTCAGGAGATGGACAGATGACTTGAAACAGACGGCTGGATCATTCTGGATGAGAGTAGTAAGGGACAGTACACATTGGAAGGAATTAGAGGCCTACGCTAAAAGGCGCACCGAAGTTAAGGCTTTTTGCAACCCTAAGTTTAGGAATAAAAGGCTATTATTATTACGAATCCTCCGATTCTATATTTATCCGAAATTCCGGTCAAATTCTCTGACGTGGCATCACTGAAGTCACATCACCGTATTTCCGTATGGTTGGAGTAGTATCAGGAAATCTTACAATATATATACGGCGTTATATACATAAGGAAGATGTACGTGATACGTGACTGACTCTATATACAGGTGATTCAAATTATAAGACTCTACAATCGAAAAACAAATAGTTTTTATTGAATACTAATATTTTCATGTAGAGTAAACAATTGTATTAGTACAATCTTTTCGCTAACTGCGCTCTCTTCCAGACAAATTTAGCAGGGACAAGATCAGCAAGAAGAATAATTAAATGAGTGATAGAGGTGTAGCAAGTTAAGAACGAAATAGTAAATTTAAATAGACAGTAAATATAAGTACACAATTCTAATACATTATTAAACCTTAATATAGACAGAACCATTAAAATAATAATAATAAATAGTTTTTATATTCATTAACTCAATTGAACCTAATTACAATATTGTTGGGGCATACCTTTTAAGCATAACATTGACTGTGTTAGAAAGCCCCGGTCTTCCACATGCAGGTAATTTATTACAGATTAAAAAGCGTAAGTTTTAAAATAATAATAAAAACAAAGACAAAAAAAATACAGTCATAGTTAATTACAAAAAAAAACAAAGGAAAGAATAAAGGCAAACGCATAAGTTAGTTTCGAAATTGTTTTACGAGTGTGTGAGTGATGGTGTGTTTATGTGAGGATGTGTGTCAGATAAGATGTAGTAAATTATATCTAAAACTTTAAAATTCGGTAATTAAACCTATATACGAGTATAAACTTGACAATAACGCAAGCTAGCTAAATAATGAAATTATTAAATCATAAATTAAATGTTATATCTATTCTAAATATATCCATACAATCCGTGTACCTACCTAAATATCTATATGTACCTAAAATAATTATGTTTAATTCTGACTATTGACACGCGCTTTTATACAGTCTACGTGAATAAAAACATTTTTTATTTATTTAAACGCCACCCTTCTTCTTAGCGTGTCGATGACAATCTAAATTCTGCTCGCCCAGAATTTGACGAGAGTCGCTATGGGAGTAACGTCCATCAGATCTTTAAGCGTTCAGTTGTTAGGGCACGCGCGACATGATGATAGGTGTCCCATCGTTTGTGGGACTGCATATGAGATCTGCCATACAGTTTTAGTGCCTTTTTTTATACGTGGGAATTACTCTAGTCGCACGGGGTGTGGGCACAGAATAAAGAGTACTTACGTACAGAAGCGGCTCTTTGCGCAACAATTTATAGAAATAGCGACTCCTGCTGCTAAGCAACTAAGTGCAATTCAGCTTGCATACGCGCTCAGTGCCTACCGCGATATTCACCTAAACGTTGCCGCTCTCTTCTAACGCATTACACTGTCTCTGTATGACACGGAGTGTACTGGCGTAGGGTTGCCGGCTTGCCGCTGTTACTATGATACCTATTAATCGTCTATCTACTTACTTAACCACATAATCTATCTACTGTTTTTTGCGTATGATTAAATAGTAATTTTTGTTGTTGAAATTTTCACAGAAAATACCCAAAATCACTTTTTGGCCCGACCCGGGTTTGAACCCAAGATTTCATTTTCTGCGGTTGAACACGCTACCGCCAGACCAACAAAAAGTGAGTTCATATAAAAATATGAACTCAGGTTAGGAAAAGTGCATCTAATTTTTGGATATTTTTTGTAGTCTGTACCATTTTGTAACAAACTTTTGTATGAAGTGAACCCAACTAAATTCTATTTATCATCTAAACCTTACAATTTTTGGCTTTTATAATGGGGTAAATATCATAATATATTCACATTTTGCAGTAAGTACTTAAAAGTTCGTAGACGAGAAAAAGCAAAAATTCTGGTTGTTTACATTTTCACTATACTAATTCATAAATATCTCCTAAACGCGTAGACCGATTGACAAGACTCAAACGGATAAAATGGTTTTAGGCCTAGATCTTTCATTTGACACCAAAATAGTTAAGATATCACGACAAACAAAAAAACACATTTTCAAGTTGCTCTCGTAATTATTTTACATGTATGAAACCCGTACCAATTCCTTTATAAACTATCTTGGTCAACAAAAATGTTAAAACTAGAGTATATACGACTTAAAACACTTTATTTGGATTCTAATTAGAAATAATCAACACCTACAAAGCTACTTTGGTAGGTATTTAAAAGAATAATTTGAACTAACCTTTCCGCATCTTTAGGTAATGTAAAAAATGATAAACCCTTGTCTCCTTATTTCGACATACATCCGTCAAATGAACAATATCTAGCACCAGATTTGTGATGAGACATTTTTTCTGTTCAATATTTATAGTATTAAGTAGAGAGTCTTTTAATCTGTGCGCGCGAGCGGTGACAACCGACTGGGCCACGCCACTTTGGAGGCGCGCGAAAGTGTAGGTACTTATCACCGTAGGTATGGCCGAGTGAAGGGGCCCTGGTGTGGGACTCGACCCACTAAAACATCCACGGTAGCCAGCCTCACAGTGCCTGTAGAGGGGGCTCCGGGTACTCGTGAGCGATCTCGCCAGTACCCCCGCTGTACACTAAGCGTCCGCGAGACTCTCGCCCGGGGATGGGAGGGGCCTGGCAGCCTCTCCCCCTCCCCAATACGCACAAGCGTGTTACCTGAGCTACAGCAGGTTACCCTCCCGGGACCGCTGGCGCTCGGAGGTAAAGAACTCCACGCGTTCCCTCCCCGGAACGCCAGCGGTCCCAGTGACAGGTTTAGAGCCTAGTCCAGCTCTCACGAAAGTTCTATTTAAACACTTATAATTGACTCAACATCGCAATGTAATTTATATATGAACATTTAAGTGAGAAATAAATCATATTATTAATAATATGTTTCGCAGTATCGAATTGGGTGTAAACCTGTACTGATAATATTAAGTTGTTTAAATAAATAAATAAACATTTTTATAAAAAAAAAACTATTGCAATCCTGGCTGCGATCTTTAATGTATTGTAGCGTGAACAAGTTTTCCCTTTTACGACCAACCTGGATTCGAAGCCTATTTACACACCCTTACCTACTGTCTTCAAAATAAAGACATCTTATAGGCATGAAGAAGAATTATTTAAAATCTATTAAAAATAATAACGGCGGCCAGTCTCAATGGAGACTAGCATCTGCACTGGCGAAATTACAGTGCAAAACTGTGTGCTCTAACACCGGTGGGACGGGCTAACCGACAAGACTGAAAAGAGGTCAGGTGGAGGACCAACGGTTTTATATGCTTTTCGAAACACCGTATAACAACACTCACTTCCAGTCTCCGGGCTGCTATAAAGGTTTTTTTAAACAACAAAATCTTCATTTACATTTTTGGCCCGACCCGGTATTTGAACCAGCACGTCATAATCAGCGATTGAAAACACCATCGTTAGACCATCGATGTGGTCAGAATTTATTATCATGGCGTTGGCTGTACCTACCGTATGAACATACTGACTGTACCATATCCGAAACTAAAGCCTTATTAACACTCTTTTATTAGTTTCACTAGTAACTAATCAGTTAACTAACTAAATTACTAACTATAGAATGATATCATGTAAGTTATTGTTAAGGGCAAAATCGGACAAATATGGCTATAGCCAAACCCTGGTTAAATATAAATAATAAAAATATGTCATTTTAAAAAGCCAAACCGATATTAGACCAATTTTCTTAATGTTAGGTACGAAAAGTGAACACATCTGGGTTTTGCTTTGTATAATTTTGATTTTAGCAATCATCATCATATTAGCTGCAAGACGCTCACAGCTGGACAAAAGCTTCCCCCAAAGATCTTCACAATTGCAAGTCTTGTGCTATCCTCATCCAGCGACTTCCAGCGACCTTCACAAGATCCATCTTGATAATATCCATCCATCCATCTTAATAGTATCAATCTCCAAATAATAATATCCTGGGAGATTATTCACACACGGCCATCTGATCCCAAACTAAGCTAAGAACTTGTACTATGGAAAATATATTACGTATACTACTTTCCTTTTTGTAAATACATACTTATATAGATAATTACACCCAGACTCAGGACGAACAGACATGTTCATGCACACACATATCTGTCCTGAGTGAAACCCACAACCTGCAGAGTGAAAGGCAAGCATTTACCAACCATGCCAACAGGCCCCTCAGGATACAGGAACAGCAGGATATAAATTAAAAATATCTATGTTATCACAATTCAGATTAAATAAATTAAAACTATACTAATATAAATATTGGAAATGTATTAAAACTACGTTCAAACTAAAACTATCTACTATTATAAACTTATTACATACTTATATAGATAATTACATCTAGACTCAGGAGAAACAGCTACATCCTGGTTGGCAATCGAACCCACGACCTGCGGCGTGAAAGGCAAGCATTCAGACAATATGTAGTAAAATTTAAATTTCAATACATAATATTAAAAACTTCAACTAAACATAATCTCCTTGACAATAACTTAATACAAGCTAGCTAAATGTCACTACCATTATAAAATAAATTGTATAAATGTTTTAACATTCCGTGTACCTAAATATCTGTAATAAGTAACTAGAAATAATAACTGTATAACTACAAACATGTTCTGACTATTTACAAGCGCTTTTTAAAGTCTACGTGAATAAAAACCTTTGTTATTATTTTATTTTATTTATTTATTTACCAACCACGCCAATGGGCCCATCATCACACAAATATTATAAAGGTGAAAGTTTGTGAGTGTGTGACTGTGTATGTTTGTTACTTCTTCACGTCAAAACGGCTGGAGCGATTTTAATAAAATTTGGTATGGGGTTAGCTGACATGCTGGATTAACAAATAGGCTATAATTTATAAACTTAAATGCTAGCTAGTATAATCATAAGCAGCAAATTAACACCAAACTTCATTCGAACCGCTATCACTAATTCATCGGGCGGCCATTAAAATAAAATAGTGCAGTTCGAATTTACCCTTATACTCTATCTTATCTCCCAATATATCCGGGGGCATATTACCAAAAACTTGGTTAGCAAACGGCTCAACTTGTCAAATGAGCGACGCGATCGTAACGAGAAAAGTTTTTTGATCAGCTTACTCCAATACCGCTGTAATCATAAGTTTGATCGAGCAGGCGAATTGAGTTATGTAGTGATACTTTCGAGTTGGAGGCCACTGCTGTGCTTACTTGTGTTATGGTTTTCTTGGTATTTTTCGCGGTTATACCCGCGTTAAATTTTATAAATTATCAGATCTGCTCCCCCGTAGGTGAAAGCGTGATAATATGTAGCCTGTATGTTGACCCGACCTCTTAGTAATCGTCATGCAAAATTTAAAGTAAATCCATGCAGTACTTTTTGAGTTCCAGACATACAAACAGATAAACAGACAAAATTTCTAAAAACTGTGTTTGACTTCGATATCGATTGTACATATATCACGTCCCAAGTATCCTTTTTAAGAAATGTTCAATGTACAGTTTTGAGTTTCCTACGATTTTATTATATGTATAGATAATTCTCAGGAATTAGCTATACATATAATAAATTCGTAATACAATGTATGTACAATCGATATCGAAGCCAAAAAATATAGTTGTACATTGAATATTTCAGACATATTTAAAGGTATTGTATAAATTAAAGTGCGGGGGGAATCGAACCCTCAACCACGGGGTATCCGTCCCCATTTGTGTTAACCGCTCCGCCACCACACCATGTTACTGACACTCGAATTTATACAATCCATTCGATATATCTTAACAGTTCCCAAAATAAGGCTGGCGCGGCGGCTGAATCGGCTTAGGCCCTCAAGAGACGCAAATATAGTACACTTGATAGCGCTTACATGTTTGTTCCTTTTAGGGTAGAAACATTAGGGCCGTGGGGACCAGCGGCCAAAATTACGTATAAAGAAATAGCTGCACGCCTTGTTGAGGCGACCCGTTCCCAGAATGCTGGCTTATATTTTGCCCAACAAATAGGTATTGCCATACAGCGTGGCAATGCTGCCAGTATTTTGGGAACATCTATCTATACATATAATAAAATCGTAGGAAAGTCAAAACTGTACATTGAATATTTTTAAAAAAGGATTCCTGGGGCGTGATCTGCAATCGATATCGAAGCCAAAAATATAGTTTTTAGAATTTTTGTCTGTTTATCTGTTTGTCTGTATGTATGTCCGGGCTAAACTCAGAAAGTACTGCATAGATTTACTTAAAATTTTGCATGAATATTGCTAAGAGGTCGGGTCAACATATAGGCTATATATTATCACGCTATCACCTGCGGAGGAGGAGCTGTGATAATTTATAAAGTTTAACGCGGGTAAAACCGCGGGGCATAGCTATTACCAATACAAGCATATTTAGAATACCTCTAACTTAACGCTTAGTTTTATATTTAATTTTGTTTAATAGCTATAATATAAAATAAATATTTTCTTAACGCACAATTTCGGCCACGGAGGCCAGTCCCAATAGAGATTAGTCATCTGCGCCGGACATATTATAATCTTATCGAATTAGTGTATTATCTTCGGTCTTTGATAAATTTACAAAGTTTGATTGAAATCTGACCTTGCCTTAGTCACCGCGCTTGACATACAAGTAGGCGACCGTAGATAGGTGGTAGGTACTACACAGGTGGCGCTGGAGCCCGACTACTTTTTTTTTTTCGGGCTAGTCCCTCCCTCTTACCCACCACTGCAACTCGTGTAAGCCAGGATCAACAGTGGCACACAATGAAATGACACTGAGCGGTGAAGCTCAGGCATGTCCCGGGGAATTGCTTTAACTGTCTTGGATCCCGCAACGAGTTTAATCAGAAAGAGAAAAAGAAGGAGTTAGAAAATGAATAGTTCCACTTCCCTCCAGAGTAAAGCGGGAGACAGTATGATGTAAAGAGGCTATAGCCTCATAAAATGAGAGATTTGCAACTAGAGAAGCCAGCTGCAAAAGCACCGCGGATCAATTTAAGGGTCCTAAGTGAGCTGTTATATTTGATTCCAATAGTAGTTATGGCAAAAGCGCTTAAACGCACAGAAGTTGTTCCTTGTTGCCACAAGATCCGTATAATAAACTACTCCAGATATTGGTTGCAAGCTGTTTAACATAATATCTCGCTGATTTTGCCAGAGATCAAACTCCCAAAAGATGTGGTGAGCAGTTTGTTCATATTCGTTACTGGAAGTTGAGCACAGACAGATTGGTGAAGATACTTATTTGACAAAAAACGGAGCCCGACTACTGCTGGTGCTTCCCTTAGTTACTTTTTACGACACCTGCGGGATGGTAGGGGTTGCCCCTCATATTCTTTTTAGGCCGGAAACCCCGCCCCCGTTCTAAATAGAGATACAGACAACGGCCTCAAACGATCACACTCCTCAATTTTTACTGGGTTAAACGGTGTAATTTCAGTTCATCTTGCATTGGTATAATTGGTATGATTGCTTAATGTTTATTTTACTTTCCGAGAACATCTGACCAATTGTCTGGCCACCGCACCGGCGTAATGCGCAGGAGTTGGCGTATAATAATCATGTAATAATAACGTGGGTTCAGTTCTCATAATAAAGTGTCTCAGGAAGGTAGCAATTGTCTTTAATCTTAGGAACAAAATGAGTGTCATAAAGGTAGATATTGAATCTATCACCAGAACCATTTAACACGGGGAGTGTTCAGAAGAATTGTTCGTGATTATACTGGCCGCCACATTTCGCCACAAACCCTCTCGCCAGAAGAGGAAAATTCATCTTTATTACCTGGATGAATTGTCATTTACCACCGTGCATTTCACAAGAAACTTTTTGCCACGCACTACCACTTTGTGGAATCAATTAACTGCGGAGGTATTTTCGATCCGGTATGAGATTGCAACCTTCAAGAAGTGAACCTATTCCTTCCTTAAAGGGCGGCAACGCACTTTCGGCTCCTCTGGTGTTAAGAGTGTCCTGTTCACTTACCATCAGATGACCCACTCGCTCGTTTGCCATCCATAAAAAAAATAACCAGTAGGGGGCAGATAGATAAGGAATAAGACTAAGCCGGAAACGAAGCGAAGAGGTGATAAAATTAGCCCCTAGATTAAATTAGCGATACTGCAATACTCAACCCAGGGGCTCTACTGGTTAAGTCGTTGAACATCGATTTCTTAAATGGCGTTCAAATAAATAAAGGTTAAAAATGACTTAATCAATCGTTAAATTCGCTTCCAGGAGCACATGTGACGTCATAAATGGTCCGGAATCGATTGTCAACGTTGTAGCCAATTTAACGATTGATTAAGTCATTTTTAACCTTTATTATTTGAACCAAATAGAGGGGTGTGATCATTTGAGGCCGATGTCTGTTTACTATTTGGCCTTTGTCCAGCAGTGGACGTCTTTCGGCTGATATGATGATGATGATTTATTTGAACGACATTTAAGAAATCGTTGTTTGGCGACTTAGCCGGTAGAGCCCCTGGGTTGAGTATTGTAGTATCGCTAATGTAATCTAGGGGCTACGTTTCGTTTCCGGCTTAGTATTATTCCTTATCTATCTGTCCCCTACTGGTCCCAGGCCCCACGTCTTTATGCTCAGCGGCGAGGATCGCGTTGGCCCCTTAACACGTGATCGGTGATCCCGTGCCACTTGCACGGGATCACACCCTCATTTAAAATTTCGTCTTTTTACTTCAGCGCCCCACTGAGCTGTGGCCCGAACCCCATAAAAGTGCCCTCAGGTATTAGTCGCTTAAATTAAGCTACTGGTTGAAAGCCTTCTGCGCTAGCTGTTTCTTTAATTTTCATATTGTAGTACTAAATTTAAAAATAATAGTACAGTAACTTGTTATTTTTTTGGAACGAATTTCCTTATCGGGCGTTGTGGAAGAGGGCTAGACGGAAAAATTCTTACGAAAAGTTGTCACGACACTTTTTGCAGCTGTGCGGCGTGCGCATGTTTCTCTGTCTGTCTCTCTCTCTCTTTCTCTCTCTTATAGAAAGCAAGCCAGATATTTTCATTTCTATTTCGCATTGAACAGTGTGGTGTTGCGACGATTATTTTTGTTGAGTGTACATATACAGGTTTTTTGTACATAATAAATAATAAGAAATAACTTCGTTCCATCCGGGTGTCTCTTGACACCTCTCAAGTTTTTTTTAAAGACAACGCCCGCACTAGGGATATCGAATCCCAGTGCTGGGGTACTTTACAATCATATAAAAGACGGACACAAATTAACATCCAAACTTAGAACAACTATTTATGGGTCACACGAATAGCACCAACTAGGCGCGGGTCTCAAACCCGCGACACGAAGCGGCGAGGCAATTGTCTTAGCCGCTGCATCACACGTGTACTAAAATTTAAAGAAATTATAAATGTGATAAAAAGACCGCTGGGACGGGCTAATTCAATTTGTCTTTTTTGTTACTTTAATACTGTATTCGACTATGTTTATCTAATGCATTGTGAGCTTGATAAGTACAAGTGTATGTTAATACCCAAGTGCTGAATAAATTACATTATTTCGTAATGAACTAACATAAATTAAGACAGTAGCACTTATCGTGCCTAAAATCCACTTAATGCATTATTTTAGAGGTAACGTTTACAAATTTTCAATTCACGGACACAGCGCACAAATCCTTATATATATCCTCGTTAGTTCGGGCTCAGCCGAAGTTCGGATCCCACAGGGAGACCCCTTTTGGGACCCAAACCTCGGCTAAGTTAATGCACGGGTTAATTAATAAAAAAGCAGATACACCCGGATGATGCTAAATATAACTACCAATTGCTGTTACACGCTGCTAAACTTAGTATATGGATTAGGATACTTTGTGGTAGTTTCGTAGTTTTTTGCGCTTACACGGTCTTAAATAAGTTTTGCGACTAATCCAGACTTCTAGACATAGTACTAAGAACTTTAGATTGAGTACTGGGTTGGGATTAGAAGTCGAAATTCAAGCGCCACTTCTTTATAAAGCACCGAAGTATTCTCAGTACTTTTAGGGTCCAGTATACAAAACCAAATATTCTCTTAGCATTACTATCCCATTATGGCTTAAATTATCCTCTATCGGAAGATTCGGAAGATGTTGCAGTAATATACCTGTGTTGCCGTAGCTAATGTTCAGATAGGGGCCTTTTTGGACAACCAAATGTATTGTATTATTTTAGCTATGTATGGTAAGATTTCTTCTTTGGCATTTTTTTTTTTCATTTCTATAAATTTAAAATAAATAAATATATTTAAACAACTAACTTGCTGCCACCTGGTCCAATACTGGGCAAAGCCTGTACTATAGAAACTGATAAACTTACTTATATATTTCTAAATACATACATACCATAGAAAAATTATTATCCAAACACAGAAAACATTATTGTGCTCATCAAACAAAGACTTATCCTAGGTGGGGATCGAATCTACGACCTTTGGCCAGCACTCAGGGTTACTAAACAGTAGATCACCAGACTAATTGCCCAGTCCCCACGTCACCTATGGCCCAGATGATGCCCAACACCAAGTCGAGATCTCGCCCCTGGCTCAGATTTCTAAAGTGTCTAGCACTTTAAAAACCTGACCCAGAAACTACCACAGAAACCAAACAGAACCAACAAAGAAAAGTTAAATAGTTTTATTTTATTTTATTACTTAAGGCAAACTTACAGCTTGAATACAAATGACACACAAAATAAAAGATGAAAACCAATTAAAAGTTTTTTTATTGTTACAAAGAAAAATTAAATTCGTTTAATACTTTTGAAAACACAAACTGTAGTAAGTGTTTAGGTTGAATTTCGAATGTTTTGGCGACTGGATAAGTAAACAAGCGTGTCTCTTCGTGATCACATTTATTTTGCTACTGAATTAAATATCTATATAACACTAATCCATGAATGAGTGTACTATATTTGTATAGTATAAAATAAGGTATCTATACATATAATAAAATCGTAAGAAAGTTAAAACTGTAGGTACCTACATAGAATTTTTTTTTAAAGGATACTGGTGCGTGATCTACATGTAGATATCGAAGCCAAAAATATAGTTTTTAAAATTTTTATCTGTTTGTCTGTATGTATGTCCGGGCTATACTCAAAAAATACTGCATGGATTTACTTCAAATTTTGCATGAATATTACTAAGAGGTCCGGTCAACATATTATAGGCTACATATTATCACGGTATCATCTACGGGGGAGGAGCTGTGATAATTTATAAAATTTAACGCGGGTATAACCGTGGGGCACAGCTAGTATAATCTAACACAAACATCTACTTAGATATAAAAATATATTGTCCATCGTAAAACCGTAGATATAATAAATCATCCAATCAAATATGATTAATAACTATTTATCATGTTTGATTGGATGCATATTTGTATCATGAGTGGCACCAACTAAAACATAAATCTAATAACTGTTCTACATTTTCTGTGTGTGGTGACGGCGACAAATATCAGAATCAGAATATCATCACCCCATCTCATCCCGTGGGGGGCGTAGAAGTCGACCCGAGGGAATATCTACCAAAGGACGGGAAGCAGCTTCCTTCTGAGTACTACGACCATCATACTGCGATCGCCAACCCGCCTGCCAAGCGTGGCGATTATGGCATATCCCCTCAAGATGATTCTTGAGGGAGGCTTGTCCAGCAGTGGACTTATTTAAGCTGTAATGATGATGATGATGATGATGATGATGAAAACCGTGGGGCACAGCTAGTATAATCTAACACAAACATCTACTTAGATATAAAAATATATTGTCCATCGTAAAACCGTAGATATGATAAATCATCCAATCAAATATGATTAATAACTATTTATCATGTTTGATTGGATGCATATTTGTATCATGAGTGGCACCAACTAAAACATAAATCTAATAACTGTTCTACATTTTCAATTTTCAACATTGCACCGAATGATTTATTACAATGCGCACTGCTTTATCTAAATCTTTTTAATTGACATGCTTCATATGAATAATACTAACGGTATCTTCTTTACACCATAACTCGACACACAATCATACAACCCATCTGTTCAGAAACGGCTTCTGTAAACTGCAGTTTTTAATAGATGGACTAAAGTGACATTTGGTGGGTTGCACTTTATCATAATGTAGAAACAGAATAGAAAAATAATAAATAAAATAGAATAGAAAAAAATAGTAGAAATTGAACCATTCAGACAATAAACTTCAATATTCAATAATTAAACCTAAACATAATCTCCTTGACAATAACTTTATACAAGCTAGCTAAATATGACTTCCATTATAAAATAAATTGTATAAATGTTTTAAAATCCCGTGTAATTAAATATTACAGATATAAGTAACCAGAAATAATAACTGTATTACTACAAACAAGTTCTGAATATTTACAAGCGCTTTTTTAAAGTCTACGTGAATAAAAACCTTTTTTATTTTATTTTAATAGAATATATTTATTTGCATTAAACGTGGTTAAGATATTACAGGTCTTAAAATTAAAATATGTTCAACATGTTTAACCAGGGACTGGTATACTAATTATTTAAAAATGATCAAGTACGTAGAACAATACGTAGAACAACTAAACAATCCAGGAATACTGCTCTGCTGTATTCCTGGATTTCTCAGTAGTTTTGTCCATCCCAAGGTTGTCTGGAAGAAATTGCAATTAGCGATAAGACCGCCCTTTGTACATAATTATAATAACTATTTTTTGTAATTAATATTTATTTCTGGTATACAATAAAGAGTTTTATATTGTACTAGCTGTGCCCCGCGGTTTTACCCGCGTTAAATTTTATAAATTAACAGAGCTCCTCCCCCGTAGTGATAATATGTAGCCTATATGTTGACCCGACCTCTTAGTAATATTCATGCAAAATTTGAAGTTAATCCATAGAGTACTTTTTGAGTTTAACCCGGATATACCTACATACATACAAACAGACACACAGACAACAATTCTAAAAACTATATTTTTAGCTGCGATATGGATTGCAGATAAGCCCCGAGTATCCTTTTAAAAAAAATATTCAATGTACAGTTTTGACTTTCCTACGATTTTATTATATGTATAGATTATTGAAAATTCACTTCACTTCCCCATTGCTATTATACTATCCTGAATACCACAAGGCAGTATTCTGGGGCCTGGGCTCTGCCTAATTTTCACAGCTGAATTGAAGCTGAGAAGTAGTCCCATGAAAATGTCTCCCAGAAAAGGGCAGCAGCGTTCTACCACAATTTGATCATTTCACAATGCAGTGTGGCAGGGTACTTTATAGATAAGATAAGATAAGGTACTAGGTTAATAATATGTAGGTCAATAATACCTACATATTATTGACGGACACAAATAACATCCAGAAGCCATTCATGGGGCACACAAATAAGGTAAAAGCTCCTAATACGGCGGTAGTCAAAATCGCTTCCTATTACGGTGGTATTTCTATTTTCGATTGTATTCCTGTTTTATTCAGTTTAAGTACACCAAAACGTAAACTATTTATTCCAAATTTATTACTTCATGACTTAACTGACGTTTGTAGGTATAGCACATAGACAACACATCAAGATCAATCAGTCTGTGTAGCGGTATCGACGTGAGAGGCGTTTCCATACAAACGCGAAACAACAAAAGTAAATACACTAATATTTATAAACTAAGTTTTTTGAAGTTATACTTCTTTTGGCGCGATGGAGAAAAATGATGAGAGTGAATTTTTACGATGTGCGCGCACACCGACACCAAAAAATTTAACAGCATGAAGTTAGTTCTAGGTGGTATGACAGTGAATTTTTAAAAATTCCAGGTGGTGGTAGTTATTTCCAGGTAACTCTGTATTAGGTTATATGATCTCCTTTTACGGCCCTATTCATAGAACATAAAATTACAAGATTTAGGGTTGCGTAAATAAATAAAAAGTTTTGTGTCTTTTTTTGTGGATTCTTATTTGATATGCATGTTTTTTTTTATAAAACCTGCCTACTTTCATTTTACTAAACGTAAAAAGAAAAATCAACCTTATTTTAATAACCCAAAACGCTTTTTAAACGTGTGTATGAATGCACGGTTATGCTATATTAGTAATATAATATATTGTGTAATTTAATTAAAAGTGAATCAATGTAATCAAATCAATGGTCAATGAATGATAAACTTACAATTTACTTTACTGACACATTTATATTATTTAATAAATATTATTTGCACGGAACTTCAATGAATGTAATTTCTGACCCTCCGTATTAGGAGCAGTCTACCGCAGTAATAGGCTCTGACCAAAATCATACCTCCGTATTAGGGAAAATCGATCCGACTATTTAAATATTTTTTAAAAATAAGAAATATCATGAAATGAAACATAGACTCAACAGCAATACAATATGTAAGTTCCACTTTTGACTTACAAATGTTTCTTACTTTCAAATGTTGTGAAATACCTCCGTAATAGGTGCTTTTACCTTAGTTGTCCTGCGCGTCTTAACAATTGCACCACACATGCAGTTGTTTACACGTTTAAAACAAGAAAACTAGATATCTCCAAAAATATTGAGCTTCAAAATATTGACCTGACTGTAATTGTATCCTGCGCGCGAGAATTACACTTGGTGTTAAATGGGACATTTGGTTTTTCCGGTGATTATTCCTCCGTGGCGTGTCCAATTTTTATGAATTCTTCCAATTGACGAGTACGGAAAATACCACTGTGTAAAATAAAATAATATAAACAAATACGGTTTTATTCACATAAGAAATAAATAAAAAAGGTTTTTATTCACGTAGACTTAACAAAAGCGCAGAACATGTTCGTAGTAATATGTAATTAATTTATTATTATTTCTATTTACATATAGATATTTAGGTACATGGATTGTAGGAAATAATTTACAATAAGATTTATTTTATAACAGTAACGATATTTAGCTAACTTAAATTAAGTTATTGTCAAGGATCATGTGTAGGTTTAATAATCTAAATTTTAAATTTTAGCTATATATATATATAGACTTTAAAAAGCGCTTGTATATAGTCGGAACATGAATAGTATTACAATTTAACTATAGATATTTAATTCTAGGTACAAGTATATTATTCGAATGTGGCTTATATGTGATCAATATCTGTTGCCTCGCTGGTCCTGGGTTCAAATCCCGAGTCGGGTCATAAAGTGGCCGAAAAGTAGTATATGTAGTATATCAGTTATCTGGTTTCCATAGTACCAGCTCTGCTTAGTTTGGGATCAGATGGCCGTGTGTGATATAAGTTTCAAATATAAATCTACTCATTTCTTTTAGTATTATAGGTGCAAAATAGGTTTAACCTAGACTGTAAACCGCTATGTTACCAAGCAATTCTATTTACGTGTTCACTAGGTATGCATGAGCCAATTTTAAGGCCAGACATGCAACGACCAAGTTGGATCGATTTATTGCCAGCAATATTGCCAAAGAATATATTTCCAAGTTTCCAAGATCGCCGTATAATGCACCAAAATATAACATGGATGTATAAAATTGTATAAAAAATATCTTAATCAGAATATCATCACCTAATCTTATCCTACCATCTTACTGCGATCGCCATCTCGTCTGCCAAGCGTGGCGAATATGGCAAAGATGATTCTTGGGGAAAATCACTCCAGCCGTTTAGCCGTGAAGAAGTAACAAACATACACACTCACAAACTTTCACCTTTATATTTTATTTATTTATTACTAGCTGTGCCCGCGACTTCGTCCACGTGTGAATTAGTTTATTTCGTTTTTTTAGTACAATAATAACTTTTTCTAAAATAAAAGTAGCCTAAGTTACTCCTTATTACATCAGCTACCTGCCAATAAAAGTCCCGTCAAAATCGGTCCAGCCATTTCAGAGATTAGCCGGAACAAACAGGCAGACAGACAGACAAAAATTGTAAAAATTATTATTTTGGTGTATGTACCGTATGTATATACATATTTATGTAGTAAAAACCGGCTATTTCAATATTACAAACAGACACTCCAATTTTATTTATTTGTATAGATTTCACAAAAAAAAATCAAATAGTTACACTTTTAGTCCCACAAAACCGTATTCACGGTTTGACTGTGGGTCTGTGGGTGGTTTGACTTAAAGTATTAGTGTGATTATTAAGGAATTTATTGTGTAAGGTGGAGGTATTTCCCCAGTCGGGCTGCTCTTCGTGCGAATGAACGCTGTGCCCTAGCTCTGTTGTATTAGTTGGCCAATATATAAATAAAATATATACGACAATATAATGCACCAATTTATTTACATATTTTAGGAAAACGAGCAATTGGGTTTCCTGATGCTAACTAATCACCGACGCCCATACACCCTGCAGCACCAGAGGCATAAATAAAATATCTTGGCTCCCAATGTAACAGGACCCAAGCCCAATATAAATAAAAAAAAAATAAGGAACAAATAATATAATAATAATATAATATCTAGGGACAATGTCACACAAATCATCCTAGCCCCAAACTAAGCAAAGCTTGTACTATGGGTACCAGGCGACGATATACATACTTATATAGATAGATAAATACTTATATACATAGAAAACATCCATGACTCAGAAAAAAATATTCGTGCTCATCACACAAATATTTGCACTTACCGGGATTCGAACCCAGGACCACCAGCTTCGTAGGCAGGAGCACTACTAACTAGGCTACGGTGACCGTCATTTACATCTTTTAGGCAAACAAGCAATTGGGTTTCCTGATGGTAACTTATCACCGACGCCCATTGGTACCTGCAGCACCAGAGGCATAAATAAAATATCTCTGCCTTTAGCTTGGCTCCCAATGTAACAGTACCCAAGCCCAATAGAAATAAAAAAAAAGAAAGATATAAACCGTATGTTTACAAGAGAAGCCAATTTCTGTAACTAACACTATTTATGTAATATGTTGTATTATTACTCCTTCGATAGTATGAGATAATACTGGGAAATTTACTCCATCCTGACTCTATTGGCTCGTAATAGCTAGAAGCTATCTAAAATCATATTACATTGAATCTCAAGTCCACAAGTGATTGTTTTGCTATGCAAATATCTAATAATACTATAGGTACATAACAAAATTAACTGCAAATATTTTAAAATCTCGTTTAGCGGCTCTTAAAGCTTCAGAATCAGAGTCAGAAACATTTACTGGTGAGAATATGAGAGTATCATTTTATTTAGATTCTTCGGTTGTGGAATTCTTCTGTTTTCTGATGTGGAACACCCTTCTAGGCTATAGTGAACAGGCATCTTATGGGTTCGTGCGGTCCACCTTAGACCACACCTTCACTTACCATCGAATGCCAACCCACCAACACCCACCAACGCCATCCATGGATACTCGCAATAATAGAAATGCCGCCAGTGCGTTGCCAGCCTTTAAGAAAGAAATAAACTCGTTTATTGAAGCTTGCTATGTCATACCGGATCGGAAAATCCTTCGCAGTTAATTAATTAACACAGAGTAGTCGTGCACCGTAAAAAAAATGTGAGCCGTCATGGGACGCCTGGCAGATGTGAAACATCGACATTATTTTGTAAAAGTAATATGCAGAAGTCGAAGTCGAAGTCAAAGTCGAAGTCATGTCCAAGTCGAAGTCGAAGTATAAGTCGCAGTCGAAGTCGAAGTATAAGTCGCAGTCGAAGTCAAAGTCGAAGTCAAGTCGAAGTCCAAGTAGAAGTCGAAGTCGAAGTCGAAAAGAACATATTGAGATAGGAACGAAAAAAAAAAAAAAACCACAGCATGCGTCGCCACGCCAGAAATCTGTTTTACGTGCGGCTATAGATGTTTCACATCAAAAATATTGTGAAACTCACGGAGGTAGACTTCCACGTCATCATCATCAGCATCAGCCTGATATCATCCACTACACAGGCCATAGGCCTCTACCAAAGGTTTCTATACGTTGCCATTTTGAGGGATCTCCCGTAGTCAGTGTGCGCTTGGTATGCGAGTTGTCGACAGCAGTTTGGTGGTACTTAGTACACAGGACGCGCTGCTACCCGACTTCGTGATGTATTTCTTAGTTACGACACCCACGGGATGTTACGAGGTAGCCCTATTATTCTTTCTCGGCCGGAATACCACACGGCTAATTCATCCACGAGATATGGATGAAATTTATAATGAACTAGCTGTGCCCCGCGGTTTTACCCGCGTTAAATTTTATAAATTATCACAGCTCCTCTCCTAAAGGTGATAGCGTGATAATATGTAGCCTATATGTTGACCCGACCTCTTAGTAATATTCATGCAAAATTTGAAGTAAAACCATGCAGTACTTTTTGAGTTTAGCCCGGACATACATACAGACAAAAATTCTAAAAACTAAATTTTTTGCTTCTACAATATTGATTGTAGATCACGCCCCAAGTATCATTTAAAAAAAATATTCAATGACTTTTGACTTTCTTACGATTTTATTATATGTATAGATTAATAACTTTCTTTTGGAATCTTTTCTATTTTATATCAGTAATGGTGGTTATGTGGTTTTTTTCTTATAAATGTGTACAGATCATACGTTATTTTGTTTGCAATAATAGAAGACTAAACTATATACGCATTTAATTCTGTTACACGGTACAAAGGGTGTAAGGAACAAAGTAACCAAAACTGATACTATGGGCTTCCGTCAAGCTTCTGGTCTTCCTAATACTTAAAAAGTGAGTGAAAACTTTGAAAAGTTCTATTTACTGTAGATTTTATAGAATACTATCCTATCCTAACAATAAAACCCGAAATCTCATCGCAGCGCCATGCGCCACCTACACCTAGGGTCCAATAGTAAATCTAAATCTAAATAAATCAAATTAAAAAATAACATTGGTATAAAAACAGGGTTTGGTAGTAGAAGGGTGACAATTTAGGGTTTTATGTATTTTTTCAATGCCAAATCATAATAAAATGAAATTTAAAAAATTGTCGAATCCAACAAAAATCCCAAAAAGTTATAAACACAAGGTCCGCCATAATAATAATAATACCTTAATACAGACAGAACCATTCAGACAATATGTCGTAAAATATAGCTAAAACTATAAATTTCGATAATTAAACTTAAACAAAATCTCTTTGACAATAACTTAATACAAGCTACCTAAATATCATTACTAGTAAAAAATAAATTTTATAGATGTTTTCATTAATAAATCTAATAAAAAAATAAAATTGGTATTAAAACAAGGGTTGGTAGTAGAAGAATGACAATTTAGGGTTGTATGGATTTTTTCAGTGCCAAATCAAAATCCAACATAAATCTAACCTTCGAACACAATCTAAAGGTGGTCCGTTGAGGAAATCTCATACTCGTCATCTCCCTCCCGCAGCCAGCATATTTCAAAAGTTTAAACAAACCTGATTATACAAGATTCTTTAAAGGTATTACAGCTATTGTTAGTTCCTGACGCTAGTCGAACTCAGTGGTTAAACTTTTAACACCTCATTATGTGTGTGTCGGTCACAATATGAACTCAGTTCAAATTCAAAATTAATTTATTCCGTTAAAATTTTATATTCATGCGGAATGGTCAATTAATTGTTTACCCTACGAGGGCATGACGTGGCAGCTACTAAGAAACACTGCCATAAAACTCAGTAAGAATCCGTTTTTTCTTAATATAAATTACACCTTAATAATATGATCTGCCCATGTGGCGCAGTGGCTAAGACAGTCGCCTCGCCGCTTCGTGTCGCGGGTTCGAGTCCCGCACCGGACAACTATTTGTGTGATCCATAAATAATTGTACCTACTGAGTCCGGATGTAATTTGCGTCCGTCTATTATGTGTTTGTAAAGTACCCCGCGACACCACCAACAAAATGTTACTACTACGGGATATATCTATATTACTACTCACAGCACCGCGACAACCGCTTAGGGGTCTTGTCGATGCGTATGTTTGTGTGAGTGTGCCGTTTCGAGCCTTTGTAGGTAGTTTATTGACCCCCGTTGGTTAAGCGGTAACGTGTTCAACCACATAATGAGGTCCTGGGTTCAAATCCCGGGTCGGACTAAAAAGGGATTATTCCGCAAAAATATTTTTTTCAGTATCAGCCCGAAGTCTGGAAGTTGCCGCTATTAGACCCCCGTGCCTCGGAGAGCACGTAAAGCTGTCGGTCCCGTATTGACCGCTTTCCGATCGTGTCACTAGTCGTCCCATCGGATCATGAGAGTGATGGAATAGAAAGTGCCCCTGTGTTTGCGCACACACTTGTGCACTATAATATCTTCCCTGAAAATGGCTAATCTCCATTGAGACTGGCCGCCGTAGCTGATATTCGGCTAGGAAGACATTATTAATATTACACAAAAATGCTTTAGGTAGCCTATCCCTAACACTCTGCATAATATTGAGCTAGATAACAGACAGTACAATATAATTACGATGTGATTTGAATGTCTCGTGCTTACATCCGATACGTTATTTGCTGTTCAGTAGTTCAGAGCGCGTCTCCATTGACGGACAGGATATTTAATGTTTACTTCCCTCCATTGTAACGCGTATTCCCACACAAGTCAACGGACGATTATTTATTTATTTATCAATTTATTTATTTTGGAAGACCAACAGCAAATATTAACAATCATATGCAATTATTATAGTTGCTGAGAGCCAATAAAAGTACTTCACGAATAGATAGTTGCATATGTAACAATATTGTGATCAAATAAAGTTAAGTTATAATATATTATTACATCATTATTTGTTTCTATAAGTTTGAAATTGTTGTCTAAGGGTTAATATTTGGTTTAGAATTAATTGAACGACTGCTACCTGACCTGCCATTCTTTGAAATCCTTTTCCTTTTTGTGAACTAATATTATAAACAAAATAGATTAATATTTGTATGTTTGTTTAAATGGAAAATCTCAAAAAATACCTAACTTATTTAAACAATCTTTCATCTTTACATTTGTACTATATTTTCAGGGCTCTGTACCTGAAATACCAAAACCTTACACAATCACTTTTTGTCCATCTGTCTTTACATGACATAATCAGATTGATAACCTTGGAGCTGTGTTTCAAATTCAAATTCAAATTGTTTATTTGTTTTAAACAGGGTGATACATAATGTGGTGTATAACATTTCAGGAGAACAAGCCCATTTAGCTATAAAAACAGCATGCAAATATCAACAAACTTTAAAATGTAAAAGCATCTAGTTAATTCACAAACAAAATCACAATCGGTAATCTGTGTATGGATTACTTCTGACAAATGTTTCTACAGTTATGTATATATATTCAAAAACTCTTGCACCGAATAAAACGCATTTTCTATCAGCCATTTTTTAAAAACTAGATTAAATTTATATAGCGGCAATGTTTTGAATGATTCTGGAATTTTACTAAAAACTTTAACGCACATCGAAAAACTATTTTTCTGTAGCCGGCTTGTTCTGGGTATTAAGTCCAGTACTAATCTATTTTGATTTCTAATGTTATTTCTCTTAGTAACGTCTTTTGCTTGTTTAAATATGTTCGGGTGTTGTCTTACAAAATTACAAACCTCTAGGATGTACAAACTCGGTAAAGTGAGTATTTTTAACTTTTTGAAGTATGGATTGCATGATACATCAGAGGCAATGTCGCATATGGATCTTATGCATCTTTTTTGTGCAATAGGCCTTTTCTATATTCGTACCGTTTCCACAGAGTAACAACCCATATCGAAGTATAGATTCGACGTACGCATAGTAGGCTGTGCATGCCGTATTTTGGTCAGTAATTTTTGCCAGTTTGTACAGAGCAAAAGAAAACCCATTTATTTTATTTGTAATCTTTTCTATTTGCTCCTTCCAGTTTAGTTTACTGTTAATTATTAAACCTAGAAATGTACTATTATTTGCCATCGATAGATTTTGTCCGTTATAATTTATATTAATGTCATTAGTCTTGACAATAACTTGATACGAGCTAGCTAAATATCATTTCTGTAATAAAATAAATTTTATAAATGTTTTCATACAAGATGTACCTAAATATCTATGTTACTAGAAATGATATCTAATGTATACAACTATATTACTACAAACATGTTCTGACTATTTACAAGCGCTTTTTTAAAGTCTACGTGAATAAAAACCTTTTTTATTTTATTTTTTATTTATTTTTTAATTTTTAAATTATTGAAATTAATTATATGTGTCTTAGATAAATTTACTTAATTTGACTTTTGACATTTTAATAAGCGGCATTCCCGGCGGTCCCGGGTATGACCTTAAACTGCCTCTATCGGGGGCTCTAGAATCTTAGGATTCATCAGAGGCCTACGATAGCATAGTTACTATCAGTACAGGATAGTAACTTAGAGCGGCGGCGGAAGAGTAGGCATAATTATGCATACCAACGGCGGCGCTCACAGGCCGAGTTAGCTGGCTTACTGTACGAGCGACGACAGGGGACGAGCACAAGTGAGCTATTTAGTCCGAGGGAGCATACCTGAAACAAAACCCCGATCCAAAGTGTTATCCGACCCGTGCTGAGGGATCCTTGGCCAGAGGGTATTCTGGTCGATAACTGAGGGTGTCTATGTTGGCGGTCATAGGACACAGCATGGATCCGCCTTACCCCCGTATAGGGTTCTGCGAGGGTGGACCGTTTAGTCCCTAATACTCGTGGGAACGCAATGGATACAATTACTTTTAATCCTTTAAATGGCGGCGACGTGGTCCGCCACCCGTCACGTCTCGTTTCCCAGAGAGGCGAAAAGTGGTCAACGGAGAGCCGTTTTGCTACGTTGAATGTTGGAGGAGGAATAGAAGGTAAGATGGACGAAGTATGTCAGCTGATGAGTGAAAAGCGGATCGATATGTTGTGTGTGAATGAGACGAAGCGGAAAGGGTGTGATACTACAGAACACTATATACGGCGTATTGGTCTGGAGTACCGAACACCACCCGAGCTTGCCAAGGTGTGGGTCTCATTCTTTCCACAAGTATGTCTGAGTGTGTGACTGAGTTCGAATGCGTGAATGCAAGAGTAATGTGGTTGAGAATGAAAGTTGGTATGACCCGTATCTTCCTAGTAGGAGTGTACGCTCCTGTAGATATGGGTGCAGTTGTGATACAGCGAGGTCAAGAGGAAGTAAGGCATTCTGGGAGACCCTGAGAGATGTGTTGCGGTTAAGTCAGTATAATGAAAGAGTAATAATGTTAGGTGATTTTAATGGATGGGTTGGGGTAAATGGTGATGGTTTTGAAAGAGTACTATGTCAATTCGGTGACGAGAGTGAGAATGAGAATGGGTACAGTCTGCTTGAGATATGTTTGGAATGGGGTCTTTGTGTTACAAATACTATGTTTGAACATAAAAGAATCCATACGTTTACACGAGAGAGGAAAAATGTGAGAAAGAGTATGATTGACTTCGTGATTGTAGATGAAAGACTGAGAAAGAATGTTCTAGACACAGGAGTCTATCGTGGGACCGCAATTCATACAGACCACTTTCTGGTAATGAGCCGAATAAGTGGTCTATTCAAAGGATGACGCCACCGAATTCCTGAGACTAAAAGTGTACTAGAGAGAATAAAAGTAGAGGAACTGCAAGAGGAAGAAGTGGCAGATGAGTACAAAAGTAAGTTGGTTGAGAAGTTTGAGGGATCTGAAGACATAAGAGAAGTAGAAGAGCTATGGAAGGTAGTCCAAGAAGGTGTGGTGAGTGTAGCTGGTGAAGTATGTGGTGTAATAAAGAGAAGAAGAGGAAGACAGATGGAGAATATTTGGTGGGATAAAAGTGTACAAAAAGTTGTATGTGAAAAGAAGAAAGCGTGGTTAGACTGGCTAGCCACGCTTTCTTCAGAGCAAACGAACGAATGCATAAGGCGACGAATGAGGATATAGAAAGGGCCTGGAATGATTATAGGAAAATGAAAGGAATTGTAAAGGATGTAGTGAACGAAAAGAAAAATGAACAAAAGGATAATTTTGCTAGAAGGTTGTGTTCGGAGCTACGCAACCGAACAAGTCAGCGATTTCCATATCTGCACCGCGAGCACTTTGGTGCGCGTTAACTTTAATAATTTCAGTATAATTTGGAATCAGTTCGCAATCCGCCAGCGACCGAGCTCAATACCATTAACCATTTTCTACCACTTTTACCATTTAAATTACCATTTTACCATAAACCATTTTAGTTGATAAATACCATTTTTATAACCATATTTAATTATCTTTGTAGTATTAAAACCAAGTGTTTCTTAGTGTTAAATATATTAGTTTATAAACCATCTCGTCAGTGTTCTTATTAACCATAAAAGAGCTCGAAAACGCTATATGGTCCTTCGAGAAGAAAGGACTTCGGTTCGCGTGTGACACAATCAAGCGTTATCCTGTGAACAAGGTCCGAGAAACCAGTGGCAGTCTGTTGGAGAGCAGTCTGACGCAATAAAAGAGCGTAAGGAGAATATAAGGTCAGATCAAACCATTTTATACCTTATACACATATTTTTGGGCGTTTATTTGATTAATTTTTTATTGAAATGGAGAGCATCGTAGCAAACCAAACTCAAATCTATGACGGTTTAGTTCAGTTGCTAACTAATATCAAAAAAGATGGCGCTAAACGAAAAACCATGGATTATTGCAAGAGAAAGTTAGAGCTGTTAGAGACTTATTGGAAGGAGTACCAACAAAACCATAGAAAATGCTGTGAATTTGCTGAATTTGACCATGAATATTTTACTAAAAATTGTTATGATTTGGCGGAAGAGGTGTATATTTCAGTCAAGGAGCTAATTAATAAAACTTTTGTACAAATGATGTCAACGCAGCAAATAGTCAGTCAGCCTCCCGTAGAATTGGGAGAGTTTAAACAACCAGTAGATTTCAATAAACCAGAGCAATCTAATCTACAATCAGAGCAAACAAAGCAGGCAGATTCGGCGAAGGATACGTCCGAATCCCAATCAAACCAAACACAGTCGATAGATAATAGCAAGTTAGACGAATTGATAAAAAAGCAGACCATTCATTTTAGGGCTTTTTTGAGAACAGTGGCAAATATGGAGATTGACCAGTTAAAAAATAAATGGGAATTCGAGGATGCCTTAAAATCACTTCAAAGTCGGTGGACTATCATAGACAACCTACATTGGGAGATAGAAGGATAGAACGGCCGAGATAACACATGGTACCAGAGTGAATTTAATAGATATGAAAAGATGTATAACGACTTTAGGAAAACCATTAGTTCCCAAATGTGGTCCATGACTCATCGGGAAAATTCGAAACCAAAAATGGAAATCCCAGTTTTTAGTGGCAACTACCACAACTGGACATCCTTCAAGGATTTATTCAGGGAGGCCATCCATAAAAACACCTCCCTCTCAGATGCGCAGAAAATGCAATTTTTGAAAGGAAAAGTTACCGGAGAAGCTGAGCGTCTGATTCACCATCTACAGATTAGCTCGGATAATTATGAAGCTTGTTGGAATATTTTAAACCATCGTTATGATAACAAAAAGTTGATATTTACGTCTCATGTTAACATTTTACTAGGTTTACCAAATATGCAACACCAGTCTATGATAATGATGAAAAAATTGCATGACGTCACAAAAGAAACCCTCCATGCTATTAAACATCTAGGTGCTGATACAACCACATGAGACCCTTTGCTTGTACATTTGTTAGCTCAAAAATTAGATAGCGAATCTTTCACTGAATATGTTGAATCGGTAAAGAAACCAAGAGAATTACCAGTTTTACAAGAATTTTTGGACTTCTTGGAAAGTAAATTTACTACTCTAGAAGTTTCACACCGCAAAACTGAATCATTTAACCAAAAATCAACCATGCAACTCAACCAAAACCATAATTTTAACCAAAAATTCTCAAGTCACCAAAATCATTATACCAACCAGAAAATTAATTCAAATCAGTCGAATAAAAATTATAACAAATATAGTTATAATAACATGTACAATAACATGCACAAGTCAATGCACGTATCTAGGTCAGTAACATGTCCAATGTGCAATGCTGATCACGGTTTATGGAATTGCAATAAATTCTTGCAATTATCGAGTGAGCAAAAATTGAAATTTATTAACCAGCGAAATTATTGCACAAATTGTCTAGTAAGTCATTTTAATAAACCATGTTACTCAACGAAAAAATGCCGCACGTGTTTAAAATCGCATAACTCTTTTCTGCACGAGGCTTTAACTAGGCCACAGATTATTAACAAAAATATACCCAGTACGTCGAATAATGTTCCACCAGCTTCGAGTCACGTGGCTTCTAATGGAGTTTCGGAAATATTATTAGCCACAGCCCTAGTGAAAATCTTTGGAAATGATGGCACACCATACACCATGAGAGCTTTAGTGGATGGAGGTTCTCAAATTTCATTAATAAGCGAAAATGCGGCACAATTATTAGCGTTAAAAAGAAACCATTGTAAAGGAAAGGTATTTGGCATTGGAGAGAAAGAAAATAACTGTAAAGGGATGCTGAATATTAAGTTAAAGTCAATCTACAATGACTTCACATTAGATACCAACGTTTTGATCATGAATAATTTGATAAAAAATTTACCAAACTCATCTTTTACCAAACCAGAATGGGTTCATATACAAAATATTAACTTAGCCGATCCTGAATTTAATGTTAGCCGTTCAATTGACATACTTCTTGGCGCAGATGTTTATAGTAAAATTATGTTAGAAGGGATTTTAAGAGGAAATAACGAAAATCAACCAATTGCTCAGCAAACTCAGCTAGGTTGGTTGCTTTGCGGGTCTATGAACACATCCTACAGATGTAATGTAGTACTGCATAATACGGATGACTTAAAAAGATTTTGGGAAACTGAAGAGGTCAACAACCAAGAGATAGACATGTCATCGGAAGACCAAGAGTGTTTAAACTACTTTCTAGCAACCACTAAGAGACTGGAGAATGGAAGATATGAAGTGCGCCTCCCATTCAAACCTGAACTCAAGGAAAAGTTAGGGGCTACTAAACCAATGGCTTTAGCACAATTTCGAGCTTTAGAGAGGAAATTGGAAAGTAATTTTGAACTCAAAAATGAATACCAGCAGTTTATGGACGAATACTACAATTTAAACCATATGAAACCATCGAACATTACCCAGAATATCGGATGCTACCTACCGCACCACCCGGTAATCCGTACAGAGTCCTTAACAACAAAAGTGAGAGTAGTATTCAATGCATCAGCAAAATCTTCGTCAGGGCTTAGCCTAAATGATACCATGTATACAGGTCCTAATTTACAACAAGATCTACAAGAACTTATTTTAAAATGGAGACAATACCAGTATGTTTACACAGCGGATATTGAAAAAATGTACCGACAGATAATGATTCACCAAGATGACCAATGCTATCAAAAAGTATTATGGAGAAAAAATCAAAACCAACCAATTCACCAATTTCAACTAACAACAATTACTTATGGCACAAAACCAGCACCATTTTTAGCCATGATGTGCTTAAAACAACTGGCAAAAGATGAACGAAATAAGTATCCCAACGCGGCTAAAGCCTTAGAGGAATCATTTTACATGGATGATTTCTGCGGCGGAGAACACTCATTAGTAAAAACAATACAATTAAGAAACGAATTAAATGATTTATTGAAATCAGGCGGATTTAATTTAAGAAAGTGGTCAGCAAATAACCCAAGGCTCTTGGAAGGCTTAAATATAGAACAATGTAACCAAAAAACATTCGAATTCAAGCAGTCAGACTCAACCAAAACTTTGGGGCTCGGATGGAACCCTCAAAAGGATAAGTTTATATTTGATTTGAAATTAGAACCAGAATTACCAACTAAATTAACTAAAAGATCGCTGCTTTCTGATATTTCAAAGTTATTTGATCCACAAGGGTGGTTAACCCCCATCAGTACTACCATGAAAATATTATTTCAGACTGTGTGGTTGTCACAGTTAGGTTGGGACGACATTTTGCCCGCAGATATAGCCAGTAAATGGAAGAATTTGAGAGAAAAACTATTAGATATCAGAACCATTGAGATAAATAGATGGCTCGGACTACAAAATAATAAAAATCAAAGAGTGGAATTACATGGCTTTTGCGATTCTTCGAATAAGGCCTATGGGTGTATAATATACTGCAAAGTCAGCAACAGAAACAACATCACAGTTACGTTAGTAATGGGTAAAGCTAAATTAGCTCCCTTGAATAAGAAAATAAGCACGCCTAGAATGGAATTGATGTCGGCTCAACTCTTATCATAATTGATGAATAAAGTTCAAAATTGCTTACCAGACCATTACAACACCAAAACTTATTGCTGGACCGATTCAACTGCAGTATTAGGATGGCTAAAGGGAGATCCAGGACGCTGGAAAACATTTGTCGCAAATAGAGTAAGATCTATAACCAAAATAATACCATCGGAATGTTGGGGACATGTAAAGACAACTGAAAACCCCGCTGATTGTGCAAGTCGTGGGTTATCGACCAAACAGTTAAAAAACCATGACTTATGGTGGCAGGGTCCAAAGTGGCTTTTATCACCGGAAAATCCAACCAGAAAGGATAATATTATATATGAAACCAGTTTAGAAAGCAAAACCAGGCATGTAAAACAGTCAAATGTTGTAATAAACCAAATACCTACAACAAATATAATTGACGATTTATTAAATAAATGTAGTTCGCTTAGTAAAATAATAAGAATAGTTGCATGGATATTACGAGTCGGTACCAAAAAACGAGTTTATGAATCCTATATTACGTTGCATGAGTTGCGACGAGCGAAAATGCTAATCGTTAAAAACATCCAACAATCGATATTTAGGCATGAAATGAACTACTTACAAAAACACAGTAAAGTGCATTGTAAAAGTAATATTTTAAATTTAAATCCGTTCATTGACCAAGACGGAATATTACGAGTGGGAGGAAGGCTTCGAAACGCTGAGATAAACAATCAAATGAAACATCCCATTATATTACCACATAACCATCGCCTCACAAATTTAATAATTCAAGAAGCACATGAGTTAACGTTCCATGGTGGAGCGCGCCTTACATAATCTCATATTCGACAAAAATATTGGATAATCGGCGGATATATGTCCACAAAGAAATTCGTACGTCAGTGTATTACATGTAGAAAACAAGAACCACCTAAACAATGTCAACTTATGGGTGACCTACTATCATCCAGAGTGAACCCCGAACGTCCCTTTTATCATTGTGGAGTTGACTACACGGGTTTTGTGGAAGTCAAAGCGAATAAAGGGCGCGGAATAAAGACCACTAAAGGATATATAGCACTTTTCATTTGTATGGTAACGAAAGCTGTTCATTTGGAGCTTGTATCCGATTTAACCAGTTCGGCTTTTCTGGCAGCTGTACACCGTCTGGCAGCGCGACGTGGAGCACCACGTCACATGTACAGCGATAATGGTACAAACTTTGTGGGAGCTAATAGAATGATTCAAGAGGAATACGAATATCTACAACAAATTTTCAGTGAAAGTTTCTATAAAGAGATAACTGAGCTACAAATAGAATGGCATTTCAACGCAAGTTCCTGGCCAAGTGCGGGAGGCATTTGGGAGAGAAATATCAGGTCCTTAAAACAGCATCTTAAACGTGTAATCGGCCACCAAAAATTAACATTTGAAGAATACGTCACATTATTATCAAGGATAGAGGCATGCATGAATTCCCGCCCGCTCTGTCCATTGTCTGAAGATCCTGATGATTTCGACTTTCTAACACCAGCCCATTTCTTAACAACTAGACCGGGATTGACTGTGATAGAGACGAAAGAAGATGCTAGAACCAGATGGCATCTCACCACAAAATTATTTCAAGATTTATGGAAACGATGGAAAACTGAATACCTAACTCAATTATCTGTAAGATCTAAGTGGTTAAAGACGAAAGAAAACATAAAACTAGGCGACCTAGTAACTATTCAGGATGATAATTTACCAGCAGGAAAGTGGGCCATGGGACGTGTACTGGAAATACACCCAGGCGACGATGGTTTGATTAGAGTTGTTACTCTAAAAACCAAGAACGGATTGATAAAAAGACCAATTGTCAAACTATCTGTTTTACCAATTAACCAAATAAACTATTTGCCAGAACCACAAAGTATACCTTTTAACCATGACCATAACTTAACCAGCAACCAGAATGACGAAAAACTAAAACCAGAAGAGAAAAGGAAGAGACCAAAAATACCTGCATACAACATTTTTTCTATCGTGTCAGCAATGATATTTTTTATGACGATATTAGTACCACAGACAAACTGTTTACATACCGTTCACGAACTTCCTAACAATCAAACGTTATTTTACGATCCTGTGGCTAATCTACAACTTATTAGGGACAAATGGATCCTTGTAGTATATTATGATATGACGCCATATTGGTCAGGCATGGAAGCATACGGTAAAATAAATCATTATTTAGAAAAACTATGTAGTAAAATTGAAACACAATCGCCATGCCATATGATTATATCCCAGTTACGTCATAATGACCACGAGCTTCAATACTATAATGAACTTTTGCTAACACAACATTTTAATGTCCACGACAGACAGCATCGGCGGCGCCGGGGACTTATCAACGGTGTCGGTTACTTAGCGAATGAGTTGTTCGGAGTATTAGACACTCGATTCGCAGAACAATATACAAAGGATATTGAAAACGTCAGAAATAACGAAAGACATTTAATTAAGCTGTGGAAAAACCAGACGTCGGTCATTGAATCTGAATTTAATTTAATGAAGAAAATGGAGATAGAATTAGATAATCAGCTTAAATTCATAAACAAAAAATTAATTACTTTTCAACAAGATACCAACTCAGTTCAAACAATCATCCAAAACATGTCTGCTATACAAGATTTTACATTATCCGCGATGGCGGGAAATAATTTATTACAAAATTTGAAGAGATTGCAAGATACATTACTTGACACTATCACTGATGTGTACCATGGTCGAATTAGTCTACATTTATTAAAACCAGAACAATTAAAATCGGAACTACAAACAATACAAGGCCAAATGAGAAACGACCTCCATTTGTCTATCAATAACCTTGAATCGGACTTACAGTACATCTACCAGTTACTGAAAGTAAAGGCAAAAGTTACCAAAAAACTCATTATTTTTGAAATAACTTTCCCTCTTGTCACCAGAGAAAACTTCCGTCTTTATAAGATTATACCAGTTCCACACCAAATCAATAATAGCATGGTCAGCATAATTCCAGTAGCAGACTATGTGGCTATAAATCTAAGAAAAGATGTTTATTTTGTAGTAACCATTAATGAATTAAATACATGTCTGCGACATGAAGAGTCGTACATGTGTCAAATTCGAAAACCGATCTTAACCCTGCAAAATGATGAAACTTTTTGTGCGAAAAATATGCCAGAAAATAAATGTAAATATATAAAAACGAGTTGTACTAACCGATGGGTAGAGTTACATCATACGTCACAATACCTATACTTTTGTTGTGACGTATACTCGATAAAAATCATATGTGGAGATCAAATTACCGTCCGCCAACTGACCCAAGCCGGAGTCATTGGCATGAATGAAATGTGCATTATAAAAGGAACAGATTTTACGTTATATTCTATTGAACACCATTCTAACCAAAACAATATGTCTCCTGATATTTACATACCACAGATTGATCAAATTAACCATATAATTAACATGAGAGTTTTGCCTGTTGAGAATGTCCCAGAAAACCATCTAGACTCCTCCTTCTCTCAGCTCGAAAATGAAATAAAAGACATGAAGTCAAACGCAGATATACCGGATGAAGGATTATCTTACCATCACATTCACCACTACACCATCAGTTATATTTTACTCGTAGCAGGCCTAGGATTTACTGCTACGTGGTTATGGAAAAAAGGATGTTGCAGCATATATAAGAGATCGTCTGCTCGTGGTCGCGGAAGCCCACGACGAGAGTCGTTACAACTGCCTCAGCCAGTTCCGAGAGTTACCAGACGACAACCAGGTTCAGTTTCAACTGAACAGCGACAGCTTAGTGCTAAGGAACTAAATAAACCATTGTGTTACAAAGAAGTTCGTAGTGTTCGTAGTGAAAGTGTTCGTAGTGAAAATTTGGCAGACCGTTGGCCAGTTAGGCGCGGCGTAACAAAAAGAAATGACACTTCCCAAGTTGAGAAAGTTTTTACCATAGAGGACACTATTGTTTGATAATTTTCACTATTACTGAATTTACCCTTTTCTGTTTGATTTATTTATACCATACTTTTAAGTCATTTCATATTCATCATTTTATTGTGTGACGATACATACAAACCATTCTGCTTTATGTTTTTTGCTTTTGCATTATTAGTTAAGATTTTAGTAATTAATTTACATTTTTTATATCATCTTATTTTCATCTTGTGCTCGGGAGCATGTTCGGAGCTACGCAACCGAACAAGTCAGCGATTTCCATATCTGCACCGCGAGCACTTTGGTGCGCGTTAACTTTAATAATTTCAGTATAATTTGGAATCAGTTCGCAATCCGCCAGCGACCGAGCTCAATACCATTAACCATTTTCTACCACTTTTACCATTTAAATTACCATTTTACCATAAACCATTTTAGTTGATAAATACCATTTTTATAACCATATTTAATTATCTTTGTAGTATTAAAACCAAGTGTTTCTTAGTGTTAAATATATTAGTTTATAAACCATCTCGTCAGTGTTCTTATTAACCATAAAAGAGCTCGAAAACGCTATAGGTTGTCTAAGGATTTTCAGACGAACATTAAGTTTTTCTGGAAATCCGTTAGATCAGTAATAACTCAAACCTCAGAACTGAAAGAGGTGTAACAGAGAGTGAACGTAGTTCACTAAGTATAGACAAGAACAAATGTAAAGATGACATTGGTATGGATGAGATTGTGAAAGCTATTAAGGGTATGAAATCAGGTAAGTCACCAGGGTATGACAGGATAACTTCCGAGATGCTGAAGGCTGGACATGGCGTCATAGCGAGTCAGCTGTGCAGCCTTTTCAATTTATGCTATACCACCGGCCAAGTGCCAAGTGATTGGTGCAAGGCTGTCATCGTACCTCTTTACAAAGGAAAAGGCTTACGGCAAGACTGTAAAAACTATAGGGGCATTAGTCTGCTCAGCGTCGTTGGTAAGTTGTATGCAAAAGTATTGGTTGAAAGAGTTGTGAAAGAAACCGATGCGAAAATATGGGATGCACAGGCGGGTTTTCGGAAAGGAATGGGATGCACGGATCAGGTCTTTTCTCTGCGAAGCATAGTAGAGAAGTTTTTGGGCAAAAACCAAAAGGTTTACTGTGCCTTCGTAGACTTAGAAAAGGCCTACGATAGAGTGTTGAGGAGTGAACTATGGTCGGTACTGTCCATGTATGGGTTGAACGACAACCTTGTTCAAGCACTGAAATCTCTTTGTAGGGATTCCAGAGCTTGCGTGAGGATTAACGGGTCATACACCGAGTGGTTTAGCATCCAAAAGGGTGTAAGACAGGGATGTGTAGCGTCACCGTGGTTGTTTAACCTATTCATGGATAGCTGTTTAAAAGATTTGAAAGAAAGTGAATGCGGTGTAAGGATGAATGAGTTACTCATCAAATGTCTGCTTTACGCTGATGATCAAGTTTTACTTGCATCATCGGCGGACGAGTTGCAGGTGATGGTAACAAGTATGCATGAATCTTTTGAAAGGAAAGGGATGAAAATGAATGTAAGTAAGATGAAAGTAATGGTATTTGAGAGGGATGAATACACGACAGCGTGTGATATTGTGATTGGAGGAGAGAAAGTCGAACAGGTGAATGAGTTTGTATATTTGGGAACTTTGTTTACGAGAGATGGGAAATATGAAAAAGATATTGTTAGAAGAGTAAATGCGGGGAACAGAGTGAATGGGGCACTACACGCCTTTATGAGTAGCCGGCAAGTATCAAAGAAGGCCCGACTAGCCGTGCACGATGGAGTGTTAGTGCCAACTTTAATGTATGGAAGTGAAAGTTGGGTATGGCAGAAAACGAATGAAAGTAAAATAAATGCAGTGGAAATGAGAGCTCTGAGAAGTATGTGTGGTGTGACTTTGAGAGACAGAATTCGAAATACTGATGTAAGAGAGCGTTGTGGTGTGAAAGAGGATGTAGTCACAAAGATTGAAAAAGGCATGCTGAGATGGTTTGGCCATTTAGAAAGGATGAATGAAAGAAGATTCACAAAAGAAGTATACCTGGCCTGTGTGAATGGGACAACCGGAAGGGGAAGACCACGTCGAACATTCTCTGACTAAATTGGAGATGTTCTCAAGAAAGGGCAGGCAGAAGTACCCTAAACCGGCGAGCATGTATGAAGAATATAATGACAGTAATCGAGGCAAAAGAAGTATGCAAAGATCGTGACAAATGGAAATCCGTTGTCTCTGCCTACCCCTCTGGGAAACAGGCGTGAGTCAATGTAATAAGCGGCATTAAATAAGGACATTAATGCCACTTATTTTGACACTCGCATTCAAGCTAAAAGATAGGGTACAAAAACATGTGTAACTATTGACCTATGTACCTGCAAGAATTGTATATATCAATGCCTGCAAGTTTGTGTTGAACACTGTGCGAGAGTCCAATTGGCACTTGACTGGTTTTTATTTTATTGATTCTCGTACCGTGCGGCAATGGAGAACCACTGTTTGCCCGAGGAGTCTATTGTGCTATATATTCACGACTACATCTTCCTGTATAAACTACACGCAATAATAGATTTATGTATGCATGTACAGTAACAGCCAGAAGTCGACTAGCAATCTCACAAAACCGTGGCATAGCAATATTAGTTGTACTTATGACCTTCTTCTATAAGAACGTTTGACAACACTACACATTGGCAACTTGTTGCCCGCTTATGATTGTTATTACAAATTTCAATAAGTATCGTAAGCGTTACGGTGGCTAAAGTGGTTAGCACTGTGCCTCGCATGGCGAACGTTCGGGTTCGAGTCTCACACCAAACATGAAAAATATTTTTTAATTATTAATGTGAAATAAGAATGCCGATTTGCTAACAAATATGTTAAATATTCCACAACTAAACGAAGATTCTTTCGTTTTACAATTATTTTCAATCTTAGCGTCGTTATTACAATATGAGGGTAGATTTGAAACAAAGTGATAAGTTCACTTTGTAAATATACCTTCATATTTTAACTACTTTACTAGTTCACATAAATTATTCCACTATTCGCTGTTGTTGGTTGGTGAACATAGTTACGAGCGTTTGTGTTATCTTGTTGCTGCTATTTTAGTATTCTTCTGAATTCAATATGCAGGCTAATATCAGTATTGAAGCCAAGGCAAATATTGTGGCCCTATATTCGAATGGCCTTAATATATCTCAAATATCGAATGAAACCGGCTTATGCGTAAGCTTATTTTTTTAATTTTATGTGATGATACGATACCTACAAAATATAATGGTAGATTAATCGCGTGTTGCAAGTGTGTAATATATTTTTTTTTTTTTAGAGAGAGACTGTTAGTCGTTGGGTGAAGAGATTTGAGGAAGAAGGTAGCCTGAACAGTCGTGAGAGGAGCGGAAGGCCACCTCTTATTAGCCAGCCTCAGCGACGTTATATGGTAGCGGAATATGATGGTTTCATCCCAACAAGGCGTTTTGCCGATGAGTTCGGCACATCAGTACGCACCGTTCGCCGCATACTCCATGCCGAAGGTCTTCATCACCGAGCGCCAGCTAAGAAACCATTTTTAACCCAACGGCATAAAGAGGAGAGGTTAAGTTTTGCCCGGGAATATTTGGACTTTGATTGGGAGACGACAATATTCACCGACGAAAAATCTTTTAAATCGTGCCAAAAAGGAAGACTGCATTTGTGGCGTAAAAATAACACGCGTTGGTCTGAAGGCAATGTCAGACCAAATACGGAGTCAGGCAGAATCAGTGTGAATATGTGGGGGTGGATAAGTGCTCAAGGGCCCGGTGAATTAAGTTTTATACCGACGCGAGCCAATAGTGTCAACTATGTGGAAGTGTTGAACGATATAATGTTGCCTACGGTGCGTAATATCTACCCCGCAGAAGACTTGAACGAGATAAGTTTTGTGCAAGACAATTGTCCTATACACCGTGCCAGCATTGTTCGCGAATGGTTTAGCAATCATCCGGAAATTAAAGTTATTCCTTGGCCAGCTCGGTCCCCTGACTTAAACCCCATAGAAAATATATGGGGTTTAATGGTGCAAAGATGGGAAACTCGGGACGAGAGATGCCCTGAGCTACTCGCATCCCATTGCATGCAGTTATGGGATAGTTTGCGCGGCACAAATATCTGTGCAAATATTGTGGCGTCTATGCGTCGACGTCTGATTAGCTGTATCGAGGCTAACGGAGGTCACACGAAATATTAAAAATCCTAAACAGGTAGGGTAATTTTGTGTCAGGGGACATAGTGTCCGTAACTTTAACAAATTAATATTTATATTATTGTAATATTGAGGTTAAGTTTCAATCCTCTTTTCATTGAGAAAATGAATAATTAAGCTATAACCTCTTAAATTATATCAGAATTTTCATAATATCTATATGTAACCTAAAATGTGTTTTTTAACATTCAATACTATAGTAATAACATAAGTAAGTGTAAAGGATTTCTTTTATATAAAAAATATTACAATGTTACCATATCAAAATTAGTTTCATTTATTATCATATTATAATAATAAATTACCTTTATTGTAATATCTATTTTTTCAAGGTAATTTACTAAAATAAATTACTAAAACATAATAATTATAATTATATAAAACATAAAAAACTGGCCCAACTCGGATTCGAACTCACAACTATCCCGATCACATTAGCGAGAGCAGCCTCGTTACCGATCTAGCTAATGTTAACTTATATTCACGTGTTGAAATTTTGCATTACTAGGAAAAAAATAATCGACGGCGATAAAAAAAACAAGTTACTGATATTGTCATCCTTGTCTAGCATTGACCACATCTATAACTACTCGTAGCGATGCTACACGACATGTTAATTTGTTAGCGTTGGAACATCGCTTACACGGATAAATAAGCGTGTGTGTATAGGCGCCGCAGCCCGCAGGCGATAATGGCCATTGCGGTGTAAGTGGACTTCTGGCCGTTGACTGTACATATATGTCTATTTAGACACTTAGTGCCAGTTTAATGTACTAACAATATTAGTGTGTTAGTTAGTGGGTATGTCGTATTATTGTGTAGAATGTAATCGATGAGCCAACTTAGTCTTCTATAGTCTATTCATCACTACACCACTGGACGGTTAGGAATCAGCGACCAGACCAGACCATCTTACCTTTACACGAAACCAAACATCATAATTTCATGTCCTCAGTATTCCAAGGACCATTAAAATAAATAAATAATATGAAAATGGTTTTAATTCACATAGACTTTAAAAGGCGCTTGTAAATAATTAGAAAATGGACTGTAGGATTATAAATTAACTTTATATATAATAATAATAATATCTAGGGACAATGTCACACAGATCATCCTAGCCCCAAACTAAGCAAAGCTTGTACTATGGGTACCAGGCGACGATATACATACTTATATAGATAGATAAATACTTAAATACATAGAAAACATCCATGACTCAGAAACAAATATTCGTGCTCATCACTCAAATATTTGCACTTACCGGGATTCGAACCCAGGACCACCAGCTTCGTAGGCAGGAGCACTACCAACTAGGATATAGAACCAGACAACTGATAGATATGCCTACTTATACATTTTCCAATATATATAAATTATAGATAAATCGTAGTGCCCGTCACACAAAAAATTGTACTAGGTGGGGTTCGGCCCCATTTCTGGCTTAGCAGTCACCAACAAGCCACTATTAGATCTGTGTCTTATATTTAATCATAGCCATAATATAAAATAGAATTAGCCATGTGGTTTCCGCCCCAGAAAGAATAAGATGGCCACCCCATACCATCCCGTGGATGTTGTAGAAGGCGACTAAAGGATACAGGTAGTCGGGCAGCAGTGCTTCCTGTGTACTAGCTACCACCTAACTGCGGTTGCCAACTCGCATGAGAAGCGCGGTAACTACGACAAAATCCTGCATGACGTTATAAAAACCTTTGGGGGAAGCCTAAGTCCAGCAGCGGACGCTTTTAGGCTGATGATAATGATAGAATTATAATTTAATTTATGGTATTTTTTTTTCAAGTAATTGCCGAAATGGTTATTGAAGTGTTACACCGCAGTTACCGGAATTAGGCAGGTCGACATAAAAATATAATGTAAAAGTTATGTCCAAGACACGTGGACCGTTAGTCGTGGTCCAGTCACCTCCCTGCGGGATGCTGGCATAAAAATAACTTTGCCGAAAGTATTTCGGTGCCTACCATGCAACAAAATTACTTGCAAATATTTATAGAAGACTAGCTGTGGACTGCGGTTACAAACCTAATAAATTATAGACTATGTGTTATTCCGATATGTAAGGTATAGGTATTACATTGACTTATATGTATAACTAGACACGCTGATTCGAATAAAAACTCTGTCCCAGTCCGACTGTGCGCGAGGTGAGGGGATGGGATTGCGCGTCTAGTAGAATACATAGAGGACAATGGTATATTACTACAAAGCTTTAACTAAATCCACTAGGGTGATTTTACTGATAGTGTTCAGTTCATAAGTAGACATACAACTTAAAGTTAACGCTTTAAATATTATGTATCATTCATATTATTTTCATACAAAAAGTAAGTATTAATTATTAACTAAATATTTAAAACTTTAAATTAAAGGTATTCTACATTTTCTGGTATTGGTAATGTTCCCAGAGTACTGGCAATACTTATTTGTTGGGCAAAATATATGCCAGCATTCCGGGAATGTGTAACTATTTCTTTATCCGCTTGGTAGTTGTTGCGTGAATGAGTAGCAAACATCAATACGTATATACTCACAAACCCTCGCATTTATATTATTAGTACGATGAACACAGTCAAATTATTGTAGAGGTAGTATTATTTGGCAACTTACACCCAATACCGTTTTAGCTTACAAAAATCTAATAGGTTTATTTACTTAAAACAAATTTTCGTTCTCCATTTTGTCCTAAAGGATAATGTTATTAATTTACCTTGATAGAAAAACGATCGCGTTTCATCTAAGAAGTGCTATAAGCAAAAGAAAATAAAAAAATACCACTTACTTTATTTTATTATTTTATACGTTGTGCAATTTATAATTATGAGGACTTTGTTAATTGAGAATGGTCAAAATGTTCATATTTAGCTGATGGCATGATCTTTTATCTTTTTAGATTTGATGTTTTATAAGCCTATTAACATTGAGTTTTGGTTCCATACTACGACATCTATGCGGGTCCTGAGCTAGTTCTATTCAGTCTTAATTGGGAAGTCACTAGACAAATCAATACCTTTTAATAATGAATATCGATGTCAAGGTAAGATGGTGTACAAATAGTTTGATTTTTGAAAGGTTTTGCGACAGGACCGAATTAAAAGACTGTAAATAGTATTATATATATATATATATATATATATATATATATATATATATAGTATTGGCTGTATGTAACTAATATTGTAAGTGTTATTCTGGCAAAAATTAAAGACTAAGAATTTATACGTAATATTAAAAATATGGAAAATGTGACAAATGTGGATCATATTCCGAATTATATATTAAATACTAATAATAAGGAGAAGTGTTCAGTCACTAGCCCAACGCAACCACTTAAACTAAAGGTCAGGCTAAAAAGGAAATTTCACAGTTTATTATATAACATTTATATACCTAGAATCGAATTCTATTATCTTAAGCATGGAGCCACGCACTGTATAATCTGAAACTTGTTTCTGTAAGGAAAGCTCCTCACAAAACATGCTGTAAAGTTTGTCTTCTAATAAATTATTATTATTATAAATTCCCAGAACAAATAATAATACAAAAATGTACTTAATTTTCAGCTCATTATGTTATACAGTTTATTTGAATATTTTTATTCTGTACTAAAGATCCTGAGGTCAGTTGTAATAAAGATACAGAGTTATGATCATGTTAATTTATGTAAAAGATCCTTTGAGATATTTTTTGCGCCAATTCCCGAAAGGGAATTCCGCATCGTCGAGTAGAGAACTGTTTTTTTACTAGAAAGCCTTATTCTCTAGTACCTACTGTCTTAGAAAAAATCAAAATTACATAAATGTAGCGCAGTGTTTACTGTTTTGCGCTACTGCCTTGCAACTACATCGGCTGGTGTTGTGGGCGTGAGTCCCACTCAGGGCAACAATTTTTGAGAATCATAATTGTTGTATATGTCCGTGACATCCACGTTTGTAATTCGCCCCGAGCTACACGGATTTATTTCCCTAAGGTGTCAAAGTCAAAGTCAAAGGTACTTTATTCCGTAAAAATTTTACATTTATGTGGAATCGTCATATTTTTTGTACCCTACCGCAGTGCATGACGTGGCAGCTACTGAAAAACACTGCCAGAAAACTCAGTAGGAATCCTTTTTTAAAATAAAATATACTTAAGATTAATGACAATCATGTGTGTTGACTCAGAACAACTCAATCCCAAGCACTTTTATCACTTAAATAATCAGAAATTTTGTAATATGCCCTGCTACACAATTTGGCTTTAATAATTCTTTTAAACTTATTCGTAGACAATTCTCTAATATCATTGGAAAGTTTGTTATAGAATCTTATACATTGCCCCATAAAAGAGCTACTTATTTTGTGGAGACGGGTAGTATGCAATATGAGATTATTCTTATATCTAGTATTTACATTATGTGTATCGCTCCTTTTACAGAAGGAATCGATATTTTTATGCACATATAGTAAGTTTTCATATATATACTGAGATGGTACAGTTAGAATGTTGACCTCTTTGAATTTTTCTCTTAGAGACACTCTCGGGCCAAGATTATAGATAGCTCTTACAGCTCTTTTTTGCAATACAAATATGGTGTTAATGTCAGCAGAGCCACTCCAGAGAAGAATTCCATAGGACCTTACACTATGAAAATAACTGAAATAAACCATTCTAGCTGTGTCAACATCAGTCAGCCGTCTAATAGTTTTCACTGCATATGCTGCAGAACTTAATTTGCCGGACAGTTTTTCTATTTGTGGGCTCCATTGTAGCTTTGAGTCAATAGTGATACCCAAGAACACAGCTGATTCAACAGGGTCCAACCTAGCTCCATTCAGTTGTACATTGGTTGTCGCCTGTTTCACATTCGGTGTAGTGAATTTTATGACTTTAGTTTTCTTATCATTAAGCACAAGATTATTGGCATTAAACCAATGAACAACTTTAGAGATTGCATCATTAACATCGTCAAAATTGCTTAATTGTCGGTTTATTTTGAACGACAGGGAAGTATCATCTGCAAACAACACAATCTCTTACATAGTAAGGTAAGTCATTTATATAAATTGAAAACAAAAATGGGCCAAGAATTGACCCCTGTGGAACGCCCATTACCACTGGAGATCCCGGAGATATTTTACCGTTTATTTCGACCTTCTGAATTCTATTGCCCAAGTAAGAAGTCAGAAGTAATAATAAAAAAATAAAAAATTGGTCCCTATCTATTGGTAATCGAAATTCGACCATTAAGGTTCTATAGTCAAAGACTATAGACATTAAAGACAAATAATATTAATCTGTTATCAGTTTTGATACTCAGTTTGTGCTCTCTTCAGAAATAGGTCGTCATTACCGAAATTCGGCCAGGAGCAGGACCAGGAGCGTAAGTGATAGGCGAGGTTAAGCAACTAGGGTCGCGGTCAATCTATAGATAGGTAATCGCCAAAGTGGTTTAACTTCTGAGCATCTCCGTGCCTCGGAAGGCACGTTAAGCTGTCGGTCCCGGATGTGGTCATTAGACAACAGTCGTTAAGCAATATTCTGATATGGCTTACCGGGCGGCGTGAACAACTTTGACACTAGAGTAACCACAGCCCATAAAATAAAATTAAAAAGATTTTTATTCACGTAGACTTTAAAAAAGCGCTTGTAAATAGTCAGAACATGTTAATATCAAATTATTTCCAGTTACGTATAGATATTTAGGTATACGGATTTTATGAAAACATGTATTTTACAATAGTAATGATATTTAGCTCGCTTGTAGGTATTAAGTTATTGTCAAAGAGATTTACGTTTCGTTTAGGTTTAATTATAGAAATTTATTGTTTTAGCTATATTATACGATAACTAAGTAATAGGAGCACTATTATTATTATATAATACTTTGATTTTGACAGTGTCTTTATAACCTAGGCAGTAAGGTTGGTTTTGGAATTGCAAGTGTATACATACACATAGTGTCATCTATGCCAATTTGTATACCAACATAGGTACATAGTCATGCCGTTAATTCAGCAAAACATGGTGTACCTGGTCAATTAACCTACTGGTCAAATGAATCGATTTTCAACGTTATAGATGCCTTCTCGATTAAAGACATTAGCCCGAGATCAAGTGAGCAATAACAGTTCGACTCGTCAGTTGGTAAAAAAGATATAATTATTATAATTAAATATATTCACACAGCCCTATCTGGCGCATCCGTAATTAAGCAAAACTTGTACTATGGGTAATAGACAACGGACAGAATTCTTCTTTGCTTTTCTAATATTTGGTTTAGTCACAGATATCTGGATATCTATGGGTTTAGTCAACGAAAACATTTTTGTGACGGAAAAGGACATTAAAATAAATTAAGCCTTCATGGGCCGTTGGGTCAAATGACAATAAATTTTTAATTGTTATGTGGCCCCACGGCTTTCAACGTGTTATTGCAGAAACGTATAATTTTTTTTTGTACCTAACTAAATATCTGGACTTATATTATTAATATGAAAAACAAAATTCCACCCTGTATTTTATATACAGACTGGCCGAGGAGTTGACGTTCAAATGCAAAATTTAGATACTTTATGATAGTGTCCGAATCACTCCCATGTTCAATCCTCACTATGTTCTACGATTTTGCGTAGTTTTCGAGATTGAATTTTATTAATGATTTTTTTCATAAAATTTCACCTAACATCAGTTTTCGATTTTTTTCGTCGTACTATTGAACATTTCTGGTTTAGTTTTTTTGTGTTTACTAATTAGCATATTGAACCTAACACCCTAAAAAGTATGGTTTATCTAATCATTGCAGAACTGATATAGAATTTAAAGTTCAAAATTTGGGTTTGAGCTCAGGACTCATACATTTTCAAAGTATCAAAAAAACGCAAAATCGTAGAACATATGTACATGGGGGTGATTCGCATAGGTACTCCTCATCATAAAGTATCTAAATTTTGCGTTTTAACGTCAACTTCTCGGCTTCCCTGTATAGGGGGAGTTCCTACTGCTATAAAAACTTGGACTATTAGTATCTAAAGAAACTATAGGATTAAATCACCAGTGTGTTTCCTAAGAGTTTTGGCTTCTACTAATGGTTTGATTCAAGTAATTCCTAGACCGCGCCAACATAGTCTTATAGTGGTTAGGGCGTGTAAATGGACGAGTTCAGTTTCAACCCCACGGATTACATCTTAGGGGTATATTACTAGTATTATTACGAATTTTATTGGCCACGAGGCATGTTGGAAGCGATTTATGGCGTCATGGCTGCCTGCTCAAGAGCTATTTATAGGGTTAAATCAAATTAGTGACTGCACGTGTGGCACAGTGGCTCAAGTGTCGGGTTCGATTCCTTTACAGGGTCTGGTTTCATGTGATATTACTAGTATTATTACGGATTTTTTTGGCCATGACGTATGTTAGGTATGTTGGAAACGATTTATGGTAACATGGCTGTCTGCTCAAGAGCTATTAATCAAATTAGTGACTGCACGTGTGGCACAGTGGCTAAGGCGTCGGGTTCGATTTCCACCCAGGACAAATATTTGTGTGCATGAACATGCCTGTTTGTCCTAAGACTGGCTGTAATTATGTATACGTATGTATTTATTAAAGAAAAGCAGTAGATATAAGTAATACATCAGTTATCTGGTTTCCATAGTACAAGCTCTGCTTAGTTTGGGATCAGATGGCCGTGTGTGAATAATGTCCAAGTTTTTATTATTACAATTAACACTATCGGTCATTGTATTTATAGTGTTTTCTGAGTCTGGGTGAGAGTGTTTTATATGTATGAATTGTAAGTTTTTCGAAGTCTCCAGCGATACAAGGCTTCGATTCCTTTACAGGATCTGGTTTCATGTGATATTACTAGTATTACTACGGATTTTTTTGGCCATGACGTATGTTAAGCATGTTGGAAACGATTGATGGCGTCATGGCTGCCTGCTCAAGAGCTATTTATAGGGTTAAATCAAATTAGTGACTGCACGCGTGGCACAGTGGCTAAGGTGTCGGGTTCGATTCCTTCACAGGATCTGGTTTCATGTGATATTACTAGTATTATTACGGATTTTTTTGGAGGCATGTTGGAAACGATTTATGTCCCAGTACAGGATCTGGCTATTCGAGCTATTGGCGTGGATGCTTGCCTTTCATGCCGTAGGTCGTGGGTTCGATTCCCGTGTAATTATACTATCTATATAAGTACGTATATATTAAAGAAAAGCAGTAAATGTAGGTAATATATCAGTTATCTGGTTTCCATAGTACAAGCTCTGCTTAGTTTGGGATCGCCGCGCGATGGGCCGTGTGTGGATTATGTTCCAGGATATTATTATTATAAATAACACTATCGGTCATTGCATTTACAGTTTTTTCTGAGTCTGGATGAAAGCGTTTTTTTTCTAAGTCTCCAGCGATACAAGGATTAATTTTACTGGAAGTTTTAATAACGACAACTCCCTCACTAGTGATATTAATCCCTTATTTTCATTATGGTGGACGTCAGACTACATATATGAACTAGATTAATCATGTTTTGGGGTCCAAAATGTTCTTTAAAATATACACATAGTAAAATTTGATATAAGTATAGTAATATAATTTTTAACAAATCGAAAAATATTAATTTGACTGTGTACTGTATGGTAGTGAGTAGTTACCCTAGAATCAGGGTTGTTCAAGCCGTAAAAGAAGTACAACTGGGACCAACCGGTTTAAAACACAGAGACACTCAGAAATTAAAGCACTTTGTGCGCTCACCTATCTATAGACTATAACCGCGCCGCTAGGTGTCTAACTTTACCGATCACATTCAACATGATGAGAGCAAGTGACTATGACCCTTTCGATTAGCGTTAGACCACGCTACTGAAGTAAAACTTCTTTAACTCCATGATATAGCGGATATATATACAACATGTAACTTAATTAACGCACTCCCTGAAAATAGTTTGTTCAGAATAGTTTACTGAATTGATTTATATCATTTTTAATATAGGTAATTTTTTATTCCAAAATAATTAAAACTACGGAAATTATTGTCATATTAAACCTGTACAGTCAGAACAAATTAAAATGTACCGTAAGTCAAAGTAATGAGACTTTTAAATCTCAGTTTTATTTGTATTCATACAAATTCTATCATTCAGTACAAAATAGACTCATAAGAAAAATAAACTCTATTCCAAGAAACTAATTTAGTAAATAACAATGCATATAAGTACATGTTAAATAAAAAAAAATTGTGTATGTATTATGATTACAACATAATATTCTAATTGGAGTGTTTGAGGGTGTGCGTTAATTACGTCACATGTTGTATAAGCGGTCACCGGCTTAACAGCATGTGATCCCTGTACTTGTTTGGTGTAGAGAGCGTCCATAGGCTACGGTGACCGCTTATTCAATAATGACAAATGCAAAATGTACTATTTTCACATTCGAAATCTCCCTCTCTCTCTTTATATCTACACTAAATCATATCTCCCTCTCAACTTTGCCTCGTAGCCCGTTGCCTCGCCCGATTCAACTCGGTTAACTCCAGGTTACTCCCCAAGTCAAGCGTGTCTAAAGAAATTTTACTTCAAAAATATATTTTCTTATGTAATAAATCCAATAAAGTTCAACTGAAACAGACAACAATGATTTTCAACTATAAAAACCTGCAATTAAAGAAAATTACGACATGCAGTCATTATTGTAGCTAAACAATCAGATTAATATCAGAACATCAGAGAATGAATAATACATTTATAAAAAAATTTAAACATTCTGATCGCGACCCTTAAGCAGTACTTGAATTTTTAATAAGTAATCAATTTTAATAAGTAATCAACACAAGTCTCTTTGTGAATTTTATTCCTTTTATAAAGAACGCGGGAACAACCGCGGGGCACAGCGAGTATCAAATATTTTCTTCTATCGACATTTTTATTTCTTAGTCTTCGCACTATGCGAGTGATATTCGTTGGAGTGCTTCGTGGAATAGGTAATTAATTATTTTAATATTTTATTTGAAGCCCACCAACGTGTGTGCTAAGTGGAATACTTTAGGTGTGCTTCATGTGGGTGTGCTTCCTTTGGGTTTTCTTTACGGAATACCTCCTCGGGAAGGCTCTTTTCATGCACTCCAATTGGCTTGCCATCGACACGCCAAGAAGAAGAACAACCAAAAACAGATTAATTAAAATATTTTTAATTATATTAATATTATATATATAGTAAATCAATTCAAATACTCGATTCTAAGAGCCCTATACAAAGTAGTCGACTTACAATACAGACCGTTGATATCGTAATAGAATCGCGGGCCTATCCGCTCAGAATTTATTACTACCCTCGTATCGGCCTATTAACACGGGGCCTATTAACAGGCCGCTATTAGAATAACACGATGCGATACACCAGGAGACATAGTGTTTCGGACGTTAAATAATAGCGCATCCGGTGAATGAAAAAGAAATAATTTTCTTAGTGTTTCTCACTACGCAAATTCTTGCTTTATTGGAACGAAGTTCCTTATCGCGCATTGTGAAAGGGACTAGACGGAAAAAATCTCACGAAAAGTAGTCACGACACTTTTTGCTATTACCTTTTTGATATATTACCACAAGCCAATTATTACGAAAATTGAGCCTACTGATTAAGTTTATATTACATTATATTTGTTAATAATAAAAACAATGTATTATAACTTAAAAAAAATATATATTACAATTCCTTCACTAATTAATCGAAAGGAACTTCGTTCCATCCGGGTGTCCCTTGACACCTCTCAAGTTTTTTTTTTGTTTGGCGGCCAAGTTTCTCTCGCTTTTTTACTACGCAATGCTTGAAAAATATTAATAAAAAGCACATAGAAAAACATCATTTATATAGTGAAACATTTTTACAGAACAAATAACTTGCATCTAAAGATTTAGATCTTTAGATGCAAGTTCTTCTATAGTAGAAACAGATGCTTCTACTATAGAAGAAGGGTAATGTTCACTTGATCAAATTTTTACCAAGATTGCCAGTCTCAATGGAGATTACGAGTAGCTATCTGCGCAAACACAGGTTTACTGCCTATTTCCTTGCAAATATGATCCTATGGGACGTCCAGCTGACACTACGGAGAGAGTTCAAGGATCAAGACCGACGGCTTTACCTGTTCTCAGAGGGGTGTAACACCAAATCCAAGACATTGGGTTGATACTGAGATTTTTCTTGACAAAAATTCCAATAAGAATCCTTGGCCCGGAACTTCAACCCAGGACCCTTATTATTTAAGGTTTAAGCTACCGCTATATGGACTAGTCAAGTATATATTGTATTGAATGGTGAATCCAACGAAACACAGTATAACTTAACAGTTAAAACAATAAACAAAGGCAATCTGAAGCCTCATAAATCAAACCACCTAGATGACTATTCGGAGATATTTCCATAAATGACGGTTAACGTGATTTCAATACCACTGGTGTGTCCCAGTAATTGGGGATTTTGTAACTAGCTAGTTAGCTTGAGTGTTACACAGATTTAGACGTAGGTATATACAATATGTAACGTAATAAACGCACACCCTCAAACACCCCAATTAGAATATTATGTGGTAATCATATTACATACACTGAATTTTTTATTTAACATTTATTTATATGCATTGTTATTTACTAAAATAGTTTCTTCGAATAAAGTTTATTTTTCTTTATTTTGTATTGAATTATGTAATTTGTATGAATACAAATAAAACTGCGATTTTAAAACTATTGTTACTTTGACTTAGGGTCCTTTTCAATTTGTTTTGACTGTGCAGGGTTAATATTACATTTATTTCTCTAGTTCTAATTATTTTTGGAATAAAAAAATACCTATATTAAAAATTATATAAATCGATTCAGTAAACGATTCTGAAACTATTTTCAGGATGTGCGTTAATGAAGTTACATGTTGTCTATCCAGTTTTTGATTAAATAATTGTCCTTCTCTGTCTAGACACAAGTCAAAGTATCAAAACGAGTTACAAAACCGACATTTAACAAAAAAATTCAAGTGCGAAAAAATTTAAACATTATCAAAAAGGCGGCCTGCGGCGTTAAAGGCAAGTAATTACCAATCACGCCAACCCGCTTCTCTCCCTTAGATAGAAAAATAACCCAAGCAACCTGATATACATATTAATTAAATGTTGATACCCAGTGTGTCCCTTGACGTTTATGTTAAAAGAATTAAACATAATAGAAATGCTCTCACACTGCAACTCATCAGGATTAGAGCTAATTGTTTACGTATGAAAATAAGAACATAGAAAAGTCTCTTTACGTCCGATCAATCAATATCGGATGTATATAATATATCCAAATTCCAATACATCCAAATTTATATATAACTAGCAGCCCGACTGGGGTAGTACCTCCACCTTACAGAAGACATTCCTTAATAATAGCATTAGTAATTTAATGTTGTGTTTCTGAGTGTGAGTAAGGTCGCCAGAGCTCACCGGGGTGGGGGGAAGGGTCAGCAACACTTGTTTGCTGACTCTTAAAGGCCGGCAACGCACCGTCGACACCTCTGGTGTTGCGAGTGTCCATGGGCGGCGGTGATCACTTACCATCAGGTGACCCACTAGCTCGTTTGTCAACCTCTAACTAAAAAAAAAAAAAAAAAAAAACTAGCGGCCCGGTACGTGCTTCGCTACGCTTTTAAGTATTAGTACAAATTGTTTGTATACGGGAGTATAGAAAGATGTTGATTTTACACTTTTTCAAGACTTTTTTTTAATTTTCTCTACGCACAAACCTTCCCTGGACTTCCACGAATAATTCAAGACCAAAATTAGCCAAATCGGTAAAGGCGTTGTTGAGTTATAACATTACAACGAAAAGTGCCATTGATTTTTATATATACATATAGATATAAATTTGGATGTATTCAACCAAATACAAAATGGTAATTTATACAAAATACAGAAATTAATAAATAAATAGTTGGAACATCATATTCTGCCAAATGTTTCGCGTACAAATTTACATTATAATAATAGAGTAATTTAAAGATATTTTAGCCTATTATAAATAAACCACAATAATAATGTAAAGCTCTCATATGACACAATATTGTATGATAGGCAGTTCTTATATTATTTTAGCGTGTCACTAAGAAAATCAGTAGTTGAAGTGCTATTACCACTTTTGAAGTAAAGAGGCCCTTCATTTCGTTGTAGCTTTATAGTATATCCACTGCTAGGACTAAACTGTAAAAAAAGCGAAGAGCTTCGCTTATACCTTAAAATAGCCGATAGCAAAATCTGCAGATTCCGCCAGATATCAAGAGAAACCACTTACCAATGTAAATCTTTTGCATGAGTTGACATCTTGTGAGAATGGTCGGTAGGGCCCTGAAACACGTGTCGGGTATCATACTTGTGTATGTAATTCGATTATTTATGTTGTCCTTAATGCAAGTAGATATTTTTTGCGGACGAGAGGGTATCCTAGATTGATTAAACTGATCATTACAGGAAAAACCACACCACAATCCATATTAATTTTAAAAGAAAATTAAGTCAAAACGAAATAATTAAATATAATGGCATAAATAACACTGCCAGCTGATCCCAAACCAAGCAGAGCCTGTACTATAAATAATAAAAATAAACAAAAAAGGTTTTTATTCACGTAGACTTTAAAAAAGCGCTTGTAAATGGTCAGAACATGTTTGTAGTAATATAGTTGTATACATTATTATTTCTAGTAACATAGATATTTAGGTACACATTGTATGAAAACATAACTATGACAACCAGATAATCTGACATCGACCAAAACTAAACATAGGCCCCTAAGGTTTCCATAATGTTGTCATTTGGAGGGGTTTCCTTAGTCACCCCGCTTGGCATGCGAGTTGGTGACCGCAGTGAGGTGGTAGCTAGTACACAGGTGGCGCTGCTGCCCGACTTCCTGGTGTATCCCTATTCAACGTTTAAGATTTCGAGGGAATGGTACGGGGTTGCCCTGTTATTCTTTCTAGACCAGAAACCACACGACTAGACTAGACAAAATACCTACTTATATATTTCTAAGTACATATATGTATATTTTAGATGAATTACACATAACAAATTGTAATGCTCTTCACGCAAAGATTTGTCCTGAGTGGGGATCGAACCCACAGAAGACCTCCGGCTTAGCAGTAAGTTGACTGCCGCGTTGCTCTAGCGGTAGCGTGTTCAGCCGCAGAGAACGAGGTCCTGGGTTCAAATCCCAAATCGGGCCAAAAGCGATTTTGGGACAATTCTGTAAAAAGAAAATTTTCTCAACCTCAGCCCGAAGTCTGGGAGTTGGCGGTATTATACCCCTGTACCTCGGAGAGCACGTAAAACCGTCGGTCCTATACCTGACCTCTTTTCGGTCGTTTCGCTAGGCGTCCCATGGGATCATTATATTATTATCTAGGGATAATGCCACCGATCATCCTAGCCCCAAACTAAGCAAAGCTTGTACTATGGGTACGAGGCGACGATATACATACTTATATAGATAGATAAATACTTAGATACATAGAAAACATCCATGACTCAGAAACAAATTTTCGTGCTCATCACACAAATATTTGTACTTACCGGGATTCGAACCCAGGGCCACCAGCTTCGTAGGCAGGAGCACTACCAACTAGGCAACGGTGACCGTCATCATGAGAGTGATGCAATATAAAGTGCTCCTGTGTTTGCGCACACACTTGTGTACTATAATATGTCCCGCGCAGATGGCTTATCTCTGTTGAGCCTGGCCGCCGTGGCCGAAATTCGGCTAGTAGGACATTATTATTATTAAGGGTCGTTTAGGTTGGTGGTCTTTACTGCTAAGGCTAGGTTACTAGTCTGACAGGCTAGTCAGTAACGCCTGAATCGATTTCTTATTTTCAGTCACGTTTTAATACAGTTCGATTCCAATTCTCTGTTTATCCCGTAAATGAAGAAACCGATACCGACTCCAACGAAATGAAGTTATAAATAATTAAAGATCTTTCTCCGTTTCTTAACACAAATCGTAACGTGTATGTTAGCAGTTCCGCGCAATTGGAAGCATCGCTATACCCGTATACTTGTGTCGTTGAAATCTTCTTAAATAGAAACTTTGGAAACATACGAGAACGAAAACGATTTTTAGACGTCACGTATTGCCAGTAAAGGTTCATCATTATCATATCAGCCGAGATAGCATAGAGAGGCAGGGTATAGCGTTCATTCGCTCAAAGAGCAGCCCGACTGGGGAAGTACCTCCACCTTACAGAAGATATTCCTTAATAATAACATTAGTAATTTTAATGTTGTATTTCTGCGTATGAGTAAGGTCGCCAGAGCTCACTGGGGTGGGGGAAGGGTCAGCAACACTTGTTTGCTGACTCTTGAAGGCCGGCAACGCACTCGCGACTCCTCTGGTGTTGTGAGAGTCCATTGACGGTGGTGATCACTTACCATCAGGTGACCCACTTGCTCGTTTTTCGCCATGTGATATAAAATAAATATCAGCCGAAAGGCGTCCAAAAACAAACAAGAGCGTTTCCCAAGATCTCACAATTGCCGGTCCTGCGCTCCCGTGTCCAATGGCTTCCAACGACGCACAGTGGTTCGTGTAGAACAAGCTAGCTGGACAATATTATTTGTTTCGATTTTTATTTATAAATGAGGTTATTAAGCAAAGATATAAGGGTCATAATACTATTTGAGGTCCATTGGTCGTTTGAGCAGGTATAGTGAAATAAAAACACAATATTTTTTTAAACAATTTTATAAATAAATTTAACTATAAATGTAACTATAAAATCTAATATCAGATACATAAAATACCTACTTAAAAACTAAATCGATCACTCATCATCACTATCATCAGATGAATCATCCATTGAATAGTCATGATCATGAGTGGCAGAACTATGAAAACTAGAAACTATATTAACATTTTGTTCCTTAAAGCTAGGTTGAACTAATAAATCTAGGACTTCGATAGGGAATGAACCTATTTTCTTCCGGGGAATTTCTCTTAAACCATTTATTACAGGGTCAGATGTTATCAATAACATATTAAGTAAATCTCTATTCGTAGCTATTCTTTGCACAGCTGCTATTTCTTGCACAGCTGCTCCACTTTTCAGCCAATTTTGAAGAATATTTTGAGATGATGACCTTGACGTCTCTCAGGGACTGCTCCGTAACACCATCAAAGTCATGTCTCAAAGATATAAACCGAAAGAGCTCCACGTTTCGCGTTTCCTTCGGGTGTTTTAGCCATTCTTCAAAAAAGTCCATTTTTGAGACGGTGAAAACTGTTTAAAGAAAAAAAAAGAAAAAAATTAGTTGTGCAAATAATTCGCAATATTTTTTTCTACTAATTACTACTAGATACTTGTGAGAATCATATAAAATAGATTTTACAGAGTGGACATGAGTGGACATGTAATATTTTGACTATTGAATTCAAAAATATGGGTGAAAAAGTCCACTTTTATCGAAACATTTAATTTAATAAAATTAAATAATGAAGATCCTGTGATAAAAATTAACTAAAACAAAACTACTTACCCTTATGTACACAATCCATCACAAAAACACTATCACAAATTTCTTTTAGTGACTTAAAATAATGTTAACAATATGGTGTAAAAATGCAAATGAATGCACTTTGAATTATCAACACTTTATATACTTACCTTAATGACGGGCCTAATGAGGGTAATTACGAAAATTAATAGATGTATTCCTTAATGTATAGGGCTAATGAGTTCATCTTAATAATTAACTATTAGGAATTGAAGAGTTGTTTTTGTCCAGCTAGTTTGTTCTACGCGAATCACAGTGCGACGCTGCGTCTTCCGGTTCGTGGTCGCCACTCAAGAGGCTTCGTGTTCCAGCGGCTGTTGGTCCTACGAGTTATGTGCCCTGCCCATTGCCACTTTAGCTCAGTAATTCTTCGAACTATGTCGGTTAGTTTAGTTCTGACTCAGTAAGACTGCTTACTCAAAGCGGGCGTCCATTTCTCACCATGATATCTACCCTGACTGTCTCCTTGGTCTAGCGGTAGTGAGTTCAATTCGACCAGGAGGATAACCTGAGATAATTATATATATATATTTTTTTTTATCGTGTCTAGTCCCTCCCTCTTACCCACCACGGCAACTCCTGTAAGCCAGGATCAACAGTGGCACACAATGAAATGACACTGAGCGGTGAGGCTCAGGCATGTCCCGGGGAATCGCTAGGTCTTGGTCTTGGATCCCGCAACGAATTTAATCAGAAATAAAAAGGAGGAGTTAGAAAATGAATAGTTCCACTTCCGTCTAGAGCAAAGCTGGAGACAGAAAAATGTAAAGAGGCCTGAGATATAGTTGCTTCAGCGGGTCAAAAATAGAGCTATTTTTCAAATGGACGTCGAGTTATTAATACGGCTGAAATTAACTCACGATTCCACGTACGAAAGAATACACTTTCAGTGCATTTTTAATAATTAATTTCTCGAAAAGCGTGCACATTTCCTCGCAAAATATACACCCCTATAATCCAAATTGTAGAAATTGGTGGAAAGCCGTAACGGTAAAGCGGCGCCTACACTGTTCAACATAACGATGGCATTAACGAGAATTTGCGCTAACTACTATGCACTTTAGTGTGCCCATTATTTTCTGTTTGTGGGAGACATTTTGAGAACAATAGAACAGGGTATTGGGGTGAGGAGAGTAATTGATTAAACGAGGACAATAGGAAGGGGATTTGGAATAACAAAAATGTAGAAATATCGATATTTTATGCTCTTCAAAACAGCCAGTTTAAATATTTTAAACCGACGTAAAACTTCTTTACGCACGCGTGGCTTGGAGAGTAAACTGTAATCAGGTGAGGCGAACTAAATTAAGTTAAAAGAGAGTGTTACGTTCCGTATATTAATATAGGGTAAAAACAGAGAAGTGTGAGCACACATTTTCTTTCTGTCTTACTCTCATAGCCACGTTTGAAGTTTTATTTCCATCGTGAGGTCTAAAACACACTCGTTTTTTTCTTACTAAGCTATTTTTACAAAAGACAGTAGTTTTTTTAACATTCCTTTCTAGGTAGGATTTACTTAGGCAATGCTTGACCAGTAATTTTAGGTAAAAAAACGTTTTTACAACATATTATGACAGTAATATCAAATGGTTGCGATATTTCTAACCAACCAAAATGGGTGACAAAAGTATGTTTGTATCTGTATTTCTGCAGCGCCAAAGTTCTTAAAAAACGAATCTATCTATAAATTATTGTAGATTATTTATTAGAAACCTAGTTTATATAGGATTTAGGCTAGTTATTTCTAAATTATCATACATTAGCGGCATGGCGCCAAATCAATGGCTCTGGGAAGACAAATTAATTAGAAAACCTTGGTCATAGACTTCTCCAGATTGCCATGATAACGGTGAAACAAATTAGCAAAGGAGAAATGCTTAAAAGGTATAGTCATTTATTCTCTTGGCTTATATACTCTGATTATACTATAACCATCAGATTACGATCGCCCATCCGTCTGCCAAGTGTAACGGTTGTCCCCGGATGCCCCCCATTTCTGGCGTAGGGAATGTCAGTGGATATCAGTCTAAAAGATAAATAGTATTTCCAAAAAAAATACCGACACGAAAAAAATATTTATGAGTGAAAAATTTAACAAACGTATTTATCTTTATAGATATTCTCCTGAGCTTAAGTAAGTTACTAAATATTTAGTCAGTCCCACGTGATTTTACTGTCAGTAGTCTGGCGTTCAGAATTTTTTGAGCACAATCGGATTATCTTTTTAAAGCCTCTAATACATGAAAACTTTGAGCTATCAGAATATCGATATGGTTCACTCAATCAATATTGCAAGGTACTTTTTAAGAATTCCACTTGCCCATCCCTATAAAGTGGAAAAGTTCAGATGTTTATGTTGTTTGAGTAGCTCTCGTAGCAAGATTTTATACTTTTTTATTGGATAGGGGACACAATAAATGCATATAGTCGATTATCAAACAAATATTATAATTTATTTTGTTTATTATTTGATTTATATTTATTAAGGAATATCATTACATACACTGAGATATCTGTGATATTAAGTTATTTAAAATACATACTTTGTGTTGTAACATTTACAGACATCCACAGAATTAAAAAAAATGTAGAGAAATCAGAAAATGAAAAGAAATATCTCTGTGAAAGGCATTAATGGATACACATGTTGTGGAAACTTTGGTTAAATTGCAGAGTAATTGTATTGTAATTGTAGAATAAGTCACAATACTATCATTTAGCATGTAGCTAATTGGCTGAATTTGGGGCGCAGTGGTTAAGATAATCGCCTCGCCACTTTGAGTCTGATAATCATAATAATAATAATAATGTCCTCCTAGCCGGATTTCGGCCACGGCCGCTAGTCTCAACAGAGATTAGCCATCTGCGCGGGACATAATATAGTGCTCAAGTGTGAGCACAAACAATAAAAAAAATAAAAATAAAAAAAGGTTTTTATTCACGTAGACTTCCAGTATCCGAATTTTAAAGGTGCACTTTTATAATATCATATTATATGAATCTTCAGTGATGTGATTTATGACTTTAATTGTTTAATTGACTCGCCTGTTGGTAAAGTCGTTAGTGACACTGTTTGCTACACTAGATCGTGGGTTTTAATAAATAAAAAAATGTAAATAAATAAGGTTTTTATTCACGTTGTAGACTTTAAAAAAGCGCTTGTAAATAGTCAGAACATGTTCGTAGTAATATAGTTGTATACATTATTATTTCTAGTAACATAGATATTTAGGTACACATTGTATGAAAACATTTATAAAATTTATTTTATTATAGCATGATATTTAGCTAGCTCGTATCAAGTTATTGTCAAGGAACACAGGAACACTTTCTATTCCATCACTCTCATGATCCGATGGGACGCCTAGCGACACGTCCGGAAAGAGGTCAGGTACAGGACCGACGGCTTTACGTGCTCTCCGAGGCACGGGGGTATAATACCGCCAACTCCCAGACTTCGGGCTGATGCTGAGAAATTATTTTTTTCTTTTTATAGAAAAGTCCCAATATCACTTTTTGGCCCGACCCGGGATTTGCACCTAGGAACTCGTTCTCTGCGGGTGAACACGCTACCGTTAGACCAGGCATTTGTGTGATCCATAGGCTGGTCGTGGTATGGGTCCATCAATTACCTAAATTGTTTTTAAAGTAACCGGTGATACATCTGTATAGAAAATGAATATCTACATAAATGTGTCTGTTTGTTTGCCTGTGAATTTGTTAGTTTGTAACTTCTTCATGCTTCAACTACTAAACTAATCTCATTTAAAGAAATTGGGAAAATGCAAGCAATGAGAAAAGGAGCTAATTATACGTAATATAGAAGAAATTCTTGCTAATGCCGATGGAGGCTATTTATTTGTAAAACGTGTTGTGAAATGAAAAGAAGATCAAATGCACTGGTCTTCTTATCTTATCTTATCTTGTTTTGGGGTGTACTTGTGTACAGCACTTCGACCCTTAAGGATCTTTTGTACTATCCCCCACTGGTTTTATTCTATCCCTAGAGCCCTGAATGAAGTATGCACATAATCCAGTACGCTTCTGAGAGGTAGATCCTTGTAGTCACCTGGTTTTGGATATGCCAGCCCCAGGATTGCCATTCTGTGTCTTGCCAATGCATCGCATTTGCATATTATATGCAGCGTTGTTTCATTTTCTTCCCCACAGGTCCTGCAGATCGGGCTATTCAATCAATCAATCAATCAAATTATTTATTCGACAGTCCCAGTTTGTGTAGGTGGTAGTTGGTGCCGTAGTAGCCCGTGAATACTGCAACTATTAGTCGTAGCTGGTTTGAGCTGTATTTCCAAAGCTTTTTGGACCAGCTCTTGTCTACTCCTTTCATGAGTTGTTTGTAGTGTTTTAGTTCCTTGACTTTGGTCCACATTTGGTTGTGTTTAATTGTGGATTCGTTTTTAAGGAATGCTCCTATTACATTTGGAGGAATCTCTACGCACGGTTCTGGTCCACAGAACTGACTTTCAGATCCCTTTCTAGCCAGTGGATCTGCTTTTTCGTTGCCTTCGCTATCTACTATATGCACTGGTCACTATCAGTATGCATTTGCACGTCAATTATTCAAATAATTAAAATCACACCAATAAGAAGATTTCTTTGCTAATTTTACTATTTGATGAAACTTTAAAGTGGACATGACCAACATTATAGAAGGAAAAATTGAGGCAAGGAGAAAGAGAGGCAGACCGAGACGTAAATATATGGACCAGGTGAAGGAAGTAGTGAAAATGGAAGCTTACAAAGAAGTCAAGGAGAAGACTTACGATAGAGAAGGTCGGAAACCGCTACACCCATAAGTTCATAACACTAAAGTTGACTGCCTCGTTGGTCTAGCGGTAGCTTGTTCACCCGCAGAGAACGAGGTCCTGGGTTCAAATCCCGAGTCGGGCCAAAAATTGGTTTTGATACTTTTCTGCAAAAATAAAAAATCTCAGAATTAGCCCAAAGTCTGAGAGTTGGCGGTATTTTAACCCCGTGCCTCGTCGGTCCTGTAGCTGACCTCTTTCCGGTAGTGTCACTAGACGTCTCATCGGATCATGAGAGTGCTCCTGTGTTTGCCCACACACTTGTGCACTATAATATGTCCCGTGCAGATGGCTAATCTCTATTCAGACTAGCCGCCGTGGACGAAATTCGGCTAGGAGGACATTATTATTTCTATTTATTATTAATACTTAAGTTAAAGAGAGAGAGCTGAAGCTACGAGTCATGCGGCGATTATCCTTCAGTAAAATTCCGAGATATGTCCCACCAACATCCAAAACCATGGTCCCACTACCCCAGTAATACTGACGGAAGCATTACACGCTACTTGTTAATATAGATACCGTGTAAGCCGACTAACGGATATACATACTTATATGCACACACTATGTACATATATACATAGGAGATGTCACTCGCTTCCCCCGGGAACAACGGATGAAGTGGAACGACTAAGATTGCATTCGGATGCTGTTTGATATAGCTTCACTTAGAGTCTAGTAATTAAGGAGTGTGAAATACATGTTTCCAAATTATCCAAGTAATTTTGCAATTGGTTTTATTAGTGACTAGCTGTGCCACGCGGTTTTACCAGCGTTAAACTATATAAATTATAGCCTATGTATTCGGATATATAAGCTACTTTACTACCAAATTTGTAGAGCGAGTTTGTTGATGACGGAAGGATAATGACTATTATCATTATTAATTACTAGCTATGCCCCGCGGTTTTACCCGCGTTAAACTTTATAAAATATAGTCTATGTGTCAACTAACTCCATTAAAAAAAATACCTAAATCGCTTCAGCCGTTTAGCCGTGAAGAAGTAACAAACATACACACTCACACAGTCACACACTCACAAACTTTCGCCTTTATAATATTAGTGTGATAACACCAGCTTCTTGTCCCAGTGAAGCAATCAATGGGGAACTGTCTCTTATATTTTGTACATAGATTCATACATAGACTCACGCTAAAACTAGCACACTACCAACTGATCCCCAACTGTAGTGCAAAAGTGTGTAGGTACGCAAGCACAGGGGCATTTTCTATTCCAACGATACCCTAAATCAACAACGACTGTACTTTTGACCATACGACTGAAATAAAACTTGGATATATGAAACTTAACTGGCTATAAGGATAAGAGACAAATAAAATGTTTGTTCGCACCTCTCTCTCTTACCCCTACAGAAATATACAAACGTAACATTCTCTCTATCCATTTTTTCCAACTTATATCCCCCTTTCAATTACCGTTTGCCTCCTTCGATCACAGTTTTCGTAACACTCTCGTCACACATTTACCAGTTTACTCCCGAAGTCAATGGTAAGTAAAGATATTTAACTTAAAAATACTGTTGCATTGATAACTTCTTTCTTTGTAAGTCGGTTAAAAAGCAAATGTTTTCTATTTATAACATTAGGTCAGATTAAAGAAACTGACTGTACACACGGCCACATATCAAGCTAAACATTTCCAATATAAGCTGACCTCTCATTGTATGGAAATCCTATATAACGCGAGATCAGCTTATACTGGAAAATTATAGGTTGATGTGTAGCCGTGTGTACAATGCTATATACATAGGTTAGTGTATAGGTTAATAACCAAATTAACTCAAAGCAAGTACCTACATACCTAAAGCCGAATGGAATTAACACAATACAATGGTAATATTACCAAGATTAGCATGAAATGCAATTGAATTACTCTCCTGGATCTTAATTAAATTAAATAGTTGTGCTTCCTGTTGCAAATACTGCAATAATTTACAGATAAATAAATAAATTAAAATATGTCTAACAACGACCAATAGTAATAATAACTTGGGACATTATTTACATACGGCCATTCTGAGCCCAAACTAATCAGAGCTTGTACTATGGAAACCAGATAACTTATATACTACATAATTATACTACTTTTATTTTTTTTTTGTAAATACATACTTATATAGATGAATTACTTGCTGTGTGGTGATGGCATAGAATATCATCACCCCATCACATCCCATGGGGGGCGTAGAAATCTACCGAGGGAATACCTACCAGAGAACGGGCAGCAGACGTTTTAAGAGAGGTAGGGCATAGCGTTTATTCGCTCAAAGAGCAGCCCGACTTGGGAAGTACCTCCGCCTTACAGAAGACATTCCTTAACAATAACATTAATAATTTTAATGTTGTGATTCCGAGTGTGAGTAAGTTCGCCAGAGCTCATTGACGTGGGGGGAAGGGTCAGCAACACTTGTTTGCTGACTTTTAAAGGCCGGCAACGCACCCGCGACACTTCTGGTGTTGCGAGTGTCTAAGGGCGGCGGTGATCACTTACCATCAGGTGACCCACTTGCTTGTTTGTCGCCCCCTCTGATCTAAAAAAATAAAATAAAAAAAAGCAGCGTTTTTTTTGTGAACTATGAGTATTAAACTGCTATCGCCACCCCGTCTGCCAAGCGTGGCGATTATGGCATATCCCCCATTCTGTGGGGAGGCTTTTGTCCAGCAGTGGACGTACTTTGGCTGACATGATGATAGATAAATTACACCCAGACTCAGGACAAACAGACATGTTCATGCACACAAATATCGGTCCTGGGTGGGAATCGAACCCACGACCTCCGGCGTGAAAAGCAAGCATTTCCCAACCACGCCAACAGGCCCGTCATTGACTACATCTCATGCCGTGGTTGGCGTGGAAGTTGTCCCGAGGGCAGACATACCAGAAAACGGGCAGCAGCGTCTTTCTGTGAATTATGGCCATCATCCTGCGATCGCCAACCCGTCTACCGATCGAAGTAGGTAGGTAACTACTGATCAGAGTAGGTAGAGCTATTTAGGGCTAGAGACACCAAATATTACATGGACATGATACCAGTATTCCAGGAATCCTGAATTGTAGTAGCACATACTTTATGACTGAATAGAGTGCATCAATAAGATTGATTTCAATTTTAACTGACGTATATTGTTTTTTCTTTTCTAGTGACATTGTCACACAGATCATCCTAGCCCCAAACTAAGCAAAGCTTGTACTATGGGTACCAGGTGACGATATACATACTTATATAAAACATCCATGACTCAGAAACAAATATTCGTGCTCATCACCCAAATATTTGCACTTACCGGGATTCGAACCCAGGACCACCAGCTTCGTAGGCAGGAGCACTACCAACTAGGCTACGGTGACCGTCAATTGAATTACACCTCCGCTGAGAACTTGAGCACTACTTACTGTTATTGTTTTGCCATAACAAGGCTTTTATGTAAGATTTTATTATAAAATCCAAAATAAAGTCACCCATATGTAACCGGGGCATGTCACTAAATCTCTATATTTTTGAGAGTTATTTTGTTCAACTTTTTATACCTATTTTAGTGTCTAGTTTCAACTGATAGTCACCGCCGTTGAGAACTACTTACTTTTATTGTTTTGTCATAACAAGGTTTTCATGTAAGATTTTATTGTAAACTCCAATATAAAGTCACCCATTAGAAACCGCGGCGTTGCACTAAATCTCTATTTTTGAGAGATGTTTTGTTCAACTTTTTATACCTATTTTAGTGTCTAGTTTTCAACGGATAGTCACCTCTGTCGAGAACTACTTACTGTTATTGTTTTGTCATAACAAGGTTTTTATGTAAGATTTTATTGAAAACTCCAAAATAAAGTCACTCTATGAAACCGGGGCGTGTCACTAAATCTATATTTTTGAGAGTTATTTTGTTCAACTTTTTATATCTATTTTAGTGTCTTGTTTTTAACGGATAATAACCTCCGTAGACAACCTGAAAACTATTAATTGTTGTTATTATTTTGTTCATAACAAGGTTTAAATATAGAGATTTAGTGACATGCCCCGGTTTCATATGGGTGACTTTATTTTGGACTTTTCAATAAAACCTTACATAGTTTTATTGAAAAGTCCAAAATAAAGTCACCCATTAGCCGGGGCGTGTCACTAGATTTCTATATTTTTGAGACCTTATTTTGTTCAACTTTGAATACCTATTTTATAGTCTGATTCGCTACAACCCTCCTTGTAGCTCAGAAATTTCCAGGGCTGTCGCGGAGTATATTTACGAGTAAAAATCACCCCCTAGGCGTTCGTCATGACCTAGTAAATTATGTAATGAGATTCAAAGAAAATACCTTTTTTCTTTTGTATAATGTAGTAGAATAATGTTGTCTGTGAGTTATTGGTTGGCCTCTTTTATTTTTAATGAGCAGTTGAGGAGAAGCCAGACATAATTTTTTGTAATTTTTCACATGTTTCTTGTTCGTGTTTAGAAATTATATTTTTCTCTTGTCTCTTGATAATATTTTACTCAAAAGCCTTATTAATAAATTAATTCAGCAACTAAGCGATATACCGTTTTATTTGTCATAGACATAATATAAGTACATACTACATACAGACGCCAGCACATCAACCTACACCAATCTGTCAAATTTTCCCAATTGAAAGTGAACCTTATGCTTATGTGATAAAGTTGAAAATCTATAAAAGAAATTTGATAGACTGGTATAGCTGTCTGTCCGTATGGAAAACCTAATAAAATTGCCATTACACAAAGCAACAAGTCAGTGATTTTATATTATTTCAAGTTTCAATACCCTATTTTAATACCAATCTGAATATTTATATTAAACTATGTACTTATATAAAATTAAATAAGTGTCCAAACATTGCTCTACTGCGGTGAAGCAACATTTTAATTTACCAATTTATAGTGATATCATCTTGTCAGCCAAAGTACGCCCACAGCTGGACAAAAGCCTCCACGAATAATGGGGGGATATGCCATAATCACCACGCTTGGCACACGGGTTGGCGATCGCATTTTGATAATCAGTTCACAGAAAAACGCTGCTGCCCGTGCCCCCGGATGAGATGGGGTGATGATATTCTATGCCTTCACTACATAGCAAATTACTACACTTATTTATATAATTAAAATATAATCAACAACACATTAGAAGGGTATTTAATAGTAATAGTATGTAAGTTTTGGTTATACATATAAACAAACCAAAAAAAATAATATATACTAACATTAGTATATATTATTTTGTTAAAAAGGAATAAATAAAGCTTCTTCTGTCCCAATAAATTATATTGTATTGTACAACACCTACGTACAACGTACTACACGTATTAAAACATTGTACAATCAAATTGATAACCTCCTTCTTTTGAAATCTGTTAATAAATCCTTCACAGACAAACTACTCGTAAGTTGCGCGGGGTGATTTAAGTAGGTATAGTATAGTATATATGATGATGATAGTCCACTTAAATGTAATTTTTTTGTGAGAAGACGCAATTTTATTATGTATATATCAAGGAGGGCAGTTTAAAGTTAAATCTAAGTTTGTGGGATTGCAATCCTTGTCACTCTGCCGCCATCGTGGAAAAAGGGCTTCGAATAATTTTATTTTTATTTTATTTTTTTATAAGGGAAAAGTACACATTTATTTCTCGTGTAGTTCATGTTAATCTTTGTATTAACATGATTTAAAATTAGTTAACATTTATTGTTGCAAATAAGATTATCTACAACTGTTATAAAGTAACTTTTAGTCGTAGCACCTTGACTTAACTCAGAATAAGTCTCCTTAGTACGGGTGTCCGACTCGCACTTGGCCCTTTATTATCTTTTCAGTAACGGAATTCGTACAATTTATTAAGCTCTAAATCGAGTCTTGTTGTTTTCTAGAAACTTCATTAAGTAAATAATTTATTTCTTCCTTTACTCGCATTAGCGGTTCTATTAAAAACCGAAAAGTACTTATAATAAGATTTGTTCTAGCAATTTTAAACTTAAGAGTTACTTCCGGAATAACCACTTCGCAGTAACGTAATTGGAGTTGCATACTGGCAAGTGCTTTTAAGTTTAATAAAAAAAGTGGCAGTTGCTTGAAAGTATTGTATCTGTAAAGATGAACGTAAACTAAGATTTTTGTATTTTCATCTTTCTCTCTTCTTACAAATTCCAATTTAAAACTTAAATACCAATTATACTATAGTAATAATTTATTTCATGAAAAGGTTACAAACACCCATAACTTATATTATCATAACTAATTTTAAAATAATTATAAGTAACTAAACTAATTAAAATAAAATTTAATAAAATAAATGAACATAATAAATTATAATAAAATAAATGATATTTATACAACTCATATGATATTTATACAACTCATTCGCTCTACATATGTACAGATTTGCGCTCACTTTTACTTGTTTGCGCACACACTTGTGAATTATAATATATCCCGCGCAGATGGCTATTCTCCATTGTGACTGGCCATCATGACCGAAATTCAACCAGGACGATATTATTATTATATTTAATTAAGACGATATCATGATCAAAATTTATCCACCGCCGTGGGTTTGACTGTTCATTACTAACTAATTTATCGTATAGTAGTTGCTCAAGCCGTCCATTAGGCCCCTGTCATGGTTAACGACTATTAAGGTGTTGGTCCCGGTTGTAGACACAACCGGGACCACCTTAACGTGCGCTCCGAAGCACGGAGACGCTCAGAAATTAAACCACTTTGGCGGTCACCCATCAATGGATTAACCGCAAGCTCAGTTAACCTCGCCAATCACTCACGGACCGTGAAAGCATCATACGGTCACCATAGCCTAGTTGGTAGTGCTCCTGCCTACGAAGCTGGTGGTCCTGGGTTCGAATCCCGGTAAGTGCAAATATTTGTGTGATGAGCACGAATATTTTTTTCTGAGTCATGGATGTTTTCTATGTATATAAGTATTTATCTATCTATATAAGTATGTATATCGTCGCCTGGTACCCATAGTACAAGCTTTGCTTAGTTTGGGGCTTGGTTGATCTGTGTGACATTGTCCCTAGATATAAAAAAAAAACACTCACGGACCGTGAAAGCATCTGGCTGAGACCCATACCTTAGAAGTTCTTTCTCAAGCCTATATAAAAGGGTCTTAAGAATCTATAAAAAGCGTGATATGAAAAAATCAATAGACGATATCCAAAGGCTTAATTGAACGAGCTGGTTAAACCTCTAAGTGCCTTTAATCCTTATTGCCTTCAGCTAGCGTAAAATTGCTAATGAGCGAATCTCTATTCTATGAGTGGAGCGCTAAAATGGCGTCCATTATTAATATTTATTGTATTTGTTCGTAAGCGGGGATTACGTTCGTGTTAGAGTAAGGTACGCAGTCTAATAGACCCACAAATTTCGTGCCAGTCCAACGAAATATTCTCTTGCAATGAAGAATATCTACCAGAGAACGGGGAGCAGCGTCTGTCTGGGAACTATGACCATCGCACTGCGTTCGTTAACCTGACTGCCTAGCGTGTGGTTATGGCATATTCACCCATTCTTCAAAGAGTCTCTTGGATGACATTCATATCTCATGATGATGATGAATAGATTAGAACGGTAGTGTGAAAATAAGTAAGAACTGGGTATACATCATCAGCCTTTAATCGTCCACTGCTGGAGATAGGCCTTGCCCAATGGTTCTAACGTTGCCAGGTTTGCCCTTCGGAGTTTACTGAAAAACTTCAGATAATAACTATAGCTTGTCAAAGTCAAAGTCAAAGTAACTTTATTCCGTAAAAATTTTACATTTATGTGGAATCGTCATATTTTTTTTACCCTACCGTGCAGTGCATGACGTGGCAGCTACTGAGAAACACTGCCAGAAAACTCAGTAGGAATCCTTTTTTAAAATAAAATATACTTAAGATTAATTACAATCATGTGTGTTGACTCAGAACAACTCCATCCCAAGCACTTTTATCACTTAAATAATCAGAAATTTTGTAATATGCCCTGCTACACAATTTGGCTTTAATAATTCTTTTAAACTTATTCGTAGACAATTCTCTAATATCATTGGGAAGTTTGTTATAGAATCTTATATATTGCCCCATAAAAGAGTTACTTATTTTGTGGAGACGGGTAGTATGCAGTATGAGATTATTCTTATATCTAGTATTTACATTATGTGTATCGCTCCTTTTACAGAAGGAATCGATATTTTTATGCACATATAGTAAGTTTTCATATATATACTGAGATGGTACAGTTAGAATGTTGACCTCTTTGAATTTTTCTCTTAGAGACACTCTCGGGCCAAGATTATAGATAGCTCTTACAGCTCTTTTTTGCAATATAAATATGGTGTCAATGTCAGCAGAGCTACCCCAGAGAAGAATTCCATAGGACATTACACTATGAAAATAACTGAAATAAACCATTCTAGCTGTGTCAACATCAGTCAGCCGTCTAATAGTTTTCACTGCATATGCTGCAGAACTTAATTTGCCGGACAGTTTTTCTATTTGTGGGCTCCATTGTAGCTTTGAGTCAATAGTGATACCCAAGAACACAGTTGATTCAACAGGGTCCAACCTAGCTCCATTAAGTTGTACATTGGTTGTCGCCTGTTTCACATTCGGTGTAGTGAATTTAATGACTTTAGTTTTCTTATCATTAAGCACAAGATTATTGGCATTAAACCAATGAACAACTTTAGAGATTGCATCATTAACATCGTCAAAATTGCTTAATTGTCGGTTTATTTTGAACGTCAGGGAAGTATCATCTGCAAACAACACAATCTCATGCTTATCCCTTACGTAGTAAGGTAAGTCATTTATATAAATTAAAAACAAAAATGGGCCCAGAATTGACCCCTGTGGGACGCCCATTACCACTGGAGATCCCGGAGATATTTTACCGTATATTGCGACCTTCTGAATTCTATTGCCCAAGTAAGAAGTCAGAAGTTCGATAGCCTTGTTCCTAATACCGTAGTGGTGTAATTTTCTGACAAGAGTATCATGATGAACGCAATCGAACGCTTTGGACAAATCGCAAAACATACCTAATGCATCTTGCGAGTCTTCCCACGCCGCGAATATACTTTTTAATAAGTTGACCCCTGCATCTATGGTTGAACAACCCTTTGTGAATCCAAACTGTTTCCGGTGTAGTAAATTATGTATATTAAAGTGTCTGAGCAGCTGGCTAAGCATAAGCTTTTCAAATATTTTACTAAGAGTGGGCAGCACGGAAACAGGTCGAAAATTTGAAGGGTCTGAAGTATCACCAGCTTTAAACAAAGGAATGATTTTACTATACTTCATCAAGTCAGGAAATACACCTGATGCAACACAGCAATTGAACACAGTAGCTAAGTGTGGGGCGATTATAGTAATAATTGATGAAACAGTCTTAACAGATAGACCCCACAGATCCTTTGTGTTTTTCATATTAATACTCTTGAAAGCATTTAAAATATCTTTAGGGCTAACCACCGAAAATTCAAAAACTGTGTCACACGACCCTACGCTTTGCTTGAGTATCTGCTCAGCAGATGTTGAAGAACATAAAAGAGAGTTAGTAAGTATGACTGGAATATTCGAAAAATATTTTTCAAACTCAGTCGCAATCTCCAAATCGCCTTTAATATCTATGTTGTTTAGTACTAAGTTAAAATCACGACTACGTATTTTTGTTTTACCTGTCTCAGCATTAATTATCTTCCAAGTAGTTTTGATTATATTTGTAGAAGATTTAAGTATATTTTTTATGTGCAAAGATTTAGCAGCGGTACAGGCTCGTCTAAATGTTTTCGCATATTGTTTCACATATTCTTGAAACTCTGTATTATGATTATGGGATCTTTCTTCATACAATTCATACAACCGATTCCGACTTTTATAGATGCGTGGAGTTGCCCAATCACTGAATACCAGACGGTCACTTACAGACAGTTGTTTGGGTGTGAACATTGTGCAGAACTCATCATTAATCAAATTGAATAAAGAGTTGTACAAGTGATCCGGATTATCATGATAGGGCAGCCATGCTATTTGTTTTACTATATTACATTTAAATTTTTCTAAGCGGTTTTCACTAAATGGAATATAGCTTATAAGTTTTCTTTTAATTTTTGGAGCATTTGAATAAGTTACCAACTGACCTGAATGATCTGACTGAATGATCTTGAGCTATAATATAGCAAATTTTCAATATTATATACGTTTGTAAAAGTTGACAATTACTATATATAATGCTATCGTTCTATGTATGTAGGAATTGGATCTTAGATCATTCCGTATTCCCTCATCTGTAGACTGGCCGATTGCCACGGTTATATTTTCTTATAGATGTCTACTTTGAGAAAAAGATTAAAGGAGAAGAGATTCAAATCATACTAATACTTTATCGGAGCTCAACCCACTCGAAACCCTACCCCTATACACCTTTTAGAAGATGAAAAGGTTTGAGAGTAATCAGAAATTAAAATCAATTCAATGGGGTACCAATGTTCATAGATTTCGAGGGATATGTCATAATCGCCACTCTTGACAGACGGGTTGGCGATCGCATAGTGATATTTACTCAGTGAGACACTGTTCTCCGGTAGATATTCCCTCGGGATGAATTCTACGGCCTCCACGGTATCAGATGTGATGGTGAAATTTGCTGCCATCAGCCACACATCCCAGACTATAATAATACCTTAAAAGAAATTTGTCAAGGAGATTGGCAAATTCTAATTCTAGTTCATTAAAAACAAAGTAGCAACATAGTTTAATACATAGATTTGCATCTCCTTCAAAAAGCGTCAGAGTACCTGCCCGAAGCAACACCATACCTTTGGACAAAGCTCCCCGACCATTGTGCGGTGTAGTACAGAATGAGATCTTATTATAGATTGTCGGTTCACAGCCTCTGCAGTAATCGATCTCCTTTACTCAGATAATGCCTTTAATATCAGGTTGAAGGCTCTCTTTATTCATCTATAGATGGATTCTGCAGGGTGTCTTGGAAACTATTTAAAGGACCGAATTATATAGTTTTTGTATTGGGTATGTAAATCAATAAAATATCGTACTCGTGCAATTAACTGAGCAAAACATATCCAGACTTAGAACAACTATTTAAGTGTCTCACAAATAGTTTTTACACCTTAAGTACCTCGGTAGTCGCTAGGCAACTACCTAGACCACTACGCCGCACGTCAAATTCTTATATTACAATTAATAAACTAACACATCACAATTCTTCGGTTAATGGTACCCTGTACAATTGTCAGCGGGACCATAGAGCTTTTTGCGATAAGTTTTTTGTGTGCCCAAAATGGGTGATGTTTACCAGAAATCGTATTTGGTGTATGTTCGTACATAATTGTATGTGAAAAGGGTATTTCTATTGAATAAAGGAACACATATTTTGTCGTTTGCAAGCCGTATTAAGGTGAGTATTTTCATCATAACTTTTGACAATTGAGCATTCTTATAGCTATATCCTTATCTTATTTATGAATCATATTAAGTTGTTGTTTATGTGAAATTTCTCGTATTTACCTGCCCTTTAAAGTTAAACTTCTTTTTACGTAGTCTCAAATTTTTTCGTCCGTCTATCGCATGTTGCAACATGGTGGCCAATATGGCGGTGCCCATGGCTCGAATCAGCTGACCATGTAGCATTTACATTCTTACTCATTTGTGCAAGTGCTCTACGTTATTTGTGTTTTGATCAGTGTTTTGATATAAATGTTGTTGTTCACTTTATCGTTATGGACAAAGACATAGCTAGTGAGTCAAATAAACCAATCAACAAGGGAAAACCATGAATAATGCGAAAATATTGATTTCACTTGCATTGTGGTTTCAGAAAACCACACGTTATTTTCCTTATACTAAATTATTAATCATCATCATCATATCAGCCGAAAGACGTCCACTGCTGGACAAAGGCCTCGCCAAAGGATCTCCGCAGTAGCCGGTCCTGCTCTGCCCGCATCCAACGGCTTCCCGCGACCGTTGCAAGATCGTCAGTCCACCTTGTAGGGGGCATGCCCCTGGACACAACTAAATTATTAATCTATAAAGTCAATTAACGTTACTCTTTGTTCAATTACTTTACTAACAGAAGTAAGAAATAGATTTCCTTCATTTAATGAACAGCTCCCGTTGAGCAGTATTACTTTACAGCATACGATAGTAAATGAATTACACGCAGACACAGAACAAATAATCGTTCTCATCACACAAATATTTGTGCTGGATAGGAATCGAATCCATGACCTCTGGCTTAGTAGTTGGGGACACTAACCAACAGGCCAGTCAAAAATATTATAAATATAACAATAAATATTTATAATACAGAAAAAAGGGTTTATTCCCAACAAGCAAAGATAATCCATACCTTAACTTCATCATCATCATATCAGCCGAAAGACGTCCACTGCTGGACAAAGGCCTCCCCCAAAGATCTCCACAATTGCCAGTCTTGCACTATCCGCATCCAGCGATTTCCAGCGACCCGCACAAGATCATCGATACCTTAACAAGGCCCATATTAATAAGGCTGTCTTACAATAATAAGTAAAATAATGTAATCTAAACATCTATACAAATAAATAAAATTAGAGTGTCTGTTTGTAATATTGAAATAACCGGTTTTTACTACATAAATATGAATATATATACGGTACATACACCAAAATAACATTTTTTACAATTTTAGTCTGTCTGTCTGTCTGTTTGTTCCGGCTAATCTCTGAAACGGCTGGACCGATTTTGACGGGACTTTAATTGGCAGGTAGCTGATGTAATAAGGAGTAACTTAGGCTACTTTTATTTTAGAAAAAGTGATTTATTTTACTAAAAAAAAATCAAAATAAAGTAATTAACACGCGGACGAAGTCGCGGGCACAGCTAGTTTATAATAAGAACTTTGCACACCTTTTAAAGGTAGAATATGGACTTGGACAATATATTATTTTAAGATCTATCATGTATGTACCCATATTGAGCAAATAAAGTGATTTGATTTGATTAACTTACCTACTTTACATCAAAAAGAATATTAACAAGACTACGTTTAGTTAACATAGGTGTTCATTTGGAAGCAGTAACATTATCCGTACAAGCTAGGAAAAGGCGTCTACCTCAGAAAATGCTACAGTAAATAATTAAAGTGACGCTGATTTTTTTTTATCAGAGGACGACAAACGAGCAAGTGGGTCACCTGATGGTAAGTGATCACCGCCGCCCATGGACACTCGCAACACTAGAGGAGCCGCGGGTGCGTTATCGGCCTTTAAGAGTCAACAAATAACTGTTGCCGACTGTTGCTGCGTTTAAGTAGTTTTGGCGTAAATGAGTAACAAACATACATACATACATCTATCTATACTCACAAACTTTGGAATTTATAATATTAGTAGGATGTGTACCTCTAGCGGTTTTGGCAGTGCACGCCGGAATAGCTCGCAGATGGTATATTTTTTCCTACTTATTTGAGACTTATCGTCATATTTTGGACAATTCACACAATTTCTTTATAAATTATAGCCTATGTGTTATTATGAGCTATATTATTGTAAAGTATCATTAAAATCCATTTAGTAGTTTTTACGTGAAAGAGTAACAAACATCCACCCATATTTACAAACTTTCGCGTTTATAATATTAGTAGGATGTTATTATTAAGGAATGTCTTCTGTAAGGTGGAGGTACTTCCCCTGATCTTCCGATAGCGCCAAATAGACTGTAGATTAGAATACCCATACCTATATATATAGCAGCGATGTGAGGCTATATACCTATATATAGCCATAGTTAGAAAAATGGTCTAACACCGTGTAATTCACATCTATTACGAGTCTGTTGTCACAAGTGGCTAAAAGCACTAAAGAATGTACGATCACTCTACGAACAAGGCAAATGGAGAAACCTACTTCCATCATCTTAAAAGAAAAATGTCCATCCAAACTTTTGCAAAAAATTGTATGAGTACGTCGTAGCCACCTTTTTAAACTCAAAACTTTAACAATATCGTAAATATATAAACAAAGTCTTGTCGCGACGAGGGGTAAAGATGAAAGATGGAAAGTTCACGAAATGCCTGCTATGGCTATGGGAACGAAGATATAATGAAGATAGAATACTGACAGAAAGTTCGCAAACCACCTTGACTTTATAGCCTAGGTTTTGACATAGATCAATTATAAAAGGATACTATTTATACTATTATATTATAGGTGTTTTTGGAGATATCGATGTCAGTACAATAAAATAAACGCAATGTTAGGTTTATTCCAAAGATTGCATGATACGAAATTGCATTCTGTCACGGCAAAACCTGTCAGGTTATCCAAATTTGTATTCACTTCCTAACACGTTTACGGAGTATAAAATAAAATAAGAATGATACATTTGGATTAAAATATGCGCAAATACACTTTTATTATTTTATCCCTCGCTTTCAGATTCCACTAGCACGGTAATCCGAGATCACCTGAAAAATTCGCTCGCAAAACCAATAACTTCACGTACTCTCCGAGGCATGAGATGACATTGCCACCCTTCCTAATTTAGGAAAAAACAGCAGTGGGGGAAGATATATGTCACGTAGATGGTAAGACTCCGTTAAGACTGACCACGATGGCTGATATTTTATACGTAAGGGTAATTCATAAAATGACAGAGAGGATTAGACAGTCTAGGATTAAATGGGCATATTATGCATAGCCCCGATGAACATATCGTGAAAAAGTACGTTTTATGGCTAGACCAAGGAGAAGAAACGGTAGACTGCACACTATCCGGATGGTCATGTACGGAAAGACATGCAAAAGCTTGTCTTTACGGTTATTGCTTTGTGCTAATAACTGAATAATTTTCCTTATTATTACAATTTAATATGTAATTCGGAATACGATCCTAATTCGTCTTCAAGTTTAGCAGATTGGTTAGAAAGTTGAAGTGGTTCTAAACAGACACAATGTCTATATTTCATTCCACCATATCAGCCAAAAGACTGCTGGACTGCTGGACAAAGGCTTCCCCAAAGATTGCTACAGTGGTCTTGCGCTATTTGAATCCAGCCACTTCCAGCGACCTTCACAAGGTCATCGGTCCATCTTGTAGGGGACCTACCCACACTGCGTCTTACGGTTCGTGGTCGCCACTGTTGGACTTTTGTGCCCCACCGTCCGTCGGTTCTACGAGTTATGTGCCCTCCTAACTGCCACTTCAGCTTGGCAATTCTTCAGGCTATGTCGGTTACTTTGGTTCGCCTGTGGATCTCAGCAATTCTGATTAAATCTCCCAGGGAACTCCCAGCATAGCCCTGTCCATTGCTCTTTGGGTGCCCTTGAGCCGTCTAAAGGTCTATAGTGAGCGATCACGTCTCTGTTCATTAAGTCATCACTAGCAACACACACTGGTCGAATACTTCCAACTTGCGAAACGCTGGATGACAATACTTACCAGCAGAATGAATGGCGCTGAAAGATTAAGAAAAGCGTCCCCGTGGAAAAACGCGAGGGCAAAGAAGAAGTAGTCATGGCTTAAATTCGTCAGAAATAACTTCTTATTCATACTCAAAACATATTTTCTTTATATAGCTATTCTATCTCAATTTATGTCTCTGTTAACTCTTAAAATGTGCTCTTACAATATCGTATTATTTATTTAGGACACTGCGGTGAAGAGCTCTTCCCTTAGGGGTGTCACTCTGTGGGGAACTTTACTTTGCCTACTTAGTTTGTTTGATTTTATAATAGGTACGCATTCTGGTAAGACGTGTGGGAAAAATAGTAAAATTGTTTCTTTTTTGTGAACTAGTGTAGTAGTAAATAGTTATTATTTTAAGCGAAAAATATATAGTTACAAAGTTCTCTTTGCATAACGCTTTTATTAACTCTCATGTAAATTATAAAGCAACTTATTTATTTATTTATTAACATAGGAAAAACAAATATTAAACATATAATTAAATATGAACTAAGCAACAGTGAGCCAATTACAGGTTTTCATGAAATGCAACATGATGTAATAGACCTCACTTTTTATTTTTGTGCAAAAATAAATAGATAAAATAGGTGATTTATAATCAATAAAAAAATAAATTTAATTTTTATCATTATTTGCAATGCAAAGTGTGAATCTAATCTCTTAAATGGGACATCATGAGTTTTATTGTCCGGCGGAATTTTATTGACGATTAGAAATTGAACCTGCACTCACTAACAATCGGTATATGATGCTCAGGCAACTAGAAACTGCATACCGGTTCAATAACTCTCTTACCTCGTATAGGAAGATGGAGGATGTTGGTGTCGTCTTTTAGTCGTATCTGACTTTAGGCTTCCCCCACACTAGCGTCTGTTGAGCAGAGTCGTCTTGCCAACGCGACGCCCGCGCAATGCCGACGCGCCGGTATCGAAGCAGCGCTGCTACGCTGACTATGAACAGATCCCTAACGCCGGGTAACGCATACCACACATAATATCCCATCCCATCCAATAACCCCATCGCCCCACTGTGCTCTCCAGCGTGTCTCAGCATTTTGACACTGATTGTACCCGAATGCAACAGTATCGTGACGCCAGCGCTCCATCATCCTGCGTTGGGCAGTTGCTCGGCGTTAGCGCTTTGCCAGCGTTTTGCGGGTGCTAGGAAGACGATGACGCTGCTTAAGCGGACTTGCGTCTTTCTTGAATTTGTAATGGGTACACAATTGACTCTCACCGAACTATTAAGTACGCGTGCTTAATCACCCAGGCTTGTTAAATAAATCTCTCGTGGCATCAACGGAGTGAGTACACCTGAATTAGAAAAGAAGAAGAAGAAGAAAGAAAATAATTTATTCGTAACACTAACATTTAAACAACAAAGTAACAGAATGAGTGGTTATCCCACTCATTAACTTAAATGCCATTGTTACAAATCGGCTCCAACTCAGCATTAATGCTGGTCCTACGACCAACGCTGATCTTCCGTTGGGACCGGTTTGGTGAATTGACGTCACAGATTACAAACAACATAAAAATAAACTTTAAAAACAACAACTCGCACTTAACTATTTCGAGTTGAAATTCTATCACTTAAATAAACACGTCCACGGACGAAATTAGCGCAAATACTAATTATCTATAATATGCACCGATGGATAGATTATGTTGTGACTGGTCAAAATTCCACCAGTAATACATCATTAATAATAATAATACCCTGGGACATTATTAACTCACGGCCATCTAGTAGCAGATCACTGATATATACTACTTTTATTTTGTAAATACGTGCTTCTATAGATAATTAGGTACACTTAGATTTAGGACAAACAGACACGTTTAAGAACATGTTTGTTTGTAGTCTGGTCTGAGTTAGTCTCATACAAATATCCGTCCTGGGTGGGACTCGAACCCACGACCTGCGGCGTGAAAGGCTAGCATTTACCAACCACGCCAACCGGCCCGTCATTCATTATTAAGCTGGGCCTGGTTGACAGAGTCGCGTACAATAGCTATTAATAAAATATTAATAACCGTAGCACAACCCTAAAGAATTTGACAAACTCGGAAAATGGAATCCAACTCGAAATTCAATTATTCGACGAGATATAGAACCTAGTATTTATACCGCCAGGTTTGAAGCAAATGTTTTCTTTCTAAGGTTTGAGGATAAGAAGGTAGACTACACGTTTGGCATAGTGGTTAAGACAATCGCCTCGCCTTCGTGGCCCGGGTTCTATTCCCGCACATTATATATAACTATTGATAAGCTGTGTGGTGACGGTATTAATAATATTCTGTGGCCCTAAATATTTACTGGATTTTTATAATATAAAGTAAATGGAAAGCAATAACAAAATAGGTGTGCAATGATTGTAACAAATGGAAATCTGTTGTCACTGCCTAGCCCTCTGCGAAACAAACGTGTGTCTATGTATGTATAATTTCAAATATTATCCCAAACACTAATTGCACACAACATTGGCAAACCCGCAAAATTGCACAACCTATCTCGTGAACCATACCAAATTAATTCCACATAAGCTCAAAACAAGACCCTTTTTCAACACACACATATCACATATGTATCAAAATTATTACGAAATCCATTATCTCGGGAAGAAAAGTGGAAAATTTAATTGGAAAATATAATTGCGGCGGAATTAGTTAGCCAGTTTTATAACTCAATTACGAAGGCTGTTTAGACATATGAGTTAATTGTTTTATTTTAATTTTATGCGAAATAAGCAGGCACTTGATAAGCTTACTATAATAGCTACTGACGGCCGATGGGGCAGAAAGGTTCTCGAGTGGCGACCACGAACCGGAAGACGCAGCGTGGGCAGGCCTACACGGTGGACCGACGATCTTGTGCGGGTCACGGGAAGCCGCTGGATGCGGGCAGCGCAGGACCGGCTATTGTGGAGATCCTTGGAGGAGGCCTTTGTCCAGCAGTGGACGTCTTTCGGCTGATATGATGATGATGACTATAATAGCAATGTTATCATATAGTTAGGGATACTTCTTCTTCTCGAGGCATCCACGTCAGTGGTAAAGGTGGACTCTGTTGGCGGACTGTCTGGCGCAGTCAGATACGCAGCTTCCTACTGCGGATTTCACTTGGTGAGTCCAGCACATATGTGTCCTGCCACCTGACCTGGGTCCCTCCACTTTTCCTTGCACAACCAGTCGTTCTATGGAGTCGTTATCCCGTCTAGAGACATGTCCAAAGTACTGCCTTTGCGTCTGTTACAGACGATTTACGGCGCATTGTCTGAGAGACATTAAACCTCTCCACAGACAATACACCGCCTGGGATGGAGTGAAGGAAGCGCAGGGTTGCCCAAGACCTGCATTCCTCTTTAGGCCTCACTAGCTGAGTCCACAGGAAAGGCAAGCTAATACGTGTGGAGCTAGGTCAGTTGTAGAAATCTGCCGCGTATTTCGGGTAGGACCCTACTCGCGCCTAACGGAGACCCCGTTCCGGGTTTTTGATCAGAGTTTTCCATCTCCTAGATGAGTTGCAGAACAGTGCTTAGAGGCTCATCTCCTCTGCTATCGTACGACCGTGATAAATCCTTCGATTCTAGAGCCCCCGATAGAGGCAGTTTAAGGTCATACCCGGGACCAGTATGATAGTACATACTACAATAGTATGATACTACAATCCCATAATATATCCAAATATGTTTGCTATGAGTCGTACCCAATTAGAAGCTTGGAAGCTAGAAGTAAATGTACTTCTAGCTTCCAAGTTCAAGTAAGTAAATTAACAAGCAATGAAAACGGACTAATGAAGGCACGCGAATCATTTTATCCTGAGCTAAAATGTTGATTTTGTATGTGTATCATCATGTAAGCTGAATCATGTGAGCCGGCGCTCATAGATATTCTCACCGGTCCGTAAGTGATTGGCGAGGTTAAGCAACTAGGCTCGCGGTCACTCCATAGATGGGTAACCGCCAAAGTGGTTTTATTTCTGAGCGTTTCCGTGCTTCAGGGGGCACTTTAAGCTGTCGGTCACAGTTACAGCCATTAGGCAATGGTCGTTAAACCATGACAGCAGCCTAAAGAACCTTTGTACCACACCGTGTATGAGCCTCATAATTATTAGCTTAGGTACGCAGCTGCATTAGGTATCCTCGCGTCATGTGATTTTAGTTTACCAGAGTTTACCCTCAATACTTGCAATTGTAAAATATTTTAAGATTTGTGTACGCTCCAGATGGTTCCACACGTAAAATAAAGAAGCACTAAATTAAATAAAAAAATGTTTTCGGTATCCTCCCACCGCGCTTTACACTAAAAAATACATTGTTAAGTTCCGACATCCACGCGAACGAAGTCGCGGGCACAGCTAGTTCTAGTAATAAAATAAAAACATATTACATACTTAATAGGTATTAAGTATGTAATATGTTTTTATTTTATTACTAGAACTAGCTGTGCCCGCGAACGAATCCACGCGAACGAAGTCGCGGGCACAGCTAGTTCTACTAATAAAATAAAAACATATTACATACTTAATAGGTATTAAGTATGTAATATGTTTTTATTTTATTACTAGAACTAGCTGTGCCCGCGACTTCGTTCGCGTGGATGTCGGAACTTAACAATGTATTTTTTAGTGTAAAGCGCGGTGGGAGGATACCGAAAACATTTTTTTATTTAATTTAGTGCTTCTTTATTTTACCTGTGGAACCATCTGGAGCGTACACAAAAACGTTATTGGGGTTGTTTACGCGTGAAAGAGCTACGTATAGTTGACCATGGGAAAAGCATCCAATACTTAGGTCCACCCCCGCAACGGATAATGTCTGGACCTGAGCTTTACTAATCGTCATGGCATAACAGAGACTGACTGGGAATTGCACTCGTTTGAAAGAGAAAGGAAAGTTTTTAGGAATTATAGGTATCCTTGGAATAAAAACAATATCACCGGCGCCGCAACCTGTTAATATTTCAGCTTCGATAATGTTGCAGATTTGTGACTTTGAGCCGAGTGCCGTTACAAAGTTTGGGAGGACATTAATTTCTGAGGAGAATGATTGGTACACCAATTTTTAAAACTATTTTGTGGGCTGAAAGTCCGGGCGTGCTGAGGGAATCCAAAAATTCTACCGGGTAGTGCGTGGCGTTATCTTCTTCCATAAATGTATTTATTGAGCTATATTCTCTACTATTACCGGACGCATGACTCAATATTTTGAAATTAATTGCCGCAGCTTGGTCATTGTGGGGAGTCAAAATAGCTCGCTGACATAGCCAAGAACCGGTTTGATTTCCCATGTTTGTGGTATCTCCATACACAGAAGAAATTAGCTCTTGCTGTGGTGTAACCTAATAACAGAGATTACCAATCAAAATAACTTTTCCATCTTCTTGTACGGGGTATGTGCCATCGCCTATTTTTAACAATAAAAAACTCCTTTGCCTTTTCGCAGCCTCTGACTGATCGGGTTCCCTCCTATAGTTATAACTATCATTTGAATAGCCAATAAGGACCTGTTGTGACAATTTTCACGTACCCTGTCAGTAATTTGTCCATCAGTATTTAGTTGTACATGTCTCATAAAATCTTCAGCAAACTTGTCATGGTACTTTTGCCATAACTGTTTAGCGTCCGATAACGCACAAAAGGTCAGTAAGATGGCAAACAAATGTCGCAAGCGATGTGGACTATCGCTCACGCATGCTTCTGCTAGAGCGTCATCCCAATGCTTAACTCCAACTAATAAATGGCGTGCTCTGCAAGCGGCCTGGTATGTGGGATGTTCAATATCATCCACTTTACGGCGCTCAGCAAAAGACGTAGGTCCTCGATCTACATGGATCAGACTGTGGGATGAACTCACACGTGAGCACGCCACGTGAACCTGCCCGCCTTCCTCAAGTCAATTCCAGCTAACTTGAGGGTTTGCCTTTGCATTTTTGGCTGAACTACTAAATATCAGTTTCAATGCCTTTAACTTCAAAATCTTTCATTCTCTGTTTTACCCCTTTAGGGTTAGTATTTCCAAAAACCCCTTCCTTAGTGAATGCATACGTCATAAAAAGTACCTACCGGCAAAATTTCAAGTCTCTAACCCCAGCCGTTCAGGCTGTGCGTTGATATGTCAGTCAGTCAGTTTCCTCTTTTACATAGGTAGGTATATAGATTTGTGCTGAGAAAATTATGAGAGACCGGGTTAATTTACTACATTCAAATACATTCAATCGGACAGGCTCAATAAAATTTGAATCGTCTGTACATTCGCGTTACAAACGAATCGACAGCACAAACTTTCGATCGATTGACATTATAATTTAAAATTAAATTCAATTTAATTAATTAATAAAATATAATTCAATTTGCCCAAAGAATACAGAATATTTTGATAACCAATTTTGGACAACGACATACTTCTAGCCAACCAAGACCTTATTTCGAAACAATTCGGAACATTCTAAGCCCTACGTAACTCATGCAATTAGCAAACACGGGCAAATCTTAACACCGCGGGTCAAAAGCAATGCACAACGACATCTATCGAAATAAATATCAACTATCAAGCACAACGACATGTATCGAAATAAAAATCAACTATCAATAATTTAAAATGAAATTATAACAAAAACAAATATTTTTGGCAGGTGCTCTTCGTGGATTCAATTTATTTATTGCATTCTTGTCCACGAAAGGCACCTTCGTTAACCGTTACAGTAACCTAGGTTATTAAATGAAAGATATCGATAAAAATCACTAGAATGTTTATTAACACTACTAATGTTACGCACTTTAAGAGTAGTATTTTCTTATGTTTAAGCGAATGTTACACATTGAAATTAAACTACCAGCTATCCGTTAATATCCGCTTAAACATAAATAAATACTAACGTCTTAACGTGCGTAATATTAGTAAAGTTAATAAATGTTCTAGTGATTTTCATCGATATTTATCATTTAATAACCTAGGTTACTATAACGGTTAACGTAGGTGCCTTTCGTGGACAAGAATGCAATAAATAAATTGAATCCACGAAGAGCACCTGCCAAAAATATTGATAGGTGCCTTTCATGGACTAGGCTAGGTGCCATTCGCGCAGGTGCCATTCAGATGGGTGCCCTTCGTGGACTACCTCAAATGAACACCGCGAGTCAAAAGAAATACACAACGACATCTATCGAAACAAAAATCAACTATCAACCTAGTTCATTCAGAAAAGAGATGTCATAATATGCACAAAGACATCTATCGGACAGTTTAGTTCAACTATAAACATTAGTTCATCTTGAAGTACCGAAATGTGTGTTATTTTTCTCCATGATTACTTTAAAATCTAATATCTTTTGATAGACTGAACCGATTGCAATAAAACAAAAACTAAATGTTACCTCAAGTTACGCTCAATCGTTGTGTACAAAAGTTATCTACATTGCTTTCGTATATTTTACGTGATACCCGAACATATAAACAGACAAACAGACAAAAATTCTAAAAATGCTGGAAATGGGTTCTATTGGTTGTCCTTTAATACCCTGGCTATTTTTTTTGGATTTTCTTTTCATGTACAAAAATGATTTTTCTACAGATTTATTATATGTATAGATAACATTTAGCATGTAAGTTTTTATTCATAAGTTATTATGTTACATTATTGTAAATATTTTTCTTTCTCTTTACGTGAATGTAATACGTTCTTTTGAGAAAATAAATTTCTTTAACCACAAATAACAACTCTGACGCTATAGTGTAGTATACGATAAGCAAGTATTGTGAAAGATTGGTATACAATTAAAATTGATTGTATTACATGTTTGTGACGTTATTTTATACAGTCAAAGATTATTTTAAAATTCTCATTCGAATTTACATTCACTTATAGAGAAAATATAATATTTACATACTATAAGACGCCAAGCGTGGCTACTATATCTATTTACTACAAGATATTTTATTGTTAAATAAATTTACACCTACATAATTTTCACAAATAACACGATTATACAAAGTTCATCCATTCTTGCCTGCTACGTTATGATGGTTGGAGTGGGTAGATGTGAAAGATGCGTACACGGCGCCTCGCAGCGTACATCACACTAATATAGTAAGGCGAAAGTTTGTGAGTGTGTATGTTTGTTACTTCTCCACGTCTAGACGGCTAGAGCAATTTTAATAATATTTGGTATGGAGTTAGCTGACACCCTGGATTAACACATAGGTCATAATTTATAAAGTTTAACGCGGGTAAAACCGCGGTGCACAAATGGTAATTCCATAAAAGAAATTAAGTCACAATTAACGTTTTAAGTTCAAAATACAAATTTATCTTTCTCTACGTGCTAAGGGAAGACGGGTCGCTATTATATGTATTTCCCTACTAATTTGTATTCGTCACGTAACTGTGAGTAACACAAGTTCTTTTTTCCTGTTCTAAAATTACTTGAGAAACGTTGTACAGACGCCAGCACATATAGCTACCCCAATCTGTCAAATTTCTTTTATAGATTTTCAGCTTTATCACAAAAGCATAAGGTTCACTTTCAATTGGGGAAATTTGACAGATTGGGGTAGCTTGATGTGCTGGCGTCTGTTCATAAAGTGGATTCAATAACAGGAAATCCCTAATTTCTCGTTATTTGTTGCCTTGGGTTAGTAGGGAAACGTGCTCCCTGGGACCGCTGGCGTTTGGAGGAAGGGCACTCCACTCGTCTTGTATAAGCGGTCCCGGGAAGAGGTAACCTGCTGTAGCTCAGGCTGCCTAAACGCGCTCGTGCGTGCTGGGGAGGGAGGAGGCATTCGGGCCCCTCCCCTCCCCGGGTGAGAGCCTCGCGGAGGCTGCAGTGTACAGCGGCTGGCGAGATTGTTCACGAGTACCCAGAGCCTCTGCTACAAGCACTGTGAGGCTGGCTACCGTGGTGGTTTTACACGATGTGCAATTTGAGCATTTCCACCAAGTAAAAAAATGTAGGGAAACGTGCTACGCTGAAATCTACCAGGTTTGCGCAGGAAAGCGTAGATGATTGTAATACACTCCAACTAGATGGTCTGCTTTTCATAAATGATTGAAATAAATCAATTCAGAAATGTCGAAATCCGCAGGAGAACCAGTTACCGCAGTGGGCGGGGTACATAGCTCGTAGAACTGACGGCCGGTGGCGTCGAAAGATTCTCGAGTGGCGACCACGAACCGAAAGACGCAGCGTGGGCAGGCCCCCTACCAGAAGGACCGATCATCTTGTGCGGGAAACTGCTGGATGCGGATAGCGTAAGACCGGCAATTGTGGAGATCTTTGGGGGAGGCCTTTGTCCAGCAGTGGAAGTCTTTCAGTTGATATGATGATGATGAATTAAACTCAGCTCTACGATAAGGCTAGGTCTTTTTAAACAAGTAGAATAAAGGTAAGTGAGATGAGCATACGATGCTAGAGGTGCAAGCGAGAAAGTTCAGCAAACTTACATAATTGGTTGATTCTAATACAATTGTCTTATCTTCTGCGCACATTTCAAGCAGAGATCCCAACTGTAATACTCGATACACAAAATTTGACTATATATTAAAGAACATAATTGATCCCTAAAACACAATTCCACTACGTGTGTTTGCGCAGACATTATGCAGCTTAATATCTCCTGTGCAAATGGCTAGTCTACATTGAGACTGGCCACCATATCAGAAATTCAAGCATACGAACTGTTGAGACCAACCATAAATCATGAAGGTGAAGAATGAAGCTCCTAGACTTGCTGTCATTATATAGATGAGGATAATCAGTACCTAGTGTAGATTATTGATCATGTCACGGAATTTCGTAACAAGCTCAAGTGGCTGCCTGTACATTATGGTTATAATTTTCAAGAATGTACATATATTTTATTCATATATGTATATATTTATATATATGTATATAGTATAGATGTTATGTAATATGTAAGTTAAGTAAAGTTTGTAGCGTATTAAGTTCACTGTTTTTGTCATGGTACCAGTGCGTACCATGTCATCATTTTTGTACACTGACAACTACCGCAACTATTTTATTCCATATTCCAATCCCTGCCTAGGTTGTCTGGAAGAGATCACATTTAGTGATAAGGCCGCCAATTGTACATTTCTGTAATGCATCCTTATTCCTTATATTTTATTTTACTTGGTGTACAATCAAGAGTTATCTATCTATTATTTCATGAGTGTGTTGCAGCTGTTACCCTTGTCTCAAATTTGTTCCAGCCGTCCAGCCAACCTCTGACACAGCTTGACTGTTTTCTAATGACTACAAGCTATTAGTCCCACCAATAGCTTGACGTAACCTCCAAAACAGACTCAAAGAAATACGTAAATATTTTTTAATTTTCCTCCTCGTTTCGGGGTGACTAACATCAGATGTTTGGCAGGTAGACTGGTATTTCTCAGCGTATTTCCCTGATGGTATTCACCCCTCCCGAAACTTTGCGTCACTTACAAATTTCACGATAGAGACTTTTTTCTCAGAAACATTACATCTTAAGGTACTAAAACAGTGGAAACTAAACTTTACTATATAAGCCATAAAGTTTAGTATGGCAAAAAATTAATCTAGACTGATTTGTTGAATATTTGTTTTATAATTAATAATTTCATTAATTGAATAGGAACTCAATGCGGTTTTTCGTTGTGCAATTTTGATAGATATTTTGAGTGTGCCTCGTGATAGTATTTATCTATGTATTTACCTAAAACTCAGTCTTACAACTAACCTTGAGATTAACACTTACCCGAAAGTTCTTATTGATTAAACATTGGATAAAACTAGTGCCGTGGGATTCATTCTGGAACACGGTAGATCAAATTTTCCCCAAATTTGAGGTAAAGCAAATATCTGAGAATTTTATTTTGGTGTATAGCAATTTTGGAGTCTACTATAAATTCAAATGAGCTGTAATATCATATTTACACATAGTTTAATTGGTTACAAGTAAATTAACATATCTTTAGTTTTATTTCTGAAGTTTATGTGATTAATACTTTTTGTAAGGCAGGGGGAATGCCTACGTATGCCACCCGCAGCCCTGAGGAGATTTAGCCGTCGCCTCCTCCTTCTAGATCTCTATTTTGGCTACATCCATGTCCACCATACCATAAATAACAAAAGTTATTTATGGTGTGGTGAAAAAAGATAAAAGTATACAATAACACCCCAATGTTCGTCATAATAATACTCGTTCAAATCCTGCCAGTGGTAAAATTTTTCTGTCCACAAAGTATTCTGTCAAGGAAAATTTCTGAAACTTTTTGAAGATGGTGGTGTTGACAAAAATATCCTGAGCATATAGCTAGTGTCCATTGCGACTGACCATCAATGCCAAAATTCAACCACAGAGACGTTAATATTTTTATTAGGTATAAAGTAGAAAGTAAGCCAGTATGGAATGGTTTCCCCTATTTTATTGGAACGAAGAACCTTATCGCGCGTTGTGAAATGGGGCTAGACGGAAAAAAATCTTACGAAAAGTTGTCACGACACTTTTTGCAGCTGTGCGGCGTGCGCATGTTTCTCTGTCTGTCTCTCTCTCTCTCTCTCTCTTTTCTATAAGATATTTTCATTTCTATTTCGCATTGAACAGTGTGGGGTAAAGTGAAGTTATGACTTGGCAACACCGCCTGGACAGGGTCGTAAAGTACGTTGGAGCTATAAACCCAAGCCCCACGATAATGTTTGAATTTTTCCATTCACCGACGGCGCGGTAAATAGGTTGGAGTATTCTAGAAGTTATATAGTCTCTGAAATGGTTTGTCCTACATCTGGGTTTGAATAAGTTGACCTTTTTATGAGTGCAGGTTCATTGATGATAAGTAGGTACTTATTAGATGGGAAATTCAATGTCATCCTATATGAAGTTTAGGTATGGTGACTAGAATAAACTGCGCTGATCATATTACAGCGAGGAAAAGTGCTAACTGACATGATTGGATGAGCACAAGCACGTGATCTAGGGTTTTACGTGTTCTGCGGGACATAATATAGGTTTTAAGGCTCAGAAACGATGCCTTCGAGTGATGTTTAGGCTAAAATGTACAGATATTGTCTGCCTAGCATATACATAATCAATAATATAACGATATATACACTCAGAGTATCTATCAAAAAACCGCAAAAAAACGCATTGAGTTCCTATTCAATAAATGTAGAGTGATTTATTTATTTTCAAACTAAGCTTTATATTTTGTATAGTAAAGTATAGTTCCCATTACTAAAACTGGTAATTTTATGATGTTATGTTTTAAGGAAACAGTCTTAATCGCGAAATGTGTAAAGGAAATACGCTGGAAAATAGTAATCTAACTGCTAAAAAGGCGATACAAACTATTGACTCTACCATCACTTATAGAAATATCTACATTTGTTAAGTCAAGTTCTAATGTACCTACATATCTCTGCGTTAAGAAGATATTATAGTCTCACAAAACCGGCGCAGTAACAGCCGATTATGACTACATCTATACATATAATAAAATCGTAGGAAAGTCAAAACTGTACATTGAATATTTTTTTAAAAGAATACTTGGGGCGTAATCTACAGTCCATATTGAAGCCAAAAGTATAGTTCTTATAATTTTTATCTGTTTGTCTGTATGTATTTCCGGGCTAAACTCAAACAGTACTGCATGGATTTACTTCAAATTTTGCATGAATATTACGAAGAGGTCGGGTCAACATATAGGCTACATATTATCACGCTATGACCTCCGGGGGAGGAACTGTGATAATTTATAAAATTAAACGCGTATAAAACAGCACTAGTATGCGCAGAAGTGTTGTCTGTGTATGACTCCTATCATCTTTATAAATAAAAATGCATCAATGATATGTTTGTACACACAGCTACACATCAAGCCATACATTTCCAGTATAAGCTGATCGGGCGTTGTATAGGATTTCCATACAATGGCAGATCAGCTATATTGGATTATTATAGTTTGATATGTAGCCGTGTATACGGTCATAACTTCCAAACGACTGCACTCAATTGGATAATTATTCTTTTATGTACATTCAGTCAAAAAAGTATCGGGAATGGATGATTTGTTTATAGTTCCAAATTCAAATTTTTGTTTTTTTTGTTGTTGTTAGATTGGCACAACCGTTTTCAATTTTGGCGCAGAGTTTGAGTTGCATCTGTTATTTATATTAAATACAGTGCTGGTTTTAGTAATATCATATATAGCGTGTATTGCGAATTTCATAATGGACAAAAAATTCGAACAAAGACTTTGTCTTAAATTTTGCATCGCTAATGGAATTTCGTGTTCGGAGTCACTGAAAATGTTACAAAAGGCTTACGGTGAATCGACTTTATCAAAAACTCGTGCTTATGAGTGGTTCAAAGCGTTGAAAAGCGGTCGAGATGTAATGAAAGATTTGCCTCGCTCTGGTAGGCCATCAACGTCTGCAACTGAAGTTAACATCGCAAAAGTGAAGGAAATAGTGACTGAAAATCCTCATTCAACTCTGAGAGAGATAGCCGCCGAACTTTCTGTATCTCACGAATCGATTCGTACCATTTTAACTAATCAGTTGGGTATGAAACATGTTGCCGCTCGGCTAGTCCCAAAAGATCTGAATTTTCTCCAAAAACTCAATCGCATGAAAGTCGCTGAGGACATGGTAGAACGAGTCAATTCCGACCCAACATTCATGAAACGCATTGTTACTGGGACGAAACGTGGGTTTACGAGTTTGACATGCAAACTAGTCAACAAGCTTCGGAGTGGCGCCTTCCAACTGAACCGAAACCGAAAAAACCACGCCAAAGTCGATCAAAAGTCAAAGTCATGTTGACTGTTTTCTTTGACTATCGCGGTATTGTGCACTCTGAATTCTTACCGGAAGGTCGAACAGTAAATAAAGAATATTATTTGAGCGTAATACGGCGTTTAAGAGAGCAAATTCGACGAAAAAGGCCAGATTTGTGGAAAGAAAATTCTTGGATTTTGCACCACGATAATGCGCCTTCGCACAAGGCCACCATTGTGAACGAATTTTTGACCAAACACTCAACAAATACCATCCAGCAACCACACTATTCACCAGATATGGCTCCAGCTGACTTCTTTCTTTTTCCTAAACTCAAATTACCACTTCGTGGTACCCGTTTGAACTTAATTCCGAAAGCAGCGTTTAAAAAATGTTTTTATGAATGGATTATTCGTTGGCGTAAGTGTATCGTTTCTGAAGGAGCATACTTTGAAGGTGATAAAATAAATTTGGATGAATAACAAACATTTTGTATATTATTGATCTTTTCCCGGTACTTTCTTGACAGAGTATTCGATATACGTTGTCAGGAAAAGGTTTGCATGAAAAAAATTGTAGGAGAAAACAGGAGACGTTGTTTTTTTTCTATTTCATTTCAACTAAAAGCTTAAAATTTCGTCCGCTAGTTCATAATATATATTTTTAATGACAACACCCACACTAGAGAATCTAATCGCTGTGTCGCGGGGTACTTTACAAGCATATAATAGATGGATTCCAATTACCTTGAACATTATCTTGAACATGTCAAACGCTGTTCGGCCGAAGGCTGTTAACGACTTCAATATGAACTCCCCGTTGTAAGGTCGTCATGCTCCCATCGTGTGTTAATGCTTGCGGTGGCGTTGTGGGTCGGGTCGTTTCCTTCCTATGGCGAGGGAGGCGATGGCTGGCCCTCACGTCATACTCGTGAACGGGTGCTGCTTGCGGTAACTGGTCGAACTACTGTTGGGGGTACTCATAATATTTTATTTTTTCATACAGTCGTCGCCTCTGGTAGACTTCGTGTGACTTGTTAATTTTGGAAATGTACGCGGATGTACCCACCGTTTTCTCATCTAGAAAGAGGTTATTCTAATTGCTTGAGTGAAATTTAATGTTATTGTTTATTATCTCACAATTTTTTGATTTATTAGATGACAACGGTTCTGTGCGTGCATTAGCCTACATAACGCCCATCAAAATGTAAGAAAATACATGATATAAAAAAAAGAACAAAAACGAAAACAAAAAGCAAAAGAAGACGAAAAAAGCAAGCACGGAGTTTCTTTGTGGCTTTCTTCTCCGGGTCGTCCACCTAGGTAGCTAGAGAAAGCCGCAGGTTAGCTAGGGTAGGCTTCTCAGCGACGAGGATCGCTTTGGCCCCTTAACGCGTCATCGGTGATCCCGTGCTACTGATCACACCCTCTCTTAGAATTCAGTCCTTTTGCTTCAGCGGCCCCCTGAGCTGTGGCCCGAACCCCAAAAGGGTGGCCTCGGGTATTAGTCGTTTAATTTAAGCTACTGGTTAAGAGCCTTCTGCGCTAGCCAAATGCTCATTGCCTTCAATTCTTTAATTTTAATATTGTACAACCTAATTTCAAAATAATAGATTAGTAACTTGTTATTTATTTTAGGATTTAAGAAAATATATCTGATAAAACAGACCGCACGGACGGACAATTTTTTTTTTTGTAATTCTTATACTGTATTCGACTATGTTTATGTACTGCATTGTGAACTTGACAAGTACAAGTGTATGCTAATACCCAAGTGCTGAATAAATTTCATTATTTCATTCCATTATTTACATGCATGTAAATAAATAGACTTGAAAGGAGCTTTTCAATTACGTATTCAAAATAGTTAGCGCTGCAACAGTTAATGTCAGAATTCGTCCTATCCCATCTCTAGGTATGGGACCAATTCACACATATATTTTGTGTCCATACCTCTGTATAATGTATCTATATATTAAGTTTATTTATTGTTATCTGTGCTAATATGAAAAGAAAAGAAAAGAAATGAAAATTTATTGCTAACATTGAAAGACACACTTTACACACAAATACATATACGTCTGCCAATATAAAAAAAAATAGTTAATATTCAAGTGGGTGCATGTGTCTGTCAATTGCAGCAAGTAGGTATCCAGTTCAGCATTAGCCAACCCAGGGGCGTGGCACTGATTTTCAACTGGACCCTCTTATGTCTAAAAAATAAAATAGAATAATTGTATTATACAATATCTATACATATAATAAAATAGTAGGAAAGTCAAAACTGTACATTGAATATTTTTTAAAAAGGATACTTGGGGCGTGATCTACAATGGAAATCGAAGTCGAAAATATAGTTTTTAGAATTTTTGTCTGTGTGTCTGTTTGTCTGTATGTATGTCCGGGCTAAACACAAAAAGTACTGCATCGATTTACTTAAAATTTTGCATGAATATTACTAAGAGGTCGGGTCAACATATAGGCTACATATTATCACGCTATCACTTACGGGGGAGGAACTGTGATAAATTATAAAATTTAACGCGGGTAAAACCGCGGGGCACAGCTAGTACTGAATAAACGTATTTTCTTTCTTTCCTTCAAATTATTGTAAGTTAACAAAGCTTATTATAATATTACAAACTTTACACCTGATAAATTCCAGAGGTGTAACCAAAAATATAATACAATCTTACCTTAAAAGTAGAAAGGAAGCCATAGTTACTCACTTACCGTATGTGCAGTGGTTACCCTAGTGTCAGAGTTGTTCAAGTCGCCCATTAAGCCTCTGACATGGCTTAGCGACTGTTACCTATTGGCAACAACCGGGACCGACAGCTTAACGTACCCTCGGAAGCATGGAGACGCTCAGAAATTAAACCACTTTTGCTGTCACCCATCCCTCGTCCCTGTCTATGGACTGACCGCGAACCTAGTTGCTTAACCTCGCCGATCACTTACGGTGAATCTATCCAGCTATGAGCGCCAAAGTTATTGACTATATATAATACCAAAACACTTATTTTTATTACACGTTTAGCTTTAAAAATATAATATTGCAATCTCACAAACCCTGAAGCAGAATATCCAGGATCGTGTTATTTTTATCAATGTTAAGAGCATATTTTTCGTTTCTCTAAATATGTCCAGCAGTTTATTAGGTTGGAGGCCCAAATGGCCAATTTCCGACGTATCCCACGCTCACAAAAATTGAATAACGGCGACTGTAACTTGGTTAACCAGTGACGATATATGGGATATATACGGTTGAGGAAACTTGGGGCGAACAGCGTAAGACTCGAGGTACATACTAAAACCGTAATACTTATAAACTTTCAAATAATTACAAATGTTAAAAAATACCAGAAAAGTGAGTTTAAGAATGAGACTGGAGAATGTGAATCGTTGTTCTTTTTTCTATACATTTTCTGTCCGGAAGGAAAACTAAAAAAAGTCGTACATTACAATACATTAAATTAATTATTAAAATATTAGACTTTAGACAATATTGATGCGAAAAAATATATAAAATATTCGTTTCATATCAAGTTCCGCCCACAATGCTAATCGTAAATCTAATCTTAAAAGTCGTAAAACTTTAATTTGCTTCTTCTGACATCTTGCATATTACCTAAATATCTATTAAAATATTCGCTCAAAGCCAGTTGATTTCAACAGCTCGTAAGTGATCAACGAGGTTAAGCACAATTCGTTTAGGTAAACATAGGTGTCCGCCACCTACAAAACCAGCGCTGCAGCAATTCTTGTTGTAGCTAATGCTGAAGTTGGCACCCATTCATAGTACACAGCAAAATTATGTCTTGTTTTAAGTTGTTTAATTGGAATTTGTTGTTTATTATAAATAAAAGTATTTTTTTTAAATAGTGCTTTCATAGTCATAACTTTTTAAACAAATTTGATAAAAGTGCTGTGGTTATATAAAAAAAAATCACTTACGGACGGTGAGAACAACTACCTATGAGAATCTCAAACTACATTAAAATAACATTCTAAATCGAGTTTAGTCTTTCAATGTTCCTTTGTTCTTAGCATTTGACGCAGTTCAGTCCTGTTTTGGGATCAAGAATGTTCTTAAAAATGTGGTATATACATACATATGTTTTCTACCCGTTACACTTAATATTAAGGGTAAAAACATACGAAAAAGAATTTGGCTGTTGTGGGCCCTTAAGTGGTTGGCGCCCAGATACCACCGTTCCGTTACAAGATATATTTCAGTATTTCGTTTATGGGTACCCAAGCTGCACATAGCTGTAAATGGTCAGGGTTGTACTGAGTACCTATATCATTTTATAAGGTTTTTCTTTGAGGCTTCAGCTGGTCTCGTAGCAAAAGAGCTCATCCGGTACCTATGGTGTTTACTACTGCGTCATAAAAGAAACCTACCGTTTATCGGTGACAGCGGTTTTAGGTTAGCTTTATGGATCAGTTGCCCAGTAACTAAAGAGTAATTAATACTTTAATGTATAGAATATCCACGACATTTGTATAACAGCGACTCTAGTGTCTACACAATAAAGTAAAATCTAGCTTGAGTGAGCGTTGTATGGCTGTAATTTTATTTATGTAACGATTGAATCCTTATTACGTACAAAATAACAACGCACTAGAAGATTTAATGCTAAACGGGAGTGATCTTCCTGCCAACAAACTGCTGTGCAGTTTAGCGGATGTTATTATAACTGTACATAAACTTCAATAAATAAGCCCTTTTAAGATGAATAACAAATCTAAATATTAAAACTTGAGAGGTGTCAAGGGACACCCGGATGGAACGAAGTTCCTTTCGATTAATTTAGTGAAGGAATTGTAATATATTTTTTTTATTTATAATATTTTTTTTTTATTATTAACAAATAAAATGTAATATAAACTTAATCAGTAAACTCAATTTTCTGTATAAATAAAAAGACAAGTCCTGACTGACTGACTGACTCATCAACGCCCAGCCCAAACCCTTGGCCCTAGAAAGCTGAAATTTTGCACAGATGTTTTCTTTATAATGTAGACAAGGAATAAGGAAGGATTTTTCGAAATTCAACCCCTAAGGGGGTAAAACGGGGGTGCGAAGTTAGTATGAAACTTTGCCGTTTTTGAAGTTAGAGGCATGAAAGTTGGTATTTGGCCTTGCAGTTAAAAATAAAAAATATAAGTTTCAGGATTTTTGGAAATTTTACCCCCAAGGGCAAAAAATAGGGGATGTAAGTTTGTACGAAAAAAGTCCCAATTTTTAAGTTAAACGCATGAAAATTAGCATTTGGCCTTTTAGTTAAAAATAAAAAATATATATTTCAGGATTTTTGAAAATTCCACCCCGAAGGTCATAAAATAGGGGATGTAAGTTTGTATAAAAAATGCGATATTTTTGAAGTTAAACGCATGAAAATGAGTATTTGGCCTTTCTGTTAAAAATATATAGCATTTACTTCAGGATTTTTGGAAATTACACCCCCAAGGGCGAAAAATAGGGGATATAATTTTATACTGCCTGACTGACATATCAACGCACAGTCTAAACGGCTGCAGTTAGGACTTGAATTTTGACAGTAGTTACCTTTTATGACGTAGGCATCCACTGTAGAAGGGTTTTTGAAAATACCATCCCTAAGGGACTAAAATAAGGGATGAAATATTTTATGAAAGTGCTTAATTTTGATGTTAAAGGCTTTAGTATATAGACTTGCAGTTAAAAATTAAAATATATGTTTCAGGATTTTTGAATATTCCACCCCCAAGGTCGTAAAATTGGGGATGTAAGTTTATATGAAAAAAGTGCCAACAAGTTTTAAGTTAAACGCATGAAACTTGGTATTTAGCATTACAGTTAAAAATTTAAAGTATGTGTTTCAGGATTTCCGAGAATTCTACCACGTAGGGTGACAAATAGGGGATGTTTGTATGAAAAATGTGACATTTTTTAAGGTTAACTCATGAAAATTGGTATTTGACCTTTCATTTAAAAATATTTATTTCAGGATTTTTGGGAATTCCAGCCCTTTAGGGTGACAAATAGGGGATGGAAGTTTGTATGAAAAATGTGAAATTTTTTAAGGTAAACGCATGAAAATTAGTATTTCTAAAGACGACTAAAATAGGGGATGTAAGTTTGTATGAAAAACTGTATTTTTTTTGGAGTTAAAAGCATGTAAATTGGTATTTCAGTTAAAAATAAAGCAATCAAGGGAATAATATGTTGTTAAAAAAGGTAATCCATAACTGATTCAATAGGTCAACACCAAAAATGTACGCCGACTTAAATTATAGAGAAATTCGTTTCTTATTGCTTAAAATGTTGTGTTTGTTGTCGTCTAAGTAAAGATTTAGCGTTTTATAAGATTTGTAACTTTTTTTTTTGTATTTACATAACATATTAAAAAACGTCAATTTAATAAAATTGGGATAAAAAAGTCATTGACCCAAAATTCAAGTTAGCGTAGTATAAATTGTTCGGGTCGAGATGATCACACCCAAAAAATATCATCTTAATTTTACTGATCTACAAGTTCACAATTTTGTAACTCGATGGCTATTATATCGATTCAGATCGCAGAACTCATTTGACATATCGGTTAAAATAAATAAATGCTTGAAGTAAAAGGTAGTCCAAAACTGAATCAAAAGATGATCGCCTAAATCTACCCAAAATATATGCCCACATCTTAATTTTACCGCTTTACAAGGTTATATTTTTGTTAGTAGATGGTCATCGTTTTAGATCGCGCTATGGTTTCGTTCACAAAATGTGATATTAGACCTATCAATGCCGTGGTCGCAACCTAAGCTAATGGGAGTTACCTTGGTGATTAATGCATCGTTGATTATTATATTACTTTATTTGACTTACTGACTTTACTTAAGGACAATTAATATGTATTCTTTGATATTTTTGGGTTTATGATATCGGGTCTTTTTTTTAAATAACAGTAGCAAAGTAGTGTTTAGTTTATTTCTTAGCTAGGTTATTTATAGGTTAGGTTTTCTGAAATTTATATTGCTTATTTCTTTTAAAAGTTATAGTTTTTAGATTAAGCTAGAAGTAAATAGTTACATTGGTAATCATTCAAAATTGTCGCGGACGAAGTCGCGGGCACCAGCTAGTAGTAAATAAAAGCAAAAAGTGTCAAGTGTCGTTACAACTTTTTGTCTTAATTTTTTCCGTCTAGCCCCCTTTCGCAACGCGCGATAAGGAACTTCGTTCCAATAATAATAATATCCTGGGACATTATTCACACACGGCCATCTGATCCCAAACTAAGCAGAGCTTGTACTATGAAAACCAGATAACTGATATACTACATATACAATTGTTTTACACCCAGACTCAAGACAAACAGACATGTTCATGCACACAAATATCTGTCCCGGGTGGGAATCGACCCCTTAACCTGCGGCGTGAAAGGCAGCGTATCTACCAACCACGCCAACAGGCCCGTCATCAATATATAATTGGAAGTAGTCCACGAAGGGCACCCATCTGAATGGCACCTGCGCGAATGGCACCTACGTTAACCGTTACAGTAACGTAGGTTATTAAATGAAAGATATCGATAAAAATCACTAGAACGTTTATTAACACTACTAATATTACGCACGTTAAGACTAGTATTTTATTCGTCATACTTTGTGTACTCCGGCGCGTTGTTACTGAAGCAGTGACGTTCAAGCGCGACCACGCAATAAACAGTCTTAACGTGTTGAAATTAAACTACTTTTCAACAGATAGATAGTAGTTTAATTTCAATGTGTAACATTCGCTTAAACATAAAAAAATACTAACAGCTCAACGTGCGTAGTATTGGTAATGTTAATAAACGTTTTTGTGATTTTTATCGATATCTTTCATTTAAAAACCTACGTTACTGTAACGGTTAACGTAGGTGCCTTTCGTGGACAAGAATGTAAAAAATAAATTGAATCCACGAAGAGCACCTGCCAAAAATATTGATAGTTGCCTTTCGTGGACTAGGCTAGGTGCCATTCACGCAGGTGCCATTCAGGTGGGTGCCCCTCGTGGACTATCTCTATAATTGTTATCCTGTTATAAACAATGACATTGTAAATATTGAAATATGCTATGTTTCAAATATGCTATATTTATAATTATGCTATGCATATATTTATGCTCTGCACGAAACTTGGTAGAATTTTACGTGTCAGTCTGCCTCTCTTTCTCCTGCCTTTGCTTTGCTTGTTGGTGATGAAAATTAATTTAGAATTAAATGTCCAATCATTTTTCCTCGTCTACTCTCTATAAGCTAAACTGAGGGTAGTTGGCACAACAGTCGTTTCATTTCAGGGTAAATAATTCTCTTTAATAAAGTCTTCGCCTAAAAGAGCTGTTTTGCTAAACCTGGGTTTAAACTTGTCTAGACATCGCTTTATGGCGAGCAGTGGCTACATACAAAACAAGTTAAAGATACTAAGATAGGAAAAGAATAAATAATGTCCTCCTAGCCGAATTTCGGCCACGGCGGCCAGTCTCAATAGAGATTAGCCATCTGCGCGAGACATATTATAGTTGACAATTGTGTGCGCAAACACTGAATGTGATGATGGAATACAAAGTGCTCCTTTCTATTCCATCATTCTCAACGATCCGATGGGACAGCTAGCGACACGACCGGAAAGAGGTCAGCTACAAGACCGACGGTTTTACGTGCTCTGTATTTGTATTTTAAAGCTTATTTGAACCGGGGTTTGGAGGAATGGTTGATAATGTTACTCCACGGAAAATTTAGATTTTAAACAGTGCATTCTAATTTTACGTCTTTCATGTCGACAGATAAGAGCCGGACAATTATTCTAAACGATTTCTGAATGTTCCATCGAGAGCCAATTATACGTCGGCAGACTCAGCTAAATGGAGTCTAGACTTAGTCGCATTTAGTGTTGCCAGTTTGCACTTGGGATGGAAGACAGAAAACACTATAATAATGACGATTTCCAAATTTGTAAATGCTTTCATTTTTGAAAATTCATGATAAATTTATGTTGTTAGTGTATAAAAGCAACATAACTTTTTTTTTTTTTGAAGACCGTGTCTACTGTACCTTGTTAAAACTGGTAGTAGAGGAACCCACTGTGTTCGTTTCGCTGGGTCTTCTCATGTGGGGCGCATTGAATCCATTGGTAGCATTAAAACGCGACCTTTGCTATACACCAAGATTCCAAAGTGATAATAGAAAGTTAAAACACACAATAATATTGTCGCCGGTGATACGACGAAATTAAAACATCGTTATTTCTGTATATTTCTCTGTAAGTGCTTGCTTAAAGGCCGGCAACGCCTCTGGTGTTGCGAGTGTTCATAGGCGGCGGTGATCAATTATCATCAGGTGGCACACTAGCTCCTTTGTCGGCCTATAATATAAAAAAATATTTGTTTTTGCCAGCTTAAAAATGCATTAATGAATAATAATCCAAGGCTTTCCTAATTTTGCCTTATTATACAAATTCCGCATTTAGTTTCTAACGTGGCAACACTTACACAATTTAGAATTTTATAGATTAAGACGGTTTGGATGGCTGGTTTTCAACGTCTGAAACTGTAATTACTAGTGGAACTTGAGGGCAAAATTAGCAGACAGTAGGACATTCTGAAAGTCGTTTCTACCTATACAGTATATTTTCTTAATGGTGTAGACGATTTAAAACTTACTTTTATCTATGACTGGGTATTCCCAGTCATAGATAGAAGTAAGTTTTAAATCGTCTACTACTACTTTTATTAAACATGTAGAATTAACATTAAAACCATTAACTTCCTATCCTGCTAATAGTATAAATGCGAAAGTTTGTGAGTATGGATATTTGGTACTGCTTGGTTGACCATGCTGATAGAATTGTCACTTGTTCCTATTACTTATAAATTGCACACTAAACAGTATTCATCATCATCATAAAAGCCATAAGAAGTCATCTCCTGAACAATAGCTTCCCCAAAATCCATCTTGGGGAGATATGCCATAATCGCCACGCTTAGCAGACGGGTTGGCAATCGCAGTAAGTTGGTCATAGTACTCAAAAAGAAGCTGCTGCCCGTCCTCTGAGAGATATTCCCTCGGATTGACTTCTACTCCCCCCACGGGATGAGATGGGGTGATGATATTCTGATATACGCCGCCGTCACCAACAGTATTACTGCTTGGCATTCGAGTTAAATTTAAGAGTGGTTGTCATCCACACACAAAACTACCACCAAGCTCCCAGCAGTTGGAATATTGAGTTCTATTCCGTTCTCACACGGAACAATAATAGTGTTCCTCGCTGAATTAAGGCTACGGTGGTCTACCTCATTAGAAACTGACGCAAGGCATATTATAAAATAGAAAAACTGTCCGGCAAATTAAGTTCTGCAGCATATGCAGGGAAAACTATTAGATTATATATTTCAGTTATTTTCATAGTTTAATATGGAATTCTTCTCTGGGGTAGCTCTGCTGACATTAACACCATATTTATATTGCAAAAAAGAGCTGTAAGAGCTATCTATAATCTTGGCCCGAGAGTGTATCTAAGAGAAAAGTTCAAAGAGGTTAACATTCTAACTGTACCATCTCAGTATATATATGAAAACTTACTATATGTGCATAAAAATATCGATTCCTTCTGTAAAAGGAGCGATACACATGATGTAAATACTATTTATAAGAATAATCTCATATTGCATACTACCCGTCTCCACAAAATAAGTAACTCTTTTATGGGGCAATGTATAAGATTCTATAACAAACTTCCCAATAATATTAGAGAATTGTCTACGAATAAGTTTAAAAGAATTATTGAAGCCAAATTACGTAGCAGGGCATATTACAAAATTTCTGATTATTTAAGTGATAAAAGTGCTTGGGATTCTGTTTCAACTGTTGTTCTGAGTCAACAGACATGATTGTAATTAATCTTAAATATATTTTATTTAAAAAAAGGATTCCTACTGAGTTTTCTGGCAGTGTTTCTCAGTAGCTGCTACGTCATGCGCTGCACGGTAGGGTAAATAAAATATGACGATTCCACATAAATGTAATTTTTTTACGGAATAAAGAATTTTTGACTTTGACTATAGTACTCCAGTGCGCAAACACATGTGCACTCTTGGTTCCAATCCGATACAATAGTAAGCCCAGACGTGGGTGTAGTGCCGCAAACTTCCAGTGTTCAAGCTATTACTAAGCGGTTTTGTGTTGCAAAAAAAATCCGGATAACACATTAAAAAAATAAATGGGAAACTACTGGACTCCACGCCTTTGCCAAAATGCACACAGTGTTGAGAGACATGCTATAGCTAAACGAACCAAACCATACTGCCATAAAAATTTAATCTCTCATCCAGTTTAACGGGCTAAATAAATAAATATAATAAAATAAGATAAATAAAGATTTCTCCTGGGTGGGAATCGAACCTACGACCTCTGGAAAGAAGACCTTGTTAGTGACCCTGACTACTAACAAGGTCATTTCTGCAGTTAAACATGCTGCCAGTATAATAAAGAACCTCGCACAGGATATACTAATTAAGGGTCAGGTATTTTCCCCAAGAGTTTCTTACTACCTTCCACTCTAGTATCCGCAGTATCTATAAAGCTTGAGACAAAATGACAAAATAAAAGAGAGACTTACGAACCCATCTATGTTTTATGGAGACAATCCAAGTAATCAGGACTTTATACCGAGTTTTGATCGGTCGTAACCACACTCGTAAACTAACATAAGTATCAACGCCTTCATACTTACATTAAAGTTAGGTTCATATAAAGCTTCCTACATATACTACCATGCCACGTGAAGCAACGTGACACGATGTGGCATGGCATAGGTTCGTTAACAACTTAACTTGTTACACGTGTGAATAGACTTAGAAATCATGCTATCATCGTCTTCTGTTTAAAGCCATAACAGAAGGTCGACCAGGACTTTCTCTTGTCGACCAGGACTTTCTCTGGTCGACCAGGGCTTTCTCTGGTTGACCTTCAGTCATGGCTACCCGTCTCAATAAAGCGTAACCATCTGCACACAAAATGTTATAGTTTACAAGAGTGTGCGCAAACTCAGGCGCACAGCACTCAAGCTTTTAAATGTTAGGCTTATCATTCGAATCTAGCTTTCTAGAAACTAACCGATGCAACGCAACCCAATGTGCCTCAATGCAACGAGACGCGATGCGATAACACGCAATGTAAAAAAACCGCGAAAGAACTGACACTCCTTTAGAACTCACACACATATACATATATATTATGTTTGATAGACGCTTAAGCCCAAAAAATCTACCACAAACCTTGAAAACGAAACTAACAGATCAAACCTAACAACTTCGCGCCGTAAACCCTCTTAATAAACCTATGTTACATCCACATACTGACCGCTACACGGATAAAACTCTTTTACGATGAAACGTATAAAAACTTAAGCTATGCTTACATCGTAACACGTACGACGTCCATTGCATTCATAAATAGGATTATTCATATAAAACCCCGAATTACGACAGCTATGGAACGGAAAAAGGTAAAAATATAATTTACGGAATGTTTTATCATACCTCGGGATCCTATATCTATTACATGTTAGGTAACTGGTCACTTTCCAAACCTCTTTGGCTGGGATGTCTGCTTGGACTGTTACAAACAGCTTGATTTTGTAGACCAATTGTTGACCAATCAAGTTTAAAAGCTTATAAAAACTTGTTCAAGACAGAATCTGTTTCTATCTTTTTATTTTTTAAATATATTTACTTTAATATAGTATTATATTGACTATACTTAAACATATATATTACGTAATAGTAAGTAATCCTTACTTACGTATCAGACATGGGCGAGGATAAGCAACTAGGCTCGCGGTCAGTGGTCAGTCATATATGGGTGACCACCGGAGTGGTTTAATTTCTAGGAACCTCCGTACTTCGGAGGGCACATTAAGTTGAGCCATATCAAGGGTCTAATTGGCGGCTTGAACAACTCTGACACTAGGGTACTCACTGCCCATAAGTTAAGTAAGTAATTAACGCTTTATAGAGTCAATCATTTTGGTCGATACCGAAAGTATAAGTTCGGAAAATATGATTACATGTGTCCCTTCTTTACATGTATGATTTAAATGCAGCCCATTATGTCCCACTTCAAGGCCAGGGCCTCCTCCCACAATAATAAGGCCAAGTCCACTACGCTCGCCTAGTGCGGGAGGTTTATTTTTTCAGTTTTTAAATAACGATCGAATTCATGTAAATGAATATAGATCAAAGTATGGCTCATTTATCTGATTGTCCTTCTTGTCCAGTCTCTTGTTCCCTTCAGGACTTGTATGACGCTTCAGCCAAAGCAATCAGCGTTGCTCAATTTTGGCAAGATAACATCTAATTCTTACCATCGACACGATAAGAAGAAGAATTCTAAAAGCAGTGGTCATGTCATAATCCAATAATTAAGCCCATGGGCATTTAACTCGAAACCACTGACTTCACAATCCAAATGTGTAACCACAACGCACGCACACATACGTAACAAGAACAATCTTTTCTTCTTGTTACGTATGTGTGCGTATGCATGCGACGATGCGTGTAAGTGTGCGAGCTGCGCCCCGCCTGTCACCTTCATCTGACATTAAATCAGTGTGTAACCAACTAGCGAGTTTCATTGATGTGCATTGCTCCTATCCTTCCTTGCAAATATATAACACTTCTTTACATGTTTACCTATATTCTAAGCATCCTATTTTTCCGAGCTAATACTACCATCCTACGTCAGTAGAGACCGAAATGATTGCCCGTTTAGACGATTCCCGCAAGTACCCGCATCGCAAACTGCTGACTGAGAGTGTATGCACGTTGCATTCCCCTGATTGCCCTAATGGTAAGACCCTACTTTCTGCTCAAATGCTGCGAACGCGAAAAGTGGAAGGTATCTACATAAAGCTTTTATTTGTTAGTTTCAAGTAGAATCATATAATTGTTTTGATGGTTTTCCTTTCTGGTCTTAAGAACATTTTTAATGGGCCTGTTGTGGTGGTTGGTGGATAGTTATTTGTAGATAATCTTTTTATAAATTATAAATTGGTTGTATTATACCGCCGTGCCTCGGAGAGCACGTAAAGCCGTCGGTCCTATGACCTCTTTCATGTCGCTACTCGTCCTATCGTATGGAAAGTGCTCCTGTGTTTGCGCACAAACTTGAGCTCTATAATAAGTTCTGCGTAGATGGCATATCTCCATTGAGACTGGCCGCCGCCGTGGCCGAAATTCGGCTAGGAGGACATTATGTTTAATTTCAAATTAAAAAAAAAATTATTCCGTAAAAATTTTACATTTATGTGGAATCGTCATTTTTTAACCGACTTCTCAAGTTCACCGGTATTTTTTTTATGTATGTACACCGATTACTCGGAGATTTATGATCCGATTTAGGTGATTCTTTTTTAGTTTGATGCGGAATAGTTGCCATTTGGTCCCATAAGATTTTTATAAAGTGTGGCCCAGTAGTTTTCATTTTATGGACATTTTAGTATGAAAATTTTCGATTATGTGGACGATGAAATTGTCTTTGGCACAGACGTTTTTAAATCTTCGCAAGTCAAGCTAGACTCATTCTGTTCAAGTGTGTCTTGGCATGAACATAAAGAACAATTTCAGATGACTAGCGTTTAATACGTGCGTATAAGCTCGTTTTTGGAAGCGCGTAGGCGCACCTTTTAGCACAAGCGCATTTTTTATGTACGTACACCGATTACGCTGAGATTTATGAACCGATTTACGTGATTCTTACTTATTTTGACGCGGAATAGCTGCCATTTTTAGGGTTCTGTAGCTAAATGGCAAAAAACGGAAACCTTATGGATTTGTCATGTCTGTCTGTCTGTCCGTCCGTATGTCACAGCCACTTTTTCCGAAACTCTAATAACTATACTGTCGAATCTTGGTAAGCAGATGTATTCCGTGAACCGCATTAAGATTTTCACACAAAAAATAGAAAAACAAACAATAAAATTTGGGGATTCATAAACCATTCATGTGAGTATCTATGGATAAGTCTTCAAAAATGATATTGAGGATTGTAATTAATTTTTTTCTCAAAAGACGTAAAATGTGTCCCCCCGCCCCCCTGTAACTTCTAAAATAAGAGAATGATAAAACTAAAACAAATAAATGATGTAAATTACCATGCAAACTTCCACCGAAAATTGGTATTTTCGGTGGAAGTTTGCATGGTAATTTACATCATCTCACAAACCTCAATATCATTTTTGAAGACCTATCCATAGATACCCACATGTGTGGTTTATGAATCCCCAAATTTTATTGTTACTACTTACTAGATCTCGTTCAAACCATTGAACGAGATCTAGTAAGTAGTTTTTTTTAATGCGTCATAAATCGTAAACCACAATTTACCTACCATTCTATCAACTCAAATACTTGCTGCCACGGAAAGAAACATTCCGCCTTTCACGGGTGAGTCCGACTCGAACTCTCTCGACTCGTTGTCTTGATCATCAATACAACCTAGTATATGAGCCTTCTGCTCAGTACACTCGATGGCTAATCGATCATGAATAAGACCTAGTCTAACAGCCCTCTTATCAGCAGAGTCATTAGCTAATCAATCATAAATAATACCTAGGCTATGAGCCATCTGCTCAGTAGACTCGTTGGCTAATCGATCATTAATAAGACCTAGTCTTCATAGACTCATGCCCTCTGCTCAGCAGACTTGATGGCTATTCGATCATTAATAAGATCTAGTCTATAAGCCCTCATCACACAGACTCTCTAGCTAGAAGGTCATAAATACGGCCTAACCTATGCGCTTGCTGTTCAGACTTTCATGAATCTTAGCTAGTCTAGTCTAGACTCGTACTGTGCAAGTTTTCTTAGAGTGAACGTAATTTTATGTAGTTTTTCTTGCTTTACAAACGGTATTTTTGATCATTCACTGTCTCACAAGAACGTGATAAAGAGTTTCGAACAACATTTTTGTTGGGTCCTATAGTTTTGAGACCCATAGCTAGACACTAAAAAGTAACAAATAAAAAAAACTTCGTTTAAAAAAACCGACTTCAAAAACTAAAAAGTATAAAAAAATATCTTAGTAAAGATTTAATTCAATACATCTCTTATGCAAACGTAATACCTTTAATATTAATGAAATAATATAATTTGTATGTGCTACCTATTGATAGGTTTGAAGTCGGTGCCAAGCCCAAAATAAAAGTTAATATTACATACAGCTTTCATACTTTGTGATGAAATTTGTACACTAAAGATTAACCTAAGTAAATAATAATAAATCTATATTATGCTTATATATGAATATATTTGTGGCCCTGAAAAACAAACAGATAAATTATTAATTAGGAGACAAAATTTTACAATATTTCGACCGTCAACGACGTCTGCACGCTTGGGTTGTTTGTGGAGAAATACGAAGCTATCCCGCTGAAAGTAACGCGCGGCGAGTGTTGTACTATTACATTTGGTTTGGCACCGACTTCAAACCTATCAATAGGTAGCACATACAAATTATATTATTTCATTAATATTAAAGGTATTACGTTTGCATAAGAGATGTATTGAATTAAATCTTTACTAAGATATTTTTTTATACTTTTTAGTTTTTGAAGTCGGTTTTTTAAACGAAGTTTTTTTTATTGCCCTACCGTGCAGTGCATGACACGGCAACTACTGAGAAACACTGCCAGAGAACTCAGTAGGAATCCTTTTTTTAAATAAAATATATTTAAGATTAATTACAATGATTTGTGTTGACTCAGAACAACTCAATCCGAAGCACTTTTGTCACTTAAATAATCAGAAATTTTGTAATTTGCTACACAATTTGGCTTTAAGACGCGTATTACAAAATTGCATTCTGAAATATTAGGTATATTGAAGCACGGCGACGACTAGCTCGGGGTCACGAGTTCACTACACTGTTTCCGTAACGACCAAAAAAATTTGATACTTGTTCTATTAATCAGTAAATTGTTATTATTGTTTGATATTGATTACTTCTATAGATATATTAGTTAAAATATATTTTAATGATGCGAACTAATAAAATAAACATGAGTTATCCTGAATAATAAATTGAAAAGTATAAAGATAAATCAATAGGTTTAAAAATGTAATTATTTCTCTAATTCTTTTAAACTTATTCGTAGCTAATTCTCTAATATCATTGGGAAGTTTGTTATAGAATCTTATACTATTAGATACTTGCCTTTCACGCCGCAGATAGATTTCATTTCTAACTATATAGTCTAATTACAAGTCCATTTAACCTTCTCCATAATTATCATCTCGCTTTTAAACTTTGTAATTGTACATACGTACGGGTAAACATAAGATGGCGTCTACACGTGAGTAGCCAGGGGCGGTGCGCTAGTAAATAAAATAAAAAATTTACTGACAGGCCGATTTGTGTGGTTCTCACCCAGGACTGATATTTGTGCGCATGAACATATCTGTATGTCATATGTCTAGGTGAAATTATCCATATAAGTATGTATTTACAAAGAAAAGTAGTACATACATCAGTGCCTTTAGCACGAGTTCCTGCAGTTTACTTACTCGATCACACGTACAGTTTCGTCCCATACATTGAGCACCAGAATTTTAGTTCTTAATAGTTTCCGCGAGAGGCGCTGGTGCTCAATGTATGGGAGAAACTGTACGTGTGATCGAGTAAGTAAACTGCAGGAACTCGTGCTAGAGGCCCTGCTATCTGGTTTCCATAGTACAGTAGCTCTGCTTAGTTTGGGATCAGATGGCCGTGTGTGAATAATTATCTAGGATCTTATTTTATTTTATTTATTTTTCTTATTAAGCTTTCAGCGACATTTTGGCTTTATATGTTATACGTGTTATCTTTATTATATAAAGACAACCGATCGAGCAGAAATTGTGTTCGCCTGCTACATAAGTGCGTTAAGTGGACCAAATCAGGTGTACATGCACAGTTGAGTATGTTTCGCACGACTGTCTCAACTGGGCCGTTGAGTTTGTTTCGCTGTGTCTCCTCAGTTGGGGCGCATTGGATCCGGTGGTAGCATTGAAACACGACCGTCTTTATACACTCAAGGTCATTTATAATAAAAATATTCAATTCTCTCCTCAATAGAGACAATATCATACTGCGTAAGGACTTAAACGTGGGGCCCTTACAGCGAAGTCCCCGCGACTGTACTTGCGAAAGTCCAGACGTACAAGGTACTTACACTTCTCACTGTGTACGGAATACTTGGCACTGTTTACTGTCGACTTTCGACGTCACTCGATGTGCCTTCGGTTTCACGTGCATTCCCGCTGACTGTTCGGTTTCGATGTTTTGCTTATTTATGCCAATTGTTTCATACTTCACACGTTTATTTTTTATTTCTTTATATCAGAGCTGCTGTGTGGTGACGGCGACAAATATCAGAATCAGAATATCATCACCCCATCTCATCCCGTGGGGGGCGTAGAAGTCGACCCGAGGGAATATCTACCTGAGGAAGGGCAGCAGCTTCCTTCTGATTACTATGACTATCTTACTGCGATCGCCAACCCGCCTGCCAAGCGTGGCGATTATGGCATATCCCCTCAAGACGATTCTTGAGGGAGGCTTGTCCAGCAGTGGACTTATTTAGCTGTAATGATGATGATGATGATATATCAGAGGGCGACAAACGAGCAAGTGGTTCAACTGATGGTACGTGATCACCGCCGCCCATGCCCACTCCCAACACCAGAGGAGTCGCGGGTGCGTTGCCGGCCTTTAAGAGTCAGCAAACAAGCGTTGCTGACCCTTGCCCGCGCCCCGATGAGATCTGACGACCTTACTCACACGTCGAAACACAACATTAAAATTATTAATGTTATTTATTATTAAGGAATGTCTTTTATAAGATGGAGGTAGTTCCCCAGACGGGCTGCTCTTTGAGCGAATGAACGCTGTGCCCTACCTCTCATTAAGAAAGTATTTCCTTTCTCTCTAGGACCTTCACTAATATTCCAGATTACATTAAATACTCCTCCTCTTTCTTCTCTTCTCATAATTCTGTCCTTGTCTTCACTTATGTCTTTATTTTCTATGAGAAAATGAGCACCATCTCTTTCTTTTCGAACCATCTAATGTCAATTTTGCATTAAAAAAAAATTATGTCCTTTTCATCAGCTAGTTTTTTGTTTCTAGTATTATCTAGAACAGTTTAGAAGTGCTAAATAAGGCGCTAAATACTCATACTGGTTTCGATTATTTTTAATTCCATAGACAAAATGAGCTCTGAGCAATAAATTGTGTGAACAATAAACATTATAACCAATTATTTTAGCAGAGCATTAAAAAATAAAGTAGCCCTTAATTTTCTTCAACGCTTAGTTCATAGATAACGACTACCCATCAATTGGCAAAACCGCATCAGCCGAACTTTGCAGATAAATTAGCAAGCGCCATAGAAATTGAGTTACGAGCCAGACTAAGCCTAAGATCAATTATCACGTCTATTGAGCCAGGATAATGGCGGCTCTTGATCGGTAATCGAACTATTGTCCATTAGATTTATGGGGGAGTGCCTATTTATACAGCCATAGATAATTGCGAGGAATTTGGTGCAATTTTTATTCGATATATCGCACCTTTAGAATTAAAGGGACCTAATTAAAAAAATCATGATTTTGACTTTATATCAAAAAATTACCTATAACTACAATGTTTATCGATTTAAATTATTAAACAGGCCGATTTTGGCGTAGAAAGCTACATCGCCATTAATTACAAAAAATGTAACCGTTCAAATCTTTATGTAACGAATCCCAAAATTCAAATTTTCTAATTAGGTCACTACAATTCTAAAGGTGCTTAGGTCACTACAATCCTAAAGGTGCGATATATGTTCTTTTTTTCCTTTTTCTGATTTATTTTGGGGTCAGCATATAGACTAAACTGCAACCAATATTTAATGGAATTTATTAAACACAAACTTTGCTCAAAGGTTTTTATATGTTTCTAGGAAGCTCTATCTTTACAACAAAGCTAATAAAACGTTGGGTATTTATGCACTGACAACTTTCCAGTGCAAAAAGAAAGTCAATGGTTGGTTTAAAACTCTAGACTACGACGCCACAGAAGAACTCATACAAATCATCACCTAGCAAAATATTATTTCCTCTTACACTCATTCACACACACACTCACACATACGCACATACACACACACAAACACACACACACATACACACACTGGCCGGTAAAATAATTATTAACTAAATGTTTTTGTGTTACCTCACTGAATTGTTTATTTTGTCTACAATAACGAGACTAGCACAATGTAAATTTAATTCAGGAAAATATCTCACCTGTCCGAGGTGGAGGCCTGGAGACTTGTATGTAACACAGGGTTAACCTAGTACCGGCTCCAGTCTCCACAACATATCTGTTCAACCTATTTCTCACCTGCAACCTTGTAACTTTTATTCTAAAATATTTGTGGAGAAAATAAACGATATTTATTATTATTATTAATGGAATTGAATACTCTTTCTTCTACTTATACCGTTGATATAATGCTATTATATATCCCAGGACATTATTCACACTCGGCCATCTGATCCCAAACTACGCAGAACTGAAATATTACATATACTAGTTTTTTTATGAATACGTACTTATATAGATAATTACACCCAGACTCAGGACAAACAGACATGTTCATGCTTACAAATATCAGTCCTAGGCGGAAATCGAACCCACAACCTGCGGCGTGAAAGGCCTAACCTAACTATACTTAACAATATAAATTATAGCCTATATGTTATTTGGATATATAAGCTATATTACTACAAAGTTTCATCAAAAACCGTTCGGTAGTTTTTGCGTGAAAGAGTAACAAACATCCATATTCACAAACTTTCACATTTATAATTATTAGTACGTTGTGTTATTCGAATATATAAGCTACATTATTAAAAAGTTTCATAAAATCCGTTCCGTAATAATGTCCTCCTAGCCGAATGGGCATATTATAGTGCTCAAGTGTGTGCGCAAACATAGGAGCACTTTCTACTCCATCACTCTCATGATCCGATGGGACGCCTAGCGACACGACCGGAAAGAGGTCAGGTACAGGACTGACGGCTTTACGTGCTGTCCGAGGGTGTAATACCGCCAACTCCCAGACTTCAGGCTGATACTGAGATTTTTTTCTTTTTACCGAAAAGTCCCAAAATCACCTTTGGACCGACCCAGGATTTGAACCCAAGACCTCGTTCTCTGTGGGTGAACGAACACGCTGTCGCTAGACAACGAGGCAGTCAAATCAAAAGTTCCGTAATTTATGCGTGCAAGAGTTACAAACAAAAGTCACAGTCAAAGTAACCGTAGCCTAGTTGGTAGTGATCCTACCTACAAAGCTGGTGGTCCTGGGTTCGAATCCCGTTAAGTGCAAATATTTGTGTGATGAGCACGAATATTTGTTTCTGAGTCATGGATGTTCTCTATGTGTATAAGTATTTATCTATCTATATAAGTATGTATATCGTCGCCTGGTACCCATAGTACAAGCTTTGCTTAGTTTGGGGCTAGGATGATCTGTGTGACATTGTCCCTAGATATTATATTTTCATTATAATATTCAGTAGTAAACTCCTTGTGTTTCCTAGTCTAAGCTATTTCAAATTAAGGATTACAGTCAAGATGGCGAATCAGATAAAAGTTTCCTCTGTATCTTGATTTATTACAATATCATTGTTCAGCCAATTACAATGGAATTCGCGAAGTGTCACGCGACTTCAAATGATGTCAATTAGTAATTACAATACAAAGGTCGATATTTAAACAAATTAGATATGGCGACATGATACCATTGATTTCGCTAGTATTGCCAGCATGGCTAGTTCTGGTTAAATGTAGCGGATTTTTTATAACATCGGGCGTAAACGAGCAAGTGGGTCTTATCTTCCTTATCTTATCTTTGATGAGGTGTACTTGCGAACAGCACTTCGACCCTTCAGGATCTTTTGTACTATCCCCCACTGGTTTTTATTCTATCCCTAAAGCCCTGAATGAAGTCTTCACATAATCCAGTACGCTTCTTAGGGGTAGATCCTTGTAGTCTCCTGGTTCTGGATATGCCAGCCCCAGGATGGCCATTCTGTGTCTTGCCAATGCATCGCATTTGCATATTATATGCAGCATTGTTTCATGTTCTTCCCTACAAGCAAGTAGGTCACCTGATGGTAAGTGATCACCGCCGTCCATGTACACTCGCTACACCAGAGGAGTCGCCTGAACAGGTCCTCTTACGGGTAGGTCCTTGTAGTAGCCCTACTTGTAGGGCTGTGGCACGTTACCCTAGGGGTGGGTCACAGCTTTCACCGAGTGAAAATAGTAGCCAGCCTAGGCTGGGACGGCAATGAGGGGGTACGTATTAACCGCCAAAGAGAGTAGTCGTGGGTGCCTTGCCGGCCTTTAAGAGTCAGCAAACAAGTGTTGCTGACCCTTCCCCCCACCTCGATGAACTCTGGTGACCTTACACGCAGAAACACAACATTTAAATTATTAATGTACCTATTATTAAGGAATGTCTTCTGTAAGGTGAAGGTACTTCCCCAGTAGTAAAGGCCACCGTGGCTCACGTACAATGGTCCACATCGGGACTAAGTGCGGAAACCATACCTACTAGCATATTGGTGGGTCAAGATGATGATGATGATGACTTCCCCAGTCGGGCTGCTCTTTGAACGAATGAACGCTGTGCCCTACCTCTATCACTGTTTTACTTTTAATTTAGCTACAAAAATTATTAGGAAAGGGATAATTTTGTTGTAGTTTCTTCTGTTATAGCTTATACTAATAAATCTACAACCAAGTATACGGTTCATTTTATGTTAAGTAATCACCATAGTTTATGCTGCTATCGACAGACATGGCGTCACTCATTCCCCATCCCCAATGATATCTGGCGACCCTACTTAAAATATAAATTATTGGAACGAAGTTCCTTATCGCGCGTTGTGAAAGGGGGCTAGACGGAAAAAATCTTACGAAAAGTTGTCACGACACTTTTTGCAGCTGTGCGGCGTGCGCATGTTTCTCTGTCTGTCTCTCTCTCTCTCTAATAGAAAGCAAGCCAGATATTTTCATTTCTATTTCGCATTGAACAGTGTGGTGTCGCGACGATTATTTTTGTTGAGTGTATACAGGTTTTTTGTACATAATAAATAATAAGAAATAACTTCGTTCCATCCGGGTGTCCCTTGACACCGCTCAAGTTTTTTATATTTTAAGTAGGGTCGCCAAGAGTATAATCTGTACGGTTCTAAACACGCTAGATTTTCAGCCAATACGACCACAGGCAGATATGGTACTATACATAGGAACTATTGCTTTCATCTGAGTGAACACTGCCAAAGAGAATTGTCTAAACAGGAAAATCCCAATTACACCTTTGCCCTACCCGGCATCTTATTTCTTTTTTACCCGCAACCGCTAGAACAATGAGGCATTCATCTACCGAAACTACTATTATGAGGTTAAATAATTATATTTCTCAATAAGAAGTTACAAATTTCACTTACTTGAGAACATTTTTAACTATAATTTGAGTTATTATTCCGCAGGTATGTCTGTTTGTTTATTTGTGGAAAGATATAAATAACAAAGCTATTTAGCAGGGAAATGCTTGCGTTCTGGAGGAGTTCCCAATTGACACGGGGGGCTGTACCTGCCGTAACAACTTACTTGGTGATGCACATCTCGATGAGCGAGCGCAGCGTGGGGTGCAATTATGCTGCTTGCAAATAATGACCCGAGTCTAGTTAAGTAGAGGTCTATAGTCACACACACACACACACACACACACACACACACACACACACACACACACACACACACACACACACACAACACACACACACACATACACACACACACACACAACTCACACACACACACACACTCACAATCTAACACGTTTATGTAACTGTACGTTGACAATAATTAAGTACGCATCTATTTTGGGGGACCTGGAGTGTTAAGATACAGGCCTCGGCTTAGTTTAGACTCCAGATCTCCCACGAGTTCCATATTATGCTCTATAGTTTGTCAACACTATTTCTGTTCAAATAATTATGTAATTTGTGGAGATAAAATAAAACATTTTTGTATTGTATTGTGTTGTATAGTTTTACATTGAATTCAATGGTTGTTGTTTTCGTTGATTATTCCTCCGTGGCTTGTTAGATTTTACACTAGTATGGCCACTACTACTGTGTTAAATTTGAAGTAGATCGGTTCAGCTGTTCAGGAGGAGTACGACTAGGAACATTATATTTATATTACTAGCTGTGCCCCGCGGTTTTACCCGCATAAAATTTTATAAATTATCACAGCTCGTCCCCCGTAAGTGATAGCGTGTTAATATGTAGCTATATGTTGACCCGACCACTTAGTAACATTCATGCAAAATTTGAAGTAAATCCATGCAGTACTTTTTGAGTTTAGCCCGGACATACATACAGACAAACAGACACACAGACAAAAACTCTAAAAACTATATTTTTGGCTTCGATATCGATTGTAGATCACGTCCCAAGTATCCTTTTTTTTAAATATTCAATGTACATTCATTCATTTTGACTTTCCTATGATTTTATTATATGTATAGATTAAACAGATAAACTTCAAAGACACAGATTCCAGGCATGAATATGAATGGATGACTGTATTGCCTAGATACATCCAAACGATAACTGGTGAAAATCTATACTAATTCCATAAGTCAAAGTCAAAAATTCTTTCTTCCGTAAAAATTATACATTTATGTGGAATCGTCATATTTTTTAACCCTACCGTGCAGTGCATGACGTGGCAGCTACTGAGAAACACTGCCAGAAAACTCAGTAGGAATCCTTTTTTTAAATAAAATATACTTTAGATTAATTACAGCCATGTGTGTTGACTCAAAACAACTCAATCCCAAGCACTTTTATCACTTAAATAATCTGATATTTTGTAATAGGCCCTGCTTCACAATTTGGCTTTAATAATTCTTATAAACTTATTCGTAGACAATTCTCTAGTATCATTGGGAAGTTTGTTATAGAATCTTATACATTACACTGATATTAATTTAATAAAACTTGGGCCCTAAATCCGTTTTCTAGAATAATATAACTCGACTGTACAGAATATGTAATAATATAAAACAACAGATAATATAAAACAAATGCTTTAAAAAAAAATCAATTATGAACTGCGAAACTGGCTCATTAATAAATATTTTTACTCTATTGATGAATTATTATCAACAAAAAATTTAATAATTAAAAAACGCTATATTGTGTCATTAAAACATATTGCTGTTGACATGTAAAAAAATATTAATAATTTTATTTTGTAGTAGAATAATGTTGAATTTAAAAGTGATTATTGAATGTACCTAATTTATAACAATGTAACCCAAGTCACGTCATGACTATAACTAAGTGTTAAAGGTATTTGTATTGTAACTATAACATCTGTATGTACCACACTTGCTGACAATAAATATTTCTATTCTATGAGAAATGAATATAAAAACCATAAGATTTATGCCACGTATCTATAAAAGCTTTCATCGGAGCAGCATACCCGCGTTTCCGGGGCTGCCGCCGTCAGGTGCCTAGAGAAGTCCACGGCAGATTAACTTTAGTCGGTGCGAGTTCCGACATACCCAATTACCCACCCGCAGACACTTTCTGCGAGTAATGCTACCCGCAGAAAGTGTCTTTAGTGGGTTATGAATTCCTACTGCCTAATGAAAAAAATAGTTGTACCCGGATTTAATGAGGTACTGGGTACAAAACCTGAGTAAGGTAGAGTACCACACTTTTTAAAAAAAACACCGCTTTCCGGGAAAATTGATATCATATACGACTCGCCATATTAAAAAATACCTCTCCAGCCCTCAATCACAGAACCAATCTGTCTGAAATTAAAAACGCCGTATCACATAGCCAAACCAATTATACCGAAAAAATGATCAGTTTTACCACTAGCCATTTCCACGCCAGCGGAGATGGTATTAATATAGCGAAATTAACGAATCTGGGGCTCTACCGGCTAAGTCGCCGCACATTTTCTAAAATGGCGTTCAAATAAATAAAAGTTAAAAATGACTTAATCAATCGTGAAATTGGCTTCCATGAGCACATGTGACGTCACCGTAGCTTAGTTGGTAGTGATCCTGCCTACGAAGCTGGTGGTCCTGGGTTCAAATCCCGGTAAGTGCAAATATTTGTGTGATGAGCACGAATATTTGTTTCTGAGTCATGGATGTTTTCTATGTATATAAGTATTTATCTATCTATATAAGTATGTATATCGTCGCCTGGTACCCATAGTACAAGCTTTGCTTAGTTTGGGATTAGGATGATCTGTGTGACATTGTCCCCAGATATTATTATAGATATGTCAACGTTGAAGCCGATTTTTACGATTGATTGATTCATCTTTAACCTTTATTTATTTGAACGCCATTTAAGAAATCGATGTTCGGCGACTTAGCCGGTAGAGTTCCTGGCCAATTTTCAAAATCACACTGGCAGCATCGATTTTTGCCACACTAGACAACAGTTTCGAGTAACTCGTGCCGTATAATGAGACCTATCACGAACAAGTAGACCGGTAAACGGTATTATTTAATAGTTTTGAAATGTCAAGTTAAAGATGCGCCATCTTTAACTTATTCACATTATTATGGAGGCGACAATATGACGGGAACATGGCATATTTATAAGTAACTAGCTGTGCCCCGCGGTGTTACCCGCGTTAAATTTTATAAATTTTCTTTGCTATAAACCTCACGGAGCCCGAGACCTTTCCAACGTATGCAAAACCGTGGAAATCGGTTGGTGCGTTCTGGAGTTATAGCGTCAGGAAGGAAAACCCGACTTATTTTTATATAGTAGACTAGCTGTGCCCCGCGGTGTTGCCCGCGTCAAATTTTATAAATTTTCTTTGCTATAAACCTCACGGAGCCCGAGACCTTTCCAACGAATGCAAAACCGTGGAAATCGGTTCGTGCGCTCTGGAGTTATAGCGTCAGGAAAGAAAACCCGACTTATTTTTATATAGTAGACTAGCTGTGCCCCGCGGTGTTACCCGCGTCAAATTTTATAAATTTTCTTTGCTAGAAACCTTACGGAGCCCGAGACCTTTCCAACGAATGCAAAACCGTGGAAATAGGTTCGTGCGTTCTGGAGTTATAGCGTCAGGAAGGAAAACTCGACTTATTTTTATATAGTAGATTACGTATTAAAAGTGTTTTTAGGGTTCCGTACCCAAAGGGTAACACGGGACACTATTACTAAGACTTCGCTATCTGTCTGCCTGTCACCAGGCTGTATCTCATGAACTGTGATAGTTAGACAGTTGAAATTTCCACAGATGATGTATTTCTGTTGCCGCTATAACAACAAATACTAAAAAAATTAATAAAATAAATATTAAAGAGCGAAAATCGAGCAAAATATTCACTTTTTTTGTATGGGAGCCCATACAAAAAACGTGAATTTTTTGCTCGTTTTTATAGATGGTACGAAATAATTTGCGACTCGCACTTGGCCAATATTATTATCTTTTTCTCAAGATTTTTAATCGCAAATAATGCGTATATACAAAATAAATAAAGCGTGATTCAGACTGCTCTTATACCCAGAATTTTTATTAACGGATATATTTGAATACATATTTTTGACGCAAACTGGCATTTGAATCCAAAGAGGCAGGCAAAATAGCTGCTAAAATATTACAGTACTACGAAGATTAATAATCCTATTGAGAGAATTATTAAATAGTGCATTTAAATAACACAAAAGTTACATTTTTTTTTGAAAATAACTTCGAAAATACATAATTATGGGATTTTTCTGAAAGAAAACTTAAGCCGTTCATCATCTCTCCTCTCTCTCTAATAATGTCGGCTAGCCCTTCCCGTAGGACATACGTCACCCAACATAATCATAATCATAATAATCATAATCATTTATTTGCTTTAAGTGTGTGTATAATAGGGTCCCTTAACACTTAGCCATACATGGTCATGCAAATATTATTATACAATAATGTCATTTCCTATTTTTTACAACAATTCCTAGATATAGATATAGTAGTATACAATATATACAATAGCAACCCGACCAACATGCCTGAAAAAGAGACATTATTATTATATGATATATCCTACTCACACTAATATTATATAGGCTAAAGTTTGTGAGTGTATGTTTGTTACTTCTTCACATCTAAACTACTGGAGCGATTTTAATAAAATTTGGTATGGAGTTAGCTGCTGAGCCTATGTGTTAATACAAGGTGCATTAACACATAGGCCATAATTTATAAAGGGTAACGCGGGTAAAACCACGGGGCACAGCTAGAATTATAAATGCGAAATTTTGTGAGTATAGATGTATGGATATTTGTTACAGTTTCTCGCAAAAACTTCCCAACTGACTTTATGAAACGTTGTAGTAATATAGCTTATATATCCGACTAACACATAGACTGTCTTATAAACGCTGGTAAAACCGCGGGGCACAGCTAGTAAGTTATAAATAAGCTGGATTAATCGCCATAATAAAGTTGAAAATGAGGTTTTACTTTCAAATTACCACCTAAGTTTGTTCTCGTATCAGCATGGATGGTCTAATTTACTAAGACGTAAAGCCTAACTCTGGCGATCCATTGTCTAGGTTCTAGATTAATTACCAGTGTGGAACCATGCGGGCACATCCTCCGAGAGCACTATTCTGTAGAAGCTAACTTGGAAATTTAAAAATCAAGTAGTTTTAAAATAGGTACGGTAACTTATTCTAAAATTCATTAATTGGATTCAAGAGCTGAGTAGCAAATGCTGAGGTGGTGCCATTTCAGACTTGCACGGACAACAAGTACCTTTGTTTTTTATATTTTATCTTTCGTTTTATTGTTATTTAACATTTTTGTCCGTGCATTGCTTTTTATTAATATTTCTTTTTTTCTTCAAAATTTCAAGGCATGCGTGTTTCGCATTTTAAACTGGATATAACATCTAATAAATGGATTGGTTCAAATTTTGTATCCCAAATGGAATTTCGTGTGCCGAGTCACTGAAAATTTCATATAAAGCTTACGGTGAATGGACTGTGTGCTGGTAGAAGATCTGCCTAGCTTTGGTCGGCCATCAACGTCTTTAACTGACATTAACATCGCTAAATTAAAGAAAATGGTAACTCCTGAAAAACACTTGCTTATGTGTGGTGGTGGAAGATCTGCCGCGCTCTGGTCGGCCATCAAAGTCCTCAACTGAAGTTCATATAGCTAAAGTTAAGAAAATGGTAACTGCCGAAAAACACTTGCATATGTGTGATGGTGGAAGATCTGCCTCGCTCTGGTGGGCCATTGACGTCTTTAATTGAAGTTAACATTGATAAAGTAATAAAAAGGGTAACTGCTGAAGAACACATGCATATATCTGGTGATAGAAGATCTTCCTTGCTCTGGTGGGCCATCAACGTCTTCAACTGAAGTTAACATCGCTAAAGTTAAGAAAATGGTAATTGCTGAAAAACGCTTGCTTATGTGTGGTGGTGGAAGATGTGCCTCGCTCTGGTGGGCCATCAACGTCATCAACTGAAATGAACATCGCTAATGTTAAGAAAACGGTAACTGCTGAAAAAGCATGCATATGTCTGGTGGTGGAAGATCTGCCTCGCTCTGGTGGGCCATCAACGTCTTAGGGTGAAGTTAACATCACTACAGTTAAAAAAATGGTAACTACTGAAAAGCACATGCATATATCTGGTGGTGGAAGATCTGCCTCGCTCTGGTGGGCCATCAACGTCTTCAACTGAAGTTAACATCGCTAAAGTTAAGAAAATGGTAACTGCTGAAAAACACTTGCTTACGTGTGGTGGTGGAAGATCTGCCTCGCTCTGGTGGGCCATCAACGTCTTCAACTGAAATGAACATCGCTAAAGTTAAGAAAAGGGTAACTGCTGAAAAATGCATGCATATGTCTGGTGGTGGGAGATCTGCCTCGCTCTGGTAGGCCATCAACGTCTTCAACTGAAGTTAACATCGCTAAAGTTAAGAAAATGGTAACTGCTGAAAAACACTCACATATGTGTAGCGGAGGACTGTTGTCTATTAACAATAAGCGGGACCGACAGTTAAACGGCTTTATCGATTACCCATCTATGGACTGATCGCGTGCCTAGGTGCTTAACCTCGCCACTTAGTGAGTTCAACTGACCATGTGTGCTTTACTATAATATTTATAAGTGCCGTTACTTACTTAGGTATAAAGAATGAAAGAGTCTTTCATTTTGATCCATCTCGATTATAGAAAATTCAATTATGTCTGTAATTGGCTTACAATACTGGCCGATATTAAATCACGATTGATCCCGCGCCGTTCAAACTTTACAAAGCAAACTTTGAAGCCCACAAGGCTAACAAATTATTTCCCTACAATATTATCTCCTATGTTTTGTGCCTGTTTATCAAAGGAGACAAAACAGTAATCTGATCTGAGGGCTACTCAATTCAGTTTAGTATACGTTTAGGTTGTTCTCGGACATATATTTATATATTACATGGTTTAGTTAATTGAAAAAAGAATATAAATATAATAAATACCGCATGATCAAATATAAGTCACGATCTAATTATTTGATGTATAATAATAACTAGTTTATTTCTAACTCATCATCATCGTCTTCATCATATAAGCCTAAAGACACTGCTGGACAAAGGCCTCCTCCAAAGATCTCCATAATTGCCGGTTCCTATCCGCTTCCAGCGACTTCCAGCGACCCTCACAAGATCATCAGTCTATCTTGTAGGGGACTGCCCACGCTGCGTCTTCCGGTTCGTGGTTGCCACTCGAGACCCTTTCTGCCCCAGTGACCGTCGCCGCGTCGGTTCTAAGAGCAATGTACCCTCCCCACTGCCACTTCAGCTTACTTCACTTCACTTTCACTTTACTTCTTAATCGATATCGCAGAGAAACTCCAAGCATAGACGTCTCCATTGCTCTTTGGGTGACCTTGAGCCGTCTGATAAGGCTCATAGTGAGCGACCACGTTTCTGTTCCGTAAGTTATCACTGGCAACACACATTGGTCAGAGACTTTCGACTTGAGACACTGCGGTATTCGCGACGAAAAGATGTTACGTAGCCTCCCGAACGATGCCCAGCTGCATTGGATTCAACCATTGACCTTGATGACGAAGTCCATGTCGAACCTACCTAGTTGGATTGTCTGTCCTAGGTTAAGTTTGAGATATGGTATTTAATAGTCAAATTAGTCAGAAATTATGAAAACTTTGACCCCATAAAGGATCTAAGACTACTTACCCAGTAACTCTGAATAATTAAATTAAGTATATTTCGTAAATTGAAAGTTAATTTACATTTTTTAAGTATTTGATGAGACAGTGAAATTTTTATTGTTAAATAGTAATAAATTTAAATTGAATATGTGCCCCGCCCACTGCCACTTCAGCTTGGAAATTCTTCGGGCTATGTCAGTAACGTCGGCTCGCTTCGATCTACCAGGGAATCTCCTAGCATAACCCTCTACGTAGAGCTCTCTTTGCTAGGGTGGACGTTTAACTTCTGAACAAAATCGGAGTGTCCCATCTACAGCAGGATATCGAAAAAGTAGAATAATTTAATTTAAAATAAAATTTATGTTTGCTCTTTTTTATTTTTGACACTTGTAGACCAGTCTTACGCTAAAACAAAATATAGCATTCTAGCTATGCCCCGCGGTTTCACCCGCGTTTAAGTAGTTTTGGCGTAAAAGAGTAACAAACATACATATATACTCATAAACTTTCGCATTTATTTATTTATTGTAGATTTTTTTCCTACTTACTTGACACTTATCGTCATATTTTGGGCAATTCACACAATATCTTTATAAATTATAGCCTATGTATTATTCTGATGTATAAGCTATATTATTGTAAAGTTTGATTAAAATCCATTCAGTACTTTTTACGTGAAAGAGTAACAAACATCCTTCCATCTATACTTACAAACTTTCGCGTTTATAATATTAGTAGGATAAAGTGACGTTTCTATACAGAATGTCCACCTTTCAAATTTAAACATGGTGACCGCGAAACCCGAATGTTTGTCAAAGAGACGGTTTATCTGTTTGAGCGAGTTGTTCGTTTTTACCTCGATTCCTCTTATAGCCTGAGCATGTTGATTCAATGCGGATTATTGTATTGCGTAGGATTTAAACCGGTTCCTGAAAATGTTCCTAATACCGTTCTTGAATACTTTATAGACTATTTATATTTATTTTTACAGGTTATTAGGTACATTTATATTTATTTTTATTGGTAAGCACATATTTATCTTATATATATACTTCTACATATAATACGTGAAGCAAAAACACAGTACTCCTTTTTACGAAATTGCGCGAACGGAGAAGTATGCACTTTGGAATAGTTAAAGTTAATATGGGGAAGGAGTGAAGGAAGTTAATATTTATATATAATATCTTAAAGTAAATTATTTTAATAAAAATATCCGCAATACCATGCTCTTCACACACTGACAAACTTAGAAGAAAACACAAACTGATACTGAAAAATGAGAACAGAATAATATTATTTGTTTTTAATGTCTACAGTCTTTGACAATAGAACTTTAATGGTCGAATTTCGAACAAGTGCGATCCTAGTATTAATAAAGCCGTATATCATTTAAAATTCTAGGTATTGTGAGACCAAGGGCATTCCACCACGTTCCATCCCATTCCATCATTCCATCAGCTGTTATGTCGCTATAAAATTGTTTTTAAAATGTTATATCTTTTAGATTGACAAAAGCAGTACCTATACCTGGCTTGTGTGAATGGTACATCCGGAATGGGAAGACCTCGTAGAACATTCTCTGACCAAATCGGAGACGTTCTCAAGAAAGGCCATGGCCTCAACCGGTTAAGTCGCCGAACATTGATTTCTTAAATGGCGTTCAAATAAATAAAGGTTAAAAATGACTTAATCAATCGGTTAATCGACTTCAACGTTGACAAACGATTCCGGACCATTTATGACGTCATATGTGCTCATGGAATCCGATTTAACGATTGATTAAGTAATTTTTAACCTTTATTTATATGAATTTATATGAAATCGATGTTCGGCGACTTAGCCAGTAGAGCCCCAGGTCGGAAGTACCCTAAACTAGTGAGCATGTATGAAGAATATAATGACAGTAAACGAGGAAATAAAAAATATTAATAATTAAATAAATATCCGGGACAAATCACACAGCGCCATCTTAACCAAACTAAGCAAAGCTTTAAGTTTTTTTTTTTTTTAAAGTGCAGGGTTAATGGTTAATCTTATGCACGGCTACGCACCCGCAAAAAGTGTCTGCGGCTGTGTATGTTGGTCTCGCACCGACTAATCTTAACCTGAAGTAGACTACTCTTGGCGCCTGATGGGGGAACCCCAGAAACGCGCAGATGCTGCTGAAAGTGAAAGCTTTTAGTGTAGATTCGTCGCATAATATATTATTTTGGAAAACGGATTTACGGCCCGAGCTTTATTAAATTAATATAATTTTCAGTGGCCAAATACTAATCAGTAAAGGCTTTCGCCAGTTATATATTTGACTCGGGGGACCAGGTACTTAGGGAGTAGGGACTTACTTGAAGGAGGTACATGCAGGGGTTATTAAAATCAACATTAATTAAGTTCCCGCAATTAGGTTAACTAGAATGAAATATAGAGTTAGACGATAGTAGTTAGACTTCCTTCCAGCTTCCAATAGTGCGTCAGCCGACTTTTGGCTACAGCTACACACACACACACACACAGACACACACAATGTAACCTCACGGTCATCACAAGATGGGACTATCCCATCCCTGGGACCGCTGGCGTTTGGAGGAGGGAACGAGTGGAATTCTTTTCCTCCGAACGCCAGCAGTCCCGGGAAGAGGTAGCCTGCTGTAGCTCAGTTAACACGGTTGTGCGTACTGGCGAGGGGGGAGGCATTCAGGCCCCTCCCCTCCCCCCGAGGTGAGAGTCTCGCGGACGCTCAGTGTACAGCGGGGGTACTGGCGAGATCGTTCACGAGTACCCAGAGCCACCGCTACAATCACTGTACGTGGTGAGGGGCTCGACCCACTAAAACCACCACGGTAGCCAGCCTGGCTACCGTGGTGGTTTTAGTGGGTCGAGCCCCACACCACGTGCGACTAGAGCATTTCCAACACGTAAATAAAACAAAAATGGACGGCTATCCGATACGCCTGGGAAGAAATCAGGCGCAGGAACGACAGTTTGCTTTCCCAAGCAGGGGCGTCATACACCACCCGACTGCTTTTTAAATACTTCTTGGCGCAAACCGGAATTTGAACCTTAAACCTCATTAACTGTGGTTGAATACACTAATAGAAACTAAATTGCAACTCTAGAAGCCAAGGGTGTATTTTCAGATTAGTAGTAGCATATAAACTGCGTCACGAAACTACCTCAGAGTACTACATCGTTCGCCAGATCCGTAATACGGCCGCCACGAAAGCAAGTTGGTCTTTATCTACAAAAGTTGCCCTTTGTCTGTCGAGTTTAATTTTATCAGAACCAACTTCAAACTAACTGGAGATTTGGCACTTTGGTACCTCCAAATTATTGGACCTTTCGATCTGCAGTTCATCAACCATGAATACACGTCAAACGAACAACTTCTTTATTTTTACTTTACGTTAGCAGTTAACATTGGAAAATTTCACTGCTTCTCTAAACAGTAAAGGAGAACAGTGGCTATGCCGTCTAGCAAATAAAACTAAAACGTAAGTATCCTGCTCCAGAGGGAACCCTTTTTGGTGTTCAAACTTTTATTCAAGGCAATTAATGACATGGGTTGATGTGTATATAAAATAATAATAATCGGTTTTTAGGGTAACGTTATGCGCAACTAAATTAAAAAAAACAATAAAGGTTTTTTAATGTTTTTAAAATTTCGCGATTTGTACACATTTTTATATACTGTGGACACGGGTCTCAATCGCGATAAATATATAGGCAAATCATTACCTTGGTTACCCGACGTTTCGGCATGTATTCGGGTAACCAAGGTAACGATTTGCCTATATCTTTATCGCGATTGAGACCCGTGTCCACCGTATATAAAAATAAAGGTATTTATTCACGTAGACTTTAAAAAAGCGCTTGTAAATAGTCAGAACATGTTTGTAGTAATACAGTTATTATTGCTAGTTACTTATTATAGATATTGTAGAACTGTCATTTTACGTAAAATATGCAAAGTTGCGGGCCTTTTATTCTTCTTTTTCACGGGCCGGTTGGCGTGGTTGGTAAATGCTTCCTTTTCACGCCACTGGTCGTGGGTTCGAGCTTAAATATTAAAAATTATATAGAATTTTTAGGGGCCAAATATCAGTCAGTATAGGTTTTCGCCAGTTATGAGCATAACATATTAGACTCGGACATAGAGAAACTTAGTTTTTGGAGTGATTATTAAATTATTTTTAATAATCTAGATTTTTAAATCATAACTATTGCTTGCTTGCTTATCGTATGGGTAGTGGTAAGCCCCTAGTGTCAGAATTGCTCAAGCCGCCCATTAGGACAGCTTAACGTGCTCTCAGAAGCACGGAGACGCTCAGAAATTAAACCACTTTGGCGGTCACCCATCTATGGACTGACAGCGAGCCTAGTTGCTTAACCTCGCCGATTAGACAGCAACTATTAGGTTAACTGGAAAGAAATAGTAGTAAGACATATAATCACCATTCTTGCTATTATTATAAGGCAGGTTTTAAATCGTACGAAAAATAACAGAAATATTAAAATAATATGACTTAACAGCTGGAGATTTAGGCCTATATTTAGCCATCCATTTACTTTAACCCCATGGTTGACACACAGATTTGTGATAAAAGTTCCCACTTGGAGTGCCATTTCCATCGCAGATTTAATAAAAATGTTATCGCGAAATCTATTTTGCTTAAGTGGTCCAGAAGTCTGGTTATTAGAATTGCTTTCGATAAGAATTTCAGCTTGAAATTTTGTTTTCAATAGATTTGTTAAGAAAACTAAAATGAGGCTTGAAAACTGAGGCTAGGATCTGCCACCTAATTAGAGGTATTTTTTGACTGCCCCGTTGGTCTAGCGGTAGCGTATTCAACCGCAGACAATGAGGTCCAGGGTTCAAATCCCGGGTCGGGCCAAAAAAGATTTTGGGATTTTTCCGTAAAAATAAATTTCTCAGTATCAGCCCGAAGTCTGGAAGTTGTCGGTATTATACCCCCGTGCCTCGGAGAGCACGTAAAGCTGTCGATCCTGTACCTGACCTCTTTCCGGTCGTGTCGCTAGTCGTCCAATCGGATCATGAGAGTGATGGAATAGAAAGTGGATGTGTTTGCGCACACACTTGTGCACTATAATATGTCCTGCGCAATTGGCTTATCTCCATTGAGACTGGCCGCCGTGGTCGAAATTCGGCCAGGAGGACATCATCAGACCATTATTTTTTAAGAGCTGCTTTGGTTTACCGGTAGCCTTTTCAGCTGCAGATATTAAGGTCCGGGTCAGGCGAAAATATATTATTGACGTTATTCAGTAATGACATGTCCTCAGTAGAAGCCTGGACTAAGAAATTTATTACGTCCTTGTGCGTCAATACGTAATCCGTCGGTTTTACACCATATCGCTCGCACCGGTCGACGACGTCCTTGTGCGTCAATACGTAATCCGTCGGTTTTACACCTTATCGCTCGCACCGGTTGTATCAACTGGGTAGCTCCATCGGTTTATGAGATTGAGGTAATAGAAATTAGGTATGCGTTTAGGTTTCTGTACGGTTGCTGTCATCAGTTGTAAAATTGGATTCTTCATCACCATTTATGCAGTTAACTCAAAAATTATATATAATCGACTATATGACTAGTCATTAGAGTTCTTCAGGCTCTACAGCTGTAGAATCTCGTAGTTAACATCATCGGTTAACTCCTAAAATGGCCTTAGAGCCATATTAAAACCAGTGGCTAAATGAGTGACGATGGTAAGAGACCCGAGGGATGTAAACAGGGCTAGCCTGTAGCCATCCACGTAAACAGGACTAGCCTGTGGCCATCCATGTAAAAGGCCTAGCCTGTGGGCATCCACGTAAACAGGCCTAGCTTGTGGGCATCCACGTTTACAGGACTAGTCTGTGGGCATCCACGAAAACAGGCCTAGCCTGTGGGCATCCACGTAAACAGGACTAGCCTGTGGCCAACCACGTAAACAGGATTAGTATGGAGTGTTGAGTAAATTAGTGCCGATTGTATTTTTGTTCAGGTAAATAACCCATATTATTTAAAAAAAAAATGGATATTTTTATCATCTTCTAGGGAAATAAGTTATTTATTATTATGTGCCCCAAAACTTGAGTTAACTAGATAATTAAGCTATTAGCACCGCGCCAATATTAGTTAAAGGAACTAGGCCATGAGTGCTTTTCAAAACTAGATGCAACAAATCAGTGGCTTCTAAAGTTTGCCAACTGCGGTGATCAATTAACTGCATCCAGCAAAAACTCGGCAACTTTGTGATCGAGTGTGTGTTAGTTTGAAGTTCGCCGACTCGTTTTGATTAATATGCCTCGTTCCTAGTTGAAATCGATAAGGGATAAGTAGGACGTCCATTTTTTATGTAAGCTATAAGGGTTCGCTTTATTTGTGAAGTGAAAATTTCTTTAGCGGTGTTTTTTTTGGGATGGGTAAAAACCGGCCAAGTACGAGTAGGACTCGCGCACGAAGGGTACCCTACCATTATCTATAAAAACGAGCAAATAATTCACGATTGTTGTATGGGGGGCCCCCTTTATTATTTATTTTATTTTATTTTTTAGTATTTGTTGTTATAGAAATAAATCATCTGTGAAAATTACAACTGTCTAACTATCACGGTTCATAAGATACAGCCTGGTGACAGACGGACAGACAGACAGACAGCGAAGCCAGTAATAGGGTCCCGTTTTACTCTTTGGATACGGAACCCTAAAAATGTTAAACTCGCATCGGGACATGTGATCTGATCGAATATTCGTAAGACGGAGGGTTTTTCTTTTATTTAGCACTGGCCGTTTATACAAAAATATGACTGCGGTCATATTTTTTTTTTAGCGAGGTTGTGCACTTTTTTTTCTTAATTATAGATTTTTTACAGCCAACTGCCTAACCAAATTGAGTTCTATTTTTAAAATTTATACGTACCATAGGGAAGGATGCAATAACTATGAGTCTTTACCGCCCAAAGGTGGGAAGTATCATCTTCCACTCGCTACTCGGATCAAATGTTTATTTGATACTTTTCAAGTATGAGAAATGAAAAAATAGTTTACACTTCCATCGGCAGTCCCCAAAGACTGCGACTACGACAAATAAGTTAGGTTACTATATTTATGTAATATGATCAAACGGACGGCATAGAATGTCGCCACCCCATCTCATCCTGTGGGGGGCGTAGAAGTTGTCCCGAGGGAATATCTCCAAGAGAACGGGCGGCAGCGTCTCTCTGTGTACTATGACCATCATACCGCGATCGCCAACCCGTCTGAGAAGCGTGACAGTAATGGCATATCGCTCCAAATGATTTTTTTTTATTCAGGAAACAAACAGTCGTTAACAAACAATCTATATATAACAATCAATGCCACTTTTCGTTGTAATGTTATAACTCAACAACGCCTTTACCGATTTGGCTAATTTTGGTCTTCAATTATTCGTGGAAGTCCAGGGAAGGTTAGTACGTAGAGAAAATTTAAAAAAAGCCTGAAAAAGAGTAAAATCGACATCTTTTAGCAATTTAAAATATTTTTTTATTTTATTTAATGAACTTAATATTCATTTCTTTTATTACTTTGCCTAATACGTAGCGAAGCACGTACCGGGCCGCTAGTACATTATAAGACCAAATTACAATAAGACCAAAAAGTTCCATTAATTTGTTACTAATACAAGACCTATGACACAAAAGGCGAATACCTACTTAATACGCTATAAACAGAATAAATGAAGGCAATAATGTCTACACAAATACAAAAACAGAATTTAAAAAAATCTACATAAGCTAAGCGTTATTAGAGAAGAAATGTCTGTTGCATCAGTATTTAACCAATGATGGACACAAATCCATTAAGGAAATCTTTTGGGGAAACCTTTGTCCATTAGTGGACAAAGTTTAAGATCAAAACTTCAAGATCTCTCATGTGTATGTTTTGCCAATTCACTTATTTACATCATTTGATTCGTGATATTAAGTTCTATCGATAACTTTGATTCCCAAGTGTATGAGACGCTTCAATCGTAAGTTATTTACGAGTTTCAAAGTGTCCAATACGATTTCCTTGGGATAAGTTTATATTTAAAATATTCTATTAATAATATAATTTTAAATATTAGGTCTTTACCTATGAAATTGCCGTTCTGCAGTACTGGCCATTTCAAATCAAAATAATTTTTGTTTGGCTAAGAATTCTAATTTCAAATTAATTTTATTTTAAAAACATGGATTCTTTTTTCCAAAAGTAGTCATTTCTTTATTGATTAGTGTTACATTTTCATCGCATTTCAATCTTTTTCGTCATCATGGATACGTTAAAAATTCGAGTAATTATGGAATATGAGTACCGTCGTGGCAGCAACGCGGCACAAGCGGCACGCAACATCAACGACGTTTACGGAGCTAACACTACAAACCAACGCACCACCTGTTATTGGTTTGCTCGCTTCCGTTCTGGAAATTTCGACCTGAAAAATGAACCTCGCGGTCGTCCGAAGACTTTGGTCGACAATGACGAATTAAAGGCGGTTGTGGAAGCTGATGATACACAATCTACGGCTGAATTAGCAGCAGCTTTCGACGTTAGCGTCAAAACAATATTGGTCCATTTGCGTCAAATTGGCAAGGTAAAAAAGCTTGACAAATGGGTGCCCCACGAACTCAATGATCGCCAGCGCGAAGTACGCGTCGAGACGTGCCTTGCACTGCTCAACAGACACACAAATGAAGGAATTTTGAACCGCATTGTTACCTGCGATGAAAAATGGATTCTGTTTGATAACCGCAAGCGCTCAGCAAGTTGGTTGGATCCTGGTTCAGCACCTAAACAATGCCCTAAACGAAAACTTACCCCTAGAAAAGTGATGGTCACTGTTTGGTGGTCTAGCGCCGGTGTGATTCATCACAGCTTCTTACCAAACGGGGTGAGCATTACTGCAGATGTGTACTGTGAAGAACTGAGCACAATGATGGAGAAGCTGGCGCATCTCCAACCAGCATTGGTCAATCGCTCGTCTCCGCTGCTCCTGCACGACAACGCGCGACCTCATACTGCACAGCAGACGGTCTCCAAGTTGCAAGAACTGGGGTTGGAAGCTCTCCGTCATCCGCCCTACTCACCAGACCTTGCGCCTACAGACTACTACTTTTTCCAGAATTTGGATAACTTCTTGGCGGGAAAAAAATTCAATACCCGAGAGGCAGTACAAAATGCCTTTGAAGAATTTGTTGCCTCCCGTCCAGCTGATTTCTTTAAGAAGGGCATCAATAAACTGCCACTGCGATGGCAAAGATGCATTGATTGCATGGGTGATTACTTCGATTAATACAAATAAAAAAATTCATGAAAAAAATTCGTTTAAATTGTTTCATACAAAACGGCAATTTCATAGGTAAAGACCTATTATATAATATATATGTACATATGTACATCCCTTGTCAAGTTAAAATAAAATAAAAAAGTTTTTTATTCTTATAGACTTTTAAAAAGCGCTTCTAAATAGTCAGAAATGTTTGTAGTAACATAATTAGGTATACTTACAAAATTATTTCTAGTTACATAGATATTGGGGAACACGGATTGTATGAAAAGATTTTTTTTTACATCAGAGGGCGACAATCGAGCAAGTGGGTCACCTAATAGTAAGTGATCATGAACGTGTCTGTGTGTCCTGAGTCTGGTTGTAATTATCTATATAAGTATGTATTTACAAAAGAAAAGTAGTATATGTAGTATATCAGTCATCCGGTTTCCATAGTACAAGCTCTGCTTAGTTTGGAATCAGATTACCGTGTATGAATAATGTCCAAGGTTATTATTATTATTATAAAAAACATTGCAGTTTAAGAATTGAAGGTTTAAGAGAATTATATATATTAATAACTTAATATATTAATAATATACTTTTTCGACTACAGACCTCGTATGTGTATAGGTACTCGAAAAACGGAGAAATGTCATCGAGACTTCATTTAAGTGTTTAAGAGACTTAAATTTAAACATACGGCGGGTCTTGAACCAGCACGTTCTAGCAATCTGGCGTAGGCGCTCTGCCAGTAAGCTAAGGACGATACACACTAAACTAAAACTGACAGATAAAATTTGGAATTCCCTTTCTAACACCGGTATGGAGGATGTATGGCATCAATTCATTTTAATTATATTATATCGCTTTGACTGCTGTAAAGTTTTTAAATTTGACAATTGTAATTTTGTATCCGATTATATTAACATTTTATGATTAACTAGAATTATTTCATGGCCATATTAATAAAATTTAAATTTTGTATAACCATTGCATGTCATAATGGTAGAACGTAAAAGGAAGACACATTCACTCACATCTGGAAATGATGATGATGCCGATAGATATAGTAAAAAATATATGTACGTATGTTTAACAATTAATAAACGAATTGTGAATTATGATATCTATCGGCTTTTTTCCTAGACACATTAATTTCCTTTCACAGTTGCATGTGAAAGATCACATCATATTTAAAGGAGTAAAAATATTAGACTTAAACTAGATAATTAAACATAATCTCTTGACAATAACTTGATACGAGCTAGCTAAATATCATTTCTGTAATAAAATAAATTTTATAAATGTTTTCATACAAGATGTACCTAAATATCTATGTTACTAGAAATAATATCTAATGTATACAACTATATTACTAAAACATGTTCTGACTATTTACAAGCGCTTTTTTAAAGTCTACGTGAATAAAAACCCTTTTTATTTATTTACTGAGTTTATTTATTTATTTATTTAAGGACATCCAGTAGCTGTTACATCTACTTAAATCTAAAATGTTTTAATCTATACAAAAATATAATTTAAATGTACAGCTTCTAAAGGTGCCACAACATGCACAATGATATTGGTGAGTAACACTGATAAAAAAACAAAAGTACAGACTAGTCAGTATCCTCATATTGAAGACACTCAAATTAATACTAATTATAGTTTACATTTACGCATTCTATTGCGAAGATTACCATACAAGTAAAATCTGCATACAATCTTATAAAGTTTTGTATTATACAACATGTAACTTAATTAACGCACATCCTGAAAATAGTTTGTTCAGAATCGTTTACTGAATCGATTTATGTCATTTTTAATATAGGTAACCTTTTATTCCAAAATAATTAAAACTACGGAAATTATTGTTATATTAACCCTGTACAGTTAAAACAAATTAAATGGACCGTAAGTCAAAGTAATAAGACTGTAAAAATCGCAGTTTTATTTGTATTCATACAAATTCCATCATTCAATACAAAATAAATAAAAATAAACGTTATGCCAAGAGACTAATTTAGTAAATAACAATGTTTATTTTTATTTTATTTTTTATATGAGAGGGCGACAAACGAGCAAGTGGGTCACCTGATGGTAAGTGATCACCGCCGCCCATGGACACTCGCAACACCAGAGGAGTCGCGGGTGCGTTGCCGGCCTGTAAGAGTCAGCAAACAAGTATCGCTGACCCTTCCCCCCACCCCGATGAGCTCTGGTGACCTTACTCACACGCAGAAACACAAAATTAAAATTATTAATGTTATTATTAAGGAATGTCTTCTGTAAGGTGGAGGTACTTCCCCAGTCGGGCTGCTCTTTGAGCGAATGAACGCTATGCCCTACCTCTTAGAAATTCAGTGTATGTATTATGATTACAACATAATATTCTAATTGGGGTGTTTGATGGTGTGTGTTAATTACGTTACATGTTGTAAAGAATCTTCTATGCACAAGTCACGTTTTAAATCTACTCCTACTGCTGTTCGGTGCTTTACCCTGATAACAACCTTCGGTACCCTCCAATTGATTGATCTTAGTACCCATAGAAGTTAAGTAATATTAATACACAGAATACCTTCGAGCCCTAATTTCAAGAGAACTTGGATTTTAATTAGATTTTTTTGCAATAAGTATTTCATCTTATATGGGTTCGTTAATTTGAAATTAAACGCAGACTGCAAAGCTTTGAATCAATGAATGAATTTGTTGCAAGTTAATTTCCTTGTTCGTGGAACTGAGTGGAACGAAGGAATCGCAGCTGGAGTACGTAAGTACTTTTTATTCTGTGGCTGGAGGTTGGATGTGGTAAACGACAAGATGTCACTGATTTGATTTTGGTGATCTAGGGACCCTGAAGATTGGGGAGATGGATCCAGAAACTGTTCTGCAAAGTGGTGGGTTAAAGGTAATGTGCAGCCTGGTCCTGGTTATCTTGAAATGAAACTGCACACATTGGTTTAATGGACTGTATTGTAGGGATAGTAATGCGAACTTATAAAAACACATGTGAACCGCGCTAACATATAAGAGTGACTGACTGAATGAACGGATTAACAACTTAGGTTCGTTTGGAAACGAACAAGTAATGCTGCGGTTGCGAGCGTGCTGGACCGCGGATAATAATTATCGTATAATGTTTTATGTAGTTCAAGATGTGCCTTTATTGTTTAATGAAGGTTTTTTAATAAATCGCATAAAAATCATTTTTGTATGCCCTTGACAAAAGTAGAAATAAGGTTTCTACAGGGTCGGCAATGCGAGAAAGATGCTTGGGGTTTTTCCCCACGGGCAGCTTTCTCACGTTTCCCTTACAACAAACGTGATTTTTTGTCGTTCTCACTTGACCGGTTTTGAGTTTATCCGTTGCAAATAAACAAACAAAAATATTTATAATATCAGTTCAGAAGTACAAACAACATTGTAACAAAGTAATACATTTAATTGACATAATCATATTAACTATTCAAAGTCTGCGTCCAGAACGTCCTGATGTCAATTTTATTAATTATGTTAGAAATTATTCAAAAATTTTTAAAAGGGTTTGCATCAAGCTAAATCTTTATATATAAGAGATAAAATTAAAAAATCTGATAATAAAATAAAATCAGCTTGGCAAATAATTAATACTGAAACTGGTAAAAGTAGATCAAGAGATCAAACATTAGTATTGAATATTGGTGATGAGCTGGTTTCAGACAAACTTACCATTGCCAATTTTTTAGCTGCTTTTTTTGCAAATATACCCGTGGATATTACTAAGTGTCTCGCATCATCACCAGATGTGGCTGAACTCTTTTTAAATCAAAGCGTAAAACAAACTGTACCTAACTTTAGTTTTAAATCCGTAACAAGTGGTGATATTATAAAAGCTTTTAAGAGTATTAAAAGGAAAGGCACAGAAGATTTGTGGGGACTGTCTGTTAAAGCAATTGAATCAATCATACTAAACATTGCTACAATCCTTGCAGCCATCTTCAATGGCTGTATAAGTGATGGTGTCTTTCCCGATTTAATGAAAATAAGTAAGATAATACCCATTTTCAAGGCAGGTTGTTCAAAAAATGCCATGAATTATAGGCCTATCTCAATACTGCCAGCTTTAAGTAAAATATTTGAAAAGTTGATGCTCAGCCAAATGTTCTCGCACTTTAACGTGAATGAGATATTGCATAACAAGCAGTTCGGGTTTACAAGGGGCCGCTCTACTCAGGATGCAGGTTGCACATTAATTAAGTCAATATTGGAGGCTTGGGAGGGATCACAGGATGCGCTGGGAGTTTTCTGTGATCTCTCTAAGGCTTTCGATTGCGTTGATCATCGTACGCTCGTTGTTAAACTGAAGTACTATGGAATATCTGGCACATCTCTTGATCTTGTGATGTCCTATTTATCGGGGCAACAACAGATGGTTTCGATAGGCGGTGTCACTTCGGCACGTCATCCTGTGAAAATGGGGGTGCCCCAAGGATCTATATTGGGCCCATTTTTATTTCTAGTTTATATAAATGATCTCCCTTATCTGGTAGAGAAAGTATCAGACATAGTTTTGTTCGCTGATGATACGTCGCTCATATTTAAAGTAAATAGAAAGGATAAAGATCTTATTGAGCATAATAAAACACTCAGCTTTATATCAGAATGGTTTTCGGCAAATAATCTCTTGTTAAATGCAGGGAAAACTAAATGCATCAGGTTCTCATTGCCGAATGTGACTCAAATTGTACCAACAGTTGCACTTAATGCGAAAATATTAGATTTAGTCCCATCGACCGTATTTTTAGGATTGACACTTGATTCAAAATTGCAATGGGGTCCTCAGATTGAAAAGTTAGCAGGTAAATTAAGTTCGGCTTCCTATGCTGTCTGGAAAATAAGGCAATTGTCAGATGAACAAACTGCTAGATTAGTGTATTTCGCGTACTTTCATAGCATTATGTCGTATGGCATTCTGCTGTGGGGTTCGGCGGCTGACATAGGTACTATTTTTGTATTGCAGAAAAGAGCAGTCAGAGCCATTTATGGTTTAGGCAGTCGCGATTCTTTGCGAAATTTGTTTAAAGAAATAAATATACTTACTGTGCCATCGGAATATATATATCAGAATATAATGTTTGTTAGAAAAAATATTCATAATTATAAAAAGAAAAGTGAACTGCATAATATAAATACTAGGAATAAAAACAAACTAGCCATGCCAGGCTTTAGAGTAAGCAAAACTAATAAATCATTTTTAGGAAATTGTATTAGGTTTTATAACAAGCTTCCTACTCAAATTACTGATCTGCCTGACACAAGTTTTAAAACACATATTAAACGTATACTTATGGCGAGGGGTTATTACACCACTAAAGAGTACATCGATGACAAAGACGTCTGGCTCTCACTTCCTACCTGCACATTGCTCGCTGGAGATCTTGTAGCCATATAGACATGACTGATCTGCTGTGTTACGTGAACTATCTGTAAATGATTGCTATCATATACTTAATTTAAAATTATTGACTCTGTCTCAAACTGAATAATGTTATTGTATCGAAGTTTTTCTTTTGTATACCTAAATATAATCTAAAATAATAAGCATTCAGACAACCGATCGAGCATATATTGTGTTTGCCTACTAAATAATTACTCTAATTGGACCAAATCCCGTGTTCATGCCCGCTTGAGTATGTTTCGCCGGACCGTCTCAACTGGGTCGTGTTGAAACCGGTAGTAGATGAACCCACTGAGTTTGTTTCGCTGGGTCTTCTCAGTTGGAGCGCATTGGATCCGGTGGTAGCATTAAAGCGTGACCGTCGTTAATAACACAAGGTCCGTCATAATAATAATACCTTTAATATAGACAGAACCATTGACAATATGTAGTAAAAATATTAGACTTAAACTAGATAATTAAACATAATCTCTTGACAATAACTTGATACGAGCTAGCTAAATATCATTTCTGTAATAAAATAAATTTTATAAATGTTTTCATACAAGATGTAGGTACCTAAATATCTATGTTACTAGAAATAATATCTAATGTATACAACTATATTACTACAAACATGTTCTGACTATTTACAAGCGCTTTTTTAAAGTCTACGTGAGTAAAAACCTTTTTTATTTTATTTTTTTTATTTTATAACGCATAAGGTCGAAAGTGCTAGCGCCGGTAGGTTTCACGACACAGTTCGCTACTTTAGCGTCCCATCTCACAATTTTTACCATTTAATAGTATATTTACTAGTACATTCTAATTAAAAACATCGATTTTGAAACCTTGGGTAACATTATTTTACTATCGTAGGGATCTCTAACTTATTAAAAATAAACACAGCCCATTTTAATTGCTGATAATGCAGCTATCTAGGTGTTAACAAATGATTTAGAGTCAGTTACGTAGATTTGGGTGAAATAGTGAAATTTATTTTGCACTTGAGTATTAACATACACTTGTCAAGCCCACAATGTAGTACATAAGCATAGTCGAATACAATATTAAAGTAACACATTTTTTTTTAATTAGTCCGTCCGTGTGGTCTGTTTCGTCATACATTACAAATGAACATGCAAAATATCTCTTTTTCTTTACAATATCAGTGCAGAAGTCCAAACAATATTGTAACAAAGTAATACATTTAATTGACATATCCATTTTAACTATTCAACGGTCTGGACGCATAAGGTCGAAAGTGCTAGCGCCGGTAATTAGAGTTTCACGACACAGTTCGCCACTTTAGCGTCCCATCTTACAACTTTTACCATTTAATAGTATATTTACTAGTACATTCTAATTAAAAACACTCGCTTTTGTAACATTATTGTAAGTATCAAAGAATCTCTAACCTCTTAAAAATAAAATACAGCCCATTTTACTTCTGATAATGTAGCTTTCTAGGTGTTAACGAATGATTTAAAGCCAGTTACGTAGTTTTTGAGTTTATACAAATGAAATATTGAAATTTATTTAGCACTTGGGTATTAACATACACTTGTCAAGCTTAAAATGTAGCAAATGTACATAAGCATAGTCGAGTACAATATTAAAGTAACACCAAAATTTTTAATTAATACGTCCGTACGTGCGATCTGTTTATTATTATACATTACAAACGAACATGCAAAAGATATCTTTTTCCTTAATAATATCTGGTCAGAGGTTCAAACAACATTGTAACCAATCTATACATTAATTGACATATCCATTTTAACTATTCAACGGTCCGGACGCATAAGGTCGAAAGTGCTAGCGCCGGTAATTAGAGTTTCACGACACAGTTCGCTACTTTAGCGTCGCGTCTCGCTATTTTTACTATTTAATAGTATATTTACGTTCTAATTAAAAACACTCGATGCTTTTAATGACTTTTCTGTTTAAAATGTTGTTATCGGTTGCAGTTCTCTACCAGGAATATTTTGTCATTTAAAAATAGAAGGAATAACGGTTGTTCTTCTTAGAAATAAGAATTCATTAGGTTAGTTCCCATAACTTGATTTTTTATTGCCCTTTTGTGAAAGGAAGTTTTAATTAAACTGAATTCGTTCGTTAGTTTTTGCGTGTTGGCAGCTGATACACTTGTGTCAGAGATTTTCTCAGGCCTGTTGGCGTGGTTGGCAATATGCTTGCTTTTCACGCCGGAGGTCGTGGGTTCGATTCCCACCCAGGACAGATATTTGTGAGCATGAACACGTCTGTTTGTCCTGATTCTGGGTGTAATTGATCTATATAAGTATGTATTTACAAAAGAAAAGTAGTATATGTAGTATATCAGTTATCTGGTTTCCATAGTACAAGCTCTGCTTAGTTTGGGATCAGATGGCCGTATGTAAATAATGTCCCAGGATATTATTATTATAGTATTTCAGTAAACTTATTAATCAGATACCTTTATCACTAGACTAATGACAGATATGGGTACTAAACACCTTCGGCGCTGGCCACTTCTATTACAATATTTAAAAACGAATTAATAATAATGCCCTCCTAGTCGAGTCCACGGTGGACAGTCGCAATGGAAACGAGTCATCTGCGCTGGACATATTACAGTGAACAAGTGTGTACACAAACACAGAGCCACTTTCTATTTCATCACTCTCATAATACCTTTTTTTTTCTCATAATTTTTTTATTGACTGCGGCACGTGTGGCGCAGCGGCTAAGACAGACGCCTCGCCGCTTCGTGTCGCGAGTTCGAGTCCCGCGCTGGACAACTATTTATGTGACCCATAAATAGCTGTTCGGGGTCTGGATGTAATTTGTGTCCGTCTATTATATGTTTGTAAATTACCCCGCGACACAGGAATGAGATTCCATAGTGCGCGCGTTGTCTTTTTAAAACAAAAGGCGAAAGTTTGTGAGTGTGTATATTTGTTACTTCTTCACACTAGGTCATTTTATCCCTGTGTCGCGGACACAGGGATAAAATGACCTAGTGTGGGTGTTGTCTTTTTAAAATAATATATAAAAATATTATAAACAGGCGTGAGTCTATTAATGTATGTTATAATGATCGAATCAGACATGTGATTCGGGCATCCTTATGCATGGCATGAGTGAGATACAGTCACAAGCTTACAAGATTCAACAAAGGAACGTCAATTGTGATGTGGGACATAGGTGACGAATCATGGATTTACACTCACGATCCCAAAACATAGCAGCTATTCAACGTTTATGTCTTTCTAAGTGAGTCCAAACTAAGCAAAGTGACGAGGTCTTATTTATTTAAATTTTATTGTGCGTCCTTCATAAATACTGCCAAAGTGACAACTTGAAGTGGCTTCCGAAGACCTCAGAAATTAAATCACTGAAGGGGATGCCTTCAATGATTTAATTTGCACCTTGCCAATGGTATCTCAAGAATAATTTAATTGATTTTAAATTTCTGGCCTGTAATTATACGAAGCTTAACTTTTAGTTACATAACTAGTATGTTACGACTAGAGAGTCGTAACATACTAGTGGATGGACAGACGACAGCTGATATACTGCTAAAATATGACCCTGATACTCCTTGCAGAATACAAGACACAATCTTGAGATTCTAAGAATGAACAGTTTCATATATTGCAATAATGCCCCAATTAAAGACGTCCATAAACCACTTACCATTAGGTGAATGTAGACTACCTTACTTATAAAAAAATGGTACAAGACTACACGTGTGGTGCAGCAGGTAAGACAGTCGCCTCGCCCCTTCGTGTCCCGGGTTTGATTCCCGCCCCGGACAAACATTTGTGTGACCCATAAATAGTTGTTCGGGGTCTGGATGTAATTTGTGCCCGTCTATTATATACTTGTCCACAGGGATTAGATTCCCTAGTTCGGGCGAGGTTTTAAAAAGAAAACAATAAGCACTTCTCTCTATTTTCATGAATATCTATTAAAAGTTGAGAGATATTTATTCGAATTTTAATTTTAAGCCATAATAAATAAAGCTGTCTTTTAAATATAACTAATTTGCTCAAAGAACAGCCCGACTGGCGAAGCACCGCCACCTTACAGAAGACATTCCTTAAATTTAGTGTTGTGTTTCTGCGTGTGAGTAAGGTCGCCAGAGCTCATTGGTGTGGGGGGAAGGGTCAGCGCCACTTGTTTGTTGACTCTTTTAAAGGCTGGCAACACACTCGCGACTCCTTATGACATCAAAAAAACTAGTATATTTATTTTAAACGGATCATTCGAGGTCTCCCATTCTGTCACACATTGTGTAGGTATAATAAATCATCTATCTAGCCGCATAGTGTTGTATGACAAAGTCAGAACAAACAATAAATTTTCATTTACGCCATCATAAACTTTCATTCAATGAATTGAAAAATAAAGGCTCAAATGCATTTTTTAAATATTACGTTTATTTTCTTTTTTTATCTGTCAGTGCGGTAGAAGTGAATAAAAATATTGAGGTAACTACTGACATGCGTTCGTGTTATATGTATATGAAATACATCAATGAATATTTTCTGAAGTCTTGTATAATAATTACTGTAAGTAATGTTGATGTACTAAATATAGGATGGCGTGCATACGGTAAAGTTTCAATCTATACATATAATAAAATCGTAGTCAAAACTGTACATATAATATTTTTTTAAAAGGATACTTGGGGAGTGATATACAGTCGATATCGAGGCCAAAAATATAGTTTTTAGAATTTTTGTCTGTTTGTCTGTATGTATGTCCGGGCTAAACTCAAACACTCTTATTTAAAATAATTCCTTGATCCGCCGCTTAACCATGTCTCAGCTAAACCCTGCTCAACCACTTAAACCCCGCTCAACTATTTCTTTATTTAAAAACCCTACTTAAAGGTTTCTCAGCTAAGTAACGTCATTTTATTTTACACTGTCAACATTTCTGAGACTGGTATAGAGCTTGACCAAAATTAATCGACTAAATCGGATTATTTATCAAAACTTTATGATTTTTGCTCTATGGTAGACATGGAATGATAGATTTATGATCGTAACAGTGCATTTTCAAGGACTATTGATTTTCTTCGGTGGATTTTGAAGTTTGTGATAAGATTCCACTGGAATTCAGTATTTATTTAAAAATTAAAACGGTTAGTAACTTCAATAAAACCTCCATTCACAAACAAACGTCAAACAAAACGTCAGCTGATGCAAATAAAATCCGCCATATTTGAGCAAGCTTTAAACCAGGGGCCGACGTGGTTTAAATTTTGACATGGCTCAACCGCGGGTCAAAGTTAAATCGTGTTTTTAAATGAAAAATTTGATAAACCATGGTTGAGCGGCCGGCTTAAATTTAAGTAGCGTTTTTAAATAAGACTGAAAAAGTACTGCATGGATTTACTTCGAATTTTGCATGAATATTACAAAGAGGTCGGGTCAACATATAGGCTACATATTGTACTAACCCCCCCCCCCTGTCGGACGACTGTCGTGAAGTCTGTACTCTTACCTAACCTCTGCTGATATACTAGTGTGAGGTTTTATTTAATTAATAATTTTTAGTTGAGTTTTAGTTGGGCGAGATCGTCTATATTGAGTTTTATAGGGCGCGTGATCGTCTAGATTAAATTAACATAATATTCTAATACATCCTATATTCATACCATAGTTTTTATAAATTTAATTAATGCCGTTTTAAAAGAAAAGTGCTGTAAATAAACATCCTAGTTCGAATTGTTGTTAAACACAGTATATGGCTCCAAGTTTCAGTAATGATTCGTGAGAATAAAATAATATATGGGCTATTTTCTACAACTTACCCCGGATTTCAGCTACCGCGTGTATATGCCGGAAAATGGTTTTCACACGAGTCCTGTAGGATGAAGCGGAAAATGCAAAACTACTGTCTACTTAATCTTAACATAGCTCGTAATAATTTGTAAAGAAATATTATCAATGCAATTAGTCTCATGAGTTATGATGAGTTAACCATGATTTCCTAGAATTATTAATATCAGTTATTTTATTTATTTCATAGTCTCAGGGTCATTGTCAAGGTCATGTGTCATCAAGAGTGTGTCAGAAATAGTTGATTTATATATATATGTATATTCAGATACTGTTGATTGTAAAATCCCACTCATGTGATTGTGAATTAACTCAGTAATTCAGTTATATGAGATTTTGTTAATTTTACGCTAATGGCAATTACTTTGAGGTTGCGCAATTATTCACGTTATCTGAGAGAAATGTTTCGGTAGCTTAAATCTAACATTCTCGACAACTTAAGTTGTAGCATGCGTGCATGCGTGCTTGTGTGTTTGTGTGAATATGAGAATACTCGGATAGTTGCTAGATCTAAGTAATCTATAGCCATAATAGTTTGAGTATAGGGTATGTTTCGGAGATTTATAATATGGGCCGATCACAGACGTGTTCTCAAAAGGCTGTAACAGTAGGCTTGCTTCTAGCGCGTCCCGCGTTGCATGAGAGAGTCTGTCTGCGAAGGGATCTATGCCCTTTATTCACATGTACGTGACCCGCGTTGGGCAAACAGATATCTCCCACACATGACTTATCGCATGCCCGCTTGTTTAGACAGTCTACACATACAGGGATTACACGCTGTCGACACTATAGTATATAATGGTAGCTTGATTCAATTGGCGTGTTCGATCATCTTGATCCGAACCATCCGAGATAGATGTCTCATTAGTGTTAGTGTGTGTGTGCCGTAAAAACCGCCCTCTTTGTATCGTATTCATCGGGAAATAGATAAAGTTTACGCACACTTACGCAGATTGCGTCACATTATAGGTATTCCAAAATCACATCTCCTCGTACATAAAATTGTATATCTATTCATTCTACTTTATTTTAAATATTTACTAACTGTCAACACTCTACTTATGTATATATGGTCATGTAAATGTCGTCAAAAGTAAAAGTCAACCATCATTATATATCGTCGTAGTCATTGTGTACATAGTTATCTCCTTAATTAATAATAACTGAACCACTTAGACAAGTATCTTCAGGATTTGTACCAGTTATTTCTATATCTTGAAAACATCCATTAATAAATAACGGATAAACAATTTAGGTAATTATTTAATTGGATTTGAACCAATTATCCTTATATCTTGAATATCGTTGCAACGCGTATATAAAAATCTCCATTAATAAATAACGGGTGAACCATTTAGATAATTATTTAATTGGATTTGAACCAATTGATCTAGTTAACCTTAACCTTAGGTTCTCACAGTCGGGTAAACATTGTAATGTCTAGATTCTTAATCGTCAGTCCTAGCCATGAAAATTAGAAATAATGATCGGATATAACTCAAAGTGTGACAGAGAACCTATCTCAAACACAATAAATTAATAATCATTTGATTATTATGGATAGCTATTTGTCTGTGCAACAACAACAATGCCAGTGTAATAAATTAACCTCTAACAAGTAATATTTAGTGCAATAACAGTTGAAATAATTGTTAAGTTAATAACTGTCTTTTGCCAAAGTTACAAATAGGTACTTAGTATTTAGTACTTAGTATTTAGTACTTAGAGTTTAGTACTTAGTGTTAAGTGAAATGAAATATGAAATAGTAAACAGCGTTTTATCCAGTAATATATAAATATAGAACTTAGTATTTAATGGAAATAAAATATGAAATAGTAAACAAAGTTTTGCCTAATGTACTTAGCATATAGTACTTAGCTTTTAATTTCAGGAAACCGGCTTCATTCACTGAATTTAATTAATTTAGTTATAATATTTAACAACCAAACACTGACTCTAACATTGATACACACTGACTCAAATTTAAAACTTATAAAATTATTGCGATGTGTTAGAATATAACAATCCCGATTGTAACCGGCGCGCGACAGTTCTAAGACTAACGAAATATTCCTACCATGCATAAAAATAAACGTGTTACTTCCCTTTCCAAACCAATTCTCTTTTTTTTTCAGTCTTTCGATAGAAACCAATAAATATTGTTTAGGGTCGAGACACTTGCACATGATGTCTCAAGTGGTCACCAAATTTCTAATACCTCGATGATTTTTTGTTGTGTCACTTATCGACTAGAGTTTTATGGGCTCTTGAATTTAAAATTCTTAGCTAAACCCAAAACGATAAATATTAATTTTTTGCCTACATCCTATGGCTGATTATTGTGAGAAACTTGGAGTGCATTCCTTTACTTGAGGTCCCATATAATACTTATGTACTGCCAGTACCTACCATATTCAAACACATAGGTAGATATTTCTGCATCCTTTAAGCATGGGGTATCGTACTACTACATCCCCCTCCCTTTGTCACAAACGAAACGTTTTAAAGTTTTGTTTGCAGACAAACTGTACTTATTTAGGACGTAATTTAATAGGGTATTATTTTGTCAATCCATCCTGTAATATTAATATTTATTCTAGGCAAAAGCGATTATATCGCTTGACAACACCAGTAGTACAATTTTTTTATATTATTAAAAAAACAAGGCCCACACTAGGGAAGCTAGTTCCTGTGTCGCGAAATAATTTACAAACATATAGTTGTCAGACACACATTGCATCTAGACTCAGAAACCTATTTATGGAACACACAAATAGTTCTCCGGCGCGGGAATCGAACCCGGGACACCAAGCTTCGAGGCGACTGTCTTAACTACTGCGCCACATAACTTTCTCATTAACTTAATTTAAATCTACCATGCTTTGGTCTACTTGATTAATTGAATTTATTTGTTGTAGACTGATCTCCCCTCCCAGACTATCATTAATCCTCTCAATCTTTTATTGGCTTCTCAACCTAAGCTACATCTTTTTTTTTTTTAAATATTTATACATTATTCACACGAATGATTTCAAACTAAGCATAGCTTGTACTATGGAAACCAGATAACTGATATATTACAAATACTCCCCCTTTTTTTTTTTTTTTAAACACCTAATTCATCATCATCATATCAGCCATAAAACGTTCACTGCTGGACAAAGGCCTCCCCCAAAGATCTCATAATTATATATGTAGGTAATTAAACCCAAACTCAGGACAAACAAACATTTCATACATACAAGTTTATGTCCTGGGTGGGAATCGAACCCACAACCTGCGGCGTGAAAGCAAGCATTTATCAACCATGCATACCAGCCCGTCAATTGCTTATATACTAATAAACTAACCCGTGCCAAACAAACATTTCATACACACAAATACCTGTCCTATGTGGGAATCGAACCCACGACCTGTGGAATGAAAACCAATCATTTATCAACCACGCCAACCATATATACTAATGAACTAACCCTGCGTTTTTATCAAACTAATTGGTTTATTTATTGTACCTACTATCTATTAAAGTAGGACTTAGTAATAAGTTTAAGTTATTATCCCCATTGTTTGATAACTTCTTTGTTGACCGCTACGGACGCATACACTCTAAATAGATTACAATATAAAATTTTATATCAATGCCTACCATCAGTTTTAACAAATCAACTAAATCAGTAATATAATAAAGATGGGATTTTTCCGTAAAATTTCTCAGTGCCAGCCCGAGGTCTGGACATTGGCGGTATTACACCCCCGTACCTCAGAGAGCCCGTTAAGCCGTCGGTCCCGTACCTAACCTCTTCCCAGTCGTGTCGATAGTTGTCCTATAAGATCCTGAGAGTGATGGAATAGAAAGTGCCCCCGTGCTTGCGTACACGCTTGTACACTATAATATGTCCTACGTGATTGGCTATTCACCATTGAGACTATCCGCCGTGGTCGAAATTCAGTCGGGAGAACATATAACATGAACATATAATGAATAAATGAACATATAATACAGATAAGTCACATATGACGCATTCTCAGAAATAGTTGCAGAAAAGAGCCCAATTTCCATTCCAAAAACACAGAACCATTATCCTTTGTTTAACCACATACGTTGTGTTTCAATTCCATCTAACTAAATCTAGAAAATTGAATGAATATAATCATGTATAATTATTATGAGTATTACCTACGTTGTGTAAAATTATTGTGATATATAATTATTACGAGTATTACCTACATTGTGTAGAAATATTGTGATGTATAATAATTACGAGTATAACCTACGTTGTGTTTTATTTTTATTGTCTACTCTATATAGAAATATGAATATTATAAAATAAAGTTACTTTCGTACCGATTTCAAGATCTAACTTAGTTCTTTTATCTCGCGTCATTGAATTATTTCAATGCCTTTTACAAACGAGATCCTCGGTCACGGGCATCAGATGTAATAACCCACCCCCCCCTGTCGGACGACTGTCGTGAAGTCTGTACTCTTACCTAACCTCTGCTGATATACTAGTGTGAGGTTTTATTTAATTAATAATTTTTAGTTGAGTTTTAGTTGGGCGAGATCGTCTATATTGAGTTTTATAGGGCGCGTGATCGTCTAGATTAAATTAACATAATATTCTAATACATCCTATATTCATACCATAGTTTTTATAAATTTAATTAATGCCGTTTTAAAAGAAAAGTGCTGTAAATAAACATCCTAGTTCGAATTGTTGTTAAACACAGTATATGGCTCCAAGTTTCAGTAATGATTCGTGAGAATAAAATAATATATGGGCTATTTTCTACAACTTACCCCGGATTTCAGCTACCGCGTGTATATGCCGGAAAATGGTTTTCACACGAGTCCTGTAGGATGAAGCGGAAAATGCAAAACTACTGTCTACTTAATCTTAACATAGCTCGTAATAATTTGTAAAGAAATATTATCAATGCAATTAGTCTCATGAGTTATGATGAGTTAACCATGATTTCCTAGAATTATTAATATCAGTTATTTTATTTATTTCATAGTCTCAGGGTCATTGTCAAGGTCATGTGTCATCAAGAGTGTGTCAGAAATAGTTGATTTATATATATATGTATATTCAGATACTGTTGATTGTAAAATCCCACTCATGTGATTGTGAATTAACTCAGTAATTCAGTTATATGAGATTTTGTTAATTTTACGCTAATGGCAATTACTTTGAGGTTGCGCAATTATTCACGTTATCTGAGAGAAATGTTTCGGTAGCTTAAATCTAACATTCTCGACAACTTAAGTTGTAGCATGCGTGCATGCGTGCTTGTGTGTTTGTGTGAATATGAGAATACTCGGATAGTTGCTAGATCTAAGTAATCTATAGCCATAATAGTTTGAGTATAGGGTATGTTTCGGAGATTTATAATATGGGCCGATCACAGACGTGTTCTCAAAAGGCTGTAACAGTAGGCTTGCTTCTAGCGCGTCCCGCGTTGCATGAGAGAGTCTGTCTGCGAAGGGATCTATGCCCTTTATTCACATGTACGTGACCCGCGTTGGGCAAACAGATATCTCCCACACATGACTTATCGCATGCCCGCTTGTTTAGACAGTCTACACATACAGGGATTACACGCTGTCGACACTATAGTATATAATGGTAGCTTGATTCAATTGGCGTGTTCGATCATCTTGATCCGAACCATCCGAGATAGATGTCTCATTAGTGTTAGTGTGTGTGTGCCGTAAAAACCGCCCTCTTTGTATCGTATTCATCGGGAAATAGATAAAGTTTACGCACACTTACGCAGATTGCGTCACATTATAGGTATTCCAAAATCACATCTCCTCGTACATAAAATTGTATATCTATTCATTCTACTTTATTTTAAATATTTACTAACTGTCAACACTCTACTTATGTATATATGGTCATGTAAATGTCGTCAAAAGTAAAAGTCAACCATCATTATATATCGTCGTCGTCATTGTGTACATAGTTATCTCCTTAATTAATAATAACTGAACCACTTAGACAAGTATCTTCAGGATTTGTACCAGTTATTTCTATATCTTGAAAACATCCATTAATAAATAACGGATAAACAATTTAGGTAATTATTTAATTGGATTTGAACCAATTATCCTTATATCTTGAATATCGTTGCAACGCGTATATAAAAATCTCCATTAATAAATAACGGGTGAACCATTTAGATAATTATTTAATTGGATTTGAACCAATTGATCTAGTTAACCTTAACCTTAGGTTCTCACAGTCGGGTAAACATTGTAATGTCTAGATTCTTAATCGTCAGTCCTAGCCATGAAAATTAGAAATAATGATCGGATATAACTCAAAGTGTGACAGAGAACCTATCTCAAACACAATAAATTAATAATCATTTGATTATTATGGATAGCTATTTGTCTGTGCAACAACAACAATGCCAGTGTAATAAATTAACCTCTAACAAGTAATATTTAGTGCAATAACAGTTGAAATAATTGTTAAGTTAATAACTGTCTTTTGCCAAAGTTACAAATAGGTACTTAGTATTTAGTACTTAGTATTTAGTACTTAGAGTTTAGTACTTAGTGTTAAGTGAAATGAAATATGAAATAGTAAACAGCGTTTTATCCAGTAATATATAAATATAGAACTTAGTATTTAATGGAAATAAAATATGAAATAGTAAACAAAGTTTTGCCTAATGTACTTAGCATATAGTACTTAGCTTTTAATTTCAGGAAACCGGCTTCATTCACTGAATTTAATTAATTTAGTTATAATATTTAACAACCAAACACTGACTCTAACATTGATACACACTGACTCAAATTTAAAACTTATAAAATTATTGCGATGTGTTAGAATATAACAATCCCGATTGTAACCGGCGCGCGACAGTTCTAAGACTAACGAAATATTCCTACCATGCATAAAAATAAACGTGTTACTTCCCTTTCCAAACCAATTCTCTTTTTTTTTCAGTCTTTCGATAGAAACCAATAAATATTGTTTAGGGTCGAGACACTTGCACATGATGTCTCAAGTGGTCACCAAATTTCTAATACCTCGATGATTTTTTGTTGTGTCACTTATCGACTAGAGTTTTATGGGCTCTTGAATTTAAAATTCTTAGCTAAACCCAAAACGATAAATATTAATTTTTTGCCTACATCCTATGGCTGATTATTGTGAGAAACTTGGAGTGCATTCCTTTACTTGAGGTCCCATATAATACTTATGTACTGCCAGTACCTACCATATTCAAACACATAGGTAGATATTTCTGCATCCTTTAAGCATGGGGTATCGTACTACTACAATATTATCACGCTATCACCTAAGGGGGGGAGCTGTGATAATTTATAAAGTTTACCGCGGGTAAAACCGCGGGGCACAGCTAGTTACTTATTTAACAATTATTTCTATTTTGCTATTACAATTTTTTCTTTTAACGTAATTTCTCAGTATCGGCCCGAAGTCTGGGAGTTGGCGCCTGGCGGTATTCATCTCTCATCCCTCGAAGAGCACGTAAAGTCGTTATTCCTTTACCTGACCTCTTCATTTCGTTCGATTTGTTTCGATTTCAATACTCGAGGGGTTGGGCGCTGATAGCCGAAATACAGGCTCTGCCTAGTTCGGCTACAGATGACTATACCATTTAATCTGACCTTAATTAGCCTGTTAAAATATTTTGTAACTTACGCTTAAGTTTTTTTGAACAATAAACATTATTATTATTATTATTTCATGAAGAATATAATTCATTTATAAGAACATATAACCCTTTGTGCGAGTCATTGTATCATTAACTAAAAATATCAACACATATATACCACACAAATAAATAGCACTTTGTTTAATAATTTAATTACGTATGAAGATACGTGTATTTTTATAAATTTGTATGCCAATTTGGCGGGTCATAGCTGCACAACTCAATCTGTAACATCTTTTTTTCAATACATATTTTATTATTTTAATATATTAATGCTGTGTGGTGACGGCGACAAATATCAGAATCAGAATATCATCACCCCATCTCATCCCGTGGGGGGCGTAGAAGTCGACCCGAGGGAATATCTACCTGAGGAAGGGCAGCAGCTTCCTTCTGATTACTATGACTATCTTACTGCGATCGCCAACCCGCCTGCCAAGCGTGGCGATTATGGCATATCCCCTCAAGACGATTCTTGAGGGAGGCTTGTCCAGTAGTGGACTTATTTAGCTGTAATGATGATGATGATGATGATATTTTCAATACAAAAATGTACTTTATTGCAATCAAAGAAGAATAGTTATAAATATTTGAGAATATATATGAGTTGAAGGATTATCGTTTTGTTAATATCTTCAAAGGCTCCCCGTGTTTTTTACCTACATAAAAATAGGAGTTTATTTCTATTTTCCATTCTTTTAGTTTGGTTTACTATAATAGCATGTTTTAGTATATAAAATTTTATTGGAGGGGAACTTCTTAGGTTAGGCTATTCGATAATCGATAAGGGGATGAGAATTGAGAGACCAAGGATACGACGTCTCTACGTGACGAACGTGATAATTACTTTGCTCATACATCGCTTAACTGGCTTGATTGCCTCTTACTTTAACTGTAGCCTATTTCCCAAGTACGTATGTCCTAAGTTCAAATCCTTGGTTGGGTTCAAAAGGGATACTCAATCGCAGCCTGGATTCATAAACAAACCAATCATATTAATAAAGTAGCTCATAAAGTAAAAAAAACAAGTAAAAAAAACAACGCCCGCACTATGGAATCTAATCCCTGTGTCGCGGGGTACTTTACAAACATATAATAGACGGACACCAATTACATCCAGACTCAGAACAACTATTTACGGGTCACACAAATAGTTGCTTAGCCGCTGCTAGCTAGCAGCGGCTAAGCAAGTCGCCTCGCCGCTTCGTGTCGCGGGTTCGAGTCCCGCGTCGGACAACTATTTGTGTGACCCGTAAATAGTTGTTCTGAGTCTGGATGTAATTTGTGTCCGTCTATTATATGTTTGTAAAGTACCCCGTGACACAGGGATTAGATTCCATAGTGCGGGCGTTGTTTTTTTAAAAGAAAAGGCGAAAGTTTGTGAGTGTATGTTTGTTACTTCTTCACGTCTCAACGGCTGGAGGGATTTTAATAAAATTTGGTATGGAGTTAGCTGACACTGTTTACACAAAGACTCCTACAATATAGGCCCTGCGTAGTTGTCTAGTCTTTGTTGACATTGGCCACCAAATCCAAATTCAGTCATAAGGCGAAAAAATTGTGTTACTATTCTAATAAGCTGAATATATGCAAAATACATTATAATAATAAATAATGTCCTCCCGACCAAATTTCGGCCACGGCGGCCAATCCAATGAAGACTAGCCAATTGCGCAGGACATATTAAAGTGCACAAGTGTGTGCTCATGATCCGACGGGACGACTAGCGACACGACCGGAAAGAGGTCAGGTACAGGACCGATTTACGTGCTCTCCGAGGCACAGGGGGTGTAATACCGCCAACTTCCAGACTTCGGGCTGACACTGAGAAATTTATTTTTAGGGAAAATTTTCAAAATCACTTTTTGGCCCGACCCGGGGTTTGACCCCAGAACCTCATTCTGCGGTTGAACACGCTACCGCTAGACCAACGAGACATAATTCAATTTATAAAACGCATATTTTCTTTTTGTTCCAAATATGGCAACATTAATTAAAAATGTATGCGATAGAATAACTGTGGAATTTGTCGCCGTCACCACACAGCACATTGCGCTCTTTAAGCCTATCCAATACCCTTAATTTGATTGTTTAAAAAGCGAATAAGTACAAATTGATTTATTCAATATCTATCAGTCAAGTTCTTTTGTAAAAGCCACTTACAAGTGAACCTTTAAGTAAGTAGATTAAATTCATTCATTGTCTGTTTAGAAGCCACCTTAACAATGTTCGCTGAATTTATTTCAATTTTTATCGGAGAACGACGATCATAATTCTCTTTTTAAACTCACATAGTTCGCAATTGGAATTCGTGTTATGTGTAGATAGAATTTTATAAATACTATCTCTTTTTCGCATTTTTAAAATAGCACTATTCACGCCCGCCTCAGCAGACACGCCCATGTACTTATAAATTTGCAATAAAAGAAGTGAGTGCGATAGTGCTGACGATGCACAGCTACACTCTTCGACATATTATAATTTCATTATATATAAAAATATCATGATAATTTTCTTTCATACAGAGTACCTAAGTATGCATGATTTCATACGTACTATCTTTTTTTTAAGACAAATGCACCAGGTAATTTAATCCCTGTATCGCGGGGTACTTTACAAACTTATAATAGACGGACCCAAAAGACATCCAGATTCAGAACAACTATTTATGGGCCACACAAATAGTTGTCCGGCGTGGGACTCGGACCCGCGACATGAAGCGGTGAGGCGACTGTGTTAGCCGTTGTGCCACACGTACAGTCACTATCTATGAAAGAAATCTTTCATATGTAGGTACTCTGTATAAAAGAAAAGTCGAAAGTTAGTATGGTATTTTTATTATTTGTGCTACATACATAAAATAAAATAAAACAGGTTTTTATTCACGTAGAGTAGATTCAGTATATTTCGTTTTATTGGTATTTTATATTTTGGTTGTCTGTGCATTTTATTTAATAAATCTTTTTTTTTCTACTTCTTCATATTGTCTCATTTTATGGAAAAATAGCTCCTAAACTTACGCCCTCTATTAATGTTACACCTTGTATCATCATCATCATATCAGCTGAAAGACGTCCACTGCTGGACAAAGGCCTCCCCCAAAGATCTCCACAATTGCCGGTCTTGCGCTATCCGCATCTTGTATATAAACCCTTACTTATCATAACTGAAATGAGCAACCTCTTAAAACAATCACCATACCACATAAATTAACTGAAATAACGGAGTTAATTTTGATAAATTATCCTCTACACAAATTAGATTCGCTAACATTGTTTAACTGTCTGAATTTAACCAGCACGCCATCAATTTGGAAAGTTAACTATTGTAGTTTAATATGTCTTAACATTAAGTTTTGGATTGATAGCTATTTATTTACTACAAAATGTTAATAATAACAGCAGTTAACTACTTTTATGTCACCACTCAACTCTTTATGCTCGGCCTTAAATAAAATTTGTTGTAATTTTATTTTTCTGTAAAAACCAAGAAAAGCCACTTCAGTGCTCTACAATAAATAAGAATTTTATTTTCCCTCTAATCAAGATAATATTCCCACAAAAAATACAGAAAAATAACGTAAAATCACAGCAGCGCCGCAGGCCCCCGAAACGTATAAGCATAAACGGGAAAAACTGAGTTTATGTACAAAATCCTGCAAATCCCAGAGCATTACCAACTACTACATGAGATTACTAAGTCCATCACGAAAATGGCTGCAAGCTAAAAGAACTCAAGATTTCTCCCAGTGTTTACAGCAAACAAGTAACAACTGGCTATATTACTTCAATTTCTTCGACGAGTCTTATCTGCGGATAGACGCAAGACACACGGCTGGCAAGGATTGAGAGCAAGTTTGATCAAATAAAATCTTGGGTCAGAACCCGCCCGAACTGGTCGGAGCCTATACTATGGCAACCAGACAACTGATTAACATACTTATACGTTTCTAATCTATTATAGATAAATTAATAATAATAATACCCTGGAACTATATTCACACACGGCCATCTGATTCCAAACTAAGCAGAACTTGTGACATGGAAACCAAATAACTAATTTAATGCATAGACTACTTTTCAACTTTTTTACTAGGTAATTAAACCCAGACTCAAGATAAACAGACATGTTCATGCACACTAATAACTGTCGTGGGTGGGAATCGAACCCACCACCTGCGGCGTGACAGCATCTACCAACCACGCCAATTTATGCATACAAAGATTTTCTTAGCTATTAGCAGTCAAGTTTACTAACCACTAAACCAACAAACAAGCCAGAAAAAGTTCCAATACATCAAAATTTATCAAATTATATAATAAATAAAAGTAATAAAAATATCGACATATTTTTCCAAACTACGGTAAGTCCGAGAGGAATGATCTTTAACTGTCTTTATGTGTTTGTACGTAATATGTTCACTCATAACTCGTAAGTGGATTAATTGCAAAAAAACAGGCTATACGACGTCAAGTAAAGAAGTTTGTATAAAAATATCTGGAACGAATTTTTATTACTTAAGATAAATATAACGTTTTTGGTCACAAATAAAAGAACTTGAGTAGTCCATTATCATGAGGAATTTATTGAATACTATAAATATAAGATCAAATACTACTCATAAAATTTTTACCAGATAGAATCCCTCCCTGGACCTTCAGAGTGTTACAACGTATCTGGAGGGGGACAATAAGAGACATTTATCCGCGGAGCTCGCGGATAGACCGCGCACGCCCAGCTTTGCACGTCCATTGAATAACAATATGTAGTAAAAATATTAGACTTAAACTAGATGATTAAACATAATCTCTTGACAATAACTTGATACGAGCTAGCTAAATATCAATGCTATAATAAAATAAATTTTATAAATGTTTTCATACAATGTGTACCTAAATATCTGTTACTAGAAATAATAATGTATACAACTATATTACTACAAACATGTTCTGACTATTTACAAGCGCTTTTTTAAAGTCTACGTGAATATATTTTTTTAAATTTTATTTATTTCATTTATTTAACATAAATAACAGGATGTGGACTATTTCACCAGCTATCGGTAGACTTGCCATTAACCGCGTCCGAAACTCTTCGGTGTAAAGCAATAGATCTGCCGCTTTCTGCGTCTTGATGCCAGCCGTACCAGCAAAGCCGAGAAATCAAATTTCAGCGTTAACAGTAAAACACACGGTGCGGGCAAGACAAATGGACAACGGGGAGGATCAAAGTGATCAATTTTTTGCCAATTTAAATCAAGATGATTTTCGGCGGAGGCTCTTTTCCAGCAGTGGACTTCTTACAGCTGTTCTGATGAACGAAAACCTTAACCCTACACAAAACAATCAAAATCATCAACAATTAAATTGTTTCGTCGTCCTTAACGTCTGTGTGTCCAAAAAACTAAGGGCAATCTCGAAGTAGGGATGCGATACGAAAGGCCCGCCGTGCCCAGGGGATCTCTGGCTGAATCCTCGAGATATATAGACCCGCAGGAAAATATTAACATGATTTCTTTGCGGCTTCCTCGTTGAGATTCTGCCAACGAATTAGGTCCTAGCCCGAACCCGTTATCATAAATGGAGGATGGTTTCCGTTTTGTTATCCCAACTAATATTATAAATGCAAATGTGAGTTTATTTGTTTGTCTTGACTTTTTTTTCCATGCCCCGATTATCATGAAATTTGTATGTTTGTAGCGATGAAATGCCACGAGAGGCTCGCGTCTTCGCGTATTAATGAAGAACGCCAGTTGCACAAAATGCCAGTAAAAAGCTATGACCCTCTCATATATCTACACGTCAGTAACCGACCAGAATCGAGGTTCGAATCCCGAAGGGGGTTCCCTACGGCACAGGTTCTTTGTTTGTAGTTTTATTTGCTAGAGCCTCATCATTTGCCTCTATTATCTATTATAAACATGATGTTACAGGAAAGTGTTTGTATTTTTGCATGTCCGTCAGTATATAGTTAGGAAGTGGACCGATTTCAACGAAAAAGGTCATACGGTATCAGTGTAATTATTATATATTATATATAAATTGAATATCATGTATGATTTTGATGTGAAACATCTATAGCCGCACGTAAAACAGATTTCTGGCGTGGCAACGCTTGCCGAGGTTTTTTTTTTTATATCCTATCACAATATGTTCTTTTCGACTTCGACTTCGTCTTCGACTTCGACATGACTTCGACTTTGACTTCGACTGCGACTTATACTTCGACTTCGACATCGACTTCGACTTCAACTTCGACTTCGACTGCGACTTATACTTCGACTTCGACTTCTGCATATTACTTTTACAAAATAATGTCGATGTTTCACATCTGCCAGGCGTCCCGTGACGGCTCACATTTTTTTTTAAGATAAATGTTTGGTAAAATAAATACCATTTTTAAAAAATACACAGATTTTAACTAAATTTGTACCTGACCAATTCGAATTGCACGTGTGGTGTAGCGGTGAAGAAGTCGATTGAAGTGGACACCAATTTGCGTGACCCATAAACCGTACCCGTTCTTCTGATTCTGGATGTGCTTTGTCGTGATGTGATGTGTCGTCAATTGCAAGAGCTGTGTTTAAAAAAATCATTCACTAGTGTATAAAAAACTAATTATAAATATCAGTTCAAACAACAACAAATAATACAAGTAACATAAAACGAAAAGAATAACCAGTCGAATTTATAAACTACATCTAATATTTATTAGTAAAATAATTTTCGTGAAAAGTTTTCATATGAGCATACGTTACTGGGTTAAAATTATGGGTCGAGCCAAAAAACTTGATTGTAATTTTTTTCAAGCTAAACGTGCCTCTAGCACGTGTTCTGCAGTTTACTTACTCGATCACACGAACAGTTTCCTCCCATACATTGAGCACCAGCGCCTCTCGCGGAAACTATTAAGAACTAAAACTCTGGTGCTCAATGTATGGGACGAAACTGTACGTGTGATCGAGTAAGTAAACTGCAGGAACTCGTGCTGGAGGCACTGGTAGTTGAGTGCAAGTAAAGCTGTCCGATGACTGATCTCTCCCTAGAAGTATCGAATACCCATGGCAATAGAATGCCCACCTGTGTTTTAAGTTTTTTTAAATGAAAGAACTATCCCACCAAAAACATTCTGTAAAAACTAGCCAAGTCTCCAAAAAGTAATGAAATCTCTAGACAAAGTTGAGCCAAGTCTGAGGTTCCTTACTGCAACTTTTTTTTTTTTTTAAGGTTTTTATTCACGTAGACTTTAAAAAAGCGCTTGTAAATAGTCAGAACATGTTTGTAGTAATATAGTTGTATACATTAGATATTATTTCTAGTAACATAGATATTTAGGTACATATTGTATGAAAACATTTATAAAATTTATTTTATTATAGCAATGATATTTAGCTAGCTCATATCAAGTTATTGTTAAGAGATTATGTTTAATTATCTCGTTTAAGTCTAATATTTTTACTACATATTGTCAATGGTTATTATACAATTTATTTATATCATATTTAATGTTATGTGACTTGGCCGTTGACGGTTGAACCTTTGTTCACGTTAGTGGGTACAGATCAAAGGCGGCGAGGCGACTGCTTCGCCAGTTCGTGTCGCAGGTTTGAGTCCCGCGCCGGACAACTATTTGTGGGACCCATGAATAGTTGTTCTGAGTCAGGATGTAGTTTGTGTCCGTCTATTATATGTTTGTAAGGTACCCCGCGACACAGGGATTGGATTCCGTGGTGCGAATGTTGCCGAAAAAGCAAAGAAAAAGAAATTACACCCAGATACAGAACAAATAATCGTGTTCATCACACACAGATCAATCACATTCACCAATCTGTCTGTGCTCAACATGCAGTAAAGAATATGAACAAACTGCTCACCACATCCTGTGGGAGTGTGATCTCTGGCAAAATCAGCGTGATATTATGTTAAACAGCTTGCAACCAATATCTGGAGTAGTTTATTATACGGATCTTGTAGCAACAAGGAACAACTTCCGTGCGTTTAAGCGTTTTTGCCATACCTACTATTGGAATCAAATATAACAGCTCACTTAGGACCCTTAAATTGATCCTCGGTGCTTTTGCAGCTGGCTTCTCTAGTTGCAAATCTCTCATTTTATGAGGCTATAGCCTCTTTACATCATTCTGTCTGCCGCTTTGCTCTGGAGGGAAGTGGAACTATTCATTTTCTAACTCCTCCTTTTTTCTGTTTCTGATTAAATTCGTTGCGGGATCCAAGACAGTTAAATTCCGCGGGACATGCCTGAGCTTCACCGCTCAGTGTCATTTCATTGTGTGCCACTGTTGATCCTGGCTTACAGGAGTTGCAGTGGTGGGTAAGAGGGAGGGACTAGTCCAGAAAAAAAAAAAATAATAAAAAAAAACACACACAGAGCAGTCAGGGTCACTACCCACTAGTCCAATAACCCAGTCAAGTAACTTTGAAGCATAAAATCCTACCGTTGTCCTACATATTTATTCCCAAAACAGTATAAAAACAAGTAAACGTCTACTATCTAGCTGTTTGAACACTATTTGATCATAAACAAATGGAGTAGAAGGTAATATTTAAGAAATGGCGCCAGTTTCACGAGCCATTTGGTCCCAGCGACACAGGACTTAATCCCTTTACGAACAATCCCGAAATACGGATAAGATTTAAGAAATTTTCCTTTTAGACGTTTTTATTTAGGTTGTCTTTACGTAACTCTAGATACTTGTGATGTTTCAAATAGAATATAATAGAAATTTCATGCATGAAACGGAGTGAAGTCATAAAGTCTTTACAATCGTAGCCTAGTTGGTAGTGCTCCTGCCTACGATTACGGTTCGAATCCCGGTAAGTGCAAATATTTGTATGATGAGCACGAATATTTGTTTCTGAGTCATGGATGTTTTCTATGTATTTAAGTATTTATCTATCTATATAAGTATGTATATCGTCACCTGGTACCCATAGTACAAGCTTTGCTTAGTTTGGGGCTAGGATGATCTGTGTAACATTGTCCCTAGATATTATTATTATTGAGACGATAGATTTAATGGAATATTACAAGGTAAAACAATGTATGTATTTCAAATATGACGGGCCTGTTGGCGTGGTTGGCAAATGCTTGTTTTTCACGCCGGAGGTCGTGGAATCGATTCCCACCCAGGACAGATATTTGTGTGCATGAACATGTCTGTTTGTCTTGAGTGTAATTTATCTATATAAGTATGTACATATTTACAAAAGAAAAGTAGTATATGTAGTATATCAGTTATCTGGTTTCCATAGTACAAACTCTGCTTAGTTTGGGATCAGTTGGCCGTACGTAAATAATAGCGCAGGATATTATTAATATTATTATTATTAAAGCTCTTGCTTGACTCCTGCCGTCACCAGGGGGGCTACCACCTAAGACCCGATTATCGTGATCGTGATCAGCGTTCAAATCGATGAAGGTTAAAAGGTCTGAATGGTGATTACGTCGGCTATATTGTTTTTGGGTTTTATAAAACATTTAAATAAAATATTATGTGTGTGAAATTCCTCTATACTGAACTTATTCAAAGTCTTGATAACTGCTGCTCATTAATAAAAAACCGGCCAAGTGCGAGTCGGACTCGCACATGAAGGGTTCCGTAGGAGAAAGTATTTCAGTTGATTAAATGAAAGCAAATTGCGGTTTATGATGTATTAAAAAAAAACTACTTGCTAGATCTCGTTCAAACCAATTTTCGTTGTTAGTTTCTACGATAATGTATATCATATATTTTTTTTAGTTTTATCATTCTCTTATTTTAGAAGTTACAGGGGGGACACTCATTTTACCACTTTGGAAGTGTCTCTCGCGCAAACTATCCAGTTTAGAAAAAAATGACATTAGAAACCCAATATGATTTTTGAAGACCTATCCATAGACACCCCACATGTATAGGTACGATGAAAAAAATTTTTTGAGTTTCAGTTCTATGTATGGCGACCCCCCAAAATTATTGTTATTTTTCTATTTTTGTGTAAAAATCTTAATGCGGTTCACAGAATACATCTACTTACCAAGTTTCAACAGTACAGCTCTTATAGTTTCGGAAAAAAGTAGCTGTGACATACGGACGGACAGACAGACAGACATGACGAATCTATAAGGGTTCCCTTTTTTGCCATTTGGCTACGGAACCCTAAAAACGGGCAGAACAGATTAAAAATATATTATATACTAATGCTTACTTTACCATGGCAAATCTCTTTACTTACTTTCGCTGACAAGGGTGAGGAGGGAGAGGTTAAGAACTGTAAAAAGATGCTTACATTAAACTTATACGGCCCAATTCGAAAAAAATATTCGGCACCTCGTACTAAATGCATCAGCTGATAAATATTTTTGAAGCGTTACGGGGTGGCTTGGACAAGTCTAAGACCAGAGTTACCACTGCCCATGCGTAAAGAAATATAGAACACATTTACCATAATTATGAAACTAACTACTTACTCAAACAAAAAACTACAACTCCACAAGTGCAAACCCTTTAAAACGAGAATACAGCAAAGTTTCACGGTTCTACTGCGATGGAGGGTAGGTAAGAAAAATAGATTCCAAGTGTTTCAATTAATTAATAATTCGCCCGTCTCTGAAACGGGTCCGAGTGAAATTTTAATGAGCTAACTCATTCTGAAGTACACTGAATTCAGAGTCTCGCAAAGTGATGAAATTCTAAAAATGTCGAGACAAATTCGTTTCAACGCAATGTAGGTACTTCATCAGTTTATTATTTACTGATCTTTATCACCAACACTGTCTACATATGATACTTAATGCATTAAAAAAAATACGGGACAGTCTGTGGGGACTGTCGATAGAAGTGAAAACATTTTTTTCATTTCTCATACTCGGAAAGTAGTGTTTATTTATTTGATCCGAGTAGCGAGTGAAAGATGCTACTTCCCACCTCTGGGCGGTAAAGACTCATAGTAATTGCTTATCTCCCCATGGTGGGAATAAATAAAAAAAATAGAACTAAATTTGACTAAAAAATCAAACATAATTTTAACAAATGTGCACAACTCAGCTAAAGAAGTTTTTACTACAAAGATGATGCGGTCATGTGAGTTTATAAATGGCCAGTATGAATTACCGAGGCGACTCTGAAAGTTTTTAGAACTGGCCACTTGTAAACGAAATATAAAAAAATAAGTTCAAGTTTTGAAAATGGAACTGTTTGCCAATATTATTGTGCAAATGTATTTTATTCATTTGTCATTTGTTTACGATTTGGCGGCAAATTGAAAATTGTCTGTGTCACGTCACTCACGTCAGCATGAATTTAACGCCACAAAATTTTCGTGCACTGATTTCTTATGACTTTCGATGTCATTTGAATCATGTAGGAAAGTGGCATATTACCATAATTTTTTTATCTTTGTATTTGATAATTAATTGTGATTTTTCAGTCGATTCCAAAACTTTGACTTGACTGCGAAGGACTTTATTTGAGTCTTGACTTAATGACGAAACCGCTGCAATTTTGCATTCATATGCAAATAACATGATTTATGTATGGATGTAATTTATCTATGTAAGTATGTATTTACCAAAGTGTATATGTAGTAAGTATATCAGTTATCTGGTTTCCATAGTAAAAGCTCTGCTTAGTTTGGGATCAGATGGCGGTGTGTAAAATAATGTCCCAGGATATTATTGTTATATATTATATTATCAAATTACTTACCGCGAGCCTATTTGCTTTATCTCGCCGATCACATACGGTCCGGTTATCGAAATTATTACTGATTTAAAAACATCATACCGATATCATTTTTCTGTGTGTCAACCGATTTCAACATTTACCGAAAAACCACACACTCTTGTTAAATAAAATGAACTACTCTAGGTACAGACGCCAGCATATCAAGCTACCCCAATCTGCCGATTTCCCTAATTGAAAGTGAACCTTAGGTTTTTGTGATAAAGTTGAAAATCTATAAAAGAAATTTGACAGATTGGGGTAAATCGATTTGCTGGCGTCTGTACTAATGAAACTTACTCTGTGTAGCTATTGATACCATACTTTAACTGAATTCTTTATTACGACTGCACTTTGCTAACGAAAAATTTAATTTAGCGCTCTAAATATAGGATAGTATAAAAGTTATTCGTCATTTTGAGAGTTTCATCAGTCAGCTTTATGCAGCTATTAAGCTAAACCTTATGCTTTTAATAATTTAGGTAGTACTGAAATAATATTATTTTCCGCTTTTATATACACATATTCACTTCTCTTTATGTCTCGAGGATAAATTATTAATTAGCCTTTCGTTTGAAAAGCTAGGCTGTTAAGGATATTGTTTAAAACCTATTATATGTGCATAAAAATATCGATTCCTTCTGCAAAAGTAGCGATACACGTAATATAAATACTAGATATAAGAATAATATTATATTGCGTACTACCCGTCTCCACCAAATAAGTAACTCTTTTATGGGGCAATATATAGGATTCTATAACAAGCTTCCCAATTATATTAGAGAATTGTCTACGAATAAATTTAAAAGAATTCTTGAAGCCAAATTATGTAACAGGGCTTATTACAAAATCTCTGATTATTTAAGTGGCAAAAGTGCTTGGGATTGAGTTGTTCTGAGTCAACACTCATAATTGTAATTAATCTTAAATATTTTATTTAAAAAATGATTCCTACTGGGTTTTCTGGCAGTGTTTCTCAGTAGCTGCCACATCATGGACTTCACAGTGGGGTCAAAAAAAATTACAATACCACATAAATGTATTTTTTTTATGGAATGATTGAATTTCTAATTTGAATTTTGTGTGGAAAAACATTTTTCATTTTGTAATAAAATCGGCTAGAGTAAGTTTAAAAGTAAACTATAGCAAAACTGTTCGATAAATTTACACGACTATTAATGTGTTTTGAGTTAAAAAAAAACTTTTTTGGGCTGCGTATTTGCTACAAAACAACCTACTTGTTAGCAAATTGCTTTGTGGCTGACAGCAAAGAATATCACCATGCCACCTCATTCCGTGGGAGGCGTAGAAGTCGTCCCGAGGGAATATCTCCTTGAGGACGGGCAGCAGCGCCTCTGTCTACTATGACCATCATACTGCAATCGCCAACCCGTCTGCCAAATACTTCGATTATGACATATCCCTCCATGTGAAAGACACAACTATATTGTGGAAATCTTATGGAGAGGCCTTTGACCAACAGTGGACGTCATTCGGCTGAGATGATGATAATGATGACCTGGAATGTATTCTGTGAGAAGGTACCCCGCTAGTCGAGTAGCTAATAGAGCTAAATAATATATGTTTTACGTCTCATAAATGTTGCTACTTTTAGGGCTAACTGGAGTCACGTTACTAGAACCAAAGCCTACGATATGAACAATGAATAATTCATCATCATACAAGCTGGAGGACATTTTTTTTTTAATAATATCTTGGGACAGTGTGAATGAAAGCTTGTACTATGGGTATCAGGCAACATACTTATATAGATAGATAAATACTTAAATACATAGAAAACATCCATGACTCAGAAACAAATATTCGTGCTCATCACACAAATATTTGCACTTACCGGGATTCGAACCCAGGACCACCAGCTTCGTAGGCAGGAGCACTACCAACTAGGCTACGGTGACATCATCATCATATCAGCCGAAAGACGTACACTGCTGGACAAAGGCCTCCCCCAAGGATCTCCACAATAGCCGGTCCTGCGATGCCCGCATCCAACGGCTTCCCGCGACTCTTGCAAAATCGTCGGCCCATCTTGTAGAGGGCCTGTCCAAGCTGCATCTTCCGGTTCGTAGTCGCCAAAGACATAAACCACTGGAAATTTTCACCATGCCGCATGCAGGTCTTGCGCTATCCGCAAACAGGGCCATCCAGCGACGCTCACAAGATCATCGGTACATCTTGTAGGCGACCTGCCCTCGCTACGTCTTCCGATGATAATGAATATTTGCTTTTTATTTTTTAATTAAATGACCCTAACAATTAGAGCTTTTGAACGGTTTGAGAGCAGTGAAAGCCTCTTGCTTTCACTGCTCTTAATAATTATAGTTTTTTAAAACATAAAAACAGTATTTTTTGTAGCAAACCATTTGAACAAAATATATAGGTATGAAGCCATTTCTACAGCACTCTTTATCCAATAAAAGTGAATAACTAACTAAATAAATTTACAAACAAACAGCGGAATTGATAACCACCTCCTTTTTGTGCCAGTTAAAAATAACCCTAAAGACGTCAGAAATTGCTTTTTTCAAGTAATTTAGGGTTCCTTAAAGCGTTGCATTCCCCTAATCTCTGGGTACCGTTACTCCGAGAGTTAAAAGGATACACTTATTTGGAGGGGAAAAGGTATTCCCACCTGACGATAAGTGGTCATTGAGGGGGAATGGAGTCCATTATGAGATGAGCGATGAATAATTCAAATGAATGAAAAAGCTTTTTTATTTATTATAATAAAAATCCGGCACGGTAACTTGTCAGAAGAATTCACGAGTCGTATGTATAACAAAGAAAAAAAAGTATATTCAGAGTATTGCGGAGAGGACAAACACACAAACATGACACGAAACTAATAACAAAAACTTGATGATAGCAACTGCGCTACAATACCTACTTAATATGGACTCTGTACTCATTAACCGCCTGGCATAAATGTTTAATACTAAACTTTAAACATTAACAAATAAAAAAGTACTAAAAATCGTACTTAATTACTTATCCTATTGTTTATTATTTGTCTAAAATGATTACGTGATATTAAATTACCTTCTAAGTTTTGTGTACAGACGTCAGCACATCCAGCTACCCCTATCTGTCAAATTTCTTTTATAGATTAGATAAACGCTTTGCAGTGCGAATAGTGCTATAAAATTAAAATTTAATAATTTGGAAGGTATTATCAATATGATATGATCTTCCACATGCAACTGTGAACATATCAGTCGGCCATGTTTCTAGAAAACAAACCGATAGATAATACCTACATCCTCCGGAAGGGTGTTAGCAAGGGAATCCTAAACTTGATTCGCCAGCGTGTATCGTTCGTAGCTTAACGCAGAGCGCCTACCCCGGATTGGTAGATGGTGCAGGTTCGAGACCCGCCGGACGATTAAATTTATGATTTCCCATTTTTGAGATTCTTTTATAGATTTTCAACTTTATCACAAAAGTATAAGGTCTACTTTCAATTGGGGAAATTCGACAGATTGAGGTAGCTTGATGTGCTGGTGTTTGTACCTATCACTAACAATAATTATACTAAGTAACGCCGTTTTGTAACACGTTCGACGCAATAGATTATTTAATGTTATTTAGTTTATCTGTATTTTTCAATGTAAGTGAATGTTATATTCTGTTTTTGCTAAATAAATGTCTTTAACCGTTAATCACTTTGTTATCCGACACGTAGGTACATACTAAAATAATAGTGCTGCAACACTTAAAGACATATATACAGAATCCAAATTTTACACGAATACGGTTAATTACGATAAATTAATTAAAAACTTTCGCAAATTACGAAAAAACTCCGAAATAGCTCCATCCCAGCATTACTCAATCGTAATGCTGAGATAGATATTATAATAATAATAATATCTGGGGACAATGTCAAACAGATCATCCTAGCCCCAAACTAAGCAAAGCTTGTACCATGGGTACTAGGCGACGATATACATACTTATATAGATAGATAAATACTTTAATACATATAAAACATCCATGTCTCAGAAACAAATTCGTGCTCATCACACAAATATTTGCACTTACCGGGATTCGAACCCAGGACCACCAGCTTCGTAGGCAGGAGCACTACCAACTAGGCTACGGTGACCGTCTATGTACAATATGTACCTATGTTTTTAGATATATATAAGCATTTTTATCAGTTGTCTGTCGACCTAGTACAGGCTTTGCCTAGTTTGGCATCAGATGGTAATGAGTTAGTTCATCATCATCATCATATCAGCCGAAAGACGTCCACTGCTGGACAAAGGCCTCCCCCAAAGATCTCCACAATTGTCGGTCTTGCGCTATTCACATTCAGCAGTTTCCAGCGACCCGCACAAGATCATCGATCATCGGTCCATGCAGCCTGCCCAGGCTGCAATGAGTTAGTTGTCCCAAGATATTTTTTTTTATTTACACACGGCCATCTGATCCCAAACTAAGCATAGCTTGTACTATCGAAACCAGATAACTGATACACAACATATACTACTTTTTTTTTTGTAAATACATACTAATATAGATAATTACACCCAGACTCAGGACAAAGAGACATGTTCATGCACACAAATATCTGTCCTGGGTGGGAATCGAACCCACGACCTCTGGCGTGAAAAGCAAGCATTTGCCGACCACGTCAACAGGCCCCTCGAATTTAGTTTTGACGCGAAATAATTCTAATTTTACGCTAATTTCGCCATACAAAGCGTAAATCATACCTATCTTAAATTGTTTACGCAACAGTTTTGAAAACGCCAATGTGGGATTCGGGCCAGACGAGTGCGCAAACACACCTAGACCCTTCGCCTATATTGCCGAAAATCGGTTTTATCATCGAATATGTAAGGTTGTGACGTTTTTAGGGTTTCGAATCTCGAAAGGAAAAAACGGAACCTCTATAGCATCACTTTATTATCCGTCCATCCGTCTGTCAAGATCCTTTTCTCAGGAATGCGTGTAGGTATTAAGCTGGAATTTATATGATACACTCAGGTCTATTATCCCTTCGAGCAGTGTAAGAAGTCTTCTAAGCCAACCCAATCAAAAGATACAGCCGTTTCTGCCGCAAATTTTATATACTTTACAGCTTTACAATTATTTTAAGCACACACTGGTCATTAAAATATACTTAATCAAAATTCATGTCAAGTTACTTAACTATTCTGTGGTCAAGTTCTAAATTGCACATAATATTATTAAATTAAATGACTATGTATTCTATTTGTTATTACATTAAATATAATACATACTAATTTAATTTAATAATGTTATGTACAATCTAAAAACTAACAAATCGTGGAGTCAATTTCACACCAATCCCAGCTTAAATACCATGTAACTGTCATAATCGGAGCGCCGAAACCTACAGTCCTTCGGCCTTTTTTTGTAACGTGGTGGAAATGCCGTCTCACGTTGTGTAGGGCACGAACCCACTAAAACCACCACGGTAGCCAGCCTCACAGTGCTTGTAGCGGGGGCTCTGGGTACTCGTGAACGATCTGGCCAGTACCTCCGCTGTACACTGAGCGTCCGCGAGACTCTCACGCTACGTCCTAGGTAGGCGGTTCAACGCGAACGCGGTGTCAATGCGATGCGGTGCTACGTGGTGGCGGTGTCCTACGTGCACGCGAATTGTTTCGCGCAGACGCCATCGACGCCGCAAAACACGACGGCACCGCATCCTGTTCGCGCGAAAATATCAAGCCAACTGATCGCGTTCGCTTTATTTCGCGCCGCTCCGCATCGCGTTTTGTCACGTAGGACACTTCAGTAGGTTTCGATTGTTTGTTGTTTTCGCGCCGCGCCGCGCCGCTTCGCATTCGCGTCTAGATCGCTCACGCAGGACGTCGCGTTACCCGGAGGTGGGGCCCGAAAGCCTCCGCCCTCTCCAGCACGCACAATCGCGTTTAGGCAACCTGTTCTACAGCAGGATACCTATTCCCGGGAGCGCTTATACAAGACGAGTGGAGTTTCCTTCCTCCAAACGCCAGCGATCCCAGGGACAGTGCTTCGGCCTAAATCAACGCGCATTATACTAAATATCTTTGATACTCCCAAATAGAGAACCATATTCCGTAAATATATTTACCAAAATTATTAATGTATTATTTATTTTCCATTAAGTTCGTTGCCGCTAGCATTTTGGATAAAGTCCTTTGTATATATTGTAATCGGCTGCTCTTGTTGTAACTGGCATAAGGAACACGCCCCAGGTCGTGGGTTCGATTCCCACCCAGGACAGATATTTGTGTGCATGAACTTCTGTTCTTCTGTTTGTCCTGATTCTGGGTGTAATTATCTATATAAGTATGGAATTATGGCCACAGTTGAAAATCTGCCTTTCACTAAGGTGCTTAGTATGGTGTGGTACCCCACATCGTAAAATTATGGATAATATATAAATGTATATGTATAATTATGGATAATATATATATAAATTATGGATAATATATAAATGTATTAATTATTATTTATAATTATCAAAATATCTATGTATTCTTCTGTGTCTTGTGCCCTATAGCTTAATTTATATTGATGTACCGTATGTGTCTAATAAATATATATTCTTTCATTCTATTATTTGTAATTACAAAGGAAAAGTAGTATATCAGTATATACTACAAGCTCTGCTTAATTTGGGATCAGATGACCGTGTGCGAATAATGTCCTAAGATATTATATTATATTAATTTTACTTATATATTTACATCATCAAACTAAGAATTGTTAGTGTGTTGTGTAATTTATATTAAAAGAGAAGATTACTTTCCGAAGAACAAAGGTACAAATAAACATTTCACATTTTAACAAACATTCAGAAATCTAGAACCGAAAAAGTACCGACTTGTAAAATACAAAACGTTCCGTATTCTAATTTAGCTGATTGCTCACACATAGTTGATATGAGGTCACTACTAGGAAACTTCTTCAACAAACTTCCCGGTGATATCCGAGAAATGTCTACGAATAAGTTTAAAAGAATTATAAAAGCCAAATTGTGTAGCAGGGCTTACTACAAAACTTCTGATTATTTAAGGACAAAACAATTTGGGATTGAATCGCTCTAAAGTAACACATTTAAATACAATGTAATTGTATGTAAGAAATAAATATTTAAAAAAAGGATTCCTACAGTTTTCTGGTAGTGTTTCTCAGTAGCTGCCACGTCATACACTGCACGGTAGGGTAAAAAAATATTGATGATTCCACACAAATTCATTTTTATGTAATAAATGAATTGGAATTTTGGAATTTTTATTTTTTTAATGATAAGGATATGAGATTAGCAACCTAAACTATGGAATCAAGTTTTCTTTATATGAAATATTTATAACTATGTAATTAAATGACGGCCTAGGTAGCTAGGCAAAACCGCCGGTAATGCTAATGGTAGTAGGTGGGTAGTCGCTGAGGAGTAGTAGACGCGAAGGCCCCGTAATCTGTGATTCCGTGCCTTTAATCTGTGCTAGAGATTATTCACTCTTTATAGAATTCCATCTTATTATTTCAAAGCTGTGGTCCAAACCCCTTAAGGATTCCTTCAGGTATTTGTAGCTTAATTTAAACTACTGGTTGAGAGCCTTCCGCGTTTGCCAACTACTTGGTGTCGTCAATTTACAATATAGTACGAAATTAATAAGTGGAGGAAATTAACTTGCTATTTATTTAAGGATTTCTCAACATTTTTCAAGGTCTTCTCAATAGTTCTATACTCTAGTTAATTTAATGTCATATAAGAATACACTGCTCCATTGTGAGCTTGTGAAGTACAAGTGTATGTTAATACCCAAGTGATGTAATATCCTGGGACAATATTCACACACGGCCATCGGATCCCAAACTAAGCAGAGCTTGTACTACGAAAACCAAAAAGCTGATATACTTTTCTTGTGTAAATACATACTTATATAGATAATTACTAGACCAGGGTCGATAATTTTTAAAACCAAAAAAAATAATAGTAGGATGAAAACCATTATAAAAGGAGGGGAATATTATAAAAATTAAAGGAAAAATAATTTACGGGCGATCTGAGGTCGGGAAGGGGATGGGGGTGAGTTTTTAAGGGTGAAAAACGGTTTTTCTCGATTTCCGGAAAAACTTAAAGTCCTATCGAAAAACGTGAAATGGCAAAGTTGTAGGTAATAAAAAGATCTAAAACTTTTGTATTTACACTTTTTTCACATAACCTCAAAATTTATGTGAAAAATTCATAAAATCAAGTTTTTGGTTTTTTGTTTTTATATTTTTTTTTCTTTTTAACGAAATTTGGAGAAAACTTACCTTTTTATGGCCCAAATACGCTGTAATTTATTTGATTAAAAATATTTATTTTTTCACCTTATTTATATATTTAGGTATTTATGAATGATAAGATTAATGTGTTTAAAAACATTGTAATGAATAACGTAATCCGAATAAAGTATCTACATTTAATTGTACTATTAACATTTATATTTATATATAATGAGATTTTCTATGACATAAATGTAATTAGCATTAAGTAAATCAACTTTTTAATTGAAACAAATTGCAGCTATCACATTTTTTTAGATGAAATTATTTATATTAATTAAATATGAATAAAATCGAATTCGAGTTTTTTCGATTTTTTGCATTTTCTGAGAAGATTTACTATAGTAACATATGTATTTTTTTTCACCATCGGAAAGTAGAGATTTCAACGAACAGAAAACATACAAACTTATTGAAAAAAGCTGATATCTTGAGGGGTGAGTTTTCGATTGAAAATTAGGGTGTTTGTTCGATATTAATTCAAAATAAGGTGAAAAAATTAATATTTTTAATCAAATAAATTACAGCGTATTTGGGACATAAAAAGGTAAGTTTTCACCAAATTTCGTTAAAAAAGAAAAAAAATTGTAAAAGATAAAAATAAAAAACCATAACTTGGTTTTTTGAATTTTTCACATAAATTTTGACGTTATGTGAATAAAGTCTAAATACAAAAGTTTTAAATCATTTTATTACCTACAACTAAGCCATATGACTTTTTTCGATAGGTATTTTAGTTTTTCTGGAAATCGGGAAAAACCGTTGTTTACCCTTAAAAACTCACCCCCATCCCCTTCCCGACCTCAGATCACCCGTAAATTATTTTTCCTTTAATTTTTATAATATTCCCCTCCTTTTATAATGGGTTTCATCCTACTATTATTTTATTTCACTTTTTATTATTTTTAAAGGCTTCTACCCTGGTCTATACACCCATGATGTATAAAATCCCCCGTATATTCCTGCCACTGCCTCTTTTCTTTCCTCCATGACCCTTAGAGTGCAGTCCTTAATCGGATGAGTGCCCTTTGCCCTTGCGTACTAACGTAGCTGCACAAAATGTTCCTAAACACTGACCCTGTCATACGTTTAAAAACACCAATGGTGGTGAACATAGCCCAAATTTAATCAGGAGCACTATTAAATATATCTTTAGCCGATTTCAAAAAAGGAGGTTACTAATTGGACTTCATGTTTGTGTTACGCGATTTCTCTATTGTTAATGAACCGATTTTAAAAACACCTCTTTTTTTTAATGGATTATGCTTTAGAATAAGACCAAATCGGTTATAATAGAGAAAAGTTAATGCACATAATATAAAAACAAATTACAGAAAAAATCTTAATATTTAAAATTATGTACAATTGGCGGTCTTATCACATAATAGCGATTTTATCTCCTTTTTATCAGGAAAGTAATTACCGCTTAAGAGTTGTACGTGTAGTTTCCTTCATTGCGGTATCATTTAAACGGAGTGCTGAGTTCGGCTGATCAAAAAGATTTCTTTCAAGCAATCTGAAAAATACCTACATTTAGTAACTCGAAGCAAAACCGCTCCAATGGAACCAGTAACTGTCTATAATAACAATCCTTTTTCAATTCCAACTCGGCTACACACAGGCCACAGAAAAAGGAGGTAGCAGCAATAAAACTGCGATTTGCTGAATGAGAACAATATTTTTTGTAACATTTAAACTTCTCATGCTAGCAATCATTTCATGACGCAGTGAAAGGCCCCCAGGCAGTTAGCCTTTCACTACTTCACCGACTATAGAGCCAAGCATCGGCTCAAAGTGCATACTAAGTACCCGTGCTGGAGGGCCCCGTTTGGATTTCAGTCCTCAACTTTGTTGAGTTACTGACATGAGATGCATCATAGGGCCATTGCTTTTTAAGGATCTGTTGTGCAATTGTCGCTCTACGTAAATACGGGTGTCTTGTCCGTTTGAAGATTCGAGAGGGCATTTCATCAAAACGAATGCAAACACCCGAGGAAGACGCCAGCTGTGGTCGCGGTGACTTCGCGGTCGTCCTCTCGTCTCTAATGATCTGGACTTGCTAGTAGTGGGTAAGTAGTGAACTTGTCGTCCAAATCACCCAAGACGTTCCTTCGTAGTGATCACGAGAGAAGTTAGATGGGGTATAATTGACCGTCTTGGATCCGTCCATAAAACCGTCCGTAAATGGCTTGGATGGTGACAGAGTCATAGAATCAAATGAGAAATTTAATGTCCTCTGAGTAAAATTCTGTACATATCTAATTAATAATAATTGTTACAAAAACATAACACAGAATTAACTTTTCTTTAGAAATTCTAAGTTTAAATGTGATTTTAACAACAATTACAACTTGAATGTAAACCTTATCGAATAAATCTTATATCAGTTCAAGAAAAACGGAGAGGTCAAAAAGCATAATAATAATACCTCCTAGTCCAATACCGGCTACTGTATTAGTTGCTTTGAATTAAGTTTATTTTTCTTTATTTTGTATTGAATGGTGGAATTTGTATGAAATCAAAGAAAGCTGCCATTTTAAAAGTCGTACGGTCCATTTATTTGATTAAAAAAATTACCTATATTAGAAATGATATAAATCGATTCAGTAAACGATTCTGAAAAAACTATTTTCAGGATGTGCGTTAATTAAGTTACATTTTGTATATTATACGTTGTATAGTAAATATAGTAATCAATAAAAGACGGTCACCATAGCCTAGTTGGTAGCGCTCCTGCCTACGAACCTGGTGGTCCTGGGTTCGAATCCCAGTAAGTGGAAATATTTGTGTGATGAGCACGAATACGGTGTCTTGACGGTACCAGACGAATTTACCAGAAAAGGAATTTTGGGTCTCGTCGAACGCCACTAGCAGCTAGTATTTGCTTATTGTGTATTTGACTGCCTCTTTGGTCTAGCGATAGCGTGTTCAACCGCAGATAATGAGGTCGCGAGTTCAAATCCCGGCTCGGGCTAAAAAAAATATTTTGGGACTCTTCTTTCTCAGTATCAGCCCGAAGTCTGGAGGTTGGCGGTATTATACCCCCGTGCATCGGAAAGCACGTAAAGCCGTTGATCCTGTACATGACCTCTTTCCGGTCGTGTCGCTAGTCGTCCCATCAGCTCATGAGGGTGATGAAATAGAAAGTGCCCCTGGGTTTGCGCACACACTTGTACATACTATGTCCTGCGCAGGTCGCCGCCGCCGTGGACGAAATTCGGCCGGGACGACATGATCATCATTGCCTTGTTTACAAATAAGTTCCTTACCATGTTTTTTTTTAAATTTTTGTGTTGACTTAAACTAAATGTAGTTCTTTTACTTTCTTTCTTTTCTTTTATTACTATTTTTTAAATCTTTTCTTGGTAAATATGGAGCATCAAAGTTTTACAATGGTACAAAATGCGCCCCATTTGTCTTTCTGTCATATTTTCTGTGGCAGAAAGGCCGTAATCGAGTTTTTACAGCCGCCGAGTATTTTTGTTTGTTTCCTAGAGTTCGTAGTGGGTTTACTTTGGAACGTCGTGCCTTACTCCTGTAATCAAACTTCATGAACTACCTGCGGTTATAGTAGGGCCAATTTAATGTAAGCGTCAGAATGGCTGGTTGCCTATGGCAGGCGGCTCTGAGAGTATATTGAAGAATTACTATCTAATTGTGCAGGCGTTCACTTCAACTTAAAACTAAAATAAAGCTATATTTTTTACCTAATGTATAGATAGTCAAATAAAGTCAAAGTCAAAATCATTTATTTCGTAAAAAAATTACATTTATGTGGAATCGTCATATTTTTTACCCTACCGTGCAGTGCATGACGTGGCAGCTACTGAGAAACACTGCCAGAAAACTCAGTAGGAAGGAATCCTTTTTTAAAATAAAATATACTTAAGATTAATTACAATCATGTGTGTTGACTCAGAACAACTCAATCCCAAGCACTTTTATCACTTAAATAATCAGAAATTTTGTAATATGCCCTGCTACACAATTTGGCTTTAATAATTCTTTTAAACTTATTCGTAGATAATTCTCTAATATCTTTGGGAAGTTTGTTGATAGATAGATAGATACACTATATTGCACAAACTACTGCCTCGATGGTCTAGCGGTAGTGTGTTCACCCGCAGAGAACGAGGTCCTGGGTTCAAATCCCGGGTCGGGTAAAAAGTGATTTTGGGACTTTTCTGTAAAAAGAAAAATTGCTCAGCATCAGCCCGAAGTCTGGGAGTTGGTGGTATTATACCCCCGTGCCTCGGAGAGCACGTAAAGCCGTCGGTCCTGTACCTGACCTCTTTCCAGTCATGTCGCTAGGCGTCCCATCGGATCATGAGAGTGATGGAATAGAAAGTGCTCCTGTGTTTGCGCACACACTTGTGCACTATAATATGTCCCGCGCAGATGGCTAATCTCTATTGAGACTGGCCGCCGTGGCCGGAATGCGGCTAGGAGGACATTATTATTATTTATTATTATTGCACAAACTATAAAAAAACATTTTACAGAAAAAAAACTTAATATTTAAATAATGTACAATTGGCTGTCTTATCGCATAATAGCGATTTCTTCCAGACAACCGTAGGATGGACTAGCATAATTGAAAATGACAGCCGATAGTGTACCATCGTCAGTTCTACAGAGTGTAGTGTCCTAACTTAATAATAAATATACTACATAGATTAATGTACTTACATACATTCATATTCATACATACACAAGTATAATAAACTAATAAATATTTCACAATTACATAAATCGCATATAATAAAATCGCAGGAAAGTCAAAACTGTAGTACATTGAATATCTTTTTAAAAGGATACTTGGGGCGTCATCTACAATCGATATCGAAGCCAAAAATATAGTTTTTAGAATTTTTGTCTGTGTGTCTGTTTGTCTGTATGTATGTCCAGGCTAAACTCAAAAAGTACTGCATGGATTTACTTCAAATTTTGCATGAATATTACTAAGAGGTCGGGTCAACATTAGGCTACATAATATCACGATATCGCCTACGGGGCAGAAGCTATGATAATTTAAAAATATTAACGCGGGTAAAACCGCGGTACACAGCTAGTAAATCAATAAATTTATATCAAAAATAGAAACGGAAATTAAATCAATTGTCAAGTAGCAGGACTATTCTAACTAGTAACGCATGTTCGAAGATTAAACTTAAATTGGGAATGAAGCAATTATTAATACAACTAACTTTTAGAAATTTTGCGTTGTTCTTCTACACTGAACACGGAGGCCACCATTCATCCTGACATAAGAATAGCTGGTCAAAAATATATTCATATTTCTCTGAATGTATCATATGTAGCAATTATTGAATGCAGCAAATACAAGCAATTAGATAGCAATTCTCCAATATACTCTGAGAGCCGCCTGCCATGGGCAACCAGCCATTCTGACGCTCACAATTTAATAAGTCACATTTGACATCTGTCAGTTACTAGTAAAGTGAATTGGAAAATGAACTTATTTGGTAATTATTACAATATAGATAAATCGTAATTGAAAAAAAAAACTTGTGTGTACTTATGTACACGCGTTAGAAGTTATACTTCTTAATATACAACTTGAACATAGTTATCAATTTTCATACCACCTAGAACTAACGTCATGCTGTTATTTTTACGATGCGCGCGCATCGTAAAAATTCACTCTCATACCACCTAGAACTAACTTCATGCTTTTAAATTTTTTGGTGTCGGTGTGCGCGCGCATCGTAAAAATTGACTCTCATAATTTTTCTCCATCGCGCCAAAAGAAGTATAACTTCAAAAATTAAGATAAAGATTTCTTTATTGCTAAAACTGTGTACATGGATGTAGATGGTACACAATTTTGAGTATCAACAGTTACCCGTATCGGGCGTGCAACAGTAAAGCCTGGGATACACTAGGGAACATTTTGTCCCGAAACACGACGCGCAACACTCAATATACGTGACGCTGAAACGTTGCATAGTGTGCCGCAACATGACCCGAAACATTGTACGTGATGCGGGGCATGTTGCTTGCTCCCGCCTCGAGAGCGAGCGCAAGTGTCCCGCGTCAGTGTCGCGCCATTTGTCACCAAGTGTAGTCGCGTACGCAACGTGCCTCTTAACACGGCTTTAGTGTGGGGAAATGATACCGTGCTTTCACTTCTGGAGCTTTACGAAAGTCGTTAATTGTTGTGGGATACGTCTCACCGTGATTATACAAATAAATTAAAGAAATATGACGCATGGGAGGCTATTGCCAAGGAGCTTAAATTGTCTAGAAAATATATAGAAACCAAAGTTCATAGCCTGCGTTCGCAATTTTTCCGAGAAAGTAAGAAAGTGAAATCTTCAAAAACTTCTGGCAGCGGAAGTGGTGACGTGAAGTCCAGTGCATGGTTTGCTTACGATGCAAGAAATTTTTGCAATTTTTTTTTAACTTTTATTAGGAAAATACCGTACAAGTTATAATAATCAAAGCCAGCCAATTGTGCAACGGGGCTATAGCACCACATCCAGTCATATCAGCCCGGAGCCTTCTGCAGAGCATATTATACAAAATATACTTGCAACTATGGATTCCTCGAGCACTAATAGACTTAATGACACTAATACTAATTAATTTACGTTGGTCGCTGTATCTATCTTGTACTCTGTCGAGTTATTGATTAAAATTTCGTTTACTGAAAATAAAAATACAATTTAATACAGTAGGTATGCATTGGCTTTAACTTATATTTTCAATTTTTTATCAGTTCTTTACAAACTTCTGATACTATTTAACATATCAGTTGTTTGGACACTCGAAACGTGTCCGACAAGGAAGCATAAGAATCTCCAGTCAACAAGTACCTCAATGTAATGGCAGGTCTGGTATGAGGACTAATAGCGTAGTATTGTATACTGTTTGGCTATGGAAGGTCCGATCATTTGCAATAAAGTTTCAAAATCAGATGATGACATTCGAGTAAAATTTACAAAAGATTCGTCAGACATTCGGAGATCACTTAGAATATTAACTCTTCTTTCTCGCTGTAGTAAGAAATTCCGCATCCACCACCTTCTCTTTCTTCTACGTTTCAACACACTCGATATAATTACTATGTACGCAGCACTAATAGCCACAACCTCTTCGGGCGACATTTCTATAAACACTGACTAGTGTGGTCAACACAATGTTCCGCGACATTCACTTCGGCATGTTCTACGTAGTTGTTGAGCAACATGTTCCGCAACATGTTGCTCCATTTGCCCCCTAGTGTATCCTTGGCTTAAAAGGCTTATGAATTAAACATAATAGTACATAACAATTCTTATTATTATAACATACCTATATTTGTGGAATTATTTATAACAATTTATAGAAAAAAGGACTACTTTTTGGCAAAATACTCATGGAGATCGTAAAACACATTGGAAATAAGCAAATGTGCAGTTCTAACTACGAAATAATAAATAATATTCTATGCGCGCCGGTTAAGGTTATGTTGTTGAATTTAGATGAAGTGTCAAATGTGATCTATTAAATTGGCCCTACTTTAGGTGTTAGATGGGCTAATACATCAGACATAGCTAAGCATCCACATGAAGGGTTTCCAACTAAACTTTACGTAAACTAGTGTAAAATTTTATCGAACAGAAACTTCAATAACGGCAATTTAACAAGAACCGCATTTTGATTTCGATTTTCTACTTTTTATATTGAGCCGCAATTTAAACAGTTCTCGTAGAATATCACTAAGGTAAGCCTGAGTAATACATGTCCTATTTTTACAGGCTCTGCCTGTCTTGGGACCAGATTGGGAAAACTAAAAACCATTTTCCGTTTTTAGTTTTCCTTTTTGTTTTTTGTTTTATTTATTATATAATTATCAAGATTTTGTGGTTTCCGGCCTAGAAAGAATATCTAGGGACAATATCACACAGATCATCCTAGCCCCAAACTAAGCAAAGCTTGTACTATGGGTACTAGGCGACGATATACATACTTATATAGATAGATAAATACTTATATACATAGAAAACATCCATGACTCAGAAACAAATATTCGTGCTCATCACACAAATATTTGCACTTACCGGGATTCGAACCCAGGACCACCAGCTTCGTAGGCAGGAGCATTACCAACTAGGCTACAGAGACATAACAGGCCACCCCATACTATTCCGTGGATATTCTGTGCTTACGTCCGAAGTCTTCTCGAATACGCCTCACAGATATGGAACCCTCAATATGATATATATACGTCAAGAATTGAAAATATACAGAAGAAATTTTTGCGGTACATTCAATTTCGCTGTAAAACATACTTTCCTGATTATTATAGTAGGTGCAAAAAGTTCCATATGCTTCCCTTACACGAGAGAAGGAAGATAGCGGACATGTCCTTATTACATAGCATTGCGAATGGATTGACAGATGTTTCCGAGTTGGTGGACAAAATAGGGCTCCGCGTACCATCAGCATTTCTTAGGCGACAGGATATTCTGCATACGCCTGCTACCTATTGCAATTACAGGCAGAACTCGTTCTTAATCAGGGCGAGCCGTACATTTAACACTGTAAGTCAGAGAGTCGACATCGACCTCTTTCACTCAAGTGCTTCAAGCATAAAGAGAAAGATGTGTAATGATTTTATGATTAATAGCGGCTAATTTAATTAATTAATAGTCTTAGCATAATTAATATCAGAATTTATAACATAGTAGATATGCGTGCGAGGATACCCTAAAAACACTAATTGCCTTTGTATAAATTATGTTTTATGAAGTTATTCGTGAAAACTTTTAATTGGCCATCTCTTTTTTATTAATCTTAAATAATTGTTACCTATTAGCTGTAAGTTTTCGAAATTTGAAAATAAAATAAAAAAAAAAAAAAAATATCGTAAAAGGCGACTCAGGGATATAGCAGGCAGTCGGGCAGCAACGCAGCCTGTGCACAATAGCTACCACCTAACTGCGGTCGGCAACTCGCTTGCCAAGCTCGGTGACTATGGCAAACCCCTCCAAATGGCAATATTTTTTTTCCTTGAATTTGGGATTGCCATCGTAGTGAAAGGATTTTCCAGTCAGGATATGAGCCGTTTCTGGACATCTTTATACCTGAGGAGTTGTCTACCCCGTTTCAACTTCAGTTCAGAATAAAGATGTGCATCTTTTTAATAATTTATCTCATCATAACGAATTGCGGCTACGAGCACCATAAAAAGGCATTAGTGTCAACGCGCTAATAATTAAAAACTGTCAAAGCATGATTTTACTGACTGCTCAGGGTGCGCCGGGTGTACATATGCGCAACATTATAGTAACATTTAGCGGAGGCCTTTGTCCAGCAGTGGACAATATCAGGCTGATGATGTAAGTCCGCTTTATCTTTATATTTCATTCTCCGTAAAATGTAAAATAATAACCAATTAATGCTAAAACCAAAAGCATGTTAAAGATCGTATAAAAAATCCATAAGTATATGTTCTAAATGTTTAATAATTACAGGGTAAAATTTAATTAAATGCCGCCGTTTTCATCAATGCGTTACTGCGCCGCGTCGCCTTAAAGTCACTCCACTGAAGTGGCCCCAACTGTACCTACTTGTACCTTCGAAAAACCTTAGCAAATTCATCTTCTGGGTCCACGTTGTAAATGAGGCAGCCAATTAAACCCGGGTCTTATCGCAGCAAGATTTGTAATCCAACATGGCGCGGGTTAATTACAACTCCAACTTTGTATATAAAAACGTATTGGGAGCTTGTGCTACATTAGGTGCTACTTTTACTTAACATAGATACCTATAGGTATATGTCTTTACTCCAGGCCACTTGGTAAATGCTTGCTTTTCACGCCGTAGGTTGTGGGTTCGATTTCAACCCAGGCCAGATATTTGTGTGCATAAACATTCCTGCTTGTCCTAAGTCTGTGTGTAATTATCTATATTAGTATGTATTTAGAAAAGAAAAGTAGTATAAGTAATATATCAGTTATCTGGTTTCCATAGTACAAGCAAGTAAATTGGGATCAGATGGCCGTGTGTGAATTCCCAGAATATGAGTATTTAATATATTATAAAAATTATCTACGGCAAAGTTCGGGTTAAAATCAGAAATCAGGAACTGTATTCAGGTACACTTAATGCACTTATGTAAGTCATAATTGTGAAAATCTATCATATAATAAAATCGTAGGAAAGTCAATACTGTACATTGAATATTTCTAAAGGATACTTGGGGCGTGATGTACAATCGATATCAAAGACAAAAATATAGTTTTTTGAATTTTTGTCTGTGTGTCTGTTTGTCTGTAGTCCGGGTAAACTCAAAAAGTACTGAATGGATTTACTTAAAATTTTGCATGAATATTACTAAGAGTTCGGGTCAACATATACGCTACATATTATCACGTTATCACCGGGGGAGGAGCTGTGTTATTTATAAAATTTAACGCGGGTAAAACCGCGGGGCACAGCTAGTAGTATTCCTACTAGCTGTGCCAGTTGTAAAACAAAAAACGAAATTTGAGTATAAAATACAGAAGCGTCAACAGTATTCTATATCGATAGAATAATGTACATAATAATAATATCGTCGCCTGGTACCCACCCATAGTTCAAGCTATGCTTAGTTTGGGGCTAGGATGATCTGTGTGACATTGTCCCTAGATATTATTATTATGTAAAACTATTAATAAAATGGATACAAATCACTCACATCATTATTATTAACCAAGATTAGGCCATAGTACACAGGGAGATGCTGCTGCCCATTCCCTGGGAGATATTCCTTCGGGACAACTTCTAAGCCTCCCACGGGATGAGATGCGGGGATAATAATAATAATATCTAGGGACAATGTCACACAGATCATCCTAGCCCCAAACTAAGCAAAGCTTGAACTATGGGTACCAGGCGACGATATACATACTTATATAGATAGATAAACACTTATATACATAGAAAACATCCATGACTCAGAAACAAATATTCGTCCTCATCACACAAATATTTTCACTAACCGGGATTCGAACCTAGGACTTAGTAGGAGCTTAGTAGGCAGGAGCACTACCAACTAGGCTACGGTGACCGTCAAATGACATTTTTTGCATTCAGCCACATAGGAACAATGAACCGACGTAAAATTTACGTCTTAATTGCTAAACTAGCAAGCACGCTCAATGGATCCATCAAAATTCTGGATAATTAAATTATAAGTTCTACAACTTTCGTACTACTTCAAGTTTTGAGTATATACGCTTTGAATTATTAAAAAAATGCTATAAAAATGTCTAGTTCTGTTTTCAATATGATATATCATCTTGCACGGGCAACGCCTGGACAAAGGCCTGAAGAGAAAGACCCAACGTCTCCACAGTTGCCGGTCTTGCGTTACCCGCATACGGCGGTTTCCAAAACATAATTCATCAGGAAAATTACATTTGCAGCATCATCTTCATCGTCCACTGCTGGACTAAGGTCTTCCCAAAAGATTACACAGTGGAGTTTTTTCTATAATTTGGAGGGATATGCCATAATCCTGACACAAGGTCCGTCATAATAATAATACCTTAATATAGACAGAACCATTGACAATATGTAGTAAAAATATTAGACTTAAACTAGATAATTAAACATAATCTCTTGACAATAACTTGACACGAGCTAGCTAAATATCAATGATTTAATAAAATAAATTTTATAAATGTTTTCATACAATGTGTACCTAAATATCTATGTTACCAGAAATAATAATGTATACAACTATATTACTACAAACATGTTCTGACTATTTACAAGCGCTTTTTTAAAGTCTACGTGAACAAAAACCTTTTTTATTTTATATTTAATCGTTACGTTTGGCAGACGGGTTGTACGGGTTCAACCGCAGATAATGAGGTCCTGGGTTCAAATCCCGGGTCGGGCCAAAAAGTGATTCTGGGATTTTTCGGTAAAAATAAATTACTCAGTATCAGCCCGAAGTCTGGAAGTTGGCGGTATTACACCCCCGTGCCTCGGAGAGCACGTAAAGCCGTCGGTCCTGTGCCTGATCTCTTTCCGGTCGTGTCATAGTCGTCCCATCGGATCATGAGAGTGATGAAATAGAAAGTGCCCCTGTGTTTGCGCACACACTTGTGCACTATAATATGTCCTGCGCAATTGGCTTGTCTCCATAAAGACTGGCCGCCGTGGCTGAAATTCGGTCGGGAGGACATCATATATTTGCATGCGCAATGCAAAAAGTCATTAGCGATCTTATCGCATTAATAACAATCTCTTGAACAAAACCGTTATAGTATATTGTATGACAATACTTTTTGGTAATCCAAAATGGTTGTACAAATCAAAGTCGTTGAATGCCACAGGATGTTATCAAGGGAACTCGTTAATTTCTATCTGCTATAGTAGGGCCAATTTAATAGATCACATTTGACACTTCATCAAATTTCAACAACGTAACCTTAGCCGGCGGGCATAGAATATTATTTATTTATTCGTAGTTAGAACTGCACATTTGCTTTCATTAAAGATTTATCTTTATGTATCTAATAATTACCAAATAAGGTCATTTTAAAACTCACCTTACTAGTAACTGAGAGATGTCAAATGTGATCTACCGGCCACCGTAGTCTAGTCGGTAGTGCTCCGGCCTACGAAGCTGTTGGTGCTGGGTTCGAATCCCGGTTAGTGCAAGTATTTGTGTAATGAGCATGAATATTTGTTTCTGAGTCATGGATGTTTTCTATGTATATAAGTATTTATCTATCTATCTACGTATGTATATCGTCGCCTGGTACCCATAGTATAAGCTTTGCTTAGTTTGGGGCTAGGATGATCTGTGTGACATTGTCCCTAGATATTATTGTTATTATTATAATCTATTAAATTGGCCGTACTATAGTGACGATACCTGCCGGACGATTTCGTTTATGATTTCAGTTCAGTTTTCAGTTTAGATTGAGATAAATGCGCATAATACGAACAAATGTTGCTACTTACTTTCAACTAGACTGCTCTTGTGGCTCAGCGGTGCACAGACGCCAGCACATCCAGCTACCGCAATCTGTCAAATTTATTTTATAGATTTTCTACTTTATGACAAAAACATAAGGTTCACTTTCAATTGGGCAAATTTTACAGATTGGGGTAGCTTGATGTGCTGGCGTCTCACTACGTAGTCTCGCTTCCAGTTTTTTTGCTAAATTAAAAAAAAATGTGTATTTGATTGGGTTCCTCGATGATTTAGGTTTACAATTGGACCCGCTAGGTGGCGTTGCGATGAGATTCCGAGTTTTATTTCTATTGTTCAGGCAGTAGAATGTTAGCTGGGACAGCTAGTAATTCATATAAGTTAAATTTTTTTTATAAATTCTCATAAGTCCATCCGGCCTTATGAGCCCTCTTCAGTGTTAATTTTTATTTAATTTTTTCGTCACTAAGTTCATGTCAAGTAAAGTCCGTCACAGTCAAGTCATACATATATTAGTCCTAGTCCTACCCCAGTAAAGCAGTGGAGACTTTACTAGAGGCTTCTTTGGAGTTTAAGATTTTACACAGAAAATTGCAATTCATGGCAATATGGCAATTTCCTCCACTTGTGTACGTTGTCTAAGATGTTATGTCTAAATATCCACCATATTTACACATAAAAACTCGAATTTACGCCAGTTTTAGAAAATGAAAGAATGCCCCGGTGCTTCTTTTTCCGCGTTGACGCCAAAACCCCAAGGCCAGAGAAATCCGATTGTTGCCATCATAAAAAAACAATTAATTTTAAATCTCTTACATAACGAAGTGGAAAATATACTTACAACCGAAAGATAAAAAAAAATCATTCGGCAAATTTGGAAAGGTTTACTTTATTCTGTTTCGGACTTATTAAGCGACTTCTAAAGAAAGTTGATTTACAATTTACTGAATGAAATAAACAATTGTGAACATGTAATTCAACAAGATTTATTGTAAGCAACGCAATTTTTCTGTTTTGGTGAACGGACTTTAGAATCAGAATCAGAATAGTTTATTTGTGTCATGTCATGTCAAGGTCTTAAATAATTATTTGTTACACTATGTTTTGTCATTGATGACATACAAATACAATCAGCTACATTAAAAAAAATATACATCAAAAATTTAATAATATATATTTCTCGTATTATTATAAAAACAAATAATACATAATAAACTAATATTATTAAATTTGAATTGTATAGCGTTATTCGCAATGCAAAGCGTTAATCTATTCTATCTAGTCCGGCGGGTCTCGAACCAGCACCGTCAACCAATCCTGGGTAGGCGCTCTGCGTTAAGCTACGAACAATATACACTGGTAGTTGAAATTTAGGATTGTCTTGCTAACACCCTTCTAATCTATACATATAATAAAATCGTAGGAAAGTCAAAACTGTACATTGAATATATTTTTAAAAGGATACTTATGGCGTAATTTACAATCGACATCGAAGCCAAAAATATAGTTTTTAGAATTTTTGTCTGATGTCTGTATGTATGTCCGGACTAAACTCAAAAAGTAATGCATGGATTTACTTCAAATTTTGCATGAATTACTAAGAGGTCGGGTCAACATATAGGCTACATATTATCATGCTATCACCTACGGACAAGGAGCAGTGATAATTTATAAAACTTAACGCGGGTAAAACCGCGGGGCACAGCTAGTAATATATATTTCACGTATTATTATAAAAACAAATAATACATAATAAACCAATATTATTAAATTTGAATTATATAGCGTTATTCGCAATGCAAAGCGTTAATCTATTCTATCTAGTCCGGCGGGTCTCGAACCAGCACCATCGACCAATCCTGGGTAGGCGCTCTGCGTTAAGCTACGAACAATATACACTGGTAGTTGAAATTTAGGATTGTCTTGCTAACACCCTTCTAATCTATACATATAATAAAATCGTAGGAAAGTCAAAACTGTACATTGAATATTTTTTTAAAAAGGATACTTGGGGCGTGATCTACAGTCGACATCGAAGCCAAAAATATAATTTTTAGAATTTTTGTCTGTGTGTCTGTTTGTCTGTATGTATGTCCGGGATAAACTCAAAAAGTACTGCATGGTTTTACTTCAAATTTTGCATGAATAATACTTAGAGGTTGGGTCAACATATAGGCTACATATTATTAAGCTATCACCTACGGGGGAGGAGCTGTGATAATTTATAAAGTTTAACGCGGGTAAACCGCGGGGCACAGCTAGTAATTAATATTAGCATTCGCCAAACATTCCACAGTTTGTTGGCGAAATAGGCACTCATTTTAACTTAAAAACTACCTACAGCATACTACGACCTCGTGCGGGTCACATTCGCCCTGAAGATGACTTCCTGAAGAAGTTGAAACGGTTGGCCGAATCCAACATAAAATTAATTTCGTGAGTTACCCGTTACTACCTTTCATTACATCTTCTTCTTTTTAGCGAGTCGATGGCAATCTAAACTGTGTCCGCCCAGAACTTGGCCACGAGAATCGCATTATGAGTAGCCTCCATCAGTTCTTTAAGCGTGCAGTTGTAAGGGCACGCGCTACATGATAGTAGATGTCCCATTGTCTGTGGGACTACACCACATTTACATTGAAGGCTGCGATCATTAATGTAACCCCACCTGAGCAAGTTGTCCCTGCTGCGACCAACCTGGGTTCGAAGCCTATTTAATGATTTCCAGGCTAGCCAAGGCAGTTTCCATCCAGGGGCGAGACTTTCAGATAGTGAAACAAATGGTGTAGGCAGTTTGGTACACTTTTTTATTACATAATATGTCTTTAAAAATAATACAATAGAATAAATACAACATACATATTTACGTGCTCACCGTGGCACAGGCGTTTAACACTGCCGACTTCCGGCTTCCGAGCTACCTAATATGGTGATCTGCAAGACCAGATGCCTTCAGGATCTTTTGAAAATAAAGGAATAAAATACTTTGTAATAGTTATTATTTTTGTTTTATATAAGAGGGCGACAAACGATCAAGTGAGTCACCTGATGGTAAGTAATCACCACCGCCCATGGACACTAGCAACACTAGAGGAGTCGCTGGTGCGTTTCCGGCCTTTAAGAGTCAGGAAACAAGTGTTGCTGACCCTTCCCCCCACCCCGATGAGTTCTCGTGACCTTACTCACACACAGAAACAAACATTAAAATTATTAATGTTATTATTAAGGAATGGCTTCTGTAAGGTGGAGGTACTTCCCCAGTCGGGTTTCTCTTCGAAAGAATGAAAGGGTTCTGTCGAACTATGTCGGATCTTTCGAATCCGTTCACGTTTGAATTATTTTCAAATAATTTATTTTTAATAATTTATTTTTAATCATTTCTTTTTAAATGTTTACTTGTACGAACGGAGGTCCACGACCATGATGATCGTCATACTACTGTCTGTAACCTCATTATTTGTGGTTGAACAACCTACCGCTAGACCAACGAAACAGACAGCTAGGCAGTAATTATATGGAGAAGGAAAAATAAAAAAAACTGGCCAAGTTCCTACATCTCGTCCAAACCAATTTTCGTTGTTAGTTTTCATGGTAATGTACATCATATTATATTTTTCTTATTTTTATCGTTATCTTATTTTAGAAGTTACGGGGGGGGGGGGGGGTGGACACTCATTTTACCACTTTGGAAGTGTCTCTCGCGCAAACTATTCAGTTTCGAAAAAAATGATATTAGGAACCTCAATATCATTTTTGAAGACCTATCCATAGTTACACCACGGCTACAATGAAAAAAAAAAACGAGTTTCAGTTCTATGTATGGGGAACCCCCAAAATTATTGTTATTTTTTATTGTTGTGTGAAAATCTTAATGCGGTTCACAGAATACATCTACTTACCAAGTTTCAACTGTATAGCTCTTATAGTTTCGGAAAAAAGTGTCTGTGACATACGGACGGACAGACAGACAGACATGACGAATCTATAAGGGTTCCGTTTTTTGCCATTTGGCTACGGAATCCTAAAAAGCGAGTGTGCTTAAGACCACACGACTAAAGTAAAACTTTAGATATGGCTTCAAACTCTCTCTCTTGCTCCTACAGTAATATACGAAAAGTAACTCACCGTAGCCTAGTTGGTAGTGCTCCTGCCTACGAAGCTGGTGGTCCTGGGTTCGAATCCCGGTAAGTGCAAATATTTATGTGATGAGCACGAATATTTGTTTCTGAGTCATGGATGTTTTCTATGTATTTAAGTATTTATCTATCTATATAAGTATGTATATCGTCGCCTGGTACCCATAGTACAAGCTTTGCTTAGTTTGGGGCTAGGATGATCTGTGTGACATTGTCCCTATATATTATTAAACCTATATCTTCGTCTCAACTCCCGTTCGCCTCACCCGATCACACTTATCGTAACACTCTAGTCACACATTCACCAGCTTACTCCCCAAGTCAAACATGGCCAGTTGCACTCACCGGTCCGTAAGTGATCGGCGAGGTAAAGCAACTTGGAACGCGGTCAGTCCATAGATGGGTGAACGTCAAAGTGGTTTAATTTCTTAGCGTCTCCGTGTTTCGGACGACACGTTAAGCTGTTGTACCCCGTTGTTGTCATTAGACAACAATCACACAGTAGACAACAGACAGGCAGACGAGCTAGCGGCCCACCTGAGCTGCCCTACATGAGATTCGGTTTTGTGTCCTGGATGAGTACTAGTGGTGGCGGCAGCGGCCACCGTTGCTGTACGTGCCAAGGGCGCGGACCAATTTGCTGCAACGGGCGCCGATGACTCGAGCGGTGCGCGTGCAACACACACATATTCACATTCATATTTATCGTAATTTTTTTTTTTCACCCTCTTTAGGCAGGCTAAGATCGAAGACCACACCGCCTCGTCTGTGGTTAGTGTATAGTCCTACAAACTTATCTGGCCCGGTGGCCAAAAGTATAACTAACGACGCCAGTTTGAAATCGGCCTGTTATTCCCTGACATTCCTGTCGTTGATTGTTTGTTGCGTGTATTTATTTTTCTTTTTGTGGTTTTTAATTGTGAAAAATGCCGAAAGCTTTAAAAAGTGATGCGAGGAACATTAAATTACAAGTATTGAATTATATGAAGGAAGAAAAACGCCTTCAGGAACAAATACACCCTTCAATAAGTTGTATGAACGCGTAGCTGCTGCTACAGGTTAGTGTTGTCAGCTTCTGAAAAAATACGAAAGTCCCCCTCGCACTTTAAATTAAAATACATATTTTAAAATATTCATTATTTATTAAATTTTTGCTATTTCCATTGTAGGTGTCGGGGAGTGATTTGTAAGAAAACTTGTGAAAGAAAAAGAGCAAGCAGATGCAAAATTTTATAGCAGATCAGAATATTCGTAGATCGAATTCTGAAATGCCTACATTGATTGCAGAAGCTTTTGATAAAATAACAGTCAATGAATGGCAAAAGCATTGCAATCATGTAAAAAATATAGAAAATGAGTATCGATAAAGGGATGAATACTTAGACGAGCCTTTCATCATTCATTTAGGTAGTGATAGTGAAAGTGAAAGCAGTGATTACGATAATGATGATGATGAAATGACTTCTGAATTAAACAATTCCGGTGACATAATAATACCTGGAGTATCTCCGTTAAAGAACACTCAGCATACATTTTATGTAAATGATCATAATTATTGTATAAACATATATAGATTTGTAAGGACAGTATTTGTTTGCTTTTTAGTAAAGTAATATTTACGTTACAATGTGCATATTATTTTTACTCACTTTATTGCAAAAAATAGTTACTAGCAACACTAAATGCGATAACAGCGACGCTGCCAGCGGGCCAGATAAGTCCCGCGAACTTATCTGGCCCGCTGACAGCGTCGCTAAAAACAAACAAATACTGTCATTAAAAATCTTTATATTTTTATACAATAACTATGATCATTTACATAAAATGTATGCTGAGTGTCCTCTAACGGGGATACTCCAGGTATTATTATGTCACCGGAATTGTTTAATTCAGAAGTCATTTCATCATCATCATTATCATAATCACTGCTTTCACTTTGACTATCACTACCTAATTGATTGATGAAAGGCTCGTCTAAGTATCCATTCCTTTTTCGATACTCATTTTCAATATGTTTTACATGATTGCAATGCTTTTGCCATTCATTGACTGTTATTTTATCAAAAGCTTCTGCCATCAATGTAGGCATTTAATTTTTTTTTAAATTTTTTTAAATAAAACTTTTGCATCTGCTTGCTCTTTTTCTTTCACAAGTTTTCTCACAAAACACTCCCCGACACTTACAATGGAAATAGCAAAAATTAAATAAATAATGAATATTTTAAAATATGTATTTAAATTTAAAGTGCGAGGGGAAGTTTCGTATTTTTTCAGAAGCTGACAACACTAACCTGTTGCTACAGGTTAGTGTTGCTGCTGCAGCTACGCCTTCATACAACTTATTGAACCTGGGTATAATTGGCGCCTGAAGGTGTTTTTCTTCATTCTAATAATTCAATACTTGTAATATAACGTTCCTCGCACCACTTTTTAAAGCTTTCGGCATTTTAAACAATTAAAAACCACAAAAAGAAAAATAAACACGCGCAACAAACAATCAATGGGAGGAATGTCAGGGAATAACAGCCGATTGACATTTCCAACTGGCGTCGTTAGTTCTACTTTTGGCCACCGGGCCAGATAAGTTTGTGGCACTTGGTAGGTAATATTTTTATACTTTGACAGTTTTGATAGGTAAACACAGCAATGACGCAATACTAGTTGTTTATATTCTCTTTGATGACATTTAAAGTGGTTGGAGTCGCAACCAAACGCTACTACAGTTCGATACGCATGATAATTTTGTAATTTAATTAGAAGTAGTTTTTAAGCGCTATCGGAAGATCAGCGTTACAGTAATAATTATTATTTACTGTAACATTTGCTGAGGTAGACACCTTTCCTAGCTAGTACTTATAATGTTGCATGTTTCAAAATTATTATGTAAACTAAACGCAATTAGTTATATCGTCTTAGATTTAAACTTAGTTAAGGATTATCTGTGCTTGTTGGGAATAACCCTTTTTTTTATTTTTTTATTTATACAATGCGATTGCAAACCATATCGATTTGTTTTCGTGTTCGCTGAATGAGTTCACAGTGGCCATACATAAATTTCTATGTGATATCTTCTAATATATAAAATTCTCGTGTCACAATGTTAGTTAGTAGTATATGAGTTATCTGGTTTGAATAGTACAAGCTCTACTTAGTTTGTTATTTTATTAGTATTATTTATCATATAACACTAATAAAATCAAGCAGACCCCTAACAAACAAATGGAAGCTAATCTGACGCAATTCTATCCGTTCAGTATTATCTTTCGCAGTCAAAGTTTAGGAAAGCTAATCATGTTAATACACTTTCGGTAAACAACCTTCCCTGCCCACTTACCAAATTAAACACAATTACAATACCACCTCGCTAGAATAAGCAAAATAAGTATTTACTTTATATCCCCCACTTTAAATTTCTGGCGTTCGGCCAATCGCCGACGGTACAGCTTTTGGGCAAACATTGGCCCTTAAGGCCCAGACTATCCGGCCTAGCTTTTGGATATTTATGATATATAGCTGTACCCCGCGGTTTTACCTGCGTTAAATTTTATAAATTATCACAGCTACTCCCCCGTAGGTGATAGCGTGATAATATGTAGCCTATATATTGACCCGACCTCTTAGTAATATTCATGCAAAATTTTAAATAAATAAATGCAGTACTTTTTGAGTTTACCCCGGACATACATACAGACAAATAGACATACAGACAAAAATTCTAAAAACTATATTTTTGGCTTCGATATCGATTGCAGATCACGCCCCAATTATCGTTTTAAAAAATATTCAATGTACAGTTTTGACTTTCCTACGATTTTATTATATGTATGTAAACGAAGTGACCCTTCATTTAGTTTATTTATTTATTTTATTTATTTATTTTTATTTATTTATTTATAGTTTTCCGTATTATAACTTTTTGGTTTACAAACTTGTCTATGTATAAGGGACTGGCCGTTTATATTGACGGATTGGCAGCATGATAAAATATGGAGATTCTGATAATTTCACATTAAAATAATATTATTACAATACTTAAATAAAAGTAATTTATAAGAACTGAAAGTAGTGAAACAATAGCTCTTAATGTTGTTTTTCTATTTACAGGTAAGTTGTAATGAAGTAATTATAAATAATGTTTTGTAAATATGCACGTTAGTATGTAGTTCTTTAATAAAATAAAATTTTCTATTTACAGAGAAACACTTATAGTTGTAGTTTTACTGTTCCCTACAAATCTAATAAATAAAATTTACATATTATAAAACAACATTATACAGCTGGTTACTACGAATAATGGAAAGATTACGATTTGAGTTCATGCTCAAAGCCAGTGATAATGTAAAAACAAATATTATTTGTGTAACGACAATCACGGATTCAGATGGCCGGACCTTTGCGATCCCAGATAAGTTACAACCTGTAAAATTACATGACAGAATAGTACAGACCCAAATCTTTCAGAAAGTAAAGGCTACCTTACAAAAACGACATGATAAACGACAGCACAGGTGTGGATTCCCATGACCCCGGAGATAAAGGCGGTTTATTGTGATGACGATGGAAATAAACAGTTTATGGAATACCTATTGGAGGAACAAACAAAACCACAAACTTCTACAACAGGACTTTCAGAAGAATCTCTAGCAAGAATCGTGGAAAGCTTCGCTGAAATGAAAAAAGATTCATCGAAACTTAATATGGGGAAAATGGTAGGAAAATTTGTTATAGAAAAATTCAATAGCAAGATAACTAATGTGTCCCAGTGGATGGCTACTTTTGAAGCGGAATGCGTCCGTATAGGAATAGAAGAAGATGTCAAAAAAATTGAAATATTTAGGTTATTTATAGAAGATTCTTGTTTAGATTGGTACAGTTCCATGCTTATAAAGCATACAATAAACTCAGAATGGGCAACATGGAAAAATAACTTTTGCGAAACATATGCGGATAAGGGTTGGTCACCAATCAGGTATGCAATGTTATTTAAATACAAACAGGGTTCATTACTGGAGTATGCGTTAAAGAAAGAGAGACTACTATTAGAGATAAATAAGTCCATAGATAAACTCACTCTAATTGATCTGATTGCCACTGGATTACCTAACTTTATTGCAGATAAGATTGATAGGAATACTTTAAAGGAAACTAAAGACTTATTTAATAATAATAAGAAGTTTAGAACATATGATAAACAAAAAAATATTTTATAAAAATATAGTAACTTCCGAAAGTAGCATTAAAAAGAAAAATGTAAAGTCCTTGTTTAGTCCGTGTAAAATTTGTGAAAAAGAGAATAAAGGTATACGTTACCACCCTGAAAACCAATGTTGGTTCAAAATTAAAAATAATGATAGCCTAAAAAAAGATATAATAAGGAGTGTTAACAATTCTGAATTAGAGATAGAATTAAATGAAATGGATCCAAAAAACTAATAGTGCCGCCATTAATAAAAATTAAATTACTAATAAATGACACTTTGGAAACATCAGGAATCTATGATTCAGGATCTAATGTGTCCTTAATAAATTCAAGATTATTATCTGTAAAAAAAAAACCTACTTATGATAATAATGCAAATTTAAAAACAATTAATGGCGTAAAAAAAAAACAATAGGAATGGTAACTTTAAAAATTAAAATTTTTGAAATTGAAAATTATGTTAATATTTTTGTTATAGATGAAAATAACTTCGACTATGACTTTCTAGTTGGATTAGACTGTATACAAAAATTTAATTTAATTCAAAATGAGAATTTAAAGGTCATCCAAAATGTGCTCAGCAATAATAATAAAGAATGCCTAAAAATTGAAGAAAAGCAACCTATAAACACTAAAAAAATTCCTGGCAGTTCAGGTAGTGACATAGGGAATAAACAAGGTATATATTATGACACAAAAGGCATGGATATTACAAAAAGCGATAAAAAAGAAACTAGCATTAAGGAGTACAAAATAAACTTTAATGAAAATATAAGTGTTGATAAATTTGATATTTCAGTAAATGATTTAGATCAACATAGAAAAACTGCTATTGATAAATTAATATGCAAATATAATTCAGTCTTCGCTAAAGACAAATATGATATAGGTACTGTAAAAGGATATGAAGCCCATATTGATTTGTTGATTGATAAGTACTGTTGTAAAAGACCGTATAGGTGTTCTATTGAAGATATGAAAGAAATTGAACATCAAGTATCAAATTTACTAAAAAATAATTTAATTGAGGAGTCTTATAGCCCTTTTGCCGCTCCAGTAACACTAGCATTTAAAAAAGAAGACGGAAGAAAGTCTAGGCTTTGTATAGATTTTCGTGAATTAAATAAAATTGTTGTCCCTTAATCGCAACCATTTCCGCTAATTGAGGATCTAATGGTTAAAACAAGAAAATGTAAATTTTTTTCAACATTTGATGTAAACTCAGCGTTCTGGTCTATACCTCTTAAAATTGAAGATAGGCACAAAACTGCATTTGTTACTCAAGACGCACACTTTCAATGGACTTGTTTACCTTTTGGTTTAAAAACTTCTCCTGCTATTTTTCAAAGAATTTTGAGTAGCATTATAAGAAAGCATAAACTGTCAAATTTTACTGTCAATTATATCGACGATATTTTAGTATTTTCTGAAACGTTCGAAAAACACATTGAACACATATCTCTGTTATTGGAAGCGATTTTAAAAGAAGGTTTTAAATTAAAATTCACAAAATGTAACATTGCACAGGACTCTGTGAAGTATTTAGGGCACATAATAAAAAACAATACTGTCACTCCATTAAAAGATAACTTGATTGCCATTAAAGAATTTCCAATACCAAAAACACAAAAAAATGTTAGACAATTTTTAGGAAAAATTAATTTCTATGGAAAATATGTGCCAAATATTTCAATAATACTGGATCCCTTACATAACTTATTAAGAAAAGCGGAAAAATTCGTTTGGTCCAATAGATGTCAAGAATCCTTTGATACTATAAAGAAACTACTCTGCTCAAAACCTATTCTAGCTATATTTGATCCAGATTTGCCAATACATATTTATACAGATGCTAGTATACAAGGTATAGGTGCGATTTTCAAACAAATTCAAACCAACGGTGAGGAAAAGCCTTGCGCATATTTTTCAAAAAAATTAAACGAAACCCAAAAAAAGAAAAAAGCCATATATCTTGAATGTTTGGCAATAAAAGAGGCGGTTAAATACTGGCAACACTGGCTTATAGGAAAAACATTTACGGTTTTTTCAGATCACAAACCTTTAGAAAAAATGAATATTAAGGCCAGAACGGACGAAGAACTGGGAGATTTGACATATTATTTGTCGCAGTTCAATTTTAAAATAATATATTCTCCGGGCAAATATAATATAGAAGCAGATACTTTGAGCAGAAATCCTGTGTTAGAATCATATGAAAATCAAGATAGTAATATAAAAGTAGTGAATTTTGTTAAATTAAAAGACATACTAAACGATCAAGATAAAAATGAGGATATTAAACAAAATAGAAATAAACTTATTTTCAAACATAATATATATTATAAAAAGATAGGAAAAAATGAAAAGATTGTACTAACTGAAGAGTTCAGTAAAGATATAATAAAACATGTACATCACTACTACTGTCACATAGGAAGACAGCAAATGGAAAACAAGATTAAACCTTTTTATCAAGCTAAAAATTTATTGGATAATATAAAGAAATATTGCGAAAATTGTGATATCTGTATAAAAAATAAATCTAGAAGGAAAAGCAAGTTTGGACTAATGTCTCACTTAGGTCCCGCTACCTATCCATTTCAAATAGTGTCAATAGACACCATAGGGGGATTTGGTGGTGCTCGTTCAACCAAAACATATTTACATCTTTTAGTAGATCATTTCACTCGTTACGCCTATATTTTGACATCCAAAACCCAGAGTGCGAATGATTTTATAAAACTTGTCCAAAAAGTAACAAAAGATTATAAAATAGATTTAATTCTATCAGATCAATATCCAGGCATAAATTCAAAAGATTTCAAATGTTTTTTAGAAAAGGAAAATATCACTGTAGTTTTTACTGCAGTAAATGCGCCTTTTTCAAATGGATTGAACGAAAGGCTAAACCAAACGTTGGTTAATAAAATTCGGTGCAAGATTAATGAAAGAAGAGATAAAATTGCTTGGACAACTATTGCTCATGAATGTACTCAAAAATATAACGAAACTGAACATTGTGTAACAGGTTTCTCTCCAAAATACTTATTGGAGGGAAAAAATGTTGATATTCTCCCAGATGAACTGAAACAAAATATAACACATAATCATCTATTGCGAAACCGGAAAATTGCCTTAGAAAATAGTTTGAAATCCCACAATTATAATAAACAAAGATTTGATAAAAACAGAAAACATTATGAACTAAAAGTTGGTGCTTTTGTATATGTTGAAAATGGAAACCGGTTAAACCGAAAAAAATTAGATGAATTGAAAATAGGACCTTATCAAATTGTAGACAAAATATCCAATTCAATTTACAAAGTAAACACGGGCCACAAAAAGTTAGAGTCAAATCTCTTTCATATCACAAAACTTATTCCAGTAGTAGAATAAAATAGTAAAACTTTGTAGCTTAGAGAGGGGGGGAGATGTAAACGAAGTGACCCTTCATTTAGTTTATAGTTTTCCGTATTATAACTTTTTGGTTTACAAACTTGTCTATGTATAAGGGACTGGCCGTTTATATTGACGGATTGGCAGCATGATAAAATATGGAGATTCTGATAATTTCACATTAAAATAATATTATTACAATACTTAAATAAAAGTAATTTATAAGAACTGAAAGTAGTGAAACAATAGCTCTTAATGTTGTTTTTCTATTTACAGGTAAGTTGTAATGAAGTAATTATAAATAATGTTTTGTAAATATGCATGTTAGTATGTAGTTCTTTAATAAAATAAAATTTTCTATTTACAGAGAAACACTTATAGTTGTAGTTTTACTGTTCCCTACAAATCTAATAAATAAAATTTACATATTATATGTATAGATAATTTTGTATCATCATCACCATTGTCTCAGACAAATGACGTCCATATTTAGAGGACAAGTTATAGCTAGACATTATACATACATCATCTTCTCGAAATAATAATTGTTGTTGTTAACATTATAATCCAATAATTCTTTATATTAAACTAACAGTAACTTTTATTTGTTTTCTTATTTGTAGCTTGTATGTTTTGTATGACTTTGATTTTTTTATATAATCTCACGCATAAATGCAATGTGCAATGATGATAAGCCAATTTGGAGGAATAGGCCATAATCGCCACGCTAGAGACGGGTTGGCGATGGCAGTATGATGATCATAGTACATAGAGAGGCGCTGCTAACCGTTCGCTGGGAGATATTCCCTCAGTTCGACTTTTACGCCCCCACACCGTCCCAATAAATTATGGTATGCTAGCCATTGACCTATATGTATTCTACTAGACGCGCAATCCCATATTGAGAATTTTCTCACTGCCGCCCGCGCTTGCCCGCGCGCGCCCCTCACCTCGCGCATAGCCGGACTGGGGCAGAGTTTTTATTCGAAACAGCGTGTCTAGTTATACATATGGATTCGCCTCGTGAACCGCGTCGGACGTGCTCGCACATACGACAGCCGCAACACCAGCGCCTCGCTCGGACCTCCTCGTCGACTTCCTGGCTTCGCCACCAGAGGTCGCGAGGGGTTCACGAACAGTGGACTACCTCCAATTATTACCAACATGCCGCCGAAGAAGAAGAAAAGTCCGCAGCAGCGAAGCGACGAGCCTGGCCCCTCACAGGGCCAAGTAACCGCACCGACTGCTGCCGATCTCCAAATCCGTCCGTCCAGACCGAGCTCTGGCAATGGGTCGCAGGGGTTCGCGTCCCGGACATTCGTTCGATCGCCCCCCCGTGATCCCCGTGGTGCGGCTCCCCCCCCCCGAGGGGGTCGAGCCCTTCGGCTCCCCCCACGAGGAGGTTGAGCCCCGCGGCGCCCGTGCTCGCTGCACGCGGCGATCAGAAACCCACCGCGCTTCAACCGGCTCCCGCGCGGTCGAGAGCTGAACCTCACGCAGCTCCCCGGTCCTCACAGACTCGGTCGAGCTCCGAGAGCCGCGCCTACCCACGACCCGCGTCAACAAATCGCAACCCACGGAAGCCCGCGTCACCGCGTCGGGATGACACGCCGAGAGGCAAGCCGCCGCCTGCCCCAGCTGTACCCCCGACTCCACGCGCCTCAGCTACTCGTGCGGTACGACCGATCAGAGCGCCCGCGCCCACAGCGCGCGCGTTTCCAGCACCGGCAGTCCGCCCGGAACGCCCTTCAACAAAAATGTCGAACTACCCTCATACCCGCCCGATCGACGTGTACCGTGGCCTCACACGGGACGCCGCGATAGAACGGGATGACACCGACTCAGACGATGGAGCAGCCGAAGATGAGGAGGAGGAATACGAGTCCTCACCCACTGACTCCACAAGAAAGGAGACCCCCGCTGGTCACCTACGCTCCGCGGCGCACTCGTCCACGGCCGAGCCGCCCAACGGAACAACAGAACCAGCCAACACAACAAGGCCCGCCTCACCGATGGACCTTGTACCCTCCCTGACCGAAAACACGTCGGCAAGGAGGCAACGAAGCCCCCAGGAAGAGGACACAACGGAGGGTAAGCGCCCGAAAATGGACAGCTACCCACCGCGTCCCTCTACACTGCAACAAAATACGGCCACATACTCGGAGGTTGCTGGTGGATCCCGCGCTACAGGCAGCGCGACCCCGCCACCCCCCGGGATGTCAGAACAACTACCATTGGAAACCCCTCCCAGAAAGGGACCAAGGTACCCACCGATGGTGGTCGAACGCTTCCCAAACTGGGTAAATCACCTGCGTTTAATAAGAAACACGCTGGGTTTCACCCCACACGTCCACCCCTACGGGCACGGCGTGCGCTTCACCCCTCACAGCGAGAGAGAGTACCGACTGATCCACTGGTACCTCACCGACTTAGAAAAGGCGGAGGAGGTATCGTGGTTCACATACACGCCTCAAGCGGACAGGAGGATAAAGGTGGCCCTGAGAGGACTACCGACCCAGACCGACCCCGAGGACATAAAGCAAGCCCTCAAGGACAAAGGCTTCGAGCCGGAATATGTCCGAGAGATACGAGCCCGACACGGCAGATCGGGCTGCGTCTACTACTGCCAACTAATACAGACGTCCAACGTTTTGCCGGGCATATACGAAATCTCAGAGATTCTCTGCATGCCCGGTATCCGCATAGAACCATGGCGGGGGAAGAGGGGCCCCGCTCAATGCCACCGCTGCCAAGGCTTCAGGCACTCATCGCACATGTGCCACCGCCCGCTCGCCTGTGTTCGGTGCGGCGGACCTCACTTCGCGAGGGAGTGCCCCATCCCGAGGCGCCTCGTTGCACCAACTGCAATGGCGACCACCCGGCCAATAGCATCAAGTGCCCTACCTACAAGCGTGAACTACTCTCTGTTGAGCGAGTTGTAGAGATTTCATGTGTTGAGTTGGAGCAATTTATTGTTTTGAGTCTTTACAAACCTCCTTGTGCACCATTTGATACTTTTTCAGATATTATGGAGGATGCATTAAATAAATTATCTAACAGCCATAAAACAGTTATTATTTGTGGAGATTTTAATATAAATATTTTGGAGAAAAGCACAATAAGTTGCAATTTATTAAATTTGTTTAAATCCTATAATTTATATCACAATTTTACAGAACCAACTAGAGTAACTGCTACAAGTGCTACATGCATTGATAATATATTTAGCACTGTAAAACCTTTATTTAAATCAATAATCAATAAAATTCAGTCAGATCATTCAGGTCAGTTGGTAACTTATTCAAATGCTCCAAAAATTAAAAGAAAACTTATAAGCTATATTCCATTTAGTGAAAACCGCTTAGACAAATTTAAATGTAATATAGTAAAACAAATAGTATGGCTGCCCTATCATGATAATCCGGATCACTTGTACAACTCTTTATTCAATTTGATTAATGATGAGTTCTGCACAATGTTCACACCCAAACAACTGTCTGTAAGTGACCGTCTGGTATTCAGTGATTGGGCAACTCCAGGCATCTATAAAAGTCGGAATCGGTTGTATGAATTGTATGAAGAAAGATCCCATAATCATAATACAGAGTTTCAAGAATATGTGAAACAATATACCAAAACATTTAGACGAGCCTGTACCGCTGCTAAATCTTTGCACATAAAAAATATACTTAAATCTTCTACAAATATAATCAAAACTACTTGGAAGATAATTAATGCTGAGACAGGTAAAACAAAAATACGTAGTCGTGATTTTAACTTAGTAATAAACAACATAGATATTAAAGGCGATTTGGAGATTGCGACTGAGTTTGAAAAATATTTTTCGAATATTCCAGTCATACTTACTAACTCTCTTTCATGTGCTTCTACATCTGCTGAGCAGATACTCAAGCAAAGCGTAGGGTCGTGTGACACAGTTTTTGAATTTTCGGTGGTTAGCCCTAAAGATATTTTAAATGCTTTCAAGAGTATTAATATGAAAAACACAAAGGATCTGTGGGGTCTATCTGTTAAGACTGTTTCATCAATTATTACTATAATCGCCCCACACTTAGCTACTGTGTTCAATTGCTGTGTTGCATCAGGTGTATTTCCTGACTTGATGAAGTATAGTAAAATCATTCCTTTGTTTAAAGCTGGTGATACTTCAGACCCTTCAAATTTTCGCCCTGTTTCCGTGCTGCCCACTCTTAGTAAAATATTTGAAAAGCTTATGCTTAGCCAGCTGCTCAGACACTTTAATATACATAATTTACTACACCGGAAACAGTTTGGATTCACAAAGGGTTGTTCAACCATAGATGCAGGGGTCAACTTATTAAAAAGTATATTCGCGGCGTGGGAAGACTCGCAAGATGCATTAGGTATCTTTTGCGATTTGTCCAAAGCGTTCGATTGCGTTCATCATGATACTCTGGTCAGAAAATTACACCACTACGGTATTAGGAACAAGGCTCTCGAACTTCTGACTTCTTACTTGGGCAATAGAATTCAGAAGGTCGAAATAAACGGTAAAATATCTCCGGGATCTCCAGTGGTAATGGGCGTCCCACAGGGGTCAATTCTGGGCCCATTTTTGTTTTTAATTTATATAAATGACTTACCTTACTACGTAAGGGATAAGCATGAGATTGTGTTGTTTGCAGATGATACTTCCCTGACGTTCAAAATAAACCGACAATTAAGCAATTTTGACGATGTTAATGATGCAATCTCTAAAGTTGTTCATTGGTTTAATGCCAATAATCTTGTGCTTAATGATAAGAAAACTAAAGTCATTAAATTCACTACACCGAATGTGAAACAGGCGACAACCAATGTACAACTTAATGGAGCTAGGTTGGACCCTGTTGAATCAACTGTGTTCTTGGGTATCACTATTGACTCAAAGCTACAATGGAGCCCACAAATAGAAAAACTGTCCGGCAAATTAAGTTCTGCAGCATATGCAGTGAAAACTATTAGACGGCTGACTGATGTTGACACAGCTAGAATGGTTTATTTCAGTTATTTTCATAGTGTAATGTCCTATGGAATTCTTCTCTGGGGTAGCTCTGCTGACATTGACACCATATTTATATTGCAAAAAAGAGCTGTAAGAGCTATCTATAATCTTGGCCCGAGAGTGTCTCTAAGAGAAAAATTCAAAGAGGTCAACATTCTAACTGTACCATCTCAGTATATATATGAAAACTTACTGTGCATAAAAATATCGATTCCTTCTGTAAAAGGAGCGATACACATAATGTAAATACTAGATATAAGAATAATCTCATACTGCATACTACCCGTCTCCACAAAATAAGTAACTCTTTTATGGGGCAATGTATAACATTCTATAACAAACTTCCCAATGATATTAGAGAATTGTCTACGAATAAGTTTAAAGGAATTATTAAAGCCAAATTGTGTAGCAGGGCATATTACAAAATTTCTGATTATTTAAGTGATAAAAGTGCTTGGGATGGAGTTGTTCTGAGTCAACACACATGATTGTAATTAATCTTAAGTATATTTTATTTAAAAAAAGGATTCCTACTGAGTTTTCTGGCAGTGTTTCTCAGTAGCTGCCACGTCATGCACTGCACGGTAGGGTAAAAAAAATATGACGATTCCACATAAATGTAAAATTTTTACGGAATAAACTTACTTTGACTTTGACTTTGACTTTTGACTTACGCAACAAGAAGGCCGGCACGGTCGCCATCACGGCTAGACCGCGCCCGCCCCAGACCACCACACAACTGGAGCCGATACCAAGAGGAGAGGCGCCCAGCACTACCCTCATGGCTGCGGCTAACCTCCCCAATATCCACCCTCCAAAGGCCAAGAAGGCCAAAAGGAGGAAAAAGCGACACAGACCGAAAGGGGCCCACCCCCTCTCCGACTGTGTCCAAAGCACATCCCAAACGGATGCGCTACAGGCCCACCCCACAGTTGTGGGAACACCGAACACCTTGCGGAGCGCCAGGAGAAACTCCCCTGTACCACCAGCACCGCAACCACAAGGAGCAACCACACGCTCAGAGAAACGAAGGCAGAAATATCTGAAAGCTATTTGATACTCACGCATCAGCTAACTAGCTCTAGTGTGTTACACAAAATAATAACATACTTCTATAGATATTTACATCCAGACTGAGGACAAGCAGACATGTTCATGTACTAAAATAGATGTCCTTGGTGGGAATCGAACTCACGACCTGTGGCGTGAAAGGCAAGCACTTCCCAACCACGGCAACCCACCGTAATTTTTTTTTGTTTTTAACAAAATGAACTTGTATTGGTGGACAAATATTAACCATCTGACTATGGTCACGGCCTTAACTGGTATTTGCTGAAAAAATAGGGCTCAGTTCTCAGGTTGATTCAGAGCCACTAAATGGCTATGGGGTTAAACTTTTTGAATACACTTTAAGAGGGAAAAGATGCTACGTTCAGTTGACCTGGTTTCTATTTAATCTGTTTTGGTCAAGTAGTCCATTTTAGAACTGTTTGAAATGGATAGTTGATGTGTTGTGTAGATGGCAATCCGCTTAATCGCATTGCCGAATATCTTTTTGGGAACAAATCATGTAAAAGTTCTGGTTTCTCATTGAAAATTCATCACCATCATGTCAGCCGAAAGATCTCCACAATGAATGTCCTCCTAGCCGAATTTCGGCCACGGCAGCCGGTCTCAACAGAGATTAGCCACCTGCGCGGGACATATTATAGTGCTCAAGTGTGTGCGCAAACACAGGAGCACTTTCTATTCCATCACTCTTATGATCCGATGGGACGCCTAGCGACACGACTGGAAAGAGTTCAGGTACAGGACCGACGGCTTTACGTGCTCTCCGAGGCACGGGGTGTAATACCGCCAACTTCCAGACTTCGGGCTGATACTGAAAAATTTCTTTTTACGGAAAAATCCCAAAATCACTTTTTGGCCCGACCCGGGAATTGAACCCAGGACCTCATTATCTGCGGTTGAACACGCTACCGCTAGACCAACGAGGCAGTCGAATCACAATTAAGAGAGGTAGGGCACAGCGTTCATTCGCTTGAAGAGCAGCCCGACTGGGGAAGTACCTCCATCTTACAGATGACATTCCTTAATAATAACATTAATAATTTTAATGTTTTTTTTTGCGTGTGAGAAAGGTCGCCAGAGCTCATCGGGGTGGAGGGAAGGGTCTGCAACACTTGTTTGCTGACTCTTAAAGGCTGGCAACGCACCCGCGACTCCTCCGCGGGTGTCCATGGGCGGCGGTGATCACTAACCATCAGGTGACCCACTTGCAAGTGTGTCGCCCTCTATTCATATAAAAAAAAACTTGAGAGGTGTCAAGGGACACCCGGATGGAACGAAGTTATTTCTTATTATTTATTATGTACAAAAAACCAGTATACACTCAACAAAAATAATCGTCGCGACACCACACTGTTCAATGCGAAATAGAAATGTAAATATCTGGCTTGCTTTCTATAAGAGAGAGAGAGAGAGAGAGAGAGAGAGACAGACAGACAGAGAAACATGCGCACGCCGCATCGCTGCAAAAAGTGTCGTGACAACTTTTCGTAAGATTTTTTTCCGTCTAGCCCCCTTTCCCAACGCGCAATAAGGAACATCATAAAAATAAAAAGAAATATTGCTCTTGCGCTACCCGCACGATTTCTAGCGAACCTTCCGCTGTTTGTGATGTCCATTTCGACAATTTTTCAATCGATCTACATACGTACAAACATTGAAGTCGTAAGTATGTTTTTAAAACAGTGAGTGTGATTGTGCACCGAACGACGACTGACAACCACAAATAATAATAATAATATCCTGGGACTTTATTCACACACGGCCATCTGATCCCAACCTAAGCAGAGCTTGTACTATGGAAACCAGATAACTGATATACTACATATACTGCTTTTATTTTGTAAATACATACTTATATTGATAAAGTACACCCAGACTCAGGACAAACAGACATGTTCATGCACACAAATACCTGTCCTGGTTGGGAATCGAACCCACGACCTCCGGCGTGAAAAGCAAGGCTTTGCCAACCACGCCAACAGGCCCGTCAAAGAAAAGAGGACATATCAATAACACGATTTTTAAGAATACTGTCGGCGATATACTTACAAGTCACCGACATAGCCCGAAGAATTGCAAAACTGAAGTGGCAGTGGGCGGGGCACATAGCTCGTAGAACCGACGGCCGTTGGAGCAGAAAGGTTCTCGAGTGGCGACCACGAACCGGAAGACGCAGCGTGGGCAGGCCCCCTACAAGATAGACCGATGATCTTGTGCGGGTCGCTGGAAACGAATAGCGCAAGACCGGCAATTGTGGAGTTCTTTGGGGGAGGCTGATGATGATGATATGATGATGATGATATACTTATTATGTGTGTCATTATCGTGTCGTCAATAATAAAAATCGCCGTTGTTGCCACTGCACAGAAACCTTAAGTATTACACATAGATTGCTTAGTAAAATGGTGAAAACTTCAATTTTTACTTCAATCCCTCGACATGACCCCGTCTGTTTGTGATTCAGAGTTCAACCCGCCCGCATGACCTCTTTAAACTGTGCGATAGCAAAAGTATATAGCGAATGTTAACAAGTGCACTGCTTGGGATCTGCTGCCCCCTATTTTTTGGGTTTTTAAAAAGACAACACCCGCATTAGGATATCGATTCCCTGTGTCGCCCGCGGGGTACTTTACAAACATATAATAGACGGACACAAATTACATCCAGACTCAGAACAACTCTTCATGGATCACAGAAATAGTTGTCTGGCGCGGGACTCGAACCCGCGACACGAAGCGGCGAGGCGACTGTCTTAGCCGCTGCGTCACGCGTGCAGTCATATTGGTTAAGGATTCGTGCATTTTACATCATTTTTTGCTGGATCTGGGGCTACGAAACGATCAGTTGGAAAAGTGTCTTGCCAGAAAATCCTAATGTCGTCTGCAGATGAACATACTCCTACCGCTAGAAATCCAGGCCGCGCCAAAATTAAAAAAATCGGCCAAGTGCGAGTCGGACTCGTGCACGAAGGGTTCCGTACTATTATCTATAAAAACGAGCAAAAATTCACGTTAGTTGTATGGGAGCCCCCTTAAATATTTATTTTATATTGTTTTTTAGTATTTGTTGTTATAGCAGCAACAGGAAAACATCATCTGTGAAAATTTCAACTGTCTAACTATCACGGTTCATGAGATACAGCCTGGTGACAGACGGACAGACAGACAGTGAAGTCTTAGTAATAGGGTCCCGTTTTACCCTTCGGGTACGGAACCCTAAAAAAGGGTGCACGTGGAAATTACGTAATTGTGAGGCCACTCATGTTTTACTTGTTCTGACCATTTGCAGCATTCTCTCTCGTATGGTAAAATATTACTGATTGCGCCCGCCTCGACGGGCACGCCGATATCACAAGTATACAAGTAAACATGGACAGTAACGCTACATCCTAAGTAGGCGGTTTGAAGCGAACGCGATTATGAAGCGGTGACACGCGGATTCGATGCGATGCGGTGCAACGCGGTGGCTATGTCCTACGTGCACGCGAATCGTCTCGCGCAGCCGCCACCGACGCCGCAAAAACACGACGGCACCGCATAGGTACAGTTCGCGCGAAAATATCAAGCCAACTGATCGCGTTCGCTTCATTTCGCGCCGCTCCGAACCGCGTTTAGTCACGCGGGACACTTCAATAGGTTTCGACTGTTTGTTGTTTTCGCGCCGCGCCGCGCCACTTCGCGTTCGCGTCTAGATCGCTCACGCAGGACGTCGCGTAAGGTAACTAAGCCTAGTGAAAAATTACCTACGCTCTATTGAAGCAGTAGGGTTGTAACTTTTAATGTTTTAGATACCTATTATTATCTTTTAATAAAATATATTTGTTTTATAAATCAGCAGGACGGTTATAATACGAAAGCTCCCGTTTTGATCAAGCCCAGTTCAAACAGCCGTCTCCTACGCAATACGCACGTGGATTTTTAAAAAGATTGCGGAGATAAACTTGTACCCAACCACTCTTTTTCACGCGGCACTCACTACTGACAGCACCGCGACAACCCCTTAGGGCGCGTTCCCACTTTGTCGTGACGACAAACAATCGTGGAGTTTAAAGTGTCGTGGCTTATATGTTTAAATGGAGATGTTCACATATAGAACGACACGATTTACTGTCGTCTACGACATTTTTTGCAGTGACGACAAATTGTCATGGCAGTGTAACGTATAACTTATAATGGGAACAGCTAGAGACGACAGTCGTCCAACGATAAATTAATCGTTACGACATAGTAGGAACGCGCCCTTAGGGTCAGCGCAGACAGAGAGAAGCGCAGCGGAGAGGATTATATTAAGGCACTAGAAAATCAACTTTAGAGCTATAGGAATAAAGTCCATATATGCTTGAACCTGACAAAATGCTCGCGCAGTCTCGCGCATTATAATGTTCAAGCATACATGCACTTTAATTAAATAATTTTAAAGTTGATTTTCTAGTGCCTTAATAAAATCCTCTCCGCTGCGCTCCTCTCTGTCTGCGCTGGCCCTTAGGGGTCTTGTCGATACGCATGTTTGTGTGAGTGTGCCGTTTCGATCGTTTGTAAGTAGTTTCCGTACTGGTCTATTATTATACTAAGCCGATATAATAATAATATATAGGGACAATGTCACACAGATCATCCTAGCCCCAAACTAAGCAAGCTTGTACTATGGGTACCAGGCGACGATACCCATACTTAAGTTCATTTATTTACCGCTGCCGCCTTTGGTTTTTCTTTCACGCATTCCTGCTTTTTTTGACATTTTAAATTTTCTATGTATTTCCATTTTTATTTTTTTATTATTTTGCACAAGTTTAAGTTTTCATTAAGTTGACCTATTGTTACACCTATCTACCCTGTTTTCCCTTTCCTTCGTCTATCCACTCCATAATTGGATGTCTGGAAGAAATCGCAGTAACGATAAGACCGCCCTTTGTACTTAATTAATGTATGTTAATTTTAATTTTAAGTTATGGTGTACAATAAAGAGTATTTTACTTTTACTTTTACATACGTATATAGATAGATAAATACTTAAATACATAGAAAACATCCATGACTCAGAAACAAATATTCGTGCTCATCACACAAATATTTGCACTTACCGGGATTCGAACCCAGGACCACCAGCTTCGTAGGCAGGAGCACTACCGACTAGGCTACGGTGACCGTTATGTCAGCAGTTTTACATCAGGCTTTCTCCATATGACTTTAATGTCTATCTTAATCCATCTGTAGTTGGTGACTAACATTTGTAGTTAGGTAGTTATCTTCTCTTTCGTTACGCTCTTGGCAGAGCGGTCGTGGTCACATCGAGGCATTCACGTTGTGGTAAGGGTGGGCACAGCTTTCCGCTCGATCTCCCGCCATCTCTCTCTGTTGGCGGACTGTCTGGCACAGTCAGATACGCAGCTTCCTACTGCGGATTTTACTTGGTCAGTCCAGCGCATAGGTGACCTGCCACGCGATCTGGTTCCCTCCACTTTTCCTTGCACAACCAATCGTTCTATGCAGTCGTTATCCCGTCTAGAAATATGTCCGAAGTACTGCAGTATGCGCGACCGTACTATGGCCGATAGACGCTGCGTGATGCCGAGGTCTTCAAGTATCGATTTATTAGCGCGGATATCCGTCCACGATATCCCGAGCATCTTCCTCCAGCACCACATCTCCAGAGCATCTATCTTCCCCTTTTCCAACTCGCGCACTGTCCATGTCTCTGCCGCGTAAAGAAAAAATGGGGAACACAAGTGTACGCACGAGTCTGGTTTTGGTGGTTTTAGTAATGTTACGATTACTCCACACTTTTCTTAATTTTTCCATCGCGGTTCTGGTAATGGCCATGCGTCGTTTTACTTCATCTACGCAGCTGCCGTTGTTTGAGATTAGAGCCCCAAGGTATACATATGTCTGAAACCACGTCGCAATTCTTTTCTTTCAATCAGGTAGTTATACCGTGCCACATTTTAAGAAGTTACAGCCTTCTTGGTCACAACAACTGCCGAGTTTTCTAAAGGTAAGTCTGATTGTGCGGGAGTTTCGGAGGAATTCGCCGGGAGCTTCCGTTCCCGTGCGCGAGTGCTAGCGCGGCTGACTCGGCGAAATGTATTTGGTGGACTTTGCCATGCGATGACAGCGTTTGTTGTAATATTGATAAACTTATTTAGATTAAAGTAGTAATAGTAGATAGTAAGATATGTTATAAAATATGAGAGATTTATTATCATAGGCACATTAGAAGGGCAATCTTCTTTATTATTCTTAGAGTATTGGCACGTTTATAACTACTATTTAATGTAATGAACCCTGAAAGGCGTTCATACATCCCACGTACGTGCAGGCTCTGTAATGAATTACCTGCTGCGGTGTTTCCCCAGCGCTACGACAAGGCCCTCTTTAAACGAGGTTTAAAAAGAGTATTAATCTCACGGTAGGCAGGGTATTGGAATGTTTAAGTATTTCTATCCGAATTTTAGTATCCATAGTACAAGCTTCACTTATTTTGGGCAAAATGGCGCTTTGTGATATGTCCCTGTCTGGAGGCAATATCGGCGCTATGGATGCCTTTTAAATGTTGCTTGCTACCTTTTAAAGCTATTCAGGCATACTACTTAGGCATAAAGGTTGTGGTAACATCTGACGGCCAAATGAAAACGCTCTTCACTTATTAAAAGTACCACAGCCGAACGATTAGCGAACAATAGAGCCCTGTTTACTTGAAACTAGTCTGTAATAACGCGCAATTTGTAACGCTCTGTGCTATTGAGAGTCGCAGTAATGCGGTATTTATAGAAGCAATGTGGGCTAATGTGATTTTTTACTGCCTATCCTAAGACAAATTATCGTTTATTACAATGCATTTAAAAAGAATAGAATACAGCTTTATTTGCTGGTTGACTGGAGAAAAGCTGTTTTTGTTACTCCTATTCTTCAACGGTTCATGCCGTCAGGTTGTGGAATTCTCTTCCCTCTAACATTCGCCAATGTAAAGCCTAGACAAATTATCGTTTATTACAATGCATTTAAAAAGAATAGCATACAGCTCTATTTGCTGGACGACTGGAGAAAAACGGTTTTTTTTTTACTTCTATTCTTATACGGTTCATGCGGCCAGGTTGTGGAATTTTCTCCCCCCTAACATTTGCCAATGTAACAGATTATCTGGACGTATTTAAAAATCGTGTCAAAGCACATTATCTCTCTTCCTCATCCTAGTTGTATGTATATGTATGTGTATGTAGATATTTATATTTGTATTTTTCTAAGTAGTTATATATTTTAGCATGTATGTAGTGTTTGTACATATGTAATACTAGAAACTACACACGCTATGTTCAATTTTTTTTCTCCTCTTGCGGGTCTGCTGGAAGAAATTTCTTTCGAAATAAGCAGTACCTTTATACATATTATTTTCTTTTGCGATTTGTATTGATTTTTGATGAGAAACATCTATAGCCGCACGTAAAACAGATTTCGAGCATGGCGATGCATGCCGTGACGCATGCGCAATCGACTTTTTATTTTATCATTATGACATATGAAGAGCTTACTTTGAATCAAATATAATTGACTCGGGACCAAAATCTTTTTATGGATATATAAGAAAACAACTTAATTCCAAAGTGAGCATACCATCTATCTTGAAGAATGAATCAAATCAACTAATTGTCGAACCGACACAAATAGCGGAGATGTTTGCAAGTCAGTTTGAACTTACCTTTGTTAAAGAGCCTGATGGACCGTTACCAACTATCAATATGGCAAGAAGTATAAAATCACTTGAAACTATTGAAATCACAGCTGAATTAGTTAAAAAAGCTCTTGATACTTTCGACGACACTACAGCCACTGGACCTGATGAGATCCTGGCCATTTTGCTTAAGAAATGCTCGTCTACACTCGTAAACACCATTACCAAGGTTATGAATGAATCTTTAGATTCAGGATGCGTACCCGCTGATTGGAAAATGGCTACGGTTGTGCCCATATACAAGAAAGGAAATAAGTTACTTACTAACAACTACAGGCCAATAAGTTTGACAAGTATTCTATGCAAAACCATGGAAAAAATCATAGCTGATAAACTTAGAAGTTTTCTTAGCCAAGAAAATCTTATACTGAATGAACAACATGGCTTTGTCCCAAAGCGTTCTGTAACTACAAATCTGATTACGTGTGTCAACCAATGGATAACAAATCACGACAAAGGTCAACCCACTGATGTTGTTTACCTTGACTATGAAAAGGCCTTTGACCGTGTGCCTCTACGACGGCTAATACATAAATTGGAACACCTTGGAATACGTGGAAAGATATTAGATTGGATAAGAGACTTTTTAACAAATAGAACCTTTTGTGTAAGAATTGGAAATCAACTCTCTGTAGCGCGACCAGTTCACAGCGGTGTGCCTCAAGGGTCTGTACTTGGACCTCTCATCTTTATACTATACCTAACAGACTTAAAGAATACTCTACAACTCCCTTTTTCGATGTTTGCCGACGACACGAAGTTCTTCGCAAATCCATGCCTACAATCGCATGATATACAAAAAGATTTGGATGCCATATTCGACTGGACAACACAGTGGTTACTAACATTGAATGTAACAAAGTGCACCATATTACACATTGGCAAGAAAAATCCCCATAACATTTACTACCTGGGAAACCAACCCCTTGCTCCTGTAACTACACAAAAAGATCTGGGAGTTGTTATAACAAATGACCTTAAATGGGAAACCCACATCAGTGGTATCTCTAAAAAAGCTAATTCAATGTTATATCTTGTCAGAAAAGCGTTTAAGTGTCTTACTCCCAAAACTGTCTTGAAAATTTATAAAACTTATATAAGACCACTATTAGAATATGCATATGTGATATGGGATCCTTATTTCAAGAAAGACATCATGCTATTAGAGAAGGTCCAGAGAAGAGCGACAAAAATGGCTTCAGTACTGAGAAACAAACCATATGAGGAACGATTAAAAGACCTTGGCCTCACTTCTCTCGAAAAACGTAGACAGAGGGGAAGTCTCATTGAAACCTACAAAATTTTGTCTGGGTCCTACAATGTAGCAGGAATTAGGGACTTGTTTACTCTAAATGGCAATCAATATCTGAGAGGACACTCCCTAAAATTAAGCAGAATACCGCACAAAAGCAATCCACTAAAACACTTCCTGCCAAACCGTGTGGTCAATGAGTGGAATAAACTTCCTGAAACTGTCATAAAGGCACCCAATTTAAACTGCTTCAAAAACAGACTTGACAAATTTTCCAAATTGCAAACAAAAACACACGCATCAGCTTACTAGCTGCTAGTGTGATAAACACTTAATAATAATAATAACATATTTAGTTCCTATCACAATATGTTCTTTTCTGCATATTACTTTTACAAAATAATGTCGATGTTTCACATCTGCCAGGCGTCCCGTGACGGCTTCACATTTTTTTGTGTGTAGGTAAATTAATGATTAGAAATACTCCTTGCCCCCCACCCCCTCTTAACGTCAGCAGATAATGGTATTAGAATGTTAATGTATAATGCGTTATTGTTAATAAGTAAGACAGGAATATATGTGATTTTCGGTTAGGACATAGAATTGGTATATTTCAAGTCTATCTTCTGTACATAGTAAAAAATAATGTCGCTCTCCGTATGCCTGTCTGTATATCCGCCAAGTCATCTTAAACCACGTAAATAATTTTGATGCGATATTTAGGGAAAGTTTGATACCTTTTCCAGGAAGGTTCAGCTCGTCATTATAGATTTTACTTCAGTATTATATTGATGAATTTTAGTAGGAAAATTAGTTAGTGAATTCAGTTACTATTTTATTTTATATAAGAGGGCGACAAACAAGCAAGTAGGTCACCTGATGGTAAGTGATTACCGCAACACCAGAGGGGACGCGGGTGTGTTACCGGCCTTTAAGAGTCAGCAAACCAGTGTTGCTGGCCTTTTCCCCCATCCCGGTGAGCTCTGGCGCCCTTACTCACATGCAGAAACACAATTTTAAGTCATTAATGTTATTATTAAGGAATATCTCTTCTGTAAGGTAAGGTACTTCCCCAGTCGGGCTGCTCTTTACGCGAATGAACCTTGTACCCCATTATTATAATTACGTACCTACCTTACAAAGAAAATAATAGCGGGAAGTCTTGGAATTAGCTGCAATGGTATTTTGCTAGTATTCATATTAAAAAAAAACCAAAATCCAAAAGCCGTACCAAAAGGATTAAAGGAATACCACTTATAGGATTCGAATCTCGACTCGTAGGTACTTAATCATTTTGAGCATAGCATTAATAAATTATTATTATTATTCATACATTGACTGGCCTGTTGGTCTAGTGAATATTGACCCTGACTAAGCCAGAGGTCGTCAGTTCGATCCTGTGATCCAGACGGGCCTGTTGGCGTGGTTGGCAAAATGCTTGCTTTTCACGCCGGTGGTCGTGGGTTCCATTCCCACCCAGCACAGATATTTGTGTGCATGAACATGTCTGTTTGTCCTGAGTCTGGGTGTGTCTATAAGTATGTATTTACAAAATAAAAGTAGTATATATATTATATCAGTTCGGAGGAATACTACGGCGCCATCTGTGGTTAGTTTTAATTTATTTATGTATATAATTTACTTTTTCGTATATTTATTTTTTCTTTCTAATGTAGGTAATTATGTATATTCATAAGTTTATTTAGGTTCTTTGTTATTAAGTTAAGTTAAATACTTGTATTATTATATGAAAATAAATGAGTTTGTCTATTAGGTATATCAGTTATCTGGTTTCCATAGTACAAGCTCTGCTTAGTTTGGGATCAGATGGCCGTGTGTGAATAATGTCCCAAGATATTATTATTACTTGTGTTGCCTGTGTGTAATTCATCTATAATATGTATGTATTTAGAAATATATCCGTATGTTTATTAGCTGTAGCCCGTACTATGGCAACCAGCCATAGTACATGCTCTTTCTAGTTTGGTACAGGAAGGCAGAGTGTTAGTCATTCCGAGATATTTACATGTTTTAATCAATATGTAGTAAAAATATAGCTAAAAATTAAAATTTTGATACTTAATTAAATCTACACATGATCCTTGACAATAACTTAATTTAAGTTAGTTAAATATAGTTACTGTTATAAAATAAATCTTATTGTAAATTATTTCCTACAATCCGTGTATCTAAATATCTATATGTACCTAGAAATAATTATAAATTAATTATATATTACTACGAATATGTTCTGACTATTTACAAGCGCTTTTTTAAAGTCTACGTGAATAAAAACCTTTTTTATTTTTATTTATTTATTCTAGTTTGGGATAGGAAGGCAAGGAGTGTTAGTCATTCCGAGATATTCACATGTATTTAAATCAAAATCATACTGTGGGGCCGTTTCTGCAGTGCGTCTCCAAATGCCCATAGGGATTGCTTTTACGCAACAATGCGCAAAAGGACTGTTTCCCTGGAGCGCGAAAGGAGTCGCCAATATATAATTCCTAAGTTGTATAACAAATATAAGATATTAAAAGAAGAAAAGAAAATTAAGACAAATTATTAAAGAAATGTTTTTTTGGAAATTTGTATTTAATTTACAGTATTGTCATAAAGGTAGCATTTAAGATGTGTATGTTTATGAGCGTATCGTCTACAAACTGCATTGCAGTTTGGCGTGTAAAAATAATTGTAAAATTTATTAAATACCTTAAATAAACACAAAAAAATGGGTGTGGGGCAGCTCCAACAGCGTCTTAAACATGGTTGCCAGTCGACTGGACTGTAAATACGTTGGTCACTGTTGTGCGGTCTCCCATGGGATGGCAAAACAATAAAACAACATTTATTTAATTACCCGCGTTAAACTTTATAAATTGTAGCCCATGTGTTAATCCAGGCTGTTTAGACGTGAAGAAGTAACAAACATACACACTCAGACAGTCACAAAGTTTCGCCTTTATAATTTTACTGTGAAGTGTGATTTCCCTTTATCTATTTACTTGTTCCTTGTTGATGTGAAACATCTATAGCCGCACGTAAAACAGATTTCTGGCGTGGCGACGCATGCCGTGGTTTTTTTTTTATTTTTTAGTTCCTATCACAATCACAATATGTTCTTTTCGACTTCGAATTCGACTTCAACTTCTACTTGGACTTCGACTTGACTTTGACTTCGACTGCGACTTATACTTCGACTTCGACTGCGACTTATACTTTGACATCGACTTCGACTGCGACTTATACTTCGACTTCGACATCGACTTCGACTTCGACTGCGACTTATACTTCGACTTCGACTGCGACTTATACTTCGACTTCGACTTCTGCATATTATTTTTACAAAATAATGTCGATGTTTCACATCTGCCAGGCGTCCCGTGCCAGCTCACATTTTTTTTTGTCTAATGGCTGTGCTTACTAACATAATCGTAAGTTTACTTACAATCTTTGAGTCTTGGGTACTGGCATTATACAGGCTATTTATACAGGCTGGCCGAGGAGTTGACGTTCAAACGCAACATTTAGATACTTTATGATGAGGAGTATCCGCATCACCCCCATGTATGCAGAATATGTCTGTATCTATCAGTGGAAACTTGTAAATGGCTTTCAGATTTATATAAGTTATGTTTAAGGTACCTGCTAGCTGTAAGTATCCCAAAAATGTAAAATTAAATAAAATTAAATACTGACTTACAATTTATTCGAAAGTTAAAAATTAGGGTTTGTGCTCATGATCGATCTAAATTTTATCTCGAAAACTACGCAAAATCATAGAACATACAAGAGGGTAATTCGGGTCATCCTCATCATAAAGTATCTAAATTTTGCGTTTGGACCTCAATCCTTTCAAGTCGTCGTGGTCGGTTAAAAACATAACATTTTAATTTCTATTAAAAACTTAATTTAAAGTTAGAGCCGTTTCGCTTTCTCAATTAGACGAATTAGAGAGAAAATTCCATTTAATCCCGAACAAATCTTCGTGTTCCGGAAAAGCTTGAGAGATTCCCTCTACTAACTTTGTAACGCGATACCTTCTTACCTTTTTCGAACGATTTAACTTTTATGCCTTTTGGTATATAGAATACGGCCTTTTTAAGATGTTTATGAGTATTTCACGGGCTTTTGATCATATATGAGGTATTATATAAATAGTGGTAACTTTCTTTTTTAATTAGCCAGGGGTGGCCCGTTTGACTTGGTTGGTAATTACTTGGCGGTTATAAACATTTAGTATTATACTAGTAATACTGATACTAGCTAGTGCTGAGGTGGTGACCCTTTCGGCAGAACATACAAGAATCGTAATTTTGTGCGTCTCAACTCTATGTATGTAATGTCTTGTAGAACTGTGTGTTGTATATTTGTACTCCTCATTTTCTTGTGTGTTGTGTTGAATTAAATGTTTTTCATATCATTTTCGTTTCATTCTCGTATAATTCTCGTTTCATTCTCGTTATATTCTCGTTTCATTCTCGTTTCATTCTCGTTTCATTCTCGTTTCATTCTCGTTTCACTCTCGTTTCATTCTCGTTTCATTCTAATATTCTCATTGGAGACCCGGGAACGCGGGTATGCTGATCCAGTGCCGTGGTCGTAACTTAAGTACCTTAATGTGCTTATAAAAATGAACATAGTGAAGACACCAGGTAACTAATGTATGGCCAAAAACTTGTCCCAAAATATCACATCGTTAACAATTTTACGCATTTTTTTGTCAAAACCACTTATTGCAACTCGAAGTAGCCATGTCCAGCAGTGGACGTTATCAGACTTATGATGTGAAGTTGAAGTTTTGTTTTTGTTTTTATTCACGTAGACTTTAAAAGCTTTAAAAAAGTTGCTTGAATAGTCAGAACATGTTTGTAGTAATACAGTTATTATTTCTAGTTACTTATTACAGATATTTAGGTACACGGAATGTTAAAACATTTATACAATTTATTTTATAATGGTAGGATATTTAGCTAGCTTGTATTAAGTTATTGTAAAGGAGATTATGTTTAGGTTTAATTATTGAAATTTATATTTTACTACATATTGTCTGAATGGTTCTGGCTATATTAAGGTCTATTTCAGTATCTATTACTATTATAACGAACCTTGTGTTTAAAACGACGGTGTTTTAATGTATTACAACATTATTGAAATCATAGATGAAACGGCTTTGTGGTTAATTTATATGCCGTGGAGTTGGTGCGAGGGGTATACCAGCAAAATCCCTCTATAACCTATTGAAAGACCTATGATTATCAAGAACTTCCGTAAGTTTTATATAAGAACGAGTATGCGAACCACGGCATTGTTAGGATCCTACCAAATTTGGTTAGGAAGAGGGGGCACACAGAGACAGAGAAGGTGAGCGTCGATGCATCACAGGGGTCCCCTTAAACCTACATCTAATAAAAAAATAAATAAACATCTCGGGACAATGTCACACACATCATACTAGCCCCAAACTAAGCAAGCTTGTACTATGGGTACCAGGCGACGATATACATACTTATATAGATAGATAAATACTTAAATACATAGAAAACATCCATGACTCAGAAACAAATATTCGTGCTCATCACACAAATATTTGCACTTACCGGGATTCGAACCCAGGACCACCAGCTTCGTAGGCAGGAGCACTACCAACTAGGCTACGGTGACCGTCAATCTGAGTCGCAAGACTCAGAATCTGTCGGGTGTTCCTCCTCTACCACGCGATGGACCCGGTTTCCGCACGGTGAATCCATAGAATGATAAGAAATAAGTCTTCTAGCCACAAACAAGATCAAGAGAAATAATTAATTCCAAAAACCGGCCAAGTGAAAGTCGGACTCGCACATGAAGGGTTCCGTAGCAGCAAGTATTTCAGTTGATTGAATGAAAGCAAATTGCGGTTTATAACGTATTAGAAAAGAATTACTTGCTAGATCTCGTTCAAACCAATTTTCGTTGTTTGTTTCTATGGTAATGTACAACATATTTTTTTTTAGTTTTATCATTCTCTTATTTTAGAAGTTACACATTTTACCACTTTGGAAGTGTCTCTCGCGCAAACTATTCAGTTTAGACAAAAATGATATTAGAAACCTCAATATAATTTTTGAAGACCAATCCATAGACGAAAAAAAAGTTTTGAGTTTCAGTTCTATGTATGGCGATCCCCCAATATTATTGTTCTTTTTCTATTTTTACAGATTACACCTACTTACCAAGTTTCAGCAGTGCAGCACTTATAGTTTCGGAAAAAAGTAGCTGTGACATACGGACGGACAGACAGACAGACAGACATGACGAATCTATAAGGGTTCCGTTTTTTGCCATTTGGCTACGGAACCCTAAAAACGCAGTAAGAAATATTGCCTTAACCCTTTACCGCATGAATTTTTTATTTTTTTTCAAATTAATGTATGCTACTTTACAGGCTTAGTATGATTCAAGAAAAATATTCAAAAAAATAAAAACATACTTTCAGGAAAGTTACAGTCAAAAAACATTTAGTTCCAAATCTGGAACAACATGCAACACTGCATACGAAAGTTATAGTTCCAGATTTGGAACATCATGCAGTTTACATATTTTGGAATTGGTGGGGTACTTACAATAAAAAAAACACATTATTTTATACAGAAATAACAAAATATAATAAAGTTCTAAGTATGAAAGTGAGCAAAACAATTACGATCTTTGTTCAAGCACAAGTAACATTTGCACTTTTGGCAATATATTTGGGACTTTTGCTTACATCCAATCATCATCATCTGAAATATCTTCATCCTCACTAGTGTCTGGGACAAAGGTCACAACACGAGGTCGAGTAGACATTTTGTCTGTAACAAAATATTAAATAAGTTACTTAATGCATGATGTTCCAAATATGGCCATAAGCATTTTAGTGTGTATTTTTCCCGAACTGCATGATGTTCCATATTTAGCACAAACTTCGAAATACATTATAATCAAGATATTCATGTCATTACTTACGTTTCTTTCCATAGAAGTGTTGGGGATCCATTGTTCTATGTCGTTAATCACTTAATTATTTTATTTTAAACTTTAAATGACTTTAAATCTCTCTCCGTAACTTTGCAAACTCACGAAAGGGCAAAATGGCGGAATCGACTGTTTTACCGATCGAGTATGGTGATAAAGCAGTACAACAAAACTGCCATCTGTTATTTTTTCGATAAAACAGTCCATGAACTAACATATTAATGGCAAACAAGAAACAACGATGGCATCACTAGTCCTCTGCAACGAATGTAAGTTAGTGTGACAAATTTGGCACTGTATGCGGTAAAGGGTTAATTTATATTATTTTGAAAAGACCGATGTAAAATAAGCCTAGTCTCGTATTTTACTGTAACCTTTTCTAAGCCAGGGAATTTTATTGAATTTTGTGGGGAACGAAAGCATCTCAGCTCTCGAACACCTGTGGCAATAACTTGAATTTGTGCCAATGGCATTCTGACAAGCCCAAAATGTAATACTACAATACAAAGTTATATAAAGGCACCAACATTAGCCATATCCGTGTTAAGCGGCTCGAGCCCGCGCTCTCCTTATTTGTCTGGTGACGCAATGAAACCCCTTCTAGGCTAACTGCAAACGTCATGTAAAAAGTTCCGAGCACTCTACTCAGTGGTTCAGTGTGGGGACACCATTCAAGTTAAAAAACCAAAAACTGCTGATACCTGTTTTTTTTTTTATTTTTTTTTTATTGTTATTTATTTTATTATTTGGTTGGTTTAAAATATTGGAATGAGATAATAATTGATATATTTGAATTATATGAAGTAGCCTATTGAATTTAAATCCTATCAAAACTTTTTATTAATGTATAACAATATGAATAATGTAATAATGCTACAAATCATTAAAAAAACTTCTTCAAAAACATCTAACACTCTGCCATCAGAACCCAAGCTAGGCAGAGCTTGTACTATGGCAAATTATGTACTTTAGAAATTGCATATTTTGACTTTAGTATCTATGTATATACTAATTCATTAATAATTCATTCAAATAATTATAATTTTTATGTTAGTATGTAAATAAAATACTTATGTATATACTTGAAGTTTCTATGTTTGTCAGAAACCACTCGTACTTATTTTCCAAGGCAAGCGACGATAGCAGATTTGTTAATAGGGATCCAACAAAATTAAGAGTAGAGTGGTGCAGAACTACTTTACATTATAAAAACAGTCACTGTGCAGGATGCACACTTAACTATTGCTGGGATTGGTGGGGAAATAAAAACGACTATCTTGAAGGCTTGAGATTTATTCTTTACAGTGTTTCTATCTTCTAAAGTTCTCTCTTCATGTTCTTACTATTTCTTCTAGTCTTGTTTCTTCCTTTTTCTTCCAGTCTTGTTTCTTCCTTTTTCTTCTAGTCTTGATTCTTCCTTTTTCTTCTAGTGTTTCTTCTTCTGTTGTCGCTGGCTAACTGACTATATCGAAAACCAGCCCGTAATTTATATAATTTTCCTTAATAAAATCTAAGGCCTCTGATTGGCTGACCAATCAGAGCACACGAATTTTAACCAATCAAATTCCGGGTGGTTTTCGACGCAATTAGCTTAACTACGACGAAACTTTACCGTAACGAGAGCAGGGTGACATTTTTTGCGGTTTTCCCTATGTTTTTGTTAACAAACATATACTAAATTATATATTTTTAGAATCTACTAACTTATTTCTATCTAAGAAAAATAAAATAAACACAAAAAACAAAACATAACATACATCTATAACTAATAGGTAGGTAATATTCTAGTATGTTCTAAAACTCTGTTAGATTGTTAAATAATAAAATAACAAAACCAATTTTAATTAGAAACTATCAAACAATCAAATATTCTAATAAAAAGGAAATTAAATAGATTTCTCTATCTTCTATGTACATTGTTATCACTTATAAACTATAACTAATGTTCATCAGTTTGTTTACACACTACACTTGAGTTTGTATAAACACTACACTGTCCCGCACATCTCTCCCGCCGTGCGACCGCGTCGCATCTCGTTCTGGTGCGGGCACGTCGTCTGTAGGCAGGGGCAGGATCACGAGCTTCCTCACTGGCCGGCGCAGGACACCTCCCTTGGTCTGCACGTCCACTGTCCGCACGATGTCGTCGGGGCCTGGATACACCGCGATGACTCGTCCTCGTATCCACATGTTGCGGGGCAGGTTATGATCGACGATCTGCACGAGGTCATTCACCTTGACTTCTTGACCTCGTCCGTGGGGCTCCCGCCGGTGTTGGAGCTCGGGAAGGTACTCCTTCACCCAGCGGATCCAGAAGATGTCAGCGAGCCTCTGTGCAGCTCGCCAGCTGGACCGTGAAATGGTGTCTTGCTCGGAGAATGTGCCTGGCTGTGGCACGCGCCCAGGACCCCCCAGCAGGAAATGGTTGGGAGTCAGGGCCTCTGGATCTTCTGCGCTGACGGAGACGTGGGTCAGCGGGCGACTGTTGACGGTATACTCTACTTCAGCTAGTAGAGTGGCGAGGACTTCTTCGGTGGGGTGGCGCTCGTGCAATGTTGCTGCAAGCGCGATCTTCACGGAGCGCACCATACGCTCCCAGGCGCCGCCCATGAACGGAGCTCCAGGCGGAATGTAACGCCAGGCGATAATCCTCTTCGCTGCTTCTTCTGCTGTTGCCGCGTCGATTGCTTGTCGCAGTTCTTTGTCGGCAGCCTTCAGGTTGGTGCCGTTGTCCGACCAGATTTCCGCCGGGCATCCCCGCCGTGCGATCATGCGTCTGACCGCCATTACAGCTGAATCGGCGCCGAGCGAGCCGGCGACTTCCAAGTGGATGGCTCGCGTCGTAAGACACGTGAAGATGGCTACGTATCTCTTCTGTCTGGTGCGTCCGACGGTCACGGAGAGAGGCCCGAAATAGTCGACCCCGGTGAAGGTGAAGGGTCGCTTGTGATGCGCTAAGCGACACGCTGGCAGGTCCCCGGTTCTTGGGTATGGCGGCGCTTGAGTCTTCATGCGGCAAAAGAGACATTGTCGAAGGATCGTTCGCGTGATGGGGCGCAATCTTAGTACCCAGTATTGTTGGCGACATTCATTTACGGTTGCCTCGACGCCGGCGTGATGGAGCTGCCGATGAACTGCCTGTATCCATAACTTCACCGTCTGATGTTCTCCGTCGACGACTAGCGGGCTCTTGACGTTCTCTTCAATGTCTTTGGCCGCTCGAATACGGCTCCGAAGTCGGAGTGAGCCGTTGACTGACTCGACGCTGAGCTGGTGAAGGCGGCTCTCCTTTGTTACCGGCTTCCCACTGTTAAGGCACTCTATTTCTTCTGCGAAGGCCTCTTCTTGCGAAGACCGCATCAGGAGTTCTTCGGCTTTTCTTAGGAGCTCGGCTGTGACTGGAAGCAAGTCGGGTGTCGATCTCTTCTTCTGTTTGGGTGCCTGTGGTTTCGCTGTCGCAGGTTTATTTTTCTTCCATGTGGGATCCGCTTCTTTATTCCTCTTTGTTCGTCGGTAGTTGACCTTCTGTCTGGTGGCTCTGCAGAGTTCTATGAACTGCAGAACGCGTGCTGTCGCGTACCGGAGGCGGTCCCAGCTGGAGAATTTTGCAGGATCAGGCAGACCCTCTGCTAGCCTCAGTCTTCTTTTACTGATTATGTGATGCGTCTTCTCTTCTTCGGAAGGCTCTTCTTCTATGGTCTTCACAGGTTCTATTGGCCAGGAGTCTTCTGTTAGGTAAAGGAAATCTGGCCCTTTGTACCATCGGTGATTCTTGTCAAAGGCAGTTGGTACATCTCGTGTCGCATCGTCGGCGACATTCTGTTTCGTCGGAACCCAGCGCCAGTCGTTGACCTTAGAGCTCTCTTCTATTGCTGCGAGACGGTGAGCCACGTATGGTTTGTAGGAACGTGACCCGGTCCTTATCCATGTGAGCACTGTTTTGCTGTCTGTCCAAAACACCTTTTTGTCGGGTTTTCTCTCATGTTCTTCGATGACTGCTTCGGCGAGCCTGGTGCCCATGACTGCTGCTTGTAGTTCTAACCTCGGTATACTTGTCAGCTTGAGCGGAGCCACCTTTGCCTTGGCCATGATGAGAGACACTCCCACCTCACCGTCTGGTGTTACTGCCCTCCAGAATAGGACTGCCGAGTAGGCCGACTCACTGGCGTCGCTGAAGACATGAAGTTCAAGGGAGGCGGCGTCACTGTAGTGCAGATACTGCCGCGGGATCACTATGTCGTGGAGACTTCTCAGGTGTCCCATCCACGATTTCCATTGCTCCGCTAAGTCTTCATCAATGCGGTCGTCCCATGCTGTTCCTCGGCGCCAAACTTCTTGCAGTAGCTGTTTCGCCCTGATAGTGACAGGTGAGGCGAATCCCAACGGGTCGAAGAGTGACATGACGATACGTAAGGCTTCTCTCTTCGTTGGTTGCTTTCCTTCGATGAGTGTTGAAGGTATTCTCGCCAGGTTGAGGTTGAATGTTAGCTCGTCCGAGTTCATCTTCCAAATAACACCCAGTACTCGTTCAGTTTGCTCTTCTGTCTTGTATAGCTCTAGGTCTTCTATTTGTTTTTCCTCTCCCAGTGTTTCTAGGAGTGACGCTGAGTTCGATTTCCATTGTTTTAGTTCGAAGCTGGCCTTCTTGTGTATCTCGCGCACGCTCGTCGTCACTTTCACTGCGTCTTCTAGGCTTCTGAAGCTGTCTAAATAGTCGTCGACGTAGTGCTTGTTTACTATGGCAGCTGCGGCTTCCGGATGACTGTCTTCGTGCTGCTTGGCATTCAAGTTCTTTATGTAAATGGCTGTAGACGGCGAACTTGATGCTCCGAAGATTAGCGACGTCATTCTATATTCTTCCGGAGGTCGGTTGTCGCGGCGATCCCCGCGCCACAAGTACCGCAGTGCGTCTCTGTCTTCGGTGCGCAGTTTGACCTGCATGAACATTTCTTTGATGTCCGCTGTTACCCCGATGAGATGCTGTCGGAAGCGCATAACGACGCCTGGCAGCGACTGAAGCAAATCCGGACCTTTGAGGAGCATGTCGTTAAGAGCCACCCCTCTGGTCTTGGCGGCGGCGTCATGCACAACACGAAGCTTGTCCGGCTTCATGGGGTTTATGACCGCGAAGTGAGGCAGGTACCAAGTCTTTTCAGGAGTCTTCTGCGGTGGTGCGCGCTCGGCGTAACCTTTTTCTATAAGAGCTTCCATCTGTTCGACATATTTCTTCTTGAGGGCTGGGTCACGATCGATCTTCTTTTCAATATTTAAGAGCCTCTTCAGCGAGTTTTCATAATTGTCCGGGAACTTGACGTCTTCCTTCTTCCAGAGGAGGCCGGTCTGGTATCTTGTTTCGTCGATCTTCTCGGTCTTCTGTTCGAGAATTCGAAGTGCCTTCTCCTCTGGATCGGTTTTTGGTCTCTTCGGGTTTATGCAGAGGGTGTCCATCTCAAAGTATCTCTTCACCAGGTCCTCGAGGTCATCTTCTGCTTCCTTCATTGTTGACACGAAGTCGATCTTCTGGCCAAAGGAGTTAGTTTGACTTCCGTGAAGTACCCATCCGAGTGGCGTGAGAGATGCCACTGGATGGTCCTTGTCCCCTTTCCTGGTCTCTTCGGTCAGTAGTAGATGCCAGTTGTCTTGCCCGATGAGGATCCGTGGCTTGGCATTGGAGTATGTAAGATGTCCTTTGATGTCCGATAGGTGTGGACAACCTTCCACTAATTCGCGTGGAACCCGTTGAGAGGAGACTTGTAAGTTCTTCACTGTTCTTGCATGAATCTGCTCCTCATGTTCGTTGCGCCCTTTCAGTCCGACAGTTACTCTTCTTGATGCCGATTCCGCAGTCTTCAACTCATTGATGGTTTCTATCTTCAGTGGATCTACTGGTCCTGTAGCTCCGATGCTCGCCGCGATGTCTTCGTCGACGAGTGTGACCATGGATCCGTCGTCCATCAATGCGAATGTGTTGACTGTACCCTTAGGTCCTTTCACCTGGACCGGCAGGATCTTCAGATAGGATTGCTTCTTTATTGTCCACGTCAAATTGATGACTTCTGTTTTCTTGTCACTTTCTGTCTTCTCTGTCTGTTCTATCTTCTTTTCATGATGAAGCAGCTTGTGGTGCGTGTACTTGCATCCGTTGACACCACACGGCTTCGCTGTACAGTGGTGAGTCTTGCTCCTATAACGTAGGCATCTGAAGCAGAGGCGTTTGGACTTCGCAGTATCCCATCTCGAATTGACTTCCATCTTCTTAAATGCGTCGCAATCTGTCGCGTTGGTGTGGCTTGTCTCGCCGCACACGAAGCACTTCAATGTGTTGCTCTTCTCTATGACGTTGGTGACCCGCTGAGTCTTCTTCGGAGGTGCGGCCGTCGATGTGGCTGCCACCTGTTCAGGTAGCGCGAAGGGTCCGCACAACTCTGCTTCCCTCTTGAAAAATCTCTCCATCTTGATGAGGCAGGGATCTTCTTTGGGTTGCGTTGCTGAGAAGTCGTAGTAGCGGTACTGGAGCGTTGGCGTCAGCTTGCTCACCAATGTCTTTGTAAGTTCAGGGTTATACATGTAGTTGTAACAACCCAATGTCTTCAGTGTTGCTACGACGTTGGAGATCTTCGTGGCGAATATGCAGATGTCCCTCGGCGACTCGGTGAGACGTGGTAGACCTCGAAGCGTTTCCATTTCTATTATTGCGATTGACTCTGGTCTTCCGAATCTTGATTCCAAGGTCTTCATCACTTCTGAAGGGTGCGCGTTGGTGATGAGTAGCCCTTCAACTGCTTCTCTGGCTTTCCCCTTCAAGTTTCTTCGAAGTCTGTTGATATTCTCGACGGCGCTGAACGTTGGTTCGGACTCGTAGTAGGCGGCGCGGAAGGGTAGCCACTCCTGATGCGACCCGCTGAAGAACGGCAACTCGATGAACTTGGGTCGCTGGGCGGCGCTGACAGCCCGAGTGATGGCTTCAGCTAGGAGTGCGATGTCCCCTTGTGCTCCCGCCGGTGTTCGATGAACCTCTTCTTGCTTCGGCGGTTCTTCGAGGGCGATTATCGGCTCTGGCTGGGGGTGGTGAGGCTCGTTGGCGATGGCTAGAACGGGGCGAGTCTCCTGGTTATCCAACCATTTGTCTACACGGGCGTTGACTTCTGAGTAGAGGGAGACTCCATCTTCTTCCTCTACTTCATCATCTTCTTCTTCCCTATCTGTATCATCCGCTTCTAGTGCTGCCAGGCGTGCAGCAGCTAGTTCCACTTGGAGGCGGAGCAATTCTTCCTTTGCTTTGGCGATTTTCTGCATCTTCATTTTGCTGCAGGTCGATCCCCCCCCTCCCCCCTTCTTGCTAGGGGGGCGGAGGAGCTGTGGGCCGGTTGGTTTCGACGTACCGGCCGCATCCCTGACGACTCGCTTCACAGTCGAGGCGTCAGTATCACGGCGATTTTCTTTCGATGTGACAGCAGCGGGCGGCTTCATCAGCTGTTTCAATCTCGTACCCTTGGTGAGAGTCGTCGCGGCGGAGGGGGCAACTGAAGGCACGACGACGTCGGCGGCGGCGGGGCGCGAGGCTGCAGGCACGTTGGCGGCCGAGGGGGGGGGCGCGGTAGCTGCGGGCGCGGGGGGCGCGCTGGCGGCTGAGGCGGTGACAGTCGAGGTGGTCGCGGCGGAAGTCACGATGGTGGGATCAGTCATCACGGAGGTGTAGGTCTGTTCGGAACTCTCCGTGATAGTCGTCCCCGATTGCTGTGTCGATTCGGATGTGGCTTCCGTGCTGGTACCGGTCGCAGAGGTAGTGGCCTTGGATGATGACGGTTTCTGTTCACTCGACTGTTTGCGGCCCTTTCCTTCGGAGCGCGTAACGGGCATGATGACAGCTGATCTTCAAAGTCGATGACACGAAGTACTAACACGAAGTACGTTCTTCAGAATGTCTTCACTGTAGCGCTATTTTCAATCTTCAAGTAATATTCCCCACAAATCCGACTCTTGAAGGACCTTTAAATGTGCAGGATGCACACTTAACTATTGCTGGGATTGGTGGGGAAATAAAAACGACTATCTTGAAGGCTTGAGATTTATTCTTTACAGTGTTTCTATCTTCTAAAGTTCTCTCTTCATGTTCTTACTATTTCTTCTAGTCTTGTTTCTTCCTTTTTCTTCCAGTCTTGTTTCTTCCTTTTTCTTCTAGTCTTGATTCTTCCTTTTTCTTCTAGTGTTTCTTCTTCTGTTGTCGCTGGCTAACTGACTATATCGAAAACCAGCCCGTAATTTATATAATTTTCCTTAATAAAATCTAAGGCCTCTGATTGGCTGACCAATCAGAGCACACGAATTTTAACCAATCAAATTCCGGGTGGTTTTCGACGCAATTAGCTTAACTACGACGAAACTTTACCGTAACGAGAGCAGGGTGACATTTTTTGCGGTTTTCCCTATGTTTTTGTTAACAAACATATACTAAATTATATATTTTTAGAATCTACTAACTTATTTCTATCTAAGAAAAATAAAATAAACACAAAAAACAAAACATAACATACATCTATAACTAATAGGTAGGTAATATTCTAGTATGTTCTAAAACTCTGTTAGATTGTTAAATAATAAAATAACAAAACCAATTTTAATTAGAAACTATCAAACAATCAAATATTCTAATAAAAAGGAAATTAAATAGATTTCTCTATCTTCTATGTACATTGTTATCACTTATAAACTATAACTAATGTTCATCAGTTTGTTTACACACTACACTTGAGTTTGTATAAACACTACACTGTCCCGCACAGTCACAGTATGGCAATAAAGGTTTACAACCACATTCCCAAAACTTTTAGAGATTACGGCTATTTAAGATTAAATTAAAAGATTCATGAATATTTCTATACATTAAATGAGTTCCTAAGTCGCAAGACAAACTTAATTTATTTTTACTTTTATTATTAAGAACTTTTATTATTATGTTTTTAAGAAGTTGTACTAAAATTAACTAATTATTATTGTATTGTGTCATTTATTTAATTGTGTGATAATTTTACTTTTTAATTTACTTTAATACTATAACATGTAATAGTACCTAAGTCCCTTAATATTCGCATGTCCACTAAGGGTAGATGTCGGAACCTAAGAAACAATGTACTTACCATCTTTGTGACCATATCTGAAGCGAATAAAGATATTATTATTATAACCAGACAATTGATAAACATACTAGTATATTTCTAAATTATATAATAATAATATCCTGGGTAATATTTGCACACGACCATCTGATCCCAAATTAAGCAGAGCTAAATACATTTATATTATAAATCACACTCAGATACAAAACAAATAATCATGCTCATCACACAAAATCGAACCCGTGACCTCTGGTTTACTTGTCTGATTGCCATAGTACAAGATTTGCCAAGTTTGGGATCAGATGGCAGTGTTTAAATTGTCCCAAAATATTTATTTATTTTCTAGACTAATTTGGAGCACTATTCTCCTAAGACTTTATATGGAAGCTAAAGCTCCAGTCATAAGTATGATTGATACAAAAACGCATCAAAACGAATTACTAATGAAATAGTTAAAGGCAACGAAATTCTCGAATCCGCACTGCGTCTTATCATTGTAAGAAAAGCTCCCAAGCATAGTTCGATGCTGCAATTATAATAAATTTTGTAGGAACCTACGTAAGTTCAAGTTTGGCTGCAAGCGACTTATATTGTACGGGCCCCTTGGGTGACACTGAGGTACGACGTACTAGCGGGGACAATGGTGATTTGGGTAAAATATGTTGGGAATAGAATCATGTGATTTCGGCTACTGAGGCTTTAGGATTGCAAAAATAAAACGTACAAAACGTGTTAAAAAATCGGGTATACAGCTCTACGATTGATTATTGCCATGTTGCCATTATGAGATTTTTCAATCACAATGCTTCGTTCATATTGAAAAGTGGAATTTATTGTCACTGTTATTATAAATCGATATTTCGGATTTGATGTCGTGGAGAAACTCTGAGCATAGCTCTATCCATTGCTCTTATGGATGACCTGGACTCTTTACTTGAGTGGGAGCAACATGGACGTCCGACATGATTTTTCTCTTATCCATATTTTTTAGTCCCACTTGTTGAGGAGGCTCTGCTGAAGTCGTCAAGCACTATACTGACTACTTCCATGGTCTGGGCCATAACTATTATATCATTGGCAAATTGAAAGTAAGAAATGTAGTCGTCATAGATATTGATGCTAAATATATCTTTCAGTAAAATGGTACAGACGCCAGCACATCCAATTACCCCAATCTGTCAAATTTCTTTTAAAGATTTTCGACTTTACCACAAAAGCATAAGGTTCACTTTCAATTGGGGAAATTTGACAGATTAGCTTGATGTGCTGGTGACTGTACATAATTTCTGAGATGTCCTGTCTCACTCGCTGCAGTTGGATAGTTTTCAAATTCTGGTCCTGGAGTTGGCATTCAATTTAGCATCTTTGAAGAGACCTCAGCACGGCCTAGGTTTCAATAAATTCAAAGGCTTTCTCATAGTCCATAAACGCTAAGCATAGCGGCTAATTAAACTCCTCGGTCTTCTGTAAAAATGCCAAACGAGTCATTGAACGATTCCTTGTATCTATAGCTTCTGCAAGATTATGGGCCTATTTCCAATGAAGACAATAGGTCATCCGCCAGAATGCCAGGTTTAAAACCATCTATCAATTTTAAGCTAAATGACACATGGGTAAGCAGACATTTTCACATAAATAAATAAATATAAAGCGCTTTTGTCTCCACCTGTACCTTCTTGCTCAACTTAAATTAACTTGGCATATATCAGGTATTCCGTTAATCTGACATCTACATATGTTGTTGAAATGAAGAAATCGTTCCTCTGTCTCTCTCTAGAGCAATTTATCCTTGTCTAACGTAGATATATCTGATAGAACTAATTCGGGCTCCCAGTTTAAAGTGAGTTTCTGGCGACTAACAAAGTTGAAAGTTATTTGTAGGAATTGTGTTTTGAAGTCATGTTTACTTCTGCTATACTTATGTGTCATTTTATTGGATATTAATGACATTTTCTGTTTTTATCCGGAGATTATATTTTATTGGATTTTTACATCTAAACTTCGGCTTCCAATTATTTTATTAAATACTATATAATTGAGAAATATAATAAATAATCATATAAGTTGAAAGACGTGCACTGCTGAAAAAAGGCATCCCTCAATGATCTCTACAATTACCGGTTCTGGGTTATCCGCATCCAGCGGTTTCCAGAGACCCTCGCAAGATCATCGGTCCATCCTGTAGGGGCCATGCTGGATCTGCCAGTCTGGTCCCTACTGGAGAAAATTTCTGCCCCAGCTGCCTTTGGTTCTACGAACTATATACTTTGCCTACTGCTACTTCAGCTTGGCAATTCTTCGTGTAATGTCGGTTACTATGGTCCAATAGCGGATTTTGACATTCTGATTCGATATCAAGGCAAATCCGAGCATAGCCCTTTCCATTGCTCTTTGGCCTATAGTAAGCGAACACGTCTCTGTTCTGTAAGTAATTATTATGGCATTGAGATACTTTTATTCAAGTAGGACGGAAAATTATCGTTTATTATATATCGATTATAAAGTTTATTTTAACCCTAAATACAAGTAGAATTGGTTACCTCCTTTCCATTGCTTTTCTAAGTACTTGTTGGGTATTATTAAAAGACTAATTATAGGAAATAAGTACTATTTGTGTCTGAGATATTCTAGCCACCCACCCACAGGTAGGCTTCTACCCATGTTAGCGACTATTATCAGACTATTATCACTAGACTATTATCTACAGACTACAGACTATTATCTACAGACTACAGACTATTATCTACAGACTACAGACTATTATCTACAGACTACAGACTATTATCTACATCTAGACTATTATCAGACAACCGATCGAGCATATATTGTCTTTGCCTACTAAATAATTACTCTAAGTGGACCAAATCCCGTGTTCATGCCCGCTTGAGTATGTTTCGCCGGACCGTCTCAACTGGGCCGTGTTGAAACCGGTAGTAGATGAACTCTCCACTGAGTTTGTTTCGCTGGGTCTTCTCAGTTGGGGCGCATTGGATCCGGTGGTAGCATTAAAGCGCGACTGTCGTTATTAACAGAAGGTCCGCCATAATAATAAATTATTCAGACAATATGTAGTAAAATATAGCTAAAACTATAAATTTTGATAATTAAACTTAAACATAATCTCTTTGACCTTAACTTAATACAAGCTAGCTAAATATAATTGCAATTATAAAATAAATGTAATAAATGTTTTCATACAATCCTTGTACCTAAATATCTATGTTACTAGAAATAATAATGTACCTATACAACTATATTACTACAAACATGCTCTGACTATTTACAAGCGCTTTTCTAAAGTCTACATGAATAAAAACCTTTTTTATTTATTTATCTAACATGGGACGTGTCCACTGAATCCTAGAGTTGCTCAGAAATTCCGCCCTCCTCACTCAGAATAAGGGCACATTGCTGTTCAAATGACCGCTCAAATTGCTCCTGCCATTTTATCCAAAGATCAGAATGAAATACCTTGGGATTTCTGTAGACCAATGCCTTACTTTCAGGCCTCACTTGCATACACTTGTGACCAGACTCCGAAAACTTATATATATATATATATATATATATATATATATATATATATATATATATATATATATATATATATATATATATATATATATATATATATATATATATATATATATATAATAATAATATCTCGGGACAATGTCACACAGATCATCCCAGCCCTAAACTAAGCAAAGCTTGTACTATGGGTACCAGGCGACGATATACATACTTATATAGATAGATAAATACTTATATACGTAGAAAACATCCATGACTCAGAAACAAATATTCGTGCTCATCACACAAATATTTGCACTTACCGGGATTCCAACCCAGGACCACCAGCTTCGTAAGCAGGAGCACTACCAACTAGGCTACGTGACCGTCATATTTAAAACTTTAAGACATACAGCTGACAAGGGTGTTATTAGAATGGTCTATTATGCACTATGCCAATCGCTAATAGACTATTGCATCACGCCGTGGGGAGGTGCTGCTAAGAGCTATGTTATTGAGGTTGACAGACCACAACGAGCCATTCTTAAGGTTGCCGCTGGCCATCCTTACCGATATATCTAACGGTAGCACTATACAAGGAATGGAACATCCTTACAGTTTTCATACTTTGCACGCTGTTAAAAAAACACTCTCAGCTACCTTATGACCCTAATCTTCTCAAGGATAATAATAGTAATAATAATAATATCTAGGGACAATGTCACACAGATCATCTTAGCCCCAAACTAAGCTAAGCTTGTACTATGGGTACCAGGCGACGATATACATACTTATATAGATAGATAAATACTTAAATACATAGAAAACATCCATGACTCAGAAACAAATATTCGTGCTCATCACACAAATATTTGGACTTACCGGGATTCGAACCCAGGACCACCAGCTTCGTAGGCAGGAGCACCACCAACTAGCCTACGGTGACCGTCAATACCGTCGGATAAAAGACGAAAAGACAAAGTTTGTCCTACTGAATCCTTCCGCTCGGCCTTGTCTCATAAGTTCTTTAACTTTCTTGGAAATTATGTATATAACAACATAAACAATACACTAATCTATCCACCACATAAATCTCGATATAAATTAACAGTCGCGTCTTATCTTAAAACCCTAGACTACCAACAAACCGAAGACCTGTTAACCCCCTTACAGTAACCATTTTCTAACAGTATCCCTCCACCCAATAGATAACTCTCGCTACATTCATTTACATGTATACTCATTTACATTTACATTCCCACTTATACATACATACCCACACTCACACTCATATCTGCCGTGTCTATAATTATTTTCACTTCCTTACTATTGTTAATACTTTTATTTGTTTTAATTATAAGCTTGTTTACGTAGCCTTGTAAGGAGCTAACCGCGTGGGAGGTCCTGGTGATCCGTAATACAGGTTTTTTTTTAACCTACATCAGGCACCAGTCTCTCACAATAGGTTTCAACTTGGCACTAAATTGTTATTGATAATTTTATTATAAGCTTTATAACCCTACTGTGAAGGGAAATAAACAGATTTTTAATATTATTATATTAATTAAACTACTGCTACGGTCACCCAGCTACAGACTGACCGCTCACCCAGGTGCTTAACCTCACCTATCATTTTCGGGCCGGTGAGAACAACGAACTATGAGCGCCTCAAATACCAGTTTATTATATACAACATGTAACTTAATTAACGCACACCCTTATACACCCCAATTAGAATATTATGTTGTAATCATAATACATACACTGATTTTTTTATTTAACTTGTATATGCATTGTTATTTACTAAATTATTTTCTTGGAATAAAGTTTATTTTACTTTATTTTGTATTGAATGATGGAATTTGTATGAATACAAATAAAACTGCGATTTTAAAAGTCTTATTACCTACTTCGACTTACGGTCCATTTTAATTTGTTTTGATTGTACAGGGTTAATATGACAATAATATCCGTAATTTTAATTATTTTAGAATTAAACATTACCTACATTAAAAATCATATAAATCGATTCAGTAAACGATTCTGAACAAACTATTTTCAGGATGTGCGTTAATTAAGTTACATGTTGTATATTATAATTAAACTAGAAATTGGTTAACAAAGCCAAGTGCTAATATAAGTTCAACTTTACTGTTATTGTCATAATATTTAACATGTCAAAAACAGACAGGATTTCACACTGCTTTAAATAATAGTAGGAGAGACGTGGAAGATCGTCCTTCACCGATCTGATAACCAGATGAGACGTATTTTTTATCAAATATTTTTTATAAACAAATATGCCTATAATTGCTTGCCTATCGAAAAGTGCTCATGGCTATTTTTAATTAAATTAACTTTTATCGATTTTTTTTCATCACCTTCATACTTTTGATAACCAAATAAAATTTATTTCACTGATAGTTTTTAATACATATATAACCATGAGCACTTTTCGATAGGCAAGCAATTATAGGCATATTTGTTTATAAAAAATATTTGATAAAAAATACGTCTCATCTGGTTATCAGATCGGTGAAGGACGATCTTCCACGTCTCTTAGACTATAAAGACAAAGTAATTAATTACAATGCAAAATTATAACAACAGATTCAATCCACGCAAATAATTGCGCATTATGTCATGCGGTAAATGTATCAGTTAATTTAATTATAAGTATAATCAATAGTTCAATATAATAAAATAGACATGCCTTGTTGGTTCAAATTCAAAAGTCATTTATTCCGTTAAAATATTACAATTATGTGGAATCGTCAATTTTTTACCCTACCGTGCCGTGCATGACGTGGCAGCTACTGAGAAACACTGCCAGAAAACTCAGCAGGAATCCTTTCTTTAATATTTATTTCTTAATATAAAATTGCATTGCACTTAAATGTGTTAATCTAGAGCGACTCAATCGATGCGATAAAAATGGAAAAGGCAAGGAAGACGCTTTTAATGAAATAAACTAAACACTAATAGGCGAGCGCGTATTTAAAAAAAACCAGCCAAGTGCGAATAGGACTCGCCCATGAAGAGTTCCGCAGCAGAAAGTATTTCAGTTGATTAAATGAAAGGTAAATTGCGGTTTACGATTTATGACGCATTAAGAAAACTAATAACTAGATCTCGTTCAAACCAATTTTCATTGTTAGTACATGATAATGTACATCATATATTTTTTTTTAGTTTTATTATTCTCTTGTTTTAGAAGTTACAGGGGGGGACACTCATTTTTCCACTTTGGAAGTGTCTCTCGCGCAAACTATTCAGTTTACAAAAATGATATTAGGAACCTCAATATAATTTTTGAAGACCTATCCATAGATACCCCACATGTATGGGTACTATGAAAAAAAATTTTTGAGTTTCTGTTCTATATATGGGGAACCCCCAAAATTATTATTCTTTTTCTATTTTTGTGTGAAAATCTTAATGCGGTTCACAGAATACATCTACTTACCAAGTTTCCACAGTACAGCTCTAATGGTTTTGGAAAAAAGTGGCTGTGTCATACGGACGGACAGACAGACAGACAGACATGACGAATCTATAAGGGTTCCGTTTTTGCCATTTGGCTACGGAACCCTAAAAAGTCATCATTGTGCATAGTATCTATGTATATTTAGCATAATAGTACTCACCCTCTAAACCTAAAGGCTTGTATACATTGGTTTACTGTTTAGTAGTTAGTTTACTTCAACTGCAAAGTTGCAAACTGAAATTAAATGTTAATATACAACATGTAACGTAATTAACGCACACCCTCAAACACCCCAATTAGAATATTATGTTGTAATCATAATACATACACTGAATTTTTTATTTAACATGTACATATATGCATTGTTATTTACTAAATTAGTTTCTTGGAATAAAGTTTTTTTTTTCTTTATTTTGTATTAAATGATGGAATTTGAATGAATTTCAATAAAACTGCGAGTTTAAAAGAGTCATTTCTTTGACTTACAGTCAACTTCAATCTGTTTGGACTGTACAGGGTTAATATGACAATAATTTCCGTAGTTTTAATTATTTATGGAATAAAAAATTACCTATATTAAAAATGATATAAATCGATTCAGTAAACGATTCTGAACAAACTATTTTCAGGATGTGCGTTAGTTAAGTTACAGGTTGTAGTACTTATTAGGCCTATTATAGCGTAGTTGTAATTAGTAAAACAATGTAAAAAAATGACTTTAGTATCTCACAACACAAGCAGCAGAGTATTCTTATTTAGCATAAAATTGTTATTATCTTAATCTAAGGCGTCGGACACACTTGCTTAGCTGTAGCTTGGCCATGCAACTTTGCAAAGGAACTTAGTATGACTTAGTAGTAGCCGCGCACTACCGCTCTGTGGAATCAATTAGCTACGGAGGTATTTCCGATCCGGTATGACATGGCAACCTTCAAGAAGCGAGCCTATTCTTTTCTTAAAGGCCAGCAACGCACTTACGGCTCCTCTGGTGTTGCGAGTGTACATGGGCGGCGGTGATCACTTACCATCAGGTGACCCATTTGCTCGTTTGCCATCCTATTTTATAAAATAATATTTAGGGACAATGTCACACAGATCATTGTAGCCCCAAACTAAGCAAAGCTTGTACTATGGGTACCAGGCGACGATATACATACTTATATAGATAGATAAATACTTAAATACATAGAAAACATCCATGACTCAGAAACAAATATTCGTGCTCTTCACACAAATATTGGCACTAATCGGGATTCGAACCCAGGACCACCAGCTTCGTAGGCAGGAGCACAACCAACTAGGCTACAGTGACCGTCAAAAAAAATAACCTAAGCACTGAGATCTCTGGATACTAGATAGAAAAAAGTAGCGGTACGTAACTTACCACCTGAACCTCGATATCCCTCAGACATAGACATAGATCATTTTATTGCCAGAAACTGTGTACAGAAGATGTTATAACAATTTGATTGATCAACAGTTACCAATATCGGGCATGCAATATTTTTTCTACCTATCTTAATATTAAATAATTAATTTTTATAATCTTGATAACAGATAAATAACAAATTATGATAAATTCAATAAATCAGTTGCTTCGATACTTGGTCATAAGCAAAAAACTCTTTAAGGTCATAAAATACGTTGTGCAATAGCGATCTTTTTAAACATTTTACCATCAAGTTGTTTAATTTCAAGTGGTAGATGATTATACACACGTATTGCTGTAATGTAAGTACTCTTATAGTAAATCATGTTGCGATTAGATGGTAACTCTAAATTAAACAAGTTTCCAGTTGAATAACTAATGCAATGAAATCGATTTTTAAATTGAGAATTACCACTCTTTTCTTTAATTACTGTTACAGTAAAATTCAGTTATTATGTATTGTTGCGTAGCTCGAGAGTAGGTCGTAGTCTGTGCGACTACCACGTTACTATCTATGCTACAAAGAACATCGAAAGATACTACGCCGTAGTACCTGCATAGTTTTAGTTAATTTAAACCATAGTTTGGCCTGAGTAAAATACCTATAAAATTTTCGTAATACCTATGTCGTATTTATCGGTCATCATAACTTTGTCTTTGTCTTTAAAAATATCCAACTGAAAAATTTACAAAATATATGAAAAAGAATTATATTAATTATAATTATATGGGACCCTCTTGAAAGTATTCTGTAACAAATATCATTAAGATAAATTTGGGATCAGATGGCCATGTGTGAATAATGTCCCAGGGTATTATATTATATTGTAGAAGCGGAAAACTACAAGAGTGGGGATTTTCTATAAAAAGGCGATGCCTCGCCGGCATCGCTCTCTTTTACGACCAAACAGTTGTCGAGGCTGTTACTCTGTCCGATTGTGAATCGATTCGTATACGAATCGATTCACAATCTAATCACAATTCACAATCACACTAGGCTAACAATTATAAACAAAGACTATAGTCTTTGTTTATAATTGTTAGCCTAGTGTAGTGCGGGTGATTTGACTTCTTTTGTTCGTTTTCTTTGTTTGAATTAAAATTATTTGTCTGTTAAATATTTTTGTGATTATTGTTGTCGTAAGTTGTATTAAAATGTGTTTTAAAAAAGCTACTCCTGGTCTTATTCCTTAGATCAGAAGTGAGATTCTTCTTTCGCCCACATAGTTATTTATGTGTTTTGCAATTATCGGTGAGGTCAAATATTTTTGTTGTTGTTGTGCAGTTTTATGTGGTTAATTGATTGGCTTTTGTTGTTGTTTAGTGGTATTATTTTCGTTATGTCGGATCGTGAGCGTGATTATAGTGTGAATCGCCGGGATAGGTATAGTCTTGGGCACGGTAGTCGCCACAGTGAGCGTCGCGAGCGATCGCCAGACGAAAATTTTAGGTTATGGCTCGAAATGCAGGCAATGCTTACTCGTCTTAAGGCATTAGAAGATGCGTCTCGGACTTCACCTAGGCCGGGGCGTTCGGGTGTTTGTGATACGAGAGTGTCGGAGGGAAACCCAAGCCGTGTTGAGTCGCTATCTCGAGTTGAGCATGTTTCGCGTACACCTAAGCGCAATATCCTGCGATCGCCGGTTCAAGCAGATTCGCGTGATGCGCGTCGCTCATGTATGAACACGGAGGTTAGTGTCTCGACGCTTAATATAGTGCCGCGACCGAGAGATCAGTTATTGTCGCCTACGACGTAATCACAGACAACGTCCATGCACTCGGTCTCGATCACCGCCACGTGGTTCGGAACCCACTCGTAGCAGCGTCCCAGAGCATTTCACAGTCGTGTTTGCCTGAATGAACATTTTTACATTTCCAATTTTGACTCAAATTTACATATTTTCGATAATTGGTATGCTGAGGTAGACCGTGCAGAATCTTTAAATAATTGGAGTGATTTTGAGTACCTCGTTTGTGTGTTTTACTTTTGTATAGTGTTCCTGTAAGCAAAATTTATTTGTATTTTGGTATCGGTTGTTTTTAAAAAGTAAGTACCACGTGCTTGTTGTTTTGTTTTTGTGTGCGCCCTAAAGTATAAAACCGTTAGTTAATATCTAAATTGTGATTAGTTCAGTTTCACTGGTGACTAAAGTAAATAGAACGTACACCACGCAATGATTCGCATAGTCGTCACGATGATAAGTGCAGAGATTATTGCCGTGATACACAAAGTAGATCTAGGCGTCGCGACAGACCGGATAGTTTTGAAAGTTCACGTAAACTTGTTCGTTCGCGGTCAGTTTGCCAAAAACTGGCTGATTTCCGTTTACGTTCCTTGAGTGTTAGCAGTATAAGATCACATAAGTGTGAACCTGAAATGTCATCCAGGGCTCAAGAAAATCTACACCGTTGTACATTGCATGTTATCATGATTTGTTTAGGAATTATCGAAAGTAATTTTAGATCTGTAAAATGAACTAAAAATGTGGGTAGTTCGGCTACTCGGGCAATTGTTGACGTGATCAGTCGATATTTCTAGTCGTTCGTTTTGTTTAGATTTGTTCTAATCACTATTGTGTTTTAACCGTTGCCGAGTGTAGTAACTGTGAGCGCAGTCTACGAAGTGTACATAAATGTGTTTTGTTTTGGTAAAATTTTGTGTGGTGTGATTTACGTAAGTAGATTCAATTTTATTGTTTTGTATGTGAAATACCGCTATGTATTTCACGTGGCCGATCAAGTCTTTCTTGAAAGGTGGATCCCATATCAGGGCGTGAAATCATTTACTTAGTTTGTCGCACGGTAGTTTGCGATATTCCGGTGAAGCAGTGAAAGCCTCTTAGGCTAACCGATTCGTCATGTGAAAATAAAAGGTAGTTTGCGATGTGTGTTACGAATTACGAACTAAGCTCGATCATTAGACGTCGTAGTGTTGATAGCTGTCGCCAGCGCCGCTCAGTATCGTGTGCATTGCATGATAGCCATGGTATATAGCTGTAGGTATTGACCACCGCTGAGGAATGTAACCTCAAACGGTTGACATCACGGTGTTGTATAAAATGTCATGCCGTTGTTTTGCGCCTAATGGTAGTGAGAGGATTGAGTGAGGAGCTGAAAAGCCTATGCTACAAGGTAACAAAGCTTACTAAGTAACACTTGATAGTCTTATCATTTTTTCAATTTAATACTCAATGTGTTATTTGCATTCTACAATGTAAATGAGTTGTTATTTAAAACCTAGTAGGTGTAATAACAGTGCACGTTCTCAAGCTACTCCTTAGAAGCGGAGTTATCAACATAAGTTTGAAATCATCCTCTGAAGTTTGACTGCACGTGTGGCGCAGTGGTTAAGATCATCGCGTTGTCATTCAATGACCCGGGTTCGATTCCCGTAAATTGCGTAAACTATTTGTGTGAACCATGAGATGTTCTGAGTGTGGATGTACTTTGTGTCGGACGATTATATGTTTCGTCATGTGTAATGATGTTATGTAAAAGACTTGGTCATATTAAAGGACAAAGGTTACACCAAAGTGAGATCAGTCATGTTAGCAATCTCAAATCAAGTGAGTTATTGTCAGGTGTAGCCGAGTCGGAGAAAGGTGGTTTGGTACACATTTCTCCGCCACAAAAAGTCTGACGGAAATGACAAATGTTTAGTCTCTGTCTCCATTATCTCATAGAAGTTATTTATAATTCTCGATTGTATTGCTCTAAAATATACCGAGCGTTAATGTGATCTAATATGTGTGTTGCGCGTTAGTGCATTGTTTTCAGGATTTTGTTTTAGAAAGAGGATAATGATGCCACATACTGATGATTTTGATGTTGTGCCAATTAGGGTTCATCAGATTTCTAAACCTTGTAATTGGACACGAATAACCCAGGCATCGAACGAAGTAATTCAATCGCCTCAGAATGGTAGTTTGGATGCAATTAGCTGCGTAAGACAATGATTTTTGTATTTCTTCTATAATTCGGTAAGTTAAGAACCCAGGTGGTTCTGATGTTACATGAAGGGACCTCTGTTAAGTTTTTCAGGTTTTTACGTAGAAATACGTTTCGTATAATTGTTACATATAATAACGTGTATAAGTAAAAAAAAAAAAAAAAAAACTGTCGCTTTTATTTTGAATAAGGCTAATTAAAAGAGTTCACGTTTGGTGATCGTTTGGTGATGTTCTCTTTGTAATTAAATTCTCTTAGTCCACAGGATATGCGTGGATCCAAGACGGTGTTAAGCAAACTATGGGCGCAGATTGCGGCCAGTACATGGCTTGCGTGGCAAGGTTTGTCAAGCGAGTGGTGTTGGAGGGCGAGTGTGTCACATGCTGTTTGGAGCAGGCTGCCGGCGTGACCCAGTGGCTACCTTCGGAGCTGGGGCCCTGAGGCGCCTGGTCTGGCGGGCGTGCGCCTGCGCGCGTGTCTAGCTGCTATGGGAGCTTAAACGCAGTTGAGTACATGATCCCGTGGTGTGGTGAGTGGACTCCCGATGTGTGTGGAGTCACTTTCCATGGTGCGTGACTTTAATTATTTAGGCACTTTGATATTTTGCTTCAACGAATTTTGTAAAGTTTTTGGAAATATGCTTGTGTGCCGAGCATTGTGTGTTGTTTTGAGAATTACAAATTGATTTAATGATTCTCTATTTGTACAAAGTGTTTTTCGCAAAGGGCAAACACATTAAATAAAAAGCGCTTGTAAATAGTCAGAACATGTTTGTAGTAATATAGTTGTATACATTAGATATTATTTCTAGTAACATAGATATTTAGGTACATATTGTATGAAAACATTTATAAAATTTATTTTATTACAGAAATGATATTTAGCTAGCTCGTATCAAGTTATTGTCAAGAGATTATGTTTAATTATCTAGTTTAAGTCTAATATTTTTACTACATATTGTCAATGGTTCTGTCTATATTAAAGGTATTATTATTATGACGGACCTTGTGTTAATAACGACGGTCGCGCTTTAATGCTACCACCGGATCCAATGCGCCCCAACTGAGAAGACCCAGCGAAACAAACTCAGTGGGTTCATCTACTACCGGTTTCAACACGACCCAGTTGAGACGGTCCGGCGAAACATACTCAAGCGGGCATGAACACGGGATTTGGTCCAATTAGAGTAATTATTTAGTAGGCAAACACAATATATGCTCGATCGGTTGTCTGAATGCTTATTATTTTAGATTATATTTAGGTATACAAAAGAAAAACTTCGAAACAATAACATTATTCATTTTGAGACAGAGTCAATAATTTTAAATTAAGTATATGATAGCAATCATTTACAGATAGTTCACGTAACACAGCAGATCAGTCATGTCTATATGGCTACAAGATCTCCAGCGAGCAATGTGCAGGTAGGAAGTGAGAGCCAGACGTCTTTGTCATCGATGTACTCTTTAGTGGTGTAATAACCCCTAGCCATAAGTATACGTTTCATATGTGTTTTAAAACTTGTGTCAGGCAGATCAGTAATTTGAGTAGGAAGCTTGTTATAAAACCTAATACAATTTCCTAAAAATGATTTATTAGTTTTGCTTACTCTAAAGCCTGGCATGGCTAGTTTGTTTTTATTCCTAGTATTTATATTATGCAGTTCACTTTTCTTTTTATAATTATGAATATTTTTTCTAACAAACATTATATTCTGATATATATATTCCGATGGCACAGTAAGTATATTTATTTCTTTAAACAAATTTCGCAAAGAATCGCGACTGCCTAAACCATAAATGGCTCTGACTGCTCTTTTCTGCAATACAAAAATAGTACCTATGTCAGCCGCCGAACCCCACAGCAGAATGCCATACGACATAATGCTATGAAAGTACGCGAAATACACTAATCTAGCAGTTTGTTCATCTGACAATTGCCTTATTTTCCAGACAGCATAGGAAGCCGAACTTAATTTACCTGCTAACTTTTCAATCTGAGGACCCCATTGCAATTTTGAATCAAGTGTCAATCCTAAAAATACGGTCGATGGGACTAGATCTAATATTTTCGCATTAAGTGCAACTGTTGGTACAATTTGATCATTAAGGGAAGTTCTATCTTGCGGTTGGGATAGTCTCTGTCTTGGAGGTCCTCGTACTCAGATATGCTATCCTGGCTGACGGATACACTTCAAGTAAGGTAGGGTTTCATGTTATTGGATGCTGTCTTGGAGTGCGCTCAGGTATGCGATCCTAGTATATGGGACATGCCTGGTGTGGCTTTGTGTTCCTTCCTTTATGCTCGGACGTGTGGTCCTGGAGCTGTGTGTTACACGTAGGGTCATGCCACGGGTTGGCCGCTGACGAGACGTGGTGCTGTGTGTTACACGTAGGGTCATGCCACGGGTTGGCCGCTGACGAGACGTGGTGTGAGATATGTTTGTGTGTTAAATATTGACTGTGTTTTATTGATAATTTGGGTTGAAATACGCTTTTATCTGGAACTGATTAACACACGCAAAGTTATGTCTCACGTAAGTGCGCGTAGATCTCTAGCGAGTCGTGAGGTGGCACTCTCCCGACGGGAACTGCCACGAGTGAACGTACAGATATCAGTTTATTTTATACTCTTGTGGTTAGGGTGAGTTAGGATACGCTTTTATCTGGAACTGATTAACACACGCAAAGTTATGTCTCACGTAAGTGCGCGTAGATCTCTAGCGAGTCGTGAGGGGGCACTCCCCCGACGGGAACTGCCCCGAGTGAACGTACAGATATCAGTTTATTTTATACTCTTGTGGTTAGGCAGAGTTAAGTGTGCTAAGCCTACATATGTGTCGAATTGTTGTTTGATTTTGGTGCGACACAAAGATTATGTTTTGAAGCTATCTCTTATCATTTATGGACATGTTTTTGTGCTGTAGTTTTGTGTCATTACAGAGTCTGACAATGTCACAGAGGAGTCGAGATGCCTGATGAAGTTGATGAGCCACAACCCAGCACGTCCGCAACACGTGCTGCTGAAAGCTTGAGGATGTCGTTGCCAAGCCTGGAGACTGATTGCCAGAGTTGAAAGATGGAGCCCGTGGACGGCCTCCTGTCAGAAAGGGCCGTGTAGAAGCGGAAAACTACAAGAGTGGGGATTTTCTATAAAAAGGCGATGCCTCGCCGGCATCGCTCTCTTTTACGACCAAACAGTTGTCGAGGCTGTTACTCTGTCCGATTGTGAATCGATTTGTATAGTCTTTGTTTATAATTGTTAGCCTAGTGTAGTGCGGGTGATTTGACTTCTTTTGTTCGTTTTCTTTGTTTGAATTAAAATTATTTGTCTGTTAAATATTTTTGTGATTATTGTTGTCGTAAGTTGTATTAAAATGTGTTTTAAAAAAGCTACTCCTGGTCTTATTCCTTAGAATATATACACTTATTTTATTATTTAAATACATACTTTATAAATAATTACACCCACACACAGGACAAACAGAAATTTTCATGCACACAAATATCTGTCCTGGGTGGGAGTTGAACCCACGACCTGCGGCGTGAAAGGCAGCATCCACCAACCACGCCAACCGGCCCGTCTTAAAAGATTTTATATAAGAAAAGGAGAGCTTATTCAAGTTAGTAACAGAATAGCTTTACAGTCTGTTCAATGTAACTTAAGCCTAACTTAGACCGTTGAACCGCACTATCACTACAATCTCCGCTCATCCGGGTATTTAGGTCCTGACGGAGGTTGATCACCGGACGTCGGCGAGATAAGTCACGGATTCGATACTCGGCTAAGTTAAACTGTTTGTTTGGCCGTTAATCTAAGTAACTGCGGCTAATTGGGCAATAATATTTTGATGGATATAGGATTTGGATGGATAAATGGTTAATTTAGTATGATATGAATAGCAGTTATTTTGGCACGAGTGTTAGATTACACAAATGTTAAACAAAACGCGTCATAGGCATTTATGTGCTGAATCATATCAGCCGAAAGACGTCCACTGCTAGACAAAGGCCTCCCCCTAGGATCTCCACAATGGCCGGTCTTAATGCCCGCTTGCAACATCGTCGGTCCACCTTGTAGGGGACCTGCCCACGCTGCGTCTTCCGGTTCGTAGTCGCCACTCGAGAACCTTTCTGCCCCAGCGGCCGTCGGTTCTACGAGCTATGTGCCCCTCCCCCTAGTATTATTCTATACTATAAAAAAGCCCTATTGTATTGTATTGTATAACTTTTATTGCGGACAAATAAATCCATAGAGTGTTAGTAACATAAAAAAACTTATATTCTAGTGTTAGTATTTGCAATTAACCGTACAAAACGGCAAATAATTGGCAAGTTGAGGTTCTCGGCTATTATTTTCAGAAACTATACACTAGTGTCATAATTAGTGAATTTAGTGATCAATAATAGAAATAATTAAATTACATCATCATTTCAGCCGAATGACACTGAATCATTTGGAGGGATTTGCCATGGTTGCCACGCTTGGCAGACGGGTTGGCGGTCGCTGTATGATGGTCATAGTAGACAGAGAGATGCTTCTGTCCGTTCTCCGGGAGATATTCCCTCGGGTCGATTTCTACGCCCCCACGGGATGAAATGGGGTGGCGATATTCTTTTTCGTCAGAAAATATGAACAAACTGTCCCTTAACAAATATGACTAAACGGGTGTAGTGATTCTTATAATTAAATTACTTATTAGTCTCTAGACTAATACGTAATACAAAAAAGTACTATACTTGGTACTTTATTATATAATAGCTGTGCCCCGCGGTTTCACCCGTGTTAAAGGCGTAAAGTAGTTTTGGCGCAAAAAAAAGTAACAAACATACATCTATACTCACAGACTTTCACATTTATAATATATTATTAGTAGGATGGTACCTCTAGCGGTTTTGACAGTGCACGCCGGAATAGCTCCACATGGTAGATTTTTTCTACTTACTTGACACTTAAAGTCATATTTTGGACAATTCACACAATGTCTTTATAAATTATATCCTATGTGTTATTCTGATGTATAAGCTATATTATTGTAAAATTTCATTAAAATCCATTCAGTAGTTTCTACGTGAAAGAGTTACAAACATCCATCCATACTTACAAACATTCACGTTTATAATATGAGTAGGATAAATAATGAAAATGCCTAAGCAAAATTTTGAAAGTGTTTTCCCCACTAAAGCCTAAAACTGATAAATAAAGTAAAAAACAATGCGCCCAATAAAAGGTGAGTTTTATAGCTTAGGAAATGTCTCTTTGTTTTCTTTATACGATTTGTTTGGATATAAATGTGTTGTCGCTGCTTTACGAGCGGCCATTCCTGATTGCTACTTCATTGAATTTGTTTTTATTTGTCTCTCGTTCGCATATTTTGGACCTGGAAGCGTGGAGGTATGTTTTATTTAGGTTTCACTTTTCTAGACCAAGTTATTTTAATTAAAAAACTTCGTTTCTTCTTTTGCTTTCTCGGCCCATATCTCTATAACAAATTAAACAAATTGCTCTCAATATAACTGTTAACGATGAATACTTGTAAGTTGAACGGTAGCAAATGTTTAAAATCATTAAATTATGAAGAGACTGAAAATTTATTGAATCCTATTATTTAGTCATTTAAATATGGCTTGTATCTAAGTACCACCCGAAATAAATAAATGCGCAAAAGTCCTTTATCGTATACCTCAGTACACACAAAACACAATATCCCTTCCTCACTCTTACACGCTCACACACTAACACTTTCATATTAACACTCATTCATACATAATTTTAGTATTAATATGTATACTTAATGTTTTATTTTTGTTACTTTTTTTTTGTTTCTGTTTATGTTATTTTCTGTAACATTATAATTAAGTGTTTGTCGGATTGTATTGTCACAATCAGTAATGTGGGCTCCTGGTGACCTGTGATACAGGTTTTTCTGAATTTACATCAGGCACCAGTCTCTCACAAAACAGGTTGTTAGCTTCATAATCAGTCGATGAACTGGGAGAGCTGCTGCAACTTGTTGCCGTTATTCCACAATAATAATAAAACAGTAAAAGTAGTCGTACACTACGCTACGTCCTAGGTAGGCGGTTCGAAGTGAACGCGATTATGCAGCGATGACACGCGAATTCAATGCGATGCGGTGCGACCCGGCGGCTATGACCTACGTGCACGCGAATCGTCTCGCGCAGCCGCAACTGACGCCGCTAAAACACGACGGCACCGCATCCAGTTCGCGCGAAAATATCAAACCTACTGATCGCGTTCGCTTCATTTCGCGCCGCTCCGCACCGCGTTTTGTTACGTAGGTTTCGATTGTTTGTTGTTTGCGTGCCGCGCCGCGCCGCTTCGCGTTCGCGTCTAGATCGCTCACGCAGGACGTCGCATTAGGGTACGGCGAACTTGTTTCGGTGCGCTTCCCACATGCTTATGTTATTCACTTTTGTACGCTTCTTTCAACCTTTTGTGATGAGATAATAAATAAATATATTATTATTATTATTAAAATTGACGTGAGGCTAACATAATGAAAGATTGTAACGGGTAACTCACGTAATTAATATGGTTTTGGGTGAAACGAGACGTAACGTAGCTACCAGACTTGCTGAACACATCAGAAGTGTGAAGAAATGAAACCGGAACGGATCAGCAATCGCAGAACACGCTATTGATGGGGGCGTTTTGCACTATATGCGCTTTGACAAAACAAAAACTTTTAGTCAAGGAGAAAGCATTTGTCCCACGTAAGGTACGTGAGGCCATAGAAATAAGCAGACACCCAAACTTCAACCGTGATAGCGGCTGGCCCATTCCTGCTACCTGAAAATTGGTACTACCAAAAAGACCCTATGTTGGCGACACCATCAGCTCATATCCCACAGCTTTGCGTATTCCCCAACCAGAAGACGCTGACAGCGATGATACGCAGATACCCTTAGACTTTCCCACCCGAACGCACCCACCCGCGGGCTGTCGCAACGAGCCGCGCACGCCCTCGCTCGCAGTGCGAGACGAGACGCGACGTCGCGCGGGTCGCATTCGCCCTGATGATGACTTCCAGGAGAAGTTGAAACGTTGGCCGAATCCAACATAAAATGAATTACGTGAGTTACCCGTTACTATCTTTCATTAAATATATTATTATTACTAGTTATATTAAATTCATTTCCATTTGTCACGATCTTCATATACCTCTTTCGCCTCATTTACTGTTATTATATTCTTTATACATGCTCGCAGGTTCAAAGTACTTCTGACCTGGCCTTTCTTGAGAACGTCTCCGAGTTTGTCAGACAATGTTCTACGAGGTCACCCCGTTCCGGTTGTACCATTTACACAGGCCAGGTATACTTCTTTTCACTCTCATATAATTTATTTATAAAACACAAGAACACTTTTATATACGTAGTGTATAGATAGGTACAATCCATTATCCCCACTAATGTTTTAATATTTGCCTACTTATATATATAACCACTTTCCAATTACTGTTTTTGCCTGCCTCTTTGGGCGAGCAGTTTTTCAACCACGGAGGTACTGGGTTTAATTCCCATGTTCAAGGGAATAAATTATTTTTAAATTTGAAAAGTAGTGGACGTATTTTGTAGTCCTAGAAATCATGTACTTAATATATAAAAAGAATATATGCATTTGAAATAAAATCCTCTTTTTTGAAGTCGGTAAAAAATATCTAAGGTAACGCCAAGAGAAAACTGAGCATATTCCCCGTGAAATGTTTCCCATATAATTTGTTATTTCATCAGCTGTCAGCCGCGGCGGTAATCATGAAAAATAAGCAAATTATTCCACTTCCGAGCTCCAACGTGAACGTATATATATATACATTTTCAATCCTTCAGAATGTGACGCGTTATTTCCCCTATCTGCCCAAAGATGCTTAAGACTGTTGGAAGGAAACGCTGGAAAAGGATAAAACAAGATGTGTACTGTGTACATCAAATTTTAGTAACATGGCGCATCGGTTAGGGTCACCTTCTCCACTTCGTGTCCCGGGTCCGATTCCCGCGCAAGACAACTATTTGTGAGACCGGTTTAGTTGTCTAATAGTACAGATGCCAGCACATCAAGCTACCCCAATCTGTAACTAAATCAATTTCTTTTATAGATTTTTTACCTTATCACAAATGCATAAGGTTCACTTTCAATTGGAGAAATTTGAGAGATTGGGGTAGCTTGATGTGCTGGCGTCGGTACATCCAGACTCTCGTAATAGCGAGTCTGGATGCACTCTGTGTCGGTCAATTGTATGTTTGTAAAGTACAGACTTTTCTCATTTCATTCATTTGCCTTTTTCTTTTTAAAAAGGACAATACCCCACGTATTATCTTCTATCAAAAGAAAAATATCTTAGAGCTAAATGAAATCATTCGTTTGATCTTACTCTCACCGGTCCATTATCGGCACCGCCCGAGAATAGATAAGAAGACCGCCAAAGCGGTTCAATCTCTGAGCGTCGTACTAGTCATTAGAGAACAGTCCTTAAGCCATTTCAGATGCTCGGCGAAGTTAAGCATACCTACGCACCACCAGGCTAGGCACATCGTCCGAGAATTGATAAGATGAGCGCCAGAGTGGAACAATGGTCGAACATTACTGAGTGTCTCTAACACCGAAGAGCACGAAAGCCAATCCCGGCTGTAGTAATTAGACAACAGTCGTTAAGCCGTGTCAGAGACCTACAAAGCGGCTTGAACAAGTCCGACACTAGGGTACCACTGCCCATACGATCAAGTAAGTCATCATAGCTGAAATTCAGACAGGTTGACAATTTATCATATCAGCCAACACAAGTCCACAGGTGGACAAAGGCAAGCCAAGAATCTCCATAATGGAATTGTGTTCATCATTTGAGGGGATATTCCATAATCTCCGCACTTAGCGGATGATTTCGGATCGCAATATAGTATTCATAGTAGGTACAGACGCCGGAACATCCAGTTCCCAATCTGTCAAGTTTCTTTTATAGATTTTCTTCTTTATCCCAAAGCATAAGGTTCACTTTCAATTGGGGAAATTTGACAGATTGTGGTAGCTACATGTGCTGGCGTCTGTACATAGAAAGACGCTGCTGCCCGTTCACAGGTAGATCTTCCCATTCCCAGGTGATGAACTACACAACTACTTGCTATCAACGACCCAGGAACTATACTGTGCACTGGTGTAATGAAAGCCCCGAGTCCGGTATCCAGATCGAGCCAAGAGTGATGTATGAAAGAAAAGATTTATTACAAAATTGCACAGACAACAAAAATATAAAACACAAATCACATATAATATAATAAAACCAAAAATAAAATAAAAGTATATATCTATACTAGTTGTCCGTGCAAGCCTGAAATGGCACCATCTCAACATTAGCTAGAACATTTTATTGTTCTAGCGCTGGTAATTCTGATGGTGCCAAGTGACTGTCACGGAACATTAACTTAAATACTTAAGATACAAATATGTCACGGACAAATGGATGATGAAATAGGAATAAAACAAACACAAAGGAGACGGATACGTTTTCATACAATATTGGGCCCGGATGTAAAAAGATGAAAGTGGTGTAAATTAATGGGTCTATAAATTATCAGCCAAACACTAAAAATTCCATAGATTTTGTCAATCGTACACGTTAAGCAATATCAGAAGTCCGTAGAGAGAATGCAGTTGTCGAGGGATATATAAACAAAACAATGAAAAATACTCAAATCACACACGCACTAAACGATACGAGAAAGAGTCACCAATCATAGATTAGGATTCAAAATCTGTCACCAGTCACTGTCAGCATAGAATAAAAATAAAGTTGCTAATTACTAATAAATCGATTTGAGAACGTTAGCCGATATTATGATTTCTATTTATTTTGTTGATATTTTATTTTTACTGTTGACATTATGTAAACTGTAATGTATTTTATAATTATTTTGATTAAATCGGTTATCTGGTGTCTGGTGCAAGAGTTTTTATATTACATTCTTCGAGGATTATTACATTGTTTGAACTCATTAACGTTAATCTATTATAGAAATCAACATACAATTTCATTCGTGACTGAAACTTATTTTGAGATTTCTCGTTTTCCAGATTGTAAATTGGGTAATTTTTTTACAGTTTACAATAGAAAAATATAACGCTTTTTTTAAACCATATCTCAACTTATTACAGTCAGGCCCAGAAATCCCCGTCTCCTTTTTAACAATAAAACAAAACATCATAGTTTCTACACCCTAAACAAATAAAATAATTAAAAATTTTAGGCGGTAGCCCTCCTGTTCTGAACTTCTGTATTACAATAGGATAAAAATAATAATAATATTATGTTTATTTACATCTCACAAGGAATTTACAAATAATAAGATCTAGTTAACAATTTTCGTTGCTATAAATCGGTCCTTGTGAGAGTCTGGAGTCTGAACTAGGTCGAGACCTGTACTACAGAACTCCAGGCTCTCTCCAGAAATTCCAAACAGTTTTCTATGACATAATATTTGTTTTTGTGTGAGTGTGTGTGTGTGTGCGTGTGCGTGTGAGTGTGTGTGCGTGCGTGTGTGTGGGCGTGTGTGTCTGTGTTTGGGTCAATGTAGGTATGAGAGTTATTTAATTAATTATTATTATAATTGTTCAAGAGTTACCAGAATGCCTCGAAGAATACTAAATTGCTCATTCCTACACCTGACTTTGCTTCAGCGTGCTAATTTGCCCATCCCATCGGCTCTAAACCATAAATTTACATTTGCTTGTAAAGACTGGGTGAAAATTTAACCAGAATAGTATATTATTATGTTCACAGTAAAATCTTATACTTTGTTTGAAATATTACATTACACAGGTTTGTTTGGTTTTAGCCCGTGCTAATGTTAGTTTAGCGAGAGATTTCCCGAAATTATTTCACACAGAATTTCAAATGAAACTTGTGTGAAGTTGGTTTAAAGTTTAGCCGCCATTTTATGTGGGTAGACAGAAGATAAGATAAATACTTCCTCGTTATTACGCATCAAAGGTAAATGTAAGAGAGATGATGGTTATGGTTAAATGTGGATTTGGTAAATGCCAATTATAATACAACATCCTGTATAGTTAGATTTTACATAATACACGTTCCTAATTCGTGGAAAAGCTTTCAGCCATATTATCTACTTCAGAAATCAGAAATCATTTATTCGCTTAGAATAGTTACATAACAAGATATATTGGCGACAATTTTGTGAACAAGCCATATTCTACCTATTACAGGCATGCACATATTAAAACAATAATGAATACAATTAATAAATAATATATGTGAGGCGCTCATAGCCAGACGCTCTCACCGGTCCGTAAGTGATTGGCGAGGTTAAGCAACTAGGCTCGCGGTCAGTCCATAGATGGGTGACCGCCAAAGTGATTTAATTTGTGAGCGTCTCCGTGCTTCGGAGGGCACGTAAAGCCGTCGGTCCCGTATGTAGCCATTAGGCAACAGTCGTTAAGCCATGTCAGAGGCCTACTGGGCGGCTTGAACAACTCTGACACCAGGGTAACCACTGCCCATACGATAAGCAAGCAAGCAAGCAACAATTTAAATCTAAAAAAATAATAAAATAAGCAATGTCAAGTATATGAATTAATTTACCTAGATACAACATATATTCATTTATTGTATAAAAGCAATTTGTTACCAACCATGTCCGAAGTTCTGTCTTAAAATACCTAAAAGGCAGTTCTCTAATGTCTCTTGGCAATTTATTATATAAGTTATACACATATTCGTCAGAGTTGTTCAAGATGGTTAGAAGGCCTCTGATATTGCTTAAAAACTGTTGTCTAACAACAACCAGGACGGACAGATTAACGTGCCCTCCTAAGTACAGAGTTGCTCAGAAATTAAACACTGATGGTCATCCATCTATAGACTGACTACGTGCATACATATGCACGTAGTCAGTCCATAGATCCTATCGTGATTAGATTATTGGTTACTTATAAATGCATTAATTATTTTTTTTTTTTTTCTCTTTTCTGTTGATATTTACATTTCTATCGGAAAACAATGTCTGAAAATAGTGTCACCTCTTCAAAAATGAACACTAGTATAAATTTTAGTCAAGCTCAGTCCGAACCTGACTTGCAAAAAGTACTGTCTGACTCGCCTGGTATTGCCAACGTTTCAATTCGACAGAAACGTCCACGCATAGACACCTGCCCTGACATCGAGCATGCAGGTAAACCATTGGCTGAGGAAATCCTGCAGACCATTCGCCAAGAAATAAAAGCTGTGATGTCCACTGAGATTTCAAAATCAATAAAATTTTCTATTGCTGAAGAACTGGGGGACTTAAAGGAGGCTATGTCGCTTATCCGCAAACTCGAAGCCTCAGTTCAATTCATGAGTGACGAGTTCGATCAGGTGAAAAACGAACTTCAAGACTATAAGGAAGCCAACCAACGTATTTTAAAAGAAAATGAGCTTCTTAAGCATACTGTGTCAGACTTGTCTGTCAGAGTCAACCTTTTGGAACAAAATACTCGTCAGCAGAACATTGAAATTAATGGGGTGCCTGAAAATAAATCCGAGAATTTAATCAGTACTGTAGTGCAGCTGGGAAAGGTCGTCTCAAGCACACTAAAAGAAAACTGCATTATATCCGCCGTTCGTGTCAGAAAACTAGACCCGCAAAGCACCTCTCCGCGAGCAATAATTGTCAAGATGAATAGTACATCAACTCGTGACGAAATCCTAGCTTCCGTTATGAAATACAACAAAAATCATCCTGACAACAAGCTGAACTCTCATCTCTTGGGATACGGTGGTGCGAAAAAACCAGTTTTCGTGTCCGAACACCTCTCTCCACTGAACAAGCAGATTCACGCAGCCACTAGAAAAGCTGCCCGTGTAAGAATACAAGTATGTGTGGGTCCGTGACGGTCGCATCCTTGTTAGAAAAGCTGATGGGATACAAGCTAAACACGTACGGAGCCTCGAAGCTGTTGAACTGCTCTAATGAACACTCGACCACGGCCGTATTAAAAAACCAAATAATACAATACATCTGATATCAAGATTCCCATTCAAGATCTACTACCAAAATTTTAGAGGAATAAGAACCAAATTGAGAAACATTATGCTCGCAACACAACACTATCAGTATGACGTTATTATTGCTACAGAAACTTGGCTGGACGATGCTATAAATGACGGCGAGATACTGGACTCTAGATACACAATATTTCGTAGAGACAGATCCTCAACTCTCCTGGGACAAAAAAAGGGTGGAGGCGTGTTAATCGCTGTATTGAAAACAATTGGTAGTATTCGCGTGGCAAAATGGGAGACTGACGCGGAAAACTTGTGGCTGAAACTAATGATTGCGGAAGAAAAGAGGACGCAATACTTGAACATCTGTGCTGTATACTTGCCCCCTCCCGTACAACAGCAAACACTGAACACGTTCCTGGACAAGGTTACGTCTGTAATTGATGCAACGGGTAGCCACACACTCATAGCTGGTGACTTTAACCTGGGATTCATCAAATGGGAACTGGATAACACCAACCCACAGTCTGCAAGTATGTCTGCAAGTAATTATAGTAACTCACTGGGTTACTCCCTCGTAGATTGTTTGTCTCTTAATAACTTGCAACAGCTAAATCATGTGAAAAATCACCAAAGCAAATCTCTAGACCTAATATTGTCCAACTTTCATGGCGTATCTGTTCATGAATGTATGGAACCATTGTCCACAATTGATCCTTACCATCCCCCCCTGTGTATAGAGATTACTAATGTATCACCTACATTTCTAAAAAGCAAGCTCGCTTCAAAGTTTAACTTCCGCAAAGCAAATTACCAGATAATAAACGAGAAAATAAATCAGGTAAATTGGATTGAAAACCTTGCCCAATGTCAGGATGTCAACGCTATGGTAGAAGAGCTCTATAAGATATTGGATAATGTCATACGTTCATTTGTGCCAAAATCCAAAGTAAAATGTAATAAATACCCCGTATGGTTCCCTAAAAGTCTTATAAGCATGTTAACCGAAAAGGAAAAACTTAGAAGACGTTACAAAAAGTATAAAAATCCCCGTGACGAATACGAATATAAATTATTAGGCCAAAGAACTAATCAAGCTATGAAAAATAGCTACGATAATTACGCTAGGAAGATGGAGGAGGGCATAACCCACAATCCCAAGCTCTTCTGGTCTTTCGTCAAAACAAAAAAATCTGGTTCAAGTGAAATGCCGTCTGAACTGAAGTTGGGCACTGAGGTGGCCACTTCTGGGGAATACATTTGCAACCTTTTTGCGCGTCACTTTTCGTCGTCATTTAATCAACCGGGAGCCTTACAGTCGGAACATCGCTCTGACGATACGCAAATCTACTCTCACAATACGTTGGGCAGTGTTGTTATCTCAGAGAAAGACGTGATCAGAGCATTAAGAAAGCTAAATATATGCAAAGGCGCAGGTCCAGATGGTCTACCACCTATATTTGTCAAAAAATGTGCTGTCAGTCTTTCTCTCCCACTGAAAGTAATATTCAACCATTCACTTAAAACTTCTCAATTTCCTGACGAGTGGAAGCTCGCACACGTAGTGCCCATCTTTAAAAAAGGTGAAGCTGATGACGTAAAGAATTACCGACCTATCTCCATTCTGTCTGTATTTTCGAAAGTTTTCGAGTCTCTCTTGTGCCCTATCTTAACCGCCCATTCCAAAATAGAGGTAGCTCCACAACAACATGGTTTTTGCGCTCAAAAATCTACTACAACCAACTTGGTTCTTTATGTAGACAACCTTTGCAAATTAGTGGACTCACGCAAGCAAGTCGACTCGATTTACACCGACTTTAGCAGTGCGTTTGACAAAGTTGATCACAATATCTTGCTGCGTAAGCTGTCATACCTCGGCATATTTGGCCAACTATGGCTGTGGTTTAAATCTTATCTGACCGACAGAAAACAGAGAGTTGTTGTAAAGGGTCATCAGTCTTTGCCTTACTACTCAATATCCGGAGTCCCCCAAGGTTCCCATTTGGGCCCAATACTGTTTGTTATATTCGTTAACGATATAGCAAACAGTATCAAACACAGTACTTGTTCCATCTTCGCGGACGACTTGAAGATATATCGGGTCATTGATACCAGTGCAGACGTTGCCCTACTCCAGGAAGATTTAGACTCTGTACATAATTGGTGTACTAAAAATCGCATGCTTCTTAATGCTGATAAGTGTTACCATGTAACATTTACAAAAAAACACCTTAAGCTTGCTTCTTCATATTCGCTCAACGGTAGGGTACTGCAAAAAGTCGACAAAATCCGCGACTTAGGTGTTCTCCTTGACAGTAAGCTAACGTTCATACCCCATATTGACTCTATTGTTTCTAGGGCTGCTAAAACACTGGGATTCATAAAGAGGATCTGTTATGATTTCAAAACCGTCCAACCCTTAACAGTACTCTATAATTCATTTGTACGAACTGTTTTGGAATATGCATCACCTGTTTGGAATCCTATTTATGGCACACACGTTAATCGTATAGAACGGGTCCAAAAAAGCTTTACACGCTATATGCGGTATAAATCTCATAGCTGCCCTCCGGACGCAGATTACTCGCAAAGGCTAAGTTATTTCAAAATGATAACCCTAAAACAGCGTAGACATAACAATGACTTGATTTTGCTCCATAAAATCATTAACGGATATATACAAGTTCCGAAGCTTCTCGCCGAAATAAGTATATCTGTCCCTCGCCATAGCACACCCAGATCTAAACGTATTCTAGATGTGTTCACTCCATCCCCTACAAGAACTAATCTCGGACACTCGGCACCAATGAACAGGTTGATGAGGACGTACAATGAGCTCCATAACCGTTCTAATAGCATTGACATCTTCGCCAACAAGCTATCTCAATTTCGCAAAAAATTGTTCTCGACGCACAGCGACCACATTTAATACATGTATTATTACTTTTATTACTTGTAGTTTTTATATTACTTATTATCAATTATTAATAATTATTATCTCTTTTTTTTTTAAGTAAATAAGTAGATTTGTGTGTTCTTTTGCTCTTATGTTACAAATCTGTTTTTCATGTAGTTTTTTCTTTTTTTATATACATTACAAAACTTGGAAATATTGCAAGTGCTGTGCACACCTTTAAGTGGCAAATTCACTCTAGAGTTTAAGTTTGATATTGTACCCCTAAAATGTTTTAGTGAATAAGTCGTTGGAGTGCCGTAAATAAATAAATAAATAAATAAATTAATGCTATAATACCAGTGATCTGTGATCCCATGGAGGTGCAAGTAATCACATTTTCTCTCTTTTAGAATTCCGCCTTTTTACTCCAGCGGCCCCCTGAGTTGCCCTCAGGAATTAGTCGCATAAATTAAAGTAGCTACGGTTAGCGCAGAAGCCTTCTGCGCTAGCCAACCGTTCGGTGTTTTCATTTTTTTAATTTTAATATGTAACATGTTATTTATTTAAGGATATAAAAAAATATATGTGATAAAACAGACCATACGGACGGACTAATTCAATTTTAGTTACTTTAATATTTGACTATGTACTTATGTACTGCATTGCGGGCTTGACAAGTACAAGTGTATGTAAAAAACCAAGTGCTGAATAAATTTCATTTCGGTTTTTTGCCATCACTATTTTTTCGAACTGGACATGATTTAATCTAAAACTACTTCCAACCAAATACCTCTTTTTTAAATTCCTCACGATATAACACTTTCCTGTCGAAACAATGACCTTCATAAAGAAAGCCTCCACCCTAACCGTTTACCAACAGCAACATATAAAACATAAAACAACAATGCGATACAAAGCTATGTACTTACTTCCGAACTTATCTTAAACCCGTATTTGAGAAGCAAAATTTTTCCCCACAATATGGGAAGGCTTCCATACTGACGCAGTATAGAAACAGACAGTACAGAAACTACCTACAAACGGTCGAAACGGCACACTCACACAAACATGCGCATCGATAAGACCCCTGAGCGGTTGTCGCAGTGCTGTCAGTAGTGAGTGCCGCGTCAAAACGAGTGGTCGCGTATAAGTTTATCTCCGCAATATTTTAAAAAATCCACATGCCTATGGCGTAATATACGGGCGTTTGAACTCTGCTTCATCAAACCGGGAGCTTTCATATTTTAACCATCCTGCTGATTTATAAAACAAATAGGTATGTTTTAGTAGTAAAAAATATAGGTATAAATATAGGTATCTAAAACATTAAAGTTACAACCCTACAGCTTCAATAGAGCGTAGGTAATTATTTCATCAACAAGGTTTATAATAATAATATCCTGGGACTCTATTCACACACGGCCATCTCATCCCATACTTAGCAGAGCTTGTACTATGGAAACCAGATAACGGATATACTACATAAAATATAATACTTTTCTTTTGTAAATACATACTTATATAGATAATTACACCCAGACTCAGGACAAACAGAAATGTTCATGCACACAAATATCTGTCCTGGGTGGGAATCGAACCCACGACCTCCGGCGTGAAAAACAAGCATTTGCCAACCACGCCAACAGGCGCGCCGATTAGTTACCTTACTGTCCATATTTGTACTGTGATACTGGTATGAAAGCCAAGCATATTATGAAAGTGTTGGCACCGGATTTCAAAGCAATATTCAATTGTTGGGAAAGGATACGCTTAGCTGGAAGGGTTTAAATCAGTGAAGCGGTTCCGTATGAATATAACAGATCCTGTACTCTTGAATGAACAATAAATAGGTTTCTGGCCGGGTTTCGACTATGGCGGCCACTGTTAACAGAGACTAGCCAATAATATAATGCAGAAGTATGTGTGCAAACAAACATTTTCATACACTTTCTATTCCTTAATTCTCATATTCTGATGAGACGGCTGCCCAACACGACTAGGAAGAGATTAGGCCTAGAACCAACTTTATATCCTCTCCAAGGCACGGGTGTATGGGACAATCAACTTTTAAAGTGCTCCTTTCAATGGTTTGAACAAGATTTTTTTGAAAATATATTTTTACATATTTTAATAAACTTATTCTACCATCACCAAGAAAATTCATTGAATTTTATGTTTTTCGTAGTAGCTGCGAAGTTTTTGTTATATTTTCGGATATTTTTTATACTTTATGATTATGGATCTCTCGCGTTACTAAAATTAGAACTTATTATTATGGAGTAAAACACAACATATTACTTATACAAATTGTATTAGTGGTTAGAGATAATCAAACAGTAGATATTAATATAATCAGACTTTCTTTTTCATTATATTATCACATAATAAATGATGTTTTAAGGTCTACGGTGTTACCATAACTATTGCGACAGCTTATTTTTTAAAATAATCATACTTGAACATAATCAGTATTAATAATTATATAATATGACAACAAGGAGGTATTAAGGTTTACATTTTGTTAGTTTTTATGTATAAATGAGTGAAAATCTTGTAACAAACTACCAAAACAAAATCGAAAACGTAGGGACATTTAGTAACGCTAGAGAAAACTATTTGGTAACAACAGAGAATGTGTTGAAAATCCGCATGTTAAAAATAAATGAGATCTAAGGCCTAAAAGAGATCTAAGAAGCCATTGTAAATAAAAGCAATGAAAAATATCTTCTCAAATAACAAATACTTAATATAACCTTCTTCATTATTTTCTAAACTAATATTTGGCGAGTAATAAAACATAAAATTAAATTTTTGATTTAAAATTTTGTAAGAATCTGCGTAAATGTGAAGGAGTAGATCACCAACTGCGATTTTAGAATTTTATTCATTGTAACTTGAACAAGGTTGTTCATCATCAGAAGAATATATCGTCATATCAGCTGAAAGACGCCTACTGATGGACAAAGGCCTCCCCGAAAGATCGCCACAATTACCGGTCTTGCGCTATCCGCATCCAGGGACCATGGGTCCATTTTGTAGAGAGCCTGCCTACGCTGCGTCTTCCGGATCGTGGTCGCCACTCGAGAACTTTTCGGCCGTCGGTTCTACGAGCTATGTGCCCTGCCCACTGTCACTTCAGCTTCTCAATTCTTCGGGATATGTCGGTTACTTTGGTTCGCCTGCGGATCTCAGCATTTTTGATTCGATCTCGCAGGGAAACTCCAAGTATAGCACTTTCCATTGCTCTTTGGGTGATCTTGAGCCGTCTGATAAGGGCCATAGTGAGCGACCACGCCTCTGTTCCGTAAATCATCACTGGTCGAAGACTTTCGACTGGAGACACGGCGGTATTTGGGACGAGAAGATGTTACGTAGCTTCCCGAACGCTGCCCAGCCGAGCTGGATTCTACGAATGACCTCCTTCTCAAAGTTGGACACAATTAGTTGGATGATATTGTCCTAGGTAAATATAGTTCTCTACAACTTCGAGTGCAGAGTCTCCAACCTTAACTAGAGTGGGTGATTAATGGATGTTTCAGAACCACTTGTTGAGAGACTTTGCTGAGGTTATCGAGCATTGTAGCGAGGTCTTCAAAGGTCTTAGCCATGACATTGATGCCAAAGCCTTCCTATTCCAGAAGCTTGAAGACATCTTCCAATGCAGCGGTGAACAGTTTCGAAGATATGACATCTCCCAGTCTCACACCTCGCTGCAAGTGGATAGGTTTCGAGTTCTGGTCCTGGAGTCGCATAGACATAGAAGCGTATTCATACAAACACTTTAACACCTCGATATACCGGTATTCGATTCCTTTGGAGAAACCCCATTACGGCCCAGGTTTCGATTGAATCCGAGGTTTTCTCATAGTTCACAAACGCTAAGCATAATGGCTAGTTATACTCCTCGGTCTTCTGTATAACGTGCCGCAGCGTATGTATGTGGTCTATGCTACTGAAGTCTTTACGGAAACTGGCTTGTTCGGGAGGCTGGAAGTCGTCAAACCTGCGTGCGAGACGTTTCGTAATGACTCTCGAAAACAATTTGTAAACATGGCTCAGCAGTGTGGGTCTGTACTTCGTCAGGAGGGTTTTATCACCCTTTTTGAAGAAGAGCACCGCCACACCTCTGTGCAATGCTTGTGGCGTTTGACCTTCTAGTATGACGGAGTTAAATAACTTTTGAAGGGCCCGTAGGATTGGTGTACCACCCGCTTTTAGAAGCTCTGCTGTAAGTCCATCAGCACCAGGCGTCTTGTTATTCTTAAGCTGTTTGAGAGCCATTCTAATATCGTACAGGCTGACGTCCGGGATGTCTTCGGTAAAGTGTTGGGTTAGTCGTGCTCTGGGAATATACAGCTCTTCATATATATATATTGCGCCTCTTATTAGTAATATCCTTTGGTAAATTTGAGATCAACCAAGGGTTCATCATCGTCCAAAGATTTAGCTGTTTGTCAAGATTGGTGAGCATCATTATTTACCGTACCATCAATCATTGGAGTGAATATAAAAATGTTCATCATTATCTGTTATTTTCCGCATTTCTTAAATTGTAATTTCAGGTCTCCGAAACTTGGCGGTGTATTTTCCAAAACTCTGTTTAACATATTTTTCGTTATTTTCTTTTGGAGTCAAATCTTTGACTAATCTTTATGTTTCGGGATATCGTTCCCTTGGCTTTTTGCCTCCTCCTCTTTTTGCCTCTTCGTAACTCTCGGAATTATTTTCCAATCGTTTTCTATAAAGTTTCTGTTTTTCAGCCGCACCAATTGACATTTATACTTTTTGTTTTGTATTTTATTTCAATCTGAAATTACATATAATACAGTTATTTAAATATTTAGTTAAAATATTTTAAAAATAATAGAAAGTTGACGTTCATATTACGAATAAAGACGAATTATTATGATTCAAATCGGTATCACCTTTGCCATACATTCTCTAAAGTTACCTACAACGCCAGAGAAATTTGCAGAAACGCGGGGGAAAAAGTAACAGAAAATCGATTATAAATTCACATTTACGGAATGGAACGAAATGATAGTGGTATAATTTTAAAATTAGAGCAAATAGGCTTTAAATTTTAATAACAAAAGCAACTAATTATAAAATCTTACCCAAATCTATGTCGTAACTTAGTAGAGCGGTAATAAAACCACGCACACCTCTTGAGAGCTTGTCGCACAGTGTCGGCCGACCTGTGAGACATTGATCTTGCTGCAGCTTGCCAACGTAGTTAGAGACAATCACTCTCACTAATAACTAAAGCTTAGAACTATTTCTCGAGAAATTTTGGATTTTTTTCATATAACGCAGTAGAATTGATGTTTCAGATTCTCTTTGGGGACAAACACTTAAAAAAATAAAAATGTACGTTATAATTAAAAAAATATGTATCAACTGTCTTTTTAGCTAAGCTTACTCCAATAGCTATCTAATAAAAATATTAAAAACCTATGTCTCTAAGCAGCTAAGCCGAAAAAAAGGCCAATGTTTGTTGTGACCCATACCTGGGGACATACTGTTTTTGTACGAATATCGACAGTGTTCCCCTGCGTTTTTACAAAAAAGCGACTAATTATTTAAAAAGTTGTACATATAAACATAGTAACATAACATCTAAGCATCTTATTCCATAATATAACAACAATATTTACATATTATTCATATTTAATATTGTTTTTGGATTTTAATTTCATAGGGACACGAAAGGAGTACTTTAAAAGTTGATTGACCCGTATACCACTATTAACTTTTAGACTCCGGGCAGCTGGATGTCTTTTCTTGTGTAGCCTGTTTGTGTAAAGCTAATGGCGATAATAGGCGGACCGGGGTCTAAATCCGGACCGCGAGAAGCGTCACTAGGACTCCCAAATATTATTAAATAATTGACTTACTATTTAAATAATATATAACTAATTAATATAATAAATTACATACATACATACATAGACTCACGCCTGTTTCCCAGAGCGGTAGGCAGAGACAACGGATTTCCATTTGTCACGATCTTTGCATACTTCTTTTGCCTCGATTACTGTCATTATATTCTTCATACATGCTCGCCGGTTTAGGGTACTTCTGACCTGCCCTTTCTTGAGAACATCTCTAATTTGGTCAGAGAATGTTCGACGTGGTATAATAAATTATTCAATTTAAATTACATGTAATCACACTAATATTATAAAGGCAAAAGTTTGTGGGTGTGTGAGTGTGTATGTTAGTTACTTCTTCACGTCTAAACGGCTGGAGCGATTTTAATATAATTTGGTATGGAGTTAGCTGACACCTGGATTGACACATAGGTAGTAATTTATAAAGTTTAACGCGGGTAAATCAGCTACTACTATATGTGCCACATAGAAATAATGTGTTAGTTAGATTGGCTCATCTTCTATACATATAATAAAATCGTAGAAAAGTCAAAACTGTACATTGAATATTTTTTATAAAGGATACTTGGGGCGTGATCTGCTAGCGATATCGAAGCCAAAAATATAGTTATTAAAATTTTTGTCTGTGTGTCTGTTTGTCTACATGTATGTCCGGGCTAATCTCAAAAAGTACTGCATGGATTTACTTCAAAATTTGCATGAATATAACTAAGAGGTTGGGTCTACATATAGGCTACATATTATCACGCTATCACCTACGGGGGAGGAGCTGTGATAATTTATAAAATTTAACGTGGGTAAAACCGCGGGGCTAGTAGAATTATATTATACTAGCTGTGTCCCGCGGTTAAACCCGCGTTAAACTTTATAAATTATAGCCTATGTGTGTTATTCGGATATATAAGCTATATCACTTCAAAGTTTCATCGAAATCCGTTCCGAAGTTTTGGTGAAGAAGTTACAGGTATACACACTCACACACTCACAAACTCTAGGCTTTATAATATTAGTGTGACTATATTCTAAGTTATATTTTTCATAATAACAGACTATTGTTTTTATAATAATTACTCACATTAATAAAAAATAAAAAAACTTCAAAGTATTATGAGCGTTTTTGTGGTCTTCGATAAATAAAGATCACGTGGTCGTTAAAATTTTGGATTAAACCGATACAAGAATAAAATATATTTATTTATCGTATGTGCCATATGTTATCCTAGTTTGATATTTGTTCAAGACATCTAGTAGGCCTCTAACATGGTTTAACTTATATTTTCTAACAGATCCGACAGCTTATTATGAAATCCTGAGCAGGAGTCGCTCAGAAATTAAATAAATCATAAACTGTTCCACCGCACACCTAGCTTTACCAATCACTTATTAACTAGTGAAACTTCAATAAATAGTAATTACTAAAGTGTTCCATATTTTGTATTTACTATTTATTGTAGTCGAGATAGCCTACAGGTTAGACCGTTGGTCTTTTGAGTCAATGTCCAGTTCAAAAACAAGGCGCTAGCGCGCCACTGACTTTTCAAAGTCATGTGCGAATTGGGGAAATTGGGGAAATTTATCGCGTATTTAAAACGGCGAAGGAAAACATTACATGCCTGATAATTCTCCAAAAATGTTTTTGATGGCATGTGAAATCTGCACTAGGACTATAATAATATTTTGGGACACTATTAATACACGGCCATCTGATCCCAAACTAAGCAGAGCTTGTACTATGGAAACCAGATAACTGATATAATACATATACTACTTTTCTTTTCTAAATACATACTTATATAGATAATTACACCCAGACTCATGAACTATGAACTATGGCCTAGGCCCTCTCATTGCAAGAATTTGCCCTTGCCCTGCAGTACGAATAATGGGATGTATCATCAACAGTTTATTTAAACCACAGGTAAAGAATAAAAAAAAACTAATAATAATAATATACATACAATACACACACGGCCAACGGGTCCCAAACTAAGCAGAGCTTGTACTATGGAAACCAGATAACTGATATACTATTTTTCTTTTGTAAATATACACTTATATAGATAATTTACACCCAGACTCAGGACAAACAGACATATTCATGCACACAAATATCAGTCCCGGGTGGGAATCGAACCCACGACCTGCGGCGTGAAAGGCAGCGTATCTGCCAACCACGCCAACAGGCTTAACTTGAACTTAATTCCAATATCGTGCCTATTTCACAAATTAACACAACTATTCCCCGTAAATGAAATACCAATTGCGAACATCAAGTCCAATTTGATTTTTACTCGCTTCAGATGGAAAGAATTCCGTTGTCGATAAAATACCCAGCTACTGTCGCGTTGCCGACCGTTCCCTCTGATGCTCTGAACCGAATAATTCACGAGACTTTCCACAAAATTCACCTTACAGCTTATTAACACCTTATGCCTTTGCAATAAGAACTATTTCACAAAGTCAAACTCTAGTAAAGTTTGGTAGGAGCCAGCTCCGGGAAGCACCCGCATCGAAAATCCTTTTAAAAAGAATTGAGCATCCCCGTGCAGCAAACCTTTGCACAGATAGGGGTTGTTTAATAATATAACATTTTCCAACAGCGTATATATTTCAAAATATTATAAGTAAGTATTGTAAAATATTAAACGTGGTGCAATCTTTGATGGCAAAGTTGTTTAAATGTTTTTTATTTGATATGGACTCACTCTATTAGAGATTTTGCACAGAGCCAAGTTATTTAATAAATCCAGTTGTTTGCAGTCATTTAGTCAAAGTCAAGTAAACTCCGTCATAGACAGAAATCCGGCGGCTAACTAAAAGTATTCCTTTTTAGGGTTCCGTAGCCAAATGGCAAAAAACGGAACCCTTATAGATTCGTCATGTCTGTCTGTCTGTCCGTCCGTATGTCACAGCCACTTTTTTCCGAAACTATAAGAGCTGTACTATTGAAACTTGGTAAGTAGATGTATTCTGTGAACCGCATTAAGATTTTCACACAAAACTAGAAAAAGAATAATAATTTTGGCGGTACATAGAAATGAAACTCAACATTTTTTTTTTCATCGTACCCATACATGTTCGGTATCTACGGATAGGTCTTTAGAAATGATATTGAGGTTCCTAATATAATTTTTTTCTAAACTGAATAGTTTGCGCGAGAGACACTTCCAAAGTGGAAAAATGAGTGTCCCCCCCCCCCCCTGTAACTTCTAAAATAAGAGAATTATAAAACTAAAAAAAATATATGATGTACATTACTATGTAAACTAACAACGAAAATTGGTTTGAACGAGATCTAGTAAGTAGTTTTTTTAATACGTCATAAATCGTAAACCACTATTTACCTTTCATTTAATCAACTGAAATACTTGCTACTGCGGAACCCTTCATGAGCGAGTCCGACTCACACTTGGCCGTTTTTTTTTAAACACTAATAGAATAAGTTAAATTGATTCGACTATAGGTATGTATTTATTTTATGTTACGATAAAAAATACTATATAAAATCTATGGACCGCTTTTCATATTTTTGATATATATGAATGATAAGAATGGAGTGTATAAGGTATACACTCCATTCTTTCAAGTACAAAAAACGAGAGCGTTTATTCTGTATTTTCATAAGATCTTGATATCTACAGAATTTTTAAATAACGTACAATTTCTTAAAATGGAATCTTTATTCCGAAATGATGTGCTTCAGACATCAATAATGTGTTTACGGAACATTAATTCAGTTACCATCTCAGCTCCTAAGTCCCGTGTATAATTAAAGCGAGGAATCAACTCAATCCATCTATCTTATATGTAATCTGCAACGGAGCCCCTATGCCCTTACTCATCCGTAAAAGATAGGCGCGGTTAAGCAAATAGCGTCATAGTCGAGTCAAAATTCTACGCCAGTAGGTACGTAAAGTGCTAGAGGCTTCTATGGCTTTTTGTAATCGAAACTGAAAATCACAATTCAAGGTAAAATGCCACTTTTCTACACTTGTGTACGTTGACGAAGACGTTATGTCTAAACATCCACCATATTTACACATAAAATTCGAATGTGCAACGGTTTTTGAAGATTAAACAATCCCTCGATGTGGCTTGTTCCGCGGTGGCTCCAAATATGCCCGGGAACACTAATTCTTAACATTAAATAATGTTTATTTTTTCATAACAGGCTCTAATTTAAGAAGGTTATTGATTTTACTGTATGTTATAGGAGTTCTTAGTTGTGTTGAACCGATTGAAATAATGAGATTTTTTGTCGATGGGAAATGTCTCTCGGTTTTTTCCATATAAATTTTATTCAAATTGATGATAGAAAATAAATATAAAAAAATATTTTTAATCGCGAAGACTTTGAAAACGCTGTTGTATGTAATTAGAATATTTTCGTAGTGATGTAATTAGTTTATAGTGTGCCTAGACGCCGTGTGCCTAGACGTGCCCTCGTAGCTGCTGGACTGTTGCACCAGCCACTTGCCAGAACGAATCTGAAGCAGTTCTCTGCCATATGTCGACTACCCAAATTATATATCGATATCTACGGAGAAGTCGACATTTTCAATAACAAATTGTCCACCTATAAAAAAATATGTTTTGATATTATTAAGTAATTTTAATTTTAATTGTTTTATCATTAATATTCACATTTTACTCTTTGTTTTATATTTTATGTTTAGTTTTTTATGTTAATTTTGCTTATTAAATTTTAATTTTATTTTAGCTATTGTATTTTTAATTTTATATTTAGTTGTTATATATTTTTTGTTTTTTACAGATGTCACGAGTGTCATGAATCTGCGCATGTTGTGACACCTTAATAAACTGTGCATTTGATTTAAATTTTTAAGTGTTGTATTTAGAATAGCAATAATGTAACAGTTACTGGTTGTCCTAAATATATAAATAAATAGTGATAGTATATATTTATACAATACGTTTATTTAAATTATAATTTACAAACATAAAGCCTTGTTATTAATTTTTTCTACTTTTAATCAGGTCGAGAGTATGCAAGTTTCAAATGGAATGGAAGCTATGCAGCTACAGTAATAGCCTTCAAACTTACAGCAACCCTCTGCTCCTGTCAGAAGGAAAAAATCCACACTTTCAGGTTTGTTTTAACTTCGCAATTGCTTCAAAAGTTGATCAACAGCGTGTTATACTGTACAAGTTATAACAAACTGCAGAAACAATAACATCAGTTAGTTGAACACCTAACGTAATAACACAAACTGGAAAACTTAATAGTGTGGTCTAACTTGAATTGGATAATTTCCATGATTTTACGCTTTGTCGGGGGTGGAAACAAGATGACACACCTAACTAACAGCGCTGGGAGCTTGGAGATGTATATTATTATTAGTTCTTACACTAACCCGTGATACCCACCACAGCATTTTTATTAGGTGGCCGAGGAGTTGACGTTCAAACGCAAAAATTTGAGACTTTATGGTGAGTATCCCAATCACCCCCAATGATCTACGATTCTGCGTTTCTTTGATACTTTGAAAATTTATGAGTCCTGAGCTCAAACCCTAGTTCTGATATTTCGATTAAAATTCTAAGTCAGTTCTGCAATGATTAGATAAACCATACTTTTTAGGGTACTAGGTTAATCTATGATAATTAGTTATCACAACAAAACTGAACCAGAAATGTTCAACAGAACGAGAAACAATCGAAAATTGATGTTAGGTGAAATTTACGAAAAATATCATTAAAAAATTCTATCTCGAAAACTACGCAAAATCGTGGAATATACATGGGGGGGACTCGGATACTCCTCATCATAAAGTCTCTAAATTTTACGTTTGAACGTCAACTCCTCGGGTAGCCTGTATATAATAGCAAGGCAGAGGAGCCGCAGCCCGCAAGTTCGCTGCCGGCTTTAAGAAAGGTATAGGCTCGCTTCTTGAACCGGATCGAAAATCGTGAAACATACATGGGAGTGACTCGGATACTCCTCATCATAAAGTCTCTAAATTTTACGTTTGAACGTCAACTCCTCGGCTAGCCTGTATATAATAGGAAGGCAGAGGAGCCGCAGCCCGCAAGTTCGCTGCCGGCTTTAAGAAAGGTATAGGCTCGCTTCTTGAACCGGATCGAAAATTGTAAAACATACATGGGGGCGATTCGGATACTCCTCATCATAAAGTATCTAAATTTTTGCGTTTGAACGTCAACTCCTCGGCCAGGCTGTATATAATAGCAAGGCAGAGGAGCCGCAAGTTCGCTGCCGGCTTTAAGAAAGGTATAAGCTCGCTTCTTGAACCGGATCGAAAGTCGTGGAACATACATGGGGGTGACTCGGACACTCCTCATCATAAAGTATCTTAATTTTGCGTTTGAACGTCAACTCCTCGGCCAGCCTTTATATAATAGCAAAGCAGAGGGGCCGCAAGTTCGCTGCCGGGTTTAAGAAAGCTGTATGCTCGCTTCTTGAACCGGATCGAAAATACCTCCGCAGTTAATTCAATCCGCAGAGTAATAGTGTGCGGTAAAAAGTTTCTAATAAAACGCACGGAGGTAGATGACCAGTCATCGAGGTGATAAGGATGAAATCTCCACTTTTGGCGAGAGGGTCTGTGGCGGAATGTGGCGGCAGGTATAAGCTCGAACAATTCCTCTGAACACTACATATGATAAAATGTGGTAAAGGGCACATAGAGACACCACGTCTCTCCACAGGGCAAGAGCATCAAGCCAAATAGTGGGACCCCTGTCGTCAATGACCATTCGACCTACACGACATTGAATACGATCAAAAGAAAGAAGTTGATACTGTGGTGTCCCGGTCCAGAGGTGGCAGCAAAATTCCATATGTGGTCGTATATTGCGCCTTATAAAATCGGAGGCGGTGAGTCCAAGTGAAGCTTAATAAATAAATATCTTGAGACACCTAACACACTGCCATCTGATCCAAACTAGGCAACTGATAAACATAATTATGTATTTCTAAATACATACATATTACAGATAAATTACACCCAGATACCGAACAAATAATCGTGCTCAACACATAAAGATTTGTCCTGGCTGGTGATCGAATCCACTATCTTTGATTTAGCAGTCAGGGTCACTAGATCCATAAGCCAGTAATATCAGGTAAAACGTATTTGAGAAATACATTTTAATTGCGATAGATCTTCCATAGACAAACTGTATTCTTTTTATTGATGGCCTAAATCTATTGGTTTACGAGCCAATAACAGTCTTATTTAAAAACGCTACTTAAATTTAAGCCAACCGCTCAACCATGGTTTATCAAATTTTTCATTTAAAAACACGATTTAATTTTGACCCGCGGATGAGCCATGTCAAAATTTAAACCACGTCGGCCCCTGGTTTAAAGCTAGCTCAAATATGGCGGATTTTATTTGCATCAGCTGACGTTTTGTTTGACGTTTGTTTGTGAATGGAGGTTTTATTGAAGTTACTAACCGTTTTAATTTTTAAATAAATACTGAATTCCAGTGGGAATCTTATCATAAACTTCAAAATCCACCGAAGAAAATCAATAGTCCTTGAAAATGCACTGTTACGATCATAAATCTATCATTCCATGTCTACCATAGAGCAAAAATCATAAAGTTTTGATACATAATCCGATTTAGTCGATTAATTTTGGTCAAGCTCTATACCAGTATCAGAAATGTTGACAGTGTAAAATAAAATGACGTTACTTAGCTGAGAAACCTTTAAGTAGGGTTTTTAAATAAAGAAATAGTTGAGCGGGGTTTAAGTGGTTGAGCAGGGTTTAGCTGAGACATGGTTAAGCGGCGGATCAAGGAATTATTTTAAATAAGAGTGTGAATATTTAAAATCAATAAAAACTAATGAACTGACCATATACACAATCAAATTATTTCATTCATATCTTAAAATTCATTTTCAATAACTTTACAGGATCTGCCAATGCAATTTTAAAGCTAATCGGGTTTACACAGATAAATATAAATTTCAGTAGCTATTAAATTAGTGAGCTGTAAGGCGCGAGACACAGGAGCATGTTTGATTAGGTTCGTTTCCGACACTGATAAGGCGAATTCAACATTATATTATTACCAAGGCGAATAGATAATTATACTATCTAATCTAAATATCAAACAGTGTGTTAATTTTGTCTATGATGCCAAGTCATTTATTACACACCATGGACAGATCCATCCTAAAAAAGTTAAGAGAACGTCTTTTGTCTATGAATTTACTTCACCAACATATTAAAATAGCCGTGACATAAAAAATGCCACATACGGTTTACAATAGAATAAAAGTTAATTACCTACGTCCATTTGCTAATTGGATTCTAAATCCAATTTGCATACATCCAACTGTCAGTCATGTTACATTTTCTGCTTTTATACAAGTTTATTTCACACTGACATTAAATAACTTAATATAAATAAATAAAATAAAAAATAAAAAAGGTTTTTATTCACGTAGACTTCAAAAAAGCGCTTGTAAATAGTCAGAACATGTTTGTAGTATTATAGTTGTATACATTATTATTTCTAGTAACATAGATATTAGGTACACATGTATTGATAGTATTAAAACATTAATAAAATTTATTTTATAACAGCAATGATATTTAGCTAGCTCGAATCAAGTTATTGTCAAGAGATTATGTTTAAGTTTAATTATCTAGTTTAAGTCTAATATTTGTTATACATATTGGCAATGGTTCTGTCTATATTAAGGTGATATTATTATGACGGACCTTGTGTTAATAACGACGGTCGCGCTTTAATGCTACCACCGGATCCAATGCGCCCCAACTGAGAAGACCCAGCGAAACAAACTCAGCGGGTGTCTCTACTACCGGTTTCAACACGGCCCAGTTGAGACGCTCCGGCGAAACATACTCAATGGGGCATATACACGAGATTTGGTCCACTTACTGTAATTATTTAGCAGGCAAACGCAGGCGATCGGTTGTCTGATTATTTATTTATTTTAGGTTTAATATATTAGAAAGAGAAAATAAAAACGTCAAAATAAAAGTAACATTAATCATTTTGAGACACAACCAACAGTTCTGAAATTCGTAGAATATTTAAATAATAGATAGTTTTAATTACAGATAGTTCATGTAACATAAAAGATTACTCATGTCTATATGGCTATAAGATCTCCAGCGGACTATGTGCAGGTAGATGCCGACCGCCAAATGTCTTTATCGTCAATGTAATCCTTAGTAGTGTAGTAACCCTTAGCCATAAGTTCATGTTTAATGTGTGACTTAAACTTATTATCAGGTAGTTTAGTTATATGAATAGGGAGCTTGTTATAAAACCTAGTACAATTTCCCATGAATGACTTTTTTGTTTTGCTAACTCTAAAGGCTGGTATAGCTAGTTTGTCCTTATTTCTTGTATTGACATTGTGCAAGTCACTCCGTTTTTTATATTTATCTAAATTTTTCCACACAAACATTATATTCTGATATATGTATTCAGATGGAACAGTAAGTATATTTACCTCTTTAAAAACGCTTCGTAGAGACTCGCGACTGCCTAGATTATAAATAGCTCGGACTGCTCTTTTTTGTAATACGAAAATAGCACTTATGTCAGCTGCTGAGCCCCACAGCAGAATACCATAGGACATAATGCTATGGAAATAAGCAAAATATACTAGTCTAGCAGTTGGTTCGTCTGACAATTGTCTGATTTTCCAAACTGCATATGAAGCTGAACTTAATTTGGCAGATAATTTTTGAATATGAGGACCCCATTGTAATTTTGAGTCCAGTGTTATTCCCAAAAATACGGTCGAAGGAACTAAATCTAAAACTTCCTCGTTAAGTGCAACCGTTGGTTTAATATGAGTCACATTCGGCAATGAGAATTTGATGCATTTGGTCTTTCCTGCATTCAAAAGAAGATTATTTGCCGAAAACCAATTTGATATGAGGCTGAGGGTTTTATTAGGTTCTATAAGATCCTTATCTTTCCTACTCACTTTAAATATGAGTGACGTATCATCAGCAAATAGAATTATGTCTGATACTTTCTCTACTAGATATGGGAGATCATTTATATAAACTAGAAATAAAAATGGACCCAAAATCGATCCTTGGGGCACCCCCATTTTGACAGAATGTCGTGTTGAATTTACCCCGTCTATTGAAACCAGTTGTTCTCGACCTGATAAATAGGACATTACAAGATCAAGAGATGTGCCAGAAATTCCATAGTATTTTAGTTTCACAATGAGCGTAACTAAAATACTATGGAATTTCTGGCAATATGAATCTGAAAATATGTTACACCTATTATAATATTCATACGTTGAATGAAATTCATGAAAACGAAATAACCGCCAATTTCAAAAAGGCGGGATACGTCGAATTGAACAATAATTAAAAACTGGTCAAAGTGAACCGAGTGGATAAAAGGTAAAGGCCAATGAACCCACTTCTTTACTTTGTCACATAAATTGAAAACGAAATGTTTGAAAATTATTGTAAAACATTTTACAAAAAAATTTAAAATTGTAATATGTTCCATTGAATTTAAATTTTACTTTATATTTTATACCCTTACTGGATTGCGGTGAAACGTTAACACTTTTAATTAGGTGAAAACAGTTAAGACGCTGACAACATCCAAAATTGGCAACTGACATCAGTACTATTTGGTTCATCTAACTTAAGAAAGATATGTCCAATTTTAATATATTTTAATGAACTTAATTTATCCCAAAATAAGATTTAACAACTTTTCCATTATAAATAAATACCGCAACATCTCTCAAGATTCTTACTTTTACACAAAATAATCTAGAAAAGATATCACTCAATTTACGATCATGGTCCACTAGCTGTACCCCACGGTCTTACCCGTGTTAAACATTATAAATTATAGCCTATGTGTTAATCCGGAGTGTCAGCTAACTCCATATCAAATTTTATTAAAATCGCTACAGCCGTTAAGACGTGAAGAGGTAACAAACATACACACTCACAAACTTTCGCCATTATAATATTAGTGTGATCTTGCGTGTATAATCATCATCATATTAGCTGAAAGAGGTCCACTGCTGGGCAAAGGCCATCACAATTTCCGGTCCTGCGCTAGCCGCCTTCAGTGGCCACCAGCGACCCTAGTAAGATCATCGTCCATCTTATACTAGGAGCAAGGATGTACGAGTAAATGTCTTACAATAATAATAGTAATATCCTGGGACATTATTTACACACGGCCATCTGATTCCAAACTAAGCAGAGTTTATACTATGGACACCAGATAACTGATATACTACATATACCACTTTTCTTTTGTAAATACATACTTATATAGGATAAACTGCACGTGTGGCGCAGCGACTAAGACAGTCGCTTCGCCGCTTCGTGTTGCAGGCTTGAGTTCCGCGCTGGACAACAATTAGTGTGACCTATAAAGAGTTGTTCTGAGTCTGGATGTAATTTGTGTCCATGTCCCTGTGTCGCGGGGTACTTTACAAACATATGTTTGTAAAGTACCCCGCGACACAGGGATTAAATTCCCTAGTGCGGGCGTTGTCTTTTATTAAAGCATAAAATAAAGAAAAAGAAAAATGTATTTGGAAGATTATTACGAAATAAAAAGTATCATTTATCTTATTCTCAGTAAATTTAATCGAAGTCGCGGGTACCGTACTCAAGTACCAAATATTTTTAAAGTTATTCCAGTTCTTGTTTAACTGTTACTTCATCAATAGTCATAGGCGCTGGACCAATGAGTTGCGATATTTCTTCCCAAGTATCCGCGTCGATCATCAGTACTAAATCCGATTCCAAGTATGCGGCTTCCACTGAAACATCACCAATAGTGTTATAATTAATAATAATAAAGTCCTCCAGGCCAACTGCGCAGGACATATTATCATGTCGGCTTAAGTAGTGCATCTAACATGTTCGCCGAGACACATGTTGACGACTTTTACGGCATAATTAGAAAGCGATCAGCTTCAATGTTAACTCGGTTGCGTGGGAGCACCAACGGAATTCTAAGTATGCTAGCAGGAAAAATGGATAGTCCATTCCTTGAACATTGGGCACGGCTCCACGTGTTAACCCGATGTTCAAATCCTGCTAGATATCAAAAATAGATCCTAGTAGTACTAATATAGTTTTTAAGTATTTGTATTAACACAATATGGCGATTTTAATTTGCTGAAATAAAGTATTTATTATTATTATTATTAAGTGCATAAGTGTGTGCGCAAGTCATGATCCGATGGGACGACTAGCGACAAGACCGGAAAGAGATCAGGTACAGGACCGACGGGTTTTGCTGCTCTCCGAGGCACGGGCGTGTAATACCGCCAACTCCCAGACTTCGGGCTGATACTGGTAATTACGGAAAATCCTAAAATCCCTTATTTGGGAACCCAGGACCTCATTATCTACGGTTGAATACGCTTCCGCTAGAATAACAAGGCAGTCAGTGTTACATCATTAACGAAGCAGAGCTTGTACTACGGTAACCAGAAAACTGATATACTACATACACTACTTTTCTTTTGTAAATACATACTTATATAGATAATTACACCCAGACTAAGGACAAACAGATATGTTCATGTACACAAATATCTGCCCTGGGTGGGAATCGAACCCACGACCTGCGGCTTGCAAGGCAAGCATTTACCAACCAGGCCACAGGCCCGTCAAGAATTATCATCATCATCATATCAGCCGAAAGACGTCCACAGCTGGACAAAGGCCTCCCCCAAAGATCTCCACAATTGCCGGTCTTGCGCTATCCGCAACCAGCGATTTCCAGCGACCCGCACAACATCGTCGGTCCACCTTGTAGGGGGCCTGCCCACGCTACGTCTTCCGGTTCGTGGTCGCCACTCGAGAACCTTTCTGCCCCAGCGGCCGTCGGTTCTACGAGCTATGTGCCCTGCCCACTGCCAGAAGTCAAGAATTATACATAATTATAATTATTTTACGTATTAGGAGTTCATAGCCAGATGCTCTCACCGGTCCATAAGTGATTAGCAAGCATTAACAAACTAAGCTCGCAGTCAGTCCATAGATGGGTGACGGCCAAAGTGGTTTAATTTCTAAGGGACTCTGTGCCCTTCGAAGCACAGAGTCGCTGTCGATCCCGGTTGTAGCCATAAAGCAACGAGTATCAAGACCTACTAATATACCTTACCACTAACCACTGCCATTACAATAAGTACCTAAGTAATTAGGTGTAAATTTTTCCTTTCATGATTGTGCAACCGCCGATAATTAAGTCCTAGGTTCAAAGCCCGGTTCGAGCAAAGTGATATTGGGATTTTTCTATTTCTCATTCATCATCATCATATCAGCCGAAAGACGTCCACTAATAGACTAAGGCCTCCCCCGAGGATCACCATAATAGCCGGTCCTGCGCTCCTCGCATCCAGCGGCTTCCTGCGACTCTTGCAAGATCGTCGGTCCACCTTGTAGGGGGTCTGCCCACGGTGCGTCTTCTTCGTCTTCTATTTCTCATTATTTCAGATTAAACACGCCTACTTTAGGCGCCCATAGCCTATTTCTCTAAGTAGTGTGACCGATCAGCGAGGTTAAGCAAAAGATGGGTACCCGCCAGTGATTTCAATTCTAAACACCTATGGGCCATGTCAGAGGACCTCTGGGTGACTAAACCCAATATTCAAGAAAGAATTATTAAAAACTCTTAAAATTTGCAAACCTCACTTTACCTGCCATTATACAGATTACATGCTGTCACCGGTCCGTAAGCAATCGGCGAGGTTAAGCAACTAGGCTCGCGGTCAGTCCATAGATAGGTGGCCGCGAAAGTGGTTTAATGTCTGAGCGTCTCCGTGCTTCGGAGGGCACGTTAAACTGTAGTTTCCGGTTATAGCCATTAGGCAACTGTCGCTAAGCCATGTCAAAGGCCTACTGGGCGGCTTGAACAACTCTGACACTACGGTAACCACTGCCCATACGATAAGTAAGTAGTTAGTTAGTTGAGCGATAGGTTTCTGCACTTAGCCTCCGAATTGGGCCATTGTACTACTACTCGAACCATTTTAGTTCCATACAGAAGCTCAAAGCCTGGCTTGAGGGCCTCCTGCAGTGTCTTCGGATCATTCAGGAACTTTGCCCGTTGGTAAGCAACACTCTTGAAGTGTAGCAGTACGTGTGCTTGTGTTTCTTCATATAGAAACGATAAGTAAGTAATACTTTCAGTACCTACAAATATCAGCCGATAAAAAGTTTGCAGTCCCTGCTCGAATTGCTCACTATCACCTACCTCGCATTTGATTTACGTTATTGACGATTTTCTTCATACCATCCAATTCCTTTTCAATAGCACTTTTGATATTATTGAAGTAGTCGAGACCCACTAAATCTTCAGTAGATTTCGTACCAGTCTCCATTTTTATATCGACAAAATTTAACAGTTGTTTCCACTCGAAATATTTCGCGCTTAAAAGTAAACAGATTGAACAAACGAAAAAAATAATTTATATCCACTCTTTTACATGCAAATTGGAATCGTCTGTCTATTTGTTCATGAACAATAAATATTAAGTACACTAACAAAGTGGAAAATATTTTCACGGTATAATAAATGTTTATTTGATTTTAACTGGATGCCCCAAAAAAGTTTGACAATCGGAAACGTAAACGGGGCGGGAAAATGTAGAAAAGTTATTACTTTTTTAAATTGAGAATTAGGTCAACGATCACACGCGATTGTCGACAAACAGCCGGATGATACGAAAGAGTTTTTTAACGCCGGAACTGTCACGTGACATTATAGAAATAGGAACACTACAAATTCATTTTGTTTATTCGTTTATTATGATTATATTATTTATCTATGATAATGTTGATGTGTTTTATATTTTAAGGAAGAAGGTTTATAATCTTGTAATTAATGTCAGTGCCTATGCAATGACAAACCACAAGGATAGAAGAAAATAAGGGTGCTTATTGGGATAGTCTCTCCGTATTTAGAGTTCCGCATCCAATCGCGTATATCGTTCACAGCTGGACAAAGGTGATAGATGCCCAAAATATGCCACAATGGAGTTATGACCATAATTTATAAGGATATGCCATAATCGCCAGGCTTGGCAGACGGGTTGGGGACCGCAGATCACTGATGATCATAGTACTCTGAGAGAATCTGATCTCTGGTTGATATTCCTTAGGGACGACTTCTACTTTCCCCACGCGATGAGACAGGGTAGCGATATTCTTTGCCGTCGGCAACACGGAAGAACAGCATGTTCAGATTTTACACTTTCCGGATATATTTGAAACTAGCTGTGCCCCGCGGTTTTACCCGCGTTGAACTTTATAAATTATCACAGCTCCTCCCCCGTAGATGATAGCGTGATAATATGTAGCCTATATGTTGACCCGACATCTTAGTAATATTCAATGCAAAATTTGAAGTAAAGCCATGCTGTACTTTTTGAGTTTAGCCCCGACATACATACAGACAAACAGACAAAAATTTTAAAACTATATTTTTGGCTTCGATATCCATTGCAGATCACGCCCCAAGTATCCATTTAAAAAAATATTCAATGTACAGTTTAGACTTTCCTACGATTTTATTATATGTATAGATAAGTAAGTTTTTAATGTCCTCTGTAATTTTTTTGTTCCGGAGTTAGCTACATTGCGAATTAAAGTGTCGACTCGATATTTTTGTTTTTTTTTATAAATTCTTCAATTGGCGCCTTTGTTCAATAAGTACTAAGTTTAAGATCTTCTTTTATGATACGTAGCATAGACTTAGCGGAAGTTTTATTTTTAGCCATGATCTTCTGGTAAAGGTCAAAAGTAAAGGTTCTTTAGAGAATGTATAGTCCTTCTAGTTGAAATTAGCCGCTTCGTCACACTGTGATCATAATAAAGCCATGTTGCCTTATTATGATCACAGTGTGGTGCAGCGGCTAAAACGGTCGCCTCGCCGCTTCGTGTCCCAGATTCGATTCCCGCGCCGGACAACTATTTGTGTGACCCATAAATAGTTGTCTAGAGCAGTGTTTTTCAACCTTTTTCATGACGTGGACCCCTTTAGTATGAAGAAATATTTCGCGACCCCCCTACCCGTTCCTTAGGCGTTTTTCCATTTGTTTTATTTTATGACACATATTTATTAGTTGTCGTAATTAGGGTTCGGATCAATACATCATTAAAATGTCAGTTGAGGGGCGACGCCGGTTATGCAGCGGCGGCACGCGCGATCTCGACTCGCTTGTCGAGCGCCAGCCATTGTTGTTACGTCTTTAACTGAAGTAATTTTGAATGATTGAAAATTGATTAATTTCTGAAAAGACCAACAGAACCGACAACTGGAAACTAAAATAAAACGAAAACTTGTTTATGGTGACAGTTATTTGAAATTTGGATTTACTGTGATTGGGAATAAATAAGAGAACAAAAATAAAGTAATGAAGAAGAAAGACTCTTTAAAATTTTATGAATCTACGGATATTGCGGATTGTGTGCACTTTTTAGCTTTTATGCGTTTTGAATCCAATGAAAACTTAATAGAAGAAATACTATATTGTATAGCGCTTCCCACGAATACTACACTTCAGTGCTTGTATAACATGGTTCCTGAAGCTACCCAAAATATAAATATCTATTAAGAAAACAAATGTATTGCTATTTGTAGTGACGGAGCAAAGGCCATGACTTGTGTGACCAGCGGTATTATTGCTACGCCAATTGACTCATAGCTTACTCCATCGCCAAGCTGTTGCGGCCAAAACCTTGCCACAAGAATACAGTCAAGTTCTAAATATTATTATATAAATGGTGTTTTGGAAAATTTGTGAAGATATGGGAGCACTCCACAAAAATTTACTCTATGTCAAAAGACAAAGTACTGGCCAGAGTTTTGGAACTTTGCGCTTAACTGTTAATGTATTTGCGGCAGGCCTAATCATAATACTCCAAATTCACTTGGGACCCTGTGACTAGCTTTCAAGCAAACGTTTGCAACTTCCTTATAGAAGCTTCGCGACCCCCCTAAAGAGGATCCGCGACCCCCCAGGGGGTCGCGACCCACAGGTTGAAAAACACTGGTCTAGAGTCTAGATATAATTTGTGTCCGTATATTATTTATATGTTTCTAAAGTACCCCGCGACACATGGATAACATTGCATAGTGCAGGAGTTCTCTTTAAAAAGAATCGATTTGAGTGATTGTTATTGTGATCCGACGAAACAACTAGCTGACGCGACTGGAATGAGGTCAGGTACACGACCGACGGCTTTACGTGCTCTCCAAAGCACGAGGACGTTTGGAGAGACGATAGTTACAGATTTCTAGTCTTCATTAATACTAGCCGCCATGGTAATTTGAGCAGTTGTAGCTACAAGATTGTGGGCGTTTAGTTGATGAATACACCAGCCCACGCCGGAGTACAAAAAACACTTAATGAATTGTTGACAAAAATTTACTTTAATTTCATTTTTTTTTTCTCACGCGTTCAATGACTCCCGTTAATTATACTTTTTGTCATTGGCAAACGAACGTACTGCCCGCCCACCATAGACGGTTACCGTAGCCGTAGCATCACTCTTGCGCTGCAGCCACTCCGATTTCAAGTGACGTAGTAAAGAAGGAACACAATACATTATTTGTTAACAGTTCTGCAACGAGTTTCCCAAGACGATAACTGTACCAAAATATTTTCATATTTTAAGAAGAAATTGGGATAAGCCTTAGTACCGTCTAAACTAGCTTTCGGATAAAAAAAACTGCATTAAAATCGGTTATTTCGTTTGGATTCTACGAGGCCCCAAACCGACGCCATATGATATACATACATAAAATAAATAAATAAAATAAAATAAATACATACGTCATTTGTGATAGGATATAGCTAATAAAAGAATACTGATCCAAGAAATCTAAGAATAGAAGAAGCAATATTTATTACGTTTTATAATTCGATTTTGAAAAATGTGTCACCAATTACAATCAATTTAGAATATTTACAATGTCAATTTATCAGTTGCCATTTACTTACAAAACAATTACTCAATGTAGGTATGCAATAGAAACGCATATCTCGTCTAAACACGTCAAATATTTCACAATCCAACAAAAAATACCGCGAAAGTCATCGAAACACAGTCTTACAATCAATTAGCATTCGAACAATGATGCCAATCACACGAACGAGCGACTAAATCTGTTTTTGGATGAGTTTTGGTATGTCACCACGTCACGGGCCGAATGTCATTGGTTATAAATACAATCAGCTCCAGAAATAGGTAGCTACAGGTTTTTCCAGGCGTCCCGCCTAAAATAAAGCTGCCTGGATGAACAATATAATTGTCTCCGTCGGCTGTGCAGCTATAAGCAGTGAGCGTAAGAACTTGTTAGTGTTTTAGGATAAACAAATTGTGATAAATAAATTATGGATGATGATTATATTCAACAGTTTTCTTTGCGCTGGCACAATCACCAGGTAGGTAAGTAATATTTTATTTCATCAACACACCCACAACGGTACAGGTACACACAATACATTTTTATGACACTTTTTTGCTTCAGTCATTCGTTTCAGCCTAGAGTTATAGTTTTTCACGCATTGTTATATTGAATATTATTTTTATTAGCTGTAAAATTTTTCGTTAATGAGTTTTACATTAGAAGCTTGATCTCTATGGACGATCTTTACTTTTATATTGCCGTTTCCTTTTTATTAATAATCATTAATTTACTTTTAAATTAAAACGGTATATATTACCAACGATATTATTATACTAAATTATAATATATATTAAATAGCATATTTTGATTTTTGTTACATATTATAATGAATGGTTAATTGACTATTTAATTATAATCACTATTGACTTACTTTTTTTTAATTCACTGTAGCATTGACACAGTTCTTATTTTACGTTTATGTTTTAAATTACACATAGATAATAAATTAATAACTAAATAAATTACTATATTATAGTCTGTCTTTCTATCTTTTATTTTTTAAATTGTAGAAAAAGCAATAGTATACTGTTAATGTAAATATGTAAGCACACCCCCGCTTAGCCTTAACTACCTACGCATTTGACACTAGAGCACGTATTTATAACTTTATCTCTATTTGTGATTGGTTTAGAGGACTCTTACCGTATCTAAGATCTTAATTTACACATATTGTGTATAAGTTAACTGGTGTTGAATGTTCTATATTTCTGTATGAACAAATAAGGTCATGAATGCCTTTATAAAAATATGTAGTTCATTGTGTTAGTCTAAAAGTTTTTAAATTCAATAGTTACCTTTTGTTGAAAAGTTCTGTACAATTTAATTTTATCTAGAGATTAAGGAAATATTTTATCTACGTATTCTTACTATGATTCTGATAAATATGAAATGTTCAGTCTGTTTATCAGTTTCTGTATGTTCAAGCTTCATACCAATACAGTTCAGGTGTCATTTGGCAATAATATTATATATTAAAGATTGAGTCACGTTTAAACGCTAATTGTTATGGATGAGTAATAGAATATTATGAACTGTCAACAATCAACAGTAATATTTTTATTGGAAAATGCTCCTTGTTCAAGTAAATTTAAGGCAGCTTACTGTTACTACTTATGGAAAGCCGGCTGCTGCGCGATTGTAATAAAATAATACAATCATTACAACATTGCAGACTATTTATACATATTTGACAGGAACGTACAATACAAAGAAACTAAACTAAATGTCTATGGTATATTTTTAATAATCTAGTTTAAAAATATATGTCATAGACACAATGATACCAACCAAGCAAAATTGCGGGAACCGCTAGATGTGGAATTAAATGGCATTAAAGTATTGATAAAGCTCCCTTATTATGAGTAGTTTACATTAGATTTAGCCTCAAGTCATTTATAGATATAAATTTATAAATACATGCCACAATTTTAGTAAGTTTACTAATATACCACACGCACACCCACTAATAGACAATGCTACAACTAACTTTGATTAAAATATTAAAGTTAAGTAGCAGCTGATGGGTTTTAATCCGTCGTTTTTTTGTGTTAATAATTAATCAGCTATAAATATATAGTTATTATTCAATAAATCCTCTTCTTTAAGTTAATTTTTATAACTTGTTCTAATGGTTAAATACTAAATTAGATTTTAAAAAGTTCATGTTAGTAATTTTGGGTTTACTTAAATATTGCTTTTTTTAAATTGTCCTGTTCATGTTTGACTGTCGAACAGTAATAAGTCTACAATATTTATGAAGTAGTTTTGTAGTCTATGCACTTATTAATCGAAAGACGGATTACCCAAATCAGCTGCTGTTAACCAAAGCTAAAACCATCATTTTTTTAACAGAACAGCGTGATAGGAGCATTAGGTCGTATGTTGAGCACTGGAGCTCTAACCGACGTGACATTGAGCGCCAGTGGCACCTCTGTCAAAGCGCACAGGCTTGTATTGGCATCATGCAGCCAATACTTTGCACAGCTTTTCAAGGTGTGTATAAGATAGGAAATCTCAGTTGCATATTGAGCATTGTAACTGTAACCCACGTGATATTATATCCTGGGACATTATACACACACAGCCATCTGATCCAAAACTAAGCAGAGCTTGTTCTATTGAAACCAGATAATTTATATATGACATAAGTAGTATAGTATATAGTTCTTGTGAGAATACATACTTATATAAATACAGCCAGACTCAGGACAAACAGACATGTTCATGCACACAAATATCTATCTGTCCTGAGTGGGCATCGAACCCTCGACCTGCGGCGCGAAATACAAGCATTTACCAACCACGCCAACAGGCCCAGCATATTAGCGCATAGAATTGTTTTATAATTACATAGCCAATTCTTTGCCCAGGTTTTCATGGTGTGTAAAACATACAAAGTACTTTTATATTGAGCACTGGAACTATAACTGACGTGACATTGAGCATATCAGCGGGACCTCTATCATACCGCACAGACTTGTATTGTTACCTTGCAGCCAATTCTTTGCAAAGGTTTTCAAGGTATTTTTGTGACAAGAGCTTTGAATCGTAAGTAGAGCTCTGGATCTCTAACTGACGTGACACTACTGTTTGTGTAGACCTGATTAGCCGTTTTAGCTGAAACGTATTATTGGGTTTGACCGTGCTACCTAAACATATAAGTGCAACAGCGGTCAATTCTGTTTTTTTTTATTTTACTTTTTAATAAATTGTGTTAGATATTTTTGACAGTTTTGGTGGGTATACAATACGGTTAGAATTTATAACTAACACAATTTTGCCTTGTTGCAATTAAAAAAAACTGCATCAGGCTATGCTAGAACAGTTTATTTATTTTTTTAATTATCTTAGAGATACAATTAAACTAAAAGGGAGGCGGAGTTGCCGGCACTAAATAATAAAAATACAAAGTTAACAAGCCGTAGAGTATAGTGACGCATTTTTAAAGAAAGATGGGGCAAAGTAAATCGTGTAACGTTCTTTATTAGCAATATTATTTAACATACACGTCAATAAATAAAGATCCATATAAAATATGAATTTTAAATTTAGCGATTGTCTTCCTAACTATAGATACCTATAAAATTGTTTTCTTCGAATATTGAAATACAGTCAGTAAAATTTTTGATATTCAATGTATCATAGAGAATTTGGGTTATTTTTTCAGGAAGTGGAGGCTGATAACAACACTCTGGTCGTAGTCTTGGGTTGCGACGCGACTGAACTACGACTCCTACTCACGTTTATGTACACTGGCGAAGTGACAGCCTCAAAGAAGATACTGCCTTCACTACTGCGGCTCGCACAGACCTTAAAGGTTTCCGGACTCACTGACTCTGATACGGTAAGATGTTTATTACATCTCTCTCTAATGTATTAATAGAATGAATAGAACAGGGTATACATAAAATTGCCAAACAACCAAACCTGCGCAATTATACGCGCACCGGGCACATAGTTGACAGGTCCTAACGTGTCGCTTATTTTCCCTCAGTATTTCGCGCCAAAACTAACGATTCCTGGGCCTCTAGCACGAGTTCCTGCAGTTTACTTACTCGACCACACGTACAGTTTCTCCCATACATTGAGCACCAGCGCCTCTCGCGGAAACTATTAAGAACTAAAATTCTGGTGCTCAATGTATGGGACGAAACTGTACGTGTGATCGAGTAAGTAAACTGCAGGAACTCGTGCTAGAGGCCCTGATGTCCCTTTCATAAGAACTTTGGTACAGAGAAATGTGACAATATTAAAAGTAGTTTAGGTAGTAGGTATTCGATGGAATAGAGGGCAATGTATCTTGTGTCATGGTTCCCTTTTGTCATAACGAAGTAACATAAACTTGACTACCGGCTAATTCGTCGATCGTCGTGATGGGCGTCCAAATTGATGAATATTAAAAATACCTAACTAAATCATTCGTTCAATCGGCTTCCATGACCACATGTGACGTCATAAATCGTCCAGAATCGATGTTCAACGTTTTGGCCATTGAACGAATGATTTAGTTATGTTTAACCTTCATCTATTTGAACGCCGATCACGATCACGATGATCGGCGAATTGGCGATAACCCCCCGGGTGGGGTACTTATGGAACTTAATCTACCAACGAGTTATGAACATAGATATGAACGAATGAATGAGACACAGAAGAGAACTGCAAATTAGTAATTTTATACAAGAATGAGTGAGATAGCAACAATAACAAAATAGACCGCATCTTATTTTGTTTGGACTACTATTTACATACACATATAATACAATGTATTTGAAGAAGAATGAAATGCAATTTAAATAAACTGTGATAGTGGTAGATTGCCAATTTGCTAATGCAATCATTTGGAGTAGTTAACATACTTTGTTGAAGATTAAAAGTGAAAGAGACGGCAAAATGGAAGATTCCGGAACTTATTACTTGGTCTTTTATTTCTCAACGTGTCTATGACGTTAAGTTTTTGCTGCTCTAGGTGGCCACTTTAAGAGTGATGTCAGTGGCATACAATCTAGACTCTAGTACACTACTACTATGACAGGCCTGTTGGCGTGGTTGGTAGATACGCTGCCTTTCACGCCTGAGGTCGTGGGTTCGATTCCCACCCGGAACAAATATTTGTGTGAATGAACATGTCTGTTTGTCCTGAGACTGGGTGTAAATTATCTACATAAGTATGTATTTACAAAAAGATAAATAGTAGATATATGTAGTTTATCAGTTATCTGGTTTCCATAGTGCAAGCTCAGCTTAGTTTGGGATCAGATGACCGTGTGTGAATAATGTCCTAGGATATTATTATTACTAACTTACCTTAATACGATGGAGGAATTCAACTGCTGTACTGGATGTTAGAAAACTTTTTGGAATGCTAGTCAATCTTATATACCGTATACCAAATAGCCCGCGAGATCGTGCGCTGAAATGCGCTGAGAGACCTCAGTCATTCAAATTGTCAGTCATTTCAATTCTATAATTTTAATATACTATTGCTAAATGTAACAATAATAGCTTAGTAACTTGCTTTTTATTATTTATTTAAGGATTTAATAAAAAAATATATGTTACGAAACAGACCGCACGGGGGTCTAATTCCAAATATTTTGTTACTTTAATTACTGAATTAAACTATGTTTATGTATTGCATTGTGAGCTTGACAAGCACAAGTGTATGTAAATACCCAAGTGCTGAATAAATTTCATTATTTCATTGTCTGTATATTACTCTTTCAGAACTCGACCCTTACACCCACCGAAACGGAACACCCACAAGACGAAGCCCCAGTGAACCTTGAGATCAAAAACGATCAGCCTCTCAATGAAAACTCCAGCTCAAGCTCCAAACTCTACGACGAAATTCTCTCTCCAACCGAGAAAGATGGCGGATTCGTGAACGACTTTATGGGGAAAACCGAAAAGGACAGATTGAGCAAACTAGATCAAATTGTCCAAAATTTATACAGCACCCATAAAATTGGGAATCCGAGTGTACCGAGCCTGGTTAATCCCGTAGGTAAGTTCAATTTTGTCTGCCTTGTTGACCTACAACAACCTAAAAAATCCGGCCAAGCGCGAGTCGGGCTCGCACATGAAAGGTTCCGTAGTAGCAAGTATTTCAGTTGATTAAATGAAAGCAAATTGCGGTTTATAACGTATTGAAAAAAAAACTACTAGCTAGATCTCGTTCAAACCAATTTTCGTTGTTAGTTTCTATGGTAATGTACATCATATTTTTTTTAGTTTTATCATTCTCTTATTTTAGAAGTTACAGGGGGGGGACACTCATTTTACCACTTTGGAAGTGTCTCGCGCAAACTATTCAGTTAAGACAAAAATGATATTAGAAACCTCAATATGATTTTTAAAGACCTGTCCATTGACACCCTACATGTATAGCAAAAAAAAGTTTTTGAGTTTCAGTTCTATGTATGGGAACCCCCAAAATAAATTCATTTTCAATTTTTGTGTGAAAACTTAATGCGGTTCACCGAATACATCTACTTACCAAGTTTCAACAGTACAGCTCTTACAGTTTTGGAAAAAAGTGGCTGTGACATACGGACGGACAGACAGACAGACATGACTAATCTATAAGGGTTCCGTTTTTTGCCATTTCGCTACGGAACCCTAAAAAGGGGTTGCAAGCTTCTAGCTATAAAAACGTCGATATTTCCATACAACCCCCCCCCCCCCCCGCCCCCTTTTTCAACTCCTTACAATCCTTTTTGCGTTTTCATAAGTAGCCTATCTCCTATGTCCTTTCTTAGGCTCTCAACTATCTGTGCACCAAATTACCTTTTAATCGATTCAGTAGTTTTGGCGTGAAAACGTGGCATACCGACAGCCAGCCGTACTTTCGCATTTACAATATTGGTAAGGAAGAAATATAAATAGCCTGGGATATTATTCAAACACGGCTATCTGATCCCAAACTACGAGTAAGTAGCGCTTGTACTATGGAAACCAGATAACTGATATATTACATACTAGCTTTACCCACGTTAAATTTTATAAATTATCACTGCTCCTCCCCCGTAGGTGATAGCATGATAATATGTAGCCTATATGTTGACCCGACCTCTTAGTAATATTCATGCATAATTTGAAGTAAATCCATGCAGTACTTTTTGAGTTTAGCCCGGACATACATACAGACAAACAGACAAAAATTCTAAATACTATATTTTTGGTTTCACTATCGATTGTAGATGACGCCTCAAGTATCCTTTTACAAAAATATTCAATGTACAGTTTTGACTTTTCTACGATTTTATTATATGTAATAGATACTACTTTTCTTTTGTAAATACCTACGTATATAGGGCCTGTTGGCGTGGTTGGTAGATACGCTGCCTTTCACGCCAGAGGTCGTGGGTTCGATTCCCACCCGGGACAAATATTTGTGTGCATGAACATGTCTGTTTGTCCTGAGTCTGGGTGTAATTTATCTATATAAGTATGTATTTACAAAAGAAAAATAGTATATGTAGTATATCAGTTATCTGGTTTCCATAGTACAAGCTCTGCTTAGTTTGGGATCAGATGACTGTGTGTGAATAATGTCCCAGGATATTATTATTATTATTAATTACATCAAAACTCAGGACAAACAGACATGTTCATGTACACAAATATCTGGGTGGGAATTGGACCCACGAAGTACGGCGTGAAAGTCAAGCATTTACCAACCATGCCAGCCGGCCCGCCCTTTAAAATATTTTAACGTGAAATCAATGGATTAAATATATGTTATTTCATATAATAATAATAATAAAATCTTTATTGTCTCTAATTAATAACAATTTATACAAAATTGAGACATCCCCAGTAAGTAATGTAATACTTGTGTAGGGGCTGCCTCGCTTCTTACCGACGGTTACACAATAATAAGACTGTTCTTATCTATAAGCTAAAATTAAATTTTGACAAAGTAATAACATATCTGAACTAAAATAATAAAAAAAAGGATAGGAAAAAATAAATATGAGAAAAAATTGATTCATATGGAATGGGGAAACCGCCCTGAAAAGCGACCAGTGACCTGCGTTAACCATAAGTTGGTACAATTTAGTATCCAAAGTATTCTTGTACACAAAGCTAAGTGAAACACGTCCAAAGTAAATGTGATCTAAACTACCAACTTCACGAAGATAGGACGCCAACGGTGGAAAGGCAAAAGTGGCTAAAGTTAAAATTTTCATTTTGCTGTTTTTAACGCATTCTGTATTTGTTTTTTATTAGTTACTAGCTGTGCCCCGCGGTTTTACACGTGTTAAATTTTATAAATTATCACAGCTCCCATAGGTGATAGCTTGATAATATGTAGCCTATATGTTGACCCGACCTCTTAGTAATATTCATGCAAAAATTGAAGTAAATCCATGCAGTACTTTTTGAGTTTTGCCCGGACATACATACAGACAAACAGACAAAAATTCTAAAAACTATATTTTTAGGCTTCAATATCGATTGTAGATCTCGCCCCGAGTATCCTTTTTTTTAAATATTCAATGTACAGTTTTGACTTTCCTACGATTTTATTATATGTATATATTATGTAACAGGTCATAGAAAGATCGTTAAATATATTTCTGTTGTTTTACAAATTAAAGTCACTTTAGTAATAGTAAAGTCTAGATAATTAAATATCTAATATTCGCGAACATTTGTTGATAGATATTTAGTTCGTACCGGTATAACAAGATAACGAGTAGCTTTAAAAATCATTTCATCAGCTTGTCAGGCTCGCTTGGCGTGATCAAAATCAAATATTAATAATTGAATAGCTACTGTTGGTTCAGTACATTAATGTGAAACTTTATTACATCACCCAAATTTTTTACCTCCGTCAATCACATGTCGTAATATGGCGCTGAGCCATGGCCCGCGTCAGCTATTTGTGTTTTAATCTGTGTATTGATAATTTGATATATGGGGAGTATGTTGTGTACATGAACATGTATGTTCGTCCTGAGTCTGGGTGTAATTATCTATATTAAGTTGCTGAATAGAAGGGAGAATTTTTTCATAGTGGTATATTTTTGAATATTTTATACTAAATAGTACTATAAAAATATAAAAACTAATGATTTTATAAATCTTTGAGCAATATCAATTTAAGACTTTAGTTTTTATGGAAATATTACTATGTAAGTGTAACCTTGATCCATAATTGTGACTCTTTTAATAATATCTTCTGTCACGGTGTACTCAAAGAAATATTTTCCGAAACAAGCAGTACCTTTGTACTATTAATTACTTGTATCTAATTATATAAATCACATATTATATGTGTACATATGAATATATAGATGGGTGGACAATGGATGCCTCCCCAAGGATTCCACAATGGCCCTTCATCCGCTGCCCACGATGCGTCTTCCGATTCTTGGTCAGCACTCAAGAACATTCCGCCCTGTTCGCCTGCGGATTACTACATTTCTGGTTCGATCTCGCTGGGATACTCAGAGCAGAATCTTCTACAATGCTCTTTGGATAACTTTGAAAGTTATTATGGGAAAATGTCTCCTATAACCGATTAATAAATACAAAATAAAAAGTATTCAATTGCATTGTATTTTTAAAGCCAATGGCTTTGAAAAATAATCTCATTATATGTATGTCGGGTCTAAGTCGCCTTTGTGTGATCAAAATCACATATTAATAATAATAAATAATTATTTATTTATTTCACGACAAAGGTAATACCTACTTACTTACAACTAAATTGATAATTTAGTGTATATATTACTTTGTGAGAGCTGGTGTCTGAAGTAGGTTGAAGTGCATGCAATACACCTTCAAACTTTAACTATCCAAAGTTTACTGAAAATGTATCGTTTGCCGCTTGACACCTTTCGCCCCTCCCCGTCGAAACTTTGCTTTTACGCTTTTATCTAATAAAGCGACGTCCAAATAGATTGTAGTCAGTTAATTGTGCTCCATTAACCATCTTAGATATTAATTTGATGTAACAAGCCCGAGAGAAATTATCTAGTTTTGAATAAAGCTATTCTTTGCGTTGAAATTATGAAATAAGTTGTGAATAAATAAACGGAATTACTTAAAAAGTACAGTAGAGTTAGCTTTTTGCAGGCTTCATGATTTTTATCTAACGGAGTAATTAGAAGACCTGCCTAGAGCCTTCGATTTCTTAAAAAAACCCCGTTCGGTTGCACATAAACGGTACAAGGTTGAATAAATAAACGGAATTACTTAAAAAGTACAGTAAAGTTAGTTTTTTGCAGGCTTCATGATTTTTAGCTAACGGAGTAATTAGCAGACCTGCCTAGAGCCTTCGATTTCTTAAAAAAACCCAGTTTTTTCTTTCTTAAAATTTCTTAAAAAGCCTGATTTCATCCACTGTTGAACATAGGCCTACCCCAAAGGTTTCTATAATGTTTCCATTTTGAGGGGATTTTCCTTAGTCACCGCACTTGGCTTGCGAGTTGGTGACGCAGTTAGTCGGTAGGTAGTACCCAGGTAACGCTGCTGCCCGACTACCTGATGTATCCCTTAGGGCCAGCGCAGACTGAGAGGAGCGCAGCGGAGAGGATTTTATTAAGGCACTAGAAAATCAACATTAAAATTATTGAAATAAAGTGCAAGTATGCTTGAACATTAAAATGCGCGAGACTGCGCGAGCATTTTGTCAGGTTCAAGCATATATGCACTTTATCCCTATAGCTCTAAAGTTGATTTTCCAGTGTCTTAATAAAATCCTCTCCGCTGCGCTCCTCTCTGTCTGCGCTGACCCTTAGTCGCCTATTACTACACCCACAGAAAGACCCCATACCCCATAGAAAAGATTATTGGAATGAAGCAATGACTCAAACTTAACTTCATTATTACTATCATAAATTAAGGGTAAACTCTAAATGATTCGATACAAACAAAAATGTATGTACAATATTATTACAAACTTGTTCTGGCTATTTACAAGAGCTTTTTTAATATCTTCATGAATAAATCTTTGTTTTTACCAACTTTAGAATTTGTGTCGTTTACTTCGTTATAGTTTCGTAAGTGTCTCAGAGTCCTTTCTTTATGCCTTTCCATTTTACAAGTAAGTGGCATTCGCCGTTAAGTCGGCCATTTGAATATTAAAAGAGTTCTAAATCTTAGAAATGATTTGTAAATATTTTAAACTCAAACTCAAAGGCAAACGGCAAGAATGTATGGGACTTTTGTACCGCTAGTAAAATTCGTGTAACGGGATATTTTATGTTTTAATTGGTGGTTAATGTGATAGAAAACGCATTTTTAATTTCTTAGATTTTTAGAACTTGGGATATAAAAGTTATGGCCAGTTTTATTTTAAGGTTATGTTTTGTAATCTGTGGGTCAACCCCATGACCGTGGAAACATTGCAGTTCGAAAATCACTCTTACTGCCTAAGTAATAAAGATACTGTAAATATCACAGTGTGTCTACTGATGTGGCAATGAAATGCCAGTGTTAACTAGTGTACCAATGAAGATTGTTACATGTTATATTTACATAAACATTGTTATGGAGATAAAGTAAATGTTGTAGCTCTTTTTATAGTCTTTCACATGGATTTATTCCGAACCTGCCCCGAAAAGCCTGACCGGGTCGCGAGTTAGGAGAAGATGCAAACACCTATTATTTGTTGAGATACTGAAAAGTTCTTTATTTCCATTAATGACATAGTTCATAACCCAGTGTACATTTGTGTGAGGTTGCGAGGGGTTATATATGAGGTTTTGAGTGGAGGTAAATAAAACAATAGATTCTTTGTTTTTTGTAACTACAATAATTTTATTGATATTATTATTAATGTATCCTTAGTATTACTTCATCGTTGACTGCCTCGTTGGTCTAGCGGTAGCGTGTTCAACCGCAGAAAATGAGGTCCTGGGTTCAAATCCTGGGTCGGACCAAAAAGTGATTTTGGGATTTTTCCGTAAAAAGCAAATTCTCAGAATCAGCCCGAAGTCTGGAAGTTGGAGGTAATACACCCCTGTGCCTCGGAGAGCATGTAAAGCCGTCGGTCCTGTACCTCACCTCTTTCCCGTCATGTCGGTAGTCGTCCCATCGGATCATGTGAGTGATGGAATAGAAAGTGCCCCTGTGTTCGCGCACAAACTTGTGCACTATAATATGTCCTGCGCAATTGGCTAATCTCCATTGAGAATGGCCGCCGTGGCCGAAATTCGGCCGGGAAGACATCATCATTACTTCATCTAAGAATATCTTCATATAAGTACCAAACAATAATTATCACATAACACAAAGCAACATTGGGTTTATTGAGAACTTCACTCTCTTCGAATAATGCTTGTCTTCTTAGTCGGGGCAAGCGAATGTTGCAATTAACCCATTGCAAACTCGTCATTTTAATTAAATGATAAAGCGTCCTTTCGTGAATCCACTGTCAACAGATATAATTATATTATAGCACGGAGGAACTGATGCTGAACTCACGTAATATCTGCAAGATAATTTGCTAAATAGATGACATGTATCAAAACTACAGCAATGAATACCTGACAGATTGTCTTTGCCTGTCAATGAATAATTGCCATGAACAAAAAAAATTTTGACGACGAAAATCGTTCCTATTCAAAATCATTAATTATTTCGATATAATGCAACTAATGTGCTTACTTAGGTATAATAAATAAGTCTATAATTAAATGATTTATATGTAATGTTGTTCCCATTTATAAATAATTAATTATAATTTCGACATTTATATTATTTTACACATGGCAATTTCTGTAAACGTAACTGCGTTTAGTTTACGATTTTATTACGTTTATTTTTTGAAAATAATTGAAATATTCTTTTTGATTTAATTAATTAATCCCAAGTTCTAAAAATATTAAACTTACATTAAAATCAATACCTTAGTTGTCTTAACAAGTGGTACAAATTATATAGCTGACCAACAAAGGAAGTATGCGATACGGATTCTGCCATTTTCTTTTAGCGCAGATGGGACCTCCCCAAAAATCATCTTGATATGCCATAATCGCCACGCTTGGCAGAAGGGTTGGCGATCACAGTAAGATGGTCATAGTACTCAGAAGGAAGCTGCTGCCCGTCCTCTAGTAAATATTTCCTCGGGTCGACTTCTACGCTCCCCACGGGATGAGATAGGATGATAATATCCTGTTTTTTGTTCCTACTTAACTACGAAATGGATCCCATTCTTCTGAATTTCAGCTCAAGATCCCCCAGAACCATACGACAGAAAATGGCGCCTAAACAGCTCGGTGTGCTCAATATGCAACAAACGGTTAAGCAACCAGTACAACCTGCGGGTCCACATGGAGACACACGCGGGGAGACGCCACGCTTGCAGAGCTTGTTCGCACGTGTCGAGATCTAGAGACGCGTTGAGGAAACACGTTGCTTATAGACATGCCCCTCCTCAACATAGACAAGGGAGAACTGACTAGTTAAGGTAGATCATAAAGCCATACTCAACTTTTTTTAGCCCTTTTACGTAAGCAATAAAATGTATAGTAAGCACAAAAATGATAAATTGTATTGAAAAGTGCATGAGCAAGCTAGATCAGAGCGCACATGTGACTTAAGAGCCTTTTAAATGCGTTGCTGAATAACTTGCGCGTTGCTGAATTAATGCGTGATTTTCTTATATTTCGATATTTTGACACTGATATTATATTCCAAGGTGATACCAAAGGCAAAAAACACGCGTAGTATTTTCCTCAAAATTATTACTTTTTAATTTGGAAGATGACAAAAGATCTACCAGGCTTTCGGGGACCTTTTCCAGACATCCCCATAGGACTTGCTACGGCGTAGCATTGTCGATTTCTACAACGACACATAAATACATATATACTTATGGAAAAACGTATAATTTTTCAGGGCAGTAAGTAAACACAGTACAGGGGCTCCACCGGCTAAGTCGCCGAACATCGATTTCTTAAATGGAGTTCAAATAAATAAAGGTTAAAAATGACTTAATCAATCGTTAAATCCGCTTCCATAAGCACATGTGACGTCATAAATGGCCCGGAATCGATTGTTACCGTCGAAGCCGATTTAACGATTGAGTAAGGCATTTTTAACCTTTATTTGAACGCCATTTAAGAAATCAATGTTCGGCGACTTAGCCGGTAGAGCCCCTGGTTATAAAAAACAGGTTATAATATATTTTTAACGTGTCAGTTATATAATACCTAAGTAGGTCCACCTGAGTATTTTCAATGCAGTTGTATTTTTAAAGTTAAACTTCTTAAGACGCGTTGAGCATTTTTGGTTGAACAAAAATCATGAAAATCACGTCATCGTCACGTGACGATGTATACAACATGTAACTTAATTAACGCACATCCTGAAAATAGTTTTTTCAGAATCGTTCACTGAATTGATTTATATCATTTTTAATATAGGTCATTTTTTATTCCAAAATAATTAAATCTACGGGAATTATTGTCATATTAACCCTGTACAGTCAAAACAAATTGAAATGGATCGTAAGTCAAAGTAATAAGACTTTTAAAATTGCAGTTTTATTTGTATTCATACAAATTCCATCATTCAATACAAAATAAAGAAAAATAAACTTTATTCTAAGAAACTAATTTAGTAAATAACAATGCATATACCTACATATTAAATAAAAAATTCAGTGTATGTATTAAGATTACGAGATAATATTCTAATTGGGGTGTTTGAGGGTGTGCGTTAATTACGTTACATGTTGTATATGTGTACTTTTTGGATGAACAAAAAGCGTGAAAATCGCGTTATCGTGACGTTAAGCATGAGCTATATGTATACTTATTACATTTTAGATAAGAGGTGTATCAAATTGTTTTCACTTCTATCGGCGGTCCCCAAAGACTAACCCCTATGTTTCTTATATAATTTCGCAAATTCTATACATACGTATAATACATGGTAATCCAATTTCTATTTGCCACTTTTCACATATGTGGTATATTTGGTTGGTTGAGTATGGCTTTACAAAATGCAAAACATTATTTCCAGAGTCATAACTCTGTATCTTTTTTTATAACAGACATTTCGTTCATATTCTGCTCTGCGCACCAGAGCTTACACGTATTTCAGCTTTGAATTTGAACAAAGACAGAACTGATCATGGAAATGTTATTTCCAACGCACTGGCATAAATGTTAATTAGTCGTATAAAAAAGTACACGAACATTAATATCTACTTACAAGCGCATGTTTATATTCTATAGGTACACTTTGAATGGTACCGTAAGGCCTCATCACAGGACATATAAGTACTTGGCCTTAGGCAGATAATTCTCAGGGTGTCTGATAAATTAAAAAAAATATTGACATTAAAAAATACAATTTTGACTATGGGTCCCAAGAGAATATAAGCATTATTATGTTATATAATAATTTATTTTGCACCAAACTTTTTAAATTACTACGTTTTATTCTACCGGTAATAAGTTCCTGGAACATGGATCCTCGTAAGAACCAAGATTCTTAATCATGAATTAATCAATCATGCCTTCAAATTTATTAACCCGGTACTTACTAGAGCCCTTCGTTTAGTAAATGAGACTATTGAGAGTGACCAATATCTGAGTTCAGGTAAAGCAAAGTTAATATAATGATGGATCATCGTTGTCATGGAGTGCCTATGATTTTGATTAGTGGCTACCACAGATATCTAAAATGCTCTGAGGTGGCTACGATATGCGAATGTTACTTTATTTACAATTGGGGTTGTTTTAGTAATGAAAAGCCTTTAAATGAATTAGCCCAATACAATTATTTTGGATTATTGATTTCTTTATATTATTATTATATTAAATATATCACCCTGTAATTATAATAATTAAACTAGATTTAAGATGGTTATATTTTATTTATTGATTCTTAAATATGAAGGCCTATTTATGACTATATATTTTTTTCTAAATATTATTTTAAGACCTTATTTTTGACAACCCACCGATGCGACGGTAAAACCACGATGACGTAAAAGACGTTTTTTTTACATTTTGTTTTTTTATATTTTCTTTATTTAAATATGGTTGTGAAGTAAAATGGCGATATTGCCTTGCACTAAAGTGCCAAGATTTTGTATTGTTAATAGATTTTATACTCTATATTTAATTATCCATTATAAGACATTTAGGAGAGTTTTGTAATTCAAGATATTCATAATAATATTATATGTTTCATTTTATTATTTAATTCTGTGATATTGAGGGACTACTGTCAGTGTACATGTTTTTTTATCTCCTTTCTTTTATTCGTGACAATTTTTGTCTGTGAAATTAATTCGTAATAAAAAATCGATATTATTTTTACAATTGTCTGGAGTAAGGAAATCAAAATTAGTAATCGATTTGGTGTGACACGTTTTCACTTACAAACGAATCTTAAGTTCAATGACAAAAGCCTCTCATTGATTTATCGATTTCTCAAGTCTTATGTTGAGATACTTGCACTGTGAATGAGATTAATACAATCTTTATAAAGCCATATTTTTCTGATACACGCTCTGCAGTAGTTCCTCATAAATGTCTTCTTCGATATTCAAATAATATGTCAAATGTTTTCAGGGTTAGTTGACTAGGCCTAAGCATAGGCAAAAATAAAAAAAAAACTCTATGATCTATTTTGTGTTGCAAACAAAAACATTGCACTATCTGTCTATCCATTTGTTAATCATTTCATTTGCAATATACGGCAGAATATAGATATTTTATTTCTTACGATAGGTAAAGCCTAAGTAAGTTCTCCTGAATATATTTGACGGTACTAATGTTACATATTATATAGAAAAATGAAGTGATTAAAAATATATTAAAATTAAATACCAGACTTACTAAAGTTGAATCTGATATAAAATATTATGGTAGGTATTAAAAAAATTTAAGAGACATTGTCTTGACACCGTTTTGTTACTAATTTTAATAGACTCAATTTTACAATTTTTAGACTAAGCTAGAAAAGACACATATAAAAGACAATTTAGTTAATTTTAATAAATTATTTGTATCGTTCTACGTTCTTTTATTTTACTCTGTTATCAATATTTCCCCACAATGGCCCCTATTCTACACAATACTTTTTTTTAAATAATATAATAATATCCTGGGACTATTCAGACACGGCCATCTGATCCCAGAGAGTGTACCTTGGAAACCAGATAACTGATATTACATAATATTATTTTGTAAATACATAGGTACTTACATAGATAATTACAACCAGACTCGGTACAAACAGATATGTTCATAATAATAATATCCTGGGACAATTATTCACACACGGTGATCTGATCCCAAACTAAGCACTGTAGAATGGCTTGTACTATGGAAACCAGATAATTGATATATTAGATATCCTAATTTTCTTTTGTAAATACATACTTATATAGATAATTACACCCAGGCTCAGGACAAACAGACCAAAAATATTTGTCGTGGGTGGGAAACACAACCCACGACCGGCGGCTTGAAAGGCAAGCATTTATCACCATAATACTGTTATCATTACATTTGTTTCTAATGTAGTTCTTATGAAAAGGTTCATTAACAAAGCATCTTCAGTTCTGTCACTTCAGTTTTGGAGCGTAATTCTGACGGACGCGTCGAAGGACACGTCCGTCGCGACCAATTATGCGCTCCGGACAAGCAGATTTATTATACAGGCTGGCCGAGGAGTTGACGTTCAAACGCAAAAATTAGATACTTTATGATGAGGTGTATCCAAATCACCCCCATGTATGTTCTACGATTTTGCGTAGTTTTCAAGACATATTTTTTTTAATTATTTCTATCGTAAATTTCACCTAACATCAGTTTTCGATTTTTTTCTCGTTCTGTTGAACATTTCTGGTTAGTTTTTTGTGATAACTAATTAGCATAGTTTAACCTAACACCCTAAAAGTATGGTTTATCTTATCATTGCAAAACTGTCTTAGAATTTATTCGAAAGTTCAAAATTAGGGTTTGAGCTCAGGACTCATAATTTTACAAAGTATCAAAAAAAACGCAAAATCGTAGAACATACATGGGGGTGATTCCGATACTCCTCATTATAAAGTCTCTAAATTTTGCGTTTGAACGTCGACTCCTCGGCCACCCTGTATAGTTTGATATTTTTAAATATGCAGTCTTCTTATAAGTTGTAATAGAAAGGGATTTAACGACGTAACCCTTTTTAATTAACGCTACTAGATACGTCAATACACAATTTTATGTTCAAACGTATATATTATTTCGTTTAAAAGGCATTTATTTTTAGATAATTTAGTATCTCAGGATCATATCTAATAAAATATGATCTCTACAAGGCAAACTTCTCTTAAAGAGACTGCGCCCTGTAATATAGCTTCCAAGTTGTGTTGTTTAATTTATTTCTTGTTTTGTGTGTATTTAGTGTATGCCATAAAAAAGCAGCGGGAACACTTGTCACACTACGGACATTGCTTTACAGTTTTAAACTTTTAGACGGAAGCGCAGGTTGTCATAAGGTACGTCAAATATTCCCTGTGTTAGTTAGGGTTTGGAGGAGGGGAAACCCATTCCCGGGAAGAGTTAACCTGCTGTAGCTCAGGTTGCCTAAACACGCTTGTGCGTGCTGGGGAGGTGAGTGTCTCACTGACGTTGCAGTGTACGGCGGGGATACTGGGGCTCTACCGGCTAAGTCACCGAACATCGATTTCTTAAATGGCGTTCAAATAAATAACGGTTAAAAATGGCTTAATCAATCGTTAAATCGGCTTCCATGAGCACATGTGATGACATAAATGGTCCAGAATCGATTGTCAACGTTGAAGCCAATTTAACGATTGATTAAGTCATTTTTAACCTTAATGTATTTGAACGCCATTTAAGAAATCGATGTTCGGCGACTTAGCCGGTAGAGCCCCTGGTGTGATCGTTCACGAGTAGCGCGAGCCCCCGCTACAAGCGCTGTGAGGCTGACTACCGTGGTGGTTTTAGTGGGTCGAGCCCTACATACCCTGTCGCCTCCCCAAGAGACGGAAATGCGACTTAAGCATTTCCACCATATAAAAAAAAATTATATGTCATCTATGTAAATGTTTGCACGGGTGCCTTTTGTCACTCACCCGGACAGTAAGTGACAAGTCATCTATGACATCCACAACAAAATAAGTATTGTGTGACCACAGAGATTAGAATATTTTGTGTGTGTGTGAATTGAGTGAGCACCCTAAATAAAATTAATAATATATACTAGTCATTTAGTAAAAGGTGTGAAACAATTGTAAAAACAATCTTACAATTTGTAAAAAGATAAAACATGAGATATATCAGTTAATGAATGCTCACTCAGTTCGCACATACGACCACCCTGAATCTCAGAACGTATGAAGATTTCATGTAAGATTTATGTACTACTCTTTAGTAAAACCTTTATAAAGTTGTCGTTTTAGATATCAATCGCCAAGGGCCGTATAAAAACAAATTACAAATACTTTCATATGCTCACTCAATTCACACACTTTGAAAGGACCCGATTTCTTATGAACAAACCATAATTTCATTTTGTTATAAATCTTGTTTTATTAAAAGGTATACACGTGATTTTGTAAAATACAACAAATACATACAAACAAATGCATAGATAGGTAATGCTACAAAAATAAATAAATAAAGCTTAACAACCGATAATCAAAATGTAGCTTCAAGAGTCTAACATAATCTCTCGGTATTTCCGAACGCAGCCTTATCCATATTTTGTTAATTTTACTAAACTACCCTCATAATAATATGCACCTAGTTTCGGATTATTCAATCCTGTTTGTTTGTTAAGTTTGTCATTTAACATTAATCGTATTATTATTGTGTGGCATACGTAGTACAGTGCAATAATGTACCTATTATCAATGTTATTGTTTTTCCTGGTGACTATAACGTAAGTATATTTAGCTGATAAATAACAATATTTTGTTCTTTTTTTATTTGTTCAATGCAGTTTTTACGGTTTCGTAATACGTACTACTATAAAAATTAACTATTGCATTACAGAGTAATAATTGGAAGAGGTCGAAAACCTCTGATAAGTTTCGAAAATCAGAAAAAAATATTTCTAAAACATGCTGAATACTTACAAGCTCCCAACATTAAATATAACGACCCAATATTTTCTAAGATGTCTGAAGAACTTGAGAATAAAATGTCCCCGATGGCATTATACATATCACTGAATCGTCATAGAAGCCGTATATTTACTTTGAACGACGAAACTTCGAACGCAACAATTTCAAATGAGGTGCCAATATCCGATTCAGGCTGTGCGACTCCACTATTACAGTCGTCATCGTCGGAAAAAGAGAACAGCAGTGTTGTTGTGAGTGATGATGAATGCCAAACATTTTCTTTCTATCTCGATATTTACGATTGGAAAAAAATTATGCCTATAAGTGCCTCTAGGAGAAGAAGCAGTACTTTGAGTTTCTTTAATTATAAAACGCTGCCAAAGTTTAAGTGGAGCAGTTTAATCAAGGAAAAAATATGGATTCACACAAAACTACCGTGCACTTGGACTATTAAAAAACACAAAATTAGTGATTTAATTTCTTTAATCGGTGAATGTTCCCAGTGCAAAGCTGAAATTCGTATATCAAGTTCTAAAAGAACTGAAAAAATCATGGAATTCATCTGTAAGGTATATAATTTTGATAAGACGTTTGAACACAATCCTAAAAAAAAATCGAAGCTTACCCCGTACCGAAGAAAACAAATAGCTAAAGACCTAAGCCATAAGTCTGCTATTAAAGTACACAATGAACTGACTTCAGCTCTTGTGACTGATACTGACCGTATATCTCCACCTGTTCTGCCTTCCCTTTCGGCTTTAAGAAAGATTAAGTCTGAAGCAAGACATGAACATTTACCACATGCAAATCTTATTTTATCGTTGTTTATTATAGCTAAAAATTCATATCGTAATAATATAAATAATATTCGTGATTTCAATATATTCCCAGATTTTCGTTTATGTTTTTGGAGTGATAGTCAAATTCATTATTACAATAATTACCAAAAGAAATTCAAAAAAGTGACAATTACCATTGACGCGACTGGCTCATTTTTTGAAAATATATATAGGCCAGATCGTACTACTGCCACGAAAAGATTATTTTTATATGTAGGACTTTTAACAGCCGATGATAAACTTAAATCTGTACCAATTTTCCAAATGGTCACTGATTCTCATTCAGAAAACTCGATATCACTTTGGTTAAAAAAGTGGTTATCTTATGTTGATACTCCACCCGATGAAATTATTACTGATGACTCATCGGCTTTGGTATCTGCATGTATTCAAGCTTTTGCGTTATATTGTACTACAAAAACCTATATAAGACATTTATTTTCAGTTTTAGAGGGTAGTACTTCAGAAAAACCACAGGCGTTTATCAGACTTGATACAAGTCATTTTATTAAGACATTACATAATTTAAATTGCTTTAAAACAAATGTTTCTTTAGATGTCAAATATTTTTATATACGTTGTATAATATTTTTAAAACGATGCGAAAATTATAATATGGCGAAAGAGTTTATTCACGATGTTGTAAAACTTTGCCTTGGTCAATATGATGGTGAGATAGGTGATTATCCAACACTAAAATCTAAGTTAGATCAATTATTACACGACGTTACACTTGATGGATTAAATTCAGATAGCAAAAACATTGATAAAAATAATGAATTTGATGACCCAAATAATAACGAAGGCTTAGAATTCATGGATTGGTTTAACAGTATTGTCGAAGAAACTAAAAAACTAAATCCAGCTCTAGATATTAACAAAAATGCTTATTACTATCCGCCATTTATTCCTACTTTTAAAAGAATATTAATGAAACTACCTTTGTGGTCTAATTTATTGAGATTTCTTTTTGAATCTGAAAATAAAGCACCGTCCTCTTCAGGAATAGAAAGTTATTTTAAAACTTTAAAACATCTTGTATTTAAAACAAAATTTAAAAGATATAGAATTGATGAGTTCTATAAGCTATATGCGGAATATTTGGAAGGGGAAATGAAATCTACATTATGCGCCCTAGATCAAGATATTATAACTAAAATTAATCCTAAACGGAAATCGATGAAAAGAGTAAAACTATTAAATCCTAAAAAGCAGAAAATTTATAAGACGGTTTACAGGCGCTCTATTACTGAAGATTCCATTTTTTCGGATCAACCCTCTTATGTCGAGAACTGGAAAGGAGAAGGTAAAATTAGTAGATCAAAACCAAACACGACGGTAAAATACATAAGAAATGGCAATTTATGTTCATCTGTTTATATCAACGGTGAATATGTAAATCTATTAAACACCTGTGCCTTTGATTCTGTTATGTATTTGTTTGGTATCGAGTATAACGAAAACGAAAAATTTAGAAATATTATAGATACTTTTGATGAAAATGAATCTATTCCGCATTATGTAAAATGTCTAAGTGACACCAATTTCAAAGATGATGATTTAAATAGCCTAAGAGCAAAAATAATTATAAAATATGTTCAAAAGCCAATAACCACTAATTCTAGCACTTACGATGTCGCCTGTAATGTTGCTCGTATCTATGAACATTTCCTTCTGGATTATTTCACTAGCTCAATTTTTACAAAAACGTGTACCAATGTATTGTGTTCAGCAAACGTAATTAAGAGAAATAACGTGTTCTTACCTTTAAATATAGATATGATTAATATTTTTGATATCAGCCTATTAGAAACAGCTATTTCTTTGTCGGAAGGTGAATCAAAATGTGCGTCATGTGAGGGAGTAGCAACTAGTTATTATATCATTTCAAATGTGATTTCTTTTGATTTGAATGGCACCAACGCAGTAGCGCTAAGTAAAGTGCCCCGTACAATTGTACTTAAAAATAAATTGTATAGAAGTATTGGTGCGGTCGAATTCGTAGCACCTTTAGATTTAACAGGCATTGGTCATTATAAGAGTCATTATTTATCAAACGAGAAATATTTTTGCTACGACGACAACTGTACTAATATCCACGAAAGTACTGATCAAAATATTCTGTTGCACTCTTTAAGCTACATCCTGATCGACAACGATTGTTAACCCAAAAATCTAAATTTGTAATTTTTTTTATTAAACTACATTATGTAAATAAATGGTTTCAATCAAATTCGTATATCATTGACCTTACTGTAACATCCCATGTTAGGTCCTACTGCTGACCTCGTAGATAAAGGTCATTATAAAATAAATAAAATTTTAGTTCAGCAAAAATGTCCTGCGTGACAACCCCACAGTATGGCAGATTTTCATTGAAACACAAACAGTTGAATATCTTTTAGAGTAAACTGAGAGTACTAAATGTAAAATGGCAAATCTTTAGTAACTTTTCTTTACTAAAACTAGCGCAATTTATAGCTTTCTAATCCTTATAAATTCAAAGATATTAACGTTTATAACTTTTCAGAATTGTGTGGATTGAGTGAGCACTTATATTAATTAACTATTACAAAACGTGCTACATTTATGGTTCGCTTTGTATTTTACAAAATCACGTGTATACCTTTTAATAAAACAAGATTTATAACAAAATGAAATTATGGTTTGTTCATAAGAAATCGGGTCCTTTCAAAGTGTGTGAATTGAGTGAGCATATGAAAGTATTTGTAATTTTTTTTTATACGGCCCTAGGCGATTGATATCTAAAACGACAACTTTATAAAGGTTTTACTAAAGAGTAGTACATAAATCTTACATGAAATCTTCATACGTTCTGAGATTCAGGGTGGTCGTATGTGCGAACTGAGTGAGCATTCATTAACTGATATATCTCATGTTTTATCTTTTTACAAATTGTAAGATTGTTTTTACAATTGTTTCACACCTTTTACTAAATGACTAGTATATATTATTAATTTTATTTAGGGTGCTCACTCAAATCACACACATACGAATATTTTTCATGTCTCTAAATATAAGGAAAATGCACACATTACGGCTATTTTGTGCGCCGACTCGGGAACAGTGACAACTGTCACTACACTGCAGCTACGTTCACACTAGTCACAAGATTCACGGACCCGTTGGCGTGGTTGGTAAGACACTTGCCTTTCACGCCGCAGGCCGTGGGTTCGCTTCCCACCCAGGACAGATATTTGTGTGCATTAACATGTCTGTATGGCGGTACAAAAGTAAAGTAGTATGTGTAATATATCAGTTATCGGGTTTCCATAGTACAAGCTCTGCTTATATAGTTTGGGATTAGATGGCCGTGTGTGAATAATGTCAAGGGATAATATTATTATAGTTGTACTTTTTTTTTATTAAGGCAATGGGAATGCCTTCGCATGCCACCCGCAAAAAGTGTCTGCGGGTGGTTATGTCGGACTCGAACCGACTAAACCTAACCTGACGTAGACTTCTCTTGGCGCCTGAAGGGGAGGGGGCGATAACGCGTTGTACCGGATTCCTGCCAGTCCGGCACAGCGACTGTGCCACAAGCAGATCGCGGTCTTCCCGGAGCATAATTGTCGACATCGGCCTCATTTTCCAATTGGAAAAAAGAAATCGACACTCCACCATCTCATCACTGGAGTTTAGGCGCCATAATCTGGTAATAAAACCTGTACCTGGGGTATACCTGACTATGGCGCTAAACATGGGGTATTCACGAACAGTATCATCAAATACACTTATGTGGATTTCATGAATGCACTGCACTTCGATGCCGTCAAGTGCCAGTGACAAAAGTCACTGCGTTCTATACTTAGATTATATCCGTGGCTGGCGTGAATATGTTGACATGTCTAAAGTTGCAATTTGTCAGGGCGACCACTTTAAAGTTTTGACCTCCTCTAGTAAATCGGTAAATTAGTTTAACATAAGTGTTGTAATTGTTTTAGATGTTATTTTATGCCATCTTTTAAGCGATGACAATAGATTAACGAAATTCCTCATATATTTCATAATAATAGACTTGTCAAGTCGTTCACCGACGAGTTATCAACTTATTCACCGAGTTGTCAACTTGTTTACCAACAGTTATGAACTTATTCACCACATGAATGTCCCAACATTTGTAGGTAAACAATGTTATTTTTATGTCAAAGACATTATTATTGGCCAGCAGACAGATGACGAATTTAAATAATTCGAGTAATCGTTGATTTGCTGAAGTACCTACTAATTACTAAAATCAAGCAATGTTGTTCAAACTGAACAAATATTACATTGAAACCACGAAGCTTTCTAGGCTGAAAGCAATAAATAAAAAAAAGAATTAGTAAATTGTTTTATTTGAGAAGGGAAATATACTTAATAATATTTAAGCTGACCGAAACATTCAAAGAATACCATAGTACCCCAATTATTATTTATTTTGCGAAACCTCAAAATCCTCTTCGTCTGGGTTATCCTCGTCCAAGTCTGGATCGGCAGAAGCAGAGACATCATCGACAGTTTTTATTTTAATATGAAACTCCTTGAATGAATCGTCAATCAGTTCAATCATGTCCATCAAATTCTTCTTTTTTCTGCACTGATTGGCAAAGGCTCCTTGGAGATTTGGCTCAACCTAAAGACATCTCTCGTAGTTTTTCCTCTTTTCCTAAAATTTATTGACTTGAAGGGGGTTCACTGTCCAGACTTATTTTGAAATAAAATTGTCCTATGCTGTTTCTATTATACTGCAACCATTTAATAGGTTGCCACAGAAATTGTCCCCCGAATCATCTAGTTTTTTTTACAGTAAATGGTCCTTTCTTAGATTTTTATTCGGCAAAATCCAAGAAATCATTTACAGTCATCACCACGACCTTGAAAGGTTTTTGAACTTTGCAAGTCCTCACCAACTGCACCCAATCATATAAATGATTGATTCGCATTTGTGTCCTCTTTTTATCTTTTTCAATAATCGCGTGGTCAGAGTCACACTTCACATGTGTGTGCCCACTGAGCAGGAATTTGTGGTTTATCTTAACAAATACATGAACATCATCGCCACAACATTATTTTTGTTTTGGCCACCACAAGTATCGGAATAAAAATCAATTCTTTGACTTCCGATGGCAATCTGTTGCATGACGCAATTTGGTTTGCTCCTCGAGCTCCGATAGTCTCATCCCACATGTAGCATGTAGCCACATTATTTGCTAAATCATGTATTGTTAAATTAAATAACCAAAGCTGTAGTTTGTAAAACGAGACAGATGTCGTTAAATATGGTGTCGGCAAGCACTGCTGGAGGTCGAATGTAAATGCTCTAACAGACGAATCTGCCTTTGCATTCTCTTTATCAACACGTTTTTCAGCATAAGCTTTTTCAGCTTGATGTTGATGTTTAGTCTATTCAGCAGTTAAATTAACTTTGCCGTCTTCATTTGCAACTTTAATTTTAGCATTTAACACATCACACGTGTTGCATGTGTCGTTGGATGGTTGCTTGAACGATAGATTGAGGTCGTGAAAGCATTTGGCATATAATTTTAACGAGACAGGGTTTGATGAAGTATTTTTATACTCTCTGTACATTTTAGCAATTTAAAGGTCGGAAGCTAGATATTTCTTACCTGTCGAATTTCTACAATAGTGACTCTCATAACTTGGAAAGCTCAAAATGTGTTGGTGGTTGACAAGTGAAATGTCTTCGATAGTCTTATTTTTAGGAGGTTGACGACCTCTTTGATCCTCATGTATGATTCCGTTAGGAGATAATTACACTAACAAATCCTGCGGTCTCTCCTAGTATTTTACAGAAACACTCTTTACAAACAGGTTTCCTCTTATTAGAAATCTCCAGCTTGTACTTAGAGTAACAATCCCTATTTAATGTTCGGCTGCCCGTTTTTTGAGGATTTTTTGGTAAAATCATTACTGATTTAGACACAAATGCTGCCCTTCTATGTATCTCCAAGTTGCCAATAATTGTCAAAACAATGTATCTGTTCAGCTGCTGTACCACGCACAGTATGCCACGCATTTCACAAATTCTTACATTTTACGGAAGCATGTTGATATCTCACTTATTTTTTAATTTAACTTGTGTACATAAGCTGACTACTAAACATATTCATTTAACGTTAGACTTATTTAAACCGAAATGTTGTGATAACTATAATACTTATTACGATTAAGGTGCAGAACTTAGTTGGCCGTAACCGGATATCTCAATATATCACAATTTAAACAGAAATACTTTGATTAGCCATAACTTGATATCTCAATTTGTCACAATTTTATCAAAAAGACCTCAGCTGGCAATAGCTTGACATCTCAATTTGTCAATTTAAAATTAGTGCATATAGAAAACCTTTACTTGTACAAGTTGATATATCAAATAACGAATACTATTTTGTTCACTGAGTATAAGTTGATATAAAAACATATCAATGTTCGTTCACAAAAATATGCGAATCGGTAATTTGACATGAGGTTTTGTCAATGTAGACATGTTAAAATGAGAGATGTCAACATATTACCAAAGTCGATTGCCCCAAAAGTTATGTATATTTCGTACTGTTAATTTTTTTTCATATAAATTGCTAATGGCGAAACGCATAAAGCCCATAAAAAAACAAAACATAGAAATCGACATGTCAATGTGTTCACGCCAGCCACGGATATGACAAGACATAAAAAGGATATGAAATAAAAGTACAGTATTTACAAGTGTATACAAGTTTTATTTACCATCTTACATACTTCATTTTAGTAGAAATCGCGTAAAACTAAGAAAAAATACATCAGAAATTAGTATAAAAATACTGTTTTTAGACAAACGCTTTTGATGATATTATTTGGAAAGACAACATGTTGTACAATATTTATTTTTTATTTAATTATATTAACAATTTTGTGTTATTAATATATTATAATTAAGATTCGAATTAAGTACTGAATGGTAGAACTCTTGTTACATAATATATAAACCATATTTTTTCTTGGCTGTGGGAGGGCTGCCCAGAGGGAATATCTCACAGAGGGAATATCTCCCAGAGAAGGGGCAGCAGTGAACCTCTGTGTACTATGATCTCCAACACGTCCGCCAAGCGTGATCTTATAGCCTTTACCCCAAATGATTGACACAATTCTAATGTGTAGATCTTTGGAGTAGGCTTTTGTCCAGCAGTGGACGTTATTCGGCTGACAAGATTAAATTCATTTCTAAGTTCTGAGCTCTGAAAGTCTGGTTAAACCCTTCAACATGAAATATAAGTATTTAGAAGGTAGTTGGATTAACGTAAGAATCAATACTAAGCGATCATTATCGTATCAGCCGAAAGACCTCCACTGGTGGACAAAGACCTGCGGAACCTACATACAGCAGCTTCCAGGAACCTTCACCAGGTCATCAGTCCATCTTGTAAGGAGCCTGCCCACGCTTGTCCGGTACATGGTAGCCACTCAACAACCTTTCTGCCCCACCTATGTTTATGTTGAGCGCCGTAATGACTGGATTATTTAAATATGTATGCACTGGCTAGTGAGTTGTGCCTTATGAACTACTGTAGTAATATGTTACATTTGTCTTTCCAAATAAGACGACATTTCTCATAATCACTATGATATTGCAAATGCGATTCCACACTAGTTAGTATGCACGATATTGGATGTAGGTAACTGGTCATAAACCTCTTAACCAGGTATTTGGAGACTACTGTTAAACGCATACAATTATCCTTACTAAATTTTATAGTAGAGTAGATATCTATTATATTGCGTTTAGCCTATTGACTGGCAGGCATATCTAGATAACAAACCAAAATGCCAAAAGTGCCCGAAGTGCCCGGCACGCCAGTCTCGACTACGTAGTCGTGACCGTGATCTTTCTATGTAATAATCTAGGGGAAACTTGTTATTTACTTTAAAAAGGTTTCCTACAGATCATTACATAGAAGGATCTCAATTAAAATATTTTGCCACTTATTATCCGAACCAACCAAGAATTGTGGATATCTCCTAAAAGTCTTTTGAAAGCCACAGTCATGTTGAAACGTTTTTGATGTAAATAACAAGTTTACCATAGTATAATGGTTTTGGTAGGACAATTTTTTTCGTAAGAATAAGTTACAGTCACTTGGAGCTCGTTAATTGGCCGTACCTGTTTTAAGTTGACCATTGACAGAAATAAATATAAAATCCACCTAACGTACGCGAATAACTATCAAAGAGATTTGTGAATTTGAGCTGCAGTATCAATTTGATATGGACACTGATCGTTAAGTAATTGCTAAACGATGCCAACAGATGGCGCTATGTTAGAAAGATGATTATAAGTTCGACACCCTCACACGATTTACCGTACCATGGTGGCAGTGTATTTAACCTTGTTAATATATATATCAATTTTATTTTCTGAATCTCGGTTCATTTCCACATCATAGGACTAAAGTTAAGGTCATTAGAGGATTACCCAAAAGTTTGAGGTTTATATTATGTCAATACCAATTATTGGTGGTCAAAAATTTATGGTTAAATCCCAGTTAAGAATTTCGTCCCCAGTTACCTGACACCGTATAAAAGGATCGTTCAGATCGCACCAAACTCCATTACAAAATCAATCACAATGCTCGCATAGAAAAAGGACCATTTGTAAAAATATAAAAACTCACTTCATCAATTTATTAACAATCTACAGTAAAAATCTCATTTATATAAATGCATGATGCTTGCACCTTTTCCAAATCGATTGTTTGATCGAAATATTACTAAGACATCTGTATTGTTTTTAAGCAACTATTTACTTAAATATTTAAGACTAATACAAGATGTAACATAAACAATGTACAATCCCCCACAGCGGCCAATTTCAACGGAGGCAAGCCATCAACCATCTGCAGAGCATTCTCTCACTACAGGTTGTAATTGAAAAATTTTCTTGCCAGAAAAATCAAATTTTAATTTTTTTTTAATCCCGAGATCTTAATCCTGGACATCAGTACCTGAAGAATCTGAACTAGTAAAATATCAACTCGCAATATACGTAGAAATCAGTTGGTAAGTTTTTCAGTGGCTTCTTTAACAAACCTTACGCATGTACACTACTTAAGTTACAAGTTGTATATAAAACTTATACAAATCAGTCCACAATTCTAAATGCGAACAACACAATATTAACACTTTGATTTAAAAAGAACGTAAACGACAAAGCTAGATATAATCTAATCTTGTCCAAAGGTACAGAAATATCGCGACACTTAAGCAAATACTACTCTCGTACTGATGGAATAAAGTTCAATATAGCTAGTATGGACGCTGTATATACGCTCATACCAACTAATACGAGACCGTTTTGCACCGAGCTTCTTTAGGTCTGACCATTGTAAGTGACTCAATAAACAGATACAGCTGGGTCGCACGGTATTTGTACGGTCGACTCACAAGGACCGAGTGACACAGGCACAAGGTTTTAAAATAATTCCAGATTTTTACCAATGTAGCCACATGGTGATGATGACCAATTATTTGATCATTGTCGTTTACGTAATTTTCATTCAAAAATATCGTTCACTCGATGTTAGAACAAAATAACTATTGTTAACTAACCGAGAGCATAATTTGATAACTTAATACAAAGCGAAATAAATACGTTAGTATTTTTCTTATAAATATATAATATATGCTAAATAATTTGCGTTATTTATAGTTCGGCAGTACGGAGATATATTCTTTGAGAATTTGTGCGAAAATAATGGTATACACGGTATATTAAAAAAAACACAGATGCTATTTTCTGTCGGCAGTATGGCCGGGTTCCGAACCGCCTTTCATTTTATCATCATAACAGCCGAAATACTTCCACTGCTGCACAAACCCTTCCCCAAGGACCGCCTTGTGGAGTACCTATCTTTGCGTCGCCTAGTCCGAAAGGACTACACTTATATATTTTTCCGGGGATAGATGTGTTCTAAACCACGTGTATTTCATCTATATTTCATACCCAAACATTTCTAAAAGTAACTCATTGGTCATTGGCGTTCATCATGCGTGAAAAACTTGAATTGAATTGCTATGAATTAAATAAATAAGAATAAGATTAAAAATGTCAATGTACTCTTCTGTGCAAAAATTCAGCTCTCTGCAGTGCTTGAAGGATTTAAAATAAGGATTTTTACACAGGTATTTGTAAGTATTCTCAAAGAATAGAAGTCCGCTGCGCAGGCGACGGCGCAGCTGGCCTAGGCCTTGGGCACGGCCCAGCCGCGCGTGTTGCCGTCCTGCCCCACCGACACCACGCTCTCGTCGTCCAGCCACGCCACGCCCGTGATCTGGCTCTGCGGGTGCGCATCTGTAACCGAACAATATACTTAATACCCTCCGTTTGGATCAACCGTCTAAACACGAAAAAAATATCTTTTCCTTCAATTTATAGCTGAGACGAAATGCTATAAACAACTTATTGGACAAGGTCGAAAGGTGGCAGTTATGTCAGGCACCGTTTTCTATGGAAATTAATTATAAACGGTCGGTAAAGGATGGATTGTAGGGGCACCACAATAAAATCAATTCATAAAAGGCGTAATAAAAATAGTGGATGAATCTAAAGGAGCGCTATCTACTAACAAACTGAGAAAAATCTGTTACAACAAAAGATCAACAGATCGTCATTCAGATATAATATTCGAGCGTCTTTTTTTAACATCTCTTTCTGTGAACCAAATTCAACAGTGGCACACAAAGAAATATACCCTGAGCAGCAGTACACCGTTTTACGGCTGACATAATGTTGAAGTGTTCAGAAATTTGATCTTCACATCAATTACTGCAAATTATCGGGTAATCATTTAAACTGTTATAAATTTCGCCACTAATTTAATTGGAGAGAAACAAAGAGTTGGAAAAAGTAGTATCATTTCCCTCCAAAATAAAGCTAGGGACAGAATGAGAAAATTGCAACTAAGTTGAAAAACCACCAAAAAGGGTATAAATTAAGGGTCCTAACAAATGGGCTGCTAAATTTGACTTAAATAGATATTAAAACGGAAATGGAATGGCATAAGTGCTTAAATAATAATATTATAATATCCTGGGACATTATTTACACACGGCCATCTGATCCCAAACTAAGCATAGCTTGTACTATGGAAACCAGATAACTGATACTACATATACTACTTTTCTTTTGTAGGTACATATTTATATAAATATACCACCCAAACGCAAGACAAACAGACATTTTCATGCACATAAATATGTGTCCTGGGTCGATATTGAACCTACAACCTGCGGCGTGAAAAGAAAGAAAGAATCTTCCAACCACGCCAATCGGCCCGCAATGCACGATAATTGTTTCTGGTTACAACAAGATCTGTATAATAAACTAGTCCAATCGAGGCGCCCATAGCCAGATGCTCTCACCGGTCCGTAAGTGATTGGCGAGGTTAAGCAACCAGGCTCGCGGTCAGTCCATAGATGGGTGACCGCCAAAGTGGTTTAAATTGTGTGCGTCTCCGTGCTTCGGAGGGCACGTCAAGCCGTCGGTCCCGGTTGTAGCCATTAGGCAACAGTCGTAAAGCCATGTCAGAGGCCTACTGGGCGGCTAGAAGAACTCTGATACCAGGGTAACCACTGCCCATACAACAAGCAAGCAAACTAGTCCAGATTGTGGGAATCTGCCTACTTAGTGTTGCCACTCCCATTAAGAGGCTGACTTACTTTTAATAATAACATGCTTGGCGGGCGCGTCCACGCTCCAGATGATGACGCTGCAGTCCAGCGAGCCCGACGCGATGCGCCGCGAGTCGGGGCTCCACGCCGCGCAGTTGACGCGCGCCGTGTGGAAGCCCCACTCCTTGTTGTGCGCCAACTGGAAACCGACGTTATTATCCATGAATAGAGTTCATTTTTGCGAAGTGTGGTGGGGCCGTTAAGGCAAGGCATTATTTTTTATTTGCCAAGCCAAATTAAACATAGTTGGAAGGGGATATGATACATTTTCGTATGGCTATATAAGCTATCATTAGTGGTACATTTCATGACAATATAGTGTAAAAAGTAATTGGTGGCTAAACTGTATTTTATCGTCGAGTGGGAATAGAACTTGATTTTTACTAGTCGTAAAATTTACACTCTAGACATTAACCCTACGACAAAATTACGAGTTCTCTTTTCACCAGCCTTATGGAAGACTGCACGTGCGCTCAATCGACTTTCTTCAAAAACTTCGTAAACACCTTATGCTGCATTATACAGTAGCCGTTCTCCAGACTAACACAAAGTAAGCCATGAAGAATATTTTGTCAAGTTAGACCCAATGATATTATATATAAAAAAGAGGAAGATATTATGTTACTAGCGCGCTCAAAGTGAAGACTCAAAAAGGTCCCAATTGGGAAGTTTTGTCTTCAGTCCGCGCTGAGCAGGGCGACGCTTAACAATATCAACACAAGCAAGACAAGCTTAACATTAGAAGCGCAATTTTTTAAATGATATCTATCTCTTTTATTTACATGACTATCCCATCTTTCGCAGTATTCATTATAGCAACTTATCAACATGTTGCACCATAACGGTATACATATATATGGCCTTTGCGTCTGTTACAGACGATTTACGGCGCATTGTCTGAGAGACATTTCTTATGGTGGCTAAACAAACCGATGCGAGAGCGACATAGCCTGCCGCAGGCCTGACAAGAGAAGTTTGCGGCGGTTGGTGCCGAGCCGCTTTCATGTCGCTTCTGTCTCTTATCAGTAAGAACTCCGAACCAGGCTTCATCACAGATCTTACGACCCTCCACTACACGTTTGCGCCATTCAACTCTATTTTCGGCGAGCTTTTCCCAGCTAAAGTAGTCAATTTTAAAAGCGGCCATACCCTGCTTAGTGCTGTCTTTACCATAACGGTATGTATGCATGTATATATATACAAGCGCCAACATATTTTAAATGTCAGTAACTATGAATGTAACGTATGTTATATACAATATCATTGGTTACACCTCCCAAGAACTCTAGCAGTCTTATTTAAAAACGCTACTTAAATTTAAGCCGGCCGCTCAACCATGGTTTATCAAACTTTTCATTTAAAAACACGATTTAACTTTGACCCGCGATTAAGCCATGTCAAAATTTAAACTACGTCGGCCCCTGGTTTAAACCTTGCTTAAATATGGCGGATTTTATTTGCATCAGCTGACGTTTTATTTGACGTTTGTTTGTGAATGGAGGTTTTATTTAAGTTACTAACCGTTTTAATTTTTAAATAAATACTGAATTCCAGTTGGAATCTTATCACAAACTTCAAAATCAACCGAAGAAAATCAATAGTCCTTGAAAATGCACTGTTACGATCATAAATCTATCATTCCATGTCTACCATAGAGCAAAAATCATAAAGTTTTGACATAATCCGATTTAGTCGATTAATTTTGGTCAAGCTCTATACCAGTCCCAGAAATGTAGACAGTGTAAAATAAAATGACGTTACTTAGCTGAGAAACCTTTAAGTAGGGTTTTTAAAGTAAAGAAATAGTTGAGCGGGGTTGAAGTGGTTGAGCAGGGTTTAGCTGAGACATGGTTAAGCGGCGGATCAAGGAATTATTTTAAATAAGAGTGTTTTTACCGAGCCTTGATTATGCAGCTATAAATACCTATATAATTTTTTGTGTCTATAGTTGAACCCCTATTAGTTAAAACATCTTCACTATCAAACTCTCATTATACATAGTAGTATTCAGGGATATTTGTAAAACACCGACAGTTTCGCAGGACCAGATTACTAAAATCATAAGCAACAACTTTTGTTCTAGGAGTTCGGCCATAAATGATGATGTCCTCCTAGCCGAATTTCGGCCACGGCGGCCAGTCTCAACAGAATTAGCCATCTGCGCAGTACATATTATAGTGCTCAAGTGTGTGCGCAAACACAGGAGCACTTTCTATTCCATCACTCTCATGATCCGATGGGACGCCTAGCGACACGACCGGAAAGATGTCAGGTACAAGTCCGACGGCTTTACGTCCGCTCCGAGGCACGGGGTTATAATACCGCCAACTTCCAGACGTCGGGCTGATGCTGAGAAATCTTTCTTTTTACAGAAAAGTCCCAAAATCACTTTTGCCCGACCCGGAGTTTGAACCCAGTAAGTTCGGGCATAACTCAATACATGGAAAACAAATGATTTTGAAAGTTGTACTATCGTGACATTTGTAGGTCTATGTTTCATTCATAAACGAAAGGACGACGCGCGAACGACGCTAAGCTCGCGGGCGTGTACGCGTCTTTGCGATGCTCGTAGAGTTATAAACATTCAAGCGATAAACAAAATACTTATTTCTTTATGAAAATAAAATCTAACCAATTATCAAAGTTGTAGAACAAAAGTTATTGCTTATGATGTTAACTATTTAGTACTGCGAGGCTGGTGGCAGGACCAACCAATCAAATTTATAAAGAAATTTGACATCCCTGCGCAAATCACAATTACATAATATCCTGGGACAATAATATCCTGGGACATTATTCACACACTGTCATCTGATCCCAAACTAAGCAGAGCTTGTACTATGGAAACCAGATAACTGATATACTACATATACTATTTTTCTTTTGTAAATACATACTTATATAGATAAATTACACCCAGACTCAGGACAAACAGACATGTTCATGCACACAAATATTTGTCCCGGGTGGGAATCGAACCCACGACCTCCGGCGTGAAAGGCAGCGTATCTACCAACCACGCCAATAGGCTCGTCAAATTACATTATTGTATTTTTTACAGAAATCAAGGAAATAAAACTTGATACGTTAATCAAATTTTATTTACCATCAACATGATTAAGAGAATTTTAAGATTATTTTTATAATATTTTAATGAGTGTAACTATACCTTATAATCGGCAGTGGAGTAGAGAATGACCTTCCTGTTGGCGTCGCTGGCCACCAGGTACTGCGAGTCGGGGCTGTACCGCACGTCGGTGACGGGGCCCAGGTGCTCCAGCTCCACGCTCGGGGTCAGGGTGCGGACGTCTAGCGTGTATATGTGGACCTTGTTGTCAGCACCTGGAGACAAATATCAGACTAATATTATAAAGGCGAAAGTTTGTGAGTGTGTATTTTTGTCACTTCTTCACGTCTAAACAGCTGGAGCGATTTTAATAAAATTTGGTGTGGAGTTAGCTGACACCCTGGATTAGAATAGAATAGATCTTTATTAGCATAAAATTGATAACAGTACACCGGCTCAACTTATTTACTAAAGTTCTTAATAGCTAACAAGTTATTAGTTACATTATTTTTGGCCATATAAATTTGTCAGTAATGTGCTGAGAGAAGTACATATACAATACAAATCTGTTGTACATTTATAATCTTCAAATTGTCGGTATACAAAAATAAAGCACATTACCAATTAGCTACAGTTATATTATCATAATCTCCAATTGACGGTATACACAATGAAGTACATTACCTCCCGTGCTAGTCAACAAGACTGTGTTACGGCAAGGTAAGGTTCTCGCTTGAGATATCAATCTTAACGTGATGAATATAAGACGCATATTGATTTGATAGGCCTTTTTAGTTGTGCATAAAAAATACTGATAAGGAATTACAAGTTTTAAGTAAACAACTAGTATAAGTAAAAAAAATACTATAATTTATAAAGTATAGCGCGGGCACAGCTAGTATACACTATTACAGGCTTACGACCGTCTTTTAATAATAACAATAAAGGTTTGCGTTAGGCGGTTGGGTCAAGAACAAGAACCAAAAAGCGGTGCCTTTGGACACGGCTCGCATTGAAATAAAATAAAAAACGTCCAAGTGCGAGGTGGACTCGTGCACGAAGGGTTCCGTACCATTATCATTATCAAAACGAGCAAAAAATTCACGTTTGTTGTATTGGAGCCCCCTTAAATATTTATTTTATTTAGTTTTTTAGTATTTGTTGTTATAGCGGCAAAAGAAATACATCATCTGGGAAAATTTCAACTGTCTTACTATCACGGTTCGGGAGATACAGACTGGTGACAGACGGACAGACAAACAGCGAAGTCTTAGTAATAGGGTCCCGTTTTACCCTTTGGGTACGGAACCCTAAAAAGGTTTTAATTCACGTAGATTTCAAAAAAGCGCTTGGAAATACATGTTTGTAGCAATAGTTTGGTATGGGGCTCCCTTAAATATTATTGTTTTATTTAGTTTTTAATATATAACTAAATATTGTTTCAAGCGTCTGCGTATTGTTGTTATCAATACTTTTGTTGAGTTCGTTAAAAATAATATTTCAATATCAAGGAAAGGTGACCAAGATGTAAGATTTTTACTCTCTCACGCAAAAACAACGGAACAGATTTTGATGAAACTTTACAGTAATATAGCTTATATATCCACAAGCACCATAGGTTTACATTTACAAAGTATAACGCGGGTGAAACCGCGGGCAACATCTAGTTGAAAATATGTATATCTGAATATTGCCGAACATTAAATTTAAACAGAACTTACCTCCAATCGCCACATGTCTCGACTTAGTGTCGATAGACACGCAAGTGGGCTCAAACTTGAGCGGCAGAGTCGACTGCTTGCTGCCACCGATCACGACGATCACCTGCACAGAGAAATGAAAACAGTGGTCATAAGCATAAGGTATAACAAAGCTAAGTAGATCGTAATCCTCATCTATTTCTACTCTTAAATGACGTAGTAGCTGGGTAGAGACGTAATAATACAATCGTCTGTATCGCTACAAACGCGCGTCAACAGCGCGCTTAAATAACGTGGTGTGCATAGGCCCTAAGTAACTGGGTTTAAACCCGAGCTTATTTGTGAGAGAAGCGCCTGGTGACTAACTCATCATCATCATCACCATATCAACCGAAAGACGTCCACTGCTAGACAAAGGCCTCCCCCAAAGATCTCCACAATTGTTGGTCTTGCGCTATTCGCATCCAGCTGTTTCCAGCGACCCGCACAAGATCATCGGTCCATCTTGTAGGGGGCCTGCCCACGCTGCGTCTTCCGGTTCGTGGTCGCCACTCAAGAACCTTTCTGCCCCAACGGCCATCGGTTCTATGAGCTATGTGCCCCGCCCACTGCCACTTCAGTTTTGCAATTCTTCGGGCTATGTCGGTGACTTTGGTTCGCCTGCGGATTTCGACATTTCTGATGCGATCCCGCAGAGAAACTCCGAGCATAGCCCTCTCCATTGCTCTTTGGGTGACCCAAGGATCTCCACAATGGCCGGTTCCAGGGGCTTCCCGCGACCCTTGCAAGATCGTCGGTCCACCTTGTAGGAGGCCTGCCCACGCTGCGTGTTCCGGTTCGTGGTCGTCACTCGAGAACATTTCTGCCCCATCGGCCGTCGGATCTACGAGCTATGTGTCCTGCCCACTGCCATTTTAGCTTTACAATTCAGCATTGGTTGTGTGGCTGACGGCCATAAAGAATATCGCCACTCCCTCTCATCCCGTGGGGGGACTTAGAAGTAGTCTCTACTATATACCAGAGAACGGACAGCAGCGTCCTCCTGAGTACCATGTTTTTTTGTATAATAATAATTAATATGGGACAATGTCACACAGATCATCCTAGCCCCAAACTAAGCAAAGCTTGTACTATGGGTACCAGGCGACGATATACATACTTATATAGATAGATAAATACTTATATACATAGAAAACATCTATGACTCAGAAACAAATATTTGTGCTCATCACACAAATATTTGCACTTACCGGGATTCGAACCCAGGACCCAGTATGTTTGCCATACTGCGATCGCCAACCCGTGGCTATTATGGCAAATCATCAAAATGAAGATGACTTACTAAAGCAAAAGAGAAACATCTAAAATACAATTCTCACTCAGTAAACAAAGTCTAAACCCGAGCTTATTTGTGATACAAGTTCCTGGTGACTAAGTAAAGCAAAATACGAACCTCTTTAACAGTCGCAATAATGGTGGTGTCATCTTCCAGTATATGGTCCATGGCCCGCGGCTGAGAGCCCAGCGGTATCGCGGTGTCCGTGTACGTCGGAACTTCGCCTGAAATTGTAGGAACATGAGCTATTACCGGAACCGTTAAAAATTATTATATATAAATAAATATTGTGGGACAACTAACACACTGCCATCTGATCCCAAACTAGGTTGAGAGACTGTACCATGGCAACCAGAAAACTGATAAACATATAATATATATTAAATTTTAATTGGAACGAAGTTCCTTATCGCGCGTTGTGAAAGGGGAGAAGGAAAAAAATCTTACGAAAAGTTGTCACGACACTCTTTGCAGCTGTGCGGCGTGCGCATGTTTCTCTGTCTGTCTCTCTTATAGAAAGCAAGCCATATTTTCATTTCTATTTCGCATTGACCAGTGTGGTGTCGCGACGATTATTTTTGTTGAGTGTATACAGGTTTTTTGTACATAATAAATAATAAGAAATAACTTCGTTCCGGGTGTCCCTTGACACCTCTCAAGTTTTTTTTTATAGCATTATTCGCAATGCAAAGCGTTTATCTAATCTCAAAAATTGGAAATCATAAATTTAATCGTCCGGCGGGGCTCTAACTTCGTTCCTCCGGAAGGGTGTTAGCAAGAGAATCCTAAATTTGATCTGCCAGCGTATATCATTCATAGCTTAACACAGAGCGCCTACCCCGGATTGGTAGATGGTGCAGGTTCAAGACCCGCCGGACGATTAAATTAATGATTTCCCATTTTTGAGATTAATATAATATATATGTTTACGCCAATTAAGCTATATTCATAATTTAATTTGTATAATTTTTTCGTGGCTACTTCAAAATCCCGTCTCATCCAATTGCCTCATCGAAATTACAACTTAATTTGTGGTGGATGCAGCGGCGACCAATCAGAAGCCTTCATTATAAATCCACGGAAGTTGGATGCAACAATTTTTTAATTAGTGCGAATCGTGCACTCCTAAGGGTGGTCGGCTTTGTGAATATTTTTACAAGTGATAGAACTCGAGTGATTGTCTTCATAAGAACATATTTGTGCCTGGGGCCCTGAAGAACAGCTGGAACACTGCAGTAGCATCCAGACCTCGTGAGCACCTATTGTCCATTTCCTAAAATGTTTTAGCCACATGTTTCCTGTGATTTTATTGCTACAACTAGCTGTGCCCTGCGGTTTTACCCGCGTTAAACTTTATAAATGATCACAGTTCCTCCCCCGTAGGTGATAGCGTGATAATATGTAGCCTATATGTTGACCCGACCTCTTAGTACTATTCATGCAAAATTTTAAGTAAATCCATGCAGTACTACAGTTTAGCCCGGACATACATACAGACAAACAGACACACAGACAAAAATTCTAAAAACTATATTTTTGGTTTCGATATCGATTGTAGATCACGCCCCAAGTATCTTTTTAAAAAAATATTCAACGTACAGTTTTGACTTTCCTACAATTTTATTATATGTATAGATTAATTTATGGAGTACATATTTTGATCATCAGCGCATACAATATCTATACATATAATAAAATCGTAGGAATGTCGAAACTGTACATGGAATATTTTTTTAAAAGGATACTTGGGGCTTGATCTACAATCGTTATCGAAGCCAAAAATATAGTTTTTAGAATTTTTGTCTGTTTATCTGTATGTCTGTATGTATGTCCGGGCTAAACTTAAAAAGTACTGCACGGATTTACTTCAAATTTTGCATGAATATTACTAAGAGGTCGAGTCAACATATAGGCTACATATTATCACGCTGTCACCTACGGGGGAGGAGCTGTGGTAATTATAAACTTTAACGGGGGTAAAACCGCGGGGCACAGCTAGTACATATTATATTTGTTTGACCAGTTTATCTGCGTTAAGCCATGTTAGAGTCCTACTGGACAGCTTGAACAACTTGAACACAAAGTGGACTGCTTGCTTACCTATCGTATCGGCAGTGGTTTCAGAGTTGTTCAAGCCGCCTATTAGGCGTCTGAAATAGTTCAAACTGCCATGGCTACAACCGGAACCGACAACTTAACGTGCACTCCGAAGCACGGTACTGTCATGTTTACATGTCATGACATTACTGTCATGTTTACGTGTCATGATATTACTACGGACGCTCAGAAATTAAATCACTTTGGTGGTCACCCATCTATAGACTGACCGCGAGCCTAGTTGCTTAACCTCACCAGCCACTTACCGGTGAGAGCATCTAGAAGGATACAGTACGGGTTGTCATCAAGCAAAATACGTGGAAATTTCATATTATTTGTATGTGGAATATTGTGGAACCCTTTTATTTCACTCCGTCAAAATTTCGACTGTCTATATACCTAATACGATTGATGAAATACAATCCGTTGACAAACAGACGGCAGTATAAGCTTAGTATTAGGGTTCCGTTGGCACTCTTCGGGTAGGAAACCGAAAGAATTTGCTGTTGCAAGGGGGATTGTAAGGTTCAAGGTTCTGTGGGTGGTATAACATTGAGTACGTAATAATTACTGCCTCGTTGGGTCTATCGCTAGCGTGTTCACCCGCAGAGAACGGGGTCCTGGGTTCAAATTCCGGGTCGGGCCTTAAGTGATTTTGGGACCTTTCTGTAAAAAGAAAAATTTCTCAGCAACAGCCCGAAGTCTGTGAGTTGGCGGTATCATATCCCCGTGCCTCGGCGAGCACGTAACCGTCTTTCCGGTCGTGTCGCTAGGGGTCCCATCGGACAATGAGAGTGATGGAATTGAAAGTGCTCCTGTGTTTCCGCACACACTTGAGCACTATAATATGTACCCGCAGATGGCTAATCTCTACTGAGACTGGCCACCGTGGCCGACATTCGGCTAGGAGGACATTATTAATTACCTTCAGCACTAGGTTTAGCAATACGCAAGCTGTCATCGATGCCGCAAGTCAGCAGTGAGCCGTCCTTGCTGGTGCGCATGCCGTTCACCTGGTTGCCGTGACCTTGACCTTTGAGGTGACGACCTTCACCTAAAACACGAGAAAAAAAACGTTGTTAATATTATGCCAATCAATTTTATTATTACTCATCATGTCAGCCAAAGTACGTCCACTGCTGGAAAAAACCTCCCCCAATGATCTCCACAATTGCGCTATCCGAATTCAGCGACTCCCAGCGACCCTCACAAGATCTATGGTCCACCTTGTAGGGGGCCTGCTTCGTGGTCGCCACTCGAGAACCTCTCTGCCCCATACCTAAAGACTCTGACACAGTCAGGGGAGCCAATTGTCTGTTCCCTAACAAAGAAACAGGGAACACAAAAAAAAAAAAAAAAAAAAAACCTCTGCCCCAACGGCTGTAGGCTCTACCAGCTATGTGCCGCCCACTGCCACTCCTCGGCAATTCTTAGGTCTATGTCAGTTTCATTGGTTCGCCTGCGGATCTCAGCATTTCTAATTCGATCTCGCAAGGAAACTCCAAGTATAGCCCTCTTCATAGCTCTTTGTGGTGACCTTGAGCCGCCTGATAAGCTCTATAGTTAGCGACCACGTCTTTTTTGTAGTCGTTTTCCAGACTATCACAAAGAACGCCATGAAGAATATTTTCTTATTTCATTACACCTCTCGAGAAATCTTGTTATCGTGATGTGTAATGACTTATAACAGCCGCCTCGACACTTCGTATCCCGGGTTCGATTTCCGCACTAGACAACTATTCTAGAGACGGTCACCATAGCCTAGTTGGTAGTGATCCTGCCTACGAAGCTGGTGGTCCTGGGTTCGAATCCCGGTAAGTGCAAATATTTGTGTGATGAGCACGAATATTTGTTTCTGAGTCATGGATGTTTTCTATGTATTTATCTATCTATATAAGTATGTATATCGTCGCCTGGTACCCATAGTACAAGCTTTGCTTAGTTTGGGGCTAGGATGATCTGTGTGACATTGTCCCCAGATATTATTATTTGTGTGACCCATAAACATTTGTTCTGAGTCTGGATGTACTTTGTGTCCGTCAGTTAGGACTGCACTAGGGAATTTAACTAGTGTGGCTGGGTACTTTACAAACATACAATTGACAGACACAAAGTACATCCAGACTCAGAACAACTATTTATGGGTCACACAAATAGTTGTCCTGCGCGGGATTCGAACCCGTAGCGGCGAGGCGACATTGAATGAAATAGGTTGATAAATGCAACTAGTTTCGTTGACGTTACGTTAACGTGCGACCGTTTCGCATCTATTGTTGAATGAAATAGGTTGATAAATTTAACTAGTTTCGTTGATGTCAACGTGCGACCGTTTTGCGTATAGGTATCCTTGAATGAAATAGGTTGATAAATTCAACTAGTTTCGTTGACATTACGTTAACGTGCGACCGTTTCGCATCTATCGTTGAATGAAATAGATTGATAAATGTAACTAGTTTCGTTGATGTCAACGTGCGACCGTTTTGCGTATAGGTATCGTTGAATGAAATAGGTTGATAAATTCAACTAGTTTTGCGCTAAAGAAAAAACGGTTGACACGTTAACAGTAGAAAAACTGTTTTAACAAACGGTTAGTTGATTCCACGCCTACTTAGGAGTGGGCGTGGAATCAACTCATTTCGATCGCCAACTAGGGTTGGCGGTTTTAGCCGCTGCGCCACACGTGCAGTCAAGTCTCTGTTCCGTATAGATGAGGGGGGCATTATAACTTACCAGTGCTAATAGTCCAGGCTGTAATGGTGCCGTCATGGCTAGCGGTGTATACGGTATGTCTGTCGGGGTGCAGGCAGAGACAGGTGATGGGCTTGTTATGCCCCATCAACTCTTTGAGAGGTTTGTCCGGGTTCTCGAGATCTAAGTAGTTGATGACTCCGGATAGTGAGACTGAGAGCAAGTGCTTGCCTTGCCATAGGCAAGATACCTGTAGATGAAAACAGTATTATGTTCAAATTGCACATTGTTTTTTATTAAGGACTAACTATGCTCCGCGGTTCCACCCACGTTAAAGTTAGTTTTGGCGTAAAAGAGCAACAAACATACATCCACGCATCTATACTCACAAACTTTCGCATTTATAGTATAATTACGATGTGTACCTCTAGCGGTTTTGGCAGTACACGCCGGAATAGCTCGTAGATGGTAGATTTTTTCCTACTTACTTGACACTTATCGTCATATTTTGGACAATTCACACAATATCTTTATACATTGTAGCCTATGTGCTATTCTGATGTATAAGCTAAATTATTGTACAGTTTCATTAAAATCCATTAGGTTTTATAAAAAATAAGTTTCAAGCTTCTAGCTCAAAAAATGACGATACTAAAATACTAATTTCAACGCTTTTTTCTCATTAAGAAGTAGACTATGTCCTTTCTCACGCTCTAAATTATCGGTGTACCAAATTTAATTTAAATCGGTTCAGTAGTTTTGTCGTGAAAGCACCATTTAGTTTAAAATACAAATTAAGTTCTTTATGTTACATCTCCACACAGCGAGTTTAAGCGTCTAGTCCCCTAATAGGACAGCATCCGTTTCTTATTACCTGTTGATTCTCCACAGCTGTGCCCATGTTAAACAAGACAGTTCGTTCCCGTGTCTCCACATCCCATACGGCACACGTCTTGTCTCCAGAGCAGGAAAGAAGTTTCTTGCCGTCTGGCGACCACGCAATGCCGTACACACCGCCCTTGTGAGCGGGTGAACCGATCTGGAGAATACAAGGTTTACTTAACATCTTAATACTACGTCAGACTTATAACTTAATTTAAGAATTATTATATGGCTTCAAATACACCGGGAAAATGACAAGTGATAAGATTGGGTCAAAATTATTTTTTTATGATCGAATAAGTAGTCATTAACACGTATAGTGTTGAGTGAATGAAAGTCTTTATTTATACATTCACGCAACTAAGACTTATCACGCTGGGTGCATAATGAAAAATAAAAGTTGTACAGATGCCAGCACATCCACCTACCCCAATTTGTGAAATTTCATTTAGATTTTCAACTTTGTCACAAAAGTATAAGGTTAAGTAAGCGAGCCGAATAGCTTGATATTCATACAATTTTCTACTTTAGGCTATTGTAATATGGTCCTATTTTCATTGACCCAGTAGATTTATCGAGCATTTTGTATTCCTCTCGGTCTGAACTGAACCTTAGAAGTCTTTTATAAATGAATAATAAGCATTCAGACAACCGATCGAGTAGATGTGTTTGCCTTCTAAATAATTACTTTAAGTGAACCAAATCTCGTGTTCATGCCCGCTTGAGTATGTTTCGCCGGACCGTCTCAACTGGGCCGTGTTGAAACCGGTAGTAGATGAACCCGCTGAGTTTGTTGCGCTGGGTCTTCTCAGTTGGGGCGCATTGGATCCGGTGCTACCATTGAAGCTCGACCGTCGTTATAAACACAAGGCATAAGAATAATACCTTAATATAGACAGAACCATTCAGACAATATGAAGTAAAATATAGCTGAAACTATAAACTTCGATAATAAAACTTAAACATAATCTCTTTGACAATAACTTAATACAAGCTAGCTAAATATAATTACTATTATAAAATAAATTTTATATATGTTTTCATACAATCCTTGTACCTAAATATCTATGTAACTAGAAATAATCTATAGATATAAAAATCAATGCCACTTTTCGTTGTAATGTTATATATATATATATGTTTATAACTCAACAACGCCTTTACAGATTTGGCTAATTTTGGTCTTGAATTATTCGTGGAAGTCCAGGGAAGGTTTGAATGTGGAGAAAATAATTAAAATAAGTCTTAAAAAGTGTAAAATCAACATCTTTCTATACTCCCATATACAAACAATTTGTACTAATACTTAAAAGCGTAGCGAAGCACGTACCGAGCCGCTAGTTCTGTATACTTAATTATATTACTACAAAAACATGTTCTGACTATTTACAAGCGCTTTTTTAAAGTCTACGTGAATAAAAACTTTATTTATTTATTTTTATCTAAATGCGACGTACCTCTCCCTTTAACTCAGAAGTAGCACCATCATACAAGAAGATCTTGCCATCGAAGCCAGCCGACGCGAACAGACTGCCATCGGGACTGTAGCGGACTGCTTGCGCGAAGCGAGTGTGCTCCTGTAAATTACAATAAATATATTTTTACTAGCTATGCCCCGCGGTTTCACTCGCGTTAAAGAAGATTTTCCCGCTTTTCTGTTGAAATTTTTCTTGAATTTTCTTTGATATAAACCTCACGGAACCCGAGACCTTTCCAACGAATGCAAAACCGTGGAAATCGGTTCGTGCGTTCTGGAGTTATAGCGTCAGGAAGGAAAACCTGACTTATTTTTATATATTTTTATAGCTTTCGACGGTCACGATAGCCTAGTTGGTAGTGCTCCTGCCTACGAAGCTGGTGGTCCTGGGTTCGAATCCCGGTAAGTGCAAATATTTGTGTGATGAGCACGAATATTTGTTTCTGAGTCATGGATGTTTTCTATGTATTTAAGTATTTATCTATCTATATAAGTATGTATATCGTCGCCTGGTACCCATAGTACAAGCTTTGCTTAGTTTGGGGCTAGGATGATCTGTGTGACATTGTCCCCAGATATTATTATAGCTGTATTAGAATTTCTCCAATCCATCTCATCCCGTGGGCAGCGTAGCAGTCAGCTCTCCGAGGTATAATGGGAGTTTTATATCGTGTTCCACCGCAGATTATATGGGCCTATGTTCAAATCGTTCAAAAAGTGTTATTGGGGTTTTTCTAGCAAGAAACACCCTCAGTAGCAGGCCAAAGTCAGAAAGTTGGCGGTGACTGTGATATACCTCAATACTTCGGAGAGCACGTAAAGCGCCTTCGTCTGATATCTCCCCGGTTATATCGGATAGACATCCCACTAGATAAAGAGAGTGAGGGTATATAAATTGCACCTGTGTTATCGCACACAGTCCATTTGTAAATATTTCCTACGAAGTTCGGCCAGTCTTTTCTTCTTTCTTTCTTCAGATGTCTACAGGTCCCAGGAGCAGTTATATTTACCTGTTTAGTACACTTGAACTTGAACGGCGGTCCCTCAAACACGGCCAGTGTGTTGTCCTCAGAGGCGGTCACGATGCGGAATGGCCGTGTCGGCTTAAAGTCCACAGAGTTGATAGGTTTAGACTGGCCGCTGATCTCTCCCACTGACGTTCCAGTCTCCGACATGAACACATGGCCGAATCTATGAACATACAATAATAGCATATTATATAAGAAATAAGTGTGTTTAGTTACTCGGAGACCTTCTCAAGAAAGGGCAGGTCAGAAGTACCCTAAACCAGCGAGCATGTATGAAGAATATAACGACAGTAATCGAGGGAAAAGAGGTGTGCAAAGATCGTGACAAATGGAAATCCGTTGTCTCTGCCTACCCCTCTCAAAAATAGGCGTGTCTATGTTCGTATGTATGTATAAGTATGTTTAACCCAAAGCCAAATAATCATAAATTTAATCATCCGGAGGAGATCAATAATCGAGTAACTCTGCGGTTTAAGTTACGCACGACACACCGGCAGATCAAATTTATGATTCCGAAGGCCCTTACGGAGGATGTACATATGTACAGTCTATTTTTCCTTACTTGTCTTATTTGGTAAACAAATATGGCGTACTGGTAATCAAAGACAATGATAGAGTTGGGAAATTATCGAATGAAGGACTGAACTCAAAAAAATTCACTTGTCAAATAATATTTTTAGTCTACGACCAGTTACAACAAAAACTTTAGGTTTTAAAAATAATGCCTTACATTACCATATGTGTATAGTAATGTAAGGACACACACACGTTATGTGTGCATAACGTGATATATATATAAACATTCTGCTTTATTATTTAGTTTTTTACATTAAAATTATACAGTTCACACTGGTCAGAATCATTCATTCACTTTTCCCTTCTCTAAGTTCCAAAGACAAACTAGCAGTTTGAAATGTCAAATTGCCAATATAATTTTTAATCTGTGGAAATGGATTCTGATATTATTTTGATTTTAAGAGAATTAATGTGTTTGGATGGTTAATTTGAAGCAGTTTTTGGTGTTATTTATATAGTATGTGTTTCTTCCAACAATCAAGATGTTCATACCTTTTTTTTTTTTTTTTTACATGGTGGAAATGCAAAATCTTTCGCATACCCGCCGCTTAGGGAGGCGACGGGTTATGTGGGACTCACTCGGGCTAGTCCCGGGATACGCACTAAAACCACCATGGTAGCCAGCCTCACAATGCCTGTAGCGGGGGGTCTGGGTACTCGTGAACGATCTCGCCAGTACCCCCGCTGTACACTGATTGTCTGAGACTCTCCTCCGGGGACGGGAGGGGGCTAAATGCCTCCTCCCCTCCCCTTCACGCACAAGCGCGTTTAGGCAACCTGAGCTACAGCAGGTTACCTCTTCCCGGGACCGCTTATGTAAGACGAGTGGAGTTCCCCTCCTCCAAACGCCAGCGGTCCCAGGGGCGACGTCAAGCCGGGGAGAAGCCAGCCGGACGCCGCATACTTTCTCGCGCTGAGATAAGCTCCCAGCGCCGGAAGATGTTCATACCTAACTAAAAGTGCGTGATTGATGACGAAACTAGTGATTTTCGTACCGAGTAGTGTTTGTTTACCAAATAAAACAAGTAAGGAAAAATAGACTGTAGGTGTTTTCTAAAAACATATGATATGTAATGAGCAGGATTATTTGTTCTTTGGTTGAGGGTAATTTATCTTGTGTTTTTATCAGTTGTCTGGTTGCCATAGCAGGCTCTGCTTAGTGTGGGATCAGATGGCAGTGTGTTAGTTGTTCCTAGATGTTTATTATTTTTTATTATTACATTGCTAATATCTATAACTTGACCTATATAAATACGATGCAAAGCGTAAATATGAACTAAAAACTAAGAAATCCTGTTAGTCTAATGGATAGTGACGCTGACTGCTAAACCAGAGGTTTTGGGTTCGATCCCCACCCAGAACAAATCCTTGTTTGAAGATCACGATTATTTTTTACATATAATATGTATGTATTTAGAAATAGAAGTATGTTTATCAGTTCTGGTTTATATTATAATACATACTTTGCATAGTTTGGGATCAGATAGTAGGATGTTAGTTGTCCGAAGATATTTATTTCATTATTATAATTTATTAGGTAGGCTAGAACCTTAGATTAAACATTCTAACATTTACACACCTATAACAGTTGTTAGTATTAAATCTCAATGCCTTAGATCGTATAGTGGACACCTATATCGACCGAGAGTACGACCGCAAACGCGCCGAAACCTTTATCGCCCTCAATAACCCATAGTTTGCATTCCGATCTTCAATCGGACGAACGGCCGACGTATTCGCGTACTAATGAAGAAAGACAGTTGCATAGAACGACCCTAAATAACAAACGATCTCTTCCTATTTCAAGAATTTTTATAATCTATCGCTTCGTAAATGCTTGCCTTTCACGCCACAGATCGTAGGTTCGATTCCCATCCAGGACAGATATTTGTGTGCATGAACATGTCTGTTTGTCCTCAGTCTGGGTGTAGTAAACTATAGAATTATGTATTTAGAAAAATATATTATATTTAATATATCAGTTTTCCCAAACTAGGCAGAGCTTGTACTATGGAAACCGGTTCCATAGTACAAGCTCTGCTTAATATGGGATCAGATGGTCGTGTATGAATAATTTCCCAGGATTTTTATAATTATTTTCATTATAGCAGTACAGAAAGTAAAATTATCTAATAACACAGATTGAGTTTTTGTCCGTCGTAGCACGATCCGTAAGACAATGATAAAATCGTCTTATCGATGTAAAATGCATGAAAAAATATAGGCCGAGTCTTATACCAAGGGAAGAAAACGGGGAATCGTTTTGTATTGGAAAATGCAGCTTAAATCGGAAAATGTGATATATAGTCAGATATCATTGCTGATGGTTTGGGCATAGCCATACCAGATATCAATGCATTTTTTTAAGTAGACAACGCCCGCACTACGGAATCTAATCCCTGTGGCGCGGGGTACTTTACAAACATGTAATAGACGGACACAAATTACATCCAGACTCAGAACAGCTATTTATGGGTCACGCAAATAGTTATCCGGCGCGGGACTCGAACCCGCGACACGAAGAAGCGACTATCGTAGCCGTTGCGCACACGTGCAGTCATGCATTGTATTGCATCATGCATGAAAAAATATCTTAAGTCTTAAACCAAGGGGAATAATTGGGATATAGTTTTGTATTTGAAAATGCAGCTAATAAGTCAGCAGATCAGAAATATGATATTTTTCCAGATGTCATTGCTGTGTGGTTTCATTGTGTGTTGGATTTGATCTTGTGGGGGCCGCAGGAATATTCCGAAGGGAATGTCTACTAGAGAACGGGCTAACCCGACTGATACATCATGGCGATGACAGCATATTCCTTTCAAATGATAGGCTAATTCCATTGTGGAGATCCTTGCGTAAGCCTTTGTCTAACAGTGGAGGTATTTCGGCTTTTAGGATGATATGAGTCATTAAGTCATGACAAACCGTGAAAAATCAGAGGCCGTTTAATATAGGTAGCCAAGCGTTTCGCAATTAGGCATGTATTTGGTCAACACAGTGACACTTCCGAATAATATATCACTAGAATTATAAAAGCATAACCATAGGGCTTCTGTCTAAAGACTTCATATACATAGGTAACATAATCGGTTGCAAAAACAACTTTAAAAACCTTTTCTTAGGCTTTAAATTGAAACCAAAGAAGGTCGGCATTTAACTTGATTGCTTAGCGTATGGCAGCGGTTACCCAGAGTTGTTCAAACCGGTGTGCAAGGTGGACATATGCAAGTACCAGCTAGCCGGGAAATAGTATCATATTCCAGACAGGCCTTACCTCTCCCTGCCCTCTCCAACTGCCACCATCCGCTGGTTGTCCGCACTCCACGCGATATCCTTGATAGGTCCACCGATAGGCTGGAATTCATTCTTCAAAATGTGCTCTTTGTTCACTGTGTCCCAGATACGGATTTTGCCAGAAGCATCTGAAAGAAAAAAAATAATATCGTAAAATAATTTATCAATATGAATCTTTCACATGCTACTGTAAACATATCAGTCGGCCATGTTTCTAGAAAAACAAAGCCGATGGATAATACCTACATCCTCCGGAAGTGTGTTAGCTAGGGAATCCTTAATTTGATCTGACAGTGTGTATCGTTAGTAGCTTAACGTAGAGCGCCTACCCCGGATTGGTAGATGGTGCTAGTTCGAGACCCGCCGGACGATTAAATTTATGATTTGCCATTTTTTAGATGAAATTAACGCTTTACATTGCGCATAAAATTCAAATTTAATAATATCGTAAAGTTTTCTTTGCTTATTCGTGTGGGAAATGGATACCTATCCATAAAGTCGTCCATAAAGAACGGTCCTCTTCAGTTTCCCTTGCATCAAACCAGTCAAACCCAAAAAGCCAGTACATTATTGGTTTAGATCAAGCAATCGGAAACGGTATCTCCGATACTTAATCGAACCCGCATCTATGTGTTTTAACGTAGAGAGATGCGCTCATGCACCTCCTTGTCAGTAACTGCCCTGAGGCGATAATTTTCTAAAGGAGATGCCTTCTGATGGGGTTTGCCTACTAGACTGTAGGTACTTTTTTTATTTATAATAGGGAGGCAAACGAGCAAGTGGGTCAACTGATCGTAAGTAATCACCGCCGCCCATGTACATTCGCAACACGCAGGTCGAGGAGTCGCAGTTGCGTTGTCGTCCTTTAAAAAATAGCAAACAAGTGTTACTGACCATTCCCTCTACCCCGATGAGCTCTAGCGGCCTTACTCACACCCAGAAACACAATCATTAAGTTATTAATGTTATTATTAACTAATGTCTTCTTTGAGCAAATGAACGCTGTGCCCTACCTCCCTAAGTTTGTAGTTTTAGTTGCTGGACGGCTTAAGCCCCGCTCCCCTTGTCCAGTAAAGCCTTATAGGTTTTTGTAAATGGCATGATAAATAAAACAAGCATTCTCAGATTTACTCTCCCAAAGCATAAAATTTTAATGCTTAAAGACACTGGATAAGCTGAATGTGTAATTTTTCTTTTAACGTCAAAATCGGCTACATGAATTCATAAAGTAAACAATAAATTGTGCAACAGATTTGCTTTTATATTTTTTTTTAATCTAATGGATTGGGCTACAATTAGCTATAAAACAACATACTCGTTAGGAAATTGTGAATGACGGTCACCGTAGCCTAGTTGGTAGTGCTCCTGCCTACGAAGCTGGTGGTCCTGGGTTCGAATCCCGGTAAGTGCAAATATTTGTGTGATGAGCACGAATATTTGTTTCTGAGTCATGGATGTTTTCTATGTATTTAAGTATTTATCTATCTATATAAGTATGTATATCGTCGCCTGGTACCCATAGTACAAGCTTTGCTTAGTTTGGGGCTAGGATGATCTGTGTGACATTGTCCCGAGATATTATTATTATTATCATCATCAAAATAAAAAATAAAAATTGTAGCCTAATTTATAAATCACCAAAAGTCATGGAAATGTAGTAAACAACTTTTCTTTTGTTTACCATTTTGAAATTGCTCCTGATTTTGATACAAAAAAAATGTGTTTAGTACAAATTCAGCCTATTAAATGTCCACGTCAACGCCAGCGCCAGTTGGTGGTTTCAGTTTGACCTTGATAGCGTAGGTGTTAACGTAGGCAGTTAGGGCGATTTTTGTAGTGTATTTTAATACACTGTTTAGGCGTCGACGTGTCGCTATTTGATCCTAAGGACTAATCAGATTTAAGTAAAGATTTACGGCTTCACTTCGAACATATCCCTGTATCCTTGTATGATAGATAACACCTAGTGGACAATTCTCTCAAACGTGGTGAAAATATACCAAGAGAAGAAGTAGGTTACATTAGGCCCCACATCAGTGAAACTTGCCCCTGGAAACTAACTTTACTAACCCGGAAATCGTTAAATAGACTCCGTACTTAGGTTGGCCAGAGCAAGATAATAATAATATTGACAATTGTACCACGGTAACAAAAGCTAACTGTAAAAGCTGCATTGTAATATTGTAATTCAGAAAATGTATCACTTTGTGAATTCGTTTGATACCTCTTCACGCCTCAACTACTAATCCGATCCGTTTAAAGATTGGACAAAGGTACAGACGACGCCAGCACATCCAGCTACCCAAATCTGTCAAATTTCTTTTACAGATTTTCAACTTTATCACAAAAGCATAAGGTTCACTTTCAATTGGGGAAACTTGACAGATTGGGGTAGCTTGATGTGCTGGCGTCTGTTCCTTTTTTATAGAATTGTAAGGCAAACATGCAAGCGACCACCACAGGTGACCACCTGATGGCAAGTGATTACGGCACATGGACACTCATGACATCAGAGGGCCCGAAAGTGCGTTGCCGGCGTTTAAAAAGTGAATATCACTTCTCGGTGGTTGCCATGTCATACCCTCGGAAATACCTACGTAGTCAATTGCTTCCACAGAGTGGTAATGCGCGATAAAATGTTTCTTGTGAAACGCGCGGTAGTTTCATTTAGGTGATATGGATGAAATTTCCACTCGTGAGAGGATATGCGGCGGCAGGTATAACTTCGAACAATTCCTCAGAACAGTCAGAATCAGAACACTACCCGTGATAAATGGGGTAAAGGTAGGGTTGTCATCTCTAAAATTTTGCAACCAGGCCAAGTAACAGCAACATTTCAACAGTTATAACCGTCCTGCGACTCAATGCCAGTGTCGGTTCGTCATTTGTCTACACCGCGGGGCGCAAGTCACCATTGAGCGGCGCGGCGGCCCTAGACTTTAAATTTTGAAACGCGGACTATAAATGGAACTCCACCCGGAGGCTCCCCGGACGGCCTCTACTAAACTAGGACAAATCCGGGGAAACCCGGACGAATGGAAACCCTAGGTAAAGGACACATTGAGACGCCACGTCCTTTCACAATTATGCCGCAAATAGTTCGTTTACTCCAGCGAGAATATCCACATCGGCGAATCTGAATGCGGAAGTAAGCAAGTAACATTTCTATTTAGGCATAGCCATAACCAAATGCTCTCCTCACCTGTCCGTATGTGATTGGCGAGGTTAAGCAACTAGGCTCGCGGTCAGTCCCAAGATGGGTGACCGCCAAAGTGTTTTAATTTCATGGCGTCTCCGTGCTTCGGAGGGCACGTTATGCTGTTGGTCCCGGTTGTAGCCGTTAGGCGTTAGCCGTTAAGCCCTGTCAGAGACCTACTGGGCGGCTTGAACAGCTCTGAAACTAGGGTAACCACTACCCATACGATAAGTAATAACTAAAGTTTAAACGTCAATAAAAGGGAAACACGGCACCCTCCAATTAGCACTTGGTCAAATTATGATTGATATTTATTTCGCTATCAGATTAATATGGGAGTGTATTGGCTTAACGACATATCATTCTTCGCCAGAATTGATAAACTGTATATTTGTTTGATTATTTCTTAGTAAAAACTGTGATAAGAAGGCCATATTAAATCCAGTTCCCCCGACATGAGTTTACAGCTACATAGCGTGTTTTCGTACCATTAATTTTGTTGGGAAACCTGATTAGACCGTTATTAAGAGGGAAATGATATCTTAAAAGCCATTATTGGTGGCATTTTCCCCTACATATGTTTCTAATTTTCCTCCCAAGATTGTAAGAATAGAATAATATTTATTACGTAATATAAATATCAGTCACTACAATACCTGGCCGACAATTTAAGTTCTCTAAAAATCTATACATATAATAAAATCGTAGGAAAGTCAAAACTGTACATTGAATATTCTTTCAAAGGGATATTTGGGGCGTGTGTGATCTACAATCGATATCGAAGCGAAAAATAAAGTTTTTTAGAATTTTTGTCTGTATGTATGTCCGGGCTAAACTCAAAATGTACTGCATTTACTTCAAATTTTGCATGAATATTACTAAGAGGTCGGGTCAACATATAGGCTACATATTATCACCTACGGAGGAGGAGCTGTGATAATTTATAAAATATAACGCGCGAAACACAGTACCGCGGGACACAGCTAGTCTATAAATAAAATCCATTTCAAACTTGCTATGAGATTAGTTCCACCCTCTTAACTACATCTGCAATTCTTGTAAGTTAGGAACAAATCGTTTAAGCGAGGTTTTGGACTGATAATTTATAATCAGCGTGATGATGCGAAAGCATATCTATCCATCTCAATATTTATTGTTATGTTGTTGGCACGTATTACCTACGTCATTGTTTAGTCTTTTTTATTCCCTGTATGTCTTAATACTTTAATATAAGACTGCACGTGACGCTCAGCGGGTTAAGCGGCCTCGCCGCTTCGTGTCGCGCACACAAATAGTGGGTCACACAAATAGTTGTCCCCGCGGCGTGTCCGCCGCGGGGGACAACTATTTGTGTGACCCATAAATAGTTGTTCTGAATCTGGATGTAATTGGTAGACAGTAATGTTTGAGTAAATGTTTGTAAAGTACCCCGCGACACAGGGATTAGATTCCCTAGTGCTGGCATTGTGTTTTAATATAAAAAAGAGGTTTGTTTAAAATCAGCGTGATGATGCGAAGGCAATCTATCTATCCATCTCACTATTTACTGTTTATGTTGTTGGCAACCTATACCTCCTGTATTCTTTGGTCTTTTTAGGGTTCCGTACCCAAAGGGTAAAACGGGACCCTATTACTAAGACTTCGCCGTCTGTCTGTCTGTCTGTCCGTCTGTCAACAGGCTGTATCTCATGAACCGCGATAGTTATATAGTTGAAATTTTCACAGATAATGTATTTCTGTTGCTGCTATAACAACAAATACTAAAAAACTAAATAAAATAAATATTTAAGATAGCTCCTATACAGCTAACGTATGTTATTCTGATGTATAAACTATATTATTGTAATGTTTCATTAAAATCTATTCAGTAGTTTTTACGTGAAAGAGTAACAAACATCCACCCATCCATCCATACTTACAAACTTTCGCCTTTAAAATATTAGTGTGATGTTTGCGAGAAGAATCTTCCAAATAATGGAGTACTCTCATAGGCCAACAGTGGCGAGAAAATATCAAACTACCTATGACATTTATCACACAATCAAAGAAGCTCGCATGGATGGACGCTGCATTGGCTAACGTGGAATTCGGACTCAGGTGGGGATATATTGATGATTCTAACCTGGAGAACACGACAGTCTCGATAGTAAGGAGTCTTCTATGATCATTTTTATTCGCCTATGAAACTATGTATCAAACTATGAAATATGTACAGACGCCAGCACATCAAGCTACCCCAATCTGTCAACTTTCCCCAATGGAAGTGAACCTTATGCTTTTGTGATAAACTTGAAAATCTATAAAAGAAATTTGACAGATTGGAGTAGCTGGATGTACTGGCGTCTGTACTATCGAATCGAACCAAATCGAATAACAAACAATTGCATAACGATTGATCGAACACTATAAATCGAATATCTAAATTATACTCAGACGCTCTCACCGGTCCGTAAGTGATTGGCGAGGTTAAGCAACTAGGCTCGGGGTCAGTCCATAGATGGATAACCACCAAAGTGGTTTAATTTGTGAGCGTCTCCGTGCTTGGGCGTTAAGCCGTCGGTCCGGGTTGTAGGCACTAGACACCAGTCGTAAAGTCGTGTCAGAGGACTACTGGGTGGCTTGAACAACTCTGACACTATACCCTAGTGTCAGAGTTGTTCAAGCCACCCAGTAGTCCTCTGACACGGCTTTACCACTGCATATACGATAAGTAAGTAAGTACTGTCGGATGGTTAGTAAACGAAGATAAAAATTGACGTAACAAAATGATTAAGCCCTAACTTATATGTAAATGACAAACGTATCAGTTCTTAAGTTGTAATGTTGGTAGCATTGAAAATATTAAAATACAGGTAAAATCGGGGTCGCCAACATAATTTCTTGACGTCTTATATGGAAAGCAGCGCCTTATTAAGATATTTGCATCCTAATGTGAGTCATTCTAGTTATAATATGAGTTTTAAACAAGCCATGTAGAGAAAGCTGTTTAATTTTGTAATCTTTTTAATTAACTCAATAAGGTTGAAGGTTGTTAATTCAACCAATTTTAAGAATAGAAGTGTTGTTGAACCTATACGGGAAAATCACACCGAACTAGTACTGAAACATAAATAAATTGTAATGTTGGATTGTGTAATCAACATGAATAAATAAATAAATTCCATGCGTACTTTTGTATTTACCGATACATCCGTCCCTATTTTTTAATTCTTTAATTTTTTTTAAAAGTTAATTCTTTTTTAAAAAGACAACGCCCACATTAGGGAAATAATCCCTGTATCGCAGGGTACTTTACAAACATATAATAGACAGACACAAATTACATCCAGACTCTGAACAACTATTTATGGTTCACACAAATAGTTGTCCGGCGCGGGACACGAACCCGCGACACGGAGCGGCGAGGCGACTGTCTTAGCCGCTGCGCCACACGTGCAGTCAATATAAGGATATTATCAGGTTAAAAAGTTTACCGTTGAGATATTACAGTTTTATTAAAACGTTCATTCCATTTACTACAAATGGTAATATATATACAAACTGCTTTTACAAACAAAACCAACTAAAACGTATAATAAAATTTAATCTTTATAATAATCAACATCCAACAGCCGAAAAACTTCCACTGCGGAACAAACGCATGCCTAAGGAATCTCCACATGTGCCGGTCTGCCCGCATCCAGAGGCATCCCGCGACTCTTGTAAGGCCATCAGTTCGCCTTGTAGGGTGCGGGGCTGCCAACACTGCGTCTAATCTTTATTACCTACACTAAATTAGCCAAGCCATAGCAATTACTTCCGGTCTTTTTCTTATGCCCGGATCATGTAAATATCACAAAACACGTGGCAATATCATTTTCTTATTGAACTGCCCGCATTCACATTCATATTTATCGTAATATTTTTATACTTTGACAGTTTTGATAGGTAAACACAGCAATGACGCAATACTAGTTGTTTATATTCTCTTTGATGACATTTAAAGTGGCTGGAGTCGCAACCAAACGCTACTACAGCTACTGGTCGATACGCATGATAATTTTGTAATTGAATTAGTCGTTTTGAAGCGCTATCGGAAGATCAGCGTTACAGTAATCATTATATTTACTGTAACATTTGCTGAGGTAGTCGCCTTTCCTAGCTAGTAATTATAATGTTGCATGCTTCATAAGTATTATATAAACTAAACGCAATTAGTTATATCGTCTTAGATGTAAACTAAGTTAAGGATTATCTGTGCTTGTTGGGATTTTTTATTTTTTTTATAAATTATAAGTAGAATTCCACTTCCACCAATTTAATGAGAATGTATTTGCGGAGCATCGGTCCAATCACACCACATGCTCATGGCCACATGTTCATGGCAGGATTTTGAATATTACAATTTAACGATTTATATATTTAACGTTAAGAAGAAGACTAAATTATAACATTTAAAGCTCGTAATAATATTGTTAAGAACATTAGCTCTCTATTCTTGTTGGAATAATACAAAAGAATTATAATTTTGTGTAATGACGAAATTATTTAATGCTTTTTACTTCGTTTTGTAATAGAGCTTAAAGATCTGACTCTATTTCGACAAGTTTTTAAGTTCGATTTAGTCAAGTCCGTTACTCATTTCACGGTTTATAAAACTCTCGGTAGCACGAAACTACAAGGTAATTCCTTGAGACATGATCTTCAGTTATTCAAGTTTCCATTTAAAGACACCGACGAAGAGCGAGGCTCGCACGATTGGGGTTTCTAACTAATATTAAATAGGTTGGTAGTGTTAATACCCTGATTGGGTAACATATGGCGTGTGGTGCAGCGGTTAGGTTAGCAGCACATCCAGCTACCCAATCTGTCAAATTTCTTTTATAGATTTTCAACTTTATTACAAAAGTATAAGGTTCACTTTCAATTGGGTCAAATTGACAAATTGGGGTAGCTTGATGTGCTGGCGTCTGTATTTTTCTTTTTTATTGGTTTTGAACTTTATTACTAGGTGATACAGTTCGAATTACGGGGGTTATATCGTCCATTACTGGTCATCGGCCTCCCCCCAAAGGTTTCTATAACGTTGCACTGTGGAGGGATTTGCCGTAGTAACCAACTCGCTTGAAATAACTAGTACACATGTGGCGCTGCTGCTTAGTCACCTTACGACACCCAGGGATGATATGGGGTGGCCTTGTTATTCTTTCCAAGCCGGAAACCACACGGCAATGCTAACAAGATACAGTCAACTGAAAACCATCACTAGATGCATCACACCTCTAATGCAGTTAGTGACCTGTTCGGCAGAGCGTGCTGGAAATAGCTCTGCATATTTGTACTGCTCCTCCTACTATACGTGTACCTTTAAATGTATTGTCCTGTTTTACCCATTTCTTTTTGTGTGTTTTGCTGAAATATAATCCAGATCTTTCTCTTTCAATGGAATCGACTTCGTGCAACACTCCTATTGAACGAGATTTCCAAGTTTCAACCACGTTTGTGTAAAGAGCTCATGAGTACGACTTGAATCAGCCGTTTCTTTGATATGGGAGTCGTCATTTATTGAGGTAAATAAGGAATAATCCCGAGCTCCTCAAATTACATCGTAATAAATTAAATTAAAACATGACGTATTCCAATATCCTCATTGTTCAATATATACCGTCTGTGAGACTTCAATACCACCCAATTGAAATTGTTTGCTACGCAGGACGAAATAAGGATTCTAGTGCCGTGGCAAACATTTTTACTTACACGGTATTGAAGCATCATGATATATTGTCAAATACATATTATATATTTAATTCTTCACTGCTTCGCTTGTAACAATGGATTTATTAGGACATTTAAGATTTATTATGTGGGGGACTCTGGCAACGTCTGCAAATTCTATTTCTGTTCTTACTTTATAGTATAAGCAGTGGTTATCCTATTGTCTGAGTTGATCAAGCCGCCCAGTAGGCCTCGTCGAAGGACTACATCCAGTACCGACAGATCAAGGTGCCCTCCAAAACGCGCCGGCACGACATATTTCACTGTGAAATAGCTGATAGGCCTAATAAAATTTACTAGTTTACGTCCGCGAAATATATTAGGCCTATCCAAAAAACCACTGTTTTATACTGCAACTGGATAAACATTTTATTTTATTAATAACCCGACTCGAAATCACAGTTAGCAGCTAGTAAGTCCAATAATGTAATATCAATCGAATACCGATTGTAGCCCTACCTTCCTGGCCCTTCAATTTATGTTTTTTTTATCATGGTATTCATTATCATATCATGGTCTGCTAACTACGCCAATTCGGCTAAAATTAATTTATTTAATAGTAATATAAGGTATTGTTCTAATAGCGTCAGTCAATAATGCGAAGCCTCTAGCCCGATTGAGCATCGGAGAGGACATTAAATCGATACGAATGCGATTAAAGGGTCAGAGGGCGCTGATAGTCACTGACCGACTTTTGACCTGGATTGATTTAATACCCTCCTAGTTTGAAGTAATCAGTGGCTCCTATGTTCCCTTTATCTGCGGTTTTTGAACGGCACGTTATCTTAAACATAAGTAAACTAGCTGTGCCCCGCGGTGTTACCCGCGTAAAATTTTATAAATTTTCTTTGCTATAAACCTCACGGAGCCCGAGACCTTTCCAACGAATGCAAAACCGTGGAAATCAGTTCGTGCGTTCTGGAGTTATAGCGTCAGAAAGGAAAACCCGATTAATTTTTATACATATAGTAGATAAATACAATAAACCTCTATATTTTTTATATTAAAATGGTGAACTATAATAATAATTATAAACTTTATTTCTTAAAATGGTTGCTGTAGTACAATACAAATGGTATATTAAGGTAACAAACACATAAAAATACTACACTTAAATGGTTAGGGTACTGTCCTTTTAGAACTATAGATATAGTCATCATCATCATCAGCCTGATAACGTCCACTGAAACTATCCCCCAAAAATTTCAACAGCGTTGCCATTTGGAGGATTTGCTGTAGCCACCGTGCTTGGTATGCGAGTTGGCGACCGCAGTTAGGTGTTAGCTAGTACACAGTTATCGCTGCTGGCCGTGTCCGACTACCTGCTGTATCCTTTAGCCGCCTCTTACGACACCCACAGGATGTAACGGGGTAGCCCTCTTATTCTTTCTGTGCCGGGAACCATACGTTAGAAGAGACATACTATTACGTCTAAAGAAATATAAACAAATATTTAAATACTGCGATTTTTGTGACGCTATTTTTGTTTACTTCTCTCAGCTCGCCTATGTGTAATACACGTATTCTGCGTAGATTTAAAATATAATTGTTACCAATAATAACCTAGCTAAGTATATCCATTTCCTGCCCTCGTTGACACCTACTTCACACATTTAATTTCAGTGTATAGATAAAATTATATATTTATACTTTTTAGTTTACCTACTCCTTCAAACTGGATTGTGTGGTTTGTTGATGGATGTGTCTCTGTTACGCCGTTTCTCATTAATTCATACAATTTTAACCGATAGAGTGCTTTTGGGATAGTCATATATAAATTTTGTTAAAACCGGGTAATAAACTTGGGATGTCTACATGAACGTTGGCGTCTGTTGAATCTATCTTCTTTATTTCTAAAAATAGTCTTTAGTTAACGCTTTTAGAGTGTGACATATTAGAGAGTGACATATTATAATCACACTAAATTATAAAGGCGAAAGTTTGTGAGTGTGTATGTTTGTTACGTCTTCACGTCTAAACGGCTGGAGCGATTTTAGTAAAATTTGGTATGGAGTAAGCTGACACCCTGGATTAACACACAGGCTATAAAGGCGAAAGTCTGTGAGTGTGTATTTTTGTGACTTCTTTACGTCTAAACTGGTGGAGCGATTTTAATAAAATTTGGTATGGAGTTAGTTGGCACCCTGGATTACCTACATTGAATAATAATATTTTTTTCTTAAAAGGAAACTTGGGGCGTGATCTACAATTATCAATTGTAGATCATGCCCCAAGTTTCCTTGCGTCCTTTTCCTTTCCTGCGAACCCAAAAATATAGTTGTTAGAATTTTTGTCTGTTTGACGGTATGTATGTCCGGGCTGAACTCAAAAATTACTGCATGGATTTACTTCAAATTTTGCATGAATATTACTAAGAGGTCGGGTCAACATATAGGCTACATATTATCACGCTATCACCTACGGGGAAGGAGCTGTGATAATTTATAAAATTTAACGGCGGTAAAACCGCGGGGCACAGCTAGTACAAGGATATGTCTGTCAATTTACTTTAATTTATGGTTTATATTTAACACAGATTGTTTACTAAATAATGATTCATACAAAACCGTTATAGCACCATTCACATTATATCATATCGCCATTTAAAATATCAAATGTTAAGAAAATAAACAAGTTAAACACGCATACTAGTGCTAGGTTCGGTTTAATTCTGGAGCGATCCGTTCCCTCTGGCTTGCCGCCAAACAGTAATAATACGAAATCTCGTTTTAATAAATGTAGGCCCACTTGGGAATCTGAGATTTAATTCGCAAACTTCTACTAGAATAACAGTTGTAACTGTTTAACTGGCGCTACGGCAATATATGGCAGCAGTCATTATATACAATGTCTAGAGCGGTAGCGTGTTCAAACTTAGGTAAAGATGTCCTGCATTCAAATCAGGTGGGGAAAAGTGATATTGGGATTTTTCGGTAAAAAGTAATAATAATAATATCCTGGGACATTATTCACACACGGCCATCTAATTCCAAACTAGCAGAGCATAGATCAAGCTATGGAAACCAGATAAAACTTTTATTATTATTTATAAATACATAATTACACCCAGACTCAGGACAAACAGATATGTTCATGCACACAAATATCTGTCCTGGGTGGGAACATTTTCTTTCTCCGTATTATCCCGAAGTCTTTGAGTATACTACTTTTCTTTTGTAAATACATACATAATTACATGTTCATGCACACAAATATCTGTCCTGGGTGGGAACATTTTTTTTCTCCGTATTTGCCCGAAGTCTTGGAGTGGGCGAGATTACACCCCCATGCCTCGGAAGCCATGTGTCCCTCTTTCCGGTCGTGTCGCTAGAAGTCCATTCGGATCATGAGTGTGATGGAATAGAAAGTGCCCCTGTGTTTGCGCACACACTTGTGCACTATAATATTCCCTGCGCAGTGAATAATGCGCACGTAAATAGTGGAGGTAATTCGAGGAGCGCTATCTGCCTATGAAAATGAAAAATATAATACATTTTCCTACCTACCCCAACCGACATACCTGGGTGCCTAGTACGGTTGCCAACTATACTGTTTTGAACAGTATTATGTTTTTTATAAAATAGTATTGACATTTATTTCGTCAGAGGGTGTTTTCACTGCTCAGTGCAGCCCAGCCACAAAGATTGTAAATTAGTAAGTTTTGCGAGAAGCTCTAAAAATATGTATTTAATAGAATAAATAAATAAATATCCGTAATATCATGTTTCCGAGTTTCGTGCCAAGCTCAAGTGGTTGCCTATTCGCTTTCGTCGGAATGCCCATATTCTCGCTTTATTATTCAATATACTTTTCAACCCAGTGGGGTTGAAAAGGATATTGAAGGCGTATATATATGAATGAGTAGTTTGAATGAGTACATATGAAGGAGTAGTGACTCCTTCATATCTTAAAGAACGTTTTGAATTTCTTTGTAACACACATTCGAAGCTTTTAAGATCATCAGAAAACCTTAAATTGCACATTCCAGCGCATTCTTCCATCTTTATGAACAAATCATTTGCAGTCCAAGCAGCTCGTTTGTGGAATGAGTTAGCATTTTCTATTAAATGCTCTCAGAATATATTTAGCTTCAAAAAACTTGTGAAAGACCACTATCTGTCTCTATCATAATAATTATTAATTTATTTTATATGAATATAGTATCTTAAAATAGTATTATATTTATAGTATAGTATACTATAGTATTTTATTTACGTATATGTATGTGTAATAATAATATGATCAGTAGCATATTTTTAGTTTTTAGTATGCCTTTTTAATTATATCTCTTTTCTTCTTTTTTATCTATGTACCACACTTTGTTGCACCATCCCCGGTATTTTTAGACATTTAATTCCTATCCATCCAAAGGCTGTCTGGAAGAAATCGCTTTATGCAATAAGACCGCCCATTGTACATTATAATTAATGTTTCATTGTTAAAATGTTCTTTTATTTTTTGTGTACAATAAAGTGTATTTTATTTTATTATTATTAAATAAAATACTATTTATTTTTCTAAAATACTGTTTAATATTCCTCATAGACCTGAATATACGTTATTTATAGTAAAAAAAGTTGGCAACCCTAGTGCCAAACTAGTCACGGAAAGAGAAGGAAGATTCTAATGTTGGTGTCTTAAGCTCCGCTACTATAGTACAAGATCCAAAGAAATTATATCAACGCTCCTTATTTCCTTGTTGTCGTTTCGGAACTAAAATTCAATCGTTAATGTAGGCACGCTTTATTTTAAACACACTAATATTATAAAGGCCAAAGTTTGTGAGTGTGTATGTTTGTTACTTCTTCATGCCAAAACTACCAAACAGATTTTGATGAAACTTTCTAGTAATATAGCATATATATCCGAATAATATATATGCTATAATTTATAAAGTTTGACGCGTTTAAAACCGCGAGGCACAGCTAGTTAAAAAGAAGTGTCAAGGCATGAAAATAAGATCACTTGGTATAAGTTTTAGGGAGCGTTCAAGTATTACGTAAAATTTTGGGGGGAAGAGGGGGTCTTATAAAACGTAACGAAGCATTACAGTATTGAACTACGCTTTACGTAAATTGTTTTTTTTTTGTGTTTCGTAACGGTCGTATAGAGAGATTCAGTCAGCCATTTTTTAAAACGTCTTTTTTCATAATTCCAAATGGAATGACCACTTGATTTTTTTTAGGTAAAATGACACTTGGTGGTCTAGTAACATTTTACTAAGGGCTCCGGAGGGGAGGTAAAGAAAAACGTTAGGTACGGCGCGTTTCATTGGGAAGGAGTGTCAAAAATCTCCAATTATTGCATTTCGTTATACTTGTATGCTCCCTTACCTGCAAATATATATTTTACATAGCGCTATATTTAGACTTTGATTTGGAAATTCAGCCCAAAGATAAATAAGATTGTTCTTTAAGGGTTTTAACATAATATGAGCCTTATTAATGTTCGAAGGAATTGATCATTAGTAAATATCCAGAAAATGTAGTTTATAACTGGCTTGGTGGTCTAGTGGTTAGTGACCCAGACTGCAAAGGCAAAGGTCAAGGGACAAATCTTTGAGTGATGAGTACGATTATTGGTTTTGTGTCTGGTTGTAATATATCTAAATTATGTATTTAATACGTCTTTCAATTTTCTGGTTTGCCTAGTTTGGGCTCAATGGCAGTTGTCCCACGATATCACACTAATATAAAGGCGAAAGTTTGTGAGTCTGTACCTATGTTTGTTACTTCTTCACGTCTAAACGGCTGGAACGATTACAATAAAATTTGACATGGAGTTAGCTGACGCCCTAGATTAACACATGGGCTATAATTTATAAACTTAAACGCGGGTAAAATCGTGGGCACATCTAGTTTCATATAAATGTCTAAATATTGCCGCCGTATCCCGTATTATTACTTTGCCGGTAATTAAAAGCTAAGTTATTTGTACAATAATATAATTTCTTCGTTTATTACCAATTAGATTACGCTTCATAGAATACGAACAGCTGAAGCAATTAAAACTAACGCAAGCGCAGTATTTCCAGCAATAAATCAACAGATACCAAGTGTAAGATGAAACGACTGATGGTCAGAATTAATTAGATGGTTAATGAGCAAACAACTGCAAGAGAGAATCATTTATATTATTAGGTAAACCCCTACAACATAACTCGTGGGTCTAGCGGTAGCATCACCAGCGGAGCACGAGGTCCTGGGTTCAAATCCCGGGTCGCGCCAAAAGTGATTTTGGGACTTTTCAGTAGAGATAAAATCGCCTCGGCGAGCACGAAACTCCGTCGGTCCTGTACCTGACCTCTTTCCGGTCGAGTCGCTAGGGGTCCCATCGGATCACGAAAATGGTTGAATAGAATGTGCTCCTATGTTTGCGCACACACTTATGCACTATAATATGTTCTGCGCAAATGAAGAAAGAAAAAAAAAATATTGAAATGGGTCATCTCCATTGAGACTGGCCGCAGCCGTGGCCGAAATTCGGCTAGTAGGACATTCTACTGCACAACTTTTGTTTTATTTATATTTTTTAATTAATGTTAAGGCAGTGTGGTGACGGCGGCAAATATCAGAATATCATCACCCCATCTCATCCCGTGGCCCCCCACGTAGAAGTCGACCCGAGGGGGAATATCTACCAGAAGACTGGCGCCAGCTTATTTCTGAGTACCTTCATGTTGCGATCGTCAATTCGTCTGCCAAGCGTGGCAATTATGGCATCCCCAAGATGAATCTGGGGGGAGGCTTTTGTTCAGCAGTGGACTTCTCTCAGCTGTTATGATGATGATGAATTAATGTTGTAGATTGTGGTAAAAAAGAACAATGCGTTTTGCATACATTAAACCTAACCAATAGCCTTCAACCAACGAGTTACGATAAGCAATTGATGTTGACACCTTCCCACATAATCCCAAGTGGCATATCCATTTAAGCAAGTCCACTGACGAACACAACTTCATTTTTAGGGTTCTGTACCCAAAGGGTAAAACGGGACCCTATTACTAAGACTTCGCTGTCTGTCTGTCTGTCCATCTGTCACCAGGCTGTATCTCATGAACCATGATAGACAGTTGAAATTTTCACAGATGATGCATTTCTGTTGCCGCTATATACTAAAAAATAAAATAAATATTTAAGGGCTCCCATACAACAAACGTGTATTTATGCTAGTTTTTATAGATAATGATACGGAACCCTTCGTGCGCGAGTCCGACTCGCACTTGGTCGGTTTAAAAAAAATTAAAGATACCCATTCGCATATTCACAATAAAGATAAGACGAAAGGTTTGCTAAGGAAATCGCTATCGTTAATATCAGTATAATACTAATACTGCACTGGGTTGTGTATTTGTGCCATTTGCTATCCATGGCTAATCATTTGGCACTCGTTTCACATAGGTGCGGCGCCTACCACAGTATCTATTTAAAGAAAGAACTAAACATTACAAAAAGCCTAGGAGAAATTTATCGAGTTTGTTTACTAAGGATTTCTTCAAACTCTTGAAACATAATTATCGATTTCGGCCAAATAGTCAGTGTTTAGAAATATTAAATTGGAGATCACTAAAGATTTACAATTAATTAATTGTGATTCGTCACTTACACAACTAAACGATATAAATTCTAACTGTCAATTGCCATAGTTGCGAATTAACAAGGAATCAATTTTCAATCATTTTAAAGTAATAGATGTGATTGTGAAATGTGATTTTTCGCTGGAAGCCGCGCGATGCGGGTAGCGCAAGACCAACAGTTGTGACGAGATCTTTGGGCGATTTGGCTTTTGATGGCTGATATGATGATGGAATGTATGCATATACATAAAACATACAAATGTTTTTATTTGAAATGACTGCATAGAATATTGTTTTTAAGGCAAGATTGCATTTCAACACAACTCTCTTTTCAAACATACTATCAGACAGTTTGCGACTGGTGGGCAACATTGTAATTATAAGAAAAACCATCTAACAGCTCCTGATGAGGACCCCTACCGGGTGTAGATAGATAGAAATAGTACACTACAACAATATATGACCTACAAATAAGCAAATACAGGTACAATCGGCGGTCTTATCGCTTTGTAGCAATCTCTTCCAGACAACCATTGGGTGGACAAGGAAAAAGTAAGACAGAAAAGGCGATAGTTGTAGTGTACAGTCAAATATTGAAAGTTATGTACTTATATACAATTTACATAAACATACTTATATTCTAAATACTAATAATACTATACTATAATAAATAATACCTATACTATACATACAAAATATTATGCATCTATTCAATTTAGGAGTTTTGAAAAAGGAGGTTACGAAAAGCAGTTAAAGGAAAAAAAGACAAATTATGAAGATAATTTAAAGCGATAAAAAGTGTTTTTTAAAGAAATTTTGAAAGAAGTCAGAGTTTGTGCACGTCTAATCTCTACAAGAAGTAAATTAAATAGCCGAGCTGCTTGGACAGAAAAAGCTTTATCAAAAAATCTGTAGAGTGCACTCTTTAAGTGCATACGCAACTCTATTCTTTATATAATCCGCAGTGTAGGACGACCGGAAAGATCAAGAGAATAACTATCGGCTTTACATGCTCTACGAAGCGCGACTGCGGTCTGCTACTAAAAAAAAATCTCGATAGAAAAATCTCATAAAACTATTTGACCCAAATTAAGATTTAAACCCAGAAGAATTTGCGTTTGAAACCGCTACTGCTAGACCAGCAAAGCCGCCGAGACATGCCGAGTTAATGACCTGAGAAAGCAAAGAAAATACTAGAGCCGACCTTGGCAACGACCGGGAAGACTCCGCGTCACATCTGTCAAAGTTCTTCAACCTCAAGGTTATTACTTTTTCCATTACCTAATGGCGAACACTCAACTAGTCTTCAAACAATTAGGCGCAAATTTAAATGATTTATTAATGTTATTTGTATAGAAGCCAGCTCATCCAGCTACCCCAATCTCCCAATTTCTTTTATAGATTTTCAACTTTATCACAAAAGCATAAGGTTCACTTTCAATTGGGGAAATTTGACAGATTGGGGTAGCTTGATATGCTGGTGTCTGTACCAATATTACTGTCGCCATTTGATCTACTAAGTCAGTTTTATTACATATCTTTATTACATTTTTTCTGATAAAGTTTATTTATAGGAACATCATCATCATCATCATCATATCAGCCGAAAGACGTCCACTGCTGGCCAAAGGCCTCCCCTAAAGAACATATAGGAACATATTATCGACTAAAATAGAACACTCTTAATGGTCAGTCAGGCAGAGTAATGTCAGATTCAATGGAGTATGGGACAAAACATTCTATCCCTCGCCCCACTCTCATGATACGATGGGACGGCTAGCCAGCGGACCTGACCGGGAAGAGGTCACGGGTTCTAACACCGCTAACATCTTGAGTCCGAGCTGATACTGAAAATGTTCCCAACAGAAGACACTTAATACTATTTTTTGACACGACCAGCGATTTAAACCTAAAACTTATTACCTACGGTTGAACAAGATCTACTCGTCAACATGATACCACAAATATAAGTCAGATTATGAGCAGTTCTCTTCTTCTAGACAAGGCTGAATAAGTGCTGAACGTTAATTATTAGCAATAGTAAGAGAAATGGGGGTATGGAAAGACGACTTATAATTACTCCACATGTGTCACCTGTACATAAAAACGTGCTCAATAGGAATCCAGAGCTGAATCGATACAGGGAAAATTACCATACATTGGCCCAGTTTTTGTCACATATTTGCTGGATCCCTTTTCACCCTGCTTAGATATTCCCACAGATATCTAATTTAATGCTCTTAGGATATTCCGAAGTGAATAGTTTATCACACTAATATTATAAAGGCGAAAGTTTGTGAGTTATACACATATTTGTTACTCTTTCACGCAAAAACTACCTGATGGATTTTGATGAAACTTTGTAGTAATATAGCTTATATATCCGAATAACACATGGGCTATAATTTATTAAGTTTAACGCGGGTAAAACCGCGGGGCACAGCTAATATATTTCATGTTTTCATTATAAAATGACAACGCGTAATTTAGTCCTTGTATCGCGGGTACTTTACAAACATGCAATTCATGAACAAATCACATCGAGATTCAGAACGACAATTTATGGGTAACACAAATAGTCGTCATGCGCGGGACTCGAACCCCAACCACCGAAGTACACCTTAACCACTGCACTACTCGTGCAGCCATTAAAAACCCCATCCAAATGTTAATTCTCATTTGACATTGGCAAAATCGTTTACAATGTGGAATACCATTACATGACACTCTCATCTTTCTCTAATACCTTTATACAGAACAGTCAATTTAGGTTATAGTATAGCCACCCTTACAACCTTCAAGGTAGAGAGACAAATCTATATTAATACAACTCATATGAATCATAGTTATGTGTGTGTGTAAATAAAAATATGATTCATAATGTTTTATCAGTTGGTGAAATAAATACTGTGATAACTGTTATACAAATTTTACAGTAGATTGAAAGTTAAGGAGATATGAACAACAATAAGTAAATAACAACCGGCCAAGTGCGAGTCGGAATCGCGCACGAAGGGTTCCGTAGCATTATCTATAAAAGAGCAAAATATTCACGTTTGTTGTATGGGAGCCCCCTTAAATATTAGTATAATGTGCGAAAATTTCAACAGTCTAACTTTCACAGTTCATGAGATACAGCTTGAGTCGACGCTCGAGTTGTTTCTGAACGCTCAAGTCGGGTTCTCGAGTAAGACGGCTAAAAGCTCGAGCAGAGGCGCAAGCGTTTTAGTGAAAAGGCTATTCCGAGCGCCGAACTCAGTGCGCGGCTCAAGCTTGAGCATGAACACACACATATATATTGGAGGTAATACATAATAATATCTATTGGAGATTGCTACTGTAAGAAAAGCTTTATATGGAAAATAAAATGGTTTTAGTTCCATAATTTTTTTCTCTATGTACAAGTTTTGAATACCTTTGGTTAATTTTTTTAATCCTCACCAATCAATTAAGGGTGATGAGAACATCTACCTGCAAGCGAATCAAAGAGAGATGTAGCACAGTTTAAATTATTTTATTGGTGCAAAAGATAAAATCAGGAGCAATGACTACATTACTATTATCATAGAATAGAATTCCCACCACTTTTACATTTTGCTCTTTGTAAGGTTTTGATCAAAGACCTACTACCTAACCTAGAGGAATGTTTTTTTATTTAAGATATAAGAATGGATTAAATTGCCAGTTCTGAAACCTGCTCTAACTCTTACTTTGCTAAACACCAAAAAGTTATTAACATTTTAAAAGCCATAAAGTGAAAGTTCCTAGTCCATATCATTTTATATACCTAGTTTCTTAAAATTTACATTTGTAAGTGAAAGTAAAAAGTAAACTTAATAAAAATGAAAGTGAAAAAAGTGGTTTAAACTGAATTAATTTTGCTAAATTTTTAAATTGTTGACCAACATTCAAGTATTACCAACATAGACAAGTCCGTTAAATGGGATATTTTCTGCTGCACAAGAGTGCATAGAGAAATTGACCCATACTGATTGGGCCCTTTAATCTACTCAGTCTCATTGAAAGTGGCAAGTGGCAAAGGACTGGTGTGAGGTTACACAACAATCATAATCATCATCATGTCCACCAAATGATGTCCACTGCTGAACCAGAGCCCTCACAAGAATGAGATGTTATGCCTTTTGGCAACCACAAAGTTTTGCAGACAGGTAGATAATCACAATATTCACAGAGTGACACTGCTGCCCAGTGTCTAGAGAATCTTTGGCATTGATCAGAATTATAAATGTATTTTATTTATGGTTCATGGTTTAGGCTCTGGAGCCTTTAGCAGATTGTTTGTGAGACGTTTAGGCCGGTGAGTGGATTGTTATGTTATTGTCAACAAAATTGTGATACATGGCCACACTGTGACAAGCAGGCATAACAAAACTTTTACACAAAATTAAAAACTTAGGGGAAACTGGGGAAGGTTGTCTTCTATTGCAAAACGAAATAATATCTAAATACATCCATGTCAAGTGATAATTCTTATTACAAATGGTATATCTAGGCATAAGATATCTTCTAATAGTAAATATAGTTTAAATACATGTGTATATGACACAACAACTCAAACAGAAAAGAACTTTATCATATTAGCAGTACTCACCCTAGTCACAATTATATAAGCCACAAAGTGGGCCTCAAACATGGCATGAGAACTGTCATCTAACAACAACACCTGGGACCACTAATTTAACACTCCCTCTGAACTATGATAATGTTAAAATTTTTAACCACATTAGTGGTCTCCCATTTACAGACTGACCATGCATACCTACATGCATGGTCAGTCTGTAAATGGGAGACCACTAATGTGGTTAAAAATTTTATTGTCACCAAGCACTTAAAGCTTAGAGATAGGAAATATGACTCAAATAAAAAAAGATGATGGTGGTCTTCTGTAGCCTTGGCTCTTGAGATTTTGTTTAATACTTATGCCCTAAAGGTCACGTCCCTAAAGGCAGGACCCTTGAGCCAAAAATGCCATAGATAGTGTAGAAGGTCCTTGTTTAAGCATTACGCATGTTTATATTGCAAATATCACAAGCCTAGAATAAGAAATCATATCTGAATACAAAATGAACAAGATAGCCATTAAATAATGATGTAAACACTTAGACTTAAGTTAGACTGGATTGTAAACACACACAAGATCTAATAAGAAACTATAGAAATTTAGAAACATTTGCAATTAGTTTTCAAATACAGATGATCAAATACTGTAACACAACTGGGTCTTCAGTACTTTTGAACACTCAATAAAAAGGATTTGAATGCGACTGAATATAGCTATAACATAACAAATATAAAACCTAGTACATTTTGTTTATGAGGACGGCTGAAAACTTTCTAGATCAAGATAATTGCTGTTATCTACACACATATCAAAATTAACATAAAAATTTGTATCCTTACCTCCCGATGAAATGTAGAAGCCACTCGGAGAATATTTAGCGACGTTCACTTGACACGAATGCTCCGTATATACGTCCGCTATCGTTGGATCCTCAATATTCCTGATGATAACCGAATTTCCGTTCGTATACAAGAAATTCTTTCCTTTTGGGTCTCCACCTAATACGAGAGGTGTACCTCTCTGGGTCCTAGGCAGAGCTGCCCAAGTATACTCTGAGGACACAAAACCACACCATAAATGCACAATTCAACCACAATTTCCAACACATACGACCGAGCAAAACTGACGATGAGAGCAACCATGCTGCCCCCAGAAGAACATAACTAGAACTTACTATTAGAATAAGACATTTTGATAACACACTTTGCTAACTAAACACTACGTTTAAAATGCTTAAACTAATACGCTCGCAGTACTTTTACTTATTTTAATAGAAACACAGTCAGCCGCTATGCCCCATAGCCCAACCAAAAAATGACGTATAGTATTTTTTTGTTGTGATGTTGGCAAGCTGGTTGCTCATTGATATTACCATATATGGGCACAGGAATAACATTCATAATTTAATATCAAATAAATGTTCTAAGTATTAAATAATATTTTTCTAATCATTCTCCATTCTGGTTTTACTATAATTTCGAAAATAAATATTTTCTTTTAGTAAAAATTTTTTTTATTAGTTTGGTAATTAGTGTTGCCAGCTCAAATTTTGTTAACAGTAGCTTAACACGTTAAGAAAAAATTATATTATATATTTCCTCATAAGATTAAATCTAGCCCATGTGCATTAGTAAAACCAATACTTTTATCTTCTAAATCGCTCGAGGCTGTATTAAAAACATATCTTCCTATATTTCTCATTCATAACGGGCCGTTACAAAACTTTCTCTCTTATAAAAGTGTCACGTAATGAGTAAAATGTGTCAGTTATTTTATGTTTAAACAAAAAAAAATGGGTTCAAAAGTTATTAAATTTTCACCATAAATATGTTAATTTATAGATCTCTCTCGATCTACTGGTGTCATGACAATGGACCCAAAGCAAAACTAAATCTAAAACGTTTAGCATAACATAAAGACCCAGAAAGGTACACCTCTCGCATATAAATACAATATGAAGGGTGTAACTATTCCGTTCCTGACTTTACGTAGTCATATTGAACACTTTATTAAAAAGGTAAGACGACGCCCACACTTAGGAATCTAATTCCTGTGTCACGGGGTACTTTATAAACATATAATAGATGGACATAAATTAGACTCAGAACAACTATTTATGGGTCACACAAATAGTTGTACGGCGCGATACGAAGTGGCGAGGTCTTAGCTGCTGCGCCACACGTGCAGTCACTTAGAAGTCTAGGCTTTATAATACGTGAAACACGGGACCTTAATAGCACAGAAGCCGTATTATCATTCTATAACGCATTAGTAATTAGGTTGAAAGCAACGCTATTATCTGCAACATGTGCGGAATTATATATATATATAAATTATTTACGTAATTAAATAGTAACTTAGGTCTAATACATTTTTTAACTCGCCAAACTAAATTGTTTAACGACGAGAATCGCTCTTATTCTACTACTTAAACCTACTTTACTCTATATATTATACTAAATATCAACTAATAAGTTGTTTGTAAAAATTAATCATATTGTAACTATCAACAGATATCATATGTACTTAATTACTACAGTGCATCTTTTAATCTCTTTTAATATCCGGCATCTTTCTTAAACACTACATAGTTCACCCTAATTATACATCAATTTATATGTATGTATGTAACCCTCTGAGTTATAGGGATGGTTGAATATTGGATAATTGGACGTACGCTGTGACTTAGCGTTAACAAATCATAATATATTCTAAATGTTTTGGAATACATTAAATAATCCTGATGGTAATACATTAGTTTAATATCATTTTTTTATTATTATTATTATTTACAAGGAATATACATTACAATCACTATCTTAATAGCATCCAAAAAACCACTGAGGTTTAAACCGGTGTGCTATAATGAGTCTCCTAAATCTAATTTACTTACTAACTACATACTCGTAATATACACAAATAATACATATATGCAAAACTTAAATTTAACAAAATACATCTCAATGTTTTCATAAAGATCATCTTTCGATGGAAGCCAGAAAATATTTCTTTAGTTGACTTTTAATATTTGTAATTGTTAAATGACTACAAAGATCTGAGAGCAAGCTGTTAATGAGTCGTGGGACAACGAAACCGATTGTGCGCTCGCCGTAAATGTTATTGGCGCGCTGCGTAGGAAGCCGGCGCGAAGAAATAGCCCTGGTGCGTACAGGATGTTCGATTAAGTTTTGTAAAGACTCATTAAAAAATTGATCTTTTAATAATAAAAAGTTAACTTTGGTGTGTACTGGTAGAACTTTGCAGTGTTTGAAAAGATTGTTTTCATTGTTGTAATATGGTTGTTTTATTTTGGGTGAGACAATTTTTTTTAGAATTCTTACTTGGAGTTTATATATTTCCTCTAGGTAAGATCTATAGGTACGGCCATAACTAGTAAGTCCATACTGTATATACGATTCCGCCAATGCATAATAAAGCATAAGCTTCACTTTGAACGGTATTCGGTTCTGCAGTATTCCGATATTTGCTAGAAATTGCCGTAGTTTATCACAAACTCGTTCTATGTGATAGCTCCAATTAAACTTGTTATCTATAATTAAACTGTCATCTAATTGGTGCTGCTCTTTCCAAACACCAGTTTACGGCACATTGAGCGCACGGTAATTTGACATCCCAGTGCATTTAGAATTGAACTAAAATCATCATTATATCAGCCGAAACACGTCCACTGCTGGACAAAGGCCTCTCCTAAATATCTCCACAACTGCCAGTCTTGCACTTTTCGTTCCAGCGGTTTCCAGGGACCCGATCAAGTAACATTTAACACACCTCTCCGACGAAGTCGTCACTATTCAATGTTGTACGTACCCCATCATACTACGAATTATGCTCAAAATTGTGTGCTTACAAGAATTTCTCATGCACATAACACTACTTTCAATGCAATTGTTATTTTTCTTGTTAAAAAACTTTTAGGTCATAAATTATAAGCATTATACAAGACAAACAACTGAAGTCTAAGAGTCATATTTGAAATAAATATATATGTTTTACATTTGGATGTATATTGTTAAATTATAATATAGTATGTACACCTAATATAAGATTTAAATTTAATATCATTATGTGGACATCGATGTATATCACTTAATTTCCACCAATTAATACTTAATGCATTGTTTAATATACTAGTATGCAGCGTTTTTGATTAAGATATATCTCACCACATCGATGTCCGCTAAAGACTTGAAATCAATTATTGTCGGTATGATATTTTTAGGCGTTTATTAGCCAAATTCACTTCCAATGTTATACTAAGGAAAACCTGTCATTGGCCTTTCCATTATATTGTATCTTTTAATTGGTGTTATTATCTGTAACATTGTTGGTTTTCGTAATAAATAAATAAAAACATACAGTTATATAGACATTTACAATATTAAAACCAGGGCTAGACATGTTTACCTATGCACCCAGACCAGAGATGGGTGCAGATCATTATCAACCACTACCGACGTCAATGTGGTAGGCCCAAACGGAGATGGTATGATGACCTGAACTCGTTTTGTAACAACTGGCCTGAAATGGGGAAAGATCTGTGCTCAGCAATGGGACACAGATATACAGCCTAATAAAATAAAGAAAAAGCTTACAAGGTATTCAACTATAACAACACAAGCAAAAGTGATTTAGGTTTAATGTACTTAACCTACATAAGTCTAGATTAAACTAAAACTAAATGGCGACAGAAAATCCTCGTTACCGTTGTCAAAACATGGGCACAGAAAGCTGATTTATCCGTTTGAAATGATATCATCCTGAAAGAAGACCCCATGGACCAAATTTTTCACCCCAACGACTCAAACACATAACCTACAATGAGGTTGGGTATTTTCAACGCGTAAGGGCCTCCGTCAATGCAGATACGGCACCTACAGAATCGAACGCGTAGGGGAGATGGTATGGCGCAAGAAAGTCGATGCGGGTTGCGTCCCACAATAGAGGCCTACTCACCTTCTATAGTAACAAAGACATACCATACAGTCTATATACAGTCATAGTCCTATACACTTTCAAGATTATAGTATATAATGGATACAATATATTTTGGAAAATCTTAAAACTTTTACTTCTCTTCTTACAATTAGGTACTTTTTTAATCACTTGTAGATAAAAAATCATTAAGGGAATGCGTTAATAACAAGAAGATATTTTTGCTTGTGTGATCTTATTTCGAAATATTCTGTAAGGCCTATAATGCCAAAATAAATATAAATGTCAAAATCCAGTTAGAGCTGCCAATACAGGCAAAAAAATACTTTTTGCTGCCAAACTTCTAGGAACTTGGCTTAAAAACTTAAAAAAAATAACTTTTTGTCTATGCGCGTTGCCGCCAAATACGAAAACTCGTTATTGAATGTTATTTATTCAGTAAGTAGCTTCCCGCGTAGCTTGTAGTTTTTCACTACCAAAACGTAAAATATCAAAATGACTAAACCTTATTAATTTCCTTGTGGCTGAAAAATAATTATTATTTTATTAACCACTTGATAGCGACAACATTTTGCGGTGCTCGGTACGGACGGGTAAATTTTACAGTTAAATTTATGCTCACGCATTGCTTTTTATTACCAGTTTACAGGCCATAACCTATTTAGCCTTTTAAGCTTTGACACATTGTCATATAATAATGTTGCTACCTAATTGGATTTGGGTTTTATCTACCCTAATTGTTTAGCTAAAAAACTTTATACATTGTACGGAACAGTCCTGGAATATTCTCTAATTATTAAAACGCCTTTTGAAATATTTTATTATATCTTACGTTTAATATTCATAATATATAATGCGTTCCTGTGTTAATACAATGTATGCTTGAAAACTGAGATTTTGTTATGTACATATATACAAGGTGTAACATAAATTATGGACTCACCTTCCTTCCTCTTCAATTAAGGAGCGTTATCTACCCATGACACTAAACATGAGCCAAATGGTGAAAAACAAAAAAAAATGGCGCCCCATTCCAAAGTCTAATCGTTATCATTGCATCGGGACTAATCGGGAGTATAATTTTTTTCGTATATTTTGAATGTTGATGTAATACACGTTGTTCAGTTTTATAGACAAATTAAACTGCTTAACTTACATCTACTATTTATGTTACACCTTGTATATTTAATATAGAATGCTTCAAAAAACATTATATTAAACCTTTTATTATATTTATTTATTTAACTAAGTATAAGTGCAATTCGTGTTGTTTCAACAAAATATTATAACAGGTATTACTTTAAATGCCACCGATATTAAATAACCAGAAGTTTTACTACTCCTTGTATCAAAACTGAATACATTGCGCTTTGTCTTTCTTTATCCCATGCTTAAGTTGCGGTTATCTTAACGTATTCGACATAATATTTTAACATTTTTATATAACATAATAATTATGTTGCCAGGATAATAATTATTTTTATTAAAAATATATATTTTATTACTTTGAGACTAGCGCATTAGTTTCTTCTTGCCAAAATCTTCCATAGTTTTCCAAATTTGCTTTGTATATAATTTATTAAAAGTTTTTATAATTAGTTTTAGTCCAAACCTTAAAATATTTCTACAGTTATTTTTATTACGTTCAAGCGTAAGGTTTACATACTCTCTAGTTCGAATACGCAATACTGCTTTCTTCAATCTGCAATTCCTGTCAGAGTGTCAGTCATTTATTAATATGTCAAAAACGGTACGAACGAATCTTGAATGCCATGTGATGAAATCGTTTTAAAGTACAGTTTTGGCGGTGTTACCTCTGCGATTCTGTGTTTTTTATAAATGGGAAGAGTGATGTTTGCTAGTAAAACATTATTTTCTCTTGATAAAATACATTTTCCTGCAATTTTCGGCTTCATTATCTGACACTTGTTTCCACGTGTTTCACGTCACGATTGGTCGACGTGTTAATTTTCTAGTTTTATTTTGTAAGTTGTTGACCTAAGTTGTGGAAGAAATGGAGTCATTGAATATATCTAACTTGAACCTGTATAGTGGAAGAAGTCAGAGTTCCCAGCACAATGGCGTCAAGTTTGAACGAACCGAAGAAAAATTCGAGATCAATGTGAGTATAAACCATGCGTTATATTTTACTACATTCATATCATATCTATCATTAATTTTGATTTCTTAAATGGTTGTGCAATTTAAAACGCCCTATCATTTTATGAATTGACGGCTCACGGCAACTCGTGAGCTTTTAAACGTCTCTTAATAGTATGGAAGGTGATTATCAAATCTTAAAAATCAGATAAATTTTCATGACCAAATAAAGATGGCAATATATTTCTTGCTATACGAAAAACCAGGGATGTGTTTTTTCCATCAAAAATCCATTTCTTGTTCAAAAACACAAAATTGTTGCATAAATGATGCAAGACACAAGTAATATGCAAGTACTTTGAGTACATGTTATTATGATGAAACAGCTGTTTTTATGAAACAATACACAGAAATCAATCATTATGAAATTACAAAAAAATAATTTAATAAATAATATAGTCTTAAAACAAGATGTTTTGGGAGAATGATATTGTTATGAAGAGTTTAACACTATTCACTTTGAGAGGTATCACATGCCTCATAATAAATAGGTACCTACTTTTAATTGGGCTTATTATCAAAGTTTCAATTGATAAATCTTTTGTCAAAGCAAAGCATTTACAGAGTACCTACAATATTATTGAATACTATAATTATATAATTATTGTTTGTAACATAAGATAAAAAAAGCATACCTACAATTGTAACTTGCAAAATTGATTAGATTTGTTACATCAATACAAATTTGGTTTGTACCTCAAGCTTTTCTGACTCATTTTGACCACAAGATCCTCATCCTATGAAAATCCTTGCATTGATAGACCTCTAGCACAACTCAACAATTACTATGGTTTATTTCACTGCCAATTTTTACCAATTTACCAATGCCCTTTTTTTGCTACTGAAAGTGGTTGCAAACCTTTTTGTTTTTACTGAGATTTTATATGATATATGTTGGAGGAAAAACAGCCCTTACAGTTGCAGATAAAAAGTTTCCAATCCTTTAAGATAGCAGTAATTGTATCTGTCCTTGTATGATGCAACTACTACCTTATTACACCACCTGTAGTACTCAGTTTTGAGTCCCTTTGTGATCCACATAGGGAGATTTTGTCTAATCCTCAGGTTCTGGTGGCACTGCATTTAACTATGAACTATTTTTCCTATTCCACTTTATACCTCACTTTCTTATCCCTGCTATGGCATAAGACCCATGTTTTAAAAACTAACCTTGCCTTGTTTAATGGCATTGTACAATATCAAAACTAATTTGTGGAGATAAAATAAAACATTTTTGTAGTTTGTATTTTATAAAATACAAAAACTACTACTAATAATACTTTTTTATATGTAAACAACAGAAGATAAAACACAATGTTGACATCATATTGTAAACTTAATTTATATATAAGAGAATGATTTCAGATAACAATATAAATAATAATATTTGTAATTGACAGCTGGATCTGTATTTATTATATAATTTTTATCCAATACCTATGATAAATCCTTTGCTGTTCAGAGTGTTCGTTTGTGGAATGCACTGCCAATTACAGTGCGCCAAGCACAAAGTTTACACAAGTTCCAGCAAAGTGTAAAGGATTACTACCTATCACTGATAGACATTGACATTACATTGATAGAACAAGTATTATTGTAATTTGTAAGTTTCTATCCATTACAGGTATGTATGTATGTATACAATGTGTAACAGAAAGTGTGAACGTAACTTAAGGGGGTTATAGGGTATTAGGACGGCTACCTATGGACGAAACTTCAAACAGAAATAATCATTTTTTATTCAACTAGTAATTTATTTTTCTATCGACAACCTAAATCAACAAGTAAGATTACCGACATTATGAACAACACTAAAAACTCAGCCGCAAGGGTAATGAACTTTACCCCTAACTCTTTGGGTGCCTACTTCTTAGACTGTAAATAAAAAGTGTGGTTTTGTACAGTCACATAATTTATTACACGTGTTTATTTTAAAATTCAATCAAATGTTTAACTTAATTTTTGCTCTAATTTTTAAAGGTTCCCTGTAACGACATTTTAATCATTCATACAAATTTGATAACTAGGAAAAATCACTTAATTTAATTTAAATTGATATTCCGCAAGATGTTGGATCTAGGAGAAATAAATAATTTAATTGACTTATGTAACTGCAGATATTTTTTTGTGTGTTAAATAGTAAGAATATAATTTTTTTCTTTCAGTATGTGAATTCAATCTGGCCGGAAACGAATAGGTACTTAATTTTGAATACAAACTATACAAACTAACCAGATAAACACACGCGGTACAACTACTGATAAATTACGAAAAAATATGAATAATGTACTAGGCTCATATGAACATTAGGGGACATTTCAAATTCCATCCTGATTTTGTAGCAAGGAACTCTAATACGGCGGCGAATACAAAGGATTGATGTAGGTAAATAATAAATGGTTAAATATTTTTTAATATTCATCAAAGCGGGCCCCGCGCGTGGCCTCCAGCCACGCCTCTTTATAACTAAGAAACATGAAAGCTTTACGATTCTATGAATATGTTGTACATGAGAGAGACTCATGTTAGTTGGCAAGTCTTAGAGTTAAGCTTTCGGTGTCCGTGCTGATTTTAGTGAATGTGAAATAATGAATTTCTTCCATCAGTACTGAAAACAACTTCAACTAGAAGTTAAACTATAAAAAGATTCTCGTAATGTGTTTGTGTATCACGTACTTATACAATGTAAAGTATCCAATAGCTATTCAGCAGTGCTATAAATAAAAACATAACTCGAAAATAAAACATAATATGTGTAGTGAGTGCAATCGGAATCAAACTACCAGGCGTGCATAGAAACACAGAGGTATGTCAAACAATTTCTAGCATAAAATCAGAATCAGCTGTGCTGTGTTAGTAGGATGTTCGTTATATCGATAAAAATACTTGTCGATATGTTGAATGGTATATTATTTTACGATCAAGATTAAAATGATGGTATTTCGGTATGAGATTTTGTGTATAGGTAGGCTTAAGGAGACCGTATATGCCCCTTAAGTTACGTTCACTCTTTCTGTTACACGTTGTATAGTTTGTATGTATGTTTATAGTATGTATGTACTTAGTATATATAGTAGGCTCTTGTACTGAGTACCAATGGGTACTGTTAACAAAGTATAAGTACACTGACAACTGCCCTCTTAAATAATCCCTATTATTGTACATTCTTTGGTTGTCTGGAAGAGATCACATTTTAGTGATAATACCGCCAATTGTATACTTTTTAATTTGCATGCTCCTGTACTGTATGATTTTAATATTGGTGTACAATAAAGAGTCAATCTATATATCTACCTACTTGATAACATTTATAATATATACATTAGTCCATGCTTTTAAAGCTCTAGGCTATATAAGTCTGTTAATAAACAGAGTGTATTCACTTCAGACAGAATTAATGATCAAATAAGAGGTTTCTATAACAGCTACATACAACAGTTTCTCACATATCATCATCATCTTGACCCACCAATTTGCCAGTGGGTATGGTTTCCGCACTTAGTCCCGATGTGGATCATTGTACGTAAGCCACGGTGGCCTTTACTCCATCCAGCCCACCTCCTTCCTGAAGCATATTAGGTCTCCCAAACTTCTCAGGGCCTCCGGAAGAGTTCTTGGTGAACCCAAGATTTCTCTCTGGATTTTCATGATGCCTGTGCACTCGAGGAGCACATTCGTCAGTGTCCATGCTCATTCTGCACAGAGGGCTGTCAGTTATGCCAATAGTTTGAAAGTGTTTGTTGAGTGAGCAGTGTCCAGTGATGGTCCCCACCACAACTCGTAGGCTTTTCCTGTTAAGCTGTAGTAAACGCCACTTCAGCTTACCATCCAGGCATGGCATTGCTTCTTTGGATTGTGTACAGCCCGATGCTGAGGACCACCACATCTCGGACTGCGTGTGTGTGTGATTTTGTAACAATCTATGTATTTGAGTGAAGGGTATGGGCACATTTGGTTCCGGTCCAATGGCCGCCGTGTTTGAGCCTCTCCTGCCTAGCTCGTCAGCTGCATCATTGCCCAGTGACCCGCTGTGTCCTTTGATCCATTGTAGTGTTATTTTGTTGTTGTAGTGTTCCACAAGTAGTATCTTTCCAAGGATTGGAGTACTGATGCGCTGTCAGAGAGTATGCATACGCAGGTGTTTGTGATTTTTCTGGCCTCGATTGCGTGTGCTGCAAGGATGATGCCAACACACTCAGCCTGGTATACAGTATTGAGCGTACCTAGGGGCCTTGATATTGTGATGTTCAGGTCATTTGAGAAAACTCCCACTCCTGTTCCGGATTCGGTTTTTGACCCATCAGTGTAGATTCTTATCTCCGTTGGGTTCGGGTGGTCACACAGTTCTTCTGTGAGTTGTATATTGTAGCGCTTCTGGAAATGGTGTGTTTTTAAGATTTTATCACTAGGTGATGCCATCATGGGTTGCTGTTTGATCGCGTCTTCGTGAATACGAGTATGCTTTATTCTAGGGTCATTGTTTAGGGTGTCGTTCATGCTGAGTCTAAAGATTGCTATGGTTGCATCCTCCTGCACAGTAAGATGTAGGGGTGGCAGTCCCAGCATTGCTTGTAGAGCGGCGGTGGGTGTTGTTCTCATGCTGCCAGTGATTGCTACACATGCCAGTTGCTGCAGCTTTTCTAGTTCTTTTTGATTTGAGCTCAAGTTGGTCCTGGGCCACCAGACCACCGAGCCGTATGTGATGAGTGGTCTAATAACAGAGGTGTACAGCCAGTAGGTGACCCTAGTGCTAATGCCCCAGTTTTTTCCAAGCAGTTGCTTACACTGCCACATTGATATGCTGGCTTTGGTGGTGAAGTATTCAGTGTGTTTTGCCCAGTTCAGTTGCTTGTCCAAATATATGCCCAGATATTTGGTTTCATTTGAAAGGCTCAGGGTGGTGCCAGAAAATTTTGGTAACTAAAGTGTTCCCAGCTTCTTTTTTTTGTGAAGAGTATTAATTGTGTTTTTGTGGGGTTTATTCCCACATATTCTATGAGAAGTAATATTCAGAGATATTCATATTTGTGTTAAAAAGAAACTATACTAAAAATCAAATTACTTATAATAAAAATATCTGGGGACAATGTCACAAAGATCATCCTAGCCCCAAACTAAGCAAAGCTTGTACTATGGGTACCAGGCGACGATATACATACTTATATTGATAAATAAATACTTATATACATAGAAAACATCCATGACTCAGAAACAAATATTTGTGCTCATCACACAAATATTTGCACTTACCGGGATTCAAACCCAGGACCACCAGCTTCGTAAGCAGGATCACTACCAACTAGGCTATGGTGACCAAGACGGTCATAATTATTTATTATTACATAATTATTTTATAAAAAACTGAAGTTTTTTAAGTAATGGAATCAGGCGTTACTTTGCGGAAATCCATAACAATCAAAATACAAAATCAATATTTAGTGTTAATTCCGCTAATTGTCAGTTTAATAATGCTGGGATGCAATTTGCACCGCCCTCCCGCCCGCAAAAACGTGCACATGCAAGAAGGACAATACAAAAAGCAAATTACATGCGCCAGTACGATACCCAACACGTGTTTCGGTCCTCCACGGACCATTCTCAAGGGCTGCTAACTCGTCGAGTGCTCGAAGGAGACTAAAAGCCAACGAGGCGAGCGCTCTTTTATATACTACCAACCGCATGGACAATTATTTCTAACTACCCCCAAATATTCGTAGTAAAGGAGATGAAACCAAATTTGTTTGGTCATTCAACAATGCAAAACTATTACTGCTATGTTTTAATATTTCTAATTGTTCCAACACACATAACCGGAAACTTTTATCACAACTATGTAAAATATTATACGTATTATTGTCGCCCAAGGAATGGCCAGTTTCAATTAAATGTTTGGCGTAATGAGATTTATCAGGATGGCCATTCCTATAAGCAGCTACATGCTCTTTATACCGTGTTTCAAAATTTCGGCCTGTCTGACCTATATATACCGCGTCACAATCATCGCAGACCAACCTATACACGCCGGATTTCTTGCAATTTTCCAAATTATCTTTTCCATTACAAAGACGTCGTATAGTTTGGTCCGTCCGAAATGCAACGTGAATATTATTTTTACGCAGTAAATTGGCAATTCTATCTGAGATTGGGCCCATATAGGTCAGACTACCAACATATTTGTTAATACGGTCAGGGGGGCATGCATACAGTAAAGAGCGAACCCTACATCTCTGATTATTTTTAATCAAATTATCAATAATAGATTTTGGATAACCGTTTGATAACGCGATTTCATAAAGAATATTAAGTTCTTTTATGTAATTCTCATTAGACAAGGGGACCGACATTAACCTATGAACATAGCTGCGGAAGGCAGCTAGTTTATGTTGATTGGGGTGACATGATGAAGCTGGAATAGCCATATCGGTATGTGTTGGTTTCCGATATATTTGAAATTCTAATTTATTATGGACATTAGTGATGGTGAGGTCAAGAAAATTAAGGGATTTTTGTGATTCTAATTCCAATTTAAATTTTATTTTAGGGTGGAGATTATTTAATTTAGTAACAAATGAATCAATTTGACGTTTGGTACCAGACCAACAGATTATTATGTCATCAACGTATCTATAATAAAATAAAATGTTGGGTTCGCCCACTATATATCTACGTTCAAAATTATCCATAAATATCTCTGCCATTAGTGGACTTAACGGTGAACCCATGGCCAACCCTTCCTTTTGGCGGTAATATTGATTGTTAAGACGAAAAAAAATTTTGTGTGTGGGGATAATATTTTTTAATTGATCTGGAGAGATGTAAGACGTACCTTTAATAGCATCTTTTAACTCAATCGTAAACTTTTTGGTGGGATCAGAATCAAGGCATTCAAAATCGTCACCCTGGATGACTTGATTATAATCTGAAGGTTAATGATCTTAACTTCTCTCTTACATCTCTCCAGATCAATTAAAAAATATTATCCCCATGAACCCACGATCACCTGTTTTGTATGGGTTGCCAAAAACTCATAAAGAAAACGTTCCTATTCGCCCTGTTGTCTCTCATATTGGTGCCCCCTCGTATAATTTAGCCAAACATCTTAACGTCCTTTTAAGTAAAAAAGCATTCTTTCAACCTCAATTCAGTTTAAAAAATAGTTTAGACTTAATTTCAAAAATTAAAGATACTCAAATTCCATCTTCCGCTAAGTTACTGTCCCTAGATGTTGATAGTCTATTTACCAATATCCCTCATGAGGAATGTTTACATATTCTGGGTGAACACTTTGAGAGACAACGGTTACATCCTGGAGAGATATATGATCTACTTAAACTCACAAAAATATGCATGCAACAAAATTATTTTCGTCTTAACAATCAATATTACCGCCAAAAGGAAGGGTTGGCCATGGGTTCACCGTTAAGTCCACTAATGGCAGAGATATTTATGGATAATTTTGAACGTAGATATATAGTGGGCGAACCCAACATTTTATTTTATTATAGATACGTTGATGACATAATAATCTGTTGGTCTGGTACCAAACGTCAAATTGATTCATTTGTTACTAAATTAAATAATCTCCACCCTAAAATAAAATTTAAATTGGAATTAGAATCACAAAAATCCCTTAATTTTCTTGACCTCACCATCACTAATGTCCATAATAAATTAGAATTTCAAATATATCGGAAACCAACACATACCGATATGGCTATTCCAGCTTCATCATGTCACCCCAATCAACATAAACTAGCTGCCTTCCGCAGCTATGTTCATAGGTTAATGTCGGTCCCCTTGTCTAATGAGAATTACATAAAAGAACTTAATATTCTTTATGAAATCGCGTTATCAAACGGTTATCCAAAATCTATTATTGATAATTTGATTAAAAATAATCAGAGATGTAGGGTTCGCTCTTTACTGTATGCATGCCCCCCTGACCGTATTAACAAATATGTTGGTAGTCTGACCTATATGGGCCCAATCTCAGATAGAATTGCCAATTTACTGCGTAAAAATAATATTCACGTTGCATTTCGGACGGACCAAACTATACGACGTCTTTGTAATGGAAAAGATAATTTGGAAAATTGCAAGAAATCCGGCGTGTATAGGTTGGTCTGCGATGATTGTGACGCGGTATATATAGGTCAGACAGGCCGAAATTTTGAAACACGGTATAAAGAGCATGTAGCTGCTTATAGGAATGGCCATCCTGATAAATCTCATTACGCCAAACATTTAATTGAAACTGGCCATTCCTTGGGCGACAATAATACGTATAATATTTTACATAGTTGTGATAAAAGTTTCCGGTTATGTGTGTTGGAACAATTAGAAATATTAAAACATAGCAGTAATAGTTTTGCATTGTTGAATGACCAAACAAATTTGGTTTCATCTCCTTTACTACGAATATTTGGGGGTAGTTAGAAATAATTGTCCATGCGGTTGGTAGTATATAAAAGAGCGCTCGCCTCGTTGGCTTTTAGTTTCCTTCGAGCACTCGACGAGTTAGCAGCCCTTGAGAATGGTCCGTGGAGGACCGAAACACGTGTTGGGTATCGTACTGGCGCATGTAATTTGCTTTTTGTATTGTCCTTCTTGCATGTGCACGTTTTTGCGGGCGGGAGGGCGGTGCAAATTGCATCCCAGCATTATTAAACTGACAATTAGCGGAATTAACACTAAATATTGATTTTGTATTTTGATTGAAGTTTTTTAATTTAGTTTGCACACTGTGCATGACCTTTGCAGTTATCCTAGGAGTCTTTCACTGCTTCACCATACCATTTACTGTTAACTTATTGAATTAGTCTATACTTGACCATTTTGTATATTTGGATTTTGAAGGGTTTTAACTTCTAGAAAAAAAATGTTTCTCCCAGAAGATATCTACAGAGTGTACCGAAAATACTGGACAAAACGAAAGCATCACTGAAAACTGCTAACTGCAAATAATGCTTTTTATTAGCACCCATAGAAAATGCATCTGCATCATGTTATTCTTGTATATCAAGTAAATATTATTTTGCATGTGGTACAGATTGTTCAGTTAGGCAAATTAAGCTTCATAAGTGACATTTATTATTTATGTTACACTTTGTATATTCTTTATTATTTATGTTACACTTTGTATATTCTGAAAACAGATTTTGTTGGATGCTACTCAAATTCCTCTTCAATTAATTTTTGTCCTCATTAATTTGTTTTGCCTTGTTGCCTTCAAAATACTAATCATGAGTTACAGAACACTATTTTCCCTAAAAATTGGCTTAAATACAAGCATTGCATACATGCAATTTAATTATGCTTAAATTTTTTAAAAATAATATGGTCCAATTTTATGAATATTTATATTAAGTATTAAGTAACTCATGATTAGTATTTTGAAGGCAACAAGGCAAAACAAATTAATGAGGACAAAAATTAATTGAAGAGGAATTTGAGTAGCATCCAACAAAATAATTTTGTTATAACAAATTGATTAAACCTTATTATCCTTAAAACATGTGAATTCAACATGCATCTACAATTTAAATATGTGAATTTATTAAAACAATTACATATATTTATCAAAAAGCTATAAAACAATCATAAATAAATAATAAATATCTTGGGAAAACTAACACACAGCCACTAACAGGCAGAGCCCATACTATGACAAGCTTACAACTAATAGCCATAGTTATATATTTCTAAATACATACATATTATAGACTAGCTGTGCGCCGCGGTTTTACTCGCGTTAAACTTTATAAACTATCACAGCTCCTCCCCGTAGGTGATAGCATGATAATAAGTAGCTATATGTTGACTCGACCTCTTAGTAATATTCATGCAAAATTTGAAGTAAATCCATGCAGTACTTTTTGAGTTTAGCCCGGACATATATACAGATGAACAGACAAAAATTCTAAAAACTATATTTTTGGCACCAATATCAATTGTAGATGACACCCCAAGTATCCTTTTCAAAAGTATTCAATGTACAGTTTTGACTTTCCTACGATTTTATTATATGTATAGATAAATTACACCCAGAAAGATAAAATAATAATTAATATTATTATATATGTGCCTAATTGTTATTAAGTTTTCTATCTTTATTAGCAAATGTTATATCAATTGGATTCCTTATGCTGAGAATAATTACTAATTAGTCATTGAATTATATTGCTAATTAGTTGTGCCCCGCGGTTTTACTGGCGTTAAACTTTATTAATTATAGCCTATGTGTTATTTGGATATATGTATGTATAAGCTATATTACTATGAAGTTTCATCATAATCTATTTGGTAGTTTTTGCATGAAGAAGTAACAAACATCCATACATGTGTACACAACCATACATCTATACTCACAAACTTTCGCATTTGTAATATACTAGCTGTGCCCCGCGGTTTTACCCGCGTTAAACTTTATAACTTATAGCCTATGTGTTAATTAAAGGTGTCGGCTAACTCCATACCAAATTTTATTAAAATCGCTCCTGCGGTTTAGACGTGAAGAAATTACAAAATGTAATAAAATAAAAAAGGTTTTTATTCACGTAGACTTTAAAAAAGCGCTTGTAAATAGTCAGAACATGTTCATAGTAATATATAATAAATTTATAATTATTTCTAGGTACATATAGATATTTAGGTACAGACGCCACCACATCAAGCTACTCCAATCTGTCAAATTTCCCCAATTGAGAGTGAACCTTAAGCTTATGTGATAAAGTTGAAAATCTATTAAAGAAATTTGACAGATTGGGATAGCTTGATGTGCTGGCGTCTGTACTTACACGGATTGTAGGAAATAATTTACAATGAGATTTATTTTATAATAGTAACGATATTTAGCTAACTTAAATTAAGTTATTGTCAATTGTCACTCACTCATCAAACATAATCACTCATCATCATCATCATATTTAAGAACTATGCTCTTGTCGGTGGAGCTTCTTCCAATCGTCTCGGCTTTCGGCGGGCGCTTTGACTTCTTAATAGACATTACATTTAACTTTTCCTTTACCTGATCCATATAGGTCCTTCTTGGTTTTCCTCGTCCTCTCCTTGCCTCTATTTTGCCTTCAATAATATTCCTCATAAAGGTGTCATTTCGTATCAAGTGCCCTAACATCTTTCCCCTTCTGTTTTCACTCACTAACACACTCGCAAACTTTCGCCTTTATAATAGTGATGTGATAATATAAAAATATCCAAAAGCATGTATTGGTAATATTTACTTATTTGTATAGACAGTGCCGTAAAGCCATAATTTTAATATGATTGCATTTCTTGCTCACATTATTCTTCTGAATAGGATAGGGCATCTATGCTTGTGTCATTTTAGTTTAAATACTGATTAAAAATATGCGACTCTTTGGGCCAGCGCACACAGAGAGGAGCGCAGCAGAGAGGATTTTATTAAGGCACTAGAAAATCAACTAAATTACTTAAATGAAGTGCATATATGCTTGACAATTATATACTCGAGACCGCGCGAGAATTTTATGTCAGGTTCGCTTGAACCTGACATAAAATTCTCGCGCGGTCTTAAGGCACTAGAAAATCTACTATAACCTTATTTAAATAAAGTGCATATATGCTTATATATGCACTTTATTTAAATAAGGTTATAGTTGATTTTCTAGTGCCTTAATAAAATCCTTTCTGCTACGCTCCTCTCTGTCTGCGCTGGCCCTTTAGGACTAATCTTATGTACTCTGTGCGCAGTTCTATGTTTACCCTGTTTTCGTTGACTACCTCGTTGGTCTAGTGGTAGCGCTCGGCGTTCAACCGCAGATAAGGAGATGCTGGGTTTAAATCCCGGGTCGTGCCAAAGGCAGTTTTGGGCGGTATTATAGCCCCGTTGCTCGGAGAGTACGTAAAGCCGTCGGTCCTGTTCCTCTCGTCGGTAGTCGTCCCATTGGATTATTATTATTATTTATTTATCTCAGACATTGTACATCCATATAATTGTTAGTATTATAATAACTTAAAACTATGTTAGTGTACTTATTACAATTAAATTAATTTAAAAATTTCCGTCCACGTCCTGGTGCACCTGACACGCAGCAGTGCAAACGTGTCCAATGCCCCAGTAGTGGACAGTCAGGTCTCTCGCAAATGATGCGAAGGATGCTATTGGTGCTCCCTCGTATGCGACGCATCAGGGAGGCGGTCCTCTTGTGGATAATTGTTTCAAAACTATCAGTAGTCGCTTCCGCATGCATACCTGACGCGCTGCAAAATCTTGGAAGCCCCAATAGCACCCCCAGCGCGTTATTGTATTGTATACGGAGTGCGTTATAGGCCCTTTATTATGAGAGTGATGGATAGAAAGTGCCCCTGTGTTTGCGCAGACACTTGTGCATTATAGTATGGCCCGCGCAAATGGCTAGTCTCCATTTAGATTGGCCACCGTGGCTAAAATTCGGCTAGTCGGATAATACCCTCTTCGATTCGTACGAGGTATATTTGAGACAGATGTAATGAAATTAAAATTAGTGGTGTAACGTACAGAATCGAGAACATTATCAGTTGATCTTATTCTTATGAACTTTGCTTTGTTTAATATTAGGTCTTTACCTATGAAATTGCCGTTCTGCAGTACTGGCCATTTCAAATCAAAATAATTTTTGTTTGGCTAAGAATTCTAATTTCAAATTAATTTTATTTTAAAAACATGGATTCTTTTTTCCAAAAGTAGTCATTTCTTTATTGATTAGTGTTACATTTTCATCGCATTTCAATCTTTTTCGTCATCATGGATACGTTAAAAATTCGAGTAATTATGGAATATGAGTACCGTCGTGGCAGCAACGCGGCACAAGCGGCACGCAACATCAACGACGTTTACGGAGCTAACACTACAAACCAACGCACCACCTGTTATTGGTTTGCTCGCTTCCGTTCTGGAAATTTCGACCTGAAAAATGAACCTCGCGGTCGTCCGAAGACTTTGGTCGACAATGACGAATTAAAGGCGGTTGTGGAAGCTGATGATACACAATCTACGGCTGAATTAGCAGCAGCTTTCGACGTTAGCGTCAAAACAATATTGGTCCATTTGCGTCAAATTGGCAAGGTAAAAAAGCTTGACAAATGGGTGCCCCACGAACTCAATGATCGCCAGCGCGAAGTACGCGTCGAGACGTGCCTTGCACTGCTCAACAGACACACAAATGAAGGAATTTTGAACCGCATTGTTACCTGCGATGAAAAATGGATTCTGTTTGATAACCGCAAGCGCTCAGCAAGTTGGTTGGATCCTGGTTCAGCACCTAAACAATGCCCTAAACGAAAACTTACCCCTAGAAAAGTGATGGTCACTGTTTGGTGGTCTAGCGCCGGTGTGATTCATCACAGCTTCTTACCAAACGGGGTGAGCATTACTGCAGATGTGTACTGTGAAGAACTGAGCACAATGATGGAGAAGCTGGCGCATCTCCAACCAGCATTGGTCAATCGCTCGTCTCCGCTGCTCCTGCACGACAACGCGCGACCTCATACTGCACAGCAGACGGTCTCCAAGTTGCAAGAACTGGGGTTGGAAGCTCTCCGTCATCCGCCCTACTCACCAGACCTTGCGCCTACAGACTACTACTTTTTCCAGAATTTGGATAACTTCTTGGCGGGAAAAAAATTCAATACCCGAGAGGCAGTACAAAATGCCTTTGAAGAATTTGTTGCCTCCCGTCCAGCTGATTTCTTTAAGAAGGGCATCAATAAACTGCCACTGCGATGGCAAAGATGCATTGATTGCATGGGTGATTACTTCGATTAATAAAAATAAAAAAATTCATGAAAAAAATTCGTTTAAATTTTTTCATACAAAACGGCGGCTTATTCCGTTTATCCACCCTAAAAAAGCCACCCTAAGGAGGATACTCGGAAACGCGTGTCCTTCTATCCACCCTGAACGGGGTGGATAACCGTAATTCATATAATATGTTTCTTCCGTTTTTCTCACCTGCCTAAGTACAGTCATTAACACAAAAACATACACAAACCCAGTCCAAGAAACTTCGTGAACATTAAAATACTTTAGATGTACATACTTACCTTCTTCTTTGAGCTGAAAATAGTTTTGTTTACTATAATATACATTAAAAGGGACGAATTTATCCAGGATACGCAACTACGTCTACTCAATAATGAAATAAGCGTTGGTCATTTTCTGGACATATTGCAAAATTTATAAAAAACCACCAGCCCCGCTTCGGCTTTCTATCTTATAGTACCATGTACCTACAATTTAGATTTTAAGACTATTTTATGTTATTCGCTTAACAATAAATATTAAATTAAAACTTAAAAGATATTGATTTGATTCAACTGTACTTGGGGTAAAAAATCGGAAGAAACATATTATATGAATTACGGTTATCCACCCCGTTCAGGGTGGATAGAAGGACACGCGTTTCCGAGTATCCTCCTTAGGGTGGCTTTTTTAGGGTGGATAAACGGAATAAGCCAAAACGGCAATTTCATAGGTAAAGACCTATTATAATCTCTATCAATTGGATTCCCTAACTAATATTTTTAAGTACTTTGTACTGAACTGTATTAACTTATACTGAGAACAATTAATATGATTAGTAATTGAATTATATTACATCATAATATGCAAAAGCATTTATTAATGATAAATAAACAAAATGGTATCTGTGGTATGATGTAGGTTAATGACAATTGTCTAATGAATATATTTGAGACTAACAGCAACACACCATTTGTAATATGGAAACCAGAGAACTGATATACTACATATACTGGTTCTCTTGTAAATACATACTTATATAGATAATTACACTCAGACTAAGGACAAACAGACATGTTCATGCACACAAATATCTGTCCTGGGTGGCTATCGAACCCACGACCTGCAGCGTGGAAAGCAACCATTTACCAGCCACGCTGACAGGCCCGCCACGCCACCAGGCCCGCCACGCCACTCGGCCCGCCACGCCACCAGGCCCGCCACTCCAACAGGCCCGCCACGCCACCGGGCCCGCCACGTCACCAGGCCCGCCACGCCACCAGGCCCGCCACTCCAACAGGCCCGTCATTTGATAATGTTTTGCGCAAAGGTCCCAGATTTTGTTTAATTCAGTAAATAGGTACAGTCTTTAAACTAGTTGTTTTGTTGCAGTCTCTAACAGATCAAGACGAAGAACACCACTGTGAATACAAGGAAGAAATATGGAAGAACCTTTTGGAACAGGAAGCAGAGAAACCTACTATACACCTACAATCACCTCAAGTAAGTTTATTACTATTATCCTACGTGTTGTGTGGCGCAGCGGTTAAGACTCGCCACCTCGTGTCCCAGGTTCGATTCCCGCATAGGACAACTATTTGTGTGTACAACATACATAGTTGTTCTGAGTTTGGGGGTACTTTGTACTTTTAGACACGGGGATTAATTTCCCTAGTGCGGTCGTTGTCTTTTTTTAGAACCTGTTGTATCGAAGGAGATTATACCCAATTATACCGTTTCTCAATAATTCCGCACGTTTAATGTAGTAGATAGGTGTCAAAATAGAGTGAAAGTGAAACTATCTAAACTTGTAGAAAAAGAGGGTAGAATTTAACAAATATATATATATCTGGAATATATATGACAGCGCCATCTCGCGTAAACTAAGCAAAGCTTGTATACAAAAACATTTCATCATCATCATTTCAGCCCAAAAGATTTCCACAATGGAGTTGTGTCCATCATTTGGAGCGATATGCCATACTCGCCACGCTTTGCAGGCGGGTTGGCGATAGCAGTACGATGGTCATAGTAGACAAAGATACGCTGTTGGCCGTTCACTAGTAGATACTCCACCGGGACAACTTATACGCCCACCACAGGATGGGATGGGTTGTTGATATTCTAAGCCGTCAACATTTATTGCGGGCAAAATATAAACTTTATGGCATACTTTAGACAGCAAAGTTATTTCTTCTCATAAACTACATGACATTTAAAATACAAGACTTAATTCTTAGCATTCCATGGATTCACCGTGCGGAAACCGGGTCCATCTCGTGGTAGAGGAGGGAATACGCGACAGACTCTGAGACTTGCGATCCTGACGTAGGTTTAAGGCGCCCCCTGTGATGCATCAACGCTCACCTTCTCTGGATCTCAGTGGCTAGCCAAATTTGGTCCATCCATGCGAAATTTAAGTGCTTGGCACTTGTCTGTGTTGCATTCTTCATTTATTTCGTTGTAGAGCCATCTCTTTTACTTCTTGATAACTGTCCACTTGTAATGTTTTTTAAGTTGATCAGTAAACTTTCTACTAAACAGTGTAGCTATGTACTCGTACCTATAATGTTATATCAATCCAGGATTTTTTCTTAGCTTGTAAGTATTATAATGTAAATTCGTCTGGTATCACGCTTCCAGTACCTACTATCCCCTATCGGAAGACCAGCATTGCAGAAAGGCTGAGATAGGGCCATTTTTCATACCAGTACGGATAAAATTAATAATGTTTAAAATGTATAGGTACCACAATTGAATGTATTTTCCGTATTTGTTATGAAAATAAAATGATTTCTTTCTTTCTTCTCGGTCTTCCTCTCTTACTTCTTGCGTCTATCTTCCCTTCTATTATATTTGTGATAAACTGGTCGTTTCGGATTAGATGTCCTATCATCTTACCACTTCTGGTTTACTATGTGTTTTAAAATTTGGTATGATCCTAATAATGCCGCTTTGGGTTCTCATTCTAATAGCGAATTTACGGAAGTTCTTGATAATCCTAAGTCTTTTGATACGTTGTAGAGGGATTTTGCTAGTATACCTCTCGCACCCACTTCCACGGCATATAAATTCACCACAAAACCATTTCTGGTTAATTCATTTATTACAATGAATTAGAATTGAGCTGTAAATTATGAATCGAGGTTATTAAAATCTCCTGAGTACGCCTGCGAACGCGCCGCGACTTCCAACGGACCAACGGCCGTGGAAGACGTTGAAGACGTCTTCAATCACCCTTAATTTGCCAGCCCTCATCCAACAAAACGTACCAATAAACCGGCCCATGCGTCACCGGATTCGAACCTTAAAGTCGAAGCTCGCGTCTATTGACTGGTGAAGCAGTAAAAGCATCCTAGCCTAACTGTCGACATATTAAAAAATATGGCGAAATATTGCTGAAATACTTTCAAGCATTAACAGTTATTAACTCGCTCAATACAATCAAAAGTAGAGTGAATGTAATTACATGATTCATGTCCTTGATTTGCATAAATATAATATTATATCACACCATTTTGTATTATATACTTATCGGAATAAAGTTCATAATTGGTTGTGATATTGGTCCAAAATTAATTGATGTTAGGTTGGTACTGCAATATATCGATGACAGCTGCTATAGGGCATTCATCCCAATATTTATATGTATCATAATATGGACATGCCGTAGATGATTTTCCTTAATATAAGCTATATTATATTATGAGAATAACATTATGACTGAGATATTTTTTCATTGATTGTTGTGTGGAGATGGCGGTGAATATGAGAATATCATCACCCCATCTCATCCCGTAGGGTGCGTAGAAGTCGACCCGAGGGAATATCTACCAGAGGACGGGCAGCAGCTTCTCTCTGAGTAGTATGACCATCATACTGCGATAGCCAACCAGTCTGCCAAGCGTGGAGATTATGGCATATCCCCCATGATGATTATAGTGGAGGCTTTTGTCCAACCGTGGACTTCTTACAGCCGTTATGATGACGATGATGATTGATACAATAAACGGGTTATATAATTGAGCTGAATAACGACAATACTTAATAACGGGTTTTATGATTTTGAAAACAGCGACCGTAGAAAATCGATTTTTTTATATCAGTGCCTCTAGCACGAGTTCCTGCAGTTTACTTACTCGATCACACGGACAGTTTCGGCCCATACATTGAGCACCAGAGTTTTAGTTCTTAATAGTTTCCGTGAGAGGCGCTGGTGCTCAATGTATGGGAGGAAACTGTACGTGTGATCGAGTAAGTAAACTGCAGGAACTCGTGCTAGAGGCACAGGCGACTTATCCATAAATTTAAAACTCTTGTATTGATAAAATGCTCTCCCTGTTCTTCGATCGGACGAGCGGTTTCGCGTTTTCGCGTATTTACGTAGAACGACAGGTGCACAAAAAGTCCCTAAAACCTACCCTCTTACTTAGCTTAGTTAGTCAGTTTTATTTTGCTAGATGACTTACTGTGTTGCTGACGGCAATCACTACCCCATCGCATCCAGTGCTGGGTAGAGGAGGTTAGAAGTCCTTCAGAAGGTATAACTCCCAGCCGTATCTCGTCTGCCAAGCGTGCCAACTGCGTGCCAAAGCGTGCGTCTGCCAACTCCAAATGATGGACCCAACTGCACTGGGGAAATCTTTTGGGGGGGCCTTCGTTTAGCAGTGGCCCGTCATTCAGCTGATATGATGTGATGGTTTGAGCCCTCGTTCGCCTCAATTGCCCGGTAAAACGGTGAAAGTATCCTCGGCAAAGTGCAAACTATAGCTATCGGAATGCAAACGCTCTTATTAACCTTGGTTTTAACTTAGATTGTTATTGACCTCCGTGATATACACAACATAGGAATCAAAGTCTAAACTTGGACTTGACGAACGATAAATTCGAATTTGTAATATAATATCTTGGGATAATATTTACACACGGCCATCTGATCCTAAACTAAACAGATCTTGTACTATGGAAACCAGAAAACTGATATAGGTACTTATTTATTGATGTGAAACATCCGTAAAACAGATTTCTGGCGTGGCGACGCATGCCGTGGCGCATGCGCAATCGACTTTTTATTCTATCATTATGACATATTTAGTTCCTATCACAATATGTTCTTTTCTGCATATTACTATTACAAAATAATGTGGATGTTTCACATCTGCCAGGCGTCCCGTGACGGCTCACATTTTTTTATTCATTTATTTGGACAACCAGTAGTTGTTACATTGTTTCTTACGTTTAGATTATTAAGTACAAAATTATAATTAAATGCACAACATTTTAAGGTGTCACAGCATGCGCATAAATTTCATAATAGTGACACATGAAGAAAATTAAATTTAATGAAATAAAATATACTACATAAAACAATTAAATAAAATTTAAAGAAACCATATGTAATAATGGTTTCTTTAAATTACATAATTACACCCAGACGCAAGACAAACAGATATGTTCATGCACACAAATATCTGTCCTGGTTGGGAATCGAACCCACCTTTGGCGTGAGAGGCAAGTCAAAGTCAAAGTAACTTTATTCCGTAAAAATTTTACATTTATGTGGAATCGTCATATTTTTTTTACCCTACCGTGCAGTGCATGACGTACTGAGAAATACTGCCAGAAAACTCAGTAGGAATCCTTTTTTAAAACAAAATATACTTAAGATTAATTACAATCATGTGTGTTGACTCAGAACAACTCCATCCCAAGCACTTTTATCACTTAAATAATCAGAAATTTTGTAATATGCCCTGCTACACAATTTGGCTTTAATAATTCGTTTAAACTTATTCGAAGACCATTCTCTAATATCATTGGGAAAAGCATTTACCTACCACGCCAACCGGACTGTCGAAATATGTATAGGTTCACAAATTACAAATTTATCGTTTGCGTTGCAATATATATATGAAATTCATTGGATTGATAGTGGCGCCATCTGTCAAAGATTGAATAAGATTCTATAACAAACTTCCCAATGATATTAGAGAATTATCTACGAATAAGTTTAAAATAATTATTAAAGCCAAATTGTGTAGCAGGGCGGGCATATTACAAAATTTCTGATTATTTAAGTGATAAAAGTGCTTGGGATTGAGTTGTTCTGAGTCACACATGATTGTAATTAATCTTAAGTATATTTTATTTAAAAAAAGGATTCGTACTCAGTTTTCTGGCAGTGTTTCTCAGTAGCTGCCGCGTCATGCACTGCACGGTGGGGTAAAAAATATGACGATTCCACATAAATGTAAAATTTTTACGGAATAAATTATTTTGACTTTGACATTGGTCGTACCACCTCCGAAACCTTCGTGGGCTAATGCACAACACTTTTCTGAAGATCATCTCATGATCAAATGCATAGTTCACGATCCTATAAAGGACATACAGGCAAGGTGATAGCGTGATAATACTTATGTAGCCTATATGTTGACCCGACGTCTTAGTAATATTCACTCAAAATTTGAAGTAAATCCATGCAGTACGTTTCGAGTTTAGCCCGGACATACATACAGACAAACAAACACACAGACATAAATTCTAAAAACTATATTTTTGGATTCGATATCGAATGTAGATCACGCCCCAAGTATCCTTTAAAAAAATATTCAATGTACAGTTTTGGCTTTTCTTACGATTTTATTATATGTATAGATAACGCGGGTAAAACCGCGGGGCGCAGCTAGTATATGTATATATATATTGGCTTTTGAAGAAACATGGCTGTTGTCAGCGAAATTATGAAGTATGTGTAAGGCTTACCATCAATTACAGGGTATTACACTGGCATACTCCCATTCTGTCACCGTGGTTCACTTACCTATAACTGTAACCGAGATATGACGTCACTATTGACTCGCCCTCAAAAGTGCAATGACCGTGATTTTATATGGTAAAAAATGTACCAATATACTATGAAGTGACGGGCCGGTTGGTATGGTTGGTAAATGCTTGCCTTTCACGTCGCAGGTCGTGGGTTCGATTCCCACCGAGGGCAGATATTTGTGTGCATGGGCCTGAGTCTGGGCGTAATCTATACAAATAAATAAAATTAGAGTGTCTGTTTGTAATATTGAATTAACCGGTTTTTACTACATTAATATGAATATATATACGGTACATACACCAAAATGACATTTTTTACAATTTTTGTCTGTCTGTCTGTCTGTTTGTTCCGGCTAATCTCTGAAATGGCTAGACCGATTTTGATGGGACTTTTATTGGCAGGTAGCTGATGTAATAAGGAGTGACGTAGGCTACTTTATTTTAGAAAAAGTCTTTTATTTTACAAGAAAACCGAAATAAACTAATTAACACGCGGACGAAGTCGCGGGCACAGCTAGTTATTTATATAAGTATGTATTTACATAAGAAGAAGTAGTATAAAATATGTAATATATCAGTTATCTGGTTTCCGGGTACAAGCTCTGCTTTGTTCGGGATCAGATGGCCGTGTGTGAATAATGTCCCAGGATATTATTATTCTTATTATAGTGAAGTACGTTATACTTCTTAATGCTTGGTCTAGCGGTAGCATGTATTTCAAATGATTGAGGACTTGGGTTCTTCTACCAAAAAGTGGAATTGGGATGTTTCTGACAAGGATATTTTTTGTTGTCCTGTCTAGCTGAGAATGTTTCGAATTTCGCGTACTTATAATGTTGCATCACAAATGCTGAGGGTGTGTTGAGTCTGGTTTACCCATAGCCTGCTCACAATTACGGTTTGTCTTGTTTCTGGCTAGTCTACTCTAATTGAGGACATCACATTAATAAAGGCGAACGTTTGTGAGTGTGTATGTTTGTAAATTCTTCACGTCGATTTTAATTTAATTTAATATGGAGTTAGCTGACACCCTGGATTAACACATAGGCTATAATTTATAAAGTTTTGCGCGGGTAAACCCGCGGGGCACAGCTGGAGGGTTTATAAATGTGATTATCTAGTATTGTTAAATTGTTTACTGTAAATTATGACATGTAATCGAACATCAATCACTGTCTTTAATAAAACTTGTCCAAGATAACTATGAATTACCTACGAGTACAATCAAAATTGATCGTCAAAATTTTACGATCATTTTAGTTGAATTTGATCGTAGAATTTCGATAATTTTATGACATCACAAGCTGTGCCCAGCGGTGTATAAATCATAGTCTGTTATTTGGATATATAGGCTATATTAATACAAAGTTTCATCAAAATCGAGACATGAAAAGAGTAAGAAACATCCATACTCACAAACTTTCGCATTTATGATATTAGTAGGGTTTCCATAGGGTGGGGTGATATAGGTGGTAGGGTGATCAATTTAACAACTAATATAGTTTAGAAATAATTTTAAGCTGCTAAAGTGACTTTCATGCTGCTAAGAGCTACCCCGATTAAACAAATCTTTATATAAAAGAAACCACATTGAAATTCGTTATTCCGTTTTGGGAACTACAATGTCACAAACATAAATTAAACATATATTAATGTAATTTATCTATAATATGTATGTATTTAGAAATATATATGTAAGTATGTTCCGTGCAAGTCACTCGGCATCATCAGAATTACCAGCGATAGAACAATAACATGTTCTAGCAAATGTTAAGGTGGTGCCATTTCAGACTTGCACGTACAACAAGTGCCTTTGTGTTTTTTATTTTATCTTTAGTTTTATTGTTATTTTATATTTTTGTTGTCTGTGCAATGTTTTTAAATAAATCTTTATCCTCTCTTTCTTTCTTTATATTCATATTCATTTATTAGCATAATACAGGTTAGGTACATAAGAGTTGTTTATCAGTTTTCTGGTTGCCATAGTACAGGCTGTGCCTAGTTTGGGATCCAAAACATATCCAAAAGTAGGTCTCATCTAAGTGTTGCTGACAGTTCGTATTTATTTTTCAGTTGGAGTTCCGTGGCGCTTTAGTGCAGCAACTCCGTGACGTCACAAAGAAGTTGTGTCTAAGCATAGCGACCCTGCATTCGGCGGTCGCGCAACTAGATCTGTTCATGGACGCGCATAGACTGAGGGCCGACCGGCTGACTCACGTGGCTCTAGCCTGCTTGAGTTTAGCAGGTAAGATATACTCACTAGTTAGTGACTACTCAACAAGTTGTCTCGCAGTGATGACTCTGCACTCGAAGAAACTACTCCTGTTCATGATCATACGTAGATCGTGGCGTGGGAGACTGATGTACGCTTCAGCTTGCTGGAATTCAGCAGGTAAGGTGCACCACTAGTGAGGGATTCATCATCGTCATCATGTCAGGTGAATCCACTTCAACATCCATTGCTGACCAAAGGCCTCCCCACAAGATTTCCGTTATGTAGTTGTGCCGGTTTATGACATAATCACTCCACTTGGCAGACGGTTGGCGATCGCAATGATGGTCACAGTTCAAAGAGAAACACCGCTGGCCATTCTCTGGGAGATATTCTCTCGGGTCGATTTCTACGCCATATAAAACCTCATGTCCTTAGGGACGTTTTGTTAACAGACTGACTCTCTTATCACTGAAAGATTCCTGTAAGGCTAACTTTAAATGTTACCTCTGCATAGGTTTATAACCGATAGACGTTGGTCTCGATTGCATTTCATAACTGGATATTGTGAGGCGTGATCTATAAGGGTAGTTTTGTCAATATTTTATTGCAAAGTCTCCGAACTGGACAGAACGCGTGACCTACGCAAACAGAGCCATGTTATCATCGCATTGTAGGCTATACAAATATGATGCACTTGTCGTGAGATGGTAACAAATGAACAAACTTTATTGGAGGCTTCCTCTTCCGTGTTCGTGATTCTGTGCTTCATCTTCAAGGTGGTAAAAGTATGCCAAGTACATATAACTACAGAGAAAACTGAGCATCAGCAGTAGCTTTGCTTCCTCTTTCATCATATGTACGGCTAAACTGTGCAACACCCTCCCGAACGACGTGTTTCCAGACTTATATAACATGGGTTTATTCAAGGCTCGAGGGAACAGGCATCTTATGGGTACGCGGGGTCCACCTTCAACCATTGTTAGAACATACTATCAGGGACTTAGAGGGTAACTAGAAATTAAATAGTAAATTTCGTTCTAATACTGACAGCAAATTTTCTATTACAGCAAAAAGCGAAGAAAAATTCAGTCGGGCGCCCACACTGAAGACTCTATCAAAAATTAGTGGCGTCCAACTATGTGGCAAAACCTTCCGCCAGTTAGAATGGATGGTGGGGCAACATGTTCGATGGAGGCTCTTATCCCCCACTCCTGTCACATTCGCTGCACTGTTAGCGCAATATGTGGTGACTGACAGCGATCTGACTACAAGGCATCCGAAATTCGTGCGACGATTCAAGAGAGATGGAGCGAAATTGCTTGAAGCTTACCTGGATTTGACATTATCTGGTAAGTAGTTTTATATATTTAATAACCTAACCGTTAATTAATCTGCCTCTCTCTAAAATACCAGACTGGTGACCAAATTAATCTCTTATTCAAAGCAACTAATCTTTCTCACACTGCTCGTTCCCAATTCGACAAGTGTAAAATTTTGCTTTTATTTAAATGAAAATACCAATAAATTTTATTTGTGTAGATCATTTACGTTAGTTTTTTCGTATTTAGCAATATTATGAGAGCGCGTGAAAATTTTGTACTAAATATACTAATCTTAGGAATTTAATTTAATTAATAAAAAAAAACAAAAATGAGCACGATTAAACTTGTTCTTATTACACAAAAATTATTTTAACAAAATGACAAGAAATAATACACGGTGTTCTAGGTTGATGTTATCGAGCGTACGCCTGTCGGCCAAATAGGAGGCGCACTGGTTTCCGATGGCTTATATAGACTGCAGCGATGCTCGTCCCACTCTTCAGTCTGAAGTTGCTAACACTAAATATTTCAAACAATATATTTATTATATAATCCTTATTATGCAACAAGTCACATTTAGCAATGTGACACTTTTTATTATAGTAGCACAATAACTAATAAACTTATTGAATACCACAAATTCACTCTGAATGTAATTTCAACTATGTAAAAGCAAATAAAATGTAGGTACATATTTGTCTTTATTGCGGTATAAAAGATAATATGTGCCTTGTTAATCTGGCAATGTTCATCCTTTGAAGTGACGGTTACCCATAAAATGCTTATATTGATATAATCCAACTATTTATTAAGGGCATTTCTTATAGAGCTATGTGCTGAATAATTAGTCCCCAAATCAGAGTTATGTCAGCAGAAGGTGCACTCCCTACTCTATTATGCATTCAGCCGGTGCTCTCTGATAAGTTATGGTACAGCACTTTTTTGATACTTGAGGGATCTGAAAATTGTGCGAAGTTTATAGAGGGGATGGGATTAGTTGCTAGAAGCGAGAGCTTACCAAGATCTGATATAATCTCGTTAAGGAGTTGGAAGGGCGGACTGCAACCACAAATCATGTGATTACGCGTAATGTACTCTATTTGGGGCGACAACAGAAGGCTGCTAGTAGCTTCAACTAGTAGCTTCTTGATAAAAAACTTAAGGCATATCTTCGTTAAGGATTATGGGCCTACTGATGTAATAGTCCGAATACGACGAGAAAGATGTGATCGCAGGCAATTAATGTTATCCTTTGTTTACAGATGTACGCCTCAAAGTAGTGGAGTCAGTGGACGTGGGCTGCGCGTGCGTGGCGTGCGCGCGCGCCGAGCTGGGGCTGGCGGCGTGGCCCGCGTGGCTGGCGGCGCGCGCCCAGCGCCAGGCCGCCGCTGTGGCGCCCATCGCCAGGCTACTGCAGAGGTACGTACTCAAACAGTGCAGTCAGTGGACGTGGGCTGCGCGTGCGTGGCGTGCGCGCGCGCCGAGCTGGGGCTGGCGGCGTGGCCCGCGTGGCTGGCGGCGCGCGCCCAGCGCCAGGCCGCCGCTGTGGCGCCCATCGCCAGGCTACTGCAGAGGTACGTACTCAAACAGTGCAGTCAGTGGACGTGGGCTGCGCGTGCGTGGCGTGCGCGCGCGCCGAGCTGGGGCTGGCGGCGTGGCCCGCGTGGCTGGCGGCGCGCGCCCAGCGCCAGGCCGCCGCTGTGGCGCCCATCGCCAGGCTACTGCAGAGGTACGTACTCAAACAGTGCAGTCAGTGGACGTGGGCTGCGCGTGCGTGGCGTGCGCGCGCGCCGAGCTGGGGCTGGCGGCGTGGCCCGCGTGGCTGGCGGCGCGCGCCCAGCGCCAGGCCGCCGCTGTGGCGCCCATCGCCAGGCTACTGCAGAGGTACGTACTCAAACAGTGCAGTCAGTGGACGTGGGCTGCGCGTGCGTGGCGTGCGCGCGCGCCGAGCTGGGGCTGGCGGCGTGGCCCGCGTGGCTGGCGGCGTACATATTCTATCACGATGTTTCAACACTTCTTCCTCACTCGAAAGCATTTCTTATGCATTCGAGATAATCCTATCCTCTAAGACTCCATACTATAATATTCTACAATGATGAACAAAGGCCGAAAAGACGCTCTTTGATGAGCGAGGTCGATATCCCGTTAGGTTGATGTCCCTATGGTTATACCAACGAAGCGAATATCTGAATAATTCTTTCTGTAACCTTAAACTCTCTCAGTAGTTGCCAACCTAATAAACCTAATTTGTTACAGAATGATGCAGATCCTCAAATCTCGTGACACCGGTGTGGAATCCGAGATCGATCAAGGCTATAGCAGTGCTCGGACATCTCCCAACCAAACACCATCGACTTCCCCAAGCTTCCATGTCTCCCCTGCCTCAAGCACCTGCAGCACCTCGTCTCGGAGCCACCTTAACGTTGACACTTCATACCGTCAACGTCCCATAGAACGACCAGCAGACACTGATTACACCGTTCTAGACATGAGCGATTCCAACATTGCTCCTCAAAGTGTACCAGTCCAAGATTATTACCGTTTACCAGTTGATATGACCTTGCAACGGGTTAACAATCAAGCTGATTACAGGTATTGTAAATCTCGTAGACTTGTTGATGCTAGCTTAGATCCAGTTCAGCCGTCAACTAGTATGGCTGTGAAACGTGGCATAGATTCCAATGTTGAAATAGAGAGGAAAAGGTATCGTCTCACCTCTCAAATGTCTCAAGTTGTTCTATGATTACATCTAGTCTTTATTTAAGTCTGTATTCGTGGAATATATTTTGTTTATTTAACTATTCAATATTTGTTTTTCTATAACTAAGTCGACAAAGAAGTATGTCACCGTAGCCTATAGACCAGGGTTTCTTTAACTTTTTGCAATCCACTTTCACAATAAAAACAATTCCACGGACCCCTGTCAAAGAATATTTTAAGTAAAGAAAACGACTTCGAAGTTTTGTGTTTGTTCAATTTACTCATGTTTTATGACTGACTGTCGTCGTGGCGAGTTCTTGGCTTCACCTAGACGGGATTATTACACTATTTCCTAGTAAATAAGTTGAGAGTTAACTGACCTACTGTGGACCCCTGATGCACATAACACGGACCCCACTTTAAGAAACCTTGCTATAGACTGCAACTCCTGGTATTTTCCGTCTTATTAGAAAACTTATCACTCGCATTTTCAATGACTCCAAGCTGTAGTTGGGAAAACCGAAATAAACTTCATTAGCACGTCTATATAATTGTAGAATTTATTTGAAAATAACGCCATCTGTTGTTAATGACCCAATTTACTGGCATACCTGTCGGCGCGGCCGTCTTAGGCGTGCACGTTTCCGTAAGATGGTGTTAAGCGTCTTCATTGCGTGAAGTTAATAGAGGATGAAAACCGAATGGATTGTATAAATGCGTCTCTGAAAACCCCAGTACAGTGGCAGAGTGGATAGTACAACTCCATTTTAAAGATCTTTGATACTTAGTTGCTTTATATCTGATATTTCCATGTTACGACAATTTTGCAACGTTTGATTTTTATAAAAAAATCCACGGACACAGGCTTTGGCAACAAATACTATTGATTTATTGCTTTTAAATTATAATATACGTTTGTATACTTAATACATACTTATTTATTATTACAATCAAAAGTATTTATTGCCAATTTAGGTTAGCGTGCATATTCCAGAATATGTTTTATAAAATTTGTGTAGCTCATTTTTAATAATTATGCTTTAATAACTAAGATATTCAAGTGGAAATATTATTTATAAACATATATGATAATAATCTAGTGTAGTGTTAGATCATGTTGATTAATAATCAACATTTTCACTCGAAAGATCCTCGCCGGCGAGTATCGCATTCGTTTGATCTGTAGATCTGAAATCTAGATACACGGCAGTGTTTCAGGCAAGTTAGGGACAGAGTAAGGCGATTGAAACACTGCCCCGCATGATGCAGCGTAATGCGTGAGTGCGTGTTCTAACGTTGCTTGTCACTATCTGCAGTATCTGCATGGAAGCAGTTTCAGTGTGTTGGACTGTGCGTGTTTTCTAAACAAACGGAGATACTTACAAGCAACGATAGAACACGCACTCACGCACGACGCTGCATCATGCTGGGCAGTGTGCCAATCGCCTAATACCTTGACCTTTTTAATTGTAAACAATGTAGTAAATTGTGTAATATTATGTAATATTATTTCCACTTGCATTTGATTATATTATAGCAATAATAATTGAGAAGTTAAGTATTTACTTTGAGCGTTAAGGATTTTGGGATTGTTCTTAAAATGTTAAAAACTGTTACATATAGACTGAAATATTACTGCCAAGTCGCTTCTAATTATATCGACTTTAATTTTTAACATAAAAAGAACACTTAAGTAGAACAAAATTATCTAATTAGCCATAAAACTTCTCAATTATGCATTTCCTAGTTAGCAATAGTTAGAGACGAATTATGAGTCTTATGACTCGAATTAGCTACTTAGATAAAAGTTAATAATGCATTGGCATTTACTGGTGATATCGGTCTAGTTAGCTTATTAAATTCATGAGCACATTGATGTAATATGTCGGGAAAAGTAACACCCAAAGTATAAATTAACTCACGACCCCACACGTAATGCATGGCACTTCAAACTTGGCTATAAAGAACTCTATGTACCATGAAACTTATCAACTTGTAGAACATCAGTTGCGAAATGCGTACAATCTTTTTGCTTCCATAAGTCCTTATATCAAAGGCTTAGTTTAACATACGTTTTTAATACCAAAATATATTCTGATAAAAATTTGTCAGTCACTTAGTCCCTATAAATCCAAAGACGTATGAAGCTTTTCTATGTACCTACGAATGTATTAAAATTATTCATTCATTTTAATTTTCACCTTAACACCTTCATAAACGAGGGGGTTCTTGATTCGATTGTATGTACCTATGTATGCGATAAGTCTAGTGATTAGACCGTGTATTAATAAATATACTTTTCCCCCATGTTATGTCAATGTATCGAATAAAAATGGCTGCCTTAATTAGAACTATAACTATACGACAGTGATTGCCAAAGTAGATTTTGACGATCACCTTTCCTTAACTTATGATAGTTAGAATTTGTATCATACCATGTTTAATAAGGTGATATTGTGAAAAGGACGAATCAGTTTAATGTGATATGCCAAACTTGGCTGTGGTTGCAATGTGCAACGGTAAAACTAAAATTCGAATTTCGAACTACTTTTTTATTTTATTTTTTTTATTTTGGCAGTATAAACTTGCCTGTACACCTAGATTTGTCCTTTGCTTACACCATGTATACTTGCTAGTATATTTTAGATTTAAATACTGTATCCGAAGTAGCGATTACATTTATTGTGATTCGCGAATATTTAATACGAGTCATGTTTTAAATTATTTAAATCGTTAGCTGTTTTGGAAAGAGAGGTTGTGATTACGAACGTTTAAATTATTGTGTGTTATACCTCTTTGCTTATAAATGTTTTTTATGTCATGTCCCTAATATTTGCTCTAGTTACAGACACGCTATATAGCGTGCCTGTGCTTCTCAGACATTCATTAAAAAATAAAACTAAAAGCATTGTGCTTGTTCCGTTTTTAAATAATACTTCATAAAATACGCTAAATAGCTACTAATGTTCTATAGACAATTAATTAAAAAAAAACATTTATAAGTTTAAAGTGTATTCGAATGGTGTTATGGAATAGAATCTTGTTTTAAAAATCGAATGCTCATTTAGTATCACTGTTTAGGCCACAATATTGTTACTTTTTTTTGTTAAAAATGTAATAAAGATTCCATTCCATGCTCACTTTATCGCGTAAAAGCAGATGTGAAAAACATTCTATGAAAAAAAAAGTTGACTTGCTAGCTTATAGCGTCTTGCATAGACAAAACTTTAGTATTTTTATATCGGACTTGTTTTGTTGCATCTACTTAATCGCGTACTTTTTTAAATTCATTACCTTAATGTAAGGAATTGTAAAAAAAAAAAATTGTAATAGGGAAAAGGGATGGTGAAATCTTTAATACGTATACGTCGAATTTCGTTTATGAATTAGAATGAAATTATAACTGTGAGATTTTAGACACGTTTAACTGCAAATTGAATTATACAGGTTTTTTTTTTGTTGGTTTGGTGGGTTTTTGTGAATTTCGCGATAAATATAAAAAAATATATTATGTTTGATTAGTAAGGCACAACCTATGAGAACCATAAACCAGATGTTTTTTTTTATTAAGTTTTTATTATGTTATTCTTTGAACTCTGAAACCCCATTGGTTTTTTTATATTTAATAACCCACCTACACATAGGTACGGTCGTATCATTACTAAAATCCTTTTTTATGCACCGATTTCCCTTTACTCTAAGATATGCGGGTTTATAATAATATGTGGTCTCGTATTTTCTTACATTTTTAGTTAATTTTTTTTGTTGTTTGAAAAGGTTAATAATGTTTAGCTTTTTACCAAAATCGTGATTAATTTTCGAGCAAAGATTTTAAATGACAAATTACAAACCAAACAATTTTGAACAAAAAAAAAAGAACTCTTGTTTATGGCAATAAAAAAAACATAGTACACACAGCTACATATCTAGCTATACATTTCCACTATAAGCTGACCTCTTATTATATGGAAATCGTATACAACGCGGGATCAGCTTGTACTAGAAATGTATATCTTGATGTGTATCCATGTGTACGTGACTATTATTGTAATGGATATCTTCTGAAGCATTCATAGTCATTTACCTACTATCTATAAAGGATTTACGTTTAGAATCTAGGCGTGATACCGCTGATGTATTTCATTTCTAAACGGCTCCTTTATTTGGATCACATTTAAAGCTATCGCTCCCGTCTGTAGGCATTGCAATTTCTATGTCGCCAAACCATGTCAGAGACTTGGCTAAAACATATTGTTGGCTTGTAGTTTGTCATTACTTTCGGTCTAGTAAAAGTTACCAAAACTATTTTTGAGCATTTTGTATGCATGTTACTTACCAATGTTTCTATTATATTTAAATTTTAATAAAAATCTGCATTTTGTTGCTCATACTGATAATTATTAATGGACACGTTTTTGGTGCCAGAATTTAACGCGTTGCTGTCTCTCTCTTGTGTTTACATGTCGTAAGTGATATAAATATATTTTAGATTATTATATGTACTTAATCACACTGAAGAAAAAATATTCTAATATTTCCGAACAATAAGTACATTTTTTAAAATTTACGTCCAAACCCAAATTAAAAAAAACTGCTGAATAACACCTCTTCCTATTCTTTATGGTCATTAACAAAATTTTAAAAAAGGAACCCATCAATATAACCGAAGTATATTTTTCGAATGTACAGATGCCAGCACATCCAGCTACCCCCATCTGTCAAATTTCTTTTATCGATTTTCAACTTTATCACAAAAGTATAAGGTTCACTTTCAATTGGGGAAATCTGACAGATTGGGGTAGCTTGATGTGCTGGCGTATGTACCTACTCACATTCGAAAACGGTTACGGTTATATTGACAAGTTCCTTTTTTAAAATTCATTTATTACTATCCTTTTATATCCTATTTAACATCTGAATGTGGGAGCGAGACAGCTATCCAATTCTGGACTTTTAGAACTACATTAAAGTAAATAGTGCTTCCAGAGTTACACTGCCACAAGATTCCTTCGTTTGTCGGTAAATTAAAAATATTCATTAATCAATTGTATAATGGAAAATATAAAGTTTTTTTAACGGCCAGTGCGATGCCTTGAATTCAAAGCGAAGACCTCTGACTGCAGTGAAGAGTCCTAAGTGTTGAAAAAGATTCAAAGTATGTCGTAAATAATTATTTTATGACGGACAGATCCTCCCCACTTTTCACCGCACTGCACAAGGGGAATGATTGAGACTCTTTTCAGACTTTCAATTGTTAATTAATTAACTTATACTATATATTAAACCACTTCCACTGCTCTATTACAATTCATAGACAGTATACGCTGTTTTTTTTTATTTGAGTCATATCTGAAGTACGCGCTTACACGCGCGGTGTTCAGCCGTTTTCCTTTTTTAAATTCAGTGCACGGCAACGGCTCGTCAATTTATATTATTATTTAAAATAATGTCCGTTAGATCTCATTATAAAAATATACTAAATACTCTTCCATATTCAAAAATTCCTTTGAGAGAATACCTACTTTGGTGCGATTATTGAGAAACCAAACACTGTTATTTTGTTGATTAAAAATAATCTAACCGTTAGAAAACCCAAACTCCAACTATTATTACATCATAGTGGAAAAGAGCTGTCACTCTTACACTGCTGTACAGATATTAACCAAACATAGATAAGAACCACCGCAAAGAAACTGACTTTCAAATAATCAAACCCATCGAAAGCGGTCCATCCGTTTGGGAACTACGATTCTACAGACAGACATCGACGTGAAACTTATTACATCCCTCTTATTGCGTCGGGGGTTAATAATAGTATATTTTACGAACAATACGACACCGTTATTTACAAAAGTATTAAATAAATTATACAATTTAATATGCATTTTTTATTTGTACAACTTTCAGTAAACGTTTTCGATGTTCGTTGACAAGATATATATTATACATATATTTGTGTACTTTTTAAAATTATTTGGTATTTTTATAACTTCTATTATAATATTCACAGTTCCTATTTATTATTGTTTCAAAACTGGATTACTTAATATCGACAAATGAACGAATCTTGCTTTTTTGGATATTTCGGGATATTATAATTCATGCAATCGGATTATAACATGGATACTTCTACAGGAATGTTATAACCAGGACATTTCTAATGATCCGAAATAATATTAACTGCGGCAGATTATGACGGAATAAAAGTGTAGTATGAGACAAAAAATAGAACATTATATTTTTGTCTCCTTGTCGAAATTTAAAGGATTAACTTCAGAATATAATGTAAGAGCATTTTTGTGAATAAAATGTAGAAAGTTTGTTTGTACGAAGACTGAAGAAGGTAGTTGTAAACATTGGCAATGGACTGAAATGTAATACGGATATGAAAATTATTTTGTACTTGTAAAACTTAAAATAAAGACACATTATAAACCTTGATATAATAAATATTTTACTTCTTTACTCTTTGTGTTTTACTTTTATTCTGACTTGTACAGACAGTACAGAAATTTGACAGATTGGGGAAGCTGGATGTGCGGGCATCCATCTTCCCCAATCTGTCAAATTTCTTTTATAGATTTTCAACTTTATCACAAAAGCATAAGGTTCACTTTCAATTGGGGATATTTGACAGATTAGGGTAGCTTGATGTGCTGGCGTCTGTACAAGGTGTAACAAAGCAGAGGTCCGACCGCCGGCGAGAAAACGACACGGCGATTTTCTACGCACACTAAACGCACAATAAATCTATATTCCGTGTAAACGAAAGAGATGCATATATTAAAAGTTGCTAGATCTGACGTTGCTTTACTAGTGTTGTCGCTAAGCGACGAGCTTTCAAAATTAAACTCGCTCATCGATACTCGTTCAGCAATACTCGCTCGCAGTGTGGCATTGAATAGTGTTTTGAAACTTGCAACTAAAGTTGTTTGTAAACACGTGTAACACGCGTACAGGTTTGCACAGGACTTGGCGACCGCGGGCGAGTGGCGCAAGTAATCATTGCTCGTCGCACTTGCACACTTGCTTATAGCCCGGTGACAAAACTATCCGAACCACACAAGCCTCCTGCTGAACGCCAACGCGTTTATAGTTTCTAGTTCTACTCGTTCAGCGTTCATCGTCGGCGGTCGGACCACTGCCTAAAAAGAAAATGTGAACGCAATCAACCTCAGAGTATTAATTTAGACAAACAAGACATTTTCTAAATGCTCTCATCAGTTTAAGTGATCGACGGCGTGGTTGGGCAACTAGGCTCGCGGTCAGTCCATAGATGGGTGACCACAACATGGTTTCATTTCTCAGCATCTCCGTGCTTCGGAGGGCATGTTGGCTGTCGGTTCCGGTTGTATTAATTAAACAACAATCGTTCAGCCATGTCAGATGCCTAAGGAACGGCATGAACAAGTCCACTGCCCATACGATAAGTAAGTAGGTACTGAAATAAACAAAACCAGTCGCCCCGTACAATATGCCTCAGCTCATCGTTATTCTTGTAAGTATGGGGAGTTCTTTTTATAAAATAGGATGCCAAACGAGCAAGTGGGTCATCTGATGATAAGTGATCACCGCCGCCCATGGATACTCGCAGCACCAGAGGAGCCGCAAGTGCGTTGCCGGCCTTTAAGAAAAGAATAGGCTTGCTTCTTGAAGGTGGCCATGTCATACCGGATCGGAAACACCTCCGCAGCTAATTGATTCCAAAGAGCGGTAATGCGCGGAAAAAAGTTGCTCGTGAAACGCACGGTGGTAGATGACCAGTCATCCAGGTGATAAGGATGAAATTTCCACTTTGGCCGGAATATGGCGGCAGGTATAAGCTCGAATAATCCCTCTTTTTTTGCAATGTTGATTTGCTACACGTTGTTCACTTTCACAGGCAAATTAAGCTATAACTTACATGATGATCTAAGTATTTATGTTTCACCTTGTATAACATGCAGGCTACATTATATGGCAGCATGCCGTTGGGGCTGTTACATAAAAATCCTTGTGGCACTGTACACCAACCGATATTTCGATTTGCCGAGGGTCGTGTCGCGCCGAGACCGTAACCGCAATCCATGACCTAGATTTGTATTGATATTTCTAATGCTTCTCCACTTCAGTAAAGACCCTGAATCGACATAAGATCCCTGCTTTCTGGAGCCGGTTACCTATTATTTTTATATCGCATTTGGTGGCAGACAATCTAGCGGCCCATCTTATGGAAAATGGTAACCGTTACTCATCCCAGCCAGCCAGGGGGCACAGCAAACCGCTGCCTACCGTGGGATTAGTACTCTTATTAAACTCGTTTAAAGAAGGATATTTTTTTTTTTTTTTTTTAAGACAACGCCCGCATTTGGGAATATAAGACCTGTTTAGCGGGGTACTTACAAACATATAATAGACGGACACAAATTACATCCAGACTCAGAACAACTATTTATGGGTCTCACAAATAGTTGTCCGGTGCGGGACTCGAACCTGCGACACGAAGCGGCGAGGCGACTGTCTTAGCCGCTGCGCCACACGTGCAGTATAGAAACCCTATAGAAACGAATTAAAGTGTTTGGGATTGATTTGCTCGAAGTCAACACATAAAAAAAAAACTTGTGTGTACTTATGTACACGCGTTAGAAGTTATACTTCTTAATATACAACTTGAACTTAGTTATCAATTTTCATACCACCTACAACTAACTTCATGCTGTTATTTTTACGATGCGCGCGCATCGTAAAAATTCACTGTCATACCACCTAGAACTAACTTCATGCTGTTATTTTTACGATGCGCGCGCATCGTAAAAATTCACTGTCATACCACCTAGAACTAACTTCATGCTGTTAAATTTTTTGGTGTCGGTGTGCGCGCGCATCGTAAAAATTCGCTCTCATCATTTTTCTCCATCTCGCCAAAAGAAGTGTAACTTCAATATGTAGGTAATTAATCTTAAGCAAGATTTATTTCAAAAAAGGATTCTTACCGAATTTTTGGCAGTGTTTCTCAGAAGGTGCTACATCATGCCTTGCACGGAAGGGTAAAAAAACGCTATTTACGATTCGATATAATTCCACATTTTTACGGAATAAATTAATTTTGAATGCTGGCCTCACAACCTCTGGCTAGCCTAGCTGAAGGGGTTGCTACAGCAAATTTTCTAACTACACTTGTACGTACATTCACCGGCGATGGGGCGGATACCGCCAGCCATCTCGCTTGTTCAGGGCACAAAGATTCGCCCAATACAATACGCCGATAACGGACTCCGCGACATGGCCGCATCAGATTATTAAGGGCCGCGAGTTCCTCCAGCCAAGCTGGTGTACCCGACCCTCAGATTAATTAGGTCTTTAAGATACTGGGGCGTCAGGCATTCTGTGCCACCTGCGGAGCCATAGCTAAATGAACCGTGAACCAATAGCTACAGCAACTTCCTTAGCGGTCACTGTGACTATAGACTCGCCATTGTTGGAAGCGGGAAAAGCGACATCAGCAGATGGAGCTGGACTTTTTTTTTGTAAAGCTGCCAATGTATCTGAGTAGAACGGCGCCTCTGCATCATCACTAAACAATAGACAAGCCGCGCCCGCAGTTGTCACCCTCCCCCAACTTGGACTGAATACTTATTATAGGTAGGTACTTAGTTCTATTTACATTATTGTTCAATTTTTGTATACTAGAAACGTGTACAGCCCTTAAATTATAACTTTTTACTTCACAATGAATTATTTCTCTAAAATATTTTTAACCAACTTCAAGGAGGTTATTAATTCGACTGTTTTTTCAATATTTTTTAATTTTTATGATTTGTCAGTTGTTTTTGAACCGATTTTGCTATTTGTTATTTTATTCGAATGCGTTCGAAATTGTATCAGGTAGGTAAAAATAAAGTTAGTATACCTGGGTATACTAACTTTATGGTAGGTACCTAATGAATTCAATCCTAAGTTGATCCTGAAGTTGAACATTGAAACAAAATTTAAATGGGTGATCTGTTGCAAATTCTATACATGCTCGAAGGAATATCGTATCAATTATAAAACATTTATTAAAAACAGTCCACATATAGTTACCGCGTAATCTAAAAATAAACAGTCGAATTGAGAACTTTAGATATCCTTTTTGACGTCGGTTAAAAACAATGTCTTTTATGTTAATGAGCTTTAAACTTTGTCCTGTCCGCCACCGAGGTGGGAGGAGATTGAAATAAAATATCAATGATTGCTATATTTACACAATATATTATTTTTATTTACATCCATATCGTCGAAAATATATTTTGTGCTTTATTTTTAAGCTAATCGATAGACCGAGGTATCATCTGGAGATAGAGTTGGCAGACGCGGTGGGCGGCGCGGGGGACGGCGACGGCGGCGAGGCTTGCACTCGCAGTGTAAGGCACACAGCCCGATGCCCGCACAGCCAGACAGGAATAACGGGACGGCCAGCGTCCGCGTAACTGTAGCCACTTGTTCCCCACGCGACCAACGCGGCACGACCACAGAAACATCAGCTCTTGACCAAAAACAAGGATATCTCGCACCAACATATCCGTAACTAGTCGTAAAATTCTCACAATCCACCACCGGAGGATATCCGCAGCCCTTTATATTCACAAATAACACCGCTGGACGCCATTCTTCAGCATAAGCCTTGTACTTCACGTGCAGTTGTGTGCATTTATAAGCGTCGCTCGTGCAACCTTCTCTACACGACGCCCAGGTGCAGTTGTCCAATCCCAGTCTGTCGTCACGTCGTTCGGTCACACATTCTGCTGGTGTAGGATCAAAGTCCGCAGCCAAAGCGCTGAGAGCTGGGTCAGCGTACAAAGGCACGAGGAACAAAAGCGCAGAGCTCCCTCCTCCGAGTATAGCTGCAAGTATTACGGTTATATAACGCGTAAGTTTAGCTCGCGTTTCTCCTCGTCTCCGCGAGGGCCTGACGACCAAACGCTCGGAACTTCCTCCCCTCATTTTATGCACTGCGTCAACCCATGCTGAATTGGAAACCTTGCCCCATATACAAATTATGCTTTACGCATGCGCTGGTGTGGAACATGCGCTCTGGTTTTATGATATACTTGCCTGGTGAAAATAGCTGCATAGGGGAAGGTAACCCTCAATGGGCATAGTTTTGGCAAGTTATCTAATGAGAAGAAAAAATCATTTGAAAGCAAGCTAGTTCTGAATACATACCGTACTTCATTCAATAGACCGTAATGGGTTTAGTTCACTAGATGTGTTAACTGTAGTTATTTCATAAACTATGTTGGTGGTATATTTAAGTATGATGGTATATAGTTTTAAGTATATGTTTCTTGACTATATGAACTAGTATCACCTTATGGAAAAATCACTAACTAGCTTCAAGTTTTGCTTGTTATAATTTTATGCCATATCGCATAATCGTATGAATTGGTTCTTGGTTAATTAATCCAAATAACATTCTTATGTTCTTATCAACTATCTTGGTCATCGTAAGTATGTGTTTGCAGACAACGAAACAAACCATGATATTTGAACTCACTGAAACGATGTATGGTATCAAAGCAACGACTAATGGAGGTTCTATTATCCTATTTTGGGTTAACACTTGTTCATTCCTTTTGTTCTTATGTAATTTATCTAAAATCAATATTTAATTTCCTAACATAGTATATTATAGAAAAATACAACTCACGTCAACTTTTCACTATAGAAAAAATATGCAGTTTATTTATGAATTATCTCTTCTTAGTAATTTAAGCTACTAACTACTTACCTACTAAACTAAACGGGAGAAAAAGGAAGGTTGGGGATCATGAATACTACCTTTACCTAAAAATAATATAATTGCCTTATAAGTTTACACTGACGTATCGGACGGATACGGATATATTAATCGGTCAGTGAAAACTCGTTATAATCCGGTTGGGTTTCATATTGTAGTCACTTTTTGGAGTTTCTTTTCAATATAGCGATTGAGATGATGACTGTGTGCTCAGATGTCATACTAGTGGCGCTGGTTGCGATGGTAGTTGACTTGGTATTGGGGTGTTTCAATTAGTATGTTTTTGTAATGGCCTGTGTCGTTGCTTGCATGCAGCTTGTAACTTTGTAAATGTGACTCCCATTGGCAGTAAATTGTATAGTTTAACATTTATTTTCAAAATGTTTTGCCTACCTTGAGTTACTTCGAGTGCAATTCCCACGATATACTAGATAATCACAACGACGATCTATTCGACAAACAAGTCCGTGTCAATTTATGTAATAGAAATAAACTTATTAAGAATACCTGAGTTACGATTTGGATGGACGGATGAGATTATCCGTTAAAGAAATATTTTAATTTCGTTTAATAAGTTCTTATTTATTTGTAAATGTGATATAATATCTGGAAGAGATCGCAGTTAACGATAAGACCACCCATTGTACTATATTTAAAACAACTGTTTACTTTACATGTAAATCTTGGTGTACAATATTAAATTGTATAATTTAATATCTGATCTACATTATGATTCTAACAATTACAAGTGTGTGAATAGTCAAGTGCTGATTAAATATAATTTCATTTCATACAAATTTAGTAGTGCCGGTTTATTTTGAATGGTATATGAAGGGCATAATACCATTTTATTCATTTTAAGAATTGGCCTTTTTCCATTTGGCCTAGTCCTGTTCTTATGAATACGTCAATAGTGGAGCGCCGTAAGATTTATACCTCGGAATCTAGGGCCAGTCAATGAATCTTCATATACATTTTTCAAATGTGTTTTTAACAGCATATAGAAAAATGTTAAAATAATAATTTTGCTCGATCTCAATTTTTTAATTATTAAAATAAATAAGTATTAACTTTTCGGAGTTTTCTTTTATTATTATTAGTTTAAAGGTATATTTTGGAAAGGAGAACTATTATAAACTTGTCCTTGGGCCTCAAGGGACTGCAGGTACAAAGTTGAGGGGTGGGGGAATTATAGAAGGAACAGAAGCAGCTGTTGGGCATTGTTGACGCGGTCCCTAACAGATTAGTAGGTACACGTTGCCTACCTAGGCTAAATACGTAGCTATTTTTGTGCGTTTAGAGAAAAAATATTACTGATTTTTGTTTATTTGCAATTTGTGCATATTTATTAATTTGCAGTTCATGCGATAATAGTTAATTACTGAACATAATTGTGTTTTACAGACTTTGAAAATTGTGGCATAGATAGTATTTGATTTTTTTTTTATATAGTAAAAGTTATAAAACAATTTTGAATACTTAATCGTTTATTTTATAATAAATCGATGCTGAAAGTTAGAATGTTATAGTAAAATTCAATAACATTAATTATTAATCATTATATAAACGTTAGTTATTAATATTACTAATATTCGTTGTTACAACCTCTTATCAAAATGAGTAAACCATCGAATACTGATGATAATCAAAATAATGATTGCCTCATTTGCAACAAAATCGGATCTAGTTCTCAATTAAGCTCCGAACTAGAAGAAATTTTAAAGGTAACTAGAGGAATATAAACGCTGAAAGCTGCTTCTGCAGAAAGAGCGGATGGATTGTCTCACTATTGAAATACTCGCGAATTTGTCTACGTGCATTCAGTATGCAGACAAAAATATATCAATAAAGGATCTATAAGTGCTCATTAAAAAAAAGAAAACATCATATCAGCATGTTCTCCACCTAAGAAAAAGCTTAAACTACCGTCTTTACCGTCCTTACCGTCTTACCTGCGTTCAACTACCGTCTTTGCCACCTACTGCAGATACCGCTTTTGGACACTTCAAAAGAGTATATCTGCAAATTCAAACATGGCTCGGAAGAGAAATATCACCAGAAGAATGGGGTTGGAAATATGAATGCGGAATACTGATGCCGCAAACAATGACGCAGTTACCCGCACCAGAAGCCTTACTAAAAATGATTTTTTGCACATGCAAAACAGGATGCGGAGCATCTTGTGGGTGCAGGAAAAGTGGATTAAATTGCACTGTAGCTTGCTTAGAATGCAATGGTAACAGCTGTACTAATCCTTCACCTACAATCCACACAGCTCATGCACAAATATCTGTGTGCATGAGCTGTGTGGATTGCATTGCATGTGGTGTGCATGAGAACATGTCTGTTTGTCCTGAGTCTGGGTGTAAATTATATATAAGTATGTATTTACAAAAGAAAAATAGTATGTGTAGTATATCAGTTATCTGGTTTCCATAGTACAAGCTCTGCTTAGTTTGGGATCAGATGACCGTGTGTGAATAATGTCCCAGGATATTATTATTATTATTATTAACGAGATCGATGACGATGACGACGACAATAATGAACAATAATGTAGAAATGTACATAGTTGATATAATTATTTTTTGTAACTCGTTATTTTTTGTTAAATATTAATAAATTAACATTAAAGTTACTATGCAAATATAATTTGTTAGGTATAAAATTGAAACCTTTACAGTAAACATTTTTTTTCCTCTTGTCCCTCTCATTTTTCAGTAAATTGTTGTTATAAATTGTTGTAATCGAGATCTGCCATTTTGTTTTTTTTTTTAACTTTATCATTTGAGCTTTTAGCAATGCAGTCGAACAGTTTTCATGAAGATTCATTGACTGGCCCTGGATTCCGAGATTTTACAATTTTTATGCCTTACGGCGCTCCACTACAAACACGTTTCTTCTATAATATAATTCAAATAATTTATTTCGGACAAATATCCATATAATGTTAGAATAACTTAGCCTAATGTTAGTATCAATTATTTTTTGTTGCCACGGCAACCCCAAGAGCACCCTGATTGCGTTAGCTGTGAGTCTGAAATCTGAGGTATTAACCCTTTACCGCATACAGTGCCAAATTTGTCACACTAACTTACATTCGTTGCAGAGGACTAGTGATGCCATCGTTGTTTCTTGTTTGCCATTAATATGTTAGTTCATGGACTGTTTTGTCGAAAAAATAACAGATGGCAGTTTTGTTGTACTGCTTTATCACCATACTCGATCGGTAAAACAGTCGATTCCGCCATTTTGCCCTTTCGTGAGTTTGCAAAGTTAGGGAGAGAGATTTAAAGTCATTTAAAGTTTAAAATAAAATAATTAAGTGATTAACGACATAGAAAAATGGATCCCCAACACTTCTATGGAAAGAAACGTAAGTAATGACATGAATATCTTGATTATAATGTATTTCGAAGTTTGTGCTAAATATGGAACATCATGCAGTTCGGGAAAAATACACACTAAAATGCTTATGGCCATATTTGGAACATCATGCATTAAGTAACTTATTTAATATTTTGTTACAGACAAAATGTCTACTCGACCTCGTGTTGTGACCTTTGTCCCAGACACTAGTGAGGATGAAGATATTTCAGATGATGATGATTGGATGTAAGCAAAAGTCCCAAATATATTGCCAAAAGTGCAAATGTTACTTGTGCTTGAACAAAGATCGTAATTGTTTTGCTCACTTTCATACTTAGAACTATATTATATTTTGTTATTTCTGTATAAAATAATGTGTTTTTTTTTATTGTAAGTACCCCACCAATTCCAAAATATGTAAACTGCATGAAGTTCCAAATCTGGAACTATAACTTTCGTATGCAGTGTTGCATGTTGTTCCAGATTTGGAACTAAATGTTTTTTGACTGTAACTTTCCTGAAAGTATGTTTTTATTTTTTTGAATATTTTTCTTGAATCATACTAAGCCTGTAAAGTAACATACATTAATTTGAACAAAAATAAAAAATTCATGCGGTAAAGGGTTAAACTAATGTCTACGGAGAGTGTTTGTTTTGAGTTTACTTCCCCTAACTTTACATCATATACACAGAATGTAAGGTAAATGTATAATTATATACATTTCGGTCGTATTTTAAATGATGTTGTCAATGCCGTTAACTATGTAATGGGTAGATGTACAGTATACTCTTCACTAAGTGAAGAGTTTTCCAATATGAATAAAGTGTTCGTCTTATAAAATTAATCGCTTCAATGTTAGCCTGTGTACACACTACTAATGGTGTGCCTGTGAAGAAACGACTGGTATGTTGATGGAGTGGTGTGTGAACCTGGCTGCTAAGCGAACTAATTTTGATGTCAAATGCTCGAAGGCTAAGGCAGATAAGAGGTTCGATTCGATTTCGTTCGATTCCCACCCCAAGACAAATACTTGTTTGATGAGCACGATTATTTGTTATGTGTCTGGGTGTAATGTAGGTAGATATGTATTTAGAAATATATACCTAAGTAGGTAGGTATGTTTAGAGAAGAGTTAATGCGGGAACAGAGTGAATGGGCACTAAACGCCTTTATGAGTAGCCGGCAAGTCTCAAAGAAGGCTCGACTGGCCGTGCACGATGGAGTGTTAGTGCCAACTTTAATGTATGGAAGTGAAAGTTGGGTATGGCAGAAAAATAATGAAAGTAATATAAATGCAGTGGAAATGAGAGCGCTGAGAGGTATGTGTGGTGTGACATTGAGAGACAGAATTCGAAATACTGATGTAAGAGAGCGTTGTGGTGTGAAAGAGGATGTAGTCACAAAGATTGAAATAAAATAATGAAATTTATTCAGCACTTGGGTATTAACATACACTTGTACGTGTCAAGTTCAAAATGCAGTACACAAACATAGTCGAACACAGTATAAAAATTACAAAAATATAATTAGTCTAAAAAAATTAATCTATTATTTTGAAATTTAGTTGTACAATATTAAAATTAAAGAATTGAAGGCAATGAGCATTTGGCTAGCGCAGAAGGCTCTTAACCAGTAGCTTATATTAAACGATTAATACCCGAGGCCACCCTTTTAGGCTTCGGGCCACAGCTCAGGGGGCCGTGGAAGCAAAAGGACAGAATTCTAAGAGAGGGTGTGATCAGTTGCACGGGATCACCAATGACGTGTTAAGGGGCCAAAGCGATCCTCGCCGCTGAGGAGCCTACCCTAGCTAACCTGCGGCTTTCTCTAGCTACCTAGGTGGACGACCCGGAGAAGAAAGCCACAAAGAAACTCCGGGCTTGCTTTTTTCGTCTTCTTTTGCTTTTTGTTTTCGTTTTTTTGTTTTTTAATCATGTATTTTCTTACATTGGGATGGGCGTTATGTAGGCTAATGCACGCACAGAACCGTTGTCATCTAATCATAAAAAAAAAGGAATGCTGATATGGTTTGGCCATTTAGAAAGGATGAATGAAAGAAGTTTGACACAAAAGAAGTATACCTGGCCTGTGTGAATGGAACAACCGGAAGGGGAAGACCTCGTTGAACATTCTCTGACCAAATCGGAGACGTTCTCAAGTAAGGGCAGGTCAGAAGTAGGTACCCTAAACCGGCGAGCATGTATGAAGAATATAATGATAGTAATCGATGCAAAAGACGTGTACAAAGATCGTGACAAATGGAAATCCGTTGTCTCTGCCTACCCCTCTGGGAAACAGGCGTGAGTCTATGTGTGTATGTATGTAGATATGTTTATTAGTCGTCTGGTTACCATAGTCCAGACTCTGCCTAGTTTGGGATCAGGTGGCAGTGTTTTAGTTGTTCCAAGATATTTATAATTGTTTTATTTATTTATACTTTATTGCACACAGAAATACATATCTACATAAAAGATTAGACATATTAAATATTAGATTACTTCATTTAGACTGTCTCATTCATCAAACAGAGTGTGTTGAGCAGCAGATAATGAGGGCCTGGGTTAAATTTCTGGGTCAGGCTAAATGTGTTACTTATTGGAATTATTCTGGCACTAAAGACACGCAGTACACAAAAACTATATTTTTGGCTTCGATATCTATTTTAGATCACGCCCCATATATCCTTTTTAAAAAATATACAATGTACAGTTTTGACTTTCCTACGATTTTATTATATGGTATAGATCAGGGGTGGCCAACTTGATTAGACCCAAGATCTCCTGTTTACTATTGAAACCCTGTGCGATCTACCTTAAATACTTATTGAAATCTTAAATGAAACAGCATAATTCAATATACAATCATGTAGTATTTTTTTATTTTATTAAGAGAGAAAACATAAATGTGATAATTATTTTTAGTAACTAGGTACTTATTTACCTTCATATTAGTGTGAGTATTGCGTCTGAGCTAGTTTAGCATAATCAGATTTGTAGTTAGAAATTGCCTACCTTAAAGAATCCAATGTATGAGCGTCTGTCAAACGAGAACGGTGTTTATTTTTTATTTGTTTTAAGTAGGAAAATGCTGATTCACATAAATATGTTGAACAAAAACATGAATGATGTTATTCAACAAATTTCTTCAAATTTGGATATTTTTCGTTGGAAACCAATGCCCAGAAGTCTTTTGTTTTAATTTTTATGCATAATGGGTTTGAGCTTGACCACGATCTCACCTGATGGTAAGTGAAGATATGGTCGAAGGTGGACCGCGCGTACCCATAAGGTGCCTGTTCACTCTAACCTTAAATAAACCCATGTTATATGAGTCTGGAAACACGTCGTTTGGGAGGTTGTTCCACAGCTTAGCCGTGCGTATGATGAAAGAGGAAGCAAAACGCTTCGTACGGCATAATGGAATGTCAACGACATAGCGGTGGAGAGCCTCCCGACGCCTTGTAGTCCGATGAAAAAAGGGAGATGGAGGGATAAGTTCATGGAGGTCTTGAGCGCATTCTCCATGAAACAACCTGTAGAAAACCGATAAGCTTGCAACCTGACGCCGATGATCCAAGTTTTGCAGCTTTTTACTTGTTAGGTCTGTATCGTCTATTATCCTGCGAGCGCGTCTGTCTATCGAATCCAAAGAGTCTAGCTGATACTTTGCGGAGCCGTCCCAAAGATGAGAGCAGTACTCCATGCAGGGTCGGACTTGAGCTTTGTAAAGATTTAAAAGCTGTTCCCTCGTGAAGTACCGTCTTACCTTATTAAGTATACCAAGCTTTTTGGCAGAGACCTTAGCTTTGGACTCGATAGACTGCCCGATGTTCAGGTCGCAAGATAAATTGAGACCCAATAAGTCTAGGTGATTGGATATCGGTACAGACACATTACGGAATATAGGTGTCCGATAGAACGGGGTCTTCTTGGCGGAAAAAAGACACGCCTGTGTCTTGGGGGCGTTGAAATCGACCCTGTTTACAATACCCCAATCAGATATAACCTGGAGAGTCGAGACCATCCGTTCTACCATACTCTCTCTGAGAGAATCGGTTGTGCTGCTACTAGCCCGTGGATCGGATATGTAGCTCTCTGAGACTGTGCTGTCATCTGCGTACCCATAAATACCGGGTAAAAGCAGGTCATTAATGTGCAGCAAAAAGAGCGTAGCTGAGAGAACAGATCCCTGAGGAACACCGGCATTAATGGCCCTGAGATCTGAAGAGCAGCCATCAACGACCACTCTTATAGTCCACCCAGTCAGGAAATCCGAAATCCAGGTGCACAGGCCAGAAGGTAGTCCATATGATGGAAGCTTGTTGAGCAGTCTATTATGCCAGACCCTATCGAAAGCCTTCGAGATGTCAAGCGAAACCGCTAAGGCTTCACCGTGCCTCTCAATTCCTTCGCCCCAGAGGTGAGTCGCAAGCACTAGAAAATCTCCTGTAGATCGATTTCGACGAAAGCCGAATTGGCGATCACACAGTAGATCATTGTTCTCGAGATGCTTGAGGATTTGGGCGTTCAATACACGTTCCATAATCTTACAGAGTATGGAGGTGATTGCAATGGGTCTGTAATTCGACGGGTCTGCACGTTTACCCTTCTTGGGTATGGGTTGAACCTTTGCAAGCTTCCATGATTTGGGTACACGACCCCATCTCAGAGAGAACCGGAATAGGCGTGTGAGTATAGGGGACAACTCAGGTGCACACGACTTAAGCACTACCGCCGGGATCTCATCGGGTCCACTGGCCTTACCCACATCTAGTCCACGCAGCACTTGTAGGACCTCTTTTTGCTGTATGTGGACATCCGACATTTCGGAGCCACAGTGAGGAATCTGTGGCTGCATGTATCTAGGGAAGAATTGCTAGCGAAAAGTTTTATGACCAATGAAATCATTAAACGATATAACTGATGACTTGTACCAACTTCTATTATGACCAATGGAATCATTAAACGATATAACTGATGACTTGTACCAACTTCTCAAATTTTATGAAATCGCTAAAGCTAATTTCGAAGTCTGCTACCACTGCCTAAATTTCTGTAGTGTACTTCTCAGAAATTAAATTGTAGGTAGGATGTTTTTCCATATGATCCTTGATGTTTACAAATTGTTCAATTTTTTTTCTTTTCTATGCCAACTATCATAGAAGCTGTTTGACTTTGAAATGCTGCAATAGAACTCATAATTTCTGTTAATGTTTTATTCTTGCCTTGTAGATTCAGATTTAATGTACCCACGCAATTTTCCAGTAAAATCTGCCAAAAAACCTAAATCACATTGCCAGTCTAAATTAAGCAATTGCCGATAATCATCACTCTTCGATCACCACCGATTTCGAAATCTGCAAAAACTTGCTTCGTCTCAACCACCTTACGTCAGTGTGCAATGCCAATTCTGGTTCCGTCTCATCTAATTGCTGTTTAAAGAGCCGCCTTTGGAGGGATTTTCCCTTTATGGAATTTACAATCTTGAAAGAAATATCCATCACATGTTCCGTGTTTAATCTCATACTAGCCAGTACTTGTTAATTATGGTAGCTAATGAATGAAGAATGGAAAATCTTCGTCTTTGTGACAAAGTGCAAGGAACTGCGATTGAAAAATTGTACAAGATGCGTGCAGCAGTTCGTGATTACGTTGCGCAGTCAGTCTTAATCAATCGTTAAATCGGCTTCCATGGCCAAATGTGACGTCATAAATGGTCCGGAATCGATTGTCAACTTTGAAGCCAATTTAACGATGGATTAAGTCATTTTTAACCTTTATTTATTTGAACACTATTCACGAAAACGATGTTCGGTGACTTAGCCGGTAGAGCCCCTGGTCGGACGTATTTATATTTTTTGCCTTGCCACGATCTACTGGATTAACAGTCGCGATCGACCGGTCGATCGCGATCGACCTGTTGGCCACCCCTGGTATAGATAAATGACCAGGCTCAAAAGGCAAAACAAACCATAGCGTTGAACAGACAGACGTTTGTTTGTTATAAAAACAAAATTAAAATGGCCGCGAGCCGCGACGTGATTTGCTTGGTATTTTCGTTTTAAAAAAACTATTGATAGTGCATTGTGATTATTTGTGATATTTCAATTGATTAAAATACTTAGGTATGTCCGTCACATTATTCAGATTATTTGTAAAATCATTGCGACTGAATCCTCCGAGACATTCTATTAGATCAGGTAAAATAAATTCCACATGGGCAGTTTACTTAAATTTCTGAGTACTTATAGAAAATATATGTGCTTTAAGTTGTTCTTACTTAACAAACGTCTTTTGGTCTCGTTGCTCGTGTATCCTTAAACTTTCACTGTAGGCAGTTTTACATAATTACCAGGTTATTATAACAGAATTAGGTAACTTTGGCTATAATAACCTTATTTTATTTATTTTTTTGGACAAGGTCTGTACCCTTGTTTCATATCAAGCTATTATACCTAGAAGAACTCCGACGTATATTGATTTCTGTTGTTATAAAACTACCATTCCTTTAAATTGAATGTACTCGCCGTCTTAGAATACGACTATGAACGCGACCCGGTCAGTGGGTATTCTTAGGGGCGTTTTGTTGGAGTTGGAGTATACGCTTATGGGCACTATGAGGCGCGAAGAAAACATAAAATAAATTTTTTGGTCTTTTTTTTGGGACTTTCATTGCAGCAACGGATTGACCTTAACCCTAGCAATCATTTAGGTCCTGAGACGCACCGTTTGCGAGTTAGGGGCATCAAAATTTTTCTACGTCATTTGCCCCTGAGTGAGCCCCTAACTCGCAAACGGTGCGTCGTAGGACCATGCGTCTCAGGACCTAAATGATTCCTAGGGTTAAGGTCAATCCATTACTGCAATAAAATACCGAAAAAAAAAATCTAAAATTTTCTAATTTTTCTACGTCCTCGCTCCATAGCGCCCCTAAGGCTACACTCCAACCCGCGACCGCTATCTCCCTCCATGATTCTAGAATATAGAATTTCGAATATATTGGAATGACGGCCTGCGTCTTCTTGTATTAACGTCGGCCCTTTCACGCATCTCCACGTTAGCAACCACCCTGAAACGCAAATAGGGTATCCTCTACTCTGTAGTCTTATTTTCTTGAAGGCTTGACTGTTTACTTCTATTGTCCAGTGTCATTAATTGCCTACTTCAGATCCTATATATAAATAAAGTATCCTGGGACATTATTCACACTTGGCCATCCCAAACTCAGAGCTTGTACTATTGAAACCAGATAACTGATATACTTGCTACTTTTCTTTTGTTTATACTTACCTACATCTTATATAATTACACCGAGACTCAGGCCAAACAGACATGTTCATGCACACAAATATCTGTCCTGGCTGGGTATCGAACCTACAACCTGCGGTGTGAAAGCCAAGCATCTACCAACCACACCAACCCTCCCTGTCAGGATAACAAAGATAAATTACATTTAAATTTTGAAAGAGACTGATATATTACATGGGTGGCTTCTTTCAGAGCTGGCGCCAATGAGTTAAAAAGGATAATTTACTTTTTGCCCCATGATTACATTATGTTACACTTCATATAAATAGTTATTACTCTACATTACCATTTACTTCTTGTTTTTCATAGATTTAATTGTTTTGTGTATGAGCATTCAACTTAGCTTGATTGGTAATTTTGCAGCAGTACCTATCAGAACAATATCAGCCATGGAGGTAGTAACAGCTGAAAACAAAGGAACTGAGAACAATAGCACCCAACATGAAATTGTTAGCAATAAAAACTTAACTAGATTCAAGAAGAGGTTTAATAAACGTCAGTGGGAAGAAATGTCACCAAGAAAAAAAGAAAATGGAGAGTCCGAGGAAAAACGTGTGTGCGATAAGCCCATTGAAAGGATAAAACGAAAGAAAATGGCAGTCCTCTTAGGCTATTGCGGTGTTGATTACTATGGAATGCAGAGGTGAGTTTTATTGTAAGTGTGCTAAGTTATATCATCTTTTAGCTTAAGTTGCAGTCAAAACACAAAAACTCTATCCAACAATCAGCTTGCTCAAATTTTAGATACATCATCATATCATTGAAAAATGTTCACTACTGAATGAAGTCCATCCCCAACTCATCATTTTCAAGATATAACATAATTGCCACACTTAGCAGATAGATTAATGATTGCATATAATGCTGAAGGTCATAGTACATACTATTTATTTATTTTATTTGGGACAAAAAACAGTTACTCATTACAATTAGTTACAGTTTTTCATATTTACATTTGTTTAACATATAACCCACACTATTGTCCATGTGTTAAATAATTAATATTAGGTGGAGCTTGACAGAAGCTTTATACAATTGGCAGAAAAACGAAAGAAAAAAAAATCTTGTGTGTACTTATGTACACGCGTTAGAAGTTATACTTCTTAATATACAACTTGAACATAGTTATCAATTTTCATACCACCTAGAACTAACGTCATGCTGTTATTTTTACGATGCGCGCGCATCGTAAAAATTCACTCTCATACCACCTAGAACTAACTTCATGCTGTTAATTTTTTGGTGTCGGTGTGCGTGCGCATCATAAAAATTCACTCTCATCATTTTTCTCCATCGCACCAAAAGAAGTATAACTTCAAAAAAATTAGGAAATAAAAAGTTGCAATTAATATTATGCATTATTATTAGCAATATATTGGCAGAAGCATCACTCTCAAGTGAGAGGGATGCTTCTGGCCAGTCTATGTTAATAATAATATAATTTTTTTGAATGAATATGAAATAGGAATTCAACTAAACACAACCAACCAACAAATTTTACACAAAGATTGTTTGTTGTGGAATTGAAACCGCAACTTAGAGGCATTCAGGTTCGATTAGATGGCTCAGACACAGAGGATGACATGTGTCTTTCAAATTGTGAACCAGAGTTTATAGAGTGACAAGCTTGGTATGTGTTGTTCATCAATTGCAGGTGTCATATTTTCTCTTGCCTCCAGAAATCCAGGAGTACGAACAATAGAAGAGGACTTACTCAAAGCTTTATGGGACGCTAAGTATATTACAGAGGATGATTTTAACAACCAACAAAATATACAGTTTCAGAGAAGCTCTAGGACTGATAAGGGTGTGTCTGCTGCTCGACAAGTTGTATCCCTGAAACTACGTGAGTGATACATTTGTTTCTCTGAAGTATGCATGTAGTAGTTTAGAACTAAGGCGATTGATTGACTCTGCCCCGCATGATGCAGCATTGTCCGTGAGTGCGTGTTCTAACGTTGCTTGTAATTATCTCTGTTTGCATAGAAAACACACACAGTCTAAACACACTGAAACTACATCCAAGCGCGTACATGCAGATGCGTGTTCAGTGTGTTGGACTGTGCGTGTTTTCTATACATACTGAGATACTTACAAGCAACGCTAGAACATGCACTATGCTGCATCATGCGGGGAAGTGAGCCAATCGCCTTAGTTCCTTTTAAAATCTGCCTGTATGTTAGCTTACTTCTAATAAAACTGCACAATGAATTGTGTTGTTGTTCTCACCATAATCTATATTGGAGCTTGTCAATAATGTTTTATCTTGATCTCACAGTCAAATAGTATATACTGTTTTGTGGGACACAGTTCTAGTTCTTAAGATTACCTTGTGCCTTAGAAAAAAAAAAAATAAAAAACACATCTGGTGTTTCTTTTTTTTTATTGTATCATATCTTAATTAATTTCATTATGCAGTAGCTGTACCTAACGCACCTATCTTGTTATGTTATGAATGTGACCATATTATGAAAATATTTTTTTTCTCATTTCCATGCAATTTAAGCCCACAAAGTCATGATTAAAGAACTATGACATAATTTTTATTATATTTACATAATAGTGTTTTACATGACTGTAAATTGCTTGCTTGCTTATATATATAATATATATATATATATATATATATTATATATGGGTAGTGGTTACCCTAGTGTTAGTTGCTCAAGCCGCCCTGTAGGCCTCTGACATGGCTTAATGACTGTTGTCTAATGCCTACAACCGGAACCGACAGCTTAACGTGCCCTTCGAAGCACGGAGACGCTCAGAAATTAAACCACTTTGGCGGTCACCCATCTATGGACTGACCGTGAACCTAGTTACTTAACCTCGCCGATCGCTTACGCTTATCTAGCTATGAGCGCCTAAAACTATGTCGCAGATGTAAAGAATCATTGACCTAAATTAATCATTATTAATATCTTAGAAATTGTATTTTAGGACCACAAGCATTATTAGACAGATAGTAGGAATTCCCATCTGATTTTCTGCGCTTGTCTAAAAGCCACTTAATTAATGGTTTAAGATATATTATAGAGGCTAAATATTTTTACTAAGTTGAGAGTAGAATTGGTCAGTATAAGGGTACTTAATGATAAAATATATTTTCTTTACAGCTCTTGAAGCAAACATTGAAGAGATAAACAAAAGACTACCATCCTGTATTAAAGTATTTGGAATTAAACGAGTAACAAATAGATTTAACTCAAAATCGAAATGTAATGCGCGGACATATAGTTATACTCTTCCCACATATGTGTTTGAGCCTAGTTTGGTGACAGATGAAGAGAGAAAGCAGTATAGGGTAACTGAAGACAAAATTGAGCAAGTGAAGAAAGTTCTAGGAGTATATAAAGGCACTAAAAGCTATCATAATTTTACAGAAAAAAAGTAAGTTTTTTAAATTTAGACTTTTATTCTTTATTATAGTCAATACTGATGGATGACATAAGGTTGTCTAAGATAAATGTGTGTCCTTGTTTCAGACACAGCACTGATCCTTCATCTCTGAGATACATGATGAGTTTCACGGTAGAGAAGGTTTTTATTGAATCAGACATGGAGTTTGCCGTTTTGCTTGTAAAGGTATGTGCCACCTTAATAGTGTACACAAAGGCAGCCGAGACCTCTATTGATTGTCCAATCTAAGTATTGATATTCCAGCCATTGTAAGCTGTGGAGGCTTTTCGGTAAGTTGGCATTAAAAGCGTATTAAGATGTGTCTTAAAAAATCTCTAATGGATTATATAAATACGAGTCTGAGAATCACAGTGCGGTCGCAGAGCGGTTAACACACGTGGGTCGTGGGTTCGATTCCCACCCGCAATTTATACCATTCATTTTAAAGATGTTTAAAATGTAGTAGTTTAATCCTAACCCATTTATAAGCTGCCCCGGGCATATTTGCTAACCTCGCCAATCGCTTATGGACGTAGCTTTTATCTCCACATAGTGCAAACAAAATTTTGTTACTTATTAAATTATCATAGTAGTAGAGTAACTTACTACTATGATAATTGAATAGGTAATAAAATGTTTTAGCCTTTCTATACTATCAAATTGTCTTATTTGATAATAAGATACCGTAGCATATGACACTGAGACCCTCATACTAGTATCATAGCGGACTCTTGACTCTTCTCTTTCTAACCTCCTGGTAAACCTATTAACATTTTAGGCGTTCTTAGCTTGATGCAAATGCTAAATAGCACAAGACCGGCAATTGTGGAGATTTTTGGAGGAGGCCAGATCTGGACGTCTTTCGGTATACAATACAATACAAATACTCTTTATTGTACACCAAGATTTACATATAAAGTATAAAGTTGTAATAAATCTAGTACAATGGGCGGTCATATCGCTAACTGCGATCTCTTCCAGACAACCTTAGGATGGACAAGATCAGCAAGAAGAATAATTAAATGAGTGATAGGGGTGTAGCAACTTAAGAAGGAAATAGTAAATAGAAATGATGATAGCTTGACGTGGTGTTGCTTATGAAGCCAAATAAATTATATATAAAAATTCATCTTTAAAATGAATTGTGTAAATTTATGTGCGGGTGGGAATCGAACCCACGACCACGGGGTTTCCGGCCCCATGTGCGTTAACCGCTCCGCCAACGCGCCGTGGTACTGACACTTCGAATTTATACAATCCATTCGATATTTCTTAACGCATTAAGACGCTTTTTACTCCATCTTACCGATACTGAATATTAAAGTTCTCATCTGGAGCTCGCCTGAATTACTTCCCAAATTAAAGATATGCATTTCTAATCTTATAGTCTGATAATTTAAATAATTGGATTGCAATCTTAATTATTTATTGAATTCCTCGTATAAATTCAAGTCTGAACAATACTGCAGAGTAGTTATAGCCTTTCAAAGTAACTCATTCTGGCATCTCCTGGAATCCAAAAACTGCTCTGGAAATTAAAAAGCATACTGGGGTGTGTGATGTTTACCTTTTCATAATTAACATGTTTACTGTTTTAAAAGGGTCAAAGCTTTATGCTGCATCAGATCAGAAAGATGGTTGGATTGGCGATAGCAGTTCTACGTGGTCATGCGGACATGTCCATATTGGAGAAGGTCTTTGGGAAAGAAAAAGTTATGATTCCTACAGCACCAGGTCTGGGACTTGTGTTAGATATGGTAATGTATTATTTTGAAATTTTACCCCTAGTTCATTTACAGAATTTTTTTTCCGTACCCAAAGGGTAAAACGGGACCCTTTTACTAAGACTTCGCTGTCTGTCACAGTTGGAATTTTCACAGATGATGTATATCTGTTGCCGCTATAACAATACTAAAAAACAAAATAAAATTAATATTTAAGGGGGCTCCCATACAACAAACGTGAATTTTTTGCTCGTTTTTATACGTGCGCGAGTCCGACTCGCACTTGACCGGTTATTTTTCTGCCTTGCATCTTTGCCCCGTTAGTAGGATATGTTGCGGTTTGCAACCAGTTCATTAAGAGCCCGTGTTAGGGATACATTACCTTATATTGCGATTTTACAAATTAAAAATAGGAGCCATATAAATTTCTAATCAAAACTGAGCTCACTGAAGGACTAGTTCTAAAATCTACTTTAATATTGTATTAAATGAAACACGGTGGTAGTTTTGATAGACTGACATATATACCAGAAATTAACCAATACTTCGATACAGTAGACAGGTACGCATACTTAGTAATAGATGGCGCTAGTTGTTTTATTTATTTGTTACCATAAAATAATAACAGTATTAGTATATTAGTGAGCTTGCCAAGTATAAGACTTGTAGTTGTCAAGCTGTTAATGCAGCAGTGACCCAAATGTTGAATAATTCATCATCATCAGCCTGATATCTATAATGTTGCCATTTGGAGCGGTTTATACTAAAAAAGAAAGTCTTAATGTACAAAATCCGTGGGGCGTAGAAGTCGACCCGAAGGACTGTCTGCCAGAGGACAGGCAGCAGCGCCTCTCTGAGTACTATTACCATCATACAGTGATCGCCAACCCGTCTGCCACGCGTGGCGATTATAGCATATCTTCCCAAGATGATTTTGGGGAGGCTTTTGTTCAGCAGTGGACTTTTTACACCTGTTATGATGACGATGATGTTGATGATGTTGATGGTGATGTTGATGATGATGTTGATGATAATATTGATGGTGATGTTTATGTACAAAACCCTGACAGCACAAGCCCGAATGGTACACAACTGGTGTTTCTTTTTCTAATTTACATATCTATTTTAGGTCCACTATGACAGATACGCAGCAAAATTCAAGGAGAGTCACGATAGCTTAACGTGGGACACTGAAGAAGAGACTATCCAGAAATTCAAACATGAGTTCATTTACCCTGTTATCGTTAAAGGTGAAATTGAAGATAATTCAATAGGGATGTGGCTTGAAAAACTTAGCCAACACTCATATGAACCATCAGAGAATACGACAGAGACTGTTGATGAAAAAGAATTGGCTTATGATGATGATGACGCAGATGATGACTGCGATGATGATAATCATGATGAAAGGAAAGATTATGGTAGTAAAATTAATGACAGCACAGTAAAAGATGATAAAATTGAGAAATCAAATGTTGAAGAGGAAAGTACTGAAGTTAAAACTGTGGAAAATACTGACACTAAAATTAATGATGGTGAAGTTAAAAGTGAGAGTCTGAGTGTCAATACCAAAAATGATCAGTTGTAATTGATAGTTACTGTGTTCATTGTAAATGAGACCATTGAATTTTAGTGGAATATAGATTTAAGATATACAAACAAAAATGTTACAATCCAATGGCATTTTATATATTTTGACATAATATTAATATCACTTCTTAAGTCAAATCTATTATATTTAAACTTTATTGTGTAATTATTAAATAGTTGGTTCTCAAGAAAATAACAAACCAGCATTTAGCAGGTCACCGTAGCCTAGTTAGTAGTACTCCAGCCTACGATGCTGGTGGTCCTGGGTTCGAATCCAGGTAAGTGCAAATATTTGTGTGATGAGCACGAATATTTGATTCTGAGTCATGGATGTTTTCTATGTATTTAAGTATTTATCTATCTATATAAGTATGTATATCGTCGCCTGGTACCCATAGTACAAGCTTTGCTTAGTTTGGGGCTAGGATGATCTGTGTGAAATTTTCCCGTGATATTATTATTTAATTTGGCGCGTACAAAACGAGCTAGTCTTTTACGCGCCATATTCAACTTCCGTTTTTATAAAGCTGTTAACGATACCCTTTATTTGAATTGTATTTGAATAATTGCACATAGAAATGAACGCGTCATAATATTATACAGTACTTTTATATTTTTCCATGGACGTAACAATATTAGAACGTGACCAATAAGGCGATTGGCGCATGATGCAGCGTAGTGCGTGAGTGCGTGTTCTAACGTTGCTTGTAAGTATCTCCGTTTGTATAGAAAACACGCACAGTCCAACACACTGAAACTGCATCCACGCGCGTTAATGCAGATGCAGGTTCAGTGTGTTGGACTGTACGTGTTTTCTATACAAACGGAGATACTTACAAGCAACGATAGAACACGTACTCACGCACTACGCTGCGTCATGCGGGGCAGTGTGCCAATCGCCTAAAGGATGGGTGTGTTGTTGTGTTTGATAGTACTTTCCTTAAACGCCGCTGGTTGTGAGTTGGATTCCCCCCCAGGACATGTCTGTTTATCCTGAGTCTGGGTGTAATTATCTATACAAGTATGTATTTACAAAAAGGAATGTAGTATATCAGTTATCTGGTTTCCATAGTACAAGGTCTGCTTAGTTTTGGTTCAGATGACCGTGTGTAATTAATGTCCCAGGATATTATTAAATTAGACCATTAGGTTAGGTAAAAATGTACTTTAGTTAATATATGTATTCAATACAACATAAATTATATAGCCGTGCTATTTAAGTATATGTCTTTTAATTCCTACAACGGCTCTTTCGCTCTGACATGGCCAATACTCTTAGTAATTTCCAACTTTTCTTTCAGCACTATTGCTTGCTTATCGTATGGGTAGTGGTAACCCTAGTGTCAGAGTTGCACAAGTCGCCCAGTAGGGCTCTGACATGGTTTAACGACTGTTGTTTGTCTAATGGCTACACCCGGGCCCGACAGCTTTACGTGTCCTCCGAAGCACGGAGACGCTCAGAAATTAAACCACTTTGGCGGTCACCCATCGATGTACTGACCGCGAACTTAGTTGCTTAACCTCGCCGATCGATACGATACGATTCAGCACTATGATACTGTAGTTAACACGTATCGCATATCCATACAGATCCCTTGATGATGTGGGCTTTAGCATCACTCCAAGAGATCCAAGAACTAAGTGGCGTCCACGCGCCAGAGACGATATTCTGTATAAACAGTGTTACATATAAAACATCGACAACTACCAACAAGAAAATAGTTAACACTATCAGCAACAACTTACAACATTTGATAATTGGTTAGATTTTATTTTCATAAAGAAATAAGTATTTTGTTTATCGCTTGAATGTTTATAACTCTACGAGCATCGCAAAGACGCGTACACGCCCGCGAGCTTAGCGTCGTTCGCGCGTCGTCCTTTCGTTTATGAATGAAACATAGACCTACAAATGTCACGATAGTACAAAAACACTTTAAAAAGATTTTTTTTATGTAGTGAGTTATGTCCGAACTCATAGAACAGAAGGTGTTGGTTATGATGTTACCAATTTAGTCCTGCGAGGTTGTTGGTGTTTTACAAATAATCCTGTGTATGTCTTTAGATGGAGGAAAAAATTGTTTCGTGCACCCCTATTACTTGTTTCCAATAAAAGTTTTTTTTATACAATTGTTAAACAATAAAAGATTATAGGATAGTAATAAAAGGTTTGATATTATTGTTTAATATTGAGTACCCACCCATTCTTCCCAATTGTCTTACAATGTCTGCATTTATCTTTGCCACTGTTGCACAGTGCAGCGTCTCTCCGAAGAGCTCAATTCGAATACGCGTGTATCTTGCACTTTTTATCGTTTGTTATGTATCACTGTCCATTTGGATTGTCTATTTTCTGCTATGTGGTGACTATATTCCAGCGTCGCAATCAACTTGTCATTCTTTTGTTTTGGTCTATTGGTAGTTTTCCTATTGTCTATTTTTTCATACAATCGGCCACTTCTAGATTAATGTGGTACCACTGAAATCACTAAACTACATTTTTTATTAGTGCTACCATCATTCATTGCATAAAATCTAGTTTTAGCTGATTGTATGAAAAACAATTTTGTGCATGAAATAATTCGTGGTCATAAAAGGTTCGTGGTTCATCCTATTCCCCGAATGAATAAGTGTCACTAAATTCAATGTAAAAATGAATCTGAAATTAGTGCCACAATCTACGTAGCATGATGACTGATTGTATGAAAACAATATTGGGCTTGAATAATCTTGGAAATCTTGTGTATTTTTTCGTCGAAACTTACGAATTCTTGTTCATTTTTCATATGAAAAGTCCTCAAGAGATAGAAGTGGTGCCACTAATTTTTTTATAAATCTGAAAAAGTGAAATTAGTGCCACCATCTTCATACTATGTTGACTGATTGTATGAAAACAATACTGGGCTTGAATAATCTTGGAAATCTTGTGTATTTTTTCGTCGAAACTTACGAATTTTTGTTTATCTTTTCATAGAAAAAGTCCTCAGGATATTAAAGTGGTACCACTAAATTTATTATAAATCTAAAAGTGAAATTAGTGTCATCATCATTATATCTTGTTGACTGACTGTATGAAAATCAATTATTGTACATGTAATAACATTGAAAGTCCATGTTGCAATTGATCTGAAATTGTAGTTCATCGTCTTTTTATTAAATTAATCTCCTGGAGATGGAAATAGTGCTAGTTAACTCACTAAAATGTAAATATGAAATAAGTGCAATTATCTTTATCTTATTCTGCTTCTATGAAGAAACACATTGTACGTGAAATAAGATTGAAACTCAGTGTCATTTGTTCGTTCCAATTGTTGAGGCTCGTGATTCATCCTATTTTCATAAAGTTAGTCTACTAGTGATTGGATGGGTGTCACTAAACTTAATGTGAAATTAGTGCCACAATCTACGTACCATGATGACTGATTGTATGAAAACAATATTGGGCTTGAATAATCTTGGAAATCTTGTGTATTTTTTCGTCGAAACTTACGAATTCTTGTTCATCTTTCATATGAAAAGTCCTCAAGAGATTAAAGTGGTGCCACTAATTTTTTTATAAATCTGAAAAAGTGAAATTAGTGCCATCATCAACATATCATGTTGAGTGACTGTATGAAAATCAATTATTGTACATGAAATAAAATTTAAAGTGCATGTTGCAATTGATCCGAAATTGTAAAATCAAAATTTCTAAATTCCGTAAAAATTTTACATTTATGTGGAATTGTCATATTTTTTTACCCTACCGTGCAGTGCATGACTTGGCAGTTACTGAGAAACACTGCCAGAAAACTCAGTATGATGATGATGATGATTTTGTGGAGACGGGTAGTACGCAATATGAGATTATTCTGTAGTTCATAGTCTTGTCATAAATGAGTCTACTAGAAATGGAAATGGTGCTAGGGGAAAGAAATGGAAAATATAGGCATATTATACATTATATATATTATACGTGAAATAGAATTGAAACTCCGTGACATTTTTCGTCCCAATATTAAGGCTGGTGGTTTGTCGAAACTGTTACGAATTCTTGTCCATCTTTTCATATAAAAGGTCCATAACAGATTAAAGTGGTGCCATTAAATTTATAATAAAGCTAAAAGTCAAATTAGTGCCACCACTGTCATGTCATGTTGACTGATTGTATGAAAATAATAATGGATGTGATCTATGTATATCTGCGTATTTCTTTAGTCGAAAGTGTTCTTACTTTTCATTTAAAAAGACCTCTGGGGGTTAAAGTGATGCCACTAAATTTATTTTAGAGGTAAAAGTGAAATTAGTACCCCCACTGTCATATGATGCTGACTGATTGTATAAAAATAAATTATTGTACATGAAATAACACTGAAACTTCATGTTGCAAATTGAACCACAAATTGGAGAAAGGGAATAAATCCCAAAAAAAATAATGGAGATAATTTACTTTTATCATCCTCATCCTCGTCATTTTCATAGTTCCACGTACGTTTTCTATCAGGAGTGGCAATCAACCCCTGTGCACCTGCATTTTAAATGCTAGCAAGTCCATTATTTTATTTTTAGGCACTTGTGCTCTCTCACACTGATTTTTATACAGCCGCCATGCGTTTACGACGCTAAGGTCGAAAAAGTGAATAATGACTTTGAGTGTCCACTTTCTCGTTTTAATAAAAGATCGATAATATTCAATCATTTGATCGAGCACATCGACACCCCCCATATATTTGTTATAATTCGAAATTACTTTCGGGGCTGTCACAGGGATATATGATCTTTGTGATTTTTCCCACCGCGGGACTTCTTGTAATGTATCATTACCAGTGCAGTTGGATGTGATAAGGACCGATTTGTTATCTTTCCACTTGACAACGGCCACATTCCCAGAAACAAATTGTTGAGATTCAGCTCTTAACATTCGACTATCTTTCTTGAATTTCATAGAATTTAGCCAATCTATTAAACATCAAAGTGCCAGTTCCATGAAGATTCTTAAGACTTAACCCTCTATCACTCAAGAAATGGGATTTATATAATTTTTTGTATTCAAATTGATATAAAAAAAATAAAATAGACATTTTTGGAATTTAATTTTTTTAATATTCAGGCAGAAAATAACAAAAATAGGGATTGTTGCCTGTAGGCAACACTGAGATAAGTGGCCATAATTTATGTGAACACCGCATGTTAGGAAAGATGGAATAATGAGCTTTTCTGATAAAAGCTTACAATCTGGAATCCTATTTCTTCTCACAGTGCTAAGACTAAGAATGCTTTCCTTGGCCAGATATTTCAAGAGACGAAGAGAACTAAAATAACTGTTGACATAGAGCGTGAAGTTCTGGTGACTTGGAATCATTCGTGCTAACCTGATGACAACATTTGATGATGCGACTAAATCTGGCTGTCCTTGCAAAACAACATTTTCTTCGCCAGTTTCTATTTTCGTCTTATAGGTAAAGCAAGAAACGCCACACAACACGAAGACCTTATAACCCCAAGTATGAGGTTTGTTGGGGTTATATCTCTTCAACGTATTGCGCTCTTGTGGAGCACTTTCACATTTTCTTCCATTAGGACTCGACTGTATGCCATATTCAAGAAATCCACCACTGGACGTATTTAGTAAATCCTATCTTGATCAGGATTGTCCCTTGGAAGTTTTTGTTATTGTTGTTGAGGTGCAACGTTTAACTAATTTTGTCAAACTTGTTCAAGGTCATGGTTTCCTTTATAAGAGGGGTTCCAAGTATGGGGCTCTAGTGGTTGGTAACCCTGGGTAATTATATGAGAGACATTAGATATACCACACCCATGAATAATCTAACATCAGACTCAATACTCGCAAAGTGCTATTAGGTTCTTTTTGAACATGTAAGAAATTGGTCTCCTCAGAAATTTTCGTAATTAGTTCTTGTGAGAATAGGTAGAAATAAAAATGTATGCGTGTATCTAACTCAAGTAGATCAATGCCAAGGGCCTTGTTTCCCATAAAAGTGAGCTGATCTGCATTCAAAACTAAATTATTTTTCCTTCCAGCGTAAATTCAGTTTAGCTGGCTTTTCTGTAGCAGCTTTTCGAGGTTTCTTGGGTTGGGCAGATTGAACAGTACTCTCGTGTGACGATGGAGTTTCCGAGCTAGAAGAAGGATATTCCTCATTGTATTCTAGGGTTTCTATTATCGCATCTAAATCAATATCTAACTCTGGAGTCTTGTTTTGGAAAGTTTCCAAGTCAGGAACAAAATTAGGATCGGCGAGGCTGTCATCATCAAAATCTAGGCCATCTTCACTATCAGAACCATTATGCAGCATTAAATTTATGTCTTTCTCCAAGGAAATGCTTACGAGACATCCTGAAGTACAATATAAACTATAGTCAACATTAACTCAAATATTATACTTTTTGCCTAATGTAGCCTACAAGCAACAAACACGATTTGAATATAAAATCAAAATAAAACATAATAATTGTTCAAAAACAATAATGTATGTTATAATTCAAACACTAACCTCTCTAATTTTTCAACATAAAATCCCAATTCATGAACACAATATATTTTTATACCACTTTTAAATTGGAGCCGAGCGGTACTTTTGAAATGATCCGACCAATGAATAACAAATATCAAATTGCGAAAAGTAATGCCATCTAGATATTTTATTTAGTACTAGTTCGTTAGCTCAGAGTGTAGACCGTCGGCTACATTGCGTTATTTCATTAAAATATCAACACTATTAATTTTGTAGACATCCAAAGGGTATGTAGCCTGCAGTCTACACTATGATACAGAGGGTTAAGGTGGTCAATTAAACGTATGGTTGTAAAATATCTATAAAAATAAATGCAACTGCCAGGAGGTATAGACTTAGATAAATGTGTAACGACCGATGGTCCCAGACCAAGAGTCTTATCAGAAAATGAAGTATTCGCTCCTTGGTATATTTCGAAGTCTAGCATTAGACCTTCCTTTGTTGCCATTACAAAATTCTTAAGACCTCGGTCGAGGCTTATTTTTAACAACTTGACGAAGGCCTGGAGCACATCTGCCAGTGAAAGGTATCATTTGCTCGTCAATGCTATATACAATGTCGCCCATGCGCATGTGACCGCCCGTAATATTCTGAATATTCATGAAAAAATATCGAAAATAAACTTCAAAAGGGGGGGTCTATCTGTAACATTTATCATGTTATTCAATTTTGAATTTTTTAAGTAGAGTTTGTAGACTTGCTTTCTATTTTTTGACACATCTCCGAAGTTTATGGGTCGATTTGTATTTTGTTTATTATTTCCAAAAGCTTATGAGTTATTTTAACAGGTTAATTAACATTTTACAAAAAATTATCGACTACGAAAAAAAAAAACGGAATCGAAGTAATTTTTTCGGTAAAAAATTGTGTATTTATTTTAAAAAAACTAGTGTAAGTCCATAAATTATCCCCATAGGACCACTTTTTTAATCATTATTTGTAATCTACTACATAACAGCTAAAAATTTACAGAACATTATTAAACCAAACTGTAACTAAATCCAAAGTAAAACTCTAAAACTCTAAGAGTCAAATTTAGGAAAAGAAAATGTGAAAGTCAATTAAATGTCCCCGCTTTTAGCAGTGAGTACTAAAAGGTTAAACTAATAAGGAGGATGATAATGGAAATAAAAACAAACAAGCAATAGCCAGATTTTTACTTAAAAAATAAAAAATACAAGAATTTTAATTAATTAGATTTTCGAAATGGTCCCCACCCTCCTGTAAACAAACTAAAGCTCTCATGGCAACACTTTTTATTGTACGACGTAATTCTTCACGGTTTTCTTTAATTTCCGCAGCAGCAGCAAAAATCCTAGCCGTTAATTGCTCGCGGCTTTCAATGGGCACGGCATACACTTTTTGTTTCATGTTGCCCCAAAGATAAAAATCTAAGGGTGTAAGGTCGGGAGATCGCGGCGGCCAAGCAATGGGACCTCCTCTGCCAATCCATCGCGGATAATTTTGATTTAAATAATCACGAACTAGTCGTGCGAAGTGTGCTGGAGCTCCATCTAATTGCAGATACATCCGCCTTCTTGTTTCAGCGGTACTTCCTCCAAAAGCAACGGCAACGTATTGACTATAAAATCTAAAAATGCGTGTTGATCTAGTCTGTTTGGTAACACGAAAGGGCCAATAAGTTCACCGTCAATCATTCCAGCCCATACATTTATGGAAAATTGAGTCTGGAAAGTTGTTTCTCTAATGACGTGTGGATTTTCAGTGGCCCACACATGAAGATTGCGATGATTTGTTATACCCGCCCTTGTAAACGTGGCTTCATCTGTCCACAAAATCTTCCTCATAAAATTGAGATTAGCTCTTTGCTGTGCAATTATCCAATTACAAAAAACAGATCTCGCACCGTAATCGACATTTTCCAAATGTTGTGCACGTCGGAAATGATAAGGATGCAGGCCTTCTTTTTTGAGAATTCTCCAAACTCTTATTCTTGGTATACCTACTCTTATCGATAGGAGACGAATGCTTAGCATAGGGTTAGCGCGCACTAATCGTAACACATCCTCTTCCACGTCTACATCAACAATCACGCCGGGCTCATTTTGTTGCGGAAATAATCCTCTTTCGCAAAAAAGACGATGTACGGCAATGAAGGATCGGTACCCAAGTACTGGTCTACTTGGATATCGACGTCTGTACTCTTCGACAGCAGCGCGTGCATTTCCATTACAAACACCGTAAATGAAATGCATGTCAGCCACATGAGACGGCGGTAGATCACGCAATCGTACCATTGCAATGATACGAGGAGTTAACAAACTTCCTCACAAGATTAAGTAGTGCACAAATCACAAAACACGTAGCGTCACGGGGTCAGTAATCAAGCGACTGAATGAAGTAACGCTAGCCGACAAGGGTGTGCACGTGGTAGGGACGCAATTGTTAAAAAGCTGTTTCTAGGAACCGGTTTCTACCTGAGCGACCCTTTTTATTTGAATAGTTGCAAATGTTCAACAAGTTGTTTGCTGGTTTTTTTTTAGAGATAGGTATTAGTAATGTTCTGTGAATTTTTAGCTGTTATGTAGTAGATTACAAATAATGATTAAAAAAGTGGTCCTATGGGGATAATTTATGGACTTACACTAGTTTTTTTAAAATAAATACACAATTTTTTACCGAAAAAATTACTTCGATTCCGTTTTTTTTTTTTCGTAGTCGATAATTTTTAGTAAAATGTTAATTAACCTGTTAAAATAACTCATAAGCTTTTGGAAATAATAAACAAAATACAAATCGACCCATAAACTTCGGAGATGTGTCAAAAAATAGAAAGCAAGTCTACAAACTCTACTTAAAAAATTCTATATTCTATTCTATTCTATTCTATTCTATATAAATGTTACAGATAGACCCCCCCTTTTGAAGTTTATTTTCGATATTTTTTCATGAATATTCAGAATATTACGGGCGGTCACATGCGCATGGGCGACATTGTATATAATATGCTGGGACCCGTTCAAGTTTTTGGCAAGTCATTCGTACTTTATCTATAATTGGTTGCACTTTCCATAATGAATTAGTGTTTCCCACAGGTGCCTTGTCATTGTTGACTAAATGAAGAGCCGTGCGCAATGTTTTAAATCGTTCTCTACTCATGGCATTAACAATAATATCTAATTGAATGCCTTGTCTCCAGTACATTTCTAACCGTAGATATGGAATACAACCCATAATAAAATGAATGCCAATCAGTTTACGCTGTTCACCCTCATTTGTCTTTAACAGTTTGCCTGTAGTTCTATGACAGTAAGTATTGGAACACTCAGCCATTTTCTCGAAAAAATTGGAATCAAAATAATCATCGAAATACTGCATGGGGAGTCTCACGGGCACCACAGGTAAAGCAGGATATGCATGGTCTCCCTTCACGAAACTTGTTTGTTTCCAGATACGCTTCCGTGGTTCAAATTTTTATTTCTATAAAATAACGTCATCCAGGTGTGCACCATCCCGCTGCAAACATTCTTCGAATCTGAACCTCAAATTGGTAAAAACTCGCTGGCACATTGCACGGGGAATAGCTGCCATTTCTTCCCGGATATTGGTCTTCAACTGGTTAATCGTGGCTGGGTTATTGGAGTAGACTCTACTTTTTAGGTATCCCCACAAAAAAAAGTCCGGTGGCGTTAGATCCGGACTTCTAGGAGGCCATGCAATGTCACCTCGGCGCGATATCAGTTTCCCAGCAAACATCTCGTTTACGACCGCCAAAGAGGCATTAGCTGTATGGAATGTCACGCCATCTTGTTGAAACCATGTCGCACGATTATAGGCTTCAAATTGTTGCAGTTGTGGAAAGAAAAAATCCCTTAACATGGCTATGTATCGGTCAGAATTTACAGTGACAGATTGGCCTTGTCGATTTTCGAAGAAGTAGGGTCCGATAATTCCGTGCGCTGATATGGCCGCCCAAACGGTTACTTTCGGCGAATGCAGAGGCTTTTGATGTTTTGCACGTGGGTTCTCTGCAGACCAGTAACGGCCATTCTGTTTATTCACATGCCCATTAATGTGAAAATGGGCTTCGTCGGAGAACAAAATATTGTTGAAACTCCGAAAGCGTTCCAACATTGTTTCAACAAAAGCTCGTCGTAAAATTGGATCATTTGGCTGTAATTCCTGCACAAGTTGAATTTTATACGCGTGCGATTTCAGATCTTTCAACAAAATGCGACGCAAAGATGTTCTGGATACCACAAGTTCGGCTGAACGCTTTCGAGTCGATAGAGCAGGATTACGTTGAACTGAAGCTCTAACTTGTTCAATTGTGTCTTCCGTTCTTGTTGACCTTGGGCGTCCCGCAGGCTTCTGTTTGAGAGTCGAACCAGTATCTTCGAACTTTCTGACCCACGATCGAATCACTTTCTTTCGAACACTGATTTAGGTCATGTAATCCAAACTCACGCCGAAATAAACGCCGAACAATAGCGCATGAATCGCGATTTTTGTAATAATGTTTAACGCAGAATGCACGTTGTGCTCCGGTGAAGTGATCCATCGCGACTAAATTTCCGAGAACCGAGCTACTTACCCCCACCACCCGCGCAGTCCCCTCTAAAGCTTCAAACGCAAGAGTGTTTTTAAAATCGTACGCCTTTCTGGCCCACCCGATACTACAGAATCTGCACCTCTTTCTAGTGGTCATGGGTTCCAAGTAATGCTGCCCTTTGTAACCCAGTCTTAATTCATCGGAGACGCCAAACACTCCTACATTTTTATTTTTCCAAATTATTGGGTTGTCTTTTTGAATATTTATGTACTCAGACTTTAATTTTCTGGCCAAACGCAAACGAAAATCTCGATGTATGTTTTTCCTTGTTTCATTTTCATGTTGATATATGATATAAGCATTTATTACAGCACACTCAAATCAAAACCAAAAAAATCTTGGCCATGTTTTTTTGGATCTGCGTCCATTGGAGTATAAGCTACGGTAATGATCAAAATGATCAACTCCACACATGTTTCGGGTGTAATCAGCAATAGCAGATGGGCAATACATGTTCTTTTTTTCGCCATTCTTTTGTCTTCTTTGTATTAGTTCTATTTTTCTAGGGTTTACGGCTGTTGTAAGGACGGTCACGTCTTTAGTATCTTTCTACTTAACCACCCCAACAGGGCGACAGTATCTGTATGTGAATTCTCCTGGTTGTAGTTGTTCTTTCTTACTTTCTTTTTTGACAAAATCTTCAGGAAGTTCTTTTCGTGATAGTCTTAACAGTACCAATAGCAAATATTCCTTTGTAATATAAATATTCCAAAAGAGCGACAGAGGAAAAAAAATTGTCAAAGACTATCAATGTGTCCTTTGGTACGTTAACACACAGATTTTTCACCACTCTATAACCCAGTCCTTCACTGTCGGCATTTTTATCTTTTTCTGTATAAATGTCACATTGGTAAAGGTATCCTGTTTTCGCATCACATCTACACCACGCCTTGTACCCTCGTTTAATCGGTTTACTGTTTTTTGGAATCACGACCTTTAAACTTTATCATGCTTTCATCGATTGATTGTGATTGAGAATTGGTAGCGTTTTCTTGAAAATTTTTGTTTAAAATGTTCAACATTGGCCTTATTTTTGAAGTTTATCATGATCTTTATGATTTTGTGGTAAATGAGTAGTAATATCGCAAACGTGTATATTCTCTAATATTTTTTTAAATCTTTTACAAGGCATTGTTCCAGATATTTCCTGATTATTGTAAATTGGGTCTGAATTCCAGTATAATTCGATATCTGATTGTGGGGCAATTCCCATAAGAATCACTATAGCCAAGAATGCCTTAATTTCATTACTGTCTACATCCTTCCAAAACTGGCTGCCTTTTAAGCTCGCATATTTGTTGGTGTCTTCGACAATGAGCTGAAATAATTCATCAGGGAACATATCCATAAAATGGTCAAATGGGGTACCACTGTTGCACTGTGATTCGCGTAGAACAAACTAGCTGGACAAAAACAACTCTTCAATTCCTAATAGTTAATTATTAAGATGAACTCATTAGCCCTATACATTAAGGAATACATCTATTAATTTTCGTAATTACCCTCATTAGGCCCGTCATTAAGGTAAGTATATAAAGTGTTGATAATTCAAAGTGCATTCATTTGCATTTTTACACCATATTGTTAACATTATTTTAAGTCACTAAAAGAAATTTGTGATAGTGTTTTTGTGATGGATTGTGTACATAAGGGTAAGTAGTTTTGTTTTAGTTAATTTTTATCACAGGATCTTCATTATTTAATTTTATTAAATTAAATGTTTCGATAAAAGTGGACTTTTTCACCCATATTTTTTAATTCAATAGTCAAAATATTACATGTCCACTCATGTCCACTCTGTAAAATCTATTTTATATGATTCTCACAAGTATCTAGTAGTAATTAGTAGAAAAAAATATTGCGAATTATTTGCACAACTAATTTTTTTCTTTTTTTTTCTTTAAACAGTTTTCACCGTCTCAAAAATGGACTTTTTTGAAGAATGGCTAAAACACCCGAAGGAAACGCGAAACGTGGAGCTCTTTCGGTTTATATCTTTGAGACATGACTTTGATGATGTTACGGAGCAGTCCCTGAGAGACGTCAAGGTCATCATCTCAAAATATTCTTCAAAATTGGCTGAAAAGTGGAGCAGCTGTGCAAGAAATAGCAGCTGTGCAAAGAATAGCTACGAATAGAGATTTACTTAATATGTTATTGATAACATCTGACCCTGTAATAAATGGTTTAAGAGAAATTCCCCGGAAGAAAATAGGTTCATTCCCTATCGAAGTCCTAGATTTATTAGTTCAACCTAGCTTTAAGGAACAAAATGTTAATATAGTTTCTAGTTTTCATAGTTCTGCCACTCATGATCATGACTATTCAATGGATGATTCATCTGATGATAGTGATGATGAGTGATCGATTTAGTTTTTAAGTAGGTATTTTATGTATCTGATATTAGATTTTATAGTTACATTTATAGTTAAATTTATTTATAAAATTGTTTAAAAAAATATTGTGTTTTTATTTCACTATACCTGCTCAAACGACCAATGGACCTCAAATAGTATTATGACCCTTATATCTTTGCTTAATAACCTCATTTATAAATAAAAATCGAAACAAATAATATTGTCCAGCTAGCTTGTTCTACACGAACCACTGTGTGTTGTCGTGTTTTGTAGTAGGTTGTAACTGTCTACTAAAATCACGATCTTCAAAGTAACCTACTTTTGTACGCCACTTTCTTTATTCGCCTGTAATTCAGCATAAGTTGGCTCACAAAGTTGATCATCGGCGGGAGCTAAGGAAATGGCCATCTCTTCTTGTTCAACCATAACCTCGGGAGTTTGCTCACAATCTCCCAGACTCTGAGACACACTTTCTATGTTGGTATATGGAAACTTAGATTTCGGCAGATGTTGAAATGAAGTTGTCGCGGTGTTATACGGAAATGTATATTCTGGTGAAGCATCGGGTGAAATCGTCCTGGCACCAGGTAGCGTAGGTGAAAGCTGGGAAGGACCGAAAACAGCATTGTCCAGATGTGCCGGTGTCTGCAAAAACTAGGATGTACTGGCCACAGGTTCTGGTGTGTCGTGTGCTGGTGGACGCTGAGACATAGGTGAAAGTAGATAACGATCTGTTGTAGATAACGATCTCTTGTAGATAACGATGCTGGTTGTGTGATTAACTAAGTCTTTTCTAAATAATACTGTATTAGTATTAAGCAAATTACGTAATTGTTTGCTGTCTTAAATAAAATAAAATAAAAAAATAAAAAAAGCTGGGAATGACCAGAAACAGCATTGTCCAGATGTACCGGTGTCTGCAAAAACTGAGATGTGCTGGCCACAGGTTCTGGTGTGTCGTGTGCTGGTGCACATTATTGTAGCATCTGAGGTTGTTGCTGCATATGGGCCTATGACATCAACTATATAGCCATCTGTGCACACTATCAAAAATGGTTTGACTAAATTCCGGAATTTATGTAGACTATATGTTATTCTCTGAAATAAAAAGTTAGCGCTCTTTTGCACATGAAGATATGTGCCGTCAAATACAAGAATTCCTGCGTCATGGTTGCCTCCAAAAATATGAGCTGGAATGGTAAGGTTTCTGGAAACAAACTCTTCTCGAGTTATGTGATCTATGCCAAGAAAATGTGGAACAAAGTCATCAGTTAAACATGTTCTAGCTATATGAATTTTTCTCTCTAACGTACTTTTCGATATTTTGAATTTTGTAGCTAATCGTCTGTCCGGTTCACCAGTTCTTATTTTAGTCAAGTATATGCCTAAAGCGGTTGCAGGCTTATCCGTTCTGGTACGTAGAGATGGAGTTAGACTTAAAACCAAGTTGAACTGAACTTTCGTAACTCCAGTCCAAAAATGCAGTTCACCGTCATCGATCTCTTCAATATGTTCGAAATCTAATTGATGACTTCGTTCTAACCCCCATTTAAACAATTCGAACATGTCTAATACATGAACATTATTAAAATCCAGCAATGGCGTCTGAGCACTTAACTCCTCCCAATCATTTCGCACCAGGTGCGGGTGACAAACGCGAGCAAGTTGAGGTATATAATATTTATTCGTATTAAGCAAGTGGAACCTTATATACGTGGGCACTAGATGACTAGGCGTATTCCTGCAGCCGTTAAATATACACCTTCTTGCGGTATTGGAGGCACGTGAATATCCTTGTAAGGACATGAAGCCAGGTCTTACGTCTTGGCCGTCGTTGTATACTTCCTGTTCTCCTTGCTGGTTTGATGAACCTTGATCATGATCTTGTTGGTTTGGCTGGTCTTCAGGTTGTTCGGGTAGTTAATCTTGAACCTGTTGATCTCGCTGACGGTGCACATCACGACTCAGTCTGACCCAGCATGCATGGCAAATTGATCTTGAGCCATCAAATGGAACCTGAAAATGTCGAAATAATAATTAACATTAATCACCGAGGAAAAATATTAAGTACAACACGAAAAATGGTGGAGCATACTGGTCTGAAAATGCCTAAATTCATTTTAAAATCCAGACAATTCTTACAAGACTTTTAGGAAAAAGTAGATAGGTACCCTTCTAACAGCACTCTCATTTAAAAAGAAATCTGAACACCGTAAAAGATACTTATTATTCTAAAATACTGTGTGCAGTTTGTAACAAAGAGAATAAAAGTAATAGTTTAAAGCGCAGAAACTTACCTCGTGTGGTATTATTTCTTGTAGTAATAGCACGGCGTGTTCCCGATGTGTTTCGAGAAAAATTCCAGTAAGAGGGTGATTTCTGCGACGAAACACCGATCGGTTACACGTTACACAGCTATTAAGTCTTTCCATGTCAACAAAATCCAAATCGAGAAGCAAACAATCACTCAAGTAAACACGCCAAGGTAGTTAATTGTATCGGAATAATATAGAAACACGGAGAAAGCACAGATCACAACGACGAATGACGAAGGACTGCGAAAGGCGAGGTCAGGGAGGCGCCGCCGATGTTTTATTACCTGCTGTGGATGTGTGCATTATATTATTGCGTGAGCGCAACAAAGCTGGTTATCAACTCGGGTAAGACAGAGACAGCAATATACGTGTATTATATTACCTGACCGAACGAGTTTGCTTTATGTGTGATGATATTTTTATTTAACAAAACAATGGCAAAATAAGTTTGTTTGTTTCATTTTCAAGTCTAAACCACTGAACCGATTTTGATTAAATTGCCGTGTATAGATATATTTTTTGATTTGGAGTCGGACGTAGTATACTTTTTACCCAAGTGACATGTTTCCATGGATAAAATAATTTACAGACAGGCGAACCCGCTAATTATTATCCAATTTTTATTGGTCTGCTGCAAGATTTCTCCAACGAATGATTTTTTTCTTTTTACATATAATGAAAAGTGGGTTATGCTTGCATTATTTACCACCATTTTCGTTTTTGTACAAAAACATTTTTGAACCGGGTCGGATTATGGGCCATGACCTTTGAAATTCTAATGTTCTCATTTTCTTCCGCTTTGTACTCTGGTTCTGTCATCACTGCCGCATCACAAAACTGTTTTTTTTTAATTTGGGATTTGTTTTTGGGATTCTTTAACTGTATAATCTGGACTAGACCAACGTTGAGCGTACTGACTGTACTCAGCTGGTTCTAATATGTACGTATCACTTCTAGGTAGTGATGGGTAATTTTCCGAAAAATTTCAAAACTCGGAAATTTTTCAATTTATTTTTCTGAAAAATTTAAAAATTTGCAATATAATGGAAATATATCTTTTTATCGAAATTATTAGTTTAAATGAAATAGTTTATAAAATATAGTTCATAATAAGTTGAAATTCAAAGGATTTAATGGCTTTACATGTTGTTTAAAAAAAAAAACAAATGTGCAAAGTTATATTTTAATACAGATTCATGGTCAATGGTTTATTTTACACATAAACATATATAATTACGTCACTCATGATTAATCTGAATCCAAATCTGAATCATGATCATCATAAAAGAATTCGTCATCAACATTTTGTACATTATCTGCATCTACAAACAGTAAATCTTCAGTTGGTGGACTGATATCGTCATCTTGATTATTGTGAATATACAAATCATCACTATTTCTATTTTCCATATTCCAGTTATATGCAATAAAAGCCATTTTTTCAGCTCGCTCCGTCAGCAGTCTATTACGCTTCTTTGTGTGAATTCCACTTATTGTACTAAAAGAACGTTCACATGCGGCTGACGTTACAGGAGCCGTGAAGATAACTCAGCCACTTTTCTCAGTTTCGTTCATATGCCTTGCCACCAAGAAAGGGGGTGACATTATTTACTGGCGACCACACAAATCTTTGACTCCAAAAGTTAGATTTTGATTTAAAATCGGAAACTTCCGCCATTATACGAGGGGGCGTTTTTAAGTTCGCGGAATGGAGGGTAAGAAGTGTAAATAAAAATACAAAATTATTTTTCTTTTTCAATATATTCACCTGCTACCCTTATACATTTTTCAGATCTTTCAATTAGCTTATGTATACCTACATAAAAAAATGTTTTGTCTTTGTCCGAAAAATAGGCTGAAACCGCGTCCTTCACTTCTTCATCAGTAGAAAATTTCTTCCCACGAAGTTCTTTTTTGAGTTTTGGAAAGAGGTAGTAATCACTGGGAGCCAGATCTAAAATATCGAAGCCCACGTTATGCAGGGCAGCCAAAGCAACACGGCTCTTGTGAACTGGCGCGTTGTCGTGTAGAAGAAGGACACCTTTGGTTAATTTTCCCCTCCTTTTTTCTTTAATGCTTTCTTTTAACCTCTCAAGGATGGAAGCGTAGTATTGTCCGGTTATAGAAACGCCTTTATCTTTATAATCGATCAACAGGATCCCTTCCGAATCCCAAAACACTGTTGCCATGATTTTTCCAGCCGATTGTGATTCTTTAAACTTCTTGGCTGGTGGTGTGCCTTTTTTGTGCCACTGTATAGAGTCCTGTTTCGACTCAGGTTCACAATGATGAACCCAAGTTTCATCTCCAGTAACAATTCGACTTAAAAGTCCATCCTTTATCTTCGTTACAGAGGTCCAAAAAGTGCGAGAACACTCCACGAGGCGTTGTTTTTGAGGCGGCGCACATACAAGTATTTGCTCGATCTACACGGTCAAAATTATTTTAATCCTTAATTGGTATCTAAACCGAGTAAATAAACAAAAAAAACGTATTTTACAAAAAAAAATATATATATGTTCCAAAAAAAAAAATACAAATTAAAAAAGGTCAAGATCGCTGTATTCGTACAAAGGAAAATATAATAATGCTACATTTCTTGAGTTTCTTCGTCGCTCTCTGATGAAGTTTCTGATAATATGTTCGATTCCGCAGATACAAACATAGCCAAGGTTTCAGGCAAAAATGTTTCTGCTTTCCTTTTTTTCACAGTTCGCATACTACTGAGCAGAGGATCTGAACTGAGAAGGAGGCGATTAAAAATATCCTGATTACAATTTATTCTAGAAAACTTCCTCGCAAAATCTTGGCGGTAACATCTAAAATGTTTGTTGCGAGCCTCAGCTGCTTCCTCAGAAAGCTGTCCGATTGGTAATAATGCCTTTTCAATTATAACTGCGCCATGGACTAAAATCTTGTGCATTGTTGGCGTCATAGGATGCCAATCATAAAGGTTCACATAAATACGAGCAGTTTCTGAAGCGTATCTTTCATATTTTACGGGATCAATTCTGAACCCGCTTGAAATTGCTTCTAATATGACTTTTAATCTATAAATCAGCTCGTAATTGATGCCAGTTATTTCAGCGGCTAATCTGGGGTCCTCAAAGAACCTTCTGCTGGTATTTCCATCATTTGTTTTTCCGAAATTCGATTTAGGCATATCTATTATTAGACCTGTCTCAGTGCGAAACCTTGCTTGTATTTCGTTTTTGGTTTGATCTTCTAGGTCTTTCTCTTCTTTTGATTTTCTTTCCCTGTATTTTTTCACCCGAAGTTTGTAGGCTAAATGTAGAATAGATTCAAATATCCGAATTCGTGCGTGTAACACCGATATGCCGAATTCAAGGGCTGCAAAATTCACTTCTCTTGTGTAGTCCAATTTATTAAAATCTTTCGAGGTTGCTCCACAGATGTAGCACCTACTTGTAGACTTCGTACCTGTGGCTGCATTGCAGACCTTTCCGTCAACCATAGTCATTATAAAAGTGTGCTTAATTATGAATTTCTTCCCTGCTATGACGACCTCTGTTGGGACTAAAGAGTTGATAGCGCTTTTAACATGTCTTATTTCCTCTTCAGTGACATCATTAGTTTCCTTGATAAAGCGAAATCTGATTGGTCGACAGAATCGCGGCGAAGAGGGCGTTGGATTATTCCACAAAATTTTTTCATTATTATCTCCACAAACTAATTGAAGGGGCACGAAGCAGCTTTGGAATATGTTTGAATCAGAATCAATATCACTGTCTAGCTTTTGCTTATACTGAGATTGCTGGGACCCATCGCAGCCCCATTTATTAATTATAGTTAAGTTTTCACGCTCTTGCTCCTTTAAAGTTATTAATACCTCTTCTAGGTATTCCGATAAACGCCTAACGGTAACATCCACTAGAGGCTGTAACTGAGCTTCGGCACTAGTACTCGTTACTGTACACGATTCTTGAGGTGGGTAACATTTCTTCTTGGCTTTTTGTAAGGCACTATAGCACGGAAAAAACTTCTTATTGGTCTTTCTTATAATTTCGTACTGTCCTTGCGTCAAATCTGCATCAATGAACATTTGCAAAGCTTGCATTGGTGTCAAGGAGGGTTGCTTTTTACTTAATTTGGTAAGATGAAATGCCTTTTTATATTTAGTCGCACGTGTTGGAGTACTAGTGATATCTTTTAGGACGTTTGATGCATCTTTCTTACCAGATTTCCCCAGTTCCACTTTCGCAGCATGTATTATGACCTCCTTTTCAAAATTAGAACGGAGTTCTTCAGTCTTGCGCCTTTTACTCCTCTCACTTGCGTCTTCAAATAATTTGCATGGTCGACCTGGCCGTTTGTGTGAAGTTGTAACAACAGGTATTTCAAAAGTACCTTCTAGCCAAGACTGGTTGTATTTTATAAAATTATCTTCTTTATAATGAGCTATGGTCCACCTTTGTTTTATTTCTGATTTTAAATGGGCAAAATCACGTTTTAACTTAACAATTTGGTCTTCATTGTAACCTTCACATGATAAAAGTTTATCCCTTAGATAGTTTAATTTGGCATCTAAGTTAGGCAAATTTTCTTTCTTCATGAGATCAAACAAGTATTGTCGGGTAACAATCCTTACTCCTGACGTACCCACTGAACCTAAAACAAACAAACACTATGTTAAAAAACGCTAACAAACATTTTCATTTTTAGACGATGTTTCGCTGAATGTCTTTAATCCCTTAAAACAGTATTTATCCGGACGTTTCCGGAGATGTTTTTGATGGTATTTATAAGCTAAAAGATCAAATAATAACCTATAATAAAAATTATACCCCGATCTACCCCGATACATTAACAAAAACACTAGCAAAGAAAAAATATTGAAGAAAATTACGGTATGAAAATGAGTCATTTTATTATAAAAAAAACTAATGTAGTTTTATGGTTGATCATAACTTTATTCAGATAATTTGTAAGTCGTTTACCTTGTTCATCAGATTCCATCACTTTCAATTCGTAAAAAGAACTTGATAACATAAAAAAATCACCTTGAAAATTTAATGTTTACAAGAGCGCCGAGAACAGATACGTACACTAGGTGAAACGGTCTAATTCCGACTGATGCTACCTGAGCGGGGTGCGTGGGGGCTCTAGACAAAGCATGGAGTATTGTTACTTGTTTCGTACTCTGTTCCGGGAACTCGTTTTTATGAATGTTATTGTTATTTTGATAATGGGACTTTTGGCCGCGTAGATCGTCGTAATACTTGTATGTGCACCGGCCTATAATCCACACCAAACAGTACATTTTTCGGAATGCAGTGGTAGCTCTTGCAATGCTTCTTGCTGGTCTTCACTCCAGATGCGGCAATTATGCTTATTGACATATCCATTCAACCAGAAATGAGCTTCGTCGCTGAACACTTTTTTGTTGAACAATTTTTCGATAAAAAAGTGGATCTTCCTCCAACTTTGCCAATGCCCATTCACCAAATGTTAGACGTTGTGGGAGGTCGTGAGGCTTCAATTCTTGCACCAGCTGTATCTTGTAAGGTTTTACACCCAAATCCTTTCGCAAAATTTTACACGTAGTGGAGTAACAGAGGCCCAATTGCTGCGAACGGCGGCGAATCGACATTTCACGGTCATCACTAACACTGGCGGATACAGCCGCAATATTTTCTTCGGTCCTCACTCTACGTATGCGTGTTCGTGGTTTAATGTCCAATAATGTAAACTGGGTTCGAAATTTAGTCACAAGCTTCCGAATAGCTGCCTCAGTAGGCCGACCAAACTGCCCATAAATTGGAAGAAGTGCGCGATGCACTCTCTTAACCGAGCATGCATTTTGATAGTAAAATTCAATAATTTGCAAGCGTTGTTCGTACGTAAGTCGATTCATGGTTAAATTATAGATCAAACTGAACAAGTTTGACTATGACAAAGAGACACGATTCACGCGTGATCTGTCAAAAACAGTGTTGCCAAAAAAATACCAGAAAAAAATTGAATTTATTGATTTCTTTTGTTGTTAATTGGCAAAGATAACACCTTGGAGCCGGAGTAGTACCCGTAATTGAATTTATCATTTTTCCGTCTACCATAGATAGTCATTTGAAGTTTATGACTAAGAATTAAAGTTTTCTTATCAATCTTTGTAACAGTATCTTTCAAAGAGCTGATCTCGTTTTCAACGCACAATGCTTCTGCTTTTGATTTTTCTATTGTTTCTTGAGTAAGCTGTAGTCTTAATGGTCTGCAATATCGTGGCGAAGAAGGACGAGGGTTTTGCCAAACGGTGAGCTCATGTCCTGTTTCTTCATCATTGCACATAAGGCGGATCGGCACGATTATACAAATATAAGAGTCGTTATTATCGTAAAATTTTTGATTATATTGCGCGTGGCATACTGATCCGTCGATCCCAATCAGGGATAAACTTAACCTTTTGGCAGTGTGATCTAATAAAATTTGTAAAGAGTTTTCTGCACAAACATCTGTAACTGATATTGACTGGATTCAGGATAACAGTTAAGTTTTGATTCCGAAATAGTTTCATAATTGGGAAAAATTTTGCAATTAGCCTCCCGTGTGTACACCACAATTATATTGTACTGAATTTTTGTTAGTCGAGCTTCCAAAAAAAGCGACAAAGTTTTTTCTGGAGTTAGTTGTTTGTGACAATGAGTTTCGTGTATTTTGGTATAATTTTCAGCTTGTTCGGGACGAAGAGTTGTGATATCCATTAATATCTTCTTGCTGCTAATTTACCTTCGGCCCGATATTCCATTTGTGCAGCATATGGATGCAGGATAAGGTTGAAAGACTCTAACCCCCTGTACCATCCCTAACCCACGGTACTCAATAGTTATAGAGATATTCTTAGTTTATGTTTTTAGGTTAGCATAGCACTATTTACACTATTTTCCAAGAGGAGCTTCCCTCTCCCAGTTCGACTCCGCCTTATCTCCGGCACTGCGGGAAGTGCAGGCCTTACGCCCTTGCCTGCCGCAGCACGGTCACTCATGCTCGGCTCCGCAGCTTCGGCTTGTTGACCAGCCTCAGCCGCTCCACCTCGCATGGTTCCCGAGCTTCGTCACAGCGGGCGAGGGCTGCACTCCCTCCGCGCCTCCGTTTTTTTTTTACAAACACTCTAGGGGTAGGGCAGACAAGACCACGTGGAAAGTGTGGTGCTCTGAGTCGGTTTTGGGTATTTTACGGATATTCATATAATTCTGATTTAATAAAATATAAACTTCTGAATTGATGGACCATAATGGAAAGTTTATTCTAATCCTGCAATTCCTATGTAGGAAGAAGGGTTTCTATATTATAGGTATAAAAAAAAACACAAGCTTTAAAAATATGTTTAACACGTCAGACGCCACGTAAAATAGGTAGACTTTCCGTTCGAGCCAAGCGGGTCACCGGTGGGCCATAGCCTACTATTCCGTTTAGGCCATGGTGGTCACCGGTGAGCCAACGTAAGCGTTATCTTCAAACCCTATTCACAAGCCAGGAGGTGCTAACATCACTCAAAAATGTAATAGAAGTGGGCCGCGTGGCCCCGTATAACCCAGTCGCCTTGGTTCTTGTGTATCGAAAGGTGTGTTGTGTTAGGGTTGTTCTCATCTTCACTGAGTCATTTATAAAAAAAGATTAAAAATTAATAGGAATCTTTCGATCAAAAATAAGACAAAATGATTAAGTATAATTGTCATTTATTTAGTTATTTAAGAAAATATAATTTGCGTAGTACTACGTACTTTTTCCTAACTTATATGGCACATTTGTCACTTAATTCTAATATTAATAATCAAGTAACTAGACTAAAGTAGATCAGAATAATCGAGTAAGAGATCCAATAACATGTAACTGTTACATAATTCTAAATTATAAAAATATCTATATTAAGATGCTAACAATCACAGCACGTAATAAAATTATCACATAATTATTTAAGAGATCGAACAACATGTAAATTTTGCTTATGTGCTAAATTATAAAAATGTCTATTAAGATACTAACAATCACAGTAAATAATAAAATTATCAAAAACGTAAAAACACCAATAAGTATGATAAATGATGTGTGAACACAATTAAAACATGCCAAACACAACCACGGTTTATTTGGGCAGGTTTCACAATAAGTGACCACTTTTTTCGCTTTATTTTTAGCTAATTTGGTACCCATGGTTGCCGCAAATTTTTTATAGCATTGTTGGCATGTGCGCCGACCTGATCTCACTGAGCCATCTACCGTGACTAACTTATGTTTTAGCCTCTTATGTCTAGGTTCCGCACCTTTCTTGAGCTTTTTAGAGACGATGCTTTTTGGGATGCCTTTTCTATTTTTTCGCAATGTGCCCACCAAATGTGTCTCATTGTCAAGTAATTTTCTGGCCAGGTCGATGCTTGTGTACCAATGGTCTGTGTACAATACGTGACCTTTATTCAACAGACCACTACACAACTCCATGACTACGTTTGTTGGCGACGTATTGGTAGCATCATTCTTACCAGCGTATACCTGTACTTTATAGGTATAGCCAGGCAGAGTACACAATTTAAATTCTTATTCTGTACTTGTGTCTTTTTTGTTTATTGCATTGTCTGAAAATTATTCTGCCCCGAAAAGGAACTATACTTTCATCGATACACAACTCTTCGGTAGGTATACAAAGTGGTTATGATAATACGACAATAAATGAAAACATTGACAATACTAGTTCATATGAACAATTGTAAGCTATCAAAAAAACCCTAAAATCAAAATTAAAAAAAAAAAAAAAATTCAACCGAACTATATGACATAAAAGTGGAAAGAAAATAGAACACCATTTATAAATGGTTCACTAACCTGTGATACAGTAGCAATAGCGCGGTCCTGTAGTGACTTGATCTTTTGGCGTCATTATTATTAATGCTCAGTAATAATAATAAATAATAGGAAAAAGAAGCGTGGGCCGACCACAAAGAAGATGGGCGGACGACATAGTATCGGTGGCGGGGAAAAAATGGACAATAATAGCACAGGACCGAACAAAATGGAAGAATTTGGAGGAGGCCTATACCCTACCTAGGGGTTCCTATAATATTAATTCTTAATTAAAACACTAACACTAGAATCATTTAGACTTAAGAGTTACTAACATAGAATTAGGAACGCATAAAAATAAAAATATTTTGTAAATACTTTTTAAAGTTTATAGGAAAATAAAAGGCTTTATTATTATTATTAATAATAATAACACTGAATCACAAATGTATTAATGAAATAATTAGGCACCTGTCACCCGCATGTTATTTATTAATCAAATTATTAATCACTATCAGGATCACTGTTCAGTCACATAGCTAGGTAGGTACCTATTAAAGTTACAAAATTTGATTTATTCCATTCTAATACCAAAAACTAATACCACTGGTATTTGTTTCAACTCATATTTTTTTTCTATTCCGAACCGATACCATTGTTTAAACTAATACCAAAACAAGTTCAAAGATATAAGGTACAGTCAGTAAAAATGCTTTGTATGTAAATATAAGACCTTTAATTGAAAAAAAAAACAGATAACTCCAAAAAAATCAAATTTTGTTAGCAAACGTCTTGTTCAATGATAAAATATCACTTAAATAATCAACTTTAATATAATTTTAGTTCCTCTCTATACCTGTATAATATTTTTTTTGCAAAAACATCAAACAGGAAGAATTTACTTACAATCTAAAAATTACAAAATATCTCAAAAAATTAACTCTTAATTTATATTGAAATTTATCTGACATAGTTATTATTAGACAGGTACGTAATTATTCACGTCTACCTATCTCATAACAACTATGTCAGGTAAATTTTTAACAAAAATAAATCACTTTTTATCTAACAATTGTAAAATAATCACAAGAAAATCAACTTTTTGTATAATCTAATCAGTCATTCATCACCTACATAGCAATGAATCAGCATTTTTTTTTTGCAATAATATCTAATATGAAAAATTCACTTTAAATCTAACAATTATAAAATATCACAGAAAATCAACTTTTTGTATAATCAAATCAGTCATTCATCACTTACATAGCAATGAATCAGCAATTTTTTTTGCAATGAATTCTAACCTTACCTAACAATGTAAAATTTCACAGAAAATCAACTTTTTGTTTAATCAAATCAGTCATTCTTCACCTATATAGCAATGAATCAGCAATTTTTTTTTGCAAAAACGTCATATATGAATAATTCACTTATAATCTAAGAATTATAAAATATCACAGAAAATCAACTATTAGTATAATCAGCTAAATGACGTGTAAATAATTTCTTATATTTCAACAATTAGTAGCTAAACCCTTAATTTTTCTAAGCAGTGACCTACGGAGATTTTGTTTTTGAGGAGTTGGTCAGTTACGTATGTGATCCACGAATTTTTCATAATAGTTGTCTGTGCACATCGTTTTGCGGGGGGTGCGTTTAATTTATATTGAGTAACAACCACTATTTGTAAATCTGCGTCCTCTTTCAGCACGTTCAGAAGCTGATATAAATTAGCATTCTTTGGCACAGCCGAGTTTAATTTCTTATGCCAAGATTCTACGGCATTTGTGGTTCGATGGCGTTCACCATGAACGCACCAAATGTCTACAAAACTCTCGTTCTCTAGCCATTGTGACACCATGTAGTCATTAAATGTTTGAATGGCGTCAGTATCAGGACAGTCTTCCATTATGTAGCACCATCCTTCTGATATGAATTTACGAGGAAGTAAAGGCAGTAAAGCTGAAAGTCTTACATGTCTTTGGGTGATAGCATCTTTTGTCAGATCCAACTGTTTTGCTTTTTTCCATACATTTTTGGAATAATGAAAGTAGCATCCTTTAATCACAACTGACGGAAAAACAATTGTAATGGCGTTCATTGCGGCTAGTTCAAAATCTGTTAAAAATTTTACGGGTTCCCACCCAGGAATGTTTTGTTTCAAAATTTCAAATAATTTTTTGTATGTTTCTTCTGTTTTTTTGTTAAGTAAAACATAAATAAGAGGAACTATACGAGTGTGATCTTCGTCACTTCCCAGATCTCCGTGGATAGTATATAACTGCACAAAAGGCTCAGGGGTGCAATCGAATGTTCCGTCGCTTTCAAAAAATTTAATGCTCGGAATTTTCTCTAGTTGATTTGGACTGACCAAGATTATTATTCGGGTATTGGAAGACTCATCTTTATAATCGTAAAACAAAAAATCTCTAAATTGTAATGGAACTTCTACTTCATCAATTGATTTACATTTAATTTTTTTTACACCAGCTGCGTTGTTTCTTGCATAATACAATTTTGATTTGATGTTTGCAAACGATGGGATATTTCTCACCAAATCTGATTCAGTAGCGCAGAATTGTGATTTGAATTTGTTATACAGGGTGTTTGGTGCATCGTGTGCCAAATTGAAATGGTCGACTGAAGGGGTCATCCGCTAGCCTTTCAGACCCTTTGACACCCCTCATGCTCTGTGGATTTTTTTTTATCGACTTTTTATTGTTTTCCAAAAAAAAGACCCAAATTTTACATTCAAATACAGATTTTTAAAAAAATATAAGGCGTAGACTCTGAATTTTAATTTTATTTCGATGTGTATTGTTTAAGAATACTTTTAAATACAAAATTAGTGATATTAGTCACCTAGTTCTTTTTTAATTCACTCGCAAAGGTAAAACTTAAATTAAAGCTGTACATGTTACAGCTGTTTATAAGGCTACAAAAAAAAAACCAAAAGCGACCGGGATCTTCCAACTCCCTCATTAATTCTCCAGTCTATCCTCTTTCTAATGATGTGCCACATGCCATAAAAGTATTTTAACAACTTTGTGAATTCGCTAGAATTGTGAATCGAGTCACCTAAGGCTAATATTCAAAATTATGATTTAAAAAAAAATCTCTTAAATGATACCTGTCAAACCTATAAATCTGCTATCTCATTCTTATGGTTAGGTAAATTCGTGTCTCATATCTGTATCTTTCGTGGGATTTACTTGAAATAAAAAAACAAAATTGCATTTTTAACATTTATTTAATCATTGTTACAAATCTTGCTCAAATTGTTGGCCTCTGTTGCGAATGCAGGCCCGACACCTGTTTCGTATTTCAACAGTTGTTGTACGAAGTCGTATTTCCTCCTTAATAGTATTGAATGCCGCTTCTATGCGTTGGACTAATACCTCCCTAGTTGGAACCTCCGTGGCATATACCAACTCTTTCGCACGTCCCCAGACATAAAAGTCTAACGGAGTTAGATCTGGGGAACGTGGCGGCCATGGAATAGGGCCATCGCGTCCAATCTATGCATTGGGGAACACATTGTCGAGATATTCCCTCACAGTCAATCGCCAATGCGCCGGACAGCCGTCATTTTGAAATACAATGGGCACACGTTCATTAAATACGGGCACATCGGTCACTAATTCGGGCAGGTCATTTTGTAGGAATTCCAGGTAGTCTTCGCCATTGAGATTATCGGGCAGGTAATGCGGTCCAATTACCTGATTCCCAATCACTCCTGCCCAAACGTTTACACTAAACCTTCTTTGAGAAGATTTCTGTCTTTTAACACGTGGGTTTTGCGTTTTCGTTGTCCAGTGGTGCAAATTGTGTAAATTGAGGATCCCATCCTTGGTAAATTTGGATTCATCCGTCCACAGTATTCTTTTTAAAAAATCAGGATCATCCACATCCGTGTGTAAAAGAAACCGACAAAAAGCCACTCGTCTCTCAAAGTCGCCACCCTCAAGACCTGCAACAAACAAAAAACTCTTTTAAATTTCTCTTGGGCAATAAGTAATTGCACAAGAAAGGACCCGCTGTTCGTGCTAATAGATTCACTACCTGGAAGTGACGCCATACCATACCCATTACCTGCTAAACAAAGGCAAGGTCAAACAAAGCTTGCACGGGTTTAAAGTTAGTTTAAAATTACGTACCTTGCACCGGAGTGTATTGGAATGGATGCTTATTGTTTTGACGAAGTACTTTCCACACTTTCCATATTGAAATATCAAGATGTGATGCCACATTTCTAATGCTTCTTGTAGGGTCTTCCTCAAAAAGTGCCAGTATTCTCTCGTCTACTTCAACATTATGTCGCACAATATGGCCCCTTGGTTCATTAAAAGTAACACTGCCAGTCTCGCGTATGCGTCGGTATGTGTCTTGGAAGACTCTGCGGCCAGGTGATCGTCTACCAGGAAAGCGTTCCTGGTAAAGTCGTTGCGCTGCACGAGCGACGCCATTAGCGGCTCCGTAAGCCATCATGATGTCCGCATATTCTTCGTTAGAGAATGTCGCCATTGCAATAACTAAAAACTCAAAGTTTAACAATAACAACAAAAACTAAACAAATGTAACAAGAACCAACAAAACTCAACGATAACAAAGTAATAAAAGAATCGCGGAGTATGGTGAACTAGCACACACGTTAGGTAGCAGAGGCAGTGATGTCTCGACTAAAAAAATGGCGGGTCGGGCGGCGCGATTTGTTCAAACCGATTTAAGGTATGCAAGAAAGAGATAGAAGATAGATTTTACTGTGAAAGATTGAGAAAACAAATTTTACCTCTTTCTCAAGTAACAGTTCCGCAATAAATATTTTTTCATTAGAATTTGGAATGTAGTTTTATGTGACTTGATTCACAATTCTAGCGAATTCACAAAGTTGTTAAAATACTTTTATAGCATGTGGCACATCATTAGAAAGAGGATAGACTGGAGAATTAATGAGGGAGTTGGAAGATCCCGGTCGCTTTTGGTTTTTTTTTTGTAGCCTTATAAACAGCTGTAACATGTACAGCTTTAATTTAAGTTTTACCTTTGCGAGTGAATTAAAAAAGAACTAGGTGACTAATATCACTAATTTTGTATTTAAAAGTATTCTTAAACAATACACATCGAAATAAAATTAAAATTCAGAGTCTACGCCTTATATTTTTTTAAAAATCTGTATTTGAATGTAAAATTTGGGTCTTTTTTTTGGAAAACAATAAAAAGTCGATAAAAAAAAATCCACAGAGCATGAGGGGTGTTAAGGGGTCTGAAAGGCTAGCGGATGACCCCTTCAGTCGACCATTTCAATTTGGCACACGATGCACCAAACACCCTGTATATGTTTGGTATTGGGGCGAAATCAGACTTCATCACTTTATCTCTTAAATCATCCAGCTTTTTTGCCATTACATTTTTGAATTCATCGGGCTCGCAGCTATGATTTTTCTCATTGGAAATATTGCCATCCTGTGAGGACAATAAAATAGCTTTAGCAAAATAGTTTTCGGATAAAAATACATATTGAAAGACGGAACACTAACTGTCTTATTCATAATATAACGCTTACCGAAGGTATAAACCTTCATTAGTTAAAACATGTTTTAAGGTGGATGCTCCAGGGTGGCCCGCAAAATTCAAATTATCGTAAGTTTTTTGCAATTTGCAGCTCAGTATGGGATAGTATGGTAAATAGAAACTACCTAGTCTTTTTGAACAATTTGTTGAATTTGTTATCATGCAATCTGGGAAAAAGCGGCAAAGGCCGTTGCCGTTAATACTTGTAATTCTGGTGAAGTACCACACCACCGACTAAATTAATTATAAAAGCAGCCGTTTCTTTGGAAAAACTGTACCATTTACGAAATTCTTCGTCATCCAGATAAAATGCATCGAATCTCTGCTAATACAATTTTATACGCGAACAACCACAATGCTATGTAGGGATTTTAAAGTAGGTATTTTAAAACTAACTGACTGACATTGTAAACCGAACGTCAAACATGAAACAACTGATCGATGTCGGCCATTTGTTTCCCTTTTTTTTTGTTTATCTAGTGTTTTTTTTTTACTCTTGCTATTCCAATTCACTTTTGACAATGGCAGAATTGTCGACAACGGCATCGGTACTAATTGCCATTTAAAGAAATAGAATAGAATTGATGTCGGCCATTTTATTGTTAACGAACGTTTAAAGAAGGGTCATGGCTTCTTTAAATCAAATTAACTTTAATGGAGAAATAAAGAGTGGTTTTTACCTCTAAAATACGATTATGAATACCATTTTTTTAACAAGCTTCCTACAAAGGCCTTATAAAGCTCCACTAATCCATTATAAATAAGCCAGTTAAACTCTATGTAAGAAGTTGGTAACATACCTTTATCTGTAAAGATCCACTGCACTCTTTAACATTCACACATCTCCAATGGGTCCATCCATTTTTATTTTCCCTTTTTTTTGTGTACTGGTAACCAGCTCTCATTAAAACCAAGCCACCATTTCTTGTTATGAAAGTCAAGCTTCCTGTTTTTCCCGAAGATGTTGAGGGCTGATTATCAGCTTCCTCAGACATATCTAAAAAAAATTATATATTGTATGTAACTTTTACATTTGATTGGATTATGATAAAAAAATCAAATAATAGGTATTTTAAATAACACTAATTTTAATAAAGAGAAGTAAATTATACAAAAGAACAAATTAATATACTCACTTAATAAATAAAAATCACTGTCACTCTGATACCAATACGCCACCGCCACCGCACGGAAATGTACTGAGGAATTTATGTAGATAAAATTTCTCTCCGAGTCAAAGCACAACATTCCAGTCACACTTGACTCTGATTGGTTGTTTCGAATTTTGGAACAATAGAGCAAACTCACCCTTTCTCGCAGGTAAAAAAAATAGCAAGATGATTCACTAAAACTACTCTTACCTATGCTAACCTTTGTAAAAATATTGGAGTGAAGTGAATTTGGAAAGTTTTAAGCATTATATTACGATTACATAAAAATATTGAAAAACAAATTTACTTTGATTAGGTTTGACTGCGCTGACTGTACCAAATTCAAGTTGTTGGTATTCGTTCGTACATTAAATTAAATTATTTAAAAAGTGGTATCCGTTCGGAATAGAAAAAAAATATGAGTTGAAACAAATGTAGTGTATCAATGTCTGGGGAGGTACTTCCACCTCACACTTGATTACTCTGGAAAGAGCACAGAGGTCTATTCTAAAAGTTATGTTGAAGAAACCCATGACATTCCCCACAATAGATCTATATTCACAAGCTGGTGTCTTAAGCATCCGTAAATATTACATTCTGAATGCAGCCATATGCACACACAAAACAGTAATTACGTCTTTGGATTACCCTAATCTACTCAGATCCAGAGTTTTTAAAGTTCCTACACAAAAAAAATCAAAACTACATTCGCAAAAAGATTTAAAAACTATATGTTTCCTTTTATATATAATAAAATTGCCACCAAATGTAATATTAAATCAAGTACAATACAAGAAACTCAAACAAAGGCTAAAAACTACATCGACAAACTAAACTATAAAGAGACTGAGCAACTTCTTAAAACAGTAATCTAATAACAAACTAATAAATGCATATTACAGTCTACTCGACTTGCGCTCACAAAAGAACATACAGTCGCACACCCCCTCCGTCACACCAATACTCACACACATACACTCACCGACCACCAACTTACACCTTACCCCCTACTTTTTCTAGGTATAACTATTAATTGTAATCAACAAATTTTAATTTTAAATTCTACTAGTTTCACGAACCCTAAGTTAATTTGCTAGGAATCTGCTGTCATGTGATATTAATTTTAAAAGTAATAGTGTATCTAACTTATTGTAAAAATGTATTTAAGTCCTATCTGATAACCGTATTACATCGATAGCCTCGATACAGGCATCGCCTAGGGGTCCGTGGGTTACGCCCCCGGTGTGTTTTGCCCCCGTGGTGGAAGCCCCCGATTTCGTTTTAGTACTATAATATTTATTAGTTAAATATTTTTATCAAAAGTACAGTCAGATAGCAAAGTGTAACCTATTATAAAAAATGTCTAAGTCATGGTTCATTATTAAAATCAAAATCATAGTTTATTATTATAAATCTTTATTAACAATGTCGGTGTAACAAACGTTTGCTTATCTAATAATAGGTACTAATGGGTAATAATAGGTAATACGTAGGTACTTAATATGTAATAAAAATTAAATTAAATGTCTAATAAATAATAATAGGTATCTACGTAAATACAACTTTGATAACAAATAAAACCAAACATTAAAATAAAGCAACAATAACATGCAAAATCACAGATACGAAATTAAAAATCACAGTTTAAAATTAGGATTATTTTAAGTACTTATATACTATTTACGTACTAAGTATATAGGTAGGCATCTACTTAAATATTTAGAAGATTGGTAACAGAATGTTCAAACACTAAAATATAATAAAAACAATTAACATTTAAAATCACAGATAACAAAAGTAACAAAAGAAGAAAAACATAGTAAAAATATTAGGATGATTTGAACTTTGTAATTAAATTATGTAATTTAAGTCATTTATATGCAGTGACTATGGAGGTTACAACATTGATATAGATATAAAATTAAAATGTAGTAATTATGTAACAATAAACATGCAAAATCATTATTTTTAAGCTAAGTAAGTAGGTGATTATTTTTGCTTGACTTGCACATACGGACGGATTTGTTCCAAAAACTCCATAATTGTAATTTGTTTCTTTTCATATTTGTCTGTCAGCTTAGCAATGAGTTTGTCATTGATTATTGAAGATTTTTTCCTTTTACATATAGGACTGTCATTTCTTCGTAATCTGAAAGTATAAGATAAAGATTATTTACTAAGAGTAAAAAAAATGAATTACTGATATATTAAGCGTTATGTAAGTAATCAGCATTTTACCTCACTAGACCTGTGCTATACGTAGAAATATCAGTTGTTATAATTTCCAAAAACGATAATAATGATGGTTTTCGGCCCAGATAGCACTGAAGCCGTTGATTCCAGGCCTCCACTAAATTTGTGGTTCTATGTCGTTCTTTATAGCAACACCACTTTGAGATCATCCCCGGAGGCTCAAGCCATTGTTCAACGAAATAATCGTTGAATTGGGTGACTTTTTCATCGGGAATACTGAAAACAAAAATTATGATATATATGACATGTCGTATATACCTAAGCATTATTTTTATTTTTGCGTACTTATAAAAACAATCTATGAGCTGTTAAAACTTTAAAATAAAATGAAAATTAAAATTACCTGTTTTCCATTACGGAAAGCCAAACCATCTTCTATATCTTCTTTAGGAAGAAATGCTAGACAGGTGCACAGTTTCACATACAATGTTGTTTCTTCGTGTGCCAATAAACCTAAAGACTTCGCTTTTCTGTAAATGGCTCTTTGGAAGTGAACATTACAGCCATGTATTGTGACCGCTGGCAATACCTCTTTTATTGCCAGCATTGTAGCTAATTCAAAATCTACAGTGAATTTCATGGGGCTGAAGTCCGGCACAGCTTCTTTAATTTTTTTAAACATGACTTCATATGTACTTTTTTCTTTATTAACTAGTAGCACATAAAATATAGGCACAATATTGGTTGCTTGTGCATCACTTCCCATATCTCCATGAATGGTAAATATTTGGTAAAATGGACCTGGACAACAATCAAATGTACCATCCCCGAAGTAGTGTTGTATATTTTTGATGTGTTTTAAAGCCTGTGCTGATACGAATACTATAATTCTGTTGTCGTTCTCACAGTAATCAACTAATAGATATTTTTGAAAAATCTCAGGTATAATGACTTCAGCTGGATTACGAAACTGTGTCTTTTCTACATTTAAGGCTTTCTTTCGAGAGTTGTATAACTGTTGCTTGATATTATTGAATTTGGGTATGTATTCATCGAAGGCTGTGTCTGTGTTTTTTAACTCGGCAAATTTTGTTTCAAATTTTTGTTGTATAGAGCTCGAGAAACTCGTTTTCACTTCCTTTTTTAATTTTTCCATAACAACTCTAACTTCATTTTTCATTAAGTTAGGTTGACACTCAGCATTATGACACTTTTGGATTTGTACATTGTCACTTTCCTCACTTAATTTTATAGAACCACTACACTTGCCATGTCTTTTATTTACGCATGTCCACACACTCGATTTATTATTTTTCCTATGAAGATTATAAGCAAATCCGACATGTAGTAACGTTCTTCCACCTAGTTTATTTGAAATTATTTTGTAATTGGTTTGTGCTAAACCCCGTGAAGGACCTGGACTTGCCATTTTGAGTTAACATGACCGACTAAACTTTCTTATCAGTAACATATTGCAACTATGTGGGAAAGGGATAGAAATAGTGCCCATCGCTATGTTTGCTATTTTCACTGTCCGTCACCCTGGACTCTATTGTTTTCAACCCTATCTTTCCCTTTCTTTGACTACCTATCTCTTTCTTTTAGAATTCGATCTGGCTATTATGTAAAACCAGTTTGGCCGGGCACGGGCGCCTCGTTTAGACAAAGTACAAAGTAATGCATCTAAAGTAAATAATTGTAATATAGTAATAAAGTGAATATCCTTGTAGCATGTTTATAGTATCCAATATTGTGTTAGTTAGAATACTTATTTAGTAAGTTTGTCTACGTATTTGGTTCCGAAACACTTTTTTCATCGTCTGTATCTAGTAAAAAATATTTTTATTTCGGCGAAATCAACTATAATAACTTAATTTAAAATCGGGGGCTTCCACCAAGGGGGCAAAACACACCGGGGGCGTAACCCACGGACCCTCGCCTAGTGTGGCTATCACTGCTAAAATAATTGTAAAACCCAATGACTAATAACTAATTTTGAATTTGAATTTTTTGAATTTGAAATACCAGTGGTATTAGTTTTTGGTATTAGAATGGAATAAATCCAAAATTTTTCGTGTTTCAATATGGCCACCATTAACTCGAATACACAAACTGCACCGCCGTAGGAGATTATTCCTAACGTTTGACAAGAGGTCCCCGTTTGCAGCCATTTGTTTTAATTTATTAAAAGATTAGATAATTCTATCTTTTAAATCATCAACCGTATCAACAGCTGTTGACTACACCTCATTTTTGATGTGACCCCACAAGAAAAAATCTAATGGTGTGAGGTCGGGTGACCTCGCTGGCCACCGCGTTGGTCCATAACGGCCAATCCACTGCTGACCGAACACTTGAGACAAACGCTCTCTTGCTGACACCACTGAATGAGCTGGTGCTCCGTCTAGCTGGTACCACATCTGCCTGTACACATCAAGCGGAAGCTCATCCATGTACTCGGAAACGGGTCCGTTGAGGAGTTCCAAAAACTTTTCACCATTTAAATTTCCATCAATAAAAACCGGACCTATTATGGTATTTCTATGAATGCCAGCCCAAACATTGACAGCAAATCTGTACTGGTGCGAAGTCTCTCGTCCTAGACGCGTATTCACGCGGCTCCAGTAACGTAAATTCTGTCTGTTCCATAACCCGTTTCTTGTAAATGTACTTTCATCAGTCCACATCACATCGTACAGGAAATCCGGATCCTCTAAATGTTTTGTTTCTATCCAGCGACAGAAGTTTTCCCTGACTGGTTTGTCTCGAGGCAACAACGCATGCAATTTCTTATACTTATACGGCTTCCGTTTGACGCGTTTTAAAATTTTTAGTATAGTTGCATAGTTAACCCTTAGTTACCTACCTCTTATTTCAGTCACATAACTACCTACCTGGAGTATGTCAGACTCCTCACTTCTCAGCTCACGGATAATTAAAATTTTGACTTATGAAGGTAAATTCAAATAAAAGATGTTGTATTTATAGTTTTTTTATTATGAAAATAATTATAGCAATATGAAAAATCAACAATATTTACGAAAAAATCTTAATCCGTTCTCCACTAGTAATAATCTAAAAAAATATGACTTAGACAATTATGAGATCCATTATGAAAAAAATGCGCAAATTAGGAACTTTTCTTGAATAATTCGTAGTAATACAATAATCAACTAGTAAACTCTGACCTAAACTATAGCTAAAAAGATAAAAATTAACCAAAATTGCAAGCCCCAAAGTTTATAACTTTTCACGGCAGAGCCCGCACATCATTTCTGAGCATCCTAGGCATATAGGCTTTTTACAAATAAGACATAAGTACTGGGTCTTGCGCTTTTTCTTGGGATCGCATTGAGAGCAATACTTACGAATTGCCAGCCTTTCTGGTGGTCCAGCACTTCCTCCTGCGGTATCAGGAATGGTCTCTGGGTCGAGTTGAAGCACACGACGAAGAGAAAGTCTAATATCGTGCTGAATCGTCGTCATTCTTTCTCTACGCTCCATGTGTGGTCTCGTAAGCTGACCAGCCAGTCTTTTCATAAATTTGAATCGGCTCTCGGGCTTTTGCGTTTGAGTGGACAAGTAAACCACATACGAGTTGGATGCAGATATATCCAATAACCTGTAAAATATAGCCAGCGGCCATCTGCGTGTACGACGACCGGTCGAATAATTGGAACATCTTTGATCTAATAAGTCAACTCCTATTTTTGTTTGATTATAGAATAGTATAATCTCTGGTTTTTTCGAGTTTTGGTCAATATCCGGGGTATGATGCATGCTTGAAATTAAAACGACTGCTTTATTTTGTTTTGGCACAAATGATGTAATCGTTATGTCTTTAGTAAACCCAAAGATAGATGATTCAACTGGTCTTTGACGTGCAGGCAAGAATTCAGGTGGTATATCTCTTTGGTTTTTTCTCATGGTACCTACCAAGGTGAGCTGTTTTTCTTTGAGCAAATTTACTAACTCTATAGACGTAAACCAGTTATCTGTTGAAATATTTCTATTAGTTCCTTCAATGCTAGGAATTAAACGCATAACTGCTTGTGTAGGTTTCTTTAGCCGACTATATTCGGGAGGTAGGTTTAATCCATCTTAGTCTTTTCCTGTATATATATAGGCGTTGAGAAGATAGCCCGTCCTTGCATCAGTGAGACATAATATTTTTATGCCGTATTTAGACGGTTTCTTTGGCATGTACATTTTAAATCGGCATCGGCCGCGAAATGAAACGAGCATTTCGTCGATAGTAGCGCAGGTTCCAATAGCAAAGACTTCTTGACATTGTCTGATAAATAATTCGAACAGCTGGGATATTGGAGCAGCCGCATCAGCTTCTCGTCGAGCTTCTCTTGTCGATGAGTTGTCAAATCGTATGGCAGTTAGTAGAACTTCGAATCTGTTTTTACTCATTATGCATCTATAAATTTCTCTACCGGTGCCATCAGTACTATACCATGGCTGATAACATTCGTGGTTTTCTTTGAACACCGCAGTATAAAATAGCATGCCTATGAATGCTTTCAATTCGATGACATCGATATCTTGAACACAAGTTTGTTTCTTATAATTTGGTCTCATAGCGTGGATCTTTTGATTGGTATGCAGCACAATAACTTGCAGCATTTCATCGGTGAAATACTGACTCCAGATGTCAAGTGGAGAAGACAAAGAATTCAGAACATCTTTATATGCTGTTCGTATTCCCTCTCTTTCTTGTACAATGTTATGTTGCAATGTTCTAGTGCGAGAAGAGGCTGGTAATGATGACCAGCGAAAACGGTTTTTGCCAAAATAATTTTTCTTTCTTGGCCTAGATCGCAATTGCTCCAAGGACATATCATCTTCATCTGATGAAGAAAAATCAAATGGCGTACCTTGCAGTGTTAACTCGATGTTTTCTTCTACTAAATTTGTCTCTTCTTCGCCATCAATTTCGGTGTCAGATCCAGATTCTTCGGCCAGCACAAAATCTCCACCAATATCCACATCTCCTTCACTGCATTCTGCGTCGTCTTCACTCAGCTGTTCGTCCTCCAACCAACGCTCAATAAGGTTATCATTAGATGTCATTTTTCACTAAAACAATAAAAAATCTATCATTAAAAAAAGTTACGTAAATACCTACCTGGAGTCTCTGAGACTCCAAAAAAATATTTATACTCACCAGAGAGCGACCGCGCACACGTGCAACCTCGACCAGCGCAGACGCGATACTGCGGGTAGCGGGGCGAAGGTACATAGACGCACAAACACCAAAGACGCGCGTACGACTAGATTTTAGCAAAAATAATTTCGTCAGAGTCTGAGAGACTCCGGGTAGGTAGTTAAGGGTTAACACGAAAATATCGACCTGCCCTACGCAAACTATATACACGTCGGATTGCGTTCAAAATAATTTAAAATTAGTTCCTCAAGAGCCACTCTCGCACGTGGAGGAGTACTATCAATATGCGGGATGAAGGATCTATTTTCTCGTATCCTCTGGACAGCTTGGACAATAGTGCGCCTGTTGGTTGGACAAACTGGAGTGTCTCCAAACCTCTGTCGGTACGTCTGTATAGCCATAGCGGCGTTTCTAAAACACTCCATAAATTAACACCATGTCCGTGTACTCCGGAGCTGTGTAGTTGTAACGAGGCATAATTAAAACAAAAGAAAACACTAAAACAATAAAAACCAAACGTCTAACTTCGCACAATTCACTTACGAGTAACTATTAAACTAGATACCTATTAAAACGTTACGTGTCCTGCCACTAAAATAAGCGTCCAATATCGATATAATTCGTCGTAGATAAGGATTACAAAACAAACACACGAGCGGCGGGCGGCGCACTGTGGAATATTTCGGTGCGTTTCGGATCAAAAATCTGTATTTCCGTCAATTTGAAAGATAGGGCTATGAAATTTTGCACACTATAAAGTAACATAATAAGGATTCATATAAGTAGTATTTGATGTATTAAAGTTACGCATATATTTTTTTATATGACAAAGAAAAGTGACAATGTTTAAAATGGTACATATTTATTAAAATATCATATTTTTGACAGTAATATCGTATGTGTATTTCATAATCCTAATTACGCATTTATGCTAACTAACATTTAGTGATAAAATAAAATTAAAAATGGTACAATATCTATAACATTAGTCTAAAACATAGGAAACATCTAAATTATCGCAATATCTATTTAAATTTTGATCAAGAAGATTCACATTTAGACCTGGTGAGTTTCAGGATCTGAAATAAGTTCATTGACCTTGAGAAGGTGTAAAGTATCCTCATCTAGCTCCTTCACATTTTTAGCGTATGGTTTTCGTAAGCTCGTTATATATGGATCTGATGTATAAAGTAGTGTATGGAACACATCTTCGTTGGTAGATGTTCGTGAACATTTTCGAGAATGGTGTAGCCGAAATTTTTTATAATCCTTATTGCGCGATTCTTGCGCATCTTCGGAAAGTTGTCCAATGGGTAAAACTGCGAAATGATTTATAAGATAAGATAAGATAAATACACTTTATTGTACACCATTATACATTAAAGTTACAGGATCAGAAATAATTGTAAAAAAGGTACAATGGGCGGTCTTATCGCTTAAAGCGATCTCTTCCAGACAACCTTAAGTTGGACTATACTGTATGGAATTAGGAGTAGGGGTAGTGTAAGGTGTAAAACTATAGAATATGATTAAGTATCTACTTAAGACTAATAGTGGTTTCTACTTAATAGTAGTACTACCACTAATTATTTACATAATATATTACTTATACCTACTTATTTGCATACAATACATAGAATACTAATAATAATATAATATATAAATATATATAATATATAAATAGACATAGATATATTATATAGATAAAAATATAATAAATATATTCCGTTATGATGGAAATATCAACGATATCTAGCAGGGTCATATGATGGACAAGAAAAAAAGGAACACTTATTGCAACTGTGACAGATAATGTTTGGTCACAAGATTTTTAAACGTAGGTAAAGATTGAGCGCGTCTTATAGATACTGGTAACGCATTCCAGAGACGAGCATTTATAATACTTTCTCCATGGATTAAAATTTTGTGTACAGATGATGGCATGTAATACCAACTATATTTACTGTGAGATTACCAGATGACAAAGCTTGCAAAACTATGTATAACCGTTTAATTAAATCAATGTCCACCCCTGTGATATCGGCAGAACAGGAAGCATTGTAAAAAAATCTTAAAATAAATAAAATAAAATAAATAAAAAAGGTTTTTATTCACGTAGACTTTAAAAAAGCGCTTGTAAATAGTCAGAACATGTTTGTAGTAATATAGTTGTATACATTAGATATTATTTCTAGTAACATAGATATTTAGGTACATATTGTATGAAAACATTTATAAAATTTATTTTATTACAGCAATGATATTTAGCTAGCTCGTATCAAGTTATTGTCAAGAGATTATGTTTAATTATCTAGTTTAAGTCTAAAATTTTTACTACATATTGTCAATGGTTCTGTCTATATTAAAGGTATTATTATTATGACGGACCTTGTGTTAATAACGACGGTCGCGCTTTAATGCTACCACCGGATCCAATGCGCCCCAACTGAGAAGACCCAGCGAAACAAACTCAGTGGGTTCATCTACTACCGGTTTCAACACGACCCAGTTGAGACGGTCCGGCGAAACATACTCAAGTGGGCATGAACACGGGATTTGGTCCAATTAGAGTAATTATTTAGTAGGCAACCACAATATATGCTCGATCGGTTGTCTGAATGCTTATTATTTTAGATTATATTTAGGTATACAAAAGAAAAACTTCGAAACATTAACATTATTCATTTTGAGACAGAGTCAATAATTTTAAATTAAGTATATGATAGCAATCATTTACAGATAGTTCACGTAACACATTTATATAAAACAATTGAACAAAGGATATCTATTTCATATTTTTCATTAAAAAGTTCTATGTCTAGAATTTTGCTAGAGAAGCGGTTTATATTTTTATGTGATAGAATTAGAAAGTTATCACACTTCTTTATTATCATGCTTACATGTTTAAACTACTAACTAAATTGATTTTAATAACATTACTAAAAGATGGTATAAAAAGTGACTTCGTCATACTACTTATGACTGAGTTAATATGTGCCGCTACTAAAGTTGCAAGTATGTTCAAAAATTTTCTTGAGACAGTAACTGTACCCATGGTTACCCTACAAGAATCTATAAAACTATTTGTGTCCAAAAATATAAATTTATTACTATAATGGCTAACCAAAAACTGTAGGTGCATATTTAGCTTGTGGATATAATTATTTGTACTATCAGGCACATTGGACACATAGGGGAAGGCACACAATATTATCTTATTACAGTCTAATTCTAACATCTTAGTGAAACTATCTGTAATGTCTTTTTTCTTTAAGTTCTTACAATTTCCTACCATTAGAGTTATACATGATTTGGCACTGTGTTTATTCTGAATTAATTTATCTATTATATCTTTATAATGTAATCCTGGCATACAATAGTTGACAAAGGAACAACTCAGCTTATTACAAAGCAAGGTACCAAGGCCCTTACCCATTTCATCGGAATACAGTATGGAGCTATGTTTAGTATTGTCATTTTGTGGAGATACTGGTGACTCTAATCCCAGCTGTGTGTATGACTCCACTACTGCACTACTGGTGTTAACCGGTTCCAATGTCCTATTGCTTTCAGGATTACACTTTCCAGCCAGCAATTGCATTTCATTTTTGTATGACTGGAAACTGTGATATGAGATTGCTAGGGACTTCTCAAGAGTTTTTATCTCAGAAAGCAAATACTGAGTATCTTTTTCATAAATTAGTTTGCTATCCTCTAATTTAATTTCATAATTTTCTAATTTGTTTAATAATGCCCTACGTTCTTTACTTAGTTCAAGTATGTATTGTTTTAGCTTGTCACTACTTCTAGCAGTATTACCATCGTTACTATTTCCCGTTCTCCTACGCCTTCTTTGTTGATTATGGATGGAAGCAAAGTTTGTATCTGGTTTTTTATTTCATCTACAACAGATTTCGTCTTTTCCGGTGTTTCTTTGCAAAATTCGATAGATATAGGCCGACAGAAACGAACAGATGAAGGCACTGGATTTTGCCATACGATAGAGCCTGATTCCTCGTCAATTAATCTGATGGGCACAAAAGAAGTAATAAATAAATTTGCATCGGAAATAAGTTCAGACTCCTCTGGAAGTTTTTGTTTGTACTGGCTTTGTCCAGATGACCCATCACAACCCCATTTGCTATATAATAGTAAATGTTTTTGTCCATTCTTGTAAACTGTATCTATAGATAAAATTCTAGCTGCAGTGTGATCTAATAGATCTTGAATTTTCAATATTTTTGCATACGTATTTGTGATTTCGATTGTTGGCGATGGTGGATAGCACCTCTGTTTCATTTCTTGTATTTTGTAGTAAGGTGGAAATATTGAACAGTTTCTTTCATCTGTAACGTTCCGGAGATACAGATACTGAGCTTTTGTTAGTTCCAAGTCGATGAACACACTTAAAGCTTCTTCATCGGTAAGCCCTTTGATTATTTTTGCATTATCTAACTGATTCATAACAAAAACCTTTTTTTCGGCATCAGCCAATCTTAAATTTTCAACTAGTTTTGCTTCAGTTCCTTCTCCTATAGATCGCAATCCTTGTAGATATGCGCTTGTAATGTGCTCCAAACCATATTCATTTAACAAAATAGTGTTTTTTCTTTTTTTGCTCGATTCTGAAGAGTCTCCATATGACACACACGGTCTTCATCGTTTACCAGAAGAAGTAGATGGTACAGAGTCGGCTGATACGTTTTCTGATGCCGGTATAGTCAAAGAATATTCAGAATCCAACCAACTAGCGTTCTTTCTTAAATAGTTTTCCTTGTTGCGCCCTGCTTCACTCCAGCGTTTATTAAACGAAGGGATGATACTTCTTTGAATATTGCCACTAATAAAACATATATTGTCTTCCGAAACTTGTTTTTCCTCCAAATATGTTGAAAGTGTCGTTCTTCCGCCTTCTATATAAGACACTATTAATTCACGTTTAATACAGTTAAAAGTAGACATTTTGAAGAATAGCCGTACACTAGTTAAAGACCACTGAAACTGTAATGGAGACATATTTTTACAGCCCTTTTTATATTGTTTCAGAATGTGGGAATTATTTCAGATATCTATTTTCTCACGGAAATTGATAAAAACTTAACAAAATAAAACAATTAATTGATAAAACATACCACAAACTATTGATAAAAGTCAACTACGAAACCGCAATTGATAGCAATTTCCGTTCCCAAACTAATTTTCCATTTTTTGACATATCTTCGTAACGCGCAAAAATGCGCAGCTAATTTTTTGATATGTTTTTGATGAGCAACTAAACTATGAATTAACACTAATTTCAAAGCATCGGTAAACGTCGGTAAGTGTTAAAAGCTTGGACGAAGTTGAGGAAAACTTTTTTTTGTTCATTTTTTCTTTAAATTATTTTCTATTTATATAGTCGTATTTAAAACAATCAATTCTATATACTCTAAACTTACGATAGATGAGCTTTTCAAAAACATATAATATCTTGTACCTTTTCCTTTGAAGTTTTAAAACTATTTCACTTTGAAAATCGTAAATGAACAATTTAATATTTACCGATTGCAAAAACGTTTAAATTGATGACATGAAAAAAAAATACTTTCAATATGTACTGTGATTTATGCTATAGAATATTGAACTTCGACTTTCGAACTGTTAAATTACATTCATAAAGTACCCTATTTCAATCAGTTGTAAAAATCAATTTTGATATGCGTTTGTTCTACCATATTCCATAGTGCGGCGCCGGCGGTACACAAAGGTGGTAGGTACTCGGCGGCCAATAACTCAAAGTGTGTCCTGCGGCACTCGTGCGCTTAGAAAGCGATGACGCGTGAATCGTCACAGGATTGTAGTGACACACTGACCGTGACCTAAATTTGTTGTTGCAATGTTTCAACAAGAAAGCGAAGTAACAAACGAAACTAGATTTATCTCTTTCGTACAAACCAATTTTTCTATTTCATGAGTGCTTACCGATGCGGGGGTCGTTAACCTGTAAGTACTTCCCTATTAATACATACATCGTGTAGCAAATGTTAAGAATGAAAAATAATTTCCTGTGACTAAACTACTGGATATATTCAAATGATTTTTTATATGTAGTCTGAGAATGTCTTGAGGTATGCGAAGTTTAATTTATTGTCGTATTATCATAACCACTTTGTATAATGCTTTTGATAGTTCATGTTTAACTCGTTTAAAAGACGCCGGATCCGATGCAATCTATCCGACTTGTTATCATCATCATCACAAGAAAAATGAGGCATCTGCAGCAACAATTCCAAGCGATTGCGCGACATAACAGTCCGTGGATAGTTTTGACCTATGACTTCACCCTTTGTCCAGTAATCTACAATCCGAGGAAGCTTCACAATACCCATAAATAATATTAAACCAAACATCTTTTTAATTTCTGCAATATTAGTAGGTACCCATTTACGAAGCCTAGCACTTCGTGTGGCTTCATCAGATGTAGCAATTTTTTATAGCAAATTGGTTAGTACAGTCCACAATATAGTCAAGCAAATTGTCAGAAACCATAAGTTCAAAAAACATTGCGATGGTTTGTTAGTTAAGCCGTTACGAAGGTGTGCTGGAATGCCAGGAATTACAGTAAAAGGTATTACAGTACGTTGATTACCGAGAGGTTCCATCCATGTGCTTGAGATTGGTGTGTTACCTGGGAAAAAATTACCACGGTTTAATACCCATAAAGTAAGAAAAGGCTTTTTAGAATGATGATACCAAAACAACGTAGTTTATTATGATAAAAATGTTACTTACCCTGAAGTGTCGGGAATAACCCTATTTTCAATGTCACTTTCTTCAGACTCTGACAGCAGAACACGTACGCGTTTCTTTCGGTGTAATGGACCGGTATACAATTCATCATCAGAACTTAACCGTAAACTACTATTTAAAAGATCTATTTCTATGTTATCGATTTCCGTTAGATCCTCTTGAGTTAACTCGAAATCTTCCAAATCATAATGAATATTCAACACAACAATTGTTATCGAAATAATTACAGGGAACGTGTATTTAATTAGCTATGTATACGCGTATAATCATGACGTGCTTTCGTGTCGAAGAATAAGCGGCGGCTAGCTAACTGCCACGCTAAGCGGCACAGCGCGTGAGCATGCGAGTTGGTGCGCGGTGCGCAGGGTGGGCGACGATGTGATCCCCGCGGCCCCCGCGGAAGGAATTTCGTATTTCCTTCCGCTGAGGCCAAGGGGGACACCGGTGGGCCAAAGTGAAAAACCGTTACTTTTTGGAAGAAAAACAGGGGTGTTTTATTTTTTTATGCATTATACTATATTTTAAAACGTTTAGGACAATAAAACCAAATGTTAAAAAAAGACGGTCAACGTGATTTAGACGTGGCCTGAACGGAAAGTTCCACTTGTCCCACCCGTGGGCCTCGTGGCGTTGTACCTGTTAATTTATTTTGTAAACATACTTAACCTTTTAACCGCCCGGCTTTTTATCAGTTAAGCCCGGGTGACACGAGGCTAGTATTTTGAAGCTAGGATAGTAAGCTAGTAAGGGGTCACTAGCTTGGTTTCTAGCTTACCTACTAGCCTGGATTGTAACCAAGCTAGTGCTGTCTACACGAAGCTAGGAAATTTCAAGCTAGTCAAGTCAGTAGTGAGTTGTGCTTAACCTGATAACACGTATACGTAAAAATGAACAGTGTGCGTAAGAGAAAAGCAATTCTACTAAGAAAGTTAATTCGGAAGTTGTGTCAACATGCGCTAGATGAAATATTAGCTCTGCTAGAAGAAAAGCGTACTTGGACAAGACCCTGGATCTTAAGAAGACATAGTCATGGAGCATCTGCATTACTTTTAAAAGAACTGCGATCTGAGGATTCCGGCGAATTCAAGAGTATTTTGCGAATGACACCTAATATTTTTGACAATTTACTGAATCTAGTGGGACCACAAATACAAAAATTAAATACTAATATGAGAGAAGCCATACCGGCTAAAATAAAATTGGAAATAACTCTAGATTTTCTATCATCTGGTGTCAATTACAGGAAGTTAAGTCACATGTATCGTGTTTCAAGATCTACTATATCTAGATTTATACCAGAAGTTTGCAGTGAAATTTATAAGGCATTAAAGAAAGATATACAGGTATGTAGAATTTTATTTATTTCAAATTAAAGTAGGTACTTATACGCTTACATAAATGGCGAGATTAAATTCTAAATTACAAAATGAGAAATCATAAATGACGACAAAATGTACGTTTACGCTACATAAATGGCGAGAAATGTATCAAGCATTTTGAAATGCTTGATAGATGGGATCTTCATCTTGCTCCAACTCTTGCTGTGGTGGCGGATGGATGATGGGTTCATCACGTTGCTCAGTCTGTTGTAGTTGTGATGGTGGATTAGTGTAGAGTGGACTTGCTGCAGAACTATTGTAAGAAAATGTGGTTGACATATTGGAGTCTGAAGAATTGATAGGTGACTGGTACGAAAATGTAGTATTTCCGAAGTTTAAATCATACATCCGACAGCGGGATAGTGTTGCGTTGATCTGATCCCTAGCTAAAATGGCCTGTCCGGGTGAAAGCTTTTTCAACTGACTTGCTACATATTTTGCAAATATCTCATGTTCATCCAGCTCTGGTTCCTGAAATTCTCGTGAACTGTTTAAATCCTCCTTAATCACCTTAATTTCATTTATCAATGAACTCACTTGCGAAACCTTCCGTTTCTTAAATTGCGGAATGTTACTTCCGGGGGAAATAAATTTAGAAGTTTTATCTTGAATAGACGACATTTCGCTTGCAGGTTGAGACATTTCAACTGTCTTTTCTGAAAGATTTTCTGCTACGGGTGGTTCTAATGACTGACTGTTGCTTGCACTGTTGTCATCTTTATTATTGTTTGGAGAATCTTGATTGTTCTGAAAATAAAAAATTTGTTAAAAATATTGTTACAGATTCCAACTACAACTGAAGAATGGGCAGCTATAGAAAATGGTTTCAGAGTGAAATGGAACTTTCCAGCGTGTTATGGCGCCGTCGACGGGAAGCATGTTCAAATCATAGCTCCTGGCAACAGTGGAAGTTTGTTTTTTAATTACAAAAAAACATTCAGTATTGTTCTTATGGCTATTGTTGATTACGATTATAATTTCATTTATATTGACGTCGGCGCCTGTGGAATGGCATCTGATGGAAGTGTTTTTAGGAATTGCTCCATATATAATCAACTAGAAAATAACCTTATACCACAAGGCGGAGTAATTTTGGCGGATGCTGCATTCCCATTAAAATCGTATATTATGAAACCGTACCCAGGTGACAATTTAACACATGAAGAAAAAGTATACAACTACCGGCTAAGTAGAGCCAGAAGAACTGTAGAAAATGCCTTTGGCATATTGGCAAGCCGATTTCGTGTTTATCAAAGACCAATCGCAGTTGACGTAAAAACAGTAGACAAAATTGTACTAGCATCATGTGCTCTGCATAATTGGTTACGAAAAGAGCAAAAAAGCACTTATTGCATTAGTAGTGATGTCGACCAAGAAGACATTGAAGCGGGAAACATTATTCCCGGTTCATGGAGAATGGAAAATTTATGTTTACCCAGTATCAGTCGACAGGGAAGTAACCACTCTTCTCTGTCAGCTATCGAAAAAAGGGAGAAATTTAAGAGATATTTCAACAATGATGGAGCAGTACCATGGCAAGCAAGAATGATTCGTTAATTCAGACAAAACTACAAGAAAAATTAAAAATGCCGACGATTATTAATATTTCAATAAGTACTTTTAAGGTAAATAATTGTAAAGAGTAAATAATATTAAAATAACTTACCGAAGTTTTTCTCTTCATTGGCACCTTTTTTATGAAATTATGCATTTCCTCAAACCAAATAATTTTTGGCTTATAGACTTCTGCAGTTCCTGCTCCAGACCTCTCAGATTTTTCTATCTTTGTTAATTCTTGACAATATGTAGCTCTTAGATTTTTAATTTTATTTTTAATCTCTTTTATCGACATTTCTATTCCATCTTTATTTAGTATGTCGCGTATTTTTTCTAGTGACGAGTCTCGCATTTGCTTGTCCTTGTAAGATGGAATACTTGCATTCCACAAACATTCCTCTTCTCTGTACAATTGAACGAATTTTAAATTAATTTCGTCCGCTAATTTCGGCATTTTAACAAATTGCACGCACTCTCACCACGCTCTCCGACTGCACACTAGCTTAGGTTCGCTAGCTTCGCGGTTGACACGAAGCTAGTAACGAAGCCAGGATAGTAAAACGGGTGGTGGGGGGCGCCTACTAGCTTGAAAAATAGAACCCCAAGCTATTAAAACTATCCTGGCTTGAGGCACTAGCTTGCTAGCTTCCACACTAGCTTACTAGCTTGTAAACGAAGCTAGTTCCGTCTACACGAAGCTAGTGTCACTAGCTTACTAGCTTGGCAGCACTAGCTTGGCTCACTAGCTTGATTTACTAGCCTCGTGTCACCCGGGCTTTAGCGTGCCCCCAGCGCCCGACACATTAAATCGATCAATAAATACCTACAACAAATAGGGATGTAAGTAGGTAAATAAATTTTTCAACATCGATATTTCGCTATAATAATATTTGTATTTACGAGCTTGACCTATGTACATACTTACCTACTACTGATTACTCTATGGAAATATCCGTCATTTTTTGTAAGGAAATAAAACATCGATCGATATATTAATAGGTATTTATTTAAGTATTCTTATACTGAAGTATAACTATAGGTACCTACTGAATGAACCTCGTCTTTTAATATCTCAGTAGTACACTAATCAGTCTAACTATTACAAGTAACATTTTAAATAAAAAAAATAATTATGCTTATTGGTTGGTTTTTAACCTCCTGGTCCCGTTATGTAATTATATCTACAGTAATATTATAGTTAACCTTTAAAGTAAAATCAGTCAAATAATCACAGTTACAATTTCTTAATAATAAAGGGTGTCCCAACAAGAACGCAAATTTTTAATTTTGAATAAAACACAGATATTTAAAAAAAAACCGTGAAACTTTATTATATCGTAAAGTCGACAGAATGAGGTTATGTATGGAACAAGATATTGTGGAGATGGCCGCCGCGGCTTTGCTGGCACACACGCGATCTTTTAATAAAATTTTCAATGACCATTTTGCATAAATGCTGCGGTATTTCATTAATGCAGCGTCCAATTTCGTCTTTTAAGGCTTGAGTCGTCGTCGGCTTATTCGCGTAAACCATCGACTTCAAAAAACCCCAAAGAAAAAAATCTAAAGGTGTTAAATCGCACGATCTAGGCGGCCAATTCTGGTCTCCAAAACGCGAAATAACACGACCGGGAAATGACTGATGCAGCAATTGAATTGTTTCTCTGGCTGTATGACATGTGGCGCCGTCTTGTTGAAACCACATGCCATCCACATTCATTTCTTCAATTCTAGGCAAGAAAAAATTGGTTATCATTTCACGATAACGAACACCATTGACTGTTTGCGCTTGACCTGCCTCATTTTCATAAAAAAAAGGTCCAATGATTCCTCCAGCCCAAAAACCACACCACACAGTGACACGTTGGGGATGCATTTGCTTCTCGTGAATCTTTCGAGGATTTTCCTCACCCCAAATGCGACAATTCTGCTTATTGACGAAGCCATCAAGATGGAAATGGGCCTCGTCACTGAAGATGATTTTATCGGCAAAATCAGCATTTTCATGTTGTCTCTCCAATACCCAATTAACGAACTCCCTTCGCTGTCCATGGTCAGCCGGCTTCAGTTCCTGTGTCAATTGAACTTTGTATGCATGAAGATGCAAATCTTTCGTCAAAATTCGCTGCATAGTGGATTTGGAGACACCAATTTGCTGAGCTCGGTGTCGAATTGAGGTGGATGGATTTTGAGCGACATCATTACGTACAGCTGCGACATTTTCGATCGATCGACCTGGTCGAAGGCGCGTTGTTGTCTTTACATCACTAACAGACCCAGTTTCGGCAAATTTATTCATTAATCTCTTTACAGTTGACTCTTTTGGAGCATTATTGTGACCCCAAATTGATCGCAATTTGCGAACTGTAGCCGCAAAACTTTCACCATTTTGGTAAAACAATTTCACAATGAGAATGCGTTGTTCATTCGTGTAGCGCTCCATTTTTACTAACCTCGTACCTTCTACTAGCAAACAGTAACAATTGTTCAAATGTCAAACAATGACACTTCGAATGGCGCCAAATTTAAAAATTGCGTTCTAGTTGGGACACCCGTTATAAGTAGTCAGTCTGCAACCACACGCAGGTAACTTTTTTCAATAATAGGTATAAATCAATCGAAAGATTATTTACGGTCGACACCAGCGAGACGAATTATGGACGAGACCACATTTATGTAGCATTCAATAAATTTTTGTTTACCAGGGTCGTCGGCAACAAAATAAGTGCCCGCTAAGGTTTTGGCAGTTACTTTAACTGGATCCTTAATTTGTTCGTATTGTGTAGATGCATTGCGCGTTTTAATCGAAGTTTGTGTCGCCGTAGATCTATATAAATCCGGCGTACTGTCACAACTTCTTATCTGCGACTGGCCCTCTTTAAAAAAACCATATACTCGCTTTGGTTAACATCCTGGCTATATTCTATGTTTATGTCTACTTCGTCTTCACTATAGCCAAAGCCAGACAAAATTGACTGGCTGTCTTCAAACTTTCCTATAAAATAAATCAAATTAGTTTTTATAATCATATTACGACTTACATTAAAATGTATTATATTTTGTAGACCACACACTTTTGGATCCCATTTTGTTGCAATAAATTAAGAATCTCGATTTTATAAACGTTGCGTCGTACCACAAACACTTGTTTCCTACTGTCGATGTCGAATATATAGAATTGAGTTGAGTGAATGATTGAATGAGTGTACGGTGAGTGTTGTCATATCACCATAAATCTAATAAACGAGACATAAAAATAGTGATGTGGAATCACGATACTAATTGATTTACCGATTTGTGATACTCAATAGCACACGGATCTACGCACAGATAAACATTGCATTTCTGACACATAAAACGAGTGTCTGATCGTTTATTTTTAGCCGAACACATTCTGCATCGTTGACTTTTTCCGGTTGGGTTCTTAATAGGAAAATGCTGTAAGACATCATTATGTACAATACGGCTAAGGTCACGGATGCCACGCGAGGTTGATGGTTGATTTAAATTACATTGTTTGTAGTTTTCTATTAATTGCCTGATTACGTTTAATTGAAAATCAGCTAAACTACATTTTTTATATTTTTTTACCTTTTTAAATAAATAGAATGCATTTAGTAAAAACATGTCAATTATATGGAATCCAAGCTTTTTATGCCATTTTTTGGATTTTCTTATACAGCCTAATGTGCTAGTCATCATATCTGCTGTGTCAACCAACCCCATATTTTTTGAGTAATCTACCACACACTGTGGCTTCATTTCGGGTAGCCCTGTTGAGTAGTCGACATTGTCTGATGGAACTATCTTATCATCATGTTTCGTTGACAACATTATGACCGGTTTTTTATCTTGCCATTTTAAAGCTAAGAGTGGAGGAGACATGTAAGCGGCTATTTCACCGCGTTTTAGTTTTTGGAATTTCGGCATCCCTTTTCGATTTGGTTTTACGGTGCCACATGCATAGGTGGCCCTTTCTTTTAAATACATAAAAAGTTGAGGACTGGAATACCAATTGTCGACATACAATTCACGGTTACAAAAAAAATAATCTTTTAAAAGTTCGGTCACTACTGATCCTGTTAGGCCTAAATTTGGTATGATTTCAATATCTGTTTCTGACCCACAATACACTATGAAATCAACAATACACCCAGTTTCGACATCACACATTACGAACAACTTTACTCCAAATCTATTGCGTTTTTTAGGTAAATATTGTTTGAACATTAGGCGACCTTTAAAAGGTACAATACTTTCATCTATGCACAATTTTTTACCCGGGATAAATGTGCCTTTAAAAGTTTCACGTGCGTGGTCAATTAACATTTGTATTTTATACAATCTCGGTACATCATTTGCCCGTGCAGGTGCTTCATAAAACGACAACATTGCTAGAATACAGCAATATCTATTTCTGAACATAGTGTTATGGAACACCTCACTGTGTAGTAAAGGGTCTGTAGACCAGTGTTCTTCGATTGTTATTCTTTTATTCCTGGTGAAAAGCATTGTTAGTGCTAGTAAGATGTAAATATCTTCAATAGTTACATCTTGCCATCGTTGCAGTCTTGAATAAATGCCGAGAGTCGCATGTCTTACAAAGTATTGATGATAACTATTCGTACAATTGACAATTTTCTGTACCAACTCCTTGTTACAAAAATGTTCGAAGAATTGTAGTTCCGTCGAGGTGCTATCTAATTTGACAGCAGGCGACAGTCCACAAACAAAGTCGTCAAATTCTTCTATATGTGGAGTAGTAATTTGCGTAGTCCAATTAATGCCAGCTCCCATGACATTGCTTCCTTGAATCTGTAATGATACAATACAATATTTGTAGGGTAAAAGTACCTAAGGAATATTTTTTTAATAGCCACCTGTTGAATACAAATGTCCCTTTTGTTAAGTGCCCAGGTAAAGTGTAAATGTGTAAATAATCAAAGTGTATAGGTATTTACGACGCAAGACAAAACTAAAACCCCTTACAGAAGCCTGTCAAGAACGCAGCGACCCGAGTGGCGAGGCTCCCACAACAGCCAAAGTCTGTTGAGGACTCTAGGGTAATCCTTTCTAGGGCATACCTGCAGTAACTCCGTGTGGTTTTAGTTCGTGGGCACAGTATAATTATACAAAGTGGTGCAAAGGTTATCACATAAAATTAAACCATGGATAGACCAGACCATGAATAGTACTCTAAAAAAGAAATCAATGAAAAATAATCATTAGTCAATAATCAATAATAGTCAATTATCTACAGGGAAGGGACATCATTTAACTTAATTTAAATTTCATGGTTTTAGCATATCCCGTTACAATTGCAAAGATTGAAGCTAGGTGAGCCCTAGGGGGTCAATAACTAACCCTAAAAAACAATAGATAGTGCGGCTACCACCCTTCCCACCCGGATATCGTTTATTTAAATTTTCGCGCGCTTTTTTTTGGTCCAAAATTTTTAGTTTTATTTTTGTTATTTTATAGTTGTTTTAGCATAAGATGGACCAGAAGGACCTATTGTTTCATTTTATGTGATAACCTTTGCACCACCTTGTATACAGTATTCCATCTTCATACAAACGGACGAAACGCGAGCTATACCTACGCGCCTCGATGTCGCAGTGCGCTCGGTGCGCGGACAGCAGCGACTGTACCGCAGTGACGAACGGACGGTGTGTTGTTTTTTTAACAATAAAATCTATTCAAGTACATATTTAATACGATAGGTAGGAGATATTGTGCTGTTTTTGGTTGTATGAATTCGTCAATAACGCTTCCAGACATAGGTACCTTTTTTTTAAATTACCTGGAAATTGTGAAAGTTAAGACTATTAAATAATTTTACTTACTAGAAGGTAGGAATAAAATATGTGTCTTTTTAATGGATAAGTATTTTCTTTTATCTCACGAAAGAAAAGGTGTCTGGATTAATAAATAATGTGAATAGAGTAAAGGAAAGTTATTGAGACGAGTGAAATAGGTAGTTATAGGCGGTTTTGAATGAATTAAGATACGGTAGGTACTTACGCTTGTGTTAAGACTGGAGAAGGGCAGCCCTAACGCATGTTTACGTAGCGCCCGGCTGTAGGCATTTATTTCCATCATACGGCCGAGTAAAAATACTATATAGATAACTACGAGTATACCGTGCCGTGGGGATTTGCACACGTAAAAAAAGTCCCGATTATTTTACAGCATTTTGAAACATCTAAGTATGTGTTTAACAACTTACAGCAATCAAAACATCTTTATAAATATCTAGGTACTACAAAATCTTACTTAAAAAGTCCTAACCTATTATTTAATACTCTTTATTTATTCATTTCACAATCAATTTCGTCTAATTTAATAATTCATTAGCCGGCGCACACAAGGCCAGATTACCAATTTACGATGCCAAAAATAAAACGTAACTTTTTTACGATCTAACTTGGTAATTATGTTTTATAATAACTATTAGAAGGTATCATAGTTATTATAAAACTATATACACTCACAGGCACAATTAACCGCCCACCTTGTATTTCTTTCAATTTGCAGAAATCGTCAAATTTAGACCACATTTGATGAGAGGTACGTTGAAAGCTACCTTAAAGGTAAAAAAAAAACAATAGTCTTGAAAGAAAAAGTCGTTTATTAAATGATTAATACCAAAAATCGATTTTATGTAAATCTTCGATGAAAAATTAACAAATTAGAATTTAGAAAAAAGTGCTCGAATAAAAAATTTTAAAAAATTAATAATGGGTGTTGCCGCCTCGGGCTCTAATGACTTCTTGGAGCCGGTTTGGCAATCCATCCATGATATCTTGGATATCAGATTGGGGGATATTGTGCCACTCCTCTACCGCAGCCGTCTTGAGCTCTCCTAGGGTCGTAGGGGCTGGTACCCTTGCTCGGACACGTCTTTTGAGGTTGTCCCAAATGTGCTCAATTGGGTTAAGATCAGGACTGCGTGCCGGCCATGGTAAAACTTGGATCCCGACCTCATTAAGGTACTCAGTGACGGATCTTGCGGTATGGCAACGTGCATTGTCATGCATTAATCTGAAGTTGGCACCAATGAATGGTGCGAAAGGCATGACATGCTCTTGAATAACTTCCTCCACGTACCTTTGAGCGTTCACACTACCCCTATCGAACACAACAAGATCGGTACGAGCCTCATAAGAGATACCTCCCCAAACCATTATGGACCCTCCCTGGTAACCCACTGTTTCGGTTATAGCGCATGACGCAAACCTTTCATTTTGGCGCCTGTAGACACGCTGACGTCCATCTGGACCTTTTAAGGCTATTCTGCTCTCATCTGAGAACAGTACGTCCTTCCATTCCTCCATAGTCCAGTCAGCAAATTCTCGCGCATAAGCAAGTCTAGCTCTACGGTGTTGTGGGAGCAGTTGTGGGGCGCGAGCTGGACGAAAAGCCCGCAGATTTCTTTCTGCCAGTCTTCTTCTAATCGTACGTTCACTCACACTGACATTTCTCACTTCAAAAAGACACGTACGGGCTTCAGTAGCGGTGCAAAAGCGATTTCTCAACACGTTGCTGACAACGAAGCGGTCATCTCGAGTTGAAGTGCATCGATGTCGGCCTTGACCTGGCCTGCGGGTGTATGAGCCTGTCTCCCGAAACCGTCTGATGGCATCCCGTACTGTAGTACGAGGTACACCGAGTGTACGAGCGATGCGACGTTGGCTGTACCCAGCGTCAGCTAAAGCCACTGCCCTAGCTGCACCAGTTGCATCGAGAGGCATTTTTTACAGTCACAAACAATAAGCAAACACTAGAAACTCAAATTCGCACACTATGGCAGACAATAACAGGAAATGTAAACACGGTAACGTGACGGCAACAATGTCAAACAACGACTAAATTCTAAAAACCCGTCGTTGACACAAATTTAGGAAACGAAATAAGGGTATAAGTGTTTAATTTATTGCTAAAGTACCCACTTGACAAAAAATAAAACAGTAGATAAGCTATAGTTAACTTAAACAAACAGGGTGACGAATGATATGGGTGGGCGGTTAATTGTGCCTGTGAGTGTAGTTATAGATAAGTATAGTTTTGAGATGATAATAATAATAAAAAAGTCAGTGCAAAATCTTTATTTTTTGTTCTTAATACAAATCAAATATCCCTAAATTATATTCTATGCTGCATACTAATCTTGATCGTCCACATCATCATCGGAGTCTTCACTGTCTTTATCATCCATTTCTTCGCTACATAGATATGTAGGGGTTCGTAGCATTCCTACAACAATATCATTAAATTTTCCTCCTCGTTTCTTGGGTTTTGGCCTGTGAATAGTCACAACAGGATCCGAACATATAAGCATCCAGTGGAGAATGTCCGTATTAGTAAATATTCTGGACATTTTCCGGGAGTGATATTGTCGCATTTTTTTATAATTTTTATGACTCGCTTCAATCACATCTTCTGACAATTGACCTACGGGCAAAGGCAGAGATTTAATTATGTCAGAACCATGAATTAAAAGTTTGTGTACACTTGCACTCATTTTGTACCATCCATATAAATCTATCGCCATTTCAGCTGTGGTGAAGCAATAAGTTTTAAATTTCTCTTCGTCTATGTAATGTCCGGAGGAAACAACACACAAAATGTTTGAAAATCTTTCGATCAATTCTTTGGACACACCTGTTATTTGAGAAACAAGCTCTGGGTTTTTAAAAAGTTTTCGGGCTGTGTTCCCGTCATTACTGTTGCCTCCTCCTTGTTTTGGTTGGTCAACAACAAGTCCCATTTCTTTATAAAAATCCTGGCAGATTTTATTTTTTCGGTCTTTCACTTTTTCCTGAGATTCTTTGCCTCTAGCCTGCCATTGTTTCAACTCCAATTTATAAGAAATATGTAATAAATATTCAAAGCAACGAAGATGAGCATGTAATACGGAAATCCCAAATTTATAAGTATCTTCGTTACATACTCTTTGTTTGATATTTTCTAAGTCGTTCATATGCGTTGGCGTGGCTTTACACACGTTATAGCTCGTCCAAGCTGAAATGACGCGCCCCACTACTTAATTAGTTTATTTAGATGTGTGAGTGCAAATATTAATGACGACACTTCATCTGTAAGGGAGCGTCGATTATTCAGTGAACAATGGATCTGCACGTGTACAAGACGGTCGACTAGTCGGGTGATAAATCCGACCACGCTCGCTCTATGGAGCAGCGCCGTCACTTTGTATGAAACAAGACGTCCTCTCCTCTTGCTCGTTTAAGATCAACTAAACTAGTTGGGCAACAAATCCGAGAACAACGGTTCTTAGCAAGTACGGTCTACAAAGAAATTCTAAAAACTTAGTGAAATAATTTGTTTACGTATTTTAATGTAATGCTTTAATAGGTTTTGCATTCATAGTAATTAGAACATAATTATTAAATGAATTATGGGTTTCAGTATAGGTATATTAAAATAAAATTATAATTTGTGAATTATTTATTATTTACAATTAAATATAATTACAGTTATGATAGTAGTCCAAACATTATGTTTATGGTTCTAAAAGAATCACTAATCACTCATCTCGACAGAGTCGCTTTCATCTGAATCAGAGTCATTAACATTAATAATAAATTCTTTATCCATGTCAAAGTATTGCGAATATTGTTTTTCTGTGTCTTCAACATGCCGACACGTGTTTGCCCACATTGTACGATCAATCATTTCAAGTCGTTCATTTATTAGTGTCATAATGGATGTTAAATTTTGAGCAACGTTTTTACTAGCCACGTAGTTTTTTAATATCCCCCATATTTTTTCAATGGGATTGAGTTCCGGGTGATAAGGAGGTAATCGTAGAATTTCAAACCCTTTTGATTCAATTAGTTCATCGATAGCAAATCTTTTGAATTTATCTTTGTTTTTTAAAATTAAATCGTATAGCTCTATTTTTTTCATCGTTTCATCAAACGGAATATTTTTTCCTGCAAGCCATGTTTGCATTTCATTCTTGTTTGAGTTCGAGTTAGGCGCTTTTTCTATTAAAGCATTATGGTAAGAAGCGTTATCCACAACAACGACAGAGTTTTCTGGTAGATTGGGCAGCAATTGTGTGCTAAGCCACTTTTTATAATTATTCAGATTCATGTTGTCGTGATAATCTCCACTTGTTGAGTTTGCTTTATACACTAAGCTAGCATTTGGAACAAATCCTTCACACCCACCAGCGTGGACAATAATGACCCGCATACCTTTAGATATTTTTTTTCGTACTGGTGATACTCCTTTCGCTAGTTTCCAGCACATGTTTTGAATATGTGTTGTGTGAACTTAACTTTCATCTGTGAAAACGATATATCGGCCCTCATCACGGTATTTTTTTAATCGCCTCAGATATTGGAACCGCAGCATTTGTATGTCGTGCTTTTCGACTAGAGCTTTACGGTTGTCATCTATTTTTGACCACTCGTAGCCTGATTCCTTCAAAATAGTGCGCAGTGTTTCTATACAACCAGTAAAGCCAATTCTTTCTACCAATATCTGTTTAAGCTTTCTTAATGTTGGTACTTCATTAAATTCTGTATGAAATGAAGCTATCGTTCTTCGAAGCACACCCATATCAAAATCTTCCAGCTTTGACTTAGGACGCGCCCTTTTTGGTTTGGAGGGAGATTTAAAAATTTTCTGCGATACATGCTTTGATGTTCCAGCTTGTTTTTCTTCTTTTAAAATTCGCGTAATCGTGGATTCACTAACACCAACGGCTTGGGCAGTTCGCCACCTAGCATCAGTAAGTTTTTCCACTCCATTTTCCGCTTCATATTTCATTCGGTGGTATACTTTTGCAATAATTTCTTTTGCCTGTAAAAAAATCAATAGCATTTTTTTTTCAATTCAGAATAAAAAATATATTCAGTTCTATATAATTTGGTAAAACAAATAAAAAAGTCTAACGTACCTAACTTTACATGTTAAAAATCAATTAAGTTATTTTAAGAATTATTTTATTTACCTGGCTCCGAAGATGTTTTTTTGTTGACATGCTGATGGTACTTTTGAGATCGAACGATGCGTGCTCCTACGTTTGAGTCTAACCGGCAACTGAACGACCAATTACAATTGCATGTTTAGGTGTATTGCGTCCATATTTGAAATTTGCTTGTGTGCGTAAATGCGAAGGTGGGGCGCGTCATTTCAGCTTAGACAATCTCTACAAGCTTGTGTACTTTTAGTTTCTGTTAAGACATTAACCGTTTTGCCATCCAGCATTGTGCAAATGGGCACATGTTTAAAATGTATCATTCTGCCTCCTAGAATTTATTTATTTATTTTTCCAATAATTTTTTTTTTCATTTCTCTCATTTCCGATACTTCCAGAGGCACAATTGTACATAGTATTATATTGGAATCAGCATACATTGAATTGTTTGTAAAGTTTTGCTTGTATATACTGTGACCACCACTCCCATCTAGGCCCCACTTATAATAGACTTCCAAAGTGTCGATATTGTCGTCCATGTTTGATACAATTACTTCTGACTGTACTTGTGCTAGTCTCTGTATGGTGTGATCCAAAAGATCTTGTAACGGCACCACAGCTTCATTCTCAGTAACTCTCAAATTCAACGGATAACATTTTAGTTTTACGTCTGCAATCACATGGTAAGAGGGATATATATCAGCACCTCTTTTGTTAGCACCTACACGCATCGTCTTATATTCCGCTTTGGTTAAATTTAGATCCACTATGAGACCTAATGCTTCTTCAGCAGTATACGGCACAATATTTACAGAACACCTTTTCCATTTTTTTTAAACGCTTTGGTGTTGAAGTTATTGCAAGTTTAAGAACTTGAGCTGCTTTTCTTTTACCTGCTCTTACCAGACTGGCTTCAGTCGCTAAACCTAGTTTTTCAGTCGTAAATCGTGAGACGAGAGGCTTAAGTTTTCTTTTTTTGCTGCGATCAGCGCATTCTGCAAACAATTTTTTGGGCCTACCTCTCCTCTTCTCTGAAGAAGTAGGTTGTGGTCTTGATTCCATCTTCGGGAGTTTGAACTCTTCACTGAGCCAACTGGCGTGGTTGTTGTTAAAACGGTCAAACATATATTAACATTCACGCCATTTGCCTAAAAATTTTGTCACAAACACTTTTACGACATCTTTTAATTGTTTTATCAAAGTTTCAGACGGATCAACTATGTTACACTTGTCCATTATGTATTGTAATAATCGTTCATTACACTTGAATGACGAAAAACCAAAAAAACGTTCATCTTTTAACAATATAAATAGTTAATTTCTATAGATCTTCCTCTGCTGTGAAACGGGCTCAACACGACTACCTGAAAACAAAGAGTCAGATTTAACAAAGGGACAAATAAGGGGACGGCATTTTTGCTTTTTTTACATCTTCATGGGTCATAGTTTATGAGAAATAATAAAATGTTATGGAACTATGCGGAACTTTTTTCAAATTAATGCAAACTCATGTGAATCTAAATATTTTTGAATAAAATTAGTGTTTGATGCAAAATTATATTACTGCTCAATACTTAAAGTAATTGACAATTAAACAATAAGAACTAAAGGAACATACCTGATGCTTCACTCTCCATTTTAAAACACAAAATTAATACGCACTGCAGCGCGACACAAGCGTGGTTACTTATCACGGTTTCGGACGCAACTGACTCACATTTGTACCGTTTGAAAAAAGGGATACAAAGGGCGCTCGCACAGCCTTTTGTGTTTCTTCCGTGGGCTTTATTGTTTTGTAAATCTATTGTTCGTTTATTGGAGAAGCTAAACCAACTATTTTTGTTAAGTTTGTGCACATTGTAAAATTATATTTTTGGCATCGTAAATAAGTAATCCGGCCTTGTGTGCGGTTAATAATTTTAAACATTGAATTTACTGAATTAATTATTAATTAACCAATTCATTTTTTTTTCAGTGGTTTCATGACTAATATGCTAGAAGATTTGATGCCTAGACCCGTAGGCTACTTCGATATTTTTTGCAGAATGTCTTGTGCTGATTTTGAAGTAATATTGCAAAGAATTTCTCCTTTAATTTCAAAGAAAGACACTAAATGGAGAACTGCTGTTCCTACAAAAATTCGATTAGCATTGACTTTAAGGTTTCTAGCAACAGGTGACAGCTATATGAGTCTGCAATACCTATTTAAAATTTCTCATCAACTTATTTCTACTATTGTATATGAAGTTTGTAATGCGCTGATTCGAGTTCTTCGCGATGAAGTGAAGGTGAGTACAAGAAAACTACATAGTAAATTCAACCATTTCTTTATTGTTCATGAAGTTAAAGAATAACGAATTAATGAATATAAAGATTAATAATCAAATTAGTGTGTTTTCATAATTAAATATGTCATTTTGTAATCAAAAGTTATCCGAATTTAGTAATCATTCAAGTGGTAATGTTCATCATCATCACTAATATCGACATCGTTCATATGCTTCTTGAATTATATCTTTGTTATTTTTAGGGCGTATAGTGGTTTCCGAAATAATATTAATTTTCTTATTCTTAGGCACTTCTGGTTCCTGATTAAGACTGTTCATACTAAATGATGCTATATTATTATCATAATCACATGCGATGCTAGTATTTGTTATGTAACTTGGTTGCTGCGACACAGTTTGAGAATCAAATGATCGCCCCGGTATCTCATGAATTTCAGTCTGTATTCGTATGTCTCTTTCATATGGCGTTGGTGTTGATTGAATATCGTATTTTTTATGGATTGAGATCTTAGTTTAAAATCGTTTGAAGCTGCTGGATATTGCCGTGTGGATGACCCCGGTAGAACATACTCTTGTGGTGTAACTGAAGATTGTTCAGACTGAGACGATCTAGGTACATAAATAGAATGTTGATTAACTGGAATAGGAAGCTGGTCATTATATGTTATCGGTGAACGTATCTCTTTTCTGATTTTCATAGTGTACCTAAATATTAAATTATCAATCTCGTTCATTAATATCAGTCGGTGATCTTCTTGTAGTGACTTAAGCTTTTCAGCGAGTAGTTGGCCGTATAAATCACATTCGCCGACTGCTTTCGTATTTTTGGATCTTTCTTTAATTAATGCAAATGCCTCATCCATCTGTTTTTTTGCAACTAGTACATCCTGCATTCGACACCGTCTTTTGGGAATCACAGAAGAATCGGACTGGTTTTCAGGAGTCTCACTTCGATTGCTTGATACAAGTGATTCAGATCTTACTGTATTTGAGTCCATGAAGTTACTTGATTCCGGTTCATGTGAACGGCCTCTCCGTTCAATACTCGAATCCGATCGCTCCTGCAATCATAATAAGTACTAAAATTAGGCATAAATTGTGCATTGTGAATGTAAAAAATGACAAAAATTATTATTTTCTGTTTCAGTTGCCGAAATCTACGAATGAGTGGCTAATCAAAGCAGCTGGCTTTGAAAGGCTATTTCCACATGCCCTGGGAGCTATAGATGGCAAGCATGTTGTGTTGGAATCGCCTATTCATAGTACGTCTGAGTACATAAACTACAAAAAAGATTTTAGTGTTGTCCTATTGGCTTTAGTAGACAGTGACTATTTTTTTATGTTTGCTGATGTGGGTTGCCAAGGTAGAATGAGCGACGGTGGTGTTTTAAGAAACAGTATATTATGGGATAAAATGAACGACAATACTCTAAAACTACCGAATCCCCGCCCGTTACCAGGAAGAAATGTAAATGTGCCATATGTGTTTGTGGCTGATAGTGCCTTTGCATTAAGTAACAATGTCATGAGACCGTACCCAGGACACCACCCTGAACAAAGTATGAAAAGAATTTTTTACCGAAAATTATCTAAGGCAAGAGTCAAGGTAGAACACGTTTTTGGTATAATGACGTCAGTGTTCAGTCTTCAAAAAGCCCATGCTTCTCCAACCAGATAAAGCTTCAATTGTTACTATGGCATGTATATATTTACATAATTTTTTGAGAAAAAGCAGAACTTCATCCCATTTTTATTTACCACCAGAGTCGTTTGATCGAATAATTAACAATGTTTTAATGCCTGGAATCTGGCGAAATGAAGACCCACCTACAGGTCTCATTCCGCTTACATCAATTCCTAGAAAAGGATCAATTTCTGCACAAAAAATTCAGGAGGAGTTCGCAGAGTACTTACAATCAAGAAATTAATTTTAATAATTCGACACTTGCATGCAACAACATCGTAACTCACTTTGAGCAACTTTACAGGAGAGCGCGTCAGAGATTTTAAAAAATCCTACAGATTTCGGTTAAGGGTCGTAGCACACTTATCAAAACGGAAAGGGATCGTAACCGTCTCGCCAATAATAACAAAAAATTTAACTTGTTTTACAATGTAATTTAGTAATTTGGTGAGCATGAGTAATGTTGACAATGATGTGCAATTAAATTTACTCTTTTATGAACTTCAATGGACACTCACGATGTATTTACATAAAAAAAAATCTTTATTTAAAGGACTAGAGCCACCGAAGTGAGTGCAAAAATTTTTTGTAAAGTAAGAATATGATTGTAACTCAAAATCGCCAAAAAGTGAGTTACGATGTTGTTGCATGCAGGTGTCGAATTGTCGATATGATTTTGAATCAGTAAAATTGTAAATATATCATTTTTAAATAAAGCATTTTTACATTAAATAATTGGTTTTTAATAATATTATGAAATAACTTATCTGTCTATTTACTCACCTCAGTGCATAATGTTGGATGATAATCGTATACGGAACCCATATAATTGTGCATCGCATCGAACGCGAACCACGTTGGTTTAAAAATCTCATCTGTTCCTGAGCCTGTTCTTGTTGAGTCTTTAATCTTTTTCAAATTATCTCTGTACTGTGTTAGTAGGCTATTTCTCTTCTTTTTAAGTTCTTCTACAGTAAACGGCACGGAGAAACAATTTTTTATTCTAATCCATGCGTCGTTTACCAGGTTCCGATTTTTGTGATCCCTGTTTTTCGGATTCCATATTGAGGGTTCTGTTTGAAGTAGCTCAATAAATTCTATTACTGCGTCATTACCCCACTCCATTATTGACGCTCAAAATACCACTCACAGATTAATTATTGCATACAACTGCTCCGTTCAGCGGCGCACACGCGACTAAACACTGCAACAAGTGTGGCAGGCCGCACAAACTTTGAACTTTGTTTACTTTGATGTGCGCACTAAAAACCAACACACGATGGCAAACTACAAATATGTGTTCAAACTTTGCACAAATACGCAAATGTCAGTGCCACACTTCGCGACTTTGTAGGTATTTGCGTATTTGAACACATGTCTGGCGCCGGCTATACACCTGTTACAAACAAATATTCACAAATCGCAAGTCTGTAGGTATCTATACCGGCCAGTGCGGCGGAGGAGCATTCATGTCATGACATGATTAAACTTGAGTAACGTAGGTATGATTCATGTATTGACTGTTTGTGTGAAGATAGAATAGATACCTAAGATTACCGTTTCTCACTACACAATAAATATTAAATAAAACAAATTTAATAAAATATATATGTAATTACCTCTTCATCAATATCAAGTTCTTCGTCTGACACAAATTCGTCATCGTCATCGCCTTCTAGAATTCTTATTAATTCTTCAGCAGTCGTCATGGTAAATTTCAATTTTTAAAACAGGAAAGTAAAACTTAATAACTAATATCACAAAAACACGATCAGCAGTAGTGGTAAATTCCATACGGCTCAACTCGGTTGTGACGTCATCAACGGTTGTGTATATCCGACGCAGGCGCTGCTATACTACTGGCGTCTTGGCGAAAAGGACACAAGTCTAGGGATGGGAATTAGCATTTATAGTGGTCCGTACAAAAATTACTAAACGGCTAATTTCATTCAAAAATAAATTTAATACAAGGCAAAAACAACTCGATATTATATAACAATTATTTCATGTTCTTTTAAAATTTAATAACTTGGTATTTAATAGGCACTCATTTAAAGCGGCAGTTGTAAATAGCAGTTTTGGTAAGTTAAAAATTATAAATGGCATGTTTAATAACTAGTTCAGCAGTTAAAACTCAGCAGTAAATTAAACAAAAATGAGTAAATGTGCGATTCCACCAAAATAGTGTGCAGCACATTTGCTTGCAAACATTTTGTGCAAAACTCCAACAGTGCAGGTACTAAGCTGGTGTCGCATTTGGCTTCCGTCTCCACTGGTAAGGCTGTGCGTAACTTTTGTAAACGCACAGTTCAGCACACTTGTGCGCGAACATGTTCACTGAGCAGAGTTTCTGCCGAGACAGTTCAGTAGTTAATATGAACGGGCAGGAAAACGTAGTGCTTTGTGCTGCAGCATGTGTTTTACTATGTAGACTCCTTAAAAAGAAACGAAGGAAGAAACCGCGATGTTGGGTGAGGCCGTTACTACAGCGACGGAATGAAGAAACGAATAAATTTCTAGAAGAAATAAAAATAGATCCATTGAGTGGATTTAAAAACTTCACACGTATATCTTGCGAAGATTTTGAGTTGCTGGTTAATGTAACTAGTCCTTTTATTGCTAAGCAAGATACCAACTACAGAAAATGTGTCCCTGTTTCAATAAGGCTTGCAATCACCTTAAGATATCTTGCTACTGGAGATTCTTTTGCAAGTTTAATGTTCTTATTTAAAGTTTCAAAAGAGCTTATTGCTCGGATTGTACCTGAGACTTGTAAGGCGTTGATAAGCGTGTTGAAAGAAAATATTAAGGTAAGAAAATAAAAATAATATACCATTTTATTTTAGTCACTTTTATTGCATTACATTTCATGCCAAGATATTGTTTCGCCATCATTCTGACGTAAAAGATCTGAATAATCATTATCGCGGACCTGAAAACTTGAAGCCGGTCCTTGACTCTGACAATTTGACGAATCTGAATACGGTGAAGGCATTGGAGTTGTAACATATTTTCCAGTACCAATAATAGCGTCATACAATAAATTATCTATATCCCTTTGTACTAAAATCTTGGTTCGCTCATCTCTAATTTTCCTTAATTTCGTTGCGACGGCTGCAGCAAAAATGTCTTCGTCATCAGGTTTTTTTGCTTCCATCTGCTTGTTTACGTTATTCATAATGGACAAAGCTTGGGCGATTCTCGGGTCTTCATCGACAATACGGCGTTTAAGCGAGTTCTTCGGAGCCTTAAACTTTTCGACTGGCCTTTCATGAAGAGACTCTTGATCTTCATTTACTGTGTCATTCTGGATAATAATATCTTGTGATACCTGAAATAGTAATAAAATTTCCTTTTTCAGATGCCTAACACTTTAGAAGAATGGATGATCTTAGAGCGCCAATTTGACCATCTTTGGAATTTCCCTCATTGCATTGGGGCTATGGATGGCAAACACGTTGTTATTCAAGCTCCAAGTAATACTGGAAGCGACTTTTTCAATTACAAAGGTGATTTCAGCATTGTGCTTTTAGCACTGGTTGATGCAAATTATAAGTTTACGTACGTAGATGTCGGTTGTAAAGGAAGAATATCGGATGGTGGTGTTTTCAAAAATACTGGTTTCTATGCTAATCTTCAGCAAGGAAAATTAAATTTGCCTGAACCTTACCCGTTACCCGGAAGGAACAAACCAATTCCACATGTCATTGTGGCAGATGATGCTTTTGCGTTAGATATAAATTTAATGAAACCATATCCCGGTCAACATGACAAAAGATCAAAAGAGAGAATATTTAATTATCGGTTGAGCAGAGCGAGACGTATTGTGGAAAACGTATTCGGCATTATGTCCGGTGTATTTCGCGTACTCAGGAAACCTATTCTGTTAGCTCCAGAAAAGACACAATTGATAACACTGACATGTTGTTACTTGCATAATTTTTTGATAACACAAAAATCGTCTTCACAACTTTATACTTCTGCTGGCTGTTTTGATACTGAGAACCAAATTACTCATTGCACTATCGATGGAAGTTGGCGGCGTGATGCAGGCATGGCAAACTTACTGCCTTTAAGACATGTTGGAAGAAGACCCCCTGGCGATGCGAAAAACATAAGAGAAGAATTTGCACATTATTTCCAAACTGACATCGGAATGGTGCCATGGCAAGAAACACTGGCGTAAATAGTATAGGTATCTAAGTAATAATATTAGAGGTAAGAAAATAAACATTTAAAACGTACCTACCTGTTCATTTATTTCGTCGTGTGAGTTCAAGCTGACGTTCGGCTCATCCCTTCCATGAAAGAAATTCAAATATGCATAAGCAAACCATTTCGGCTTATATATATCTAAAATCCCAGAACCTGAAGATTTTGAGTCCGCGATTTTCTTCTTTTCTCTTCGGTATTGAGCCAAAATAATCTTCCATTTTCTCATTACCTCAGTCGAGTCACAATTGAAACTTTGCGCCAACTCTTGAGTGGCGTCGTGTTTTTTGTTTTTATTTTTATAATCACTGTGACTAGAATCCCATAATAAAGGATAAGTTTCAATAGCTTGAATAAAATTAATAATTTTATCATTCGTCCAATCCATATTTAGCTTGGTTAATTAACAATGTACGCGCACAAATCAATGTTTTCACTCCGGTAGCGGAAGCAAGACTGAGTTCGCGCACAACAGGTTTGTACACGTCGACGCGAGTCCACTGACTGCATGTGTGCGCGCACAAAAGTATACAGATGTGCGCGAACATTTCTAGAATGTTCGCGCACAATTTGTTATTGTTTGCTTTAGGGAGTCGACCAGAATAAACATTTGTGTCGCACAATGTGCATGGCAGTGCCGCACAGTTCTGCACACTGGTGGAATCGCATCTTAATAAAAAACAAAGAGATGGATCAGTGAATATAGATTGAGCAGTAAAATAATTAAATGGGCGGTAAAAATGAATAAACTGGCGGTTACGTGTTGGCAGTAATAAATCGGAATTTGACGGTAAGAAATTTCATTCTAAGCAATTAGGTGGTAATATAAAACAAAAAAACAGTACTTATATACTCGTAGTAATGAAAAATTTAATTACTTTTGCTTTGACTGAAGAAATTAAAAAAACAAATTGTATAATATAATAGCAACTTTTATTCGTAATTCGAAACATACTTAAGTACCTAATTAAAATGACCTAGAATTTGCTTCGTAGCAGCATAAAATAAACTTATTGTATAATAAGAGCAGGTTTGGCTTTCGACGGTCTGCCTCTCTTCCTCTTTTGTCCTAGGGGAACGTTTTTAGCTTCCACTGGAGGCACGGCGTACTTCAAGCGTATGGACAGACCAATTATATGTTTACACATATACATTTTATAAAAGTTTGGACAAGTACATGTTCCTTGAGTCCATTCTTCTTTATTTTGCGGCAATATAACTTCCCATTTATTGAAAAGTTTGTCTTTAAACTCATCAAAATTTTCTGGTGGATTTTCTAATATTGTGCTTTCTTTAGCTTCTCCAGCAGGTACTTGATAATGAGTCAAATTATCATTATTATCATTAGGAATGATTACAATTTCTTTCGGTAGTTTGGCCCAATTATATGAATCTGTCCAGTCTTTCAAAGTTATTTCCGGCAATTTTGCAAAATAGTTTTCAGATGGGTTCTGTGTATACTTTAGGGACCACTCGTTCACCATTTCTTTAGCTAGGACCAAGAAGCGTGAAAGTTGTAAACGTTCTCTCAGCGTGTTGCTGTCTTTAATTACTTTATTAAAAGCTTCAAGAGCGTTATTCGTTGAAGGTGACGATAGTGCTGCACCAAGATACCAATTACGGTTTTGCAACAGCCATTGATCTCTGAAGTACTCAACAAAACTTTTTTCTTGTTCATATTTCTGTAAAAAGTATACTGTAGCTTTGTCAAAAGCATCTTGGTCAGTAGAATGTCAATATCTGCCAAAATGTGTTTCTGAGTAGCTTTCTCTACAAGGCTTTCAACTTTAGACTGTATATTTCTTTTGGCGTGGGCCCAGCACATACGTACCTTGGTATCTTTAAATTCTTCATTGAAAGCGTTTTGAATATTTTTTGCAGCGTCAGCAACCAAAATAGTCGGCCTGAAAGCACTACCGAATAGTAACTGTATATTATCTTTCATGCTTTTGAAAACTAGTTTAAAATCATCCTTTTGTTCTGTGGTAGAAACAGCCAAGCACAAAGCATGGAACTTTCTTCGCTTATCTGTAGTTCCTACAATAAGAACAGCCCTGCCAGATTAGTTTGTACGTAGCGTCAGCGTGTAAGATATTTACCTCTTGAGCTAATTCTAGAAGCAATTTATTCGACAACACGAAACGAAAAGTTGCATCTTTTTCTGAAATCTCATATGCTGTCACAAATGCTTCATGGGAATTTTCTGGTAGTGCCGAATTATCTTGAAGCCATTTCTCTAATTCGCCAAGACTAATAGTATGATTGCCATATAAAGCACGGCGACGATTACTGAGATAATTTCTTAATTGAGACATCTTTGGTAATTTCAGACCTTTAACTTTAGAGAGGGCAGTCATTATAGCTTTAGGCTTTAAATGAAGATCAAACAGCTTATTTATTTCTTCCTTTAATTGTTCAGACAAGCCACGTTCAATGGACTCATGGCTGTCGTGGTTATGATCATTTTCAGTTTGGTACAAGAACACAGCATCTGACAAAGAATCATATATTAAATACCTTTTAGCGGAGCATTGAAAGCCATATTTCTTAACTTTATTACATCTGTAATACACTTTCTTGCCTTCTTCGGATACATTCGAATAATTAATAGACCAATTTTTTTCTTGATCTAAAGCTTTTTGAGCGAGGCCGCTATTGTCAAACTTCTTCACAAATTCCCAAGATTGATAAACACGCTTCTTTTTGACCGGGAGGTTTAGATCTTGGTGACTATTTTCATTGTCGCTATCCGATTGAAGCAATGGCACGACAGATGTGTTTAATTACGATGTACTTGGTATATTGCAGTCAGGAACGATATTTTCCTCCATAATAATGAGAAATCAGGACAATTAAGGCATTAATTAACAATAATAACAAAATATTGATAACAACAATGCACTCGCACGCTTATTACGAAAACAAATGCGAGAATTCAAAACACGAGCTCACGCGACACAATTAGCAACCGTGCGATTGGTCGCATCCGTCACCCGCGCTAATAAGCTCCGCCCAACTAACGAACTTTTACCTCTCTTTTCAATGAATTTGAGTTCGGGTGTCATCGCTCGCTACGATCTGCCGAACTATTTATCGAACCGCCCAATCCATCATTTTTACCGCTCATTAAATTATTGGACTGCTTAATCAATTTTAGAATTGACATTGTATGATAAAATAACCGACTAATTGATTTTTTATTACTGTTCATGTTTTACTGATGCAATAATTAATCAACCGCCATTAAATTAAATAACTGCCCAATATGTTTTTCAACTGATCATATTAACATCTCGAATATTTAAATAACAGCTCAAAAAAATAGTTCCCTATTTAATATAATATATGGTTGTTTATGCATATTCCATATCGTATAACTTTTAACATTGTCTCATCACTACCGTCGGAAAAATACGACTTAGGGCCAGGCCACACGGTGCGGCACCGCACCGCACCGCATTACTCCGCACCGCACTGGCGGCCACACGAGCAGTGCGGCGTCGCAATGTTCTTACGGCGCCGTTGCGGCACCGCAACAGGCTTAGCTTGGCTTGCCCAGTTAACGACAGTCTACAATAAACAATGGATCGAAAAAGACGTGTGTTGCTGCTATTATTACTTCGCCATCGACGAAATCGACGTAGAAGCACACGAAGATACTGGATCAGTCCATTTATTACCTTGAGGAATAGTGACGGCCTTTTTTTTCTTAAAGAATATCGAGAGTTGGTCTTAGACGAAAAGAGGTTTTATAATTTTTTTCGAATGAGTGTGCCCACTTTCGAAAGTTTATTGGAAGCCTTAGAGCCACATATACGGAAACAGTATACTAATATGAGGAATCCTGTGGAGCCAATAGAAATGCTGGGAATCACTTTAAGGTAAGTAATAAAAAACTTTTATTATTTGCACTTCTTTATTATTAATTTTCAAATCAATGTCAGGGAAACACTTATAACCTTGTAAAATCAAACTCCGTCTGATCTCTTTCTTGAGACACTTGACTTGGAGATGGAATAAAATTAGAGTTTGATTGTATTATTATTAATAATTTTCAAATCTTCAATTTGTATTATTATTAATTTTCAAATCAATGTCAGAGAATCACTTATAACCTTGTAAAATCAAACTCCGTCTGATCGCTTTCTTGAGACACTTGACTTGGAGATGGAATAAAATTAGAGTTTGATTGTACTGTACTAAACGAACTTGTATGCTGATAGGACGAAGATTGTGGATAAATTTGTCCATAACGCATATCTGTGATTATTTGCAATATTTTACTCTGAAACGTGAGAGTCTGAAGTTCGGTAAAATCCTCTATGGATGGCAAAATACCTTTAAAAAAGTTCATGTGGCGATTCTCTGGCTCCTTGAGAGCTCTTAATGTTTCTTTTTCAAAATCATCCAATTGTTCTGCCTTTCGCTTCCGGTTGACAGAAACATAGCGGGACGATTCAGGTATTATATCATCATTTGTAGAAGTCATGCTCGCGTTAGATTCTTCGGGTACGTCTAAACTACCGTCCGTGGCATTCTGTGCTACTTTGGTTAGAAATAAAAGTTGATTATAGTAATGATATTTTGAAAGGTTTTTAGATGCTGAGCCGGATCTGGAAGCATCTTTCTTTTTTTTTAAATATTTATAAAAGGAGTCTTTCACATTTCTCCACTTTTTCACTACTGAATTACCGGCTTATTGGACGATTCGCACGAATTTAACTCGCACAAAACGTGCGAATCGACTCCTTTAAAACATATTATTTTTTCTGTAGTCGATTCGCACGAATTTCATTTATTGGCGTGCGAATCGACACCCTCACAAATATGTAGTAGGCTATTCGCACACATATTGTTTTTTATGAAATGCAGTTAAGATAAAGTACACTTGAGCACAGAAGTAGTAAGGTCAAATATGTTTTACTCGTAATAGATAGAAAATAAAAACACAATCTATAATCAACAATATCTGTATTAAAATTAAAACTAAGTACTAAACATCTTCTAAGCTCGTGGTTTGAGGATTAAAAATGAGCAAATATCGATCACAGAATAATAAATGTCACTAACAAACTACTACTCCACTAACCACGTAATAAAAAATAAAAGTACTAAAAATTTACTTTTTTTTTTTACTTTACCCAAACATTTACTTTTTTAATAAGGTAGGTATATATATAATTAACAACTTTTTCTTATATTTATTATTGACGAACATTTGGTACAACAAAAACATGTCTTAATGTTTTTTAGAAGTGTACCTAAAATACACAGTTCTCATCATTATAACAATAAAACTTTTAATCATAAAACTAGAACTAGGGCTATAATCACAATTTGAATCACAGATTTTTCTTTAAAATAACGTATAAAAGTGACTAAACTTTTATATACAACTAACAAATCAACAATAATAAATCAAGTCACAACAATAATAAAATGCTTACTTTCAATTTATATATAACAGGTTAAAAAATAAACTTACGAGAATTATAAAAATAGATATTTGGCTTTAATCACAATCAAAATCACAGTCGTTACCTTTTAGGAATAAAATAATCATCAGTTATAGATGTATTATGTATACAATATTACCGCCAACTAATTTCGTAATTTTTCAATACAAAGTTGTATATTAATTTCGCCACGATTCAATTGGCTTACGATGTCTTCGATTCTTTTTTGAAGTTTTATTCTCTCAGGACTTTTAACTGAAATATACTGATTTTTATTATAAAGAGTTAAATAATAATTGGAATCTTTACGTAAAGTATCCAAAAACATTGCAATGTTTGGTTTAGGTTTTACCAATCTGTTAAAACGCGAGTTCCATGATTCGATGGCATTATTTGTTTTATGACACACATCAAAAAATGACCATGTGTTTGAGAAATAAGCATTTTCATCTAACCAAGTACGAACAAAATAATCATTAAATTGAGTAATTTTCTTTTCAGGCTCATTTTCTGATTCAATATATAACCAGCCATCTGATCTATATTCTCGAGGTACATATGCTAGAGCCATGCAACGTTTAACATGCATTTTATCAATTAATGATTTATCCATACCTAACTTCTTTGCATTTCTCCATAAAGACTTTTGGAAATGAAATAAACAACCTTGAATACGTGCGTCAGGAAATATTTTTTCAATAGCAGCCATCGCACTTTTTTCAAAATCTGTGGTGAATATACGTGGAGAAAATTGAGGAATTCGACTTTTTATAAGGTAAAAAAAAATTTCGTATGTTTTTTCTTGTTTGTCCGGTAGTAAAGCGTATATGGCTGGTAAAATATTTGTATGTTCATGGGTACTTCCCAAATCTATATGTAACGTGTATACTTGCAAAAATGGTGGTACGCAGCTTTTGAACGTCCCATCGCAGAAAACGCTTTCTGCTGTTTCAATATATTTTATAACATTTTGGTTTGCAAAAAGTGTAATTCTTGTTTTCTTATATCCATAATCAGCAAACTTCAAATCTTCGTAGCATGGAGGAATAATAAGATCTGTAACTTTTTTGAATCTCAATTTTTTTACCTGTAGTGATGTGTTTCTGTGTCGATAGAGTCTTTTCTTAATATTTTTAAAATCAGGAACTTTTTGTATGAGATCATATCCAGCATTATGCAAGTCCGAAACCATTTCACCATAAATTTTTGGTATAGTTGTGAGCTCTTTCTCCGATCGTTTAATGCATTTGTCTAACTGATACTTCATTTCATTTTCTATGACGCTTGGTTGGCATGAATGAGGTTCTTCTTTTGTTAACAGGAGATCATTATTTGTATGTAAGAGTGCTTTACAACGTTGTCTATTGACGCACCTCCAGACTGTAACACCATTTTTGTTCTTGCGCTGCTTATTATATCTATATCCATGCCTTAATAGAAGTTCTTGACCTCTTTCTGATTTTATAAAACCAATGTCAGCCCTTTCATCTCTACTCGTCGATGGTTCTGCCGCCATACTTAGGTATTTTCAAGAAGCTTTCTATTTTGTCTGAAAATTAAAATAAGTATCCAATGAGATACTAATTAAATCAAGGAGGTTTTACCAGAATTACTTTTATCGCATTAAACATTATTAATATAATTAACTTCTTTGCTGAGCAGATAGTAAATAAAAGTTGTGCATAGTATCCATCATCATTTATGCAATACTAAAAGCAAACTTATGTTGACTCATTTTTGTAATCGATGATTTGGTGACGCTTCCACTAGGTGGCGTCACTTGCTCTTCAACGACCACAGTTTATAATTATTTATTATTAATATGTAGTATTAAATACAAACCGGAGTATAAAAAGCTTTTTTATATTAATATTTGAACTATAGTAGATCGTTATAAAATATATTTTTATAGGCAATAAATAATAAATTAAAAATTAAGAAAGATTTCTCATAATTCTCAGTCACTCAGAATAAAGGGGTTAATAATGTTATCACAGTTAATACTAATAATTCTATTACTTACATGCTTAACGCCTGCACATTACTTTGATGTCCTTCCAGCACACAACACTGTGTCACATCACAATAATTATCTTAAATTACCGTCCGGCACGTGTACTTTCTACAGTTACAATACAAAAGTAAACCAAATGTAGACCCATGACCAACCCGAGTGAGCGTGATAGCATATATATAGCTTTCTCTTTCATTTTTCCTGTAATAGGCGAATTTTGCGGTCATGTTTATATTGTTTTGTATTAGTAAAAATGTAGATATGCCACGTTTTAAGTAATTATTATTATCACTTATTCCATACAGATCTTTCTTACTTTCAAGTAAATATCTGCTTTTTAAACTTCGATTATTTTTTATTTTTATTTCAGTGATGGCTGAATACGACTGTACTTGAATTTTTTTAAACCTTAAAATGAAATGTGTGCGAATAGCCTACTACATATTTGTGAGGGTGTCGATTCGCACGCCAATAAATGAAATTCGTGCGAATCGACTACAGAAAAAATAATATGTTTTAAAGGAGTCGATTCGCACGTTTTGTGCGAGTTAAATTCGTGCGAATCGTCCAATAAGCCGAATTACCTGAAAATACAAATATTTTATCCTAATACATAAGTATAATTGTAATAAATAAATAAATTGTATTATTTTTGTTACAGGTACCTAGGAAGCGGAAATTCGATAAAAGATTTAGAATTCAAATTCAAACTATTATTATATGATATTATTATATGATATTGAGAGTATGTGAAGCTATATGGAAACATCTTCTTCGAGACCACATCCCTGAACTGACAACAGACCGTTTGCAAATGATTGCATCTGATTTTGACATCAAAGCAAATTTTCCTCATTGTATAGGGGCAATCGATGGAAAACATATACGCCTATGTAATCCAGCTAATAGTGGCTCGTTATTTTTTAATTACAAATCTTTTTTTTCTGTGGTGTTGCTAGCTGTAGTGGACTCGAACTACAAATTTACTTTTGTTGATATTGGCGCATACGGCAAAGAGTGCGATTCAACTGTTTTCCAAAATTCAAAACTATACCAGTTACTGATTAACGAGAACCTCTCATTGCCTACTCCCCAGCCACTATGTGGTTACAATAGACCAATACCATGGGTGTTAGTGGGTGACGAAGCTTTTGGATTGAGTAAACATGTTATGCGTCCATATGGTGGTAAAAATCTCAATGTACAACAAAAGATATTCAATTATCGTCTTAGCAGGGCAAGGAGATATGTTGAATGCGCTTTTGGAATCCTAGCAAATAAATGGCGCATTTTTCACAGACCGATAAACGTGTCCTATAATTTTGCAACTTCCATTATAAAAGCCTGTTTTGTTCTTCACAATTTTGTGGCCGATCGGGACGGTCTTCGCCCAAGTGATAAATTGGCGATAATTTGTGATGAATTTCACTCGCTTCAACCTCAAAATGATGAATTGACAGCAGCAAATGGTATAAGAGATGAATTAGCAAACTATTTTATAAGCAGCAAAGGATCTTTGAATTGGCAATTTAAAAAAATTTAGTCATCTTACCTATATGAAGAAAAATAAGGACTCACCAATTTGGTTCTTTTCGTCAGGCGTGTATGTATCGTATTCAGAAAATAAATTTTTTGTAACATCTTCCCATGCTTTTGCTTTCAAATTTTTGTTTTTAAAATTGTCATGAGACTTGTCCCACAGTATTTCCCGTTCCTGTATCAACGAAATGAGGTAGTCCACGTCTATTGATTCTACACCGGTACTCATTTTTTTGTATGATATACACGTAATTATCATCAACGAGCGTGCACTCTTGCCTATACGCCGTATAAACAACTGAGCGGCGCGGCGGCGCCGCTGCGGCATCACACTGCTTGCACCCCTCGCCGCCTCGTCTGCCTCGCGCCGTTGTCCGGTGCGCCTGCGGTGCGGCGCCGGAGCGGTGCCGGACGTACCGTATGGCATACCATACATTTTTATATGTAGGAAACCGTTGCGGCACCGCACAGGCGCCGCGCCGGAGCCGTACCGCACCGTGTGGCCTGGCCCATAGGCGTTGGAAGTCAATACACTTTCTCAGGGATATTATTTAGTAAATTCACCTTACTTGAAATAGTTTTTTTTTGTTTCTTGATATGGTAAATTTGAATTATAACACGAAATAAAAGGTTGAATAGATAAACATTCGAAAAAAAAATGTATTTCAGGTTAAAATGTCGTAATACGTCTAGAAATTGAATATATTATACACTGGATTTTGTGTCGGATAAATCCGACTCAGGCGGAATGAGCCCGAATTTTTTTGTCGAATAAATCCGACTCAGGCGGTTAAAAGGTTAATTGTACGTGTTAATTTATTTTGTAAACATACTTAATGACTTTTATCATTTCTAAAAATTGATCTTTTTTATATTTGTAATTATTTCTTCTCCATAAATATTCCACAACAGCATCCCCAAAATTGTTTAAATTGTTATAATTGTCTTTTAAAAAAAACCTTTTGATGGCTCTCCATTGGGACTCGATTCGTTGAGTATGAGTCCCATCTGGAGCAACAAACGGGTTGTCCGGGTCAGAGTTGTTCACTTTTTGGTGGGTGTATCCATTTTCTTCCAGGCAGTCATATGCACCCCAGAAGTTGGTGTGTATTGTGGTGCCCTTTTCCACATGTTTTTCAATTAAGGGCACCAAAACTTCTGCTGTGCGAATATTGTCTGGGCATACCTCCAACCTGAGGTCCTCTGACCCGTCTTAAATCATACCAATGACCCAGTGTCCCTCTATATGGCGAACTGCAACAAAAAAGTTTGATTTGTATCAAACAACATACAAAGGGTAGAATGTAGGTGGAGGGCAGTAGCTGCTTCTTGGCATTTTACTGGCTGCTACCATGGCACACTAGGTTCACTTGCATAATTTGATCACATTGATTGGATCGGGTGGTAACCACAACAAGGTCCACCATAATAATAATATTGAATTTGTAACATAATATAGACAGAATCATTCAGACAATAAGTAGTAAAATATATTCTCTTTCACAACAACTTAATACAAGCTAAATGTCATTACTATTATAAGATAAATTTTATAAATGTTTTAACAAATGTAACTAGAAATAATGATGTATAGCTAACTATATTACAACAAACGTGTTGTGATTATTTACAAGTGCTTTTTAAAGTTTTTGTGAATAAAAACCTTTTTTTTCCCTTCTTAACTAAAGTAACGAACACAGTTTGCCAAGTGTAGGATATGTTACTCATTTGAAGCCTTACAAACTCAAGCTAATAGTTACAGTTAAGTGATTAACTTACCTTTATTATATTTTCGTTTCCCGAATTTTGATTCGTCTATCTGAATTTTTTTTCCTGGACCGCCAATCTTTCCTGTATGGTAATTTTTTCTATTTGGTAGATTACTACTGCTTCTCTACAATAGTTGAACCAGTCGCTTAAAGTAGTCCGACTTAAGCGCTGGTTCCTTTCTTCCTTGTATGCGTCTTCGTTGATGACCATATCATGACTCCACGTATGTGCATATGCATATATTAAATAAAATACATGCACCAAATCAATTTTAATATTTTCAAAAAATGTGCCTAGTGTTCTTGGTATCTTCGACCGTTGTTTACATGTGCCTTTGTGCAACACCAAGATACTAACGACTTATTCGTCGACTTCGTCAGTCGCATAGGTGTGCGGTGTGTGCGACAATTAACGAATGACCCAACTAGGCCATTTGTTTCACTAAAAGCCACACATTGGTCGTTGGTCCCCAACTCTCTAATAATTTTTGCCAAATTCGACATACTGACCACTTCTTCAGTATATAAATGTCGATTGACAAAACCTCCATCTTCCACGACGAAGTCGTCACTCGCCTGATGTGCCGAAGTATCGCCAACTCCGGTACTGGTAGACGGCGTGGGTTCCGGGTCAAAATCTGATTCGGACGCCATTATTACGACGCAGGTAATCTGTGTTCAGTGAGCGAGCCAAAGTCGTGCAGAGTCCCAAGCAAATCGATGTCCAAATGAGAGTAAGCCTAGGGACTTACTTGGACTTCTCACTACTTTTCGTGGAACTTTGCTTGTCGATGGGACTACGAGATCGAATTCTGCTTCTGACTCGTCTTCCACGCTATGTTGACTTTGACGAAACATTTTACCCGGCTCGTACTCGTCGTCTGTTATCGTCTCGCAATTCTTGGCTAGTTGTAATTTCTCCTTCAGGAAAGTAACTATTTTGGGTTTCTTTCCAATCGTAATCTGTTTCTTTGTCGACTGATTTGGTAAGATAGTCTCGGAGGTTTTGAATGAAAAAACATCTACATGTTGATCCACTGTACGAGCAGTCGTGGATGACGTGGAGATGCCTTTCATGTTGTGCGAGTATGAAGATTCCGACATTTCCTCCTCTAGCTCTTGCTGTCTTTTTTCCAGTTCCATCACACAACTCGAGTATGGGACGAATAATGCTTCGGCAAAATCTTCGTCCCAAACCATCGCTTGGAGTTTCCCATATGTCATGTATCCTTCGTTTGAGAACCACTCCTCGAAACGATTGAAGGAACAATTTGTTAATTCCTTCACCGTGTAATTCTCCTTCATCCATATCATAAATTCTTTCATGATGCGTGTTATTTGACCGCCGTCTTTTGTACAGGGTGGCCCATAAGTCCTTACACATGTAAATAATTAATAAATAAAAAACTAATTACAATAAGAAATACCTTTTTATTTCGTATTAACCTTTATAAAATGGGAATTATTTTTTGAAAATAACATCATCCAAATGTAACCCGTTACGATCACGGCACTCCTGTAAGCGACGACGTCTAAAACTATCGACGACTGCGCGGCAAGTCAGTTCTGTGATGTTAGCCATTTCTCTTTGAATATTTTCTTTTAGGGCTTCAATTGACCGCGGGTTTGTTTCATACACTTTAGATTTCAGATAACCCCATAAGAAAAAGTCCATCGGGGTTAGATCCGGACTACGTGGTGGCCAGGAAATGTCTCCTCTTCGAGAGATCACTTTGTTGGGGAAACGTTCACGAATGACGGGCATAGCGGTGTTAGAGGTATGGGCCGTCGCGCCATCCTGTTGAAACCAAGTCCGCGTATTGTAGCCTGGAAAATTCTGCAACGCTGGTGTAAAAAACTCCTCGATCATTGCTACATATCGCTCTGAATTAACTGTAATCGCGTGGCCTCTGCTGTCTTCAAAAAAATAAGGGCCTATGATGCCACGTGCTGACATAGCGGCCCATACCGTCACTTTAGGGCTGTGTAATGGCTTCTGATGTTTACGTTTTGGATTTTCGGGGCTCCAGTAGCGGCAATTTTGTTTACTTACATGCCCATTAATGTGGAAGTGAGCTTCATCAGAGAATAACACGTTATTGAACGAAGAAAAGCGGCTAAACATTTCATTCGCGTAATTTAGTCTCTGGATGGCGTCAGTGTCTTTTAATTCCTGTACCAACTGAATTTTGTAGGGGTGCAGACGTAAATCTTTCTTTAAAATACGCTGTAACGATGTTCTGGATACGTTTAATATTCTGGAACGCTTACGAGTAGACTGAAGTAGAATCATGGCAAACAAATAGCGCATTTTTCACAGACCGATAAACGTATCCTATGATTTTGCTACTGCCATTGTAAAAGCATGTTGTGTCCTACACAATTTTGTGGCCGATCGGGAAGGTGTTCGTCAAAAAGATAAATTGGCGATAATTTGTGATGAGTTTCACTCTCTCCAACCCTAAAATGAAGAATTGACAGCAGCTAATGGTATTAGAGATGAATTTGGAAACTATTTTATGAGCATCACAGGATCTTTGAAGTGGCAATTAAAGAAAATTTAGTCATGTTACTAGTATGAAGAAAAATAAGGACTTACCAATTTTGTTCTTTCGATCGGGAGCGTAGCTATCATATTCTGGAATTAAATTTTTTGTAACTTCTGCCCATGCCTTCGCTTTTAAATTATTGTTTTTAAAATCCACATGAAACTTATCCCACAGTACTTCCCGTTCTTGAACTAAAGAAATGCGGTAGTCCATGTCAATATTTTCCTCACTGGTACTCATTTTGATAGGTACAGGTTACGTGATCGTACTTAATCCAGCATGCGTCCTTCCCTATCTGCGCAAACAAACAACTGCGAGCGGCGCCGCTCCGGCTCCGCTCTGCTTAGGCGCAGGCCAGACAGAAGAGACGTAAGACGAGGACGCGTCGCGGACAGGGCGGAGACGAGACACGGACGCGACTTTTGAAGTTATATAGAAGAGACGGGGCGCGGACGCGACGCAGTCGCGCAGTCAGGACTATTTTCGGCATTCAACAGTCTGATTTTGTCACGTCGACATGTCTTCTTCTGAAGATGAAGATGTACTAGCACTGGTAAATCTCGCTAATATACAGAGGGTTAGACGTTACTGGGTACATCCGGTATGGCTAAGCAATGAAGACAATCGATTTTTTAAAATAATGGAGGACCTACACAATTACCCAGATCGTTTTGTCACAGTGTATAAAATGACTCCACAGTGTTTTAATATTATCATGTCCAAAGTGAGAAATGCTTTACAGAGAAAGCACACAAATTGGAGAGTATCTATTAGTGCTGAAGAAAGATTACTTATAACGTTAAGGTAAGTGAAATACATTATCTTTTTTAATTACTTTAATACTAACAGAAAATTGTGTTACATAATAAGGTTTAATTAACTTTTGAAATATGTGCACGCTCAAACCGATGTTGATGTGTATAATTTTTCTACACTAAAGTAATCCGATGGATTACTTTGGTGTAGAAAAATTGTACGTGTAGTTCAGAGGTAATTCTTCATTCAAAAAAGATGTATTGGTGACGTGTGCAGCCGAAACTGAACTAATTGTTGAATAGGGTGATAGAGTGAAAAACGTTGGGGTATTCTCATCCTGCACAGATATTGATGGAGATGCAACATTCTGATTTTGCTCTATTGTTGATGGAGGTGCAACATTTTGATTTTGCTCTATTGTTGATGGAGGTGCAACATTTTGATTTTGCTCTATTGTCGATGGAGGTGCAACATTATGAAACGGCTGTTGTATAGAAGACACCGTGGCTATGTTGTTTTGAGAAATGCGGGTAGAATATGCTGGTTCTGATGTCGATGCTGCCTCGTTTCCATCTAAGATTTGCGCCGCCAACTGCATTACTCCCATCTTGAACCTTCGTTTTTGAACAAGATTCATGGCCTTCATATCAGACAACATGCTTTGAAGGAAGGCAAGATCTGTATCAAGAGGTTGCATTTGTTTCTCGCTATTTTGTCGTTTTCTGTTAAAGTAATCAAAAGCAGATTGATTGACGTCTTTCAAAGTAGGCATTTTACTTTTTTTACTCAAGTCCGATGATAACGGCGAAGGATGATTTTGAGCCTGTGGAGAGGGTGAATGGGACGGAGGCCGAAACGGCGACATTGACTCCTCCTCATCAAGTTCACTTTCGTCCGTATGAGTATCTGACCTGCATTGTGGTTCTAGATTAGATTTGGAAAGTCTTGATTTCAAATATTTATCCAAAAAATGCAAGTGCTGGGCAAGGTAATATTCTTTTACCTTCTTGGCTGCAGAGCCAGATGGAAGTGATAGAAGTTTTTTGTATTTTGCATATCTGTTCCTTATGTTTTTCCAACGATCTTTGCAAGCTTGTACTGAAACAATCAAATCATCGAATAAATATAATGAAGTGAATTACTTATTGTGAGTTTTTATTCGCAGAGACTATAGAGCCTATATCAGTAATACGAGTACCTACTTATGTAAAGAATTAAGAATGTTACTTTCTGGCTCAATAGCCTCCGCGAATAAAAAATCACGGTGCACAGTATAGTAATATGTATACCTAATTTATATTTGTATATTTATTTACAGGTATTTCGCAGATGGGTGTTCATTTAAATCACTGTCAGTTTACTTTCTACGAGGAAAATCTACAATTCGAGAAATAGTACATACTACCTGTCAAGTTCTATGGCAAACATTACAACCCGAATATATGCCTACACCCAATGTAGAAAAATGGCTAGAGATAGCTGCGCGTTTCCATACTCTTTGGAATTTACCGAATTGTGTGGGAAGTCTGGATGGCAAACATATTAGAATAAAAGCTCCATCTAACACGGGATCAGCGTACATAAATTACAAAGGATACTTTTCGATTGTGTTATTAGCATTGGTAGACGCTGACGGGTTATTCGTAACGATAGATGTTGGGGAATACGGGAGAAATAGTGACGGGCGTGCATTTCAAGCCAGTGCTCTCGGACAAGCAATGCAGCGTGAAGACCTTAATTTACCGGACCATAGTCCATTGCCCGGAGAAGTACAACCTATGCCATATTATTTTGTGGCAGATGAAGCTTTCTCTCTGAAAAAAAACGTAATGAAACCTTATTCGCGGAATCAATTGACAAATGATAGAAGAATATTCAATAACAGACTAAGCAGAGGACGGAAATCAGTAGAATGTGCCTTTGGAATGGCAAGGACTAAATTTCAAGGACTGAGCATGCCCATGTGCTGTGAACCTGCTAAAGCTGATGTAATTATACAAGCAATGTGTATATTGCACAATGTTATTCGAAGATGCGATGGAAAATTTACAGCGCCATACATCCAAAATACGTTGGTTGGAACAAGAATTGATTCACTATACAGAGAAACTGCAGATGGTGTCAGGGAATACCTCACCAACTATTTTGTAAATCGGGCACCTATTCCGTACCAAAATAGGCACAATGTATAAACACACACACACACCATCACACACACACACACACACACACACGCGCGCGCACGCACGCACGCCGCACCCTCGCACACACACACACTCACACAACGCATACACACAACACGCAGAGGAATTAAGAAAATATTACATTAATATTACATTAAAATATTTCTGTTTTACCATTAAAACAAAGAGTACACATTTTTTTATTTCTAATGTACTACGTAAAGAACAGATGTAGGTACGCACGAGGATAAGTTGATGTTTTTTAAATAAAGAATAGGTACTACTTACCGTTTTCGTTTATTGTCCTGGCAATCGATTCCCAAGCTTGGTCTTGAACATTTCTGTTACAATAGTCAGACCTATTGTAATCATAAATAACAGAATGATTCTCAATTAATTCACAAAACTGAATATTAAAAGCTAGGTCGTCACGCATTTTTATGAAAAAAATTATAACAACTCAAAACATGACGCAACCATTCAACGTCAAGACGGTACACGTGACTGTGCGACGCGAGCGAGCCCCTCCCGGCGGGCATGCCACCCCGCGCCCCGTCTTCGCCCCCGCCGCGTCCGTGCCCCGTCTCTCCTGTGTGTTTTGAACAAAAGGCGCAGACGTAAAAGCGTTGCGCCCGCGCCCCGTCTATTCTGTATGTTTTGCGTCACGACGCTTCTATACATTTTATATGAAAGGGACGTGGAAGAGACAAATGTCCGCGCCCCGTCTGCGTCTTACGTCTTTTCTGTGTGTCCAGCGCCTTACACCCCTCCCCGCCTCGTCTCGATTCCGATGCGCGCGCGGCGCGACGCCGGAGCACACCGCACGGCGCCATGTGGCTACAATGCATTTTTGTATGTAGAAAACCGCAGCCATCTCATCAATAACAGAAGACCGGTATTTGTCTTTTTCTTTTCTTATTTTTCCTATTAGTTGTGCTTTAACTTCGGATTGGTCAAAGGGTATATTCTTTCAAGTAGCCATTTCTGTAAATAATTTTTTTCATTAGCTAAAGTAGGGACCTTTTCCTTTCTTCGGGAATGATAAGGTGCATTGTCTATGACAACAACAGAATTTGGTTCCAAAATTGGAAGAACAGTGGCAAACCATTTTTCATAATTATATGAGTCCATTTCAGAGTGATAGTATCCTTCGGTTTCGTTTGCATAAGAGATGTATTAAATTAAATCTTTATTAAGATATTTTTTTTATACTTTTTTTTTATGAAGTCGGTTTTTTTAACGAAGTTTTTTTTATTTGTTACTTTTTAGTGTCTAGCTAAATGGGTAGGACTACGAAAGGTCCCGCGTGCCTCAAAACTATAGGTCCCAACAAACAAGAACGGAAAAAGAAATATCCTCCGAAACAATGTTGTTCGAAACTCTTTCACGTTCTTGTGAGACAGTGAATGATCGAAAAGACCGTTTGTAAAGTAAGAAAAACTACATAAAATTACGTTCACTCTAAGAAAACATGCACATTTGAATTTTATGGCATTATTCGCAATGCAAAGCCGTTAATATAATCTTAAAAACTTTTGAGAAACCATGCACAGTACGAGTCTAGACTCGCCAAGATTCATGGAAGTCTGAACAGAAAGCGCGTAGGCTTATAGACTAGGTCTTATTAATGATCGAGTAGCCATCAAGCTATCTACTGAGCAGAGGGCATGAGTCTATGAAGACTAGGTGTTATATATATAATGATCGATTAGCCAACGAGGCTACTAAGTGGAGGGCTCATAGTCTAGGTCTTATTTATGATTGATTAGCTACTGGGTCTGCTGAGCGGAGGGCTGTTAGATTAGGTCTTATCCATGATCGATTAGCCATCGAGTGCTGAGCAGAAGGATCAGAAAGATCAAGGAAAATCGCCAGTGAAAGGTGGAATGTTTTTTCCGTAGCAAATTGCGGTAAATTGCTGTTTACGATTTATGACGCATTAAAAAAAACTACTTACTAGATCTCGTTCAAACCAATTGTCGGTGGAAGTATTTGTTTTAGTTTTATCATTCTCTTATTTTAGAAGTTACAGGAGGGGGGGGGGGATATTCTACGCCTTTGGAAGTGTCGCTCGCGCAAACTAGACAGTTAAGAAAAGATGATATTATCAACCTCAATATCATTTTTGAAGACCTATCCATAGATACACATGAAAGGTTCGATTAATTAAATTTTTTTTAAATTCAGTTATAAGTATGGGAACCCCCAAATTCACGGAATACATCTACTTACCAAGTTTAGACGGTACAGTTCTTATAGTTTTGGAAAAAGTGGCTATGACGTACGGACGGACAGACAGACAGACATGACAAAACCATAAGGTTTCCGTTTTTTGCCATTCGGCTACAGAACCCTAAAAATTCCGCATGAAACTAATGAAGAATCACGGAAATCAGTACATAAATATCAGCGTTATCGGTGTCCGTGCATAATACAAAAATGCGCTTGTGCTAAAAGGTGCGCCTACATGCGCTTTCAAAAAATAAACTTATACGCGCGTATTAAACGCTAGTCGTCTGAAACGGTTATTAATGTTCATGCCAAGAAACACTTGAACAGTATGAGTCTAGCTAGACTGGCTAAGATTTAAAAACGTATGTGCCAAAGACAGTTACATCGTCCACATAAACAAAAATTTACATACAAAAATGCCCATAACATAAAACAACTGGGCTAAACTATATAAAATTTTTATGAGACCAAATAGCAACTATTCCGCATCAAACTAAAAAAGAATCACGTAAATCGGATCATAAATCTACCGAGAAATCGGTGTACATACATAAAAAAAAAATAACGGTGAACTTGAGAACCTCCTTGTGAAGTCGGTTAAGAAGTCGGTTAAAAAAGTACACAATATTCATTGTTGAGTCTTAAAGAGATTTATAGTTTTAAAGTGAATTATAAAAATGTTATTTGTGTTGGTTATAGAAAATATAACTAACCTTTATTAAGACATGTTTCATCTGTATAATATATTTTTCTCCCTTCAGCTCTTAATTGGACCATCTTGTTCAAATACTTGTTCCTCCAACGGACAATGTCATCCCGGTCCAACAATGCACTGTTTCGGCTGCGTTTGACATATTTACTTGTAATTTTTGTAAAATTTGACATAAAGTTGGGTCGGAGTGTAGCAAATGGTGTGCAAGGATTTAGGAATTTTCATCAAAAATGAAAATTCTTATAAATGGCTAGCTTCATTTCCATCGCATAGAGTACCTAAAAGTAACGCGAAAATCATCTGGACATTTTTTGCCTAGGACCTCAGGTTAGTCTCATTTCGACGGCGACAATTTGGGTCGCGACACCGACAGTTTCTGAGCTTTATGCCCCTTTTTCCCAGTCCGGGATACACCCTATGCATATCCCGCAGGAGCCGGTGAAATCGGGCAGCGTTCTGACGGGACCTGTTTTAAAACATTATGGCGGTACATATATTCTCCCATGTACCACTAAAGGCGACGCTGGCTCCTACATGTCCGACAATGCTTTTTTAATTCGAGCCACTGACGCTCCAGGGTATTGGTGTTGATTTTGCCCCTAACATTCCCGCCTGGAGCCGGTACTCCCAAGGAAGCGTCGACCGGAATGTCAACCCTCCCCCCGACAAAATTGAGACTATGGTTGACGGATGAATGACACCTTATGCTAAAGCGCTAATGTATGTTTTTGTAGGCGCGATGCATGTCGGACATTATGTACGACCTTGTACGGACGTTTGCCTCCACTATAGGGTCCAGAGTCGTACGTATCTTATCTGGGATTAATTCCACATGAATTTTCCTCGCAAGGCGGCTTATGCACCCAAAAGACCAAGTTTGCCGCCTTAACAGCCGGCCCCTGTGGTACTTCCTAGTATATAAGTGGGTCTCATCAATTTCCACAACGTCGTTGTTTCCACCGAGCATTTCTTTATTGTGCGCTTCAGCCACCCACACACCCACAATCTTCTTGGTAACGCCGCCATCTTTTGCCGCCTGCGACACTTTGTCCTTTCTAAGGAAATGCAGCATTAAACGTAACGTATTCAATACGCTTACGTGAGCCCTCTCGAATAAGGTGTTTTTAGAGGTGACCTATTGGACGGCCTGCCTTCTCTATAGCACCTCCAGCACCGTAATCGATATTTGAGCTTATAGCTCATCTTCGGCTCGCGTGACATATTGCCTCGGCATGTTGAACACTAGGGCGTCCGGGTCGGAATAATAAGCCACGCCTTGGCTGCAGCAACCGCACTCTCATTTCGAATTGCGCACGCGAAATTCCAGATATAAAAATTTCGCGCCAAAATTAATTGAAATGGATCCATTTTAATTCATTTTGGCGCCATCTTTTGCCGCCTGTGACACTTTGTCCTTTCTAAGGAAATGCAGCATTAAACGTAACGTATTCAATACACTTACGTGAGCCCTCTCGAATAAGATGTTTTTTAGAGGCGACCTATTGGACGGCCTGCCTTCTCTATAGCACCTCCAGCACCGTAATCGATATTTGAGCTTATAGCTCATCATCAGCTCGCGTGACATATTGCCTGGGCATGTTGAACACTAGGGCGTCCGGGTCGGAATAATAAGCCACGCCTTGGCTGCAGCGACCGCACTCTCATTTCGAATTGCGCACGCGAAATTCCAGATATAAAAATTTCGCGCCAAAATTTATTGAAATGGATCCATTTTAATTCATTTTGGCGTCATCTTTTGCCGCCTGCGACTCTTTGTCCTTTCTAAGGAAATGCAGCATTAAACGTAACGTATTCAATACGCTTACGTGAGCCCTCTCAAATAAAGTGATTTTTTGAGGCGACCTATTGGACGGCCTGCCTTCTCTATAACACCTCCAGCACCGTAATCGATATTTGAGCTTATAGCTCATCTTCGGCTCGCGTGACATATTGCCTCGGCATGTTGGACACTAGGGCATCCGGGTCGGAATAATAAGCCACGACTTGGCTGCAGCGACCGCACTCTCCTCATTTCGAATTGCGCACGCGAAATTCCAGATATAAAAATTTCGCGCCAAATTAATTGAAAGGGATCCATTTTAATTCAATAAAGTATGTAATAAAAAATCTAAATACTAACAAATAACTATAATCTAAGTAATAAAAAATCTAAAAACTAACAAATAACTATAATCTATGTAAGTATTAAAAATCTAATAACTAAAAAATAACTATAATCTAAGTAAGTATTAAAAATCTAAAAACTAACAAATAACTATAATCTACTTAATACAATTAAAAATGTTATCGTTTTAATCCTATAACAACAAATAAAGTAATAAAAAATCTAACAAAAAACTATAATCTACTTACTACAATTAAAAATGTCATCGTTAGAAATACCGGAAAATGGAATAGCGCGTACGCAAACCGAAATTTGAGTACAAAATTTGCTCGGATATGCAACGCTTACATCACCTAACTTTGAGAATCTACTACGCTCAATTGGACCGCACATTGCGAAAAAGAAATACCAAATTTCAAGAGGCTATATCCATTCAACAGAGGTTGGCGGTGACGTTGCGTTTTCTGGCAAGTGGCGATTCGATCACCAGTTTCCAATATACTTTAGCTGCCTTAATTATTCCGGGAAAATTAGAGTGAAACTCGTAGCTATAGTTAAATCGTGGAATATACTTCTCCCATTTTAGCTTATTTAAGTACAGACGGCAGCACATCAAGCTACCCCACTTTGACCTTGAACGCGTTATGAGCAACAACAGCGGGAATCGTGCGAAAGAGATAGAGACGTTTTTGTCAATTCGTACTTGTAATGTTTCGTGCTGCAGTGCCGTAGCTCTAATATAGTTATCTGTGTGCAGTGCGTAAGTGAGCATGGGTGCGTATGCACGTTGTCGCTGTGTAGAATAAGATACCTTATTCTAGACCACGGTAGCAGGTTGATTACTTTATTAGAATCGAAATAATTAATTAAATATAGAAATTAGTATTAAGCAACCATCCGATGTAACACTTAAGAATCTACTTTATTTTACGAGGGTGCGTTTTTAAGTTCGCGGAATGGGGGGGAGGGGATAATAATAGGTCATTATCGGGATGGCCACGACTTCAGCCACTTAATATTAGTATAAATACCAAGTTTTATCTTAATTGAATCATTAGTCTCTGAACTATCGTCAAGCAAACAACTCAATCGGGAAGAAAGTGTGAATTATGGAAAAAATCGAGTACCGTGCCGTAATAAAGTTCCTTACCAAGCAAGAAAAGTCAGTTCAAAATATACTGGAAGAGATGGAATCCGTTTACGGGGTCTCTCGCCCGTGTAAAACCATGGTTTACAAGTGGCACAGTCTCTTTTAACAAGGCAGGACCTCACTTGAAGACGACCCTCGGCCCGGACGGTCGCCCGAGGTGACTACTCCGGAAACAATTAAAAAAGTCGAAAAAATTATATCGGAAGATGCCAGACTAAAGAAGAAACAGCTTGCAGAAATGGTTGGAGTATCGGATACGACAATTTTCAAAATTCTACATGATCATCTTGGCATGACAAAGGTCAGTGCAAGATGGGTGCCAAGAATGCTCACGCCGCCTCAAAAACAACGCCGCGTGGAGTGTTCTCGCACGTTTTTGGACCTCTGTAACGAAGATAAGGATGGACTTTTAAGTCAAATTGTTACTGGAGATGAAACTTGGGTTCATCATTATGAACCTGAGTCGAAACAGGACTCTATGCAGTGGCACAAAAAAGGCACACCACCACCCAAGAAGTTTAAAGTGTCACAATCGGCTGGAAAAATCATGGCAACAGTGTTTTGGGATTCGGAAGGGATCCTGTTGATCGATTATAAAGATAAAGGCGTTTCTATAACCGGACAATACTACGCTTCCATCCTCGAGAGGTTAAAAGAAAGCATTAAAGAAAAAAGGAGGGGAAAATTAACCAAAGGTGTCCTTCTTCTACACGACAACGCGCCAGTTCACAAGAGCCGTGTTGCTTTGGCTGCCCTGCATAACGTGGGCTTCGATATTTTAGATCATCCACCCTACTGCCCAGACCTGGCTCCCAGTGATTACTACCTCTTTCCAAAACTCAAAAAAGAACTTCGTGGGAAGAAATTTTCTACTGATGAAGAAGTGAAGGACGCGGTTTCAGCCTATTTTTCGGACAAAGACAAAACATTTTTTTATGAAGGTATACATAAGCTAATTGAAAGATCTGAAAAATGTATAAGGGTAGCAGGTGAATATATTGAAAAAGAAAAATAATTTTGTATTTTTATTTACACTTCTTACCCTCCATTCCGCGAACTTAAAAACGCCCCCTCGTAATACCTGTTTCTCATATACTTAAGTGAAAGTGATTCTTTTGAGAAAACAAAGATCTTAAACCCGATAATGGCATGGCTGACAATAAAATGAGGCCTACTTAAAAACTTAAATACCTATGAAAGCTTACAAATTATATTTGTTTCAAAATACAAAATCAATATGTAGTGTTAATTCTGCTCATTGTCAGTTTAATCATGCCGGGATGCAATTAGCGGAATTAACACTACATATTGATTTTGTATTTTGATTGTTATGGATTTCCGCAAAGTAACGCCTGATTCCATTACTTATATTTTGTTTGTTTCAATTACTTACCTAAATAGCCGGATCCACACCAGACGATCCAAAATGGATCGGCGATCCTGCGATCCGCGATCCAAGATCGTGATGCGTGGAGCGTGGATCGTTCTAGGTCGATCCAACAGCAATCTTTGCGATCCTGACTTGGCTGCTCCAACGCGCTCCAGGCGATCCATACTGATCGGGCTAAATTCAGTTGAATTTTGTCTGGCTATGGAGTCACACGTGCAACGGCGGCGAAGAATAGCCGCAGCAGCAACAAGCTACATTTTACTTGTATATTTACAAATACGACAAAAATTACGAAAACGGAAAAGACAGTATTGGGTTAAAACAATTTTTAAAAACCGGTTGGAATATGGAAATCGACTTTACAAAGAATTAATTGATGATGGAGCTGAAGCTAATTTTGCACGAATGACTTCAAATCAATTTGACTTATTGTGTTCACTATTGGAGAACAAAATTAGAAAGAATGATACAAACTATCGTGATGCCATAACTATTAAAGAAAGACTACTAATAACACTAAGATTTTTAGCAACTGGTGATTCTTACGTCAGTCTACAGTATCTTTTCAGAGTGTCCAAACAGTCAATATCAAAAATTGTTCCTGAGGTTTGTGAAGCAATCATCGAGGTTTTGAAGGATTATGTAAAAGTAAGTGAAATTATATATGTATATTAAAAATATTAAACTCTTTATTTCCAACTTAGCTTATGCTTAAGAATATATACGAGGGCAAGGTGAAAAGTTCTCGGCCTGACAATGAAAGACTTTTCAGTTCAAAAATGATTTTATTTTTCAAGGCAGGAAACCTAAATTTTTACTGATTGGAACGCCATTTCTGTGTCAGGCCGAGAACTTTTCACCTTACCTAGGTAAAAGTTACATATACTCGTATGTTATTTAAATTGGTGGTGATTTTGGTGACGGGGAAGGCTGCCAAGTTGTCGAAGTAGTAGAAGTTGATGGAAGCTGAGTTGTTGTTGATTCTGAAGGGTGTTCTGTATGTGATGAAGTTGAAGAGTAATATCCATAATTTTCTGGTCTGTATCTGCCTGTGTCAGCTTCAAAAATAATCTGAGATATAGCATGTTTTACATAAGTTAACGTTATATGATCATATTTTCGTAGTTCGGTAGCTATGTATTGTCCAAAAGCGGTGTATGAATCTGTCTCTGGTTGTTGTGGTTGAGCACATTGATGAAGTAGTTGAAATGCTTCCGAAATGGATTCATCTGTAATTATAATATCTTCGGTACCATGTGAAGATGTTTTTTTTCTTTTTTTATTTTGATTCCTTTTTTGGGTTTGAACATTGTGTTGGGTGTTTTGCACATTGGATTGGACAGCAGGTTGTTCAGATGATACAGAAGGTTTAGTTGCTATACTCTGATCATTCATATCTTGCATTTGATTACTATCATTCTCAGTTGAGTGATTGTCTACGTTTTCTAGAGCAATTTCATTGATAGCATGTTCACCGCTACCAGTGGTGCTATTACTTTCTTCCTGTAACAACAACAATAACAAAATATATTAATCATAGTTACACTTTTTTCAGATGCCATCAAATGAAGAAGAGTGGCTCGCAGTGTCTCAGGAATTCGACGAAAAATGGGATTTTCCACATGTATTAGGAGCAATGGATGGTAAACATGTCGTTTTGCAAGCGCCTTTTAATAGTGGCAACGATTACGATAACTATAAATTGTTTCCAAGTATAGTTCTTTTTGCATTAGTAGATGCAAATTATAGGTTCCTTTACGTGAACGTTGGGAGTAAGGGCCGAATATCAGATGGAGGCGTGTTTAAAAGCACAAAGTTATATGAGAAACTTGAAAAAAAGGAGCTAAACATCCCATCGGCAAAAATTTTGCAAGTTCCCTATAAAATTGAAGTGCCCTATTTTATACTAGGTGATAAAGCTTTCCAACTAAATGAGTATACATTGAAACCGTATGAAGGTGATCCAGAAAGGAATTCGAGTGAACGAATATTCAATTACAGATTATCAAGAGCACGTAGAGTTGTAGAAAACGCGTTTGGAGTACTAAGTTCAAGTTACAGAGTTTTGCGTAAACCAATGCTGTTGGAACCAGAAAAAGCAACTAAAGTCGTGCTAGCGGCAGTTTACCTGTATAACTATTTACGAAGTAATTCTAATTTAAGATCACCGGTATCTTTTGATACAATACAGGGGAATGGAGAAATAGTTCCTGGAAGCTGGCGAACGGAACAGGCACCAACATCACTACTACCCCTAGATGCCATACCACGAAGAGCATCACAAAATGCCAAAGATATTCGGTCCCACTTAGCAAGACACTTTATAACAAACAGGGACATTGTTTGGCAAAATGACTACCAATAATCTTATAGAAATTGTACTGTGTTTATGTTTTATAAGTTAGGAGGAACATAATTTAGTTCAGTTCATCATACTTTAACCAATTAACTATGTGTTTTCTTTAAAACTATCCTCTCCCTAAGTTCTATGTTATATAATAAGAAAAAAATTTATTACATGAATACATTTTTTTATAATGGGACATTTGCACACAACGCCATCTAGTCCCAAACTCAGCAAAGCTTGTACTATGGTTACTAGACAACTGTATACAATACATAAATACTTTTTTTTGTAAATACATACATATTATACAGAAAAACACCCAGACAACAAGGCAAACACAAATGTTTCACATCACATAAATATTTGTCCTGGTGCGAGCATCGAATCCTGAAATGAACAATAAATGATACTCAAAACTTTTAAACATTTAAGTATATATTTTTATCACAAACTAAGTTTCGTTACTACTTTGTGGAGTTTTAAACAATACATTTTGTTATTATTACTAATAAATTAAAATTAAAGCTTCACTAAGACGTACTGAGCTCACCTCGTAAGGGTATTAAATGAACAAAGTCTCGAACAAAACAAACTATAATTTCTTACCTGAACCGGTAATACGACTCTGTTTTTCTCTGAATCGTTCTCTTCTGTAGCCACCCGACAAAGACTTCATTTTTTTCTTTAATTCTGTCGTTGGAATATTGTTCATTTGCCGACTAATTTGCCGCCAGGCATCTTCTCTTACACCTCTATTTGTGTAATTAGTATCATTAGGATCCCATAAACATTTACTCTCTCTATATAGGGAAATTAAACGTATACACTGTGAATTATCCATAACGGCGGATCGCGCGATTCAAAATCACAACCGTCTAGACCGCGCGCGCCAAGCGACTGAAGCCCCTTTGTGCATAAACAAAAAACCGACAACAAATGGATCGCACGCGGCATGGAGCGCGCGCTCCCCGCCGCGCACATGGATCGCGCGCGGCACGTCTACACTTCACGCTCCGTGGAGCGCGCTCCATGCCGCGCGCGATCGGAGCGCTTTGGATCGTCCGGTGTGGATCCGGCTAATATATGCTATAAGGAATTAGAAGGATTATATGCTAAGTAGGTATAATCTTTCATTTTTACATAGTTGTTGGAAAATCACAATAGCTGATACCATTTAGAAAACCTTGAGTAGAAGTTATAAGTATGTAGGTATTTATCCACTCGAAATAATTTAAACAGGTAGGTAGCTGCACGAATTGAGGAAGAATATCATACCTATCACTTCGATTGAATCATTGAATAGAACTAGGACTTCGAAGTTTGTATGAAATTCCGTGTCGAGTGAACGGTCTTAAGAGGACAGGACATTTCATACAATTTTTAAAGTCCTTATTATTCAAAACGGCTCAACCTGTTTCAATAATACTTACATGTCTAAGCAGAATACCTAGTCTAAATTGTAAAAAAAGTTTTAAGGAACCATCTATTTGTATGGAAAGTTTCCATACAAATAGATGGTTCCTTAAAATGGTTTCCATTGGAAACCTTGAAGTCCGACTTGCATTTGGACGGTTTTTTAAAAATGTTATCTACTAACTAGGTATTTACATCTATGTATTCTACTCGTATGTGTCGGTTGAGGGAGAGGGTATCGGGTATTATTTAAGGGACGTATTGTGCAACTGTGCTAATATGCGATGTTGTGGCCCTCGGGGCTATATTATATAGCCCTATGCAGTGCAACGGCAACACGGCGAGGATATGTGGGAAGTGCGGGAGAGGGGCGTACACAGCTAGGAAATAGGTAGCCACGCGAGGTTGGCTCCTACGAAGTGCACTTAAATGACATATAATAATTTTAGAAGAAAAGCATAAATAGTAAATTTAAGAAACTTACTTATGATACCTAAAGATACAATTACACTGTTTATTCCAAAATAAAAACAATGTCCATCCGTACCAAGCCTACACGGGCCGCTAGTTACTAACATAATATGGGGGAACTTCGTAACGTGAATTACGCAAAGTTTGCTGCTTTTAAATGCAAGGTTAACGCTACACTAGTAAGTAGTCTTTTAATTAAAGTATTAATCTGTTATTTTATAGACTTTGTTACATTCTAAAATATTTTAAAAATATTAAAATAGAGTTTGTTTCGCATAATCAGGGGTGCAGAAAAAGATACGCCTAGAAAAAGTTTATTACGGGAACGCGTGGGAAAAAGTTGGAAAAATAATAAAAGAATAATAAAATTTAAGAATAACAATCTTAATCTTTTTATTCTTAAACATACATTTGTATGCTATTAAAAACTTAAAAACATATACTTACTCTAAATTAAAATATATAATAGATTTTATAAAACTAAACTCTATTTTATAGTTTAGTTTTATAATCTATTATATATTTTAATAAAAACAAGTAGATAATGTAAATTTTTACAAATTTTTATACAGTTAATATTAAGCCGGAAAAATAATAAATGCATAACAAGAATCCTAATCTTTTTATTTAAAAACATACATTTTTATGTTATGAAGAACTTAAAAACAAATACTCTAAATTAAAATATACAATAGGTTTTATAAAACTAAACTATACAATAGATTAAAGTAACAAGTAGACAATATTATTTTTTACAAACTTTTATACAGTTACTATTTGCTAAATATACCAATATTTGCTAAACAAATTTAAATACTGCCGCCAAGCAAGAGTAAGTTTTTACCTATGTAGATTAGTATAATTTGAATGGGCTATATACAGGGTGTTTTTGACAGCCCTCCGCAAACTGATAGGGTGGCTTCAGTACATCATATTAAGATGACCGGTACATAAAATTCTTTCAGGAACATTAAGGGTATCCAAAAAACCAGATTTGTTTTATTACCTCACACGCAATGTATCGTTACCGTGGCAAAACGCACGTAGCGGACGGCAGCGCAGCGAGCTTGAGCGAAGCTGCCCCCGCCCCCCGCGCGCTCCCCGGCGCACCTGGGCCGCGTCTTTTATTACGTTACGTTACATTGAAACGAGTACACACATGTACACAGTAAAACACGTACACAGATAAAAAAATAAGTTAAATTTTACCTTAGAATAGCTCCGGTCGTATGAGATACGGCTCGAAGTGACCTCCACCGAGGTGTTCACACAGATTGGCACGGCGCAGGGTCTCCGCGTGTAAGCGGGGCAGCAAGGTGGGATCCTCATTGCAGCTGTAGCGTAGCTGCTGGAACACGTTCGTGATGCGTTCTCGCATTTCCTCCTCACTTGCACATGCACTCACAAACACTTTTTCCTTTACGTAGCCCCACAAAAAGAAGTCTAAAGGTGTAAGGTCGGGTGAGCGGGCTGGCCAGGGTTGCGGTCCAAATCTGCCAAGCCAGCGATTCGGAAAGGTGGCGTCTAAATGCGAACGCACTGGGAGTGTTATGTGCGGAGGAGCGCCGTCGTGCTGGAACCAAATCATTGGCAAGTGCGCAAGTGGTAAATCCTCCAAGGCTTCCCATTCCTCGTCCAGCTCGTCACGGAGGGTCTCCAGCTCTCTTTCTAGGTTAACGCGAAGAAAATCGAGATAGCGCGCTCCGTTCATGCGCGCGGGAAGAAACACAGGCCCTAGGATTTTATTACCATAAATTCCTGCCCAGACGTTTACCGACCAACGCGTTTGATGTCCGGTCTCTTGGATCTCGAATGGATTCGATTGCGACCAGTAATGCGCATTTCGACGATTCCACATACCTTTGCGCGTAAAAGTCGACTCGTCGGTCCATATCACATGGGCGATAAAATTAGGGTTTTGATCGTGTTCAGCTCGCAACCACCGGCAATACGCTACTCGATGATCACGATCACGAGGCAATAGGGCTTGGATCCTATGTATTACATAAGGCCGTTGCCAATCCCTTCGCAGCGTTTTATGCACAAAGAAGTGTGAGACGCGGGCTCCATTATTCCGCCGCAGTAATCGAGCTGCCGTGCGTGTTCCTAGGCGTGGATTTCGACGGACCAAGTCTAAAACTCTTTCTGCAATTACACCGCGAAGTGGTCTTCCGGCGCCTTCCTGATTGGGAACTATGGGCTGGTTATCTAGCACTCGTTGATAGGCATTGGTAATGATCCGGGAGTCTGATGGATGCCGACGGTCGGTATACCTATCAATGTAAATTCGGAGGGCTTCCCTAGCATTTCCTCGAGCTTCCCCGTAGCACATCATCATTTCTCCATACTCACGCGCACTAAATGTAGCCTAGTAATGTAGCTAGTTTTCACAACACAACAACAAAATTACAAAATTTACGAACGTAACACACACGAACCGAACGTGTCACAACGCGACTGCACGGGCGAACCGAATCGACATGCGCTTACGCACAATAGCGAGCGATACTGCCAGTGTCAGCAAGTTTCATCCTGCTCGCGATGCGACGACAAATGTTGCCAATTACACGAAAATTTTGCACGAAATCTTGTGCAAAATTTTTTGCACGAAATCTTATGCAAAATTTTTGTTTTTGGCTACTTTTAATCATGAATGGATTAAAGTTAGCTGTCATTTTTTTCGTGGCGGACGGTACGATTAATTTGTCAATCTAATTTAAATGTTATGTTAAGTAAAGTATGAGTAGTGCAAGTCCCGTGTAAGGTTAGGCTGCCATTGCAGAGGGCATAGGTTCGATTTTCGACTCTACTATCAATAGGTAGCTGTTGTAAAGCCATGTAAAAGCCCCTTGGGTGGCTTAGATACTGGTTCCAGTGATGACTTGAATAAAGAATGAATTAATTAATAAGATACGTGCCACAAATACTCAAGGGCACATTAAGTGCAGTTTTCGTTTAAAATTAGGTGCATAAAAAGATTTGCATAATTGATAAAAGCAAATCTGTAATCTTAACTTAAGGTAAACCAAATTTGTTCTAAGATAAGATAAGATAAATACTCTTTATTGCACACCAATTACAGACAAAAATTTAGGAAACATTGAAAGCAAATTGTACAATAGGCGGTCTTATCGCAGTCAGCGATCTCCTCCAGACAACCTTTGGATGGATAAGAAGCAGAAATATAGAAAGACAACACGATAAGGGTAGTGCAAGATAAAATAATTTAAGTAGGAATCTAAATACTTACAAACTAATAATGGCATTTACTTAATAGTAATACTACCATGTCATTAGATATAATACATACTTAATTACATAAACATAATAATACATACATAGATAGATACATACATAATAAACAATATAATATGGAAGGACAGTGGAAATGCATTCATAGTGACAAGTAGTGGTTTTTCACTAGAGTTTTGAACAAAGCAAGGGTTTTAGCACGTCTAATTGCTAAAGGCAACGCATTCCAGAGGCGAGCTGCCTCAACAGTAAAAGATTTACTAAAAAAGTTAGTACAATGTGTTGGCAAAGACAGGTTTAGGTTTTCTGATGATCTCAATGATCTCGCATGTGTATCACTTAGAAATTTAAATCGTTCTTTAAGATAATAGGGGGTAGCAGGATTAAAGATAATGCTGTATAAAAGGGACAAAATATGTGCATTCCGGCGAAGGCGTATAGGGAGCCACTTGAGTTTTGTACGAAATTCAGATACGTGGTCATACTTGCGGAGCCCAAATATGAACCTTATACAAAAATTTTGAAGTCGCTCAAGCTTGTCAAATTGCTCTTGGGTCAAATCGAGATAACTGGCATCAGCATAGTCGAGAATGGGAAGAAGGATGGATTGAGCAAGCGCAATCTTAGTGGTTACTGGTAAAAAATTTCGAATCCTTCTCAGAGATCCCGCAGACGCAAAGGCTTTGCGGCTAACCTCTTGTAACTGAGAAACCCAAGAGAAATCCTTGTCAATGTATATCCCCAAATTTTTCACTTTATCACTTAAAGGTATAATTGTATTGTCAAACATTATATTAGGGACTCGTGACCAATCAACTTTGGATCTCATTCTGGTACTGCCAACGATAATGGCTTGAGATTTAGACGGGTTTACTGTTAGCCCATAAGATTTACTCCATGTGCATATATGTAAAAGATCTGAATTTATAGAGTCTATAGCTTGCGGTAGATTATCAGGAGAGGCTCGGCTGTAAATTTGAAGATCATCTGCATAAAGGTGGTAGGACGAATTCAGATTTTTGGATATAGCATTAATGAATATTGCAAATAATAAAGGAGATAAAACGCCACCCTGCGGCACGCCAGCTGATGTATAGCTCCAGGAAGAGTTTGCATCTTCGATACAGATTCGCTGGCGTCTGCCATACAGGTAACTGTGAAACCAATCAATTACCGTTGGAGATATGTTCGGAGAGCATAGTATACCGAGCAATATGTCGAAATCGACGGTGTTAAAAGCGTTGCTAAAGTCTAGTAGACAGAGCACCGTCAGTTCGCCACTATCCATAGCAGACCTCAGGTTATCTGTGATGTGAATCAGTGCCGTAGTCGTACTATGGCCCTGGCGGAAACCGGACTGAAAGGGATTGAGGAGAGAGTTCTTGCTAAGGAAGAGATTTAGTTGATTATAAATGAGACGTTCAAGAACTTTGGATAGGAACGGTAATATGGATATAGGACGATATTCGGTGAAGGATGAAGGATTAGATTTTTTAGGTAAAGGAGTAATTTTGGCTTCTTTCCACTGTGTCGGGAAGGAGCCACTGGTTACCGAATGGTTCAAAATATGGGTGATAGTGGGAAGGATCTCGTCTAGGATGGGTAGGATCATTTTACGACTAAGACAATCACTGCCAATTGCATTGGGCGAGATGGACATTATGCTTCTCTTAACATCACAATTAGTAAAATGATTAAAGACAAATTGGGTGTGATCAGGTGTTGGAAGTGCGGAAAGATAATTTAAAGTATTAGTTTTAGTTGCCCTTTGTATATTGGACGAAGTAGAGAAATGTTGATTGAGTAAATCTAAGTTCAGATCTTTTGGGATTGTGTTTTGACGTGACTTACCAACACCTAATGATCTCAGAAATTTCCAGACTTTAGCTGGGTCTCCGTTTTCTACGGAACTATGGATATGTTGGCGTTGGGCTTGCCTACACACCTTGTTGCAGTGATTTCGGATTTGTACGAATTTTTCCCAGTTTGCCGGATTGGGGCGGGCGTTAAATTTTGACTTAGCAGCTACTTTTTTGTTCATAATAGTTTTAAGGTGTTTTGTCAGCCACGGCGCCGGAAGATGTTTTAATTTAACATGACGAATGGGAGCGTACTTGTCATAGAGTCTTATAAGACTTTGGGTAAAATAATTAACCTTGTCGTCAATTGAATCGAGTGCAAAGAGGGGCTCCCAATCTAAGTTACGAGCCTCTTCTCGAAGATCATCCAGATTCATATCACCAAAATTGCGCTGCATAAGAATTTTCCGACTTGCTTTAGGGGGTCGAATTTTGTAAGAAAGATAAATCAAATCATGATAAGAGAAGACGTCAGCAGAAAATTGACCATGCTTGATAACATGTTCAACAGAAGATACAATAATTAGGTCAAGAAGTGAAGGAACAGAGTTAGGGAAATGATGCGTAGCATTCGAAGGTAGAACAGTCAAATTTTTTGATTCTATTACAGATAAGAAATTTGAAGTACGATGGTCTTTTTTTAAGAGGCAGGTGTTGAAGTCGCCCATAATGATAACATGGTTGTAAGAAGGAGCATGACTTTCTAAGATGTTTTCGAAAGAAGAGAAGAAGTTTATTCTTAGAGAAGGAGAGTAATAGACTCCTAGAAGGAGCTTAGTGTGGCAAAGTTCAATCTCCAAAAAAAGATGTTCACCGGCGTGCTGTGGTGGTGGCTGAGATGACATACTGATTATCGAGTACGGTATATGCGATCGGAGATAAATGGCAACACCTCCGCCACCGCCCACCGTGCGATCATTCCTAATAAGATTGAATCCCGGAAGAGAGTATGAGATGGAAGGGAGACATGGTTTTAGCCACGACTCTGAGACAAGTATTGCATGCAAATTCTTACAGTCCAAGTTAGCCAATATATCAGGGAAATATGCCGGGATACTTTGGGCGTTGATGTGAACAACATTAAAATCCTTGAAAGCATCCGAAAATTGAGACTGAAGTGTTTCACTAAGTGAGGGAATACTTACGAAACTGTCATTGTCACTATCTGCCGAAAAATAATCAATATCACTACTAGTGTCTAAACAATAAGACATAAAAGCTACAGTAAATAACAATTATTAATCTTATAAAAGATATAAAAGTGAAAGGTTATAAAATAAACTAATTATATGTATATATATGTATATAAAAAAAAATAAAAAAAATAACAAACAATACTAAAGAGTCCATCTGCCGGTAGTGTGGTAGAAGAGAGAAAAAAAAAAGTTAAATAACTATGTTAACCTTCTATGAATCTATCTGGGTAATAAATACAAAATAAAAAAAAAAATCTAATAGCATTAAGTATCACAAACGAAAAGCACAAAGATTAGAAACATACTTATAAAAATAAAGTGTAAAAAATTAAAAAAAGTATTGAAACGAGAAGTGGAACGCGACTGCTAATATAATTAAACGTAGTTGGTTATATTCTCTTTGAATATAGTGACACATTTCATTCACTTTTTAACAATATTCTATGAAGTGGGTAAATAAATATAACTTACAAAACAAAACAAAGTAAACTTGAATCTTTAGTTTAGGTGAATGAAGTGTGAATTGTCGATACTCTGTACTAATCAGTAGTTATTGAGTGGATTACAGTGAATTATAATTAATTGCGGATGAAACTGACTGTGCCTTAATTCATTACCCAGAAGTGTTTTATATAAAATAAATAAAGAAGGAGTTATTGTATGAACAATGGCGAGAATTACTTTTTCGTTACGGTAGTGCGTTTGGATCGTGTTGATGTCGGCTTTTGAGTCGCGGTCTGCAGCTGCGGGGCAGCATCTTGATTAGATACCGGGATGCTGTTGACCTCGTCAACAGTTGTTACTCGATGGCGAGTTAGATCTGCTCCCTGGACGTAGACAGTTCCATCTTTAGTGAAGCATCGATTTATCCCATGTCTCTCCCTTGCGGCTAGGAAAACATCATGCCGTGACTTGATGAGGAACTCCGACAAAGTGATACCGCTGCCTTTCAACTTGGTTTTGGAGTACCAGATGGCATCGCGGTCACACTGCCTGATGAGTTTTAATAGGATTGGTCTAGGCCTCTTGCCAGATACAGGCCTTCCCATCCGTTGACAACGCTGGATATCCGTAGCTTTGAACTGGCTTAGCTGGAGCTTATCACAGACGATCTTCGTGACGACATCTGCCGTTTTTTCCTTCGATTCCTCAGCCACACCATGGAGCAGGAGGATTCGTCTACGACTTCGAATTTCGATATGGTCCACAGTGTGGGCTAGCACATCAATCTGCTTCTGTAAAATATCCAGCTGCAGTAACATGAACGACCTGGGAGATGCTACTTCATCCGTCAATTCAGTGGAAGTGGAGCCGGTGGATGTCTTCTGGATCTTAGCTTCAACTTCAGTCATCCTCTTTTGGAAAATATCCTTCATCTCCAGCAGTGTGTATTGGATTCTATCCATGTTGTTAGAGTGAAGTGTGAAAGTGCAAGTTATCACTGTTATTGGTTAACAGAAAGATGTCACAACACTTGACTGGCAGGTGGAACAGGTTAGTTATAAATCTTAACCATAAAATGTTATTATAAATAACAATTAATATTAAATTATTAATTAATTAAATCTTACGAAAATTTTAAGTGCACTTGCTGCAACTACCCCCGAGCGAAAAAAAACTTTCTAACATTTTTGTTCACAAATTAAGGTCTAATAACTTGGCAACACTGCAATCGTGGAATTGCACAATCGTGCAAATTTATCTACTCTCTCATAGGAGGGAAGAGTAGCATGCGGCGAGTTCGATGTACTGTAGGTAGCTAGGCATAAAGTGAACAGCTGATTTCAAGCGTCGTTCGTTTTAGATTTAAACATCCATTGCTGTTTATTTTAATTCAGCTGTTTTATTAACATAAATGGAGTGTTGCATACAGAGAATGTAATTTAACGTTGAAATAAAGGAATATCAGCAGAAAAAAGGACAAAAAAAAAATCCTGAGAAAATTTCCAGTGGAATATGATTCAGAATAAGGAGCTGAATCAATCCTGTATTTTTGTGGAGGGCTGTCAATAACACCTGGTATAAGACCGGCAAGGGATTTTATGATACAGATGATTTCGGTCTTATATCCTATGGCATCCTCCGACACGTTCTGGCACGGCGAAAATTCCGAAATGTGGACGCTAATCATGATAAAATAAGATTATTTGCGCTTACTAAAATCATTTGCCGTGCCGTACTAACAGTGGGCGCCGCACTAACTTTTGAATTAAAAATCTCAAGAACTTAAAATTTGTATGAAATAATATAATTTCAAAATATGACAGTCAAACCACTGGGCAATTGTGACGAAGAGTATGGAGATAGTTTGAATCCTGGGGAAGGAAGGATATGGAGGAAACCAGTTTATTATGACACAACATCAAAGAAGTCTTTCTCAAATCGAATAATGATAGAATAAGCGTTTGACAAACAGTGGTTGGAAATACCTAAACACCTTTAATTTGATAAATAAAATAATAACAATATTAAATGTATGAACTCCATTCAACGCTACTTGATATAACGACAAACTCCATAAAGCGTCGTAACAACTTTAATTAATTTGGTTGGTTCACCTTGCAGTGCATTACAGTGATTCACTACATTAAGCATCATACGCTCTTTAAATAACGACAGCAATGCGCCATTATTAAGCAATTAACAGAACTTTTTAGCACGCATTTACCTCAACTAAACGGTAACGTTTGACTGAACGGATTTTAGTCAAACCTATATATATGATCTAGATTCATACATATGATAGGTTCCTATGCAACCCTGGGACCACTGGCGTTTGGGGGAGGGAACGAGTGGAGTTCTTTTCCTCCGAGCGCCAGCGATCCCGGAAAGAGGTAACCTGCTGTAGCTCAGATAACACGCTTGTGCGTACTGGGGAGGGGGAGGCATTCAGTTCCCTCCCCTCCCCAGGTGAGACTCGCGGGCGCTCAGTGTACAGCGGGGGTACCTGCGAGATCGTTCACGAGTACCCAGAGCCCTCGCTACAGGCACTATGAGGCTGGCTACCGTGGTGGTTTTAATGGGTCGAGCCCCACACCACGTGCGACTAGAGCATTTCCACCACGTAAGGTAAGGAAAACAAAGGTTCCTATGGAAGCCCGGGTGAATTAAATGCATTATTTACTGGTGCCGTAGAATCGGAGTTTATCAACGAAATCTAAGTTTAGTCTGTGACACAACCCACCGTGCATTCGGTGTCCGACACCGAGTGTGAAAACTCAAACTCAATGGACACCTACTTAACAGATAATGATCTAGATTCATACATATGATAGGTTCCTATGGAAGCCCGGGTGAATTAAAAGCATTATTTACTAGTGCCGTAGAATCGGAGTTTGTCAAAATCTAAGTAAATCTAAGTTTAGGCTATGTTACAACAACCCGTGCATTCAGTTCCGACATAGTGTGAACACTCAGGCTGAGATCTATAGAGCGTACTTAGACTTTGCTCAGACTTTACTTACGTAAAACTTTGCTAAGTGTTTGCTAAGCTTGTACTTTGATTTGGTATTTATAGACTTTTTGACGTTAAGATTATGCTCAGCCTAAGCTAAGACAGGAAACGTCAAAATACCAATTGTTATTCCGTTTGACGCATTAACTTCTTAATTACTCTTTGGAAAACATTTAAAAACAGTAATAATTATAAATAAAACATGGTGCGCATCGTTCCTCTGTGTATTAATATTATTGAACTATTTAGAAAATGTCTAGTAAGACATAAAAATATATTTATTAATGATCAACAATCGACATTGATTTTTATTATGAGAAACGGAACATTGTTGTGTCAGCTGTGAACGGCAGGCTGAGGCGCTGTTAAAAAGTCGGTTGTTTCTGTAATGTGTGTACCCTACCTACTGTGAGCTGATAATAACTGATATCTGTTTGTCGACGACTGGATTTGAAACTGGACATCCGATCCCTTCTCATAATTATTCGACCTATGCTTCCCTAAAGGACTGTGTGTAACTTCCTAGTTAGCTTCGTGTTTCATTGGATTTTGTTTAACGGACATAAGTACCTATCGGTTGCGTGATGGAGAATATAGAGAGAGTTCTACATTCAATAGAAAACGTTGAAAGATTGGGAACTTCAGCGGATATAAATTTTCGGCGAATGCCTAAATTATATGTTCGCAATGAATATAATCAAAATCCTTTCGAGCTGTATGACGAAAATGAATTTAAAAGACGATATCGTTTTACGAAACACACAGTTTTAAATGTAATCCTGCCACTAATAACGCCCAAATTGGAACATTTTGGCAATAAAGGATTGCCAATTTCACCAAAACTGCATTAAGATTTTACGCAACTGGATGTTTCCAGGTAATATTTTTGATCACAACCATAATCTAGATGTCATGTCTTATGTAAGTAGGTAGGAGTATATAAGTACTGTACTCTTTGAATAATAATTACTTGACATTACAGATGGTGTGCGCTGATCTAAACAGCATCAGCCAATCTACAGTTTGTGTAATAATAAATAAAGTATCATGGGAACTTAGTAAACTGTTGCCAAGGTTCATAAATATTCCAAGGACCATGAGCCAGGTGAAACAAAAATTTGAAGAACTTGGAAGAACAAATACCCACCGTGGACTAAACAATATAATAGGAGCTATTGATTGCACCCACGTAAAAATCAATAGACCCAGAGGTATCCCTCACTCTGAGGTATACAGAAACAGAAAAGGATATTTTTCTATAAATGTACAAGTAATAGTAGGCCCAAATATGGAAATATTTGACATAGTGACTAGGTGGCCTGGCAGTTCACATGACAGTAGAATATTTAGAAACTGTCAGGCCCATGCAAGACTACTTCGTGGTGACCTAGAAGGAGTTTTAGTAGGTGACAGTGGTTATCCATCACTCCGTTTTATGTTAACACCACTATTGAACCCAAACACAAGAGCTGAGAATAATTATAATTATGCTCAAATAAGAACCAGAAATATAGTAGAAAGGTTTTTTGGAGTATGGAAAAAGAAATTTCCATGTTTACAGCTGGGTCTACGGTCAAAACTGAAGAATATCAGTAACATCATAGTAGCTTGTGCAGTTTTGCACAATATAGGAATACAGCAAGGGGATGCCTATGATGATGGTAATCATGCTGATCAGATACCAGAAGTTGATGACAACAGAAACAATGAAACATCTTCTACAGGTCTAGCATTTAGGCAATCTGTGATTGCACAATTCAACTGATTATTGATTTCAAATAAACAAAATTAAAACGAAACTCATGTCTAATCATTTATTGCATCTTTTTTTAACAGTTGTATCTTTTTCTCTTGTAATATTTCTAATTTAAGTCATTTTTTTTTTGGAGAAATTCCATTTCTAACTCATTTTTCTTTTTAATATGTTCTATTTCCAGTTCGAATTTCTTTTTATTATTTTCTAGTTCTTGCCACAGCAGGTCTTTCTTAATATCATCAAATGATTTTTTATTACTCCTTCTGCGTGATGTTTGTATCTCTCTTATAGGTTCCTGGTCTATAAGCACCTCTATGCTTGTTTCCGGTACCATGGTAGGATCCTGACTACCATGTGACTGGCTTGTTCCCGGCTCGTCAATGATTTCAGGAGTTGCCATTCTTGCCCTCTTTGGTAACCAGCTTCCATCATCGTTGTCATAGCCAGTACCAGCTAGAAAAGCAAAAAATTTAATAATTAAACATACAGTATGTCTTTTACCATGTCCATATCCGCTCGATTGCTTTCTGCAACCACAGTTGCAAAATTTCAAATGCCTACATTGCTCGCTGCAACCGTGGTTGCATTTTGACATTTTATTTTAAAATCATTATGATTCTTATTACAATGGCTTAGAGCTCTATTTAAACGTATCCAAAACAATTCTAATACTAAGAGCATAGACAAAACGTATTATTATCAACTTCACGGAACAAAAATATTCTAATATTGGTAGTTGAATCTCAGTGAGCGACTTTTAAAATTTGTGTATTCTTTTCGTTCCGTGTTTTTTTGTCATTCTTCCACATGAACAATATTCAAATGTGCATGATCATATCAAGTAATTCATCTAGTTTATGGATATATTAAATATTTATGCACTTTTTAATTTAAATTTTCTGTAATTTTGATTTA